>CM062281.1:16645768-19045768 GCA_031216635.1 Dissostichus eleginoides | reverse complement strand
ATAAGCAAGACAATAAATGGCAAAGATATGTAGAAAATAAATGCATTTAAGATACGTTCATAACAAACGTAACGTGGGAGAAAATACGTTTCTAGCTAAACGTAATTGAGAATGCAGTTTAGTTCTGTGGGAACGTAATTTTTAGGAGACAGGGTTGCAACAGCTATTGGATGGATTGCATGAAATCTGGTGAACACATTCATGTGTCCCAAAGGATGAATTATTAACTTGATACTGCTTTCCAATAGAAAGACCTCACATAACCGCTAGCATGGATGCCCAAAAGTCTTGTTGAGAACTAGCTGATCATATCAGTTTTCCAACTTGTGACCTTCTGATTACGAAGTAGATAACAGCTGGCAGTCTCTTCTTTTAACCGATTTGATTCTTAGCTTTTGAGTGGATGAGGCAGTAAATTGCCTTATATCTGTGCCAGAACATCCACTTTTTCTGTCTCGTGTCATCTTGGGATGAAAAAACGAGGCCAAGTCACAGCCCAGATGAGGAGGTTACTGTGGATCCGAGCTGGGCCTCCTTCCTCTTCATTTCTACCCTCCTCTTGTCTTATCTGTTATGGTTTATGAGGCCTAGGTAAACCTTTGTGTTTGCACAGCTGGATTTTATAAGAGACAGTTGGGGGGTCGATAAGGGTCAGCAGATATGCCTGTAGAGCACAGCAGCAGCAGCAAATAAGGGTCAATCTAATAAGCATGTCCCTATGTGTTTCCTGACAATGTGCAAACTGACTTGACTTAAGCCACATTTTGTTTTGAAAAAGTTTGTTTTATTCAAGAAAAACCTTGAGAGCTAAAGAGCCGACAGATTAATATTTTAAATGAATCTTAGGTTGAGTCTGCTGAATTAGTTAAATCTGACTGCAGGTTGTAGGCAGGAGTATATCTACCTTAAGCTGAGAAAAAAGGAAAAGGTCAGAATTTGGATGCTGGTTCAGTAACCCAGAGAGAACTTTCTGTAGGACTCTCACCCACAACCCTACAGTCCCAGATTTACTTGAGTCAGCCGTTGAACTGAAAGCAACACACCTCTTCTACCTTCTCCCACATATTCTGCCCTGTTGGAATTCAACATGTGAGTGTTGCATTTGATGTCCAGGTCTAAAACATAGATAGGACACGAAGGATATACGAAAAAGGTCTACGGGGTCAAATTCATGGACCAGCTGGGCATATCTGAAAAAAATTCAAAACTCAACTGCTAGAAAGGAAATATCCTTGAGCATAAACATATATATGTTTTGTCTGTATGTCCTTTGAGAGCTCCGTTAGGCCAGAAACCGCTATTAGTAAAAAAAAAATTAAAAAAAGATACATTCCACACCCCTCGTGAGGGTCCATTGACGTACATTTTCCAAATTGTATTTATATATCCAATATAAACAAAACCCTTAAGCACTCGGCCGTATTTACACTATACTTGTTCCGTAAAACTGTTTGTGATTTAACTCTGCACAGATTAACTTGACTTCACTAAACTCAACCCCCAGTGTGAACAATAGCTTTTGGAAAGAAGAGTGCTATTTTGCCTTTCAAATGGTGCACAGTGTTATTAGAGGACTCATGCATGCTTTTCTCTGGGAAGGTTGAAAAGCCACAACCTACTTTCTCAGGAATATTTACTGAAGACTTTCAATGTTGACGCAGAAAGCCTTTCTTTAGCCAGAAACATTAAAAGGAAGTTTTATATGATGAGTTAGAGCACTCTCCTGCAACCATCAGTGAAGGCATATTGTAGCAGATTTCTCTCTTGCTTATCTTTGTTCTTCTGTCCCTCCGTCTCTCACCACATGCCATGCTTTTTTCATCTGATGCGGGTAGCTGGGCAGAGAGAATGCCCAGCATTGAGTTTGTGTGTGTGTGTGTCTGGGTCTGTGCGTTTCATTGCTTATGGGGGCATGAAATCGGTCCAAAGCCCCAAGGCACATTGGGCACCGCTCTACCCAGACATATAGCCTTCCTTTCTGCGTTACACACTCTCCTTCAGCCCTTCCTTCACCTTCACCCTGTGTGGTGGTGTGTTTGTAGGCATTATGGGTGCATGCATGTGTTATTCCTCTCAACTTGTAGCTCATCCCTCTGTTCCCACGGCGACCTTCATCCCAACCAATCAAGGAGCCATCTGTCCATCAATCACTTAGTCCCTCTGTGCTGCTGAGGAGAGTAACCGATACCCATAAACAATGACCTTAAGACCTAGAGGGTCTCAAAATGGCTTCACGGCAAGGACACAACACCGAATACACAGATAAACACACAAGCATCCAACAGTATACATATGTAATAAAACTGGGGTAAAACACACTCAAGCACCCAGCCAGGGAGACATACTCTAGTGCAAGTTTCTTATTTCCATTCTCTGCTCTAGGCATTTGAATATGGAGGGGCCCTGATGTAGAGGAGGCTTTGTGTTCATTATGAATATATAGGCACGTGTGTGTAGTAGTACTATACACAGAGGGGGCTGGGCTAATGCAGGGGAAAGCCCTGGCCCCAGCTGTTGTTGTACATTTTCCTCCAGAGAGATCCTCACTTTCCCGGCACAGCCAACTTTCGCTCCTGCTTTCCTTTCTGCGGGAAGCATTCAGTTCAGCGTGGCGTTTGAGGACTTAAAGCAACAGAGTTTAGAAAAAAGAAAAGAGTGGGCCTCATGCCTTCTCCTCCTCTTCCCCTATCTCCCTCCATTCCTTCTTTCATTCCCTCAGCATATTGGTGGTGGGGGATGGGTACGTACAGTGCTCAGTGTTAGAGCTCATGTGATCCGGCTAGAGTCAAGCAAGCAGACAGTATGTGCAGTCCCACCCTGTTACACTGTTACCATCTATGAAAGAGACTATACACTAAAGGGGACTGTGACACAGGATAATTCAAAGGGATAAAATAATACATCCCTTAAAAAAGTCAACAAAGTTTTAAAAAACAACTGTTGAATATGTACCTTAAATCTCTGAGCATTTTGTCTTTTAGCGGTTAGATAAAATCATTAAGGCTTCGTCGGAAGAAATCTTGCATTTTGAGCAAAGGTGACCTTCCCCAACTCTTTTTGCTTTATCACAATCAATAATAAGGCGCTATCTACAGCTGCAGCTTCAAGAGACAAGTTCGGACAAACTCTGTTTTTGATTTTCCAAATGCAAGGAAATAACTGATTCAAGCATAAGTAGAAATATCGGCAAAAGCTGTTATTAACCATTATCTTGGTTGATTTATTGGAGTGCATTGTCAGCAGCTGCCACTGATATGCAGGGTGCATTATTCTTTCCTTTCGATCAAGTCTTAGCATCATCTGTTAAGGTCTGGATATGCTTGAAACTAGTTTATATCAAGTGTTGTCCAACCAAGTGTTTATAGCGGTTATAAATGGTGCCACGTGAACGCAGGGTGAAAAGGTCAGAGAACAGTATGACATGAACACTGTAACATGCCCCAGTATGAGAGCGCTCTATAATGGGTCAGCGTTCAGACGGGAGGGTCACACCAGCCCTCCACCCCTCTCTCTTTCACGATACGGGCTAATTACCCAGGACACCTCACTCTGGAGACCTTAGCGGGTTGAGTGCTGCTCGTTTTTCTGTTTCAAATAGACGGTCAATATTGGTCAGGAATCCATTTTCATACGAGCACTTGAGTCAATGTGTGCATTATTCATGAAGACCCATCACTCCTGATAGGCTCAGCTGTCTGGTGAAAAAGAGGCAGGCGCACGGGGGGGGGGCATCTATGGACCAAGAGTGTGAGCCAAACCAGTGCTGACCACTGTTTCCTCGGGGATGGATTATTGCCGTGCAGTGACATCACCGTGTGGTTGAAAGGCTTTTAGTCTGATTAATGTAGAGTGTGTGTTTGCATGTGTGTGTGTGTGCCCATCAGGATGTGTGAACCAGATACAGATCTGGTGTTTGAGAGTGTTTTTGAATATCAATATATGTAAGCAGAAGTGTACTGAAAATACAATTCAGCTTGGGACTTTGAGATGGAGAGGCCTTTGGCGTGAGCGTCAGAGAAGCATGAGTCCAAAAAAATGCAGTAGTAATTTGAACACTAATTACGTATTTTTGGAATAAGAACATTTGATGATGCTTTCGACCTTCAAGACACTTTAGGATGTCTTGCTATCACCCGTCTCCTCAGTTGAATAAGAAAACAAGTCAAGTCACAGTATACTGATATACTGATGACTGCTAACTTTTCTACCAACACATGAATAGTCTGGCCAAGATTGCTAACATAGTTAAACATACATGCATGCTTTCTCAGACCCTCAATCTTTTTCAATATTTAATCAAAATTGCTGTGCTCTCAAGGTAAAAATGATCAGATATCAACTAAAAAATCCAATCTTCTCCCTAGGTACCATATGATAGCTTTTTGTCTTCTCTGCTTCCCATAATCCATAATTTCCAGAGTGTTGTCTCTGTTGTGAAAGCTGTATAAGCCTCCATCTCTGTAAATATGGGTTAGTGTGCCTCACGCTGCCCCCTCTTTTTCCTTTCAGTTTGCCTTTCTTGGCTTTTTTATTGTCTCGCTTTTGAGACTCCCTTTCCTTCCTTTGCGTTTTTTGCCACCACAGCAAAACGAAGGCAGATAGAACAGAAAATAATTGAACAGAAATGCATTATCTCTGTTGGGCTCAAACGCTTTTGTAAGGTTTTCTTTTAGAGCCTGCAGTAAGTTGGTTGCAGGTTGAACTTTCCATTTCGTGCAGTGCCAGGGATACCCTCATCCTCTCTGTGGTGGGACAGTGTTATCAAAGGTGTGTGTCTGTGTACCTAAAGTATCTGTGGGCGACAGTTATCTTGGTATCTCTGTCCTCAGGCTGTGTGTAGATGAGCTCAGTCTTAGACATCTACAGTAAATCTTATTATTCTTTGTCCACATTCATGTGTGATTATGTCGTACCTTCATAAGAATAACAAATAAAGATAATAAAATAAATTCTAATGCAATAACAGCTCCCCTCTTAATCGTGCGATTATGTAATATAACACCTGTACAAGTAATTCCAAGGTGGATAACTGACAACACAGCAAGTCATTTCAATAGTGCTAAATGACACACAGCTTCAAAAAGTTGACTGAGTGGTTTTTAAAGTTGTATACAGTTTTTGATTGACTTTCATACAACTCAGGGGAAACCAAGCTCAAGTAAAAGCATGATGACCAAAACGTTGAGTCATGAGTTGCTTTGAAAAGGGCAGCAATAAATTCTGTCACTTTTGATATTTTTGAGTGGGTCTGAATGATGTTAAGGGACTGTTTTGGAGAGCGAGGAGGAGGAGCATAGACTTCTCAAGCTCAGTAAAAGGCTAGCCTTGGCCTCGAGCTGGGAAAGGAGCAAGGACAAATACGGGCACTAATCCACTCTTTAAAATTAGCCAGTATTAGCCTTTATCTGTCTGCAGTTGTAGCACCATAAGACTTTGAGGCACAGAGCAAACGAGGAATGAACAACGTTTTTTATTTTCCTTCGTCTGAGCCATATTTTGATTCCATGCTTTTCAATTTTTTGCCTCTCTGCCTCACTCTATTCTGTCTCTTTCTTTCTTTCTCTCGTTTTCTGTGACTCTCATCTGTCAAGCACACCCATTCTCTCTCTGTCTCTCTCATTCTCTCTGCCCCTGTATGATTACTGAAAACTGTATGGAGACAGTGCAAGAGCTCCGCGTAGAGCGGCTGACGCCATTGGCTCGCTGGCACTCCACCCCCACTCGTGATTGGCCGCAGGCCTCAACGTAAGATTCAATCAGCTGGGTGGAAGTGTATGTAGGTCAGTGTGTAGCGATGTGAGCCTTCTCTCTCTCTGTTCCCCTCCTCCACCACCTCAACCGGCTGTTGTGTTAATTGGCTACGTTCCAACTTTCAAACCCAGAGAGACTTGAGGAAAGGGGGAATAAAGCGGGGAGGTTAAAAGAGGAAGGGAAGTTGAAGAGGCGAGGGGGAGGAGAAGGAAGAGGACAGAGGAGCGAAGGTGGGGGATGGGAATGATTTAACATGGGGTGCCCTGTTGCACTCAAGAGTGCAATAGTACAGTGTGTTAGACACACACACACACACACACACACACACACACACACACACACACACACACACACACACACACACACACACACACACACACACAAACCATCCAACAGACAACTCGTGGCGAATATAGCAGAGCAGGGTATTTATATTCTCTCTGTTTGAATGTGAGATGGGGGTAGAAGAGGATAGAGTATCATGAATAAATGGTGGCATGAAAGGAGGCAAACCGATTGTGAAGCTGGTGGATTTTCTACCTTTTTAAACCTTTATGCTACCCTGTGAGTTTCCCTGTGGTTGTCTCCTCACCCAGACACTGATCACAGGGCTTCCTCACAGACTCGTTGACCACAAATTACTTAGAAAAAGGATTGTTTATCTAATCTGCTGGATTGCGGACCATATAAACCCACTGATACACACAGAAATCATGCCACAGCTACCCTACGAGTCCTTATTCCTGCTTTTTAAAACGAGTGTGCGCCGCCCGAGGAGAAGCTAGCTCTGCAATGCTGTGCTCAGCTAAATCAGTGAATAATTCACGCTAACCCAAATTCTTTTACAGTGCTTACTCTACCCCTAAGTGCTCCAACACAGAAACCCACGCATACTCGAGCACCCCCTGTAAGTGGTGCTCCCTAGGCGTTGCCCATAGTAGTCTAACCCAGACAAGCAGACTGTAAAAAGCAGACAAAATAAAGTCTTGTACACTTCACTTTACTACTCCCTCTGCAGCCATGTCTGTCTGCATACTTCACATTAAAAGCACCCCGCAGCAGTTTGTGTTCTCCGCAGCCCTCCCTTTACACGTCTGTCTGTCTGTCTTTCCATCTACACATCTCACACATTTACACCCGCATGCATTTTCTTTATTAGGAACCAGTCATTTCGTACAGTAGCACTCATTGCATTTTGGATGTAGCCCTGCCAACATGATCTAAATTATACATTCCTGCCTGTCTGGCTTTCTCGATTTCCTTTTTAAAATCTCGTCTCTCTGTCGTCTTCTCACTCTGCCCCAGCTTTGAACTTGTTATGGTGGATGTAGGCGACTCTTCCCCACCCACTCACAATTATGCACGCGCACACACACACACACACACACACACACACACACACACACACTGGTTGACTTTAGCCTGACTTTACCCTCTTACTCAGCCAGCCACTGACCCACTTTGTGAGGAATAGAGCACCAGACAGACGGAAGGCTTTTACTCCAGGGCACACTGGAAAAATGCAGCTAAAAACAACAAAAGATGCACACACATACACACTCACATGCACCCACAGATACGAGGAACATGCTTACTCAGAGTGTGATCATGCAGACAATGGGGCGCAAGGTCAAGTAGAGCCATAAAGGTTGGGCCGATGTTGTCATCAAATCAGCATATCTGGAGATATAAATATGCGATATTTGTGAGGACTTGCTATTCGTAGGGCTTTCTTTAAAAGAATAGCTCCACATCTTGGGAAATACACTCATAGGTTTTCTCGCAGAGTCAAAAACTGTGGCTCATAACCCCTCTTCAAAATCACATATTATTTTTTTAATTTAGTTTTTGTTTGGATGAACAAATAAGATCTGAAAGTAAATTTGTGAGCTTTGAAGGTGCTGGTTGACAGATTGGGTCATCTTTGTACATAGCAGGCTAGCTTTCTCCAGTCTATATGCTAAGCTAATCATCTTCACATGGAGAGTGGTATCAATCTCGTCATGAAATTATTTTTTGTCAAACTTGTCATTTCATTTGTAACTACTTCTTTGTTAGTTCAGTACATAGTTCAGTACATAGCAACATTTAAAGAAGCACACACACACCCTACAATGCATGTCATATATAAAGATTTGACCACACCTTGAAACTTAAACACAGACTCTAATCATAATGCAAAACAGTGAGGATGGTGCAGCACACATCTATACCACATGCATTAGCACATTTAAATAGATAGCAAGACACACAGACATCTTCCGTCTTTTCATGTTAGAACACAGAGCTACAGCCAATTCAGCACTTTCTTTCACCTCGATCTCGTGACCAGGGAAGCTAAGCATCAGACCGACCGACCACTTCCCTTTTCCTCTGGTTATTTCAGTCAGTTTGAGGCCAGCGGCTGCTGACTGCTCGTGCCACACCATAGTGACTGGGGCAGGGTCAGCATGTGAGTTCAGATGGGTAAAAGTCACAAGTTAGATTTGTTGCCTCACATGAAACCCTGTCTCTTGTGCAGGCTGCAGTACGTACTGTATTGCATTTGATTTATTCCTTGATTACCGCCTTCATCATCATCATCTCTTATCACTCGCTTTCTTATTTTGGCCTACTTGTAGACCCGTAGTCTAAAGCGATGTGAACTTGTTGCGTGACTAGCATTCATGGGCAAGGCTTTAATTACTGTCAGCATGTGTATGTTTGGGTCAAAGCGCTGTCAATCAACTTGGAGGTGAGGTTTTTCTGAAGAGTTCTGCATGAAAGGTTCACACACTCTAAGGTCAGTGTGTTGTGCTAGTATGTGTGCTTTTTTATTAGCATGTGGAAGCTGTGCTGCTGAGCCTACTATCAGAAAGAGACCCGCTCTGCTGAAAAGCCTGTCAGCGCCTTCTCTCTTGTTTTTTTCCCCCTCTACTCTTCCTTTCTTCTTCCACTTTTTTCTCTCTCCCCTCTCCGGTTTACAAGGCCTTCGCACACAAGCTCCAAAGGATTACCAGACACACCCCTTTCAGAAGCACTGAGCCCCACAGCTCCTCAGACAAGTCACAGTGTGCATGTGTGTGTGAAAGCGCACATTTGAGCATTCGAGATCTCACACTTTCTACCCACTCTGCCTCCTCAGAGAAAAGAAAGTGGAGGAGGAAAAACAAAAAGAGAGCTGGAAAGAGGAGAGTGGGGTGGAAAGGAGAGGCAGATTGAGTGATTGCTGCTCACCAACACAGAGAGGGAGAAAGAGCCAGAGCACAGAGTTTTGGCCCGCAGCCAGCTATAGCCACCATACAGCTTTTGTGCGGAGAGTTGACTTAGAAAGGACCTTTCAGAGAAGGAGAGAAAAGAGTGGGAGATGACAGAAAAATACAGAAACAGGGCAATGAGAGGACGTCAGAGCAAGAGGAGAAGGGGCAGAAGAGGAGGAGAAATAATCACAAAAGGCAGCTGTAAGGGAGAGGACAGACAAATACTGAGTAAAGGAGAAAAATTAGGAATAGTAGGAGGGTTTAAAGCAGATGATAAAGACTCTTTCATAAGCCTGTACAGTAGATAAAACAGATCATGCCACAGCTACACAATCCCAATACTCAGACTAGCCTCCAAAATCTCGCCAAGAAACTTTTATCTCCACATGCAGGCTTCACATTCTGCAGTTTGAGGTCAGGGGAAGTGCACTGATGTCACTAACTGGTAATTTTGGGTAAAATGCATTCAGCCGCAGTTTAGATGAAGAGATAACCTGCAAAATCATGGTTTCCTGTCATGCCAAAATCACCCGTCTCACAAAAAGGATCTTTCAGAATAAAACTTTAAGCAAGGAGCTGGAAATGTTTTACTTTTGTTGGCTACATATGCAAAAAATACACACTCTAAACACATAGGATACAGAAGGGGTAGCTGTGCGGTTGCCAGTGGTCTATTAATAGCAGGGTAATATAAATACGAAGTGCTGCGTGTGGGGAAACGCGCTCCACTGGAGGGAGGGGGGAGTGACTGGGTGGGGGGGGGGGCACTGCGATTAAAAAAGGGGCCACTGTCCACCTGACTCTGTGTTTGTGTGTGTATGTCCTCATGGATGAGTATAACATGCTAGTGAGTGTAAAGAAAGCCCAGCTTGACCTGTGTGTGTGTGTGTGTGTGTGTGTGTGTGTGTGTGTGTGTGTGTGTGTGTGTGTGTGTGTGTGTGTGTGTGTGTGTGTGTGTTGTGTGTGTGTGTGTGTGTGTGTGTGTGTGTGTGTGTGTGTGTGTGTGTGTGTGTGTGTGTGTGTGTGTGTGTGTGTGTGTGTGTGTGTGGTCATGTATGAAGCGAAGCACTAAGCTGTGAGCGCCTGAGAGAGCGGAGACAAAGAGAAGGATGGAGGAAGGCAGAGGAGGGCCCCTCGTGTCCTCACTGAACCCTCTCCGCTCTGGGTTAAGGGGTGCCCATATGCGTACCCCCAAATAACCCCCCGATAGCATGTGGGTATTTAAGTTCACGCCACCCTTGGCCCAAAATAAATACTGAGACTAGATAACAATATACAGTCTGCTTAGCTAATGAAATTCCTACAGAGTCACCATGGCATTGACGTTCAAGCAGCGAGGACAGAAATGAGGTGTGTGGAGTTTAAATTTAGCTTGGGAATGTAAATTAATTAAAACCTTCAGTATACCAACATTACCATAGTCTTAAATGTTCTTCAAAAAGTTGCTGTACATTCTTTAAGTGGAAAAAAAGCTAAAGATTTGGTGAATGAGGAATCGGAAGGAGTGGCAGGTCCCTTTGGACAAAGATCCCCATTTGATTGAATTGCAATATGGCTCATTTCCTCTCTCTCCTTCAAGACTTAGGCCCAATCCCAAACCACGCCCTACACCCTACCCCTACACACTACCCCTCCGTGACGGAGTGAACTCCGTGGAGTGACTCTCAGCTCAACGAGGCTCCCTCCTGTCAGATGGAGGGAGCAAATACAGCGGCAAGCTTTGGGACAAACTCCCCTCTCTCCGGCAGAAACAGGAAATGCCGTAACTGCATGTAACAACGGTTTCAAATCAGCATCTCTTAGACAAAAAATTAAAATTAATAACTAAAATAAAACTCCAAACATCTTTAATTGTGTTCCTTTTTTGTAAAGCTCTTTTAGTTTTAAACTGATGTTTATAAGCTTCTTAGTTTTTGCAACAATCTGTAAATATACACCACTTTATAATAAAATGCACACATTTACCTTTTTCTAGACTAAACACAGGTATGATCCTAAGTTAAACAAATATGAGGTTATCATGAGGTTGTTAACATTGCAATTTATCAGTGGATGTTTGCTGGAACTACTTGTAAACAGTGTGTTTCCTGACGGAAACACAGCGTGGAGACCGGTCTCCAGTCAGCACCGCTGCAGACTCGCTGTTTGAGGGCTTGATAGTCCACACCGCTCCACACTCGTTGGTTTGGAACAGCACTTAATGTGGCGGACCCTCCGCGCGAACGGAGGGGTAGTGTGTAGGGGTAGGGTGTAGGGTGTGGTTCGGGATTGGGCCAAACTGTCATTCTTTTTGAGGTGCTTTTTTGATACAAAATTTAAAAAAAACGTACTGAGAAGAATGAGGTATCACACAGCAAAGTGTTCACATTCATGCCTCGTGTCTTTCTGCAGTAGATAATCTCTTCAGTCAACACTTCCTCTCACAGAAGAAAGTCTGATTGGCCAGATCAATTAAAAAACGGACAAACAACCGTCCTGATTATTTTAAACTTGACAATTGAATAGAATAGAATTCCTTTATTGTCATCCCACCAGGTACAACTGCTTAAAAAAGCAATCCTCGCAGTGCATTTCCACATAATACGAAAAAATATATATCTATATAAACATATACACACATAAACATATGCTCACAGATCCATACCAACATGCATACATGCCCGCACATAATTTTAATACAATATTTACAATATAAAAAACACAGGGATGATATTTGGCATCTCTGATGTCGATCAGTTAATAAATTAATAAAACTATTAAAAAGTAGTGCAGTTGCAAATTGTTACTGTGTGTGTGCTAGTTCAGCGTTTGACGGTGTTCAGTTCTCGTATGGCTCTGGGGTAGAAACAGTTTTTCAGTCGGTTTGTCCTTGATTTAAT
The DNA here is from genome assembly GCA_031216635.1 of Dissostichus eleginoides. Lineage (NCBI taxonomy): Eukaryota > Metazoa > Chordata > Actinopteri > Perciformes > Nototheniidae > Dissostichus > Dissostichus eleginoides. The sequence goes on along the minus strand of CM062281.1, from coordinate 19,033,899 downwards.
TGACCTGTAGCGTCTACCCGAGGGCAGAAGAGCAAACAGGAAGTGTCCAGGGTGTGAAGAGTCTGCAATTATTTTGCCTGCTCTGTTGAGGCAACGTTGGCTGAAGAGTTCCTCCAGAGAAGGCAGTGAGCAGCCGATGACCTTCTGGGCTGTGTTGATGACCCTCCGAAGGGCTTTCCTGTCCTTTTCTGAGCAGCAGAATCTGCTTAGATGAGCAGCAGTGCCATACAAACAGACCAAAATCTGGACCTTTCTTATTCTTTAAGAGAAAAGACGTCGGATAGAAAGCAAAGTGGAATTACAGTAAAGAAGACAAAAGAAAGTGGGCTTCTGCTAAGCGCACCCTCCTACAGTACGTCTGTGGTTTTAAGTCTCTGTTTTGAGTTCAAGTCCTGTGTCAACCAACCACATGCACAGATCATATCAAGATTTCGTTTCATGTCACTTGCCGTTTACGTCATTGCAGGAGATTTAGATTTAATTCCAGATTCAATACTGTGTTTTTGTAGTTTCATATCTGTGAATAGTTTGAGCAAAATAAAGCCTGTCTACTGTGAACTGCATCTTCAAGTTACATTAAGATTGGATTGATTTAAAAAATGTAGTAAGACAAAGAAATGAAAAGCCATACATCATGAGAGGGACCTAGTAAACAGACAAAAAAGCATGCAGACATAAACAACAATGGCTGAAATAAGATGAGGAAGACGTGCATTTTTAAGCTGACAGTGCAGAGAGTAGGCACAATGAATATGTCATCCTCATTCTTTGGCAATGATTAATAACCTTAACAGAAACGTGCTCAATGCACAGAGGCCTGTGTAGACAAAAGATGGGGAGCTCACGTTTGCACACAAACAATGATGCACACATACAATAAAGCATTATTATTGGAAACAGACATGCAAGCACATAAAGGAAGTGCGTTTTGAGGTCATGAAACACTACATTTGCTCCTAAAGTAGGGATATGTAGAACCCTCTGATCCTCTCAGTTTTGCAGGTAGTGATATGATAGTAAGAGCAGAGGGGCGATCACATCAGTCTCGGGACACACTATGAGATGCATGTCCAAACCCAGGTCAGAAAAAAAGAAGAGCAGAGTGTGGCTGCTGCTCTGCTTCCTTTTTGTCTCAAAGCAGGAAGTCATGTGACTCCTCAGAGAGGCGGACTCTAGAGGGGCTGAGAAAGAGTCTCGCTGTTGCTGGGAGAAAACTCTCCCAAGGTGTGTGAGTGTGTGAGTGTGTGTCAGCCATTGGGTGTTTGCCTTGCTGGGGTTAGGATCTCGCCGTGTGCTAAAACATACACATGAAATACACACTCAGAGACACAGAGACACATTGTGTGAAACTGTGTGTCAAAAACCTCCAGCAGCACCTCCTTCCCTTTCTCCAGCTGTTCAGCTGGTGTGTAGGAGGAAGAGAGCTGACAGGCCTGGAAGTGCTGACATCAGCAGAGAAAGAGGCACACACACATATACACACACACGGTCAAACAGAAACTCTTTTCTAGTGCAAAATTGCTGGTTGGATCGGGTCAAACGATTTAAAATGACTTAGAGATTCTTAGCCTGAAAGAATGAGACATAGATTGGAAGAAAATGAAGTCCAAGTGCTCTCACTTGTTCTTATAGCTCATTATTAAACCAGCAGACTCAGCTGTCAAACGGGTATAAATCTTGAAAATAAAACTTAAAGACAGCTTCATGCTGAGTATGCAGCACCATTCATCATTATCACTTTAAAGGACCAGCACTTAAGGTTTTATTTTTAAACGTAAAGGAACATTTATGGCTTATTGCAATTAAATCTTATGGCTAGATCTCACTTGTACATCATATGGATGTAAAAACAGTAAAGAAAGTGCGCCCAAACTAATTCTTAATCTACAGTGGGTGGGGTGGGTTAAAGTTTAACTACTTGGTGTGTGTGTGTAAACTGAGATGGATGTGTACACTGGACAGTTTGGGGGAATTTTTGATTCAGCTTCATTTTTCTCGGTTTAAAAAGTCTGATTGTGTGATGATCTAACATATTTAGGGAATTTCAGAGTTCCCAGTTCTCATAAATTAACCTGGCATGTGCAATGTTACAACTGCAGCTAGGCCAAAACAAAGAAAATTAGTTTGCAGAAATTGCCCTTTAAATGCGTGTCATGGTACAACATACGGTAAGAATCAGTGGGCTTGAGGTCTGTTGTTCGCGTGTGTGTGTGTCAGAGTGTGTACTGTATCTGTTTTTAGCACCATTAGAGAGAAGAGCCCCATGAGCGGGGCCCTGATGCTAACCGGCCCAGATGTGAACTCCACCACCGCACCAAAATTCGAAACATTCACATGCATGACACGCTCAAATACACACATTAAAAACAAGCACCGGCACGTCACTTGTTCAAATCAGGCAAGCTCAAAGTAGATTTGTAACCGACTGTTTAGTTAGCCAACATGATTATGCCTAATGCTATTATCGCCATAATCTGTTTCAATGAGATCATAGCTCACCTTCAGCGGACTTAATTGAAAGTTTCAGAGGTCAATGAACGGCGTACGTAAACAGATAGAAAAGAAAAAGATTCGACCCCTCCCCAAGCCAAAGTGAGTCCTGTGGGCGTGACCGGGAGGCATTAAGCAGCTGTGTTGTGAAAACACACGGTCAAAGGGACAGCAACGCTCAGGGTCACACGCATAGCGGAGCAAAGGTAGATCCAGGAGACAAGAGTAATGATAAATGACATGTGGATATTCTGAAACACGTAGAGGGAAAGTCAGAGTCAATATGTGTGTGTGTACATTCAGCTTTAAACCATTTTATAACACTTAATACAGCTAAACAAAAATAGACGGTAAGGCAGTTTGGGCAGCATGCGCTCCTAAAAAATGACGTTTCCATACAATGAAGCTGTAAAGTCAATTAAATTGAGAGGGAAACATATTTTCTCCAAGATTATGTGTCTTTATTAACTTTAACAAATACATTTTGTACTTCTTTGTTTCAATTTACAAGATCAACCACAATCCAGGAGAGATTATATTTCCCTTGATGAGTAATTGAAAATGCACTTTAATGGGAAATGAATTCTGTACGAGACAGGATTGGTTTGTGAGAGCGGCAATGTATGCCGCAGGGTGTTGTTACATAAATGACTTTAGAACATTTATTGGCTTAAATACCCTTACAACTGTCATTAACCATGACATTACATTACATGTTACTTGGTAGACGCTTTTATCCAAAGCGACTTACATACTCAATACTGTGGGCAATCCCCACAGGAGTAATTTGGGGTGAGTGTCTTGCCCAGAGACACAACGACATGCTGACTGCAGTGGGGTTTGAACCTGTGACCCCCTGATCCGAACACCAATGCTCTATCCACTGCACCACACGCCTCCTTTGACATCATTGCTAATATCAACACCTCTTCTATATTAGGCAGTTTTGCATGTCAGCACAAGGTCATCTTTTAAATGTACCTCACAAAAGATTACAGTTTGTATAACAAGTTGTCACAAGTTAAAGTTTAGTTTGGATGTGTGTTGTGAGAAGTTTTCAGTTTTTAATATTGATTTTAAAGGCTCTAGAAGGTGACCCTATCTACTTTTATCTTTTATATTTTGAGAAAAGACAAAGAAGATAAAACATAATGTTGTGTAGCAGAAATATGTGCTTGATAAATTAAGGCTTAATGATTGAGGCAAAGTCATCGTTTTTCTCAATTTGGGGACCCGTGATAATCCACATTTTACCAGTATCTCGACAGAAACCCCTCAGGTATCACAAATCTTCCATAAGTCTCTTACAAATTGTGAAACCATGTTGTGTGTGCAGAACTCAAGCCGGACCTTAGTAGAAATACAAGTATGCAAACAGGGCAGGGTGGTGTTAAGGGAAGCAATAAACCTCAGTCAACCCCTCACCCAAGCTACGCACATAAAACAGCATGGTTCTCCCCTCCCTCACTTCCTTCCAATGTCCCCTCAACTGCTCTCTCTACCGACGTGGCCTTTTCTTCGTCTCCTGCTTTTTCAATCCCTATCTCACAATGTTACCAAAAGTGAAAAACAATGTGTGTATCCGCCCTGCGATTAAGATTCGCACATTCTTTCTCGGCTTGTGGTGCACACAAGTTTCATGAAAATTGGGCCAGAAGTTGTTTGTTATCCTGCTGACAAACAAACAATCAAACAAACCAAACAAATCATCAGCTTCCCTCATCCAGGCCACTACGATAGCTACACTCGTGAAAAACGGCAACATCCATGCATGAGATCGATTTATTTTGTTGTGTATTTCGTTGTTGAACCATAGGTCTTTACGGCAGTTACTCCACTGATTTACCAGGATTTGGTATTCCCATTTAAGCCTTGCAATTACTACAACTCACCTTACAGTAAAATGTCCACGCAGAAAACCAACAGGACACTGAATACCAAAAAGATATCCTCCCACTTCTCTGCTCTATTGCCCTTAGATAGGTCTGAGGGTGGAGGTGTAGATGGCTGGCTCATTTCCCAAATGTATTCCTTGTCACCCGCGCCATATCTTCCCTCAGGAATAGCAACATTCCCCTTCGTGATAATTATGAATGATTCGGCCCTTCCCCCTTCTCTCCCCCTATTCTCCCTATATCCCTACACTCCTCGCGCTACGTATCGCACAGAGATGTAATTAATCATGAAGACACTCTGCTAGTCTTAATAGTAAGGTGCTCTCTTTTTCTCTCCTCCTTTTATTCTTTATCTCGCTCTTAAACTCTGTCTCCCTCAAAGCCTCTCAATCTCCCTCACACACATCCACACACAGTTTGAAGGTCTCATTAATCACCTGCTCACATAGAAAAGCTCTATAATGCATACCAGTGGGATCATTTGGTGGTTTGCCGCCCCCCCTGTCTTTTTTACCCTTGTCTCTATATGCTCATGTACTTTAAGCCCCACCACAACACAGGGCTTTCGTTCTCAGTGTGTGTATTAGAGTGTGTCTGTCATCAGCGCGCTTATAGGCCAGGATAAATACGATAATCGTCGCTCGCAGACTTGCCCCCTGGTCCCGCTCTATTTTTAGACGTCAGATGTTGAAATAGTTAAAGTTCTTAAAAAGGGCAGGCTGCGGTATCCTCATAAAACCAGGGCACAGGATCTGCCAACCCAAGCCCACAGACAAACCCAAACAACATTCAATTCACACAGCAAATAAATTACGTTAATTCCACCAGCAGTTTATCAACTAAAATATTATGAGCACGTTCCCTCTGGTTGTATTTGATGACTGGCAGATGGCTAACAGTCCCTTTTCTATTTACATAACAGATCCAAAGAGTTTGAAGGATGCAATCAAACATTTTCTATTAAAAATGGTGCTACAGTATGATGTGCAGTAGGGTGGGATATTATAACATATACAGCACAACATAGATTCAACTAACATTACACTAACTATGCATTTAAAATCTCTGGTTGTACCATCAATGCAGAGAAAGCCCTTGAAGGTTAATAAATAAAGAAGTGGGGTTTTTTACCTGCTTTTACTGTTATTACAGTTTAGGCCAATGTGGGCAATGTTGCATATTTACAAGATTTACAAGAGCAATGTGACAAATTAATTTAATATTCCAGGAATTCAATTTCTTTGATTGCTATAAACGCACAATTCCAATTTGGTTAAACAGCTTGACAAAATATTGACTCATCAAACCCTCCCCAGTGCTTAGTTTGGCGAAGTAGTTTTGAAGTACAACTAAAACACACACATTTAAAAAGAGAGGTTGTTGTGTTTGGATGCATTCAGTTACTTTTCTAACTGATTCTCTACTCTCTTTCAAGCCTGTTTAAACTTCTGTCTTCTTTCTATCTGCATAAGTTGTCTTTGCTGAGATGTTTCTGTCAGCGTGTGTGTGTGAGTGTGTGAGTGTGTGTTTGTGTGTATGTTCTTGGCAGGCGCAGTTGCTCCGTAGCTTAAGGACGTCGTGTCCTGGAACTCGGGGTTGATAAAGCCCAGCATGGATGTCCTGTGTTGTCCAAAGCATAGTGTACACGTGCCGTACTGAGCCGCGACGAACAGTGTGTTTGTGAACGACCACTGATTTCAGTTTTTTTTTATCCTCTGTTGACAGAAATTAGATTAGTTTTTTTGTTTGTTTTTCAAGATCCTAATCATAAAAAAAGATTTCCCTGCTGCTTCTGGCTTTTCATAATCTTGATTCTCCTTCCAGTGTTTGTGTGTGCTTAACTTTCCACTGTGACCGTGAGCCAATGCTCCAAATAAACTGAGATGAGCGTCCAGCACTGATCAAAACACACTGACCCAATGAAGCTTAACTAAGGTAACGTGACTAGCCGTGCCTTTGTGCCGGCCTGCACTGATTGGCTGTTTGAGGTGGGCTGGGTTGGCTAACTCTCCCACCTCCTGCCAACTGATTGGAGGAAACGTAAGAGTAAACAAGGAGTTCTTTGAGCATGTGGCCTTACACAATACAGGCCCCACTGCATGCAGCCAAATCACGAGAGAAAAGTAGAAATGATAGAAAGGAGAGGGAAGTTGACACATTTCAGTTGTTAGGTCTTGGTTATGACAAAAGCAGACTTTTTCCGTGATTCAACAAGGTCACAACTCTTGGAAAGCATAGTTTGTGTGGGTGTATGCGCTAAATATTCTAAGCGAACTTGATATTGCTGTTCACATCATAACAATTGATTTGTCTTTCTCAATAAGATATCATATATTATACGAAGATTTGATATTTAAAGTTTTTTTCACTGTGCTTTTGTGTGTGTCTGCATTCCAATGAAGTCCTTAATCTATTCACAAAAAGAGGGGCGGACAAGGAATGGCAGTAGAAATATAAGCAGCAGAAAGAGGTGTAACAGGATTCCTTCTGCCAAGCTCCAGATCCCCATCCAGAATACACAGACGCACACACACACACACACACACACACAACTTAAACACACACAAGCTGAGAGACACCCAGCCGCTGGCCAGGAAACGCACATATGATTGAAGAGAATGGAATGTTCTGTCTGCAGTCCAGAGCTCAGGGCAGCTGGAACCTGGACCCAGTGCGTGCGTGCGTGCGTGCGTGCGTGCGTGCGTGCGTGCGTGCGTGCGTGCGTGCGTGCGTGCGTGCGTGCGTGTAGGGTCACAGTATAAATAACTGTCCTCTCTCTGCAGTGTTAGCGCCGACCAGCCACGCTGTTTATTTTTAAACCGACTTTGCGTGTCAAAGACCTGCATGTCGTCTGCGCCTCTACCTCACACCATATCACGACACTTTCACTGCCCCCCTCAAAGACTTGGGGCCAATTCATGGTTTTCGTGTCCATGTGGCCTTCGATGGGAATGCGTAACATATTATGTAACCACACAACAAACGTGGCGACTGCATATGCCCTACAAAACATAACTGTAACTTGTTTTCCAGGCGCTGTATGCATTTACTCCAATCCCCATTTGTGTGCATATTCCTGTTAGGTTGTCGCACCCACTGTTTTCTTTTCTTTTCACAAACAAACAAAGGAGATCCTCCTCTTGCTTTTAGGGGGTCGCATCGTGCTGCACATGTGTGTAATGTGTCTGCGTAGCATTATTATGAATCCCACTGCTTTTTTTTGGGCGAAATCTGCCTGGTTAAGCATTTAAGTGCGAGGACTGGCCAGGCGTCCATGGGCAGGACTTGCCAAGAAAACAGGATTCATAATAATGAGTTTGCCTAAGCATACCCCTGACCTGCCACCACTTTTGTAAAAAAAACATGTAGAAATTCCTGCATTTATTCGGTTTTATAGTTGTTGTGTATTTCTGAGTCATTAGCTATGAGGCTGCCTGTGCCTATTTGCGCAAAGTTAATCTGCATCTCCATTCTCTTAAGACAGAACACCTCAGGGCAAGACAGGCATTGTGTTCACCACAGCCCATTGTCAATCCCTTGTGTTAAATGATAACCAATGTTGAGCAAGTTGTCCGCTTGACCCAGCAGCGTCCACTGTTGACATTACTGACTCAAATTACAGCTGGTTTACATAATGGCTGATAAAGTGTGGTTATGTTTGGCAAGGACTGACACACACATACACACTCTGAGCCAGAGGCCGGTTAAGTACACCAGAGGTGTGAGGCTCAGGTCACCAAGTTGGTCCAATCAAAGCAGTGGTAGAAGGGTCGTGGGGGCGGGGCTTACATGTGTGAGGCGAGAGCTACAACCCCAAAGCACTTTGACCTTTGACACATTGCTGTCTCCCTGCTCTGTGACAGTGTAACCCTCTGACCCTCATTTCCCTCTAGCACAACACGTGGAGAGCTGTGAGGGTGTTGAGGTTTTGTGTGTGTTAGACTCTGCCTTTCCTTTAAAGCTTAAGGCAGGGAAGGTTGGGTCTGGGCTGGGCTGAGGGGTAAAATATTCCTCTCAGGAACACAAAGAGTATAGGAACTCTGCAAAGTGAAACTGACCCAGTTCATACGTTTGAGTTCAGGTACGTGCTGTAGCTGGCTGATGAAATACACTTGCAACACCATGCAGACCCTCCCTTTTCTGTACTGCCTGGCTACGCAAAGCCATTTCCCTCCTCCAATCACCACTGCTGGAGCTTTGACAGCTACAACCAATTAGAAAGCACCCTCACAATCCTCTGCACCAATCAGAGGAACCTGACAACTGAGTTACCTCAGGGGTCTGATGTGCTACTAATTTCTATACATTTTTAACATGCTTCTGTGGAATTAAACATCAACCCTCACAGTTGACTTAATATCTCCTCAAAGTAAGCCCTTTAAAAAATGTGATGTACATGCATCTTTTAGTTTTAATTATTAACATAAATGCAAATATTTGAGTTCCCACCTACGCACCTTCAGAAATCAGAATAATGAGAAAAAGGGGAGAGATTCCTAGCGTGGTTGCTGACAGTGATTAATTGTTCCCACATGTTGCTGACGGACAAAAAGGCCTCTGTGTTCCTGTGCTCTGGCTGCAGCTGGTGCACATGCACACACACACCCACAGACACACACAATAACACACACACAGCTGGGGCCTGTCTCACGAAACAAGTTCAGCTTCGTCAGGCTCTCTGTGAGTCCGTTTGCTTTCAAAAGTATAACACTGGTAAACCTAGATAACCGGTCTAGTAATCGTTTGACTCTGTGCTTTGCAGAGCAGTTATCCCAATGACCTAAACCAAATGAACTTTGGTTTAAGGAGTAGTTCGATTTTTGGGAAATATACATTTTATAGACGATGTACACTGCAGCTACAGCTAGCAGTTAATTCTAACTAAGCCTAATTCAGCAAACAATCTGAAAACTGGGTGAAACAATTAACACTGATCTGTCAAAAGTATACAAAAAAATAAAAAATTAAAATTAACACCTATCTTGAATTTCATCTTTATACAAACGATATTTTTGGGTTCAATTACTTTCTGGGGTCTTGAGATAGGGTAAGCTAACCAGCTACTAGCTTAATCTTTACATTTAACTTTAAGATATGTTGTTTAGTGGTATCTAGCTTCTAATTTCAATCCATGGCAAAACCAGCTTTTAATCCAAAGTTAGCTCACTGAGATACTAGTTCAACTTTGTGAGACAAGGCCTAGATGTGTTAAGTTAGATCTCTGAGATGACCAATCAAGAGAGAGATGAGGAGCAGGGTAAAACAAACAAAAAAATGAATCCCCCGAAGTGTGTGTGTGTGTGGTGTGTGTGTCTGTGTCTGTGTCTGTGTGTGTGTGTTTTAGCTCTTGTCACTGCATAGGAGTTATGAATCAGAGCTGCTGTCTCAGAGCTGTTATCATTATTAATGGGCTTTGGGAATACCCTAGAGGGGTTACAGTAGTAAGCATTCAGTATCCCACTAACACCGTGACTAGACATCTACACACACAAACTCATGCATGCATTGTGCAATTAACAAAACATAAAATAGTCATGCTTATGCATGCGAGTTCATTAGTTTATTAAACTTCTGGAAAGTTAAATAATATTATCGGTTTTGTCATTATATACAGTAACAATCATGGAAGCCAGAAATAAGATAGTGTGGTCTGAGTAGAGACTGGATGTCTATGTTAAATGTGAAGCAAAGACAACCCCAAATTGTTAAAAGGTCTGTCCACTAAAATCCTAAAACAACATATTTTCCACCACAAGGGTTTAGTTTAGTCCGCCAAAATCTCTGTCACGGATGCTTTTGCTCCATCCCAATACCATGGAGGTGAATTAAATGTTCTTTGTGGTACTCAAAGCTTTGAAGAATGGCATTTTGAATTTGTGCCTTGGCATAAAATATATCTTGAAATCAGTATAGATCCAAAATGAAAGGGATAATCAGTACAGGGCCTGTGAGGAAGATCTACAACAACCATGTACTATGAACATACATCACACATAATACTGATACATAGCAGGCACACTCATCTTGCAATCATGCCCCTCACTCCCTCTTTCACACATCACTCACACATTTTCATTTGGCACCCAATTTATTTATTTTGTTATCACTGTCCGTGCTTGGGTTGCAGATGTCCTGTTCCCTTTTATTGCTGCTCCGTCACACAGAGTTAGAAATATCTCACCTGACATTTGAAGGCTCGAGCTGTGGCACGGAAAAAAGAAACATTAAACAAGTGGTTTTGAGTAGAAGTGAATGGGAAGGTGCAGGGATCAAGGTGGTGTAGGAGGAAGCGAGGGAGAAGGATTGATGAAGTGTTAGGTGCTGGCAGGTAAATGTTTACAGCAGCGGCAGAAGAAACTCACATTCCATTCATTCTGCTCTCATTCATCCCTTAAAAGTTGCCTTCTTCCTTCACAAAGTCCATCTTCTGTCAGTATTTACATCTCCTTGGCATCTGGAAACATTTAGAGCCAGTGTGTGTGTGTGTGTACTGTAATATGCATTACGTCATGCCTCAAGAGATGCTGGCAGAGGATAAACACTGGTCTCCCTGGTATCTCTTCTCATCTTACCTCATTGCACAGAATACACAGACACACTTGGGAAACACAGATACACAAACACTCACCATTCATGATTTAAAGCAAATTGTTATGGGTTAGCTAATGAACAGCAGTGATCACAAAAAATCAAATAGTCCTGCAAAAACATCTTTTGTTATTTTCAACACACACACACACACACACACACTAGCATAGGTCGCAGGTTCAGTTTGGCCCCAGAGAGCAAACTTTCTTCCTCCGCCAGCGTAGCATTCAGAGCAGTAACTTAAGCTTGTCTTTATCCTCTTTGATTGAACTGCCTTTGACCAGAAAAACAATCCAGACCAAATTATCTGTAAACTGCTGTCCAGGAAAGACGGAATTACTTGATGGAAAACAATATTGTGATTCCCTCAAAACTTCGCCCGTGGCGTTTGAAACAAAGAAATCTGTTCTGTTTTATGGAGTAAAAATATACACAGGGGGAGAACAGAGAGAAAATGCATGAATGTGTGTTGTGGATGGTGGTTGGGTTGTTTATATGGGAGGATATGGCATAGCCCCAGAGTCCCTCAAGGCTTATAAGAGAAATGTGTTTACGAAACAACAGAAACTGCGGAAGGGGAAGAGGGTATGGAAAGAGAAGGAGAAAAGGCAAACTACTGAATTTGACAAGGCCTTAAGGTGGTTGTGGTGCACAAAATGAAGCGGACACATTATTTTAAAGAGAAAGTCAGATTAAAAAGCTCATAATGTTTACTAGATATCCATGCATTTTGAAAATAGATAATAGATTAAATGTGAATTGATATATGAGATTTGATACTTAGTGTGCATCTTTGTGTTATCATCATTATGCTGTCATACAAGGACTATGAAATGATGTCTTCTTAAGTAACCAGATGGCTGAGACTGAGTGTTATGTGTGCTTTTGTGTAGACATGGGGTTTTCCAGATGCTCATGTGCAGGGGTGTAATTTACAGATCAAGTGAAGTTGCTCTTAAATAACTGCAAAGCCCAATATGATCTTATAATCCTTCTTTTAACATGCACTAATCGATTAGGGAACACAAATTGAAATTTGACATCTCCACATTGCAAACATGTTTTGTGCCTTCAAGGTATTCAGAGAATACCCTGGAACACTCAGATAAAACAAACAGAAAAATCGATTTAATTATATAAATAAAATGTATATAAAATGAATACATGAGAATCGTATCTGTGTTGTTGATCTGTAATAGTACAGTGTTACGTTGATTTGTTAGTCCTTCTCGGTCCATGCACTACGCGGCGGCGGGGTGTGTGTGTGTGTCTACAGAAGGTCCAGTTGTGATAGACACGGTTCGCCACTGGTTTTGTGAACCCTTTATATCGTGCAACAAACAAAAACATTTTTTACAAGAGCTACTCTACTTTCATATATCGATATGGTTCCATGGCCTTCATCATTTTTCTAAATAATCAAATAAAATACCGTTTCATTTATTCAATCTAAAATCCCTATTCAGATCAGATCCTGTTCCCTTGTTGTTTTTTGACTACTTCTAAGATGATACTTTATTGATACCAAATTTGGGAAATGTTTTCGTTACAGCAGCATGTCACATAGAAATCTGCATGCATTAAAGAAGGCTAACATTTCTATAGAATGACTTAGTGTTAAATAAGTGTATCAGTCTAAGAGCTAGCAGTGAAGTGATTCAGGGGTGTTATGTGGCTTTTCAATGAGTACATACATTCATCTCTTTGTTGTGAATAAAACTCTCGATCATTAGCAGGGGCTATCATGTGCACCAGTTTCCCACAATGAGCCTTTGAGGCTTGCACAAGGCAGGAGCTCAGAGTTGATCAATATACACCAGACAAGACTCACACAGGCACGCACAAACACACATGATCTGACACAGAACAAGCTCCTTAAGCAACACAGGGGCTCTTTGTATATGTCATTCATAATCGAGGAGACGCTTGATTATAGACCACTGTCTCTGTTGTCTCCTTTATACCCATAACACAAAAGCTACGGTGGGAACAATGCCGACATCAGCACTTAGTGCTGCTCTACACATTAATGTGTTCCTGTCTATATTTAGTGGATGAACAATTGAAACAATAGGATGTTTGCCTCACCAAAGCAACTGTTTACATTGCTGCAGAATCAGTAGTAGTGGGTGGTTTATGGACCTGTGTTGTTGGACTTAATGAGAAGTATTCATTGAATGTTGTATTGGTATTAGGAAAGAAAGAATACAAACAAATCAATATTGGTGCCAGTAATTGTTGTGAGTGATTATTTCAAATAGATTTTACTCATAACAGTCTCTTCTGTGTCTCTCTTTTGTGTTACAGAACTCGATCCGACACAATCTTTCCCTCCACAGTCGCTTCATCCGCGTCCAGAACGAAGGAACGGGGAAGAGTTCCTGGTGGATGATCAACCCGGAGGGAGGGAAGGGCGGCAAGGCTCCTCGCCGCCGTGCAGTTTCTATGGACAACAGCAACAAGTACACAAAGTCCGCCCGTGGCCGTGCGGCCAAGAAGAAGGCAGCTCTGCAGGCTGCAGCGGCCGCAGCGGGCGAGGGGGGAGACAGTCCTTCGGGTCTCTCAAAGTGGCCCGGGAGCCCAACCTCACGCAGCAGTGAGGAGCTGGACGCCTGGACAGACTTCCGCTCCCGCACTAATTCCAACGCCAGCACAGTGAGTGGTCGCCTCTCACCCATTCTGGCCAACCCCGAGTTAGACGAGGTGCCCGATGACGAGCCTCCTCTCTCGCCGATGCTCTACTCCAGCCCAAGCAGAGCGCTGTCTCCTATTACAACAGGCGGGAAGGCAGTGCCGGCTGAGCTGCCCCGCCTGGCAGACCTGACAGGAACAATGAACCTGAATGACGGACTCACAGATGACCTGATGGATGAGTTGCTGGATAACATTAACCTGGTGCCAACCGTCACAGGGCCGGCCATTCCAAATGGTTCTTCAGGGTTCAATTTTGGGTCCAAACCCACTGGGCTAGTCTCACCTTCCTCCACCACCTCTCCCCCCACCACCTCTCCTCCTAACGTGGGAGTGAATGGTTACACTAACTCCATCTTTGGCCCCCACACGGCGGTCTCCTCTCTGCGTCCGTCCCCCATGCAGACCATCCAGGAGAACAAGCAGACCTCCTTCTCCAGCATTAGCCTGTCACGCTTCGGCAGTCAGACGCTACAAGACCTGCTCAACTCTGACAGCCACAGCCACAGCGATGTAATGATGACGCAGTCTGACCCGCTGATGTCACAGGCCAGCGCCGCCGCCGTCATTTCCCAGAACTCACGGCGTAGCCTCATGCTCCGTAATGATCCCGTAATGACTTTTGGGACGACTGGAGGACTTCAGGGCAGCCAAGGGGAGATACTTCAAAGTAACAACCACAACCAGAGCTCACTGAGGTCTTTGAATGGAGGACTTAACTTAGCCAACGAGGCTAACGCTCTGGCTAATGTCAAGCAGCAGCTCCTGCTCTCACCTTTGGGAGGAAACGGTTCCTCTTCCATGCAGATCGACACCTCGATCTTCCTGAATGGAACAGTTAGCGGCAGTGGAGGGCTCTGCCAGGACCGTTTCCCCACAGATCTGGACCTGGACATGTTCAACAGCAGCCTGGAGTGTGATATGGACTCCATCATCAGGAACGAACTGATGGACGCTGATGGTCTGGACTTTAACTTTGACTCTCTGGCCAACATGAATGGAGTTGGCAACTTCACGAGCACCAAGCAGACCTCTCAGAGCTGGGTACCCGGCTGAAAGAGTCAGGCCATGGAGGAGCAGAGCAGGTGTGTATGCTCGAGTGTTGTGTGCATTTCAGAAATCATTTGGTATTTGTACAAAGGCATATTTTGATAAAGGGGAAAGGGGACTTTGGGATGCACTGATTAAACCTAAAGTCAAGGTTTTGCCAATGCCAAGAACAGATCCCATACAATGCTCTTTTTTCCAAATTGTAAACTTTGTATAAGGCCTGTGTGCAGAACTGATTATGATGTGTGTAAGCTAACTTGAAAGTGTAATGTAAATGGAAACATTCATAGACCAACATGCTTTCTAGGCTTGTGAAAATTGTATCTACATTGTTTAGAAGTTTGTCAATACCTAAAGAGAAATCTCAGAACTCCTGTTATAAACGATAATAAGAGTCATTGCTGCACTTGTTGTCTTTTGAATACACATAGAAAATGTTCCCTTGATGTAATTACATGTCTCTGCATATATTTACTAAACTACTTCAACTCCGCCTTGCTTTGTCATTTTCCCAAAACCAAAAAAATGTCCGCTGCATGTACTGTAATACTGTAGATCGGAAAAAAACAAGTATATTGGTGAAGAAGACCCAATCTGATCGGTGCATCCCGAATACAAAACATTTGACTTTAGAACAGAGTATGAACTCAAACATAATCATCTCGTCCTTTATCTCTACAGGTCTGAACTGTGTAGTTCAAGAGAAGATAAGACACACAACATCCTTTTTGCCAAACCTGCCATCAGCACAACGTAAAATACGAACCCTGTGTTTACAGAAGACTTCCTCTCGAGAGCTTTACCTTTGCTCCCACACCGTGAACCTGAACGATCCGACAGACTCTAGAGATACTGCACATCAGCCCTCAAAGACTCCTTTGAAACAACTACAACAAGAACAACAAAAAAAGCTATGTCAAACTCTCAAATCTTAGAATTATGCAATTTTACTTTGACACCCAGTCTGTTGATACAAAAGAGACACTGCTTAATCAGAAAGGGTTTCAGGTGGAATACAAGGACAAAATATCAAGCAAAGTTTGAAGGAGTGCACGGTACAGTTGTTTCCGTTGAAGGCATACAAAAAAAGACTAAAGTGAAAAAATCAAGAAGTGAAGTGGTGTAAATCTGATCCAGTGGTTTCCTGGGATGTGTTACGTTGAAAAAAGAAATTTCCCTCTGTTCTCACGTAGTGATTTTAAATGTTCAGTGTTTGTTTTATGGATTTTCTGTTTTTATCATACTTGTTTCTGCATCATACATGTCTTTACAAAAAGAGATGGTGTACTGATGAAATGAAAAGATGGAAATAGAGTATCTCTCTTACTGAGAGGCCACACACAAACAACAACCAAACACAACACAATTTTCTCCAGTTTGCAAAACTTCTGACCACAAAATTCAACTCAATGCCATGCACTTCCAGTTTTGTTCAAATTACATTTCTTCAGTTAAATAAATGCTGCATACTGAGGGTCATATTAAAATTAGCTGAATATTACAAAAATATTTGCTATCTTTGTGTATATCTAACTGTAAAAAAAAGAATAGTTGAATAAAATCTCTGTCATGGATATTTTGTACAGTGCAGGTCAGTGTAGAGTTAAGAAGAAAGGGGAAAGATCTTGTCCGTCTTTTCTGAGACTTCCTAACTTCCGGTGAGTTCTGTTGAGGTCGTCTATCACTGCATAAGATGTAGCCAAAATGAATACCTGTTTCCTAGGGTTATGAACATTTCCACACCATTACAGGTGCTATGTAAACAGTGTTGAATCCTGCCCTGAGAGCAAGCCGTGCATTTTGTTTGTTCGTTTTTGTTTTCGTTATTACCCACGACCTGCAGAAGCCCAAAACTGCAGCCACTTGTAGCACGGCGAAGGTTGAACCTGTAAAGGGCAGCGGGGGGGGCGGGGGGGGTTGCAGGGTTTCAGGCTCATTCCTCTTGAAGCCATTTATTTCTCGAGTGAAACAATAAGCTATCTCTGTATATTGCCAAATTACTTGAAAACAAACAGTATGACATGCTGGCAGCCAAATCACAGCACTCACACAAATATATTGCACACACATAGATAGAAGAAGAAAAAATACCAGGGATCTGTGTTAAGCTCTGCTGTTTTCTTGTCATGAGCTTGTGGGGCTTCTTATGCATAAATATATATATAATAAAGATCACTCAGGGGGGAAAAGGGAGGCTTCCCGTTTAAGTAACATCAAGTCACATTCTAATGGTATTTTAACATTTCTTGATAAAAACAGTAATGCTTTGTGTTTGTGAACTTGTAACCTGTGAACTTTTATGGCCGTCAAGATGAAGAGGAAGAAGGATTATAAACGTCAGGATTAAAACTTCACGCGGTCTGTCATTTTTGGTTTTGCTGTTATAGCTTTTTTTTTGTTCTTCCTCTTGTTGAACTTGCATACACACATGCCCTCATGGACATGCCTGGTGCTCCTGCAGGTGACTTCCTGTATTTCCTGAGAACATGTTAATGTGTATGTGTTTATCTGTGGAGTTTATTTCTGTTGAATTAATCTCACGAGGATGTGCTAATCCCTCACCATCCCTCATGGTGCATACAGCACAGCCGACTGTATGCATGTATGTATTTATGCATTATGAAACTGTGTGAAATGCATATATACTCGCTGTATGTCCTCATATACTCATGTAGTACTTGACCCTTGGATTTTGTGATACCTCTGAAGGTAAAGTTGAAGGAATAATGAACAACGTTACACGCCCCGGTGAGGGGGAACCCTGATACCAGCGATGAAATTGTTGGACCAGATTTTGAAAATGGTGGAAAAACCGTTGTTGTAGCATCTGGACACCCTGGTATCCCTTCTCTGTTTGGGGTAGCGACATGAAGTGTATGCCCCGCTGTGTATAATAGTGTACAGATGTGTGTAAATCACTTTGAGGCCAATGCAGAGGAGAGTGTGTGCATGGTTGGCTAGAATGAGCTCTTGTGCTATCTGAGGTTTAGTGCATGACCTAGCTGTACCCCTAGACCCTTCCGATGGTGCCATCATGCAACTGAACTTGTAAAATCGAAAGGAACCCTGTGTCTTTAGCACTGAACCGCACACACTTTATATCTTTAAAATCAGGGCTTTCAGAGCAGGACTTGCACCATCCTCCTGCATTAATGTGTCTATTATTACAAGTGTGTGTACATCGAGGCAGGCACAGGGAAAGCCTCGTTAACGGACGTTCCTCAGCTTCACACTAGTTTTATTCCACGTGGAGTACAGCAGGTTAACGTCCTGGTGCTCTCAGCGAGCATTTTGGTCATAACTTTGAAGTGGTTAAAGTGTCACCTGACAACGAGCTGGAATTTCTTACACACTTGTCACATCCGAAATTTTCCAGAGCATTTATCACGTCTTTTGGCAGGGGGAATCCTGAGCCATCACCTGAGCTGCTAAGCATTTCAATTAATCTACGCTGATTGTACTAAATATTAGGAGCACTTCACTCCTGTAAAGAAGACTGACAAGGTAAATGCAGGAACACCCTGTAATCCTTTAATTTAAAGAGGGGTTATTGATCCTTGATAAACTGCAAATCTCAATCGCAGGAAGGTGTTCCATACTTTTTTGAACATTCAGTGAAAAATGTTTTGGCTCTTTTGGGAAATAGTTTACACTTAAGTCATAGTGGAGCAGGCCTTCCACACAACCACTCAGTGCTACTGCTTCATCCAGGCACGGATTATGTCCTCTTGTGCCCGACACACACACCTGCAGCACAACATGTGCACATTTAAAGTAAGAAAAGCAAAAAAAATAGAGACATACCACTAGATACCTTAATCACCTCGTGGACGTTTCCTTTTTATCATCTCCTCTTGGACCTTTACCATCTTTATTTAGAGGCCCAGGCCAGCTTCCCTCCATACACCCTCTGAACTTTGCCCTTTGAACTTTGCCCTTTATTAATCTTGCTTCTTCTCGACTTGATGTTAGTGGGTATTTTTCCTGTGTATTCCATTTTGAATTGTAATCTAGTTTGTATAAGAAATGGTGCGCATGTAAATAAAGCTTGGTGAGGCTCCACACCCTACCCATGTCCTTGTCTTAAATGGTTTTATTGCTGTAGAAATATGAAAGTATTAGCGGTATATACATTTCACGAGTGCTGTGGAAGCACAAGGCTGCTGTTAACAGCTCATATAACCATGAGAGGAATTTTCAGCCGGCAAGGAAAAAGTTACAGCGCTTGCCTGCCTTACATGTGCTGTTAATTCACAAGTTATCCTGCCAAGTGTTTTCCAAAACAGTGTGAGTGTGAGCACTTGTGCATGAACACATTTAACCTCACACTCCCTCCAGGAGATAAATCTCTTTCGCATGTCAGTCTGAACAGCAAAAACAACTCAGTGTTCCTAAAGTTCCTGGAAGTCCTCTTGCACAATGTTTGTTTTGTGTGAGGCTGCAATAAATGAGAGCAGACGTACAGCAACCCTTTGATACCTGACACTGGGCTGGGTGCTTTTCCTCTGTGGTTGCGTAACATAAAAGGGAGAGGGAGAGGGGGAACACTCCCAGATGGGGGTCACTTGCATGTCTAAATATGTGACATTATATAAATATATACAAATATTAAACAGAACTTTGCCAGGCCACTCTGCTGTTCTCATTCATAACACTCCGTTCGATGTCTCACTATGGGATGCGCCTCAACGCGTATGCATCAGAAGCATCAATCTCATTACGCCAATCCTGATTGGCTGGTGATCTTGACGACTACGTCAGGGAATCCACCCACCCTTTAAGTAGCTTGCGCTACGTCGCAGCGTCATTCAAACACCTCTTCTCGCTTCGGAGCACATCTCAAAGAATATCAGTAGCCAGGCTAGCTTAACTGTCCACAGACTGAACCACAAAGCTAACCTTCGGTCGCCGGACGCTTGCCGGCTACTTTTGCTTCGCACGGGATTTTCATATTAACACACCAGTTAATACCGAAATCTGCCCTGCCGTTTTTTCTTCCACAAATAACGGTAAGGTTTTGATTTTTCCTGCAAACAGTAACATACCTGTTGCTAGTTTGTCCCTCCACGCCGACACCCCGGCGAGCGAGGATGGACCCTTCTCTCCCTCACACCAGAGGAGACGGAGGTTCGGAGGTTCGGAGGCTCGGCTCTGCGGCTGCGGGCTCAAAATTTCGGGCACGGACTCACACCAGGTCTGCTCGTCCTGCCTCGGGCTGAAACATGCCCAGGAGGCTATCGACGCCCCCGGTGCGTGCGGACACTGTGCCCGCTTCACCACCAAGAGCCTCCGCCGACGGCTAGCGCGCCAAGCTAGCCTGTCGGGACAAGACCCCTTCATGCCTGTCGATTTGCCGACCGGCGATCGAGGCATGGTGGCGACCGCCACGGGTGTTGAGCCCCGCGCTGTGTCAAGCTGGGGCTCAACGGCGGCGGCAGCCGCGGGAAGGGAGCCCCGCGCTGTGACAAGCTGGGGCTCCCAACTGGACCTCACCGTGGTTCCACCCGCGGAGGATGTCCTGGAGCTGGACTACGTGGAGGAGGATGAAGAGGATACCTCTGAGTTCCTCTTATCCGACTCGGACGAGGACGAAGATGACATCTTCGTCTCGTCTGCTCAGGCTGCCAAGCCGGAGGCGGTGTCCGCTCCCCCAGGCGAAAGCGCGCCATCTCTGCCCCGCCTCAGCATGGACTTGCAGGCCGTGTGTCAACGCGCTGCGTCCAGACTGGACATCCCTTGGCCTGAAGTAGCCAAGGAGACCTCCAGGTCTCGCTATGAGGGAAAGAACTTGCCCCAAGCCGCGAGGCTGACGAGGCAACTTCTCCCGGTTTTCCAGAGCTGCTGGACGAGGTGTCTGTCTCTGGAGAGACCGCCCTTTCAGCAGCAAGGCCCCAATCCAGGGAGCCTCCTCTCTGGACTTTGAGGGCATGGAGAAGCTCGGCTTGCTCCGCATGCCGCCTATGGAGCCGCTTGTGGCAGCCCACCTCCAACCGCGGCTGTTCGGCTCCTAGCAGGAACCCCACACTGCCGACGAAAGCGGACCGGTTCCAGTCAGCAATGACCGAACGGGCTTACAAAGCGGCAGCTTTGTCCGTCAGGGCGCTCAATGTCTCTCGATGCTAACCGCTTACCAGGCGGAGCTCTGTGAGACATGACAATAAACCTGACCGGCCGTGTGGGACGAGATCACAGCGATCACGGACATTTGCCTCCGTGTGCAGCGCTGTGCAGTCCAGGCCACGGGCAAATCGCTGGGGATGATGGTGGTCAGGAGAGAGCCAGGTGGCTTAACCTGACGAACCTCCCGGACCGGGAAAAGGAGGACGTATTGGACATGCCAATTGTCCCCGAGGGCATATTCGGCACCGCTCTGGCTTCCATGCAGCAGCGGTGTGAGGCCAAAAAGAAGGAGGATGAGGCTCTCCAGCTTTGCCTTCCCCGAAAGGCCCAGCCGCCACCTCCAACGGCCCCGCGACAGACCTTCACCCAGGCTGCCTCGCATCCTTCCCAGTTCAAGGTCCCGAACGGCAAAAGCCACAGCCCGCCCCGGGTCTCCCGCCCAGACACGAGGCGAGGACGAGCTGGCCAAGAAAGTCCCCGGTCCGGCAGCAGCCGCACAGGCGCAGCCGGCCCAGACCTTCAGCCATCAGGTGAGGAAGAAGAAGAGGGCAGCCTGACAGCCTTCCCTCCTCTCCTCGGGGAAAGGGCTGGAGGTTCCCTGTTTTCCAGCCCTGGACCGTGTTCCGCACGTGTTCAAAGCCCATGTGTTTCCGGGGTGCAACCACGCCCCCATCTTCCCGCCGCCTCGAGTGATGTCAGAACGTCATCCTCCAGTTCGCGCCATGAGGGAAACAGACTTCACAACAAAGGCAGCAGTTCCTGCTGCTCGTTCAAGTCATGGGTTTCAAATAAAATATTTTCCACTGTCGTTTCCAGGCTTAAAGCCAAAGGCGCAGTCAAAAATAATGAAAAGAAAAACAATGATAACAATAAACAGTCAGGTGACTGCTTCGCTTCTGAGAGTGGCTGTTGCCTCTCTCGGAATGCGGACGGTGACCGAGTCTGTGAACGCATCATCGCCGCGCGCATGCGCAGTGTCGACCGAGGTTGTCAGCCTGGGATGCCACCGTGTTCAGACACTAGAGGGCCCCATAACACAACCAATAAAGACACAGAGTGCAAACAGAGAAATGATCACGTCTCCACTCGCTTTGAGAGCGAAAGGTGGAAGATGCTCACATGCTCTGCTTGGGTTTTCAAGACGATATCACGGGGCTACAGACTCCAATTCGCTGTCACCCCCCCTCACTTCTCGGGCATTGTGCATTCACAAGCCCGGGGAGCGTCGGCTCATTCTAGAGCAGGAGATTCTCTCGCTACTAGAAAAGAAAGCCATATCCATTGTACCCTCCGAACAGAGTCAGAGCGGCTTCTATTCCAAATACTTCCTCGTTCCCAAACGGGGAGGGAACGGAATTCGCCCTATCCTGGATTTAAGGGCTCTGAACAAGTATCTCAGAAAATACAAATTCCGGATGCTCACTCACACATCTCTGCTGCGTCTCGTACGTCAGGACGATTGGTTCACATCAATCGACCTGAAAGACGCGTATTTTCACGTCCCAGTATATTATCCACACAGGAAATATCTGAGGTTCGCTTTTCAGGGTGTCTGTTACGAGTACAGAGTGCTTCCCTTCGGTCTGTCTCTCAGCCCACGGGTGTTTGTACGATGTACGGAGGCAGCAATAGCCCCGTTAAGACAACAGGGCATTCGCCTGGCAACCTATTTAGACGACTGGCTCCTTCTTGCACAGTCGGAGCAGGAGGCTATTACGCAGACGAATACCCTCGTGAAACACCTGCTCGACCTGGGTTTTGTAATAAACACAGAAAAGAGCATGTTGTCCCCAGCCCAGACTGTACTCTTCCTGGGCTTACGTCTAAATTCGGTGCCCTTTACAGCCCGCCTGTCAGCAGAGAGAGTGAAAGCCTTCAGGGCTTGCCTCGCTCATTTCCAGCCACGCAAATATGTTCTCTTCAGATCATGTCTGCGGTTACTGGGGCTCATGGCGTCAGCCATCCTGGTGGTACGACTGGGCCGCTTACACATGAGGGAATTTCAGCGCTGGGTAGCTGCCCTCAGACTGGACCCCGTGCGTCATGGCGCGCGGAGAGTGATGGTCACTGTGGAATGCGTAATGGCACTGCGCCACTGGCTGCACCCGACTTTTCTAGTACGGGGCGTACCTATGGGTGCTGTCCTATCGCGGAAAGTGGTCACCACGCGCATGTCTGACGGGCTGGGGGGGTATATACGAAGGTCGACCTGTGAGGGGTCTCTGGAGCAGAGACCTCCAACGGTCACACATAAATTATCTGGAGCTCTTAGCGGTGTTTCTCACCCTAAACGCTTTCTGCCTTTTCTCAAAGGACATCATGTCCTCGTGAGGACAGACAACACGACCACAATATCGTATATAAACCGCCAAGGGGGTTTGCGTTCTCTCCAGTTACACATGCTGGCACGCAAACTGATTTATGGAGCTGCGGACGTCTCCTCTCTCTGAGAGCGACGCACGTACCGGGAGTGATGAACCTCGGGGCAGATCTGCTGTCCAGAGGTGCACCACTATATGCAGACTGGACTCTACATCCAACATTGTGAGTCAGCTGTGGGTGCGTTACGGCCGGGCCGCGGTAGATCTGTTCGCGTCAAAAGAAAATGCTCAATGTCAGCTGTTCTTTTCAATGCGCGATCTAAACGCACCGTAGGCGTGGACGCGCTCGCACACGTTTGGCCCCCGGTCCTTCTGTACGCGTTCCCACCCCTGGCTCTAATACCTCCAACTCTGGCCAGAGTGAGAGAACATCGCCACACACTGATCCTGATAGCTCCACACTGGCCTGCAATGTACTGGCTGGCGGAGATATATCAGCTGCTGTGCGGGCAGCCGTGGCAGCTCCCGTTACGCAGGGACATACTATCTCAGGCGGGGGGGATGATTTTTCACCCACACCCAGAGCGCCTGGCACTATGGGCCTGGCCCGTGAGTGGTATAATTTGAGTACAGTGGGGCTTCCTCAGAAGGTGATAAACACTATTCAGAGTGCAAGGGCTTCCTCCACCAGGTCTCTCTATGACTGTAAGTGGAGGGTGTTTGAGGAGTGGTGCCTTCAAAAGGGACACATCTCTTTTCAATGCCCTGTCGGTGTGATTCTATCATTTCTACAGGACCTGATTGATAAACACAGAGCTTTCTCTACGATTAAAGTGTACCTGGCTGCTATTGCCGCATGCCATGTGGGCTTTGAGGGAAAGACGGCTAGCCAACATCCCTTGGTCTGCCGTTTTATGAAAGGGGCTCGCAGGCTCCTCCCCGTTTCCAGGTCACTGGTGCCCCTGTGGGACTTGGCAGTGGTTTTAGATGGGCTCACTCGACCTCCATTTGAACCCCTGGAAGACGCTGACATGAAACACCTGTCACTGAAGACAGTGTTGTTACTGGCTCTGGCATCTGCCAAGCGAGTCAGTGACATTCACGCGCTCTCTGTGCATCCTTCATGCACTCAGTTTGCCCCGGGGCAAACGAGAGTGTTGCTGAAGCCCAACCCTGCCTTTGTGCCCAAGGTGGTTGGCTCATGCACCCCCATTGACCTTGAGGCATTTCCTTCACCGCTATGTTCCTCTGAAGAACAGCGGCCGAATTTGCTGTGCCCAGTTCGTGCTTTGCGCACCTATATGGACAGGTCAAAAGAGTTTCGATGCAATGACCAACTCTTTGTATCCTGGGCTAACCCTCATAAGGGCAAGCCCGTTACCAGGCAACGGCTCTCCCACTGGATTGTGGAAGCGATAGCTCTGGCTTATACGAGTCAGGGTTTGCAGGCACCAACGGGCCTGCGTGCTCATTCTACTCGTGGACTGGCTACATCCTGGGCTTTGTTCAAGGGTGTTTCCATTCAGGACATTTGTGCAGCGGAGCTGGTCTTCACCGCTCACTTTTGTCCGCTTTTACAGACTAGATGTCTCTGCTCCAAGTGTGGCCCGTGCAGTGCTGGGCCCCGTGTTGGGACAGGGTTCTACCTGTTAAGTACTGTTTTGTTTTGGTGATTTTCGAGATAAGCATGTCTAGCAATACGGGAGTCTCAATATCCCATAGTGAGACATCGAACGGAGTGTTATGAATGAGAACTATAGGTTACTAACGTAACCCCAGTTCTCAGAGTAACATGAAGTGACATGTCTCACCAGACGGCCCTTCTTGCTGAGGCGAAGCGAGAAGAGGTGCTTATTTTGAATGACGCTGCGACGTAGCGCAAGCTACTTAAAGGGTTGGTGGATTCCCTGACGTAGTCGTCAAGATCACCAGCCAATCAGGATTGGCGTAATGAGATTGATGCTTCTGATGCATACGCGTTGAGGCGCATCCCATAGTGAGACATCTCACTTCATGTTACTCTGAGAACTGGGGTTACGTTAGTAACCTATAGTTATTATCAAGATATGGTCATGACGTCAGTATTTCTAAAACAAATTAACTTGTTAAAAAGTATAGTTAGAGCCTCTGCCACCACCCGCATTTAATGCTCCACTATATGGACATACAATTACAGACCACTCTGTATACATTTTGGTCTTTGTCAGAGTAAAGCCAGCCTGAATGATTTCTGAAACCCAAGCTGTGTTGTCACACACAGTATGGTACCTTTATAACCGCACTGTCATTGTTGCCGAACCCAGGACATGCATCAGGTGCTTTCGGTCTACCAATGTGGCCCTTTCATTTTGTCCTCAAATATACAAAAGAACCTCAATCAAACACAAAGCCCTTTCTGTTAGCTTGATATCTTAAAGCACTCTTTCATGAAGAGGAGACATTTTAGAAAGCATAAAGGAATTGGGGGGGAAAATCCACTGTGCTCTTCCATAGAGATAATCCCAAAGCTCAGGGTTTACTGCAAAACTCAAAAGTATGAAAGCAGGCTTTATGACTGAGAACAGGCTCACCACACCTACAAATACCAAAGCCACATTTCAACAGCGGTTCCCAGTCAGCTGGTCACCTGACTGACTGCATGTCTGGCATGGCTGCAGTCACACATGAGGTCACTGAAGTCAGGGTTGGTCTGCATTTTTGTTTCTACCTATTTAACAGCATCTACATCGAGATTTAAGGTCCGCTCTATCCCAGCATGGTAATGGGCATTATTTTTGGCATTAATATGACTAAATATTAGTTTTATTCTCTATAAGTTTACATTTTGTATAGAGTATTACAAAGGTATATGCTCTGTCTTCTTGAAGTTATATTTCATCCACAAATGATGATTAATATATCAATTATTAGGCTGTGAAAGTTTTAAGACCTTTTTACGAGAAAACAAAAAAACGAGAAAATTCTTGATGAAATGAATTAGAAAAATACTAGCAACAAAACCATATCAACACCTGTATTTACAAGCTAAGAAAGACAGACAGACAAACAGACTGAACACATTAATAATGTAAAAAATATACAGTAAATAAATAGAAGAGTAACCACTAGAAGTAAGCGATATAGCTATAGAATACAATATTTAATATTAAACTTACACAATAAATATACCAAACTAATACTAGAAAATGTGACATAAAATCATACAATATCATCCTATAGTTGGCTTTATTTTTTAACTTTTGACTGTACATTTAGATTAGAGTGGAACAGGTGAAATACTGCCCCCTATTTCTTTGTAGCTGGTGACTCGTAACTACCCATTGTACCTTTAAACCACGACCCTAATTTACTTCAATTCACCAGGACTATCTCAGTTTTGAATGTGTTTGCTCACTGTGTGGAGGCAAGCAGGGACAAACAAGTTTTCTTCAAGAATTTCATATTTCACAGGTTGAGTATTTGATATTTACATTGTGATTTTGTGGCTAAGGATTCCTCTAAACACAACAAAAAAGGCTCAAATCTGTTGTCTGTTCGTACTATCTGTCTGTTGTCTCATTGGCTCCTATTTTCTAAATGTCATCTTTTTATAAAGGAGGCAATTAACCACAAATCAAGTCAGGGTTAATTCAAATAAGAAGTGTTCAGAGGTGCTCAAGTGACTGGGCGTATAGTGTGCGCTTGTGAACTGTTGGAGGGTGTATGTGTATTTATTGTTCACATTGTGTATCACCAATGTCTTCGCAGTGTAAACCTATCAGGAACTAACACTCAAACATGTTGTTTGTGTGCATTTGTTAACAGGTGTTTAAATTGGGCCTTTCATTTATCTGTGACTATGCAGTGTCAGATTGGGATGTGTAATTCTACCTAAAAAGGGAGTGGTTTGTTCCTTTAAGTACATTCTTTGAGTGCCTTGTGACTACCAAATCACACGTGGGTTTTTTGTTTATTTATTGTTCTCAGTGTCAGCATGTACACACCTACAGCTGACTCACACCAAAAGCCTTAAAGTCCTTGGAAGAATGAAGCAAAGATGCAAACAAACTTCTGTGTAACTTCAATACAGGACAGCATTGTGTTTGCCAGACATTCACTGTAATGATAACGTAGCATATACAAATCATTATGCGTTGTTTCATTTGATGTCTCAGCTGAAGAAGTCATTGCTGATACTGATTTTTCTTGAGTCATCAACCAATTGTTAATCCCTCCTTTCGAACTCACGTTTAGTCAATTATTTTCCTCATCGTTGAAACAGCTAACAATAACACAACAATGGCCTATTTGACTCGTGGAGCAAATCTATGACATGGTGATTCAGAAGTCTGGAATCAGGTTAATGACGTCCTGAGCTATAGTGTAACTCACCAGGTGATGTCTTTTATAATGTTATCCAAGAGTGTGAGTCATAGTTTCATCCTGACCTGATCAGCCACAAAAGACGACGTGCTATCACCTGACGAGATAGTAAGTTGTGGTCGTGTGTCTTGGGCGGTGCTCAGCACACAATATGCAAAGTAGATAGCAGATGTATCAAAAAGGGAAAGAAAATGCCAAACAGACTTATACGGTTTACACTTGATGCATCAGAATGCTCAAAGAATAAAACGTCTTCAACTATTCAGTGAGGTGATCTTTCAGGATTTAACAGTTTATGTTCAACAAAAAAAAGATTTAAGAAAATGTAAAAAAGAAATAAAGGTTAAAATGGTCTCTCTTGCTTGTGTACGGCCATATTAAGTCCAATGATATCTTGTAATTAATCCACCACTCATCCTCTCATGACCTTCGACTAAAGTCTGTCGTTTATCCCCCGTCAGTTCACCAATGGATCCCAGCTTTGAGTTTAACCATATAAAATAATAGGAATAGCAAACCTGAGAGCAAAACGAGCTTGAACCTTAACAAAAGGCTTAAAAAAAGGCATAATAACTTGAGACGCACCCAGACTCCCTGACCAGACTGGAGGGTGAGGAGTCACTGTGGCTTCATTGGATATTAGTCATAATGACAGGTTGGGTGACATGAAGATAAAACAGCTAAATACAGAGTAATAATTGACATGCAGGATGTGGGTGGACACGCAATAATGTTGTATTTTTCTACCATCCATCTATCTATCTATTGTTAATCTCTAGCTTTTCTCCATAAACACATAAGCGCCCAAATGGAGAAACACGATGCCAGGCACAAATGCACTGACTGGCTAATGAAAAGTGACTCATCAATATGTGGTGGGGGGTTCAAAGTGTAAACAAGATGGAGATGTGATGGATCTGTTCAGATATGGCCATTAGTGGGCTTCCCATCCCCCAGCTCTGACACTACCCGGCTGATGGATGTGGTAGGGCTTCTGTTAATCTCGATAGCTCACCTGATGTCTATACCTTATCTGAACTCCTGCTTCACACACACACACAAACACGCAGAAACACACATACTAATTGCTGCTGCTGCTGCCCACACGAGGACGAATCCAAGACAGTAGGGGGAGACCTGAGAACTGAGCAGTCGTAATTGATACTTGTGTGTGTGTGTGTGTGTGTGTGTGTGTGTGTGTGTGTGTGTGTGTGTGTGTGTGTGTGTGTGTGTGTGTGTGTGTGTGTGTGTGTGAGCTGCGTGCTAAGTGCTGCAGTGGAATGATGTCATCTCTGTAATGGCACACCGGCACAGAGCGGTTGAGCATTGTCCCGCAGCACCTCCATTCACAGGCTGTGATCGGCGTCATCACGGCAGATTATAGCTCACACTCTCAGCCTGTGGAGCGACAGATTGCTTCACACTGCACAGATCTTTTTTTCTAATTACACATTCACACACACACGCAACTACAAACGGACAAACAAACACTCATAAATGTCATAGATTTACAAACATTGCTTGATGTAATACGGGATCAATCTGAACAGAATAATGTATTCCTGCGTAATCACATGCCTTTAAATTCATGCTCTTCCGTGTCCCTTTGAGATTCACAGTCCATACGGGCACATCACAAGTACGAAGATGTGAGGATGTGATGCACAGTATCAGTGTGAAAAGTGATAGGCAGAGGTGAGGTGCAATGCAACGACAGAAATAGAGATATGAGAGGAAGTGAGAAGTAATGGTTGCGTTAGTAGAAAGAAAAGAGAGATTCGGAGGTGGAAACAGGAATTTCAAATGATAATATCTACAAAATTAGAAGTGGTATAGTCATATTTGCCACATCTTAGGCTTGTTCCCTATATCCAACCGACGCATCAGAGCCCTTCAGCTGCTCCAAAGAACAAATTACATGACACCTTGAGCTCTTACAAGGACAGCAGCATGAATTTAGTATGATAGAAACAATAATAGAAAACTTGTTGTTTGATGTTCATCATAAATGGAGAACTAACATGGGTATATAATAAAAAGGGTAAAGATTAAAAAGTCATATAGTTACACATTGATCAAGAGGTTAATTTATTTGTTGATGCACCCAAGGCAGAACTTAAAACTGTCTTATTTTAACAATAATTTCAAATGAGAAATAATCAAAAAGACACACTGAGTGATTTGAGATTTGAGAATATTGTTTTCCATCAGCAGATGAAACTCTCACAATGACTCAAATTTACTTCCAAAGTTAGTTTGAATTTCATACATAAGTCTCATAAAGGAAGTGATATTTTAAGTGTTCTTTCATGTCTCATTATGGAAATTAAAATCAAATTCAGAAAATACTTTCAAGCTTGTGTACGTGTTCGACGTCTCTATTGCACTGCACTCTCCTGATATTCCTTATTTTCTTTATCCTCTCTTTTTAAATAACTATGCTGATCTCTCTGTGACATATGAAGGTGAAGGGAGATGTTTTGATGAAAAATGTGAAGAGAAAAGAAGTGTGAATGTGACTGAGGATGTGGATGAGGAAAAGAGGATGTTTATAAGTAAAGAACGGCAGCAGAGGCTGATGGATGTTCCTGCTCTTTCTTGTTATCTACCTTGGTCAAGCATCGCCATGGATTCAAAATGATTTTGTTCTTTCCGTCTCAATCGATGGGGGCTTTGACCATTGATGGGATTGAACTGGATAACCTCACGCACCAGCATCGCAGGAGTGAACGGTTGGAAGAGGGGAAATCATTTTGTTGATTAATGCTTTTCATTTGTCACATTGATTTGTTTTGGACCTATAAGGGGTTTGAGCATGTGATGTAATCTTGAGTAATACATGGTTTTCTTTTAATGCATTTGTTCATGTATTCAGTAATATAACCAAATGCAAAATGAAAGCAGAAAAACGACATGATAAGATCTGATTAGATTAAAATCTATTTTCCCTCACAATTATTCCCTCAGCTTCTGCTCCCCCTCCTACTCTTTTTCTCACCTTCCCATCATTCATTCTCACACCTCTTTCCTGTATTATTCTCATGTTTTTGCCTCTTATTTCTCCACTGTCAACCCCGCTATTCTTCAATAACAGCCCCACACAGAGACAGAGAAAGGATGATGCTGGGCTGAGGGCAGGGAGGGAGATGAGGTGGAATAATCACGCAGGAAACAGAGAAGCTGCCTGTCAAACCTTCATCTCCACCTCCTTTATATCAAGCCAGTAGAGTTCATCTCTCTCTCTCTTTCTCTTTCTCTCTCTCTCTCACACACACACACACACATAACCTCATACCTAGGCTGTGATATCTCCCCATGTGAGGGGGCATCATGCTTGGCTTGCTCTCAATCCTGTAGCCGTATAAGCCCACTAACCCCCATCGTGTCTCCATCCCCCACCGCCCTCTGGGTTGAGAGTATTACCTCCCACTGTAGCATGTGGCTGCATGTGACTGTATTACATGTGTGTGCACTGGTTCATAGAGCGCAATCTACTATACTGTACTTTGATATAATGCTTAGTTTGTGGTGAAGGATTCCTCATGAAAAGTCCCTTTAGAGAACAGCTGAAAACAGTGAAGAGTGTCTGCGTGTAAACTGTGTAGGTGTGTGAACATGTCTTGCATCATCCACCACTGAACAACATGGGATTGTGTTATCTCGAAGCGTGAGTTTTCATTAGTGTAGATTAATCACTAAGCCATTTTGTTTCTGTGACTGTTTGTGTGGCTGAAATGAATCAAATGACCTCTCCTCCTCGTTGGTTATTCTCCATTGACTACAATGCCAGAATTGGTTTCCTCCAGACGTTCGTCCTCGTGAACTTCATGCCTTTCTGTGACTTAGCCGGAGAGAAGAATATACGGTAAATTTAGATCTAGACAGAGCTGAGTTAATAAGTGTTAACTTCATTAGCTGCTTGGCCCAGATATATGTAGTAGACAAACAACCCTAGTGTTATTGTGTTACAGGGGATAATAACATATTTGTAACGTACTTAAACATGTCACAGAATTTACAGGACTATGTTTGAGAATTGGCTGCTTGTAGGCCACAATTAACATCTAAAAGTTAATCTATCGCCAACTTTAGCTTCGCCCCACTTGGCCGCTGTTCTGGTGCGTTTTTGGCGTTAAACATTTTTAAAAACCTACACACAAGGCAAGCTGAACTTGCTAAGCTGGAAACTGTCTGGTTCCCAAAAACAGAGGTTAATTGCAACGTCAGTTTGTTTTCAAATTGCTTTTTAAATTCCTTACAGATCTTAACTATGATAGCAACTTGTTGTTGCTTAATTATGTAATCTTGTGGCCCTTTAATGTAGGCGCTTCCTGTGTCAAAATCTATGTTTTATTGTGCTCTCTGCTCTTTACTTGGCTGCAACAGGTGCCCGACAACAAATGTTTCCCCCAGGGGCCTCAAACCGGTTAATCTGCCCATGCAGAAGTTTAGTTTTTTTTTACAATTTTCCATGTAAAATTGTAAATCTGAACTGAATGTATCTAAATTGGAGAATGCAAATGTTTCTGTGGTTAAACTCAATCTCAAAAGGGCAAAAAACACTCAACAAAAACAGTAACACTTTATAATAAAAATCTCTTAATTGAACAAATGGTAGTTTTGTTTCAGTCATATTCTAAATATCAGGTCAAATAATTCTCAGTGATCCCATGATGACTAGCCATGTTTAAATTGTGGTATGTATCTGTTGTTGATTCATTTTCAAATGTACTGGTGCACCACTATCATGATTCATAAATGGTGTATTGGTGCACAGTCCGTGTAGAAACATCACCCACCCCCACCCAACACACACACACTCACACACAGACTGTCAAGGTCACTGTGTTTCACACATCCATATATCTTCCCTGCTCTGGCCTAAATGGAAGGTAGGACTCACACAAAGAGAGAGTCAAAGTATTGCTTTAGGCGCCTGTGTGTGTGCGCGTGTGTGAGGGTGCATTCATTTGTGCCTGCGTGCGTTGAGGTGAATTATGGCCTGCACTCACCATTAAAACCACCAGGGAAAGCTCATACATAGCTTCATTACTCCCTTTCTCCATCTTTGCCTCCCTCTATCCGTCCGTCTCCACAGTAATATCAGTGATGGTGTGTTGGCTGGCCAGACAAAGAGCTAATCCACCCTAAAGAATGAGACAAAAAGGAGGCAGAGTCAAATAAGACACACGTTTAAAACTATATAATTGTATTAATTATCAGATATATATTCCAACAGTTTCCTACAATTTCCAAGGAACAATACGTCTACAATTTGCACCAAAACACTATCAGCTGACCTGTGACCAGTGACCTACAGACCAGACGCTGCCTGGCTATAGTTGGTCAGGTCAATTTATCTCTAATGACTTTTATTTGCATGTTGTGTCTCTTTCAATGTCAGTCTGGGTCCCCGCCACCTCTTTTGCCTGGTGCTCATATGTATGACAGCATGCACACACATATTTGTGACAGTGTTATTCCCCCACCCTTCTCTCAGAGGCCTCTTTCTCATCTGTGTCACATATGTGTTTATGAGTGTGTGTGCTGACTTTGACCTGAACATCTGTGTGTTTATATGTTTGGCCGTGCATGACTGCATGTACAGTAAAACTAGCGGCTTCGCTCTCTGACTTTGTTTATTAAGACTGCAGAATGTTGCACGAGAGCAATGTTTGCAAACCTGCACGTGAGGAACACTAACCCCTACATGCTGTGTTGTTTTTATGTCTGTGTGAGTATTGTCGTCACAGGTGCCTCTCATAAAAGCAGATTATCTTATCATCTATGTGCCATAAAACAATAAATTGACCTGATGATCCATGGCCACTTTTTGAGTCATCTGATAAAGCCCGTCATCCTCTCATCCCCGATGTCCAAACTTAAACGACTACCTATAGTGTTATTTATTTAATCTAAAACCTAACAATGTTTTCCTAAAGTTTAAGCAGTTGTACGTTTACATTATTTAAGATTTCATATGGAGTCCATTTTAATAAAACCTCCATCTATACGTGAATGAATTAAGTCTTTCATCAAGAGATCTTTGATTGTTAACTGATCAAATGTTTGATTCTAAGATTGTGTTTTTGTGTATACAGAAAGGTCCATCACATTTAACCACAGGGGGATTATGATTTTTAAAAAGAGAGCAGTAGGAAGCAAGGGTGGAGAAATATATATTCTAGAAGAAGACCAGTAATGGCCATGTGGTCGTTCACTGGCAAACATCACCCAAGAGGAATGGATGATCCTCAGGACGGAACAAAGGAGATCAGGTCTGGGGGAGGGGTGATGACAGAACCAGAAGACCTCACTGATGATGGTGATATACAGTGTGTGAGGCAGTTAATATAGTGCAGGTTACTATAGAGCTCCATAAAATGCTCTGCAGAATGTCCTGCTGTAGAGACACATGGGCCCCCTTCTTGTGCCTGATAGATATTCTTACCATTTTAGAATTTGTTTACTAGATGATTTTAAAGATGCGGTCTGGGCTTCACAAATGTGGCTCAGATAGGAATGCTCAGAATGAGAAACTGTGTCCTGTATTTGTTCCTGTTTTGTGTTCCACTTGGCTCAGCCTTTCTGTGCTTGTCTGCAGCTACTGACGGGGTCAAAGGGTGATGAGCAGAAAAACGATGTGACATCCCCCTGTCAGCATGCACCAGTACACTTTGAAAGACAACCCTACAGTATATTGGCATTTTTCTCATATGTTAGGCCTCAGGCTTGTATGCACCTATGTTCCTAATGTTTTTCCACTACATTGCACAATTCCAGGAACAGCGACTAAGCATGGACGTGCAGCTCATACTCTAATTTCTAGAACATTGTGTAAAGTGTAACAAGAAACATGCTCCTTGTGATTATTTAAGTGTGTTGCTCTAAAGATGCTTTCCAAATTGCAATCCTTTTCTTTTTTATTTGAATTTTTTTCTTTAAACAGAAGCAAGACAGCTTAAGATAGAGGCATAAAAGGCTAAATACATTTTGTTTGTATGAAGAATTATTGTAATAGATATGAATCAAATGCAACTGGATGAAAAATAAAGTTTGTGTCTATTCTTTTAAATTAGAAAACTGCTTTTTTTAATTAAAATAGAAAATCCATGTCCTTTTATCAGTACATCTATAACAAAAAAACGTTTGTTTTGTTACAATTTACGTAATTTCTTCATTGTTTAGCATCCCATACTGCTCATAACCCTGAGATGCCTATTTCTATTAAAATAAGCGAAAAGACACACAAATGCACTTAAACAAGTGTGACCCTGATGAATACACTTAGGCCTGAAAAAGGACAGGATCAGAAAGAGAGCAAGACGAGCGCCGGTGGCCTTCACCAGCCCCCGTGTGTGCTCGTGGAGAAAAGACCATTGTGAGAGCGCCGAAACGAGACCTTAATGCTCACTTTTTAAACGGAATCTTTTTTTCCAAGCCTAACAACAAGAAGAGGGGGCAAATGACAGAATACACTCTAATAAGAATAAAAATATTAGAGAGATCTAGCAATTGTGTGTTTTCGGAGATGTTTATGTGCTGTCAGATGGCCTTGGCGAAAAGTGCAGTGAGGACCGATGAGGAGGAGGAACACAGTGATACACACAGACAGGTCAGCACCTACACCCACATTTCTATTCATAGAAACAGACATAAGCTCCATCAAGATAGGGCTGAGTCGCCTGCATTTTGATTAGCATTCAAAATGAGATGGACATGCCTCACTGAGATCTGTCGGGGTGATGGCAATCTCAGGGGGAAACAGAAACGAGTCCTCTCTCTGGCTATACAACAATTGAATCCTCATAAGAAGAGGTTTTGCTGAAAAATACAGTTAAATGAGAAGATTGACCACACTCCTATCGAATAAATATGAGCCAGTTGCCAAGCATTTATAATAGAAACAGGGTGAAACACTAAGGTAAGAAAAGGTCCCTCACATAACCCCATAAGCTATCTGGCTATTAACTGTAGCTCTAACAGCCATACTATCTTTTTGATCTGCGTTGATTTAAGTTTATACTCCCCTAAGGATTTTTTCCTCTGAAAATGTAGATTTGGATACATACAAATAAACAAGAAATCTCAATATTGTACCAGGTATTAGGTAATGGAGAGTTCTATCAAGTTGTAAAACTATTCATTTTTATTTGTATCTCCCGAAATCTCATGGTGAACCGTAGGCCTGCATGGCCATATGTTCAAGTGTGTGTGAGCTTTGTTTATGCCTGATAAGGCTCTCAAAAAGCTCATCTGTGCGTAACATGAGAGCGTATACGTGAGATATTTTATTTTCCATGCACACAAAGAGAGATGAGCGATAAGACGGCGACAGTCTTATCGCATGTCTGCTTTATTTGAATGTCTGCGTACTGTGTTAGTTCACTTTTGGAGACTCTGGCTTTCTGCCCACCTCGGCCTCTGACTGTGTGGAAAGATGCTTCAATCTCATGACATGAATGCGGACAGCCTGACATTTACATCAAAAAATATTGCCAAGGAACATGATTACATGGATAAAATGTACAGACAGTACAAAATTAAGTAACAATATTTCCTTCTCCCTTTCCCTCCCTAATACAACTGGCAGCTAGCACTGATTAAATGAAAAAACTGCTTGTTGTCAAGTAAAAAAAGTTAGAGAGCAGCATCTTTTTATCTCCACAAAATGTCAAATACACACTGTTCTGTCCTGTCCTTCTTGAATGAGACAGCTCTCCTTATTTCTAGCTTTCCTTAAAGAACCTATTTTATCTGAGATTTTTCCGACTAAGCACAAAAACATCTTGCACAAGTGCTGAAAAGTTTTTTGAGTGTCAGAGCACACGCACCACCATGTCTTTCAGAGACAAGGAGCTGCTGACTAGAGCAAAACCTCAGAACAACTCACTGCCGTGTCAAACGTCAGACTGCTGGCTCATTACAACTTTACTCAGTTACTTTCTTCACTGATAGAAAACCTTACTAAAGAGTAACAAAAAGGGTACATGTTAAAAAGAGCTATACCAAAAGATCTGGAAGATGCTAGTATCCTATATTTTATCATAAAAAAATGTAAAAAACTAATTTGTGGACTTATTTTATGTCATAGTGCAATATCCAAGGTCTAGATTAGCTGTTATGCTAAAGATCTCAAACACTATTTTAATTATATATTTTTACATTGTTTACATACTTTGGAGAGAGTCTGAAACTATACATAAATCCTGCAAGTCCTTGAAATATATGCCAAGGCAGTATGAAATGAAGGACATGCTAATTGATCATTATAAAGTATAATAAGTACTATTTTTAGTCCCTTAGTATCAATTTGGCCTGAACAATTGTGTGAAACGTGTGTGTAAGTGCGTGCTTAGGAGTTTTCCGTACACTATACAACATCGATAATCAATCAAGTTGTACAGCGTTGATACATTTTTGTAGAAAATATTCCTCAGTTTCAGCTTCTTATGTGAGAGGATTTGCTGCTCTTTTTAAGGAAATTCATATCTCAGGATGTTGGATTTCAGACAAAATTAAAATAAAAAAATTAAAAAGACATTAACATAAATAACCTAATTCAGAAAATGATCATAGATAAATGGATGATAAAAATACGAAAGAATTGCATCTCTGGTATTCAGAGATGAAAGGGTTTTGTGAGGGATGAAGCTGATAAAAAAGCAATACTGAGGCAAAAACAGGTCAAAGGAAAGGAAGAACAGAGAGGGACAGATGGAGCGACGAGGAGATATCACTCTTCAGGGTCAAACCGGGACTGAATGGCGATGGAGGGACAGATAAGGAGCGCCCGTCCTCCTGTGATTCGAGGGCTCTGTCAGTCTAAGCTTCTGGCCAGAGATGGAGCTGGTTGCCAAGGAGACACGCCACCTTCAAGCAGGACGATGGCTCAACCCATTCATTCCTGTGACGTGAGCAGCACCGCTAACAGTGACGCGGTGCTCTATGAGCCTGTGTGCTGTGGGACTGTACAGCTGCTGGTGAGAGGAGCTCCATCTGTAGACCCGCCCTGTGCTATTCTCTCCTTGGCAACGCTCCACAGGTTACCTCAAACATATAGACTCTCACTATAATAGAGTCCACCTCTAAGCATGTTAGTGCCAACTGTCCTGGCAGTATGTTTCCCCCTCCCTAGTGACAATGAAATCACAGAGACCATCTCCCTCCTCCCATTGGCTGGGAAGCTCCATGGTGATGCCCTGTGATTGGTCATGCCCAGCAGGCTCTCTCGGCCAATCAGGTTAACTGTATCCAAGAGACTGAAGCATGTAAGGCTATTTAAATCCAACCGGGGACTCACAAGATTGTTCAGATGTATATTTCACAGTGCAAAAAAGAAAAAGCTAGGGGGAAAAGGTTTATGAGTGGACGAATGTGCAAATCCAGACAGACCTGATTGGTGTATAAAGTAGTCGGCCCATGTAGACGGGTTAAAGAGACCCAGAGCGAACCGTGAGTTGAATGAATGAACTTCTTCATCTTGTACTCCTGAACCCTGAGTTTTTCTATGAATATCGATCAAATTCTTCTCTGCACTGATGCTTGAGTTTGTGAAGCTTGAAGACAGCGAAGGGGATGTCTTGGTTGAAAACAAACGGAGAGAGGAAGTCAAAGCTGGAGGACTTTTCTCCTGTACCACGGTGGGTCAGGGCGGTCCTTCGTGGAGCAGCCGGAGCAGGACTGTTGCATCAAAGACCAATTTGCAGTGGACCACAACTAGAGTGTGAAACTCTCGCTGACGAACACAGCGTAAGTCCGCGGCCATTTTGAGTCCACTCATTTTCTTGAAACGTCATTCTGTCACGACAAAATGGTAGATAACACCGAATGACGCAGCGCAAAATATTTTTACGAAAAGTTCAAAAATGATTTTGCTGAGTGATAATTTGATATATCTAATATTCTTGTAGATTATAATTTGTTTTACAATGCTAATGTATGTTATTTATTATTAACTTTTCTGTATACTTTTTTTTACATCGGTCTTTGGTTAATAATTATGTAACTTTTTATACAGCTAAAATTAAGGCTACTTGTATTTAACACGATATATTGCTTTTATTTACTAACATTAATGTTTCTACACACGTCGTTCTGTGTCACAGAGAGCTGATATGTCAATAGATCGAGCTTACAGGATTATAAAGAATGACTTGTGTGTTTTTCACATGATGGAGAGGAGAGGAGAGGTGAAAGAAGGTTACAGCTAGGATCGCTGCTCAGAACTACAGTATGACCCTGACAACAACAGGACTACACCAACCGGCGTTATGGGAATTGTAGTCAGAAAGTAGTGGAATAAGAAGCCTGCCTCATGAGGATAATAAACCTCAAAGTGTAGGTTTACGAAAGCAAAATGTACAAAATATACAGTGTTTGATATATATTCAAGTCACACTTTATTATATCTATGATTTTTGCTTTAAATATATTTTAGAGATCAACACAGATGACTGATTTTTTTCTATACTAAACTGCTAACTGATATTTTCAATTGCAGGAGAATTTTAGTTTTCAGATTTGTGATAAAAGGTTGGGTTTTTTTTCTTATATTATTGCAATTAAATATTTGGTGTATTTGTAAGTCTATATTAAAATGTTCAAGTAGTTAGGGTTGATGTCATATTGTAACAGCAAAATAATTCAGTTTCTGATGACAATTGTCTTTATGATATTTATATTCAGTGGAGCCGTTTGTTTCTTCTTAGCTGCAATACTACTTTTCTTAAAATGCTTTTACAAATTATTGCTACAGTGTTTAACCCAAATATATCCTTCTACCTGAGGATATCAAGGCTGCAAAACTGTCAGCTCTTTTAAGTCACTTTTAAAAACACACTTTGTGATTTTATTTGTAGTCTTGTTTTATTTTTCATTTATTCTTATTCTATGTATTTTTGTTTTATTATTTTCTGTGTTTTACAATGTGTTCTAATGTGTAGATGCTGTTGTAATTGACTTTATTTCTGTGTATTTTTATGTTAAAGCACTTTGTAACTAATTTTGAAAAGTGCTATACAAAAAGTGTATTATTAATATTATTATTATTATTATTATTATATGTTTATCTTCTAAAAGGAAAGTTTGTCTTGAATACGTTTTAAAAGGTATGATAGCATATTGCTGCTAACACAATAAAGTAATAAAAAAAAGTATGCATTATATTTTTCTCTGTTCTTTCTATTTGTTCTATCTTTTTCATACAAAATTACCAACTCAACATAAATAAATTACTATAAAGCTTCAAACTAAAAATAAAATATATTCAGTCAAAGCCTGAAAGTGAAGACATTGTGGTCTACGGACATTAGTCATATAGTCTGACTCACTGTAGCTCACTGATGCCCGCTGTATTGTTAATCAGTGTAGGAGGTACATTATGAAGCATAATTCTTGATTTGTTTCATCATAATTAGGTAGTAAAAAAATAAGGTTTTACACCATATCAACTTGTTTGAGCTTTTAAGTGTTTTTATGAACCAAAATATTTGTATTGCACAGGTATAAGAGTAGAATTAAAGAGAGGCTGATATGAGGGCTACTAGCTAGCCAGTGGACTACAAAACAAGGACTCATGCATTTACATGGGGGCATGGCACGTCCTGGCTAATTAAGTTTAAAAAAAGAAACTTGGATTACAGCACACAAAAAGGGAGAGTGACTTCATTCAACTGGGGTAGCAAACAAAAACTGTAAATAATATATAGCAAAGAGTTTTCTGCTGCTATATTAATGCTGTGAAGTGTAAATTGATAACCTTAAAACTTTGTTATATCATCTGGGACATTTGTAGTGTGTTTCCTAGGCCCCAACAAAATACTACACATTTTCAAAATAAAGTTTCCTTTAACTCAGTGGTACATCAAACACGGAGCACATATTTATCAGGGAGAATAGTAACACATCTTAAACCAACACATTTCCAGGAAATTTGCAAATTTTACTTACAATTTTCCGCACGAAGCTGAAGTTTGCATCCAACCTCCACATTTTGGTAAATGCGCGTCACCTAATCACGCGAGACTGCCATTAGTGAAGCTCGTGCACGTTCCTTCTGGGGCTATGTTGCTGCAAGCTAGGGGAAACTTGACAGATTTCTACACATTTCA
The DNA here is from genome assembly GCA_031216635.1 of Dissostichus eleginoides. NCBI lineage: Eukaryota > Metazoa > Chordata > Actinopteri > Perciformes > Nototheniidae > Dissostichus > Dissostichus eleginoides. The sequence goes on along the minus strand of CM062281.1, from coordinate 18,993,270 downwards.
GGTGTTGTTATTGTTTTGTTTTGTGTTTGGAAACCGAATCGAGGATCTGAAATGATAACTGTCCCATCCATCACAAAGGATTGAACTGGGGTTAACGGTAAATTGTTTTTTACTAATGTTATCTGTTTAGGTGGACAGACTTTAACTCAAACCCGGGTCATTAAACGCTTCCTGTTTCAGTTAACCTCCTCATCTGTTCATGTAAAAGTCGTGTACACTTGATTACAGAAAATAAGTTAAAAACTGTTCCTACGGGGTTAAAGAAACATGTTATTTCGGCCTCTTGAGGTTATTCTGTTGGGGTTTGTTGTCCAATATACCACAGCGGCATTTGGTCACCATGGAGACGGAGCGTGAACGCGCAGTGGGACTATTCCTTCACTCACACATGGCTGCCCTGTTAGATTTAGTTAACAAACTGAAAACATTATTATATAAACCAATTTCACAATTTTGGATAAATAAAGCATATATCTATCTATCTACCATATAGTTTAATTCACATTTTAACCACAGTGACAATTACAAACACACCTATGCTGGTATATTATGCACTTTATTAAAATGTGACAACCATTATTATTAGGATGTTATTTGCAATTTTAGATACAATATAATTGGACTGTCACGCTGTTTAACTTATTTGAGGTGTCCACCATGCAGTAGTCTGTCAAACAGTACAACATTGGGTAAAATGTTTAAGGTCCTTGTATTTTCACTTACGCAGTTGCACCTTTTTGCTACATGATACTTTTATTTCACCACCTATCAGAAGCATGTTCTTTTTACTCCACTACATTCATCTGGAGTTTGCAGATTAATCATTTCATACAAAACATGAATGTCCTATAATTTGATGCATTGGTTAAACTACCCAATAGGATCTTGTTGAAATAAGCTTCGCCTCCATTAGAAATGACATGAAATGCTTTTTACATTTTGTTTCTAAAATTGATTAACCATTTTATTTTAAGTTTATTTAAGTCTGATTTATTGATTATACAAATAATCTACAGCTTTAAATGCAATCATGACATGTAGTATAAAACTGAAAGGAGCTATTCTGCTCACAATTGCATACTTTTACTTTAGGTAAACTTTGTGGATCCACTATACTTTAAGTATGCAGGACATTTGTAAACATAGATTCACTTTATTTTGTAGTTTTGCAACTGTTATTCATTGCAACTTGGATGCATTTTACACCTGTGTTATTTTTCTCTTCTGGCCTTATCCTTGTTTTTTTTTGTGTCCCATCAGTGAGACACCCTGTAACCATTGCATAATGAAGTCAAACCACTGAAGACATTGGCAGACTGTCTTGGCAGATGTCACATAGGCCCAAATGGCCTCAATGGAGAGAAAACAGACGATTCTCAGTCCATTTGTTCCACGGCACAACGCTGTGAGGAAAACAAGTGCTGAAATAGTCAGTGAAGCCAGACAGTCCCTGCGAGTCCAGTCCACCCAGCGACCGTTCACTCCCAGAGATGGACACAGACAACTTTTTGGAAAGAGCTCTGCTGGTGTAGACCGTGACAACCGACCTCCATCTACCTTCAGGTCAGTCACAAACTTCAACATCCTTCATGATTTGAGGTTCTGAGACAATTTGTGTTTTGCACCTACCATGTAGCAGAAATAATGCTTTTTATTTTTTTATTTTCAGTCTTCATGCACAAAACTTTGAATTTCCCGACTCGAGGCCAGGCTCAGGGACTCGCCTCTCTCCTCTGGACCATGTAAGTCACAAACCCACATCTTTAAATAGTATTTCAAATAGTATTTTAGAGTTTAATTAAGATGATGTTTAATGTCAGCTCAGGGAAATAGTTGCATCTTACAATAGTATTAATAATACTATTGAAAACTGAAAAAAGTTTTTAAAAAGGTATCACTGTTATGTATGCAGTAGAACATTCAAAAAGGTATGAATACATAAGTAACCAAAATACTTCATTCTCTTTTTGGTAAAAAAAAGTTGTTTAATGTGGAGATTCAGTTTCTGTCTAAATGCTCACACCATCTTATTCCACTATTTTTGTGTGGTACTAGAAGCCAAATTTGCCAGTTCCCTGCGATGATGAGGATCCATTCAAGGCATTTCCAAAACCCCCCACTGACCCTCTGGAAGTGAAGAAGCGGCAGCCACGGACGAGGGCCCGCCTCCTCAGAGCTGGATCTCTCACCACACTGTCCCCTGTAGAGGGACACAAAGATGGTAAGGAAGGAGAAATATATGGGGAATTTGTTTTAGTGAGAGAAAATATTTGAAACATGGGGTTTAGAAGCACCATTGTAGAATTCAAAGAAAGTACATTTGTTAAGCTTTGAGAATTGTAGAAATCTATTACTTGTAAAATTGATTTTCAAGTGGGCGAATGGCCTTGTCCCAGAACTAGTGAGAGAAATCCTTGTAAAATATAACAGTAAAGGATCCATAAGGGGAGCAGTTACTAGAGACTGAAGAACAACCTTCAATCAGTCCACATTTACAATTAAAGGCCTGCAGAATCTCTTTGGCTATACCTGTTTTTTTTATGTTTGTATTATGTGTTCTTATTTCTTAAAAGCCTACCCAGGGACAAGGGCTGCAAACTAGCCGCAGCTACAAGACCTAGAATGCATGGGATACACTTCATTTAATGTAACCCCTGTGGCCCCTGTCAAATCATTTTAAAGTTAAGTCATTATATTAAGGGAGGCATCCATGCAATCCAAGAAAATTATATAAAGAGAAGGTATTAGATGGTTAATTTTATTACACTGGTAGAAGAGAAAACTACACTCCATTTATTTCACCCGTCGCATCCCTGTAAATCTTCTCTGCAGACACTAGTGCAAGAGCGGTTTTCTCAAAGGGGAAATGAATGGAGCCATTCACATGCTGACATTTTACCTGATTTACATGCTTTGTGGTCGGCCGGGTGAAAATCGTGATTTACGGCCGCTGTTTTGAGTGGGATAGGCTTCTCTCTTTCTCTAAAACCTTGTCTCGCAAATCTGCTCTGCTGTCGAAAGCAACTAAATAGATGATGAGGACTGACAGAATTTATCCTGTGCACATGTGCGTATATGGTATCTTATTCATAGTAACTGAGTCATATAAGTACAAATGTTACTGCTGCATATTGCAACAACCTGTAAATAACATCTTGCCACATCATTTCTGTGTTCAGTGAAAGAGCGAGTAAACCCAGGCCCGGGACAAAAGCAGGCGTCACTTAAACGACTCCCCAGTTCTGACCACACCGAGGCCCGCGGTGGTCCTCACAAACCTGGCCCACGCAGAGCAGCAAGTGAAAGGTACGCTTTCTACCCCTCTGTTCGACTTGCAAGATCTGTCCTTGTCTCTTGCCTCCCCCCCCACCATCTCCTGCTCCCCCTTTTCTTCCCAGAATGACAGTGTGACAATGACCCGTAGATTTATTGGCGCACAAAGGTTGCAGTGGTAGCCATTACACGATGGAGTCGATTGTGCCTCCCATTTTTGCCTTTCACTAAATCCTCCTCCCCCTCCTTCTTCTCCTACTTGCCTTGCGCCAGTTTGTCCAATTCTGAGTTTCTAATGTCTTTTTGTGTTCCTGTTTTAGTCCATAAATAATCTAAACTGCTAGGAAGAGAAAGTTATAACAGGAAAGACCTTAGTGAGGCTGAAATCATTATTAGTGTTTGGGTTATTTTGCACTATGCCTGAGTTATTTCCCACATATTAACAAAAAACCTAAAACACAGCCCTGGAAACTGCTATAGCTCTTAGTGTTATGTAGTACAGGGGCTAACATAGAAAAACTCAAATCCAGTGTTAGTTACTGTACTGTACTATTTATTTTTAGATATGTTCAACTACCATCACTGACAGCTATATATGACGTTGGAAAGACCAGCAATGCTGTCACCAACTATAACAAATTCTTCAACTTAACACACTCAACCCCATTTAAAACCGTCATAAAAGTTTACTGTACACTATATCTTGGTGAAATCCATCTTTATTCCCACTGAAACTGCCTCTATCTGTCATTACTAACTCGTGTCAGCTTTTACACCTTCACGTCACAGAAAGGCTAAAAAGCTGCTTTTTTTCTGCCGACCTCATCAGCTGTGTGTCAGCACGAGGGGCATAATTCTGTGCGTGAGGTCGGGGGCCGCCGTTACAATCCATCCGCCTATCGATTGGGTGGGGCAGCTGAGGCTGTAGAGGGGGGACAGACCATAAAACACTTTTACAAGAAATCTGGGTTATCGCCTGCAGCACGTGCTCTGCACCTCCTCCCTCACAAGTTAACTCGCAATGTTAGTGTAATATGTGGCTGAAAAAAAGAGAACTGAGACTTCGGTCAATGTGTGTTTCAAGAGGACAAGAGTAAAGACTTTTTGATTGTTGTTAGGTCAGAGTTTTTTAAGTGCTTTTTCCTAAGTGTTGCATTAAAGGTGCGTTAGATGGAGACTAAGAAAGGGAAAATCACAGAGATAGCAAAGCCAAAAGTACAGTGACTGTAAGTGGAAAGTGGAAATAGACTTAGCATGACAGATTAATATGATGAATTGGATAAGATATAAAGATAGGGGAGATTAGACATCCACTAGGTTATTTTTCTCCAATAAGCCAGAGCTTTATAGCTCCAAACGGCTCTCTATTAGATTTGGGTGCCCATCTGGGTAAGGCTGGCAGCCGCGTGTGTTGTGACTGCAGTGCACTGGCCAGGCCTAAGACAGCGATGAGGTCATGTCTCAGAGAATGCAGTATCACACAAAGAGGCCTTATTATCAGCCTCTTAATCCTATCATACAGAGCCAAAGCCCCCTCTCTGACACACACTGCAACAGGCCTCGGCCAGCACTCCCTGCTGCATCTGCCCTGTGTGCCAGCTTACACCAATCACTACAATCTCCTTCAAAGTGACTGTGCACTCTATAGTCACACCCACACGCTGTATATTAATGCTAACGGTATCAAGCAACACCTACTGGTAATATTAAAGGTCCATTTTCTGTCTCATACCTGTCAGCAAGATCATTAAAATAAGACATACTTGAATGAAAAAGTTCAATACGCTGAGAGCTAACCTTTTGTACTAATGTCAAATCAGCAGAGAGTCATAATTATATCTGTCTTTGACTGTAGTGATTTCCATGTTTTTCTAAAGTAGACTCACTCTTTTGTGGGATTTGTGAAGTAAATCTTGTTATCAGAATGACTCACCATGCTGCTTGTACTTATTTGTATGTATTAATAGCTATGTTCTAATGTAGTAATTAGGCATAAGACACACTTCCACTCGTGAGTCACAGTATTTATTGTCTTCTCTGTGTGTGAGCAGAATTGTGCAGACTTAAGTTGACAGTGGCAGCAAGAGTAAGATGCAACAGTGACATACAGAGGGAAGCCACAACAGATAGCATAGCATGACAAGGGGGAGGTTTCTGCACAGAGGTGATAGGGCTGTGCAGAGACAGGTTACAGTGACACAGCATGAATAGCTTTAACCAGGCTGCCCACAAAGCTAAGATCTGAGTTCCTGTCTGTTGGGGATATGCGCTGCACAACGGCTCGCATGCCTGCACACATACAAAAGTTTGCACGCACCCAAAAACTTCCAAGCTGTCACGCACAAGCAGCACAAATGTACACAAAGATATTTCACACAGCAGCACCTGCACACACGTCCCAACCCCTGCTACAACAGGGACACCTAGTGGCACGTGATGGAAATACACCTGTAGCCTGGTTGACTGAATATAGTCAGCAATGTTTAATGGAGATGTTTTCTTTGACATGATCTGTCTTCCTTGAACATTTTGTTATGTTATTTGTTATGTTGATACCCACATTAGCCAAATCTCCTAAATTAAATTAAACTACACTGATCAGTAGTTGCATGTGTCTTGTCTTCAAAATCTATATCTGTACCTATAATCTTCTTTTTTTTTTTGTGCCAACAGCAGAATAAAGCAGCCTGGTGTTGGCTCCAGCGTTAGACCCACAGAGTGCAGAGCAGGACAGACAACAGGTTTGTCCAGATATATTCAATATACCTCTCTTAAACCATTGACATATTCAAAAGCAATACAGGTGCAACTTTTTCGAACATGCAACACTTGATTAATTGGTCTGTGATGCAAAAATCAACTCTAGCACACTCTCTTTTTGAACTATTCAAACGCAATCATGACTTGAAAAGTAATTCTGACCTATTTCAGCATCATACCTTCATCTGCTCTGACTCCCTGACTTGGCTTTATAAATAAAGGCATTTCAATGGTTTAATAAGAGAGTGCTTTGGGGTTTTTTGCATCTACGTGTATACTTAGACAACAGCACCTCAAACTAACTAACTTTTGAGTCAAGGAAGTGATCTTAGATGTCTAAAGCCAAAATGATAGTAACCCAAGCATGCCTCAAAACAATGAGACTTGATCCCAGAAATGTGTTTTACCAGCAACTTAGTCAAACCTCTGTTCACTGTGCTGAACAGCCTACACTTTAAATTGAGGTTTTGTTGCTAAGGGCCACATTTCCACCTTGGGAGGAAGCTAGCCAATAGCTGAGAGAGCTGTTGGTTTGAGCAACCACCGTTTCCTGCATCTCACCAAGCAAGGGTTTATGCAAATACTCAGCAAAAAAAAAGAAGCTTCACGCAGTGTGAGAGATTGCATACATTTGCATGCACAAACATGCATTTTCATCACACATGCACTCGTTAAAATACCCACGCACAGACTATTTCAGCACAGAAACAGACATTACGGGAAGTGAGGCTGCGGATGGTGACCTTTTCATTGTGGCATCAAACTTCCTGCTGTTTTATTTTGAGACGGTGAACTTGTGAACCATGCTTGTCGCCCGTGTTCACTGTCTGTGTTTGGATGTGATAGTTGGCTAACTGCAATTCTCTCCATGCATTTCAGAGCTGGGAGATGGAGACGAAACCAAGAGCAAGGAGGAGGATGCAGAGTCATTGGTGTGGAATAATACGATTGCTCCTCTTCTCCGACAACTAGAGAGTATGGCTGCAGGTAGTGTGAGCAATGCAATAAGGAAACCCACAAAAAATGTGCAAAGATGTGACGTGCATCAGTCTTGAACACATCCATTCATCTGATCCAAAAAAACATACAGTTTCTGTCACCAAATATACTCACAGTATCACCTCTCAATGTTACATTTTGCCTTTTGGGTGCATTGTATCTCGTCTCTTTTTTAATTAAAGGTAAGCTTCTTTCAGCTTCTTCTTTTCCTAATTTCCCCTATTACTATTTCATTTTCAACCAGCAGGATTTTAGCAAAAGCAGATAGTCATTAAAGGTAGGGAAGGTCATTCACTTAAGAAACACTTTTTGTTATATTCCATGGAATGTTCTTAACATCCCGATAGCAATGAATACATTAAATGCTTTGACAATAAATACATAAAAATATTTCATCTGTGGAAGCCGTGGCGCTGTAAAAAGCACGACCAATCATTTTAGCCGGCCCGGCTAAAATAACTGGATGGCCTACCTGCCTGTCAGCCTTCCATCTCGTGCACAAACTTATCTCGTGCCCTCATTGGTCATGTGCGCGTTCGTGTTTGTTGGAGGAGGGGCTCTGTAAGGAAGTCTGAAGGAAGGGGCAGATTTTTTTCGGCTGCGTACTTTCAAATTCTAGCGCACTCGAGCTGGTTTCTCCATTCTTACCTACCCTACCTTTAAGTCTCACAGAATGAAAAAGCACTTTAATTTCAACCACTGAAGAAAGAGGAAACCAAATATTGTTATGTTTGGCATCCATGCAGAATTGTCTTAGCATGAAACGGCAGTCTGGCAGCCATGAAATGAAATCAGCAGCTGTAAATATTTGAACACTCTACAAATTTAATAGAAAATTCATTTGAAAGATAAATATTAAATATTTATTGTACCAAGTGCCTTCTGGTTCATGCATAAAACACCCTTCAGAGTCAGTGGAAATAGCAGTGAAGTGTTGAGTGTAAGACTGCAGCCAACCTTTCTTAGAAATGGCTAAACCCTGTTCTTTATGCAGGGAAAACATTTATTTTACCTCAAAAACAAGGAAAAGACTCCACCCTTTTCTCTTCCTCTGCGTCAAGGTCCCAGCTGCCTGTAGCCGAGTTGTTCCCCCTCACATAAGCTGCTTCTTAGAAAAAGGGAGGGGAATGTTATTTTACTGCTGACCAATGCATTATTGATGTTGAAGAGTTAACCTCATGACAAAAGTACACCAATGTCAAAGCCAAAGCGCATTTAACAAACACACCACAACATATACAAAACATCACTCATCTGTATTTATATTGATACAAACTTTCCAACACACACAACTGGGTGTTTCGGTTTTTGGGATGTTTGCTTTCCATTTGAATGTCTGACATGTTGCCCTGAATTTGACTTTCCTTAAAGGTCCCTATTATGCAAAATCCACTTTTTCCATGTCTTTTATACATAAACATGTGTCCCCTATGTGTAAAGAGATTCTGAAAGTTTCAGGAACAAAGACCCCCTCTCTTTTTGTCCTGATCCATTTATATAAAAAACCTGTCTGAAAATGAGCTGATCAGATTGTGGCCACTTTATGATGTCATAACGATTTTTTGGCTCGTGTAACCATTAGCCAATAACCAGCCAAGGTACACCCGCTCACCTTTTCACCTGAATCTCCTCCTAGAGCACCATTGTGTTCTTTTTAACCAAATATCTAACAGAGGGGCGTGGGGAGTTGCTCCTTATTTTCATCTAAAGTAACAGACAGAGAATCAGCACTTTTGACACAGGGCTGAAACAGAGGGTTTTATGGGATGCTACAACATGATCTGTTTGGTATTTGGAGCCAAACACTTCAGAGACATATTTTGTATATATCTGAGAACTATAATATATTGATGAAAAACAGTACAATAGGGGACCTTTAATTTTGCCAATGTCTGTTTTTCCTGCGATGCCAGGCAGCTCCGAGGGCTCGGTGGACCCTCTGTGTGATGTGTGTGACCGTCTCCATGGCACCTTGGCAGAAGCGGACATGCTCGGCCGGCGCTGTAAGAGGAGGTCAGGGATACTTCGAACGCTGTTCCGCCTCATCGACCTCCACTCTGCTCGGCTCAACCTGCACATCTCCACGCTCTGCCTCGCTGTGAGTCGTCTGCGGGGGTGTCAGCATGTCTGCCGCTCAGTCACTACCACAAGGGCATCCAGGGCACTCTGGCGCTTAATACACCTTTCTTCTTGCATCTTTCTCTGCAGCTGTGTGTCAGTGGAAACAATCTGCTCAACATCTGTAAGCTCATCTTCCAGATCAGCCGCAGTGAAAGCAACGACATCCTCTTTCAGAACAACTCCATCATAGGTGAACACTGTTCCAGGTCACATGATGTAGCTTACAGTGTTATTCCTATTCTTTCCTATATTCTGAAATATATAAGTTAAGGCCACAATGTTATTTTTATGAATATGAGGGAACACAATGTTAAGCTGCTTCAACAGCATGCACCATTTTGTATCTGTCTGGTACTATTTGGTACTAGTTTTTATGGAACCTGGCATTACAGATTGCCAATGTCCCACTGAGTGAACAAATTATGGATACTAACGTTTGATTTTCCATGTGTTCAGACTCGTTTCTGGGCGTTTTGAGCAAAGAGGATGTGTCATCATCTGGAGAAGCTCTGCTGTACTGTGTTGGGACTCTGAAATTTCTCTCAGGAAACAGTGCGATCCTCAGACTCCTGCTGGACAAGAACTGTGTTGGTGTGGCTCAGAAACTCATCCAGAGGCTCTGCACGGCACGAGAAACCAACTTCACCACATCAGGGCACATCCTCGTACAGGTGTGTCAGAATGAACCCAGTTGAGAAAGTTGAATGGGTATTTGGAATAAATCTTTGGATATGTAATGTATATTATTCTTTATAAACCAATAGCTTGTGTCCCACAGCTGGTGGAAACTTGAAGCATGTACTCCTGCTCACAAAAACACAGATGCTATTACAAACAGTTTTACTATGCGAGCAAAAGTTAAGTCAATACAAAGGAACACAATGTTAAATATTCCTCATCATGTGTATGTTGGCTGTAGATTTTCCCACAATACACAAAAATGCTTGTGTTTGTGTCTGGAATACAAGCTGCTCCAAGAGCATACCGTTCCCTACTGGCAACACAAAACACCCTGTTTCCCTCTTTCTAAAATGATTGCTGCTAACTGCATAATGTGGCCCAAGCAAACATCTTGAGCCAGAACTTCATTTGATATCTAACACAACTCATTAAGCTGTTAGTGGAGGGAAATAAACAGACCATGGTTTTGCAGAACTTTCAGTGCTGCCGTGAGTTGGAAATGTCTGTTTCCCTCTTATGATATAATTATTCTTGGCCATACTGAATAGTTTCCGATCGCTCTGCTGTATGGCGTCCTGTACGGGCCAGCTGCCAGCCTTATTAAGCACATGACTGACATTCAGTGCAGCACAACACTGACACACAATACTGGCTTAAATATAAACCCTTAGCTTTAACAGGTACATTTCTTCTTGCTGTCAAACACTCTCACTTATATTTCCCTCTGTCTGACCTCTGACCCCTGCAGCTGACGGCAGCCTTGAGGAACCTTGCAGATCACCCTGATGCCCGTCCACTCTTCGTCTCCTTCTCTATACTGTCAGAGCTCTTTGTGGTGCTGCGTCTTCACCACAAAGACCCAGACATCTGCACCAACATCTCCAGAATATACAGGTATTGCACTTTTACTTCCCTAAGGATAATCTGCTCCTTATTTCTTCGTACTCCTCTCCCCAGCTCACTTACAAAAAAACATCGTAAAAAACATCGTAACCTGTCACAAGCTGAATCAAAACAAGCCATCATTCAGCTCTCACCCTCTTTTCTCTGTTTTCACTTTTCTCTGCAGCAGTCGCTGTACTACTAAATTCCCTACTTTCTTTTTCCCCCCCTATAAGTTGGAGTCTTTGTTTGTAGCACAAAACAAGAGTCTCCAGAGAAACAGAGCATATGTCAGAGGAGATGTCATTATACGTGTTTTTGTGATTTAACAAAAACACTTTTTAAAAAGCTTTTTCAGTATAGTCTTCAGAATGTACAAATGAGCTTAAATGTGAAGACCTACATGCAAAAAAAGTCACACTGAGTGTAATTTCAAATAAAATTGAAGTTAGAACTTTCACACATTTAAACTAACTAAAGTAAAACGGTTTCTTGCATGAACTTGCACAAAATAAAGTAAAACGGTTTCTTGCATGAACTTGCACAGTTAGACAACACTATTAGGGTGATCTTCATGGCAGTGGGGACAATAAAGTCATACAAGCTCCATAAGTCTCTATCACATAAAACACCACTGAAGACTAATTCAACACAGGCTTAAACTCAGGCTTATGAGACTGTATATGAATGTATTTGGAAATAAATTACATATATACACGTAGTTTTAGCTATACAATGTTACTACTTCTATAAGTGAAGCTGTCAAAACTAACTTAGTAATGCAGTAAGATCTATCTAAAGAGTTTGCTAACGTTAACCCCCTTAGCTACTGGTCATACCCGACACTGACAGAGGGCTTTGGGCCCCACATTCCCCATCTTCAGTTTGTCGCTGTCGGTCTCATACGTTTTTGATCAGTTTGTGAAACATTTAGCACTTTAGATTGTAATGGAAGTGTTTTTCAGCCCAAGATAATGAAAGCATGAGCGGTAGATCACAGACCAGAGCTGCTTATCCATTAGCAGTGTTGATTTAATGTCTGCGAGTGAGTGGAACAGTCAGTGTGTTTGTTGTCCCCTCTCTCCCTCAGTAAACTCTCCTCTTACTCGGAGTGCCGTCTCGCTCTGGCCCAGACCCCCGACTGCTACCAACTATTATTAGAACTGCTGAGCAAACATCACCAAAAACAGGTGAGTCCACGAGCTTCCTCTTGTGTGAGTGTGTGTGTGTTCTTGTGTGTGTGCGCGTAACAGTGAGATGTAGACAAACTTTGTTCCAGTGCTGATGACTTAATTCCATTAGCATGTTTACCCTCAGAGCAGTTTGTTTATGTACCTCAAGTCTAAGCACATTTACGGGGACATTGTGTCCACCTGCGTTCTTCCCACTTTCTCATGGTTGTTTTTGACATTTAATCATCCTAGGCAGGGCTGAGTAAATCAAAGAAAGGGGCGGAGGGATGGAGGGAGGGAGGAGGAGAAAAAACATTTAATGAGGCAAGCTTGAGTAGATACTACAGTAGAGGTGATACAGAGGTGGAGGGGAGGAGTGGTGGAAAAGAGGAGGCGAAAAAAAAATGGGTGGGACTTTGGCAATCAGAAATGACTGACATGTGTTCTTAATCTTACCAGGAATAATCAGACACACACACACACACACACACACACATACCATGTATACATCACTTCAGGGGACATTACATTGACTTACATGCATTTCCTGGAGACTTATCCTAACCTTAACCATAACCAACACATGCCTAACCCTAACCCTTACCCTTAACCTTACCCTTACCCTAACCCTAACCCTAAACCTAACCAAGTCTTCACCCTAAAATGAATGATTCCCCTCATGGGGACCTCCATTTTGTCCCCATAAGGGAGGCGAGTCCCCACACGTGACTGTGTAAACAGATTTAGGTCCCCACAAGTATAGTTCAGTCAGACAACTCACGTGTTTCTTAATATGTTTATTATAAGCAGCATATAGTTTGAGTTTGGCGTCTAGGCTCGGGCCTCATCACTCCACAGATTTACAAAGAACATTGAGTGATGATTAGATAACTATCCCCCGAGCCTACAGGTGGAAGCTGGGGTGGAAGCTGGGGTGGTGGTGGGGCAGGCAAGTAGCAGCAACATGAAACACAGCAGCAGGAACATGAACATAGCAATAGCAAGTGAACACAGCAGTGCAGCAGCAGCATAGCGAGGCAGAGGCAGCAAGACCTGGCAGCTTAAATAGAGTGGCATGTTTAGGAGAATGTGTTTGGTTGGTTGTAAGAGGGACGAGGTGCGTCACGTGTTAATGTATCATTGGTGCTCGAGTTGACTGCCTGAACTAGCTCGCAGGCTTCGCCCCATTAATGCTAGGCCACACACACACACACACACACACACACACACACACACACACACACACACACACACACACACACACACACAGGATAGTAATACATGTAATGAGCACCTGGTCCTGGGACAACTCGTCCTGTCCTCACACCAATGTCACTGCGCATTTATGGGAAACATTTATGGGTGTATCCGAGCTCACCTGCTTCGTCTTAAGCAGAGTCGGGGTACAGGGGTGGGGTTTCTTGGTTTCTTGGAAAGTGTGCGATAACTAATTAGAAAGATGAGCAGGATCACACTTAAAATATGTGTACAGAGCTATTAGCTCCCCATGGGAAATGAGTGACACCGGCATAGTGCTACTTGACAGGGCAGGTGACGTGTCTGTTGAGCTTCGGAAATCTCATCGAATATATTGTTGACTGTCACTTTGGGGAGATCTTTTATTAATCAAATATACTATAAATATACTATATTCTTTATATAACCATCAAGACAAATGCAAGACATGTACTGGTTCCAGCTTTTCTCTGTTTTATATCATTGTAAATTGAATATATTTGGATTTTGGACTGCTGTTCGGACAAAACAAGAATAGCAATAATAATACATGTATGATGATATTGTGTAAAAATACTCCTGCCTCTCCTAAATTATTTCAGTTTTGTTTCCGTTCTCCCCATGTCTCCCTCCACCAATAACCCACACACAGATAAGTGTAATTCATTTCACAAACGTGCACAATAAACTAAGTAAAACCATCATCATATTATCACAATATTAGTTTTATTAAGATTAGCCCTAGTTTGAAGCTTTGAAGTTACTTTTCTCAACATGCTCTGGCCTTGTAGCCAAGTTTATTAGACAGAAACATCTAAACACATTTGTGGTTGGTTTGTTTGAATTCAGAAGGAAAAAAAAACACAAAAAGCTGTAGACTGACCCCTGCACGGCTCTCCACTGCTCTCCCACAGGACCTTGTTGTGCGACTTCTCTTCACCCTCGGGAACCTCACAGCCAAAAGCGATGAGGCTCGGCTGCAGCTCTTCCAGGTCGAGGGCTGCTTGGACACGCTCCTGCAGCTGTACGCCACGTACCAGCACAGAAACCGCCCTCCACCCCCACAGAAAGACCCCCCTCCCCTCAGCAGGCCTCAGGCAGCCCCAGCGAGCGTGCAGGAGGAGGAAGACGTGCTGGTGAAGCTGGTGAGGGTGCTGGCCAACATGTGCATCCACCCAGCTGTAGGTCCAGATCTGGCTACCAACACATCCTGCATTCAGCTGCTGATGGAGACACTTGGTGAGCAGTAGACTCATATGATACGATTCAATAATACTTTAATGGTCAGATCAGGTCTGAAATTTGACTTGCATCACAGCAGCTCCATGTGTAACATCAACATAGACAAATATCAAGACACAATACATGAACAACAAACATTTAACATAACAGCACAATCACTGAGAGCTAAATCCCTAAATGCACGCTAAAGGGTCTTTGAGCATGTTCAAAGAGCCTTTAGCGTGCATTTGATCAGGCATTTAGCTCTGTATTTACTGTGAGGATTGACTGATGCACAAAGGAGTGCTTCAGTCTGACTTTATTGAATCGCGGGACCCTGTATCTCCGATTAGATGGTAGCAGTTCATATTCGCATCCTAAACAAGTTTGACAAAATCACATATTTACAGCTGTAACTTTTTTAGATTGGTCCTTTTCTCCAGTTGTATTCCTCTGTGATACAAAGAGAGCAGTGTGTGAAAATCTGGAGTTCCGATAAGTTTAAAAATAGCTGTTTGGTGCATTGTAAGTACAGTATCTGCTCAGCACCAAACCACTTCCCTTGTGCTGGGAACGAGATGTGTCTTTGGTTGAAAAACACACTCCTCCTTTGTATGTACATTCCTTCGCTCGCTTTCCTTTCAGGGCTTTCTGTTCGATACGCAGCACATCCTCTTTTTGGTTTACCTGTTACTTTGTCTGGCAGAGCGAGGAGCTTCACTGCAAAAGCAGGATGTTCTGTCACATCGCACAGCACACTTGGTTTGTGTGTGTGTGTGAGATCTTCCTATGTGGTTAGATGGTTTCAGGACAGGTTGAACCGAAACACAGAGAGGGTGTGAAACTCTTGATTTCGCTGCTGCCTGCCTCCTACACACTTTGCGACAGTTGGGACATAAATTAAATAAACAAAACAGAGGTCAAACTAGTGAGAAAATGTCAAATCTCCAAACATATGGGGGTGTGTTATTGATGCCAGAGTCTGAGATGGGGAGCAAATGAAGGAACTGAAGAAAGAGACATTTAATGAGGGAGAATATAGAGTTGTTTTGAAAGATGGAAACAGAATCTCTGCAGAGGATAAAAGAGCAAAACTGGCTGATCCATGTCCTGTTTTGATCAAGTTCAATGACAGACTGTGCTGCTTTACATTACAGAGTTTTGAGGGGGGGGGAGGGCAGAACAAAGCAGTATTTCCAGTCAGAAACCAAAAGAAAATTCAGTGTGACACACAGTCGCTGGTTGACAGCAACCGCAATATCCACGATTTATGACTGAGCACTCTACATCTGCTGCTAAATCAGGAGCACACAGTTTCCAAGCCACTCACGATGTCACGGCTGGGTGGATTGGATCAAGCTGACCTTTGTGTGCCAGCTCATGATCAAATGGACTATATCAAGAACAAACCGGAGATAACAACTTCTTTTATGGTAATGTCACGGTGGCACATCAGTGTGTCCAAGCTGTAAGATGCAAAAAGGTCCCCGGTATTTCTGTGTCGTTATTTAGATTGTTATATAATTTAAGCTCTAAATCACTGATGAACTATTAGTCTTTATGCATTTGCATTGGACTAGAAATATAAAAAAACAACATATTTATTCTGACAGCAACCCAGTTTTCACAATCCATGTTTCAGTTGTTTTATGGATTAATAATCATTGCATTATCTTCTTCATCTACATAAAAGGAAACAACGCTTTCATTGGATGCACCTGGTTAGTCATTAAAAAGGAGGGTTTTTTTTTTGCTCTCTGTGAATATATTCTTAACATTGAAATTACCTGGAAAGTTATGTAATGATAATGTGTCACATTATGTTGTGACTAAAATAAGGGAATCGTATAAATAGAGTAATATATCAGCAGAATGAAAGCCTGTCCCTGTTGCCTGGAGCAGGCAACAGGGACCAACTCTGTTGGTTCTAATTATACAGGAGGATTTAAAGGAACCTCAACATCTCTATTACAAATGATATGTTTTGAACTTGCTTTTAGTGGGGATTATTCTCTTATTTCTTGTGTGTGTGTTTGTTTCACAGAGTTGAAAAGTGTGCTGGAAAGCGAAGAGTTAATGGTGAATGTGGCCGCCACCATCAACAACCTGTCCTTCTACCAGGAGGAAAGCTCTGCACTCAGGCGCAGTCAACTCACCATCGCAAAGTGTAAGACTGAAAAACTGACGGATCCCAATATAGAAACGGAAACAAATAACATTAAGAGTTAATATTTGTTTAGTTTTAGCTGATTTTACACTTTTCGCCCCCATTCTCTCTGCTTTTTGTTCAATTTCCCTCTCCCTATTCTCTCTTTTACTGTGCTCCCTCTCCCTCAGTGATGTTGAAGTTGGTGCTCAGCTCCAGTATGGACGCCATGCTTGAGGCCACCCGTGTGTATGGAAATTTGTCACAGTCCAAGGATGTACGGGACTTTATTATGCAAAACAAAGGTATATGATGGAAACAAACACCAACAGACACACACAAAACACTGCCACGTGAGACTTCGCTTCTTTATTTTTTGTTTAAGCCATACTTCATTGACTCTTGCAGGAAAGATATGCCATTTGAGAATAAACCGACATCTTTAAAGCCTAGTAATACAGAGAAAAAGAGGCCTATGGATGCAGAAATCATATCATCCATGCACAGAACATTACATAACACTGAGTACCTCGACTCAGTGCTCAGTACAGTAGGCAGCTCTGCATACTGTTGTGTCATGTTTAGGCTGGACTTATCTGCAAGGCCAGCTTCTGTCAGTGTAAACACGCCTGCTGACTGGTGATAGCAGCCTTCTTATCTTTGACCTGCTTTGTCTTCGCCCGCTCCCTCACATCATCATCTCTCTCCACTCTTCTCCCTCCTTCCTTCAGTGCACCAGTTTGTAGTGACGCTGCTCGACTCAAAAAGCACTGAGATGTGTTTTTCAGCCTGCGGGGTCCTCACCAACCTGACGCTGGACCCCCCCAACAGGCTCAGTCTCGCAGTGGAGGGGGCTGATGCCAAGTAAGCACTTATGCACTTAGAAAGGACCCATATAGTACATATTTTATTTGAGTCAGACATTGCCAGGGCTTTTTACTAGATATAGTAAAAGCAGATCTACCCTGCATAATACATAATATTGAAATCACAATATGGTAATTACTTGACATTTACTATAAAACATCAATAACTGCTATAATAGGGACAGTTCGCTTGGCTTAGCTTATTTTACCTTAGCATAAAGACAGGAAACGAGAAGAAATACATGTTGTTGTTTGAAGGAAACAAAGTCTAACAAAATCCACTGATTAACATGTTATATATTGTTAGTTTTATCTATACAATAACAGAAGTCCAGGGGTTTATTTGTTACTTTTGAACAGAGCCAGGCTAACTGCTTCCTGTCCTTATGCTAACCTGCTAATGGCCTTAGCGTCATATTCAGTAGGCAGATAAGACAGTGGAATTATTATTTTTTCTAACTCCTTCATGGCTAAAATATGTTGCAGTACCCTTAAATAGAAAACTGAGCTCATTCTTTTTGAGTCTTTGGCCAAAGTTGCATCCTCTTTGAAACGTAGAGTAAACTTTCTTTTGGTGGGAAAATATGTTCCGTAACAACTCCACTGACATGAACAAGATGCTTATTATCAACTCCCAACCTGGATGTTATTTGTTTTCATAAGTTATACAAGTGGGTATATCAACAAATAAAGTTATAATTACAGATTTTAGATTTTCCATTTAGATGTGTAAATGTTTAGCACATGGAAGAAAGGCTTTTGTGTGAACTTAGTTTGAACATCTGAGTATACACTTCACCTTTACACACACACACACACACACACACACACACACACACACACACACACTCTGAGTACTTCTTCAGATGTTGGTTCAATGAAGTGGAGCTAATGCCCACAAACCTGCTGGTCATGTGAATCCTTCTCCCTCGAGTCACATGGTGTGTGTGTGTGTGTGTGTGTGTGTGTGTGTGTGTGTGTGTGTGTGTGTGTGTGTGTGTGTGTGTGTGTGTGTGTGTGTGTGTGTGTGTGGTGTGTGTGTGTGTGTGTGTGTGTGTGTGTGTGTGTGTGTGTGGTGTGTGTGTGTGTGTGTGTGTGTGTTGTGTGTGTGTGTGTGTGTGTGTGTGTGTGTGTGTGTGTGTGTGTGTGTGTGTGTAACCAGGCTTGTGGATTGTCTGAGAGACTTCGGAGCAGGTGATTGGCAGCTGGCGGGCCAGGTTTGTCAGGCGTTGTGGAACATGAGCGGCGGCGGCTCAGGACGTTGCTGGACACACAGGAGAGAGAGTCGCTGGTGGAGATCCTCACTACATACTTAGGTTGGTGTTATTACTAATCCTTACATAACAAGGGAGGGAGACAAGCTGGCAAAAACATGCTGTTGTTCACACTAGTGGCCCTCTGGGGGGAGGGAGGGGAACGCATATCCCCATTAACAAGAACAAAATACCTCCATGTTCATCAAACCTGTCAGTTAAAAGTATCCAAAAAAACCTGAAACCTCTCACTACACTCTCTCATCCTGTGTCCAATCTTCTCAATTCCTTAGATGAAGAGGAGGCTCTGAGGTGGATAGAGAATGAAGACATCAAGGACTACCATAGGGCATGCTGGGAGTTAGAGTTCTTACCTGCAGCTCAAAAACTGCTGAAGTCTCTCCAGCCTCTGGATTGGACAGCCTGACGAATGTGGTGGGATGTTGTGGTTGTTGAAGCCTTAGCATTGTTTTTAACTCTCATATACAAAAACCTAAACTAACTTCACTATTTAACACTTATTCCCTGTCGGTGTAGAGAAAGCTTTCTTTATTAATGGAGGGCATAAGGTAAGGTCAGCATGAATTCATTTCAGTCACAGTGGATTTTCTTGCTAGTTTTGAAGGCAAAAAAAGTCAAAAGACCTTTTAAATGTCTCAAACCACTAATGCAGCATCATTTAATCCTACACTTTCTAGGATACGTTTGTCATTATTTTGCAAAAATGATGGCAATTTCTCACAATTCATACTCACTATTGCTCTTTGCTATTTATTGATGAGATTTTCCATGATACTAGAAACCTTTTGCAGACTGTTTTTAGGCCAAAAGATAAGCAGCAAGTCATTTTCAAAACAATTAAAAATGTCTGATAAATTAAATAATGCTAAATAAAAGAAGCAAATCTGATAAATGATACAGTATGTGTGGATGTGAGTATACTTTGTTTCTCAATTATTTGTCTCTATAAACATGTTCTGCGTAGCTTTTTATCACTCTGCGTCTTAAGAATAACAACAGCTTAACTTTTTATGCACTTTAATTCCCATAAAGCTAGCAGAAGCCTTGACTTGGGTACCTTCAGATGTACTTTTATACAAGCTCTTTGCACATTTATAGAACAGACGTTATCTGTTTTGTTAGCTGACTGTGTTGTAAAGGTTCTTTTATGATAATGTAGTCTTGAAAAACAGATGACTAACTTGGAATTTACCTTAACAAGTAAATGTTTTATTGTGCAGGGATTTTGTGACACTGAAACTTGTACATAATAAAGAAACAAGTGGAAAAACATAGTTTGCTTCTCATAGCCTTTTTTATTACACAGATATGGGGCCAGGCAGTGCTTACAAGTTACACCAAGTACACCTAAAGTACAGCATTTCAAAATCACATGGTTATTACATTGAGACAAATCAGAAATGGCACTTCATGTAAAAACCCATATTGTCATTTCCCCCAGTTTTCACACTATAGAGACCTTTAAACAACCACAAGACAAGCCGATGTTTCAAAAACGCCAAATGATTCTTTAGCCAGAGCTAATAACAAACATTGTTCTCCACATTAAGTTTCTCACGTTGATATGAAAGACAGCCGGCTGGCTGATGCCAAGGTTTCCTTTTTCATTTATCATCTGGAGGAACCAAAAAAGTGAAGGCAGTTTAGGATAACACTGGGTTTCTCTGGTGAGTGAGAACAAACACACAGGCCTCGATAAGAAACACCCTGAACTTCAGACAGATAACAAGCCTCACCAGGGAAATGAAGGTTTTTCCCAGTGAGGTGATAGGGAGGCAAATAGAAAAGAGAGGTTAAGCTTCCTACAAGGGATTCCCCCTTATCTCGAATTATTGGTCAGGAGCAAAGAGAAACTTTGACCTTGACGGCTCCACAGAGCAGGGCTCTGGTTCTCACTGAGTCATACATTAAATGAAGAGTCCCGGGACCTTACTGATGACAGGCTGAGTTCAGCTCGTTGTGGATGAAGTCAGCCTTATTATCAAACAGCTGAGTGTACGTTGGAGCATAAGGTGATGGAACAACTCCCCACCTCTTCTCATGAGTCATCTCTCCATTAGTTAACTTTCTAAACTCAAACGGTGGACGTGAGCCGATGCTGATTGTGCTGTTTTTTATTCCTGAATTGTGTCGGCCTCTCCACATCTAATATAATCTCCTCGATGAAGCAGTGAAATCAAATTGAGAAGAAAACTACGAATGATACACAACAATTCAATAGCATAGTTTGTTTTATTTTTTTCATCTTTTTAATATATTTTCATATAAAAAGTGTCAGTAACTGACATCAGTCAGAAGTTTGAAAGAAAAAAACCCTCCACTTCCTCTCAAACCACTTCCAAATGTACCATTCTTTTATCATCACCCTCCTCCTCCTCTTCACTCATTCATCTGTCTGACTCTCAATCCACCCTCAGAAGAATGCAGTACTTTACTGGTTTTAGTAAACAAAAAACAAAACAGCAGAGGCTTCACACCTCTGTTCAAAATTAAAAAAAAGCTTCTTTCGCACTGGTTAGACTTCCCCAGCAGGGAAATAAGCACAGCTACAACATTTTTGCGTTCGACAGCTAAAATCGACCGCAGTCGGCCCTGTGTGGGCCCCGGGTCCCCAAACAAAGGGGACTCGGCGCCCGGAGAGAGTCTCTGCTCACCAAAGAGCACTTCTTATACGTTTTATAGAGAAAAACAGAAGAGGTATTCATTTACTGGTAAATTCACAATCCAAAGCTTTGAAAGTGTTAGGATGACCAGGCAGCTGGGATAAGCGGAAGACAGATAATGTGTGGTCAGGGCAACCGGAAGCAAATCCCCCTGGAAACCTGGTTTCTAACTTTCTTTTTGATTAGCTTTTTTATTTATTTTTTAACACCCCCCTCCCCATTACCAGAAAAAAACACATCAACAACAAATGATAAAACAGTCATCTCACAATAACAGAGCTACAGCAGAAGCAAGAAGGCGTTCCTTCAAAGTGCCTCGCTTTTTTTTTGACACATGAAATTTAAAGACAAACTTTTTTTTTCTCCGTCATTTCTGGGAAACACACACACACACACACACACACACCTCAGTCATCATGAACATAGAACTCATCCACACATTTACAGTCAAACTCAAAAAAAGGGCTCAGACAGTGTTTTTTTCCACACACCTCCTTAGATTAGCTTACATTGACATTTGAGATATGGGATGGGGGTAGAGGGAGTAATGCAGTGGATTTCTAATGGATAGGGGGTTTAGGGGATAAAATGGGGTTGGTTGGTTGATTTGGGGATCAATATGACCCCGCTGAATACAACATGGGAGCAGCAGCCTCAGCACGTATGAACTCTGTGCTGGATAGTTCAGGCACACGTATAAAAAAAATAAAGGAAAAGAAACGCCCAAAGTTAATGCTTCCATCTCCAGTTACCACTAAAAGCAACAACATCGACAACAACTTCCCTTAATACAAAATGAAAAAAAAAGATATTAAAGAAACTAACAAATATAACAGTGACAACAGAATCAAAGTGCAGACTGTTTCTGGCTGCACAGCTTTCTGGGGTTTTCTGTGGGTCTTCACTCTACCAGGAGACAGAAGAGATATGCTGGATCACTGAAACCTCTCCCTGGAACAAACCCCGAGCAGAGCCGGAGTTTGCTCCAGGCGGCCCTCTCTTGGTCAGTTTTGGCACTGCAGGCAACACGAGCTTGTGTATCCAGTCTGAGATGACTTCAGTTCTTTTCTTTAAATTTGTTCTGATCCTCTTCTCAACATCCATCCAACAAGCACCGTCACAACCCAGGGCTTTTCACGTTTCCCCCACTTTTATATTCTTTTTTTTTCTTTTTCTTGAAGTGTCCCATTATGAGCAACGACAAAGACAGTCAAAAGACAACGATAAAAACGCCAAAAGCACTTCATGTCATGTAGCGGGTGATCGCTCTCAGAGCGTATAACAGTTCCGCCTGCATTCGCGCTTCCATAAGAAGCAGATTAACGTGGACCTGCAGGAGAAACAAGAGGAAAAAGAGACACCTATTAGACATTGAACATTAAGACAGAATTAAAAGAGCTGCTACACACCAGGATGAATCACGATCTTACCTTCTCGGAGTGCTGAAACTGTCTCCAGAAGCTCTCATACATTCGTTTGGTGGTCTTCTCAGGACTACACACCATAGTCTTGATATAGATTTTAAAGCTACGGTCCAGAAGCTGATTTATCTCCCCGTAATCGTAGTCATCATACCTGAAGAGCACAGAGAGACACAGCGTTAGAAAACACATAACGGGCCAGGTTACAAAATATAAGTCATAAAAAAAGACAACATGTCCTCCTGAGCGTCCAGTGACTGACCTGATGCCGAACATGCAGTGGATGTAGTTCCAGATGGCCCGGCGCAGCATGCTGGTGTCCACATCCTTGTGTGTTGCCATGGTGTTGTACGTCAGATTGTAGGCCATCTGGAACTTCTCGTCCAGCATCTGACCAACATCAGGGTACAGCCGGTTCACCAGAGAGAAGCCATGGTCCTCCCAGCTGTAGTCCTGCAGAAACAAGAGATATGAAGTTAATAACAGTCATGTGGACCATTGTTTGAGCGTACTGTTCTCTACATCCATGCTGTATCTGATCTCTACCTGCACTCTGAATGTGGGCACGTGCTCCCCCCTCCTGGAGAAGTCCTTGTAGCCATAGCTGGGGTCCTCAAAGTGTCGGGAGATGTCTCTGGAAGGGACACACTCCTCGTCCTCCGCTGTGACCACCAGCATGCTCTCAGTCTTCTCCCTCTCAAAGCGAGTCGCCATCTCCTCCTGACTCGCCTCCTCATCGTCGCACTCCTGCAGCTGCTTCATGCGCTCCATCAGCACTTCCACCTCGCCGCACAACTCCTACAGAAACAAAGAGCAAGCAAATCAGGAAAAGTCCTACGAGGAGCATTTTCAATCAGATGCTTCAAACATGTTAGCACCTAACAACACACATACAAGATGTTAAATGCATGGATTAAAAAAGGGAATCTATGCCAATTTAAATTAAAAAAATAAAAAAAAAATTCATAATTGGTATTCTTCTGGTCTAAGACAGTTCAAATACATTGGTTAACATGAACACTCCCAGTTATAAATCTACATTTTTTTATGTCATCAAGTACAAATACTCTATAGACAATTAATGGGGAAATATATAAAATGTTACATAATGAGAGTATATGGGGACATGTTAAAAAAAGAAAACTGACATTGTGTGTGTCCACAAAAATCAGTCTGCCATTCTTTGTGTATGGAGCAGCTCAACACTTTATACTGATGACATCAACAAGTATTATACTTCTCCTGTTTCATACTTTCAGAAAAAGTATCTGATGTACCAATATAGATTACATTTCTCTAAGCCATGGAAATAAATATACTGGTGTTCCGCTTTAAGTTTTACACCCCAATAAGAAACCCCTGACATGCTCCAGCTCACACATCATCCTCCACCACTCACCTGGTTGGCAAGCGAATCGTCGTGATGAATAGAATGACCGTTGCCATTGGCAATGTCACAGACGCAGTACTGGCTGAGGGAGGGCGGTCTGAAAGTGTGCCCGCCGTCGCAGTGGATCTCCGTCGTGATGCCGCAGCCGAAAGTGAAGGAGGCGAGGGAGTGGTAGTGTGTGAGGAGGACCACGGCGTGGATTAACTCTGCGAGGGACCAGCTGTGCTCCTCTGCCTTCAGAAGGCACTGGAAAAAATTATGCAAAATAAAGTTAGTCTTGACAACTGGAGCCTAAAAAGATGACATCAACAGAAGTGGAAAAGGTGCTTTCATCCTTCCTATCCTATTTATGTTTGATTTCCAGTCTTAACCCCATCCCTTTTTCACCATACCTCCACTGTCACTTTCCCAAACCCCTCAAAGTTTTACAGCTGCAGCTACACCCCCTCCACCTCTGATCTCAGCCTGTTGCGTAACACTCTTAATATCCCTCCCCCTCCAGACCATGCCCTTCCTCTCACCTCAATGTGTTCCTTGGTGAGAAGCCATGGTCGGTGGGCCAGGATTTTGTTGAGTTCCCCGAGCTGCTGGAGCTTCTGCGGGGCTTCATCCAGGCCGTTCAGCCACTTGGGATCCCCCCACCTGTGGAATCATTCACTGGAGGTTCACCAAGTAGGAACACTGGTGTCTAGCTGCCGCCTGCAGGATCACAGAACAAGATGTCAACCACGAGATGTTTAACAGCTTGACATACAACAGTTAAACAAGGTGCAGAGATGATATCAGAGGGTAAACCGGATCGTACCATGATGCCGATGTAGTGTCGGTAGTGCAAAGAGAGGGGCCCGTCCATCTGCAGCAGGTAGTGCTGCGTCCGGAGGAAACTCCCCAGGTACTGTGGGTGGAAGCCCATCACCAGAGAAATGTTGTCGAGGCGACCGAGGGCTGCAAATGCATCCTCAAATATCGACTGTGTCCTGGCGTCCACTTTACTGACTTCCAGAATCTAACAGAACAAAAGACAAGTTTAATTAATACATTTGATTTTAAATTAGAGTTAAATTAGAGGTAAAAGTCCTTATTGAGTTAACAGACTGTCTCTTACCTCTTTTTCAGGGATAAATCTGCTTGGTCCGTTTCCTAAGGGTCTTGGGATTCTAACTCCCAAGTCCTGCAAGACAAAAAGAAAGAGAACATGCACTTTAATACCACAGGAAAGCTGAGGAGAAGCTCTTTTTTCTCACTTTTTATTTATTTTCTCTAATGTCACTGTGTTGCTTCACCAGTGTGAGAAATCACAGAGAAGTTTCATTTGTCTGCCACCAGTAAATATGAAGTTAATAACAGTCATCCGTAGGCTACTGGTTTACAGAGAGAAATCCAAAAGGACAATTTAAGATTTTCGCCATTGTGGAAGTAACATACAACTCATAGAAGAGTTAAACAAAACAGAAAAAAACATGAATACATTAAATCATAATTAAACTAACGCTTCATAATTAATGAGGAATCCAAACACAAACGTTGCCTTCATAAAACATTAAAAACACAACCAGAACTTTGTCTCTATCTCGTCCTGTAACTTTCCGCTTCTTGTCGAGACATGTCCAGTAGCGGACACCGTCCCGCAGCTCACAATGAAGCAGATGAATGAATGACCGGCGAAATGTATATAATTCACAAATGACACGGAGTTAAAACAAGCACATGAACGATTCTGAAATCAACAAAGAAATTAAACCCAGAAACGATGTTCTTGACCGATATCGACTGAAACTCTTCTTGTCGTAAACAAGCCTGCACAAAAGACTGCACTGCAGCTTGTTTGTTCAAAGGGAAAACGTCGCCTAAAAACACCAATAATGTGACAATGTTTTCAAAAACTCTTTGTCATGTTTAGGATATAAAAGCAGTGATATTCAGAGGGGTTATATTTGTTCCTGTAGCCTTTTTATTTCTCTTACCTTTTTGCTTAGCCGTTCACAATGGGTACATATCTTTAACAGGTTTGTCACGGCAAAATAATTATTTTCCACGCTTTCTGCCGGTGCGACCGCGTGCCTCATCGCGTGTCTTCGCTGCACTTTGATTATTCCAAAGGAATAAAAATGTAAAAAAAGGTTTTCTTGATGGCTGTTTCCTTCTCTCTTTGTTCCTTGAGGCACTGGGTAAAGTGCTCTGCAGTCAGCTGTTGCAGCCCTAGAGCAGAATACCGTCCTCTCTCGCTCATACATTCGGTAAATAAGTCGAAGCTCGTTTGATTGACGTGCTCAGCGGCCAATCAGGAGGCGAAAACAGCCTCGCAGCAGCCAATGGCGGCCGGAGGAGCACGGGCAGGCGGAGCTAAGCCTGAGGAGGGAGAGGGGGGTCCTAAACGTGAGCAGAGAGAACAATCCCCCCTCTAAGAAAACATCATCACTTCTCTCTCCTTCTTTTGTTCCACATTGCCATTGATTATTATTGAATTTACTGCAATGCATTGCACCCTGTATGCTAAATGATGGCTGCAATCCATTCAAGAAGATTGCTTGCTTGGTTTTTCCCTCCAATCACTCCAATCAATACTTAAATCAATTACCATATATGGAGAAACCACTCTGCAGGAATTCTAGAAATAGTTTTCTGTAACGTTGGCAAATGTTGTTGGAAAAGAGGCATGTTTGTGCTATCTGTGTGTCCATCTGGGTAATGTGCATTCAGTGAAAACAACAACATCTCAAAGCCAGCTCTTGCAGGCAGCAGCAAGTCCCCCTATTGGCGTCTTGCAGCACTGGGGGGGACTTAGCCCCCGTCTGTCCTTGGTGAACAGCAGAAGAAGGTAGAGGTCTGCTGTGCATAGATCAGCATCAGCGAGACGGATAGCTGCAGGACCCGCTGCAACAACAACAGCCTTCAGCTAGAGGCACCGCAGCCTATCAGACCACAGATAATGTGATCCACCTATCAGCCGCAGCTGAAGGAGGCCTTTAAAAGCTAGGAGAGGGCAGACAGAAGAAAGGCCGTTCTTCTGGCTTTGTTTCTCCCAGCTTGGCAATAACACTTTCATTGGAACAGTGTCTAACTGGTTTATCACACCGCAGTGGTTAAAAGTCAATAATTACTCAGAATTATATCAGATGAGATGTACTGGAAAAACAACACTGTGTACCACACATTTTATATCACATTATAAAAGCCTCCTTATATCAGGTCTGGATGTGAAAACAATTTGTACCAGAAGCAGATTACTTAGTACCTGGTAAACAAGAGATAAACGATTGTAATTACATGTAAAAGCCTGAATTCAAGTCTTATTTCCTCTGTGGATGGCCAGTGACCACATTAGAAAAGCATCCACATATTGACCAGTGTGTGCACACACACATGCATATTTGTGCATCATGTTTTTGTGTAGGGTTTCAAAACAACACGTTTCCCAAGCAAACAGAAATACCTTTGGAGATTTCACAATGGAAACGACACAATAGTTCAGATTGTTTGGAGAGAGTGGCACATTTTATGAGATACAGTGTTTTAGTTCATCCTTCCTGCAACAACCAGCAACGGAATAGTTTATGTGAACTGTGAACCCGATAAAAACCTGACAAACAAGTTACATTTGGTTATGATAAGGGAATGGTGAGCCAAGGAAAGCGTGTCTGCCACCCGATGAAGAGCCTGACCGGCCCGTTTGGCAACCGACCTCAAGTCCCCAGCACTGACAGTTAGATAGCACAGTATTCAGCAGGTTCATTGTGTGACTCTAGCCAACGCCACCCCCCCTCCCTGTTCCCTCTCCTGATGCCACAGGCTGGGGTGCGGGGCAGCGGTAAACATGTTCCCAGGGCTGGAGTCAGCACTCCCAGGGCTGCAGGGAGCCCCATGGCTCAGCAAAGCTGCAGAAGAGGCTGGTCAGCGTTAGGGCTTACGACACACCAAACCTTTTGACATAAAAGCGCTTAGGCTCGGGGGTCCTGCCTCGCGGACAGGGCCAAACACTATTGTCAGAGAGCACGCACTGACTCCTCTGTGAGCTTTACTGTACTCACATCAGGAGTATCTCTGTGTGTGCAGTGATCCAGGCATATCTGCTCCTTCCTAGATCAAGGATCGCTTTGGTCTTAGTTGCAAATCATAAAAAGTTGCATGTTTGTATTAAGAGCTGAATTGTACAAAAGCAAACCGTAAAAAACAAAATACAAGGAATCATAATAATTTTGCCTGATGATAGACTCAAAACACTAAATTCTGGATTTAGAAAGCTCCAGAAAATTGTTATTTGTGACCCTTGAGTTAAGGTTTTGTCCAAATATACATCCAGTTCCAATCCCTGTATCTTTAGATAAGTGTGCTAAAACTGTCTGCACACTTGGACTTCATGTCTCTGGTGTTTACACATTTCAAGGGAACATGAAAAAATATTTAACTTTAGACGTCAATGCATAAAAACCAGGCTTGTATTGCAACTGTAAGATTTTGAGGTGTCTTCTGAAGCGGATTCAGAACATTGTGTGACATATAAAACCACACTGCAGGTGTCTGAAGTACACCTGTGCTGTAAGGGAATACTCAAACTTCTCTGAACATGCTTTTTACAGTCATGCTGTTACTTGGGTGTTTACACTAACTAAACAACAGTGTCTGAGAGACTCATTAGTGGTTGCAGGAGATAAACCAGTGACCTTTTAGCTGCAGGATTGCCACTAAGCCACTGTGACACCTGGATATGTAACTGTGTGTGTGTGTGTGTGTGTGTGTGTGTGTGTGTGTGTGTGTGTGTGTGTGTGTGTGTGTGTGTGTGTGGGGGGGGGGTGCTAGGACAACATTAGGAAGATTAGTTATGACGGAGAAAAGGCTTCTGGAAACAACAGGAATCATCTCAGATCAGTTTTACAGTGTGTCTGTCATCAGATAGTGATCTATTAGAAAAAAGGCCTGATCAATGGACACATTTCCACTTCTCTTAGACTATTATTAACCTTTAAAAACATATATTACCATTAAGATTAAAAGTCATGATTGTCACAGTCAAAGTCTTGGCATCTAATATCCCTTTTATTCTTTGAACTCTAACTACATAACTTTGGAAAGACGAAATGACACCATTAGCCTTTTCACAGATAAACGTTGAATGAATGTTTCTCAAATGAATGGTTATACCCTGCTTGTGCCAAAGCTACATTTTAACATGTATCATTATCCCATTATTACTCAGACTATCGTTCACACAAAAACATTAGTTGATGTACTTTTCAAGGAGGCGGAATGTGTATTCTGCCACATTTTGGTTGGAAAAGGGACTGTGTTGTGCTGCATGAGTGCTTTCAGAAGACATTTTGACTTTTTGTTCAACTTTAATCCAAGCTGACCCCTGTCATGTTTTTGTCAGAGCCTACAGCCTTCACATCTACAAAGTGTGAGTCTTCTGTCTGTTCACATTCAGAACATAGTTTCTGTCAACAAAGCGTGAAAAATATAGCGCATCAAAGAGTGAAACCATGTTAAGTGACGTGTAGTAGCAAGTTCAATAAGTGACACTGCCTATGAGGAATTGAAGGTACAGGGAAATGCACAAACAGATATGCAACAGCTTTCATGTCGCTCCAACATTTTACAGCCAAGTTATGAGGATAACGGTAGAAAAAGGATAAAGTGAAAAAAAAAAAACTGTCCAACTGTCTACTAACAAGAATCAGTTCACTAAACTTTTTATAAGTAAGAAAGTATGGCAGCTACTTTCTCAAATGCTCACAAAAGTGGTTGATTTTCCTTAATGAGTGTGGAGCTGAATTAACAACAGGCTTAAACCAATAAAGAGGATGATTAAAGTTAATAAGATTAAAAAACAGGGAGAGGAAGCCTTGCCAGACTTAAACTCTGCACATATGTGTCTCAGGGCTGCGGCTGCTGTGTTTTCTCATCCAGTAAGTCGCGAAGGGAACCGCAAAAACTGTGGGGATGTTCAACAAGTGGCAGGAGTCCACCAGAGCAGTTCAACTCCAACCTATCAGTGCACAGAGGAGAGGAAGCAGAAAACCCTCGAACACTGACATAAGCCTAGCAACAGGCTTCCACCAATCAGGGGGCAGAACAACAGTTACAGGAACCAATCTTCTCTGCCCTCTCTTTCTGCCTCTCTTGTTTCTCTGAAAAAAAGTAAAGGAAAACAGAAAAAAGTTTGGCCGAGGTATGAAGTTTCCTGAACAAACCAATCTGGTTTGTTTCATAGATAGATAACTTATGTATTTGTTTAGTTATAACTTGTTCTGTTGGAGTCTCTGCAACAAGTAAGAAATTGAAAGTCTCCTAACTGCACAGCAAACAAAAAACCACATGTATAATTTTTGCCCAGAGGCTCAAAACAGCAACAACTCTTTTTTCTCCACGTAAACAAATTAACTCACACCAGCTGTGAGTGTTTTTGAAAGCAAATCAATACTTTTAAATACTACAGATCTATAGATAGTTTTAAACTTGTGAACAAAGAGTGAAAACTGCAGACTAAGAGGGTATCCCCCACCCCACTCTTCAAACACAGCTCGAGCCTGTTCACCTATCACAGAGCATTAACTAAGCAAACTGGAGGGTTAACCCTTACCTGACCAGCAGCCCACAACCGACTGCAGACTTTTCTCTTGTCTTATAGAGCAGTAACAAACCTCTGAAACGGCTGCTAAGTCTTTAAACCTGTTGATTATAAGCTTCAGAGTGAGAAATTAGGGTTTCATGTAGTATCATTTTAACCCTTTTCATTTTGTGTCAAGATATACAAGTCAAAGTTGAATCAATGTGGGAACTTAATGGCCGAGAGTTGCCTTTTGGCCTTCTTTGAGCCACTTTGGTCCTTTTTTCCCAGTCGCCTCTTCTCTGATCTGTGTGTTTTCTGGCAGGCCATCAGAGTGGAGCAGTCTCGCCAAGCGCCGTCTTTCCTGAGAGGAGAGGCCCACCCCCCCCCCCAGACCAGTGGGTCCTGGACCAGCGCAGACCAACACTGAGAGGAAGCAGCGTTCCTTGGATTTCTATGAAATGCAGAGGAACTGCGGAGACCTCAGGGAAAAGAGAAAAGAAATACCTACACATTGAGGTATATCTGGGACAAAAGATAACCTCTCTTTTATAACTATACAGTGCCAGGAGTAAACAAGCATATGCACAATTCCCTAAATAATATGAATGTACAGTGGGTTACAATACAGGAGAAAAGGCGTTGGCCTGCAACCCCGGTGTGCATGTGAGGAAGAGTGAGTTCCCGGGGATGTTATTCTAACAGGGAGGGGGCAGCTGTCACAATACAACATGCAAGGAAAAAGTTCCTATGGAAAAACAGAAAATACCAAACCCTTCCTCTGCTATCTTTAGCATGATATGACACAGCCACCACAGAATCAATGAAAAACGCTCAAAAGACAAAACTCAGAGTGTTGCAAAGTGTCAGAGCAAATGTTTCAGATACTGAAGATGGTGACATCTATAGGGAACGTTTATCTCTGTTATCTAGAAACATGGCACTAACAAAGCTGACCCTACACCAGCCCCAGAGAAAACAGCCCCTCTGCTCTGACGCTGCTGCGAGCCTCCTGGCATGCACAGCTGTTTTTTTCTCTCTCTGACAAGAGTTTGGCTGTGCTGACTGAGCAAAAAATGACTCATCTCACTGGGAAGCCGGCCAAAAAGTTGTTGATCATCACCCTGTAGTTCTTAATGGGCACTGTAAACCCAGAACAAAAGAACCGACCCTTCACCTGGCTCTGCGAGAGTACAGAACGGAGGTGATTCATTCCCAAAAACGCCGATAAACAACAAGTTCACGACACCAACTTTACAGCAGACGGCGCTCCAGCTAGCAATCAAAGTGGCTGGTTTGGCTGATGGGCCAGTGAATCAAAGGCAATAAAAACTTGATGAACCATTGAACCTAGAAGTGTTATCCTTCCAAACAGGGGAGTCAATGAACTCTTTTTATATAACAGAAGAAAAGAGGAGCAGAGACCCAGTGTGAACAGCTTAGAGAGGAGACAAAAACACTGATAAAGTCTGCTGGATTACATCATTGAGGCTGCAGCAAAGATTAGAAACTTGCACTTGTGTTCTTTTTTTAAATGCCATTTTCACTTCTCTTTTTCCACCATCTATCTCCTCAATCTGTAACCTTCACCAGGATGCATTTTGATTGCAGTTTAGAGTGGATGTGATACTGCTGTACTTTAGGGGGGAGGAAGTGATATGGCCTAAACATTTTGGCCGTGTCCTATTACTTCATTAATAGGCAATGAGCCCCGGTACTGAATGGCAGAACTAAATATCTGGCAGCACCCCATTTGAGTGGGACGTCACGCCACTGCCCCATTAATGTTTAATTGTTTATGAAATGTCTGTTTGATTAGGTGGAAACTCGATCACCTTGGTCGCTGTCCTCTTCGCCCGTCGTCAATGAACATATACGATTATTTCAGAGATTATATTAAGGCGGTGATGTTTCGTATGACTTTGAGAGACAAGAGAGACAAAAGAAGCAAGGCAACGAGTGAAGGTGGAAATCATCATTTAAATTAACATGACCAGAATATTTTTTTCACTGTCCTTGTAAATAGTTAAATATCAAGTATTTTTTTCAAAATAGTAACTTAAAGAGCAACTTGCAGATTTTTTTTTTTACTAGATTTATGCTTAACCTTGCCTGAAAATTACAATTAAAAAAGTTAATGCAGGATTTGATATGTTTTACAAGACATAAGGGCAATAATTCAGAGGGGAAAGGAGCCGTTTTGAGCTCTGCTACTAAAAACTGCTTTTTTTTAACGTCATACGTAAAACGCGTCATATTACGTCACATGGGGGAGCAACTTTCTTGGACTCCTTCTCTGCCCAATCCGCGGTAGTAGTTTGTAGTTGGTTTGAGCGGTTGTGATTTAGTGAGCTGGTATTTTTTCGGTAATTTTACATTGCATTTCACCATTTGTAATCATGGTGAGCTGGAGTTTGTGCAGGTTGCACAAACTCGATCGTGTCAGGACATCGAGTCCACAGTTTCCCTAACAGGAAAAGGACCGGAGCTAGCTTTCGTTCCTGGGTGCGTTGTGCGAGGTGCATCCACCTCCCTGCAGCACATACTCTCCACAGCTGAGGCCTATCAAACAAAACGTTTATCAGGAAACCGTATTACATCTCTCTCCCCCCCTTCATTCCTCTCTCTCTCCCCTCCGGTACAGAGCACCGTAAGACGTAGTGTGGAGTTGCATTAGGTAACGCTGTGGTCGCTGTACTCCTCCAGCCGTCTCCTTTGTGTTTGTTTGTTTGTTTGTTTTCCCCTGTCTGTGTTGTTTGTGTGGGCGTGGTGGCTGTCACTCCTGGCTCCCGGCTCAACCTCCACTCACCTGCTGCAATCAGCTGTGCACCCTCCCCGACTACACACCTGCTTTCCATCAAGCCATTTACAACGGCATATTAACGGAGGCTCCACAACCTTTCTCCGCCAGATCGTCCTGCCAGTAACGTTACTATATTATCAATACTACTTTAGTTATAGCCTGATATATGATAGCTAACTTTACAATGTTGTGATGTGACCGACGTTAGCTAACATTAACTGTAGCTAACGCCGGTCACTCACCAAGACAGCTGCCCTGTTCTCCACTGGTTCTCCTCACACCACAGCTCCATTTCTCGCCGATGGCCGTTATTTCTTCTAATCCTTGGCTGCTCCTGGTCTCTTGTAAGCCTAGCAGGCTCATAATTATATGGTTGTGGTCCGTCATATGCATTCAAAATATTTATTTTCAACCTCTTCTGTGTCAAAACTAGCATTGTGATCCATGTTTATTACTACGTTAGACCGGCCGCTCTCCCCCATGTGACGTCACACGTGGGAGGTCACGTGGGGAGGCTTTTTTTATGCGGAAGTAAAAATGTCTTACAAAAACGACGCCAGATGTCACTGTAGTGTATATTTATGTATATTTTTTGGAAAATCTAGTGTATACATCATTTTCCTACACATTTATTCACTGGTGTCTCTAACCTGCAAGTTGCTCTTTAAAAGACCAGCAATGTTATTGTAACACAGGGTAGAGCCAATAAACACGAGTATTATTAAGCAGCACAGAGGTTGTCAGTTGTGAAGTTACAAGAGAAAAGACTTCTAGGGTGAGGACTAATCAGTGTGTTTGGCAAACTAATGCGATCTTGATAATGAGTTTGGCTGAAGTTGCTCGAGTGTAAACTTCCCCAAATCCAATTAGGAGCAGGAGAAGCCTGCTGATGCTTCCCTACACTCCGTTAAAGCATCGAGGACCAGTGTCCAGTTAACAAAAACAAGACAGTAGATTTTCTATCAACCTGTAACCTTATAAACCAATATAGTATGAAATGCTCCTTTGCTTTGGAGATAATGCTATAAGCTAGAGAGCCACATGCTAACACTAGAGCAGATAAACACACAATCCATTGCTTACACTTGCGGTTTTTGGTTTTCTAAAGGCTAATAAACTATAAATACAGAGTTGTGAGGCACATGGGATGTTTTCCATCCAAGTGCTAACTGTATCATTTTATTTCTCTTCTGGGTAAACACCACTTGGCCAGAGAAAGGTCAACAGAAGAATAACAGTAGAGTATACTGTATGTAGGCCTACCTTCTAGTAAACTGTTTACAGATTAAAGACGTGGACTCGGGCATCACAAGGTGAACTTCTAACAGAGGACCAGGATGACATACAGGAAATACACACAGCAGACTCCTTGTGTGCAAACAGAAAAGAGACAAGTAGCAACGGGAGGCGTGTGGCGCAGTGGATAGAGCCTTGGTGTTGGGATCAGGGGGTCACAGGTTCAAACCCCACTGCACTCAGCATGTCGTTGTGTCCCTGGGCAAGACACTTCACCCCAAATTGCTCCTGTGGGGATTGTCCACAGTATTGAGTATGTAAGTCGCTTTGGAGAAAAGCGTCTAACATACTCAAACTCAAATGTATGTTGTTTGTGTATACTCAAACAACATACAGAAACTTGAAAATAGTACATGTACATGCATGTTGTCAGAATACACCCAGTGAGTTCCTCAAACATAAGCACATGACAAAAGATCATGTGTTTGTACTGTCCAAAACAACACTGAGAAAATGGCAGACAATGCTTGACGAAGCACATTATGTTCTTGGCCTAAAATATCTTTATACATCCTACTAGTTACGCAACAAGTGCATGCTAAGTCACTCCACTATCTCACAGAAAATAATGACTCAAACATTTAAACACTGTAAAATAATAAAAGAATCACGATGGTTGAATCCAAGTTTCAGGGGAAATGAATGCGCTATAAGCATGATATACAGTTTACAATATCTGTGCATTTTTTGTTTTGTTTTTAAAAAATCACAACCCTTTTTTAACTATCCCTTTCAAAATATAGTGGGCTTGTGTGTACGCTTGTTCTTCACTTTTACAAACTCTCCATGGACCTCGTAACCCTGACAGAAGTCTGTGTGTGTGTGTGTGTGTTTGTGTTTGTGTGTGTGTGGTCCTCTGGCTCATGCCACAGGTAGTGTTGGACATATTTGCTCTGTAGTTAATCAATTACAGGCCTGTTGGACCAAGAAAAGAACAAACCAATGGCTGAAACTCTTTTGTGTATCGTTCCCCTTGGGGACTCAAGTCCGATTCTAATATCTCTCTAACTTTGAAGTGTCAGATATAATCAGGAGGTCAGATGGCTTCTGTCCAGTGTAGCATTCACTGAATATACTGTGATGACCTTATCTTAGTCATTTCGTAAATCCATGCAACAAGCACATTTCTGGGTTGAAATTATAAAGTTGTTACTTTTATGATTGGCTTGATTTGAAATCTTCATACATTTGTGCACAGGCAACCTGTTATATGCTGGGAGCTGATTCATAAAGGTGGACACCATAGTGTTAACTGGCAGTCTTCCTATTGGTGTCATGTTTGATAAAACAGGATTAATCTATTAAGGAGTTGATAAGCAGTAATAGGACATGGTTTAGCCAACTCGGCAACCTTTGCATAGTTGCGTGACAAACTCAGTAAAGACGGAAACTATCCAATACTTTGAAAAGAGGAAGAAAAAGGACAAGATCATCATGATGAAGCAGAGTTTTCACCCAACAGCAAAAAAAAGTACATTTATTCAATAGGATTTATATAAACTAAAAGCCTTTTTAACTACTGAGAGATGGAATTTGTCTTAAAATAATGTTGTGCTTTTATGTGCATCAAGTGTATCAAACAAAGGACAAGTTATCTTAATTACAATGGATATTATATATATTTACTAGCAAAGAAAACTTTGGCATCGGTCATATTTGACACTTTAATAACAACTTGTACTATCTACTAAAGATTAGTAAATGCATGACTCTTACAGCTGACGTCCTTCATCAGCGATTATGTCACACATAATGGACGTGGGGGGTTAAAGAGGGCATTCACAATGAATGAAAAGATGGAGGGTGGAAAGAGTGATGGGAGAAGAGTGATAAAAGGTAGAGAGGACAGAGGGAGAGGATTATTTGACCAGTGTGTGGGGAGAAAGCGCCTCGTACCTTATCATGGATAAGCAAACAGCCCACACCGTCTGGAGTGACATCATTGTCTCTGAGAATCAATAACCAGCCACTTCCTGTGCAGCGGGAAAATCGATGACTCTGTACACTAGATTACCTATCTGTGCCCACTCACCTGAGGAGGCACACACACACTACACACAACTAATGCACACACTGTAATGCAGAGCACATACATGGGGCGCATTAACAGAAACAAACCCTCTGTCACAGTTTTCACCAAGGGGAACAATATTTGTGCGGCTTCAGTGCAGAGTCAGCCCATTAAGGGATTAGATGCGACCACAGCGCGGTGTGTTAAAGTCTAAAAGGGATTTCTGCCAGGTTTCTCACACTAGCACACACCTTCAAATCAAAGGAGCATGCATGGCTCAACCACAATCCGCAAATCTCCAAGATCCCCCTGCTTTCCTCAGGAACATTTATCAACCTTTATTCTCAATCTACTGCATATTATTAAGCAATAAAGGCAAAATGTAGGGTTAAAAATGTAATTAAAAACGTAACTAACAGCATTTTGAACCACACAGGCATTTGGCATGACCCAAAGGGCTCCTTGTAATTTCTGTCACCCATAAACTAGCGTCTATGTGTTATGAGCTTTAAGCACCATTGACAAATCTGTAGCTGGATGTGATCACAAGATTCTTCTAGCTAAGCAGGGGGGAAAAAATGCATGGCTCCAGGCTTGTTTTCCTGGCTTAATGTCTGGGAGGAGAAGTTCAGCGTCATGAGGCTCTCAGATTGCAGCTGTTCTCCTGCCAAGGCGAGCAGGGGAAGAGCAGCTAACTGTCAGGACTGGATGAGGGATAATGAGTAACTGAGATCAGTACAGTCAAACATCACCTGAGTGTGAGAGAGACAGAGTGTGCAACAGGAAGGAGAAGAAACGACAGAGAAATGAGAAACAGAGGGTGATAAAATCAAACACTTTCAAATCACACTAACTAAATAAAGCCGGAGAGAAATGTGTGATCAGAAAAGTTAAAAACTGACTCTTGTTCTCGATTTCAGATGCAGAAAAGAGAGAAAAGCAGTGTGTGAAACTCCTGAGGTGTCGAAGATAAAGATGCATTTGCTGAGTAGGTGTATTTCTTTCTCTATACCGACTGGATTGGGTTTCAGTATCACATAAAGTGCTGTTTATTTCTTTTGTTGGGTTAGCATATCTTTTTTAGCGTTACTTTGTTTTGGTAAAACAAAACATGAACAGTGAGATAACAAGGCAACCTCCTCTCGTCTTCACTGTGCCCTCACCTGCTGCTCCGAATGTCCTGCAGAGACCCCAAATGACCCAGTGGGGGGATACAAAGTGAAGTTCAGCTCCAAGATCACATGAATAATATCAAAATGGTAATGCTTCTGATTAAAATGTATTAAACTCCCCTTAGAAAAAGACAGTTAATGCTTTCAGTACCTCTGCCGGGAATTTAATGTTTTCGTTTTGCTTTGTTTGTCAATTTGTCGGCACGATTACGGAAAATCGACTCAGATTTTCATGAAAATTGGTGGAAAGGTGTAGCAATGGCCAAGGAAGAACCCATAAAATGTGGAGCAGATCTGAATCAGGTGCGGATACATAAAGAAACTTCCGTTAACAATGCGACATAGGTCACGACCTTAGCGGAGATCTTCCCTTCTAGTTTTTCCTGTGACAGATTTGACATTTCCCCTCCTTCTGCACACTACGTTTTCCTAATGTTTTCAAGGCTAATGATGAGATCCATAACAATAGTGTGCATGGATGTGTGTGCGATCATGCACAGACGTCTGGAGAGGAAATCTATTCTCTTGTGCACCTGAGCAACGTCTTGGCCTATAGCCTTATGAATCTCTGACCCTCCACTAACCTGACTGTAAGGCCAAGTCATCTAACAGCTCGCAGCACAGAGCGCCGTCCTGCTGGGTGAGGGTGCGTTCTCTACCGGACCCCCACAGGAAAGCTTCACACAATACTTGGCTCTCCTTGAGGTCGACACACACATTAACTGCACAGAGGCGCACACACAAAGACCGATTAGGACAAACTTCAACACTCACACATAAAAGGCAAGTACACAATCCCTCGCACATATGTTAAATGTACTAGCCTGCACACACAAACAGTGTCTCAAGGAGACAATGGACAGTGGAACTGTGCCATAAGGGAAGGCTGTTGTCCAGTCACTGGGCAACTGGGGCAGCAGATGGTCATCTTCCCTTCCACTAACACCAGGGGTGAGGAAGGGGTGAGGGGGGGAGACTCAGCAGAGTGTTCGCTGCCTCCCAGCGTACACCTTTCCCCGAGTACATGGGAATGACTCAGCCACATAAAGCAAATGAGCTGGACAGAGATTATCTGCAAGTCTGCACAGACTTAAATGCAGAAATGGAAAGTTTACAAGACCCAGATGTGCTCAGTGCAAGACGCAGAGGGTATTGCTTTTAGTCGAAATGCCACAGGACGAAAAATCAACCGAACAAACTGAGAGTGAGCTTTAGTGCAGAAAAGGCAAAAGTAGAGGAAAGGTCAATACTGACAAGAAGAAGAAAAGGAAAAAAGCAGAAAGGAGGGTTTCACATCCTGTTGACCAGTTGCTGCCTCTCAGCATGAAAGTTTTGATTGGAGAGAATGCAGAAGTGTGTGTATGCAGAAGTGTGTGTGGGTGTGCAAAAGAGGACAGAGCGAAAAAGAAAGAAAGAAAGAAAGAAAGAGAGAGAGAGAGAGAGAGAGAGAGAGAGAGAGAGAGAGAGAGAGAGAGAGAAGAGAGAGAGAGAGAGAGAGAGATAGAGAGGGAGGAGGAAGAGCCTCTATCCTACTGTGTGCAAAAAACTGTTTGTATTCTTTGCTCGTCTCAGCCCATGTTAACGGAGGGGGAAAAAAACAGCCCAGCATTTTCTCCCTCTTCTATTTTCTGTAGCGTGTCAGGAGGCATGTTTTGGGGCAGCTAAACCCATAACAAGACTCAACTTACATAAATAAAGGACTTATTGGCTGCGGCCGGCCGGCAGATGCCGGTATAACATGTGAGCTAATTGTGCTCTTGTGCAAAAAATATGTAAAGTGTTGAAAACAACTCTGTATGAATGGAGCCTCTGTGCGCGCGGCAGAGAGCGCCTCCTTCAAGAATACATGTTTGTTAGAGAGAGTTACATCACAGGCAGGAGAGAGGGAAAGGAGAAAGAGGTTAAAAGAAAAGCAAGAAGCAAAAGTGACAGGGAAAGAAA
The DNA here is from genome assembly GCA_031216635.1 of Dissostichus eleginoides. Lineage (NCBI taxonomy): Eukaryota > Metazoa > Chordata > Actinopteri > Perciformes > Nototheniidae > Dissostichus > Dissostichus eleginoides. Next base: position 18,953,398 of record CM062281.1, on the reverse strand, counting down.
AAAAGCAAAAAAAAAGATGGTGATTTTTGATGGTGTAAGAGGTCAATAGACTAAGAAACTGTATTATTAAAAGCTAAGTTAGATATGTAACCTCATTTCCTGTTTACCTGACACAGTAGTTCACAGAGTCCTGCCTCCGGGGTTTTCTGTCAAGCTGTTGACTTCTGTCCTGTCAATGAATACTCGCCTTTCCACTCTCTTCCACCCACCTTTCCCTGTTCCTTGACTCTTTTGTTAATTTTTTTCCTCGTTGCCTTTCATCATCGCCTTAAAGTAGTGTCCCCTGAACCTTGTTTTTTGTCAATGGGACGGTTCAGAACAATGTGGTCGAAGCAGGAGTCACGCCTGAGGAAGGCCTGACGCATCACTCGTCTCAGAGAGAAGAGTTTCAGTGTGTTTGTGTGAGAATGTATGTAGCAGATAGTTAAATTGTCAAAAAGGTGAGGAATTACCGCAATATGTTCCTGTGATGACAAGTCTTGTTATGCAAAACTTTTCTGTGGCCTGTGAGTCTCCTAAACGACACAAAAATAAACAACAAAACCGTCTTTTATTGCTCCGAGGCTTCTGGGATTGATCCAACCATTTTTTTCTCTCCCTCATTGTAGTCTTTCTAAGAACGCACTGGTGGATTCCTGAAAAGCCGGAGGACGAACTGCATCTCATTATCTAACTATTGCAACGAAATGATTAAAAAACAACATCGGGTGCCAAGTTTAGGAACTCAATCTGTAATAAATTATTTATTTTTATGGATTTAACTGTAACACTATAGGGAGGGAGTCACGGAATATACTGTATGTCATATCCTATATTTCTTATTTTCCCTCTTCACTCCCTTCCCTCCTTCAGTACCCCCCCAATACCCCCTAGTTATTCCCTTCGCACAAACACAGCTCAGAATAACATTTCAGACTGAGAGCGAGGCAACACAGGGCCGAGGGTAAAAGAGAGGGAGAAGAAGGGGGGGTAACCTATATAGTAAGCCATGTTTCTTTCCCTTTGGGCTCCCAGAAGACTCCACTTCAGTTTGATAAATAGCAGGCCCCCTCAAAGCAACAGATGCTACAGCTCAAACCCCAACAAATTCGTCAGCTTGGTGAAAAAAACAGAACAGAAAGCTGCGAGCCAAGGCCCTTTACGGCTGCTCCACATACTGACAGCCTGCCTGAAGAGGACTACTGAGTATGAGCAGTGCACATGGAAAACAGGGCCCCCTCTTATAGCACCCTGCAGACCCCACTACAAAGACAACCTAGTTACAGTAAGATCATCAGACTTCCTTTCCCAGCTCAATGAGGTTGCTGTACTTTCTGGTCAATTTCAAGACTTTTTGCATAATTTTTCTTCCACATCTGTTGTTTTGACACCACAACTATTGCTACTTGCCTTTATCGGCTCGTCCTAGTTACAAACATTCCCCCTGTGACGTCCAGGCATCTCATCACACTGACACTCCTACAGCTGAAATGATTATAGAGCAGTGAAACGAATTGTGAAAGAACGAGGCAAATGTGTTTTCCACGCTGTTTTTCCGTGAATTCTAAAAAACACTGGCTTCTTGAAAAGTTATTTTTCTCTCTGCGGACAGATTGTGTTTTCTCTTCAGAGCCAGACAGAGGCCTTTCTTTAGGGGACAGTTTGGTGTTTTGTGGGCTTTGTACGAGAACGTTTGCTCTGAAGTGGGGTTGTGCAAGTTGTTTTGTTTGAGAGGAAACAAACGATACAAGCTGTGGGTGAGATATTTAGGGACAAAGTTTGGCTTTCCGAGGTGCGAATGAGGTGTTTGATTAGGAGCGTTGATGCAACCGACCCTTTCTTCTGTGGGGTATTTTGGGAAGGTGTCAAGGTGCAGGGACCTAGTCGCTCATTGGTCCAAAAGCCAGACTCTCTTAGGGCCTAGACTGACACTGTAGCGGAAAAAATGTAATTTTATGCATCTTACAGGGCACATGACAGTCGAGTGCTTTCACAGGAGCTGCTTTTAGAAATGCTCTTGAATTCTTCCCGTTTTGTTTCCAGTCTGTTTTTTTACGCTCTGAATTTTCCATTTTTGAGACAAACAATGAACTTTAACAGTGAACCTAAAGGAACTTTTGCTGTGGCATGTAGGGCAAAGGTAGTGCCAGCTATCTGTGTTTGGTTGTGGATGTGTGTGTGTGTGTGTGTATTTTAAAGTGCATATTTACCAAAGTACTTCACAAGAGCTCAGGAGTGGATTCTACCACAGGGCGAGATAGGGGACAGGTCCTCGTATCAGACGTCGCCACGGTTTCTATGGCAGCCACATACACACATAGACACAGTCTCATGACCTCAGACAGGCCAGAGACGCTTCCAGAGGGCCAAGATACAGTGACACTGACCAGGCCTTTAAATGTGAGCCTAATCCTGTCGGTCCATATACTTCACTGTCAGCAGCTCCCTCCAATAAACACATCCACCCTCTGATACTGGTACACTGACGCTACATCCAATAATATGTTTTCATAAAAAAAAGAATAATATTTATGCCTAGTCCACACTACTCCAGCGTGATAAAAGGCTGCTGACCCAGGTGTAGTTTTACACTACTGGGTTGCGTTTATATCTGGATGGGCGGACACGAAGACTTTAAGAAAACTTGAATTTAGACCAAGATTTCTGTGACCTTTGAGAGACCAGAAAGTCTGTTCAGAATTAGCTTTTATCTTTTGCAGGAGCAGCAGTTTTTAAATGTATCCTGATTTCGTTATCATTGTTTCATTTTCTTTATCACATCGTTTTGGTTACAAACATTCTCCCCCGTGACGTCAAGGCATCTGCCTCCGCTTACACTCCTACGATTATACAGCATATAAACATATTTTAATCATTTAATTTAATCAATTTAATCAAATTGTTTACTTGTGTTTACCCAAATACTTCAAGGTGAGACTATAAAATGGCCCATGTCAAGGAAAAGCATGCATTTGGTATTTTCTACGCTTAATGATTAGTCAATTATTGACCATATATCTATGTGAACAATGACATTTTTCAAGTGTATTTGCTATGGAAGTCACAGTAGCATTGAGTTATTGGGTCGTATCAGGCACTCTCTCTTTATCCAGATTACAAAACAGCAATATCAGCATTAACCGGTGAAATACCGGCACAAACAAGCAGCCAATAAGGTCTGCAAGGGTCAAAACAACAAGCACCCAGACAAGAAGCAGAAACATTTCTCTGTGTTGCAAGGAAGTTGCCGTTTCATCAATGATGGAGAAGTGCTAACCACAAAAACAAGAGCAAAGATTTCCCTTTTGTTTGCATTTTTGAGTTGCCACGTCTGTAAGTGTTTGAGCCAGTAGTGTGACAACGGAAACCTCTCAGCAAGTATCGGTGACGCAGGAGCAAAATAACCAAATAAAAAAGATAAACAGTTAAAAGTAACAGGCTGGATTGTGACAAGATTTTCACAAGCGGTGACATCACTGTGGGAAAGTTTCTTCATGTGTTTTCTTATCGGGCCTCTGACCTCAGAGGTGTTTCGGGATTTGTTTGTGCGCACAGAGTGGGGGTCACACCAAAACAGAGCGGAGAAGCCCTGTGTCCCATTTTTTGGCCCAACAGCTGCATGTGCTTCATGTACCGAGACACAAGCCAACATACACAGTCATACACAGTGGATTTCATAAAGCTGGAGGACATAAAGGAAGCCTGACTAAGATTGTGGCAGCGCAGGAAGGAAGCTGAACACACCCCTGGATCTGAACAGGAAGCAGCCAGGAAAAGAGGACTGACAGGACACACACACACACAAAATCAGAGTTGCAGCTCATTGGTTATGAGCTAGAACAATGACAATGACATCGATTTAACAAGAGCGTTAATAGAAAGGCGGCACGTGAACTTACAGCTGTGTCCTTCAATAACTTTCCCAATGAATCACTCCTGTTAGCATGCCAGTTAATATTTAGTTAGTTGATTTATTAATTGAGATGACAAGAGAGCATTTAGCGAGACCTTTCTATCATTCATCAACAACATGTTTCAACAAAGTTCCAAGTGGCCCCTAGAAATTATGTTTTATTAGTGTGTTACTCAGTTAACAGTCTTTAGTTTGACCTACAGACAAAAGACCCTGAGAAGTCAACAAAGGCAACTACCTGAAAGATGCTAACACCCAGAGAAAATCCTTCAGACAGCTCCTCACAGTCTGACAGGAGAGTATGAGCTTTGGTTTTGTGACTGAAGCTTTATATTCCGCTTTAATTAAAGGATTTAATGTTTCACTTTACCAGAGATAAAGGCTTTAAGGATAATCTTCATCTTATCCATAAGCTAACAGTACCTCCAGGAAACTGCCAAAGTATCCTTCAAAAGTTTATCTTACTAAAACAGGGTGAGTCATCTTATATTTGGGCCGATATGTTTCTACATTAGAAAAAGGCAAAACATGCCAAAACACTAATGCTGACTATGTTAAGTTTGAGTTTATAATTGTATCAATTAATGTTGAAGAAGCAGATCAAACGTGTATTTATGTCTGTGAGCATAGGAACTTATATTTGACTTTTTACCATAGTGAACAATCTGTTGACAGTTAAATATATAGAGTTTAGTTTTACAAAAGTTTATTTTCTGTGATGAAAAATGCTGTTAGGATGTGGACGAAAGACCTAAACTACAGAGAAGCTCTGTTTTACAAAAAATACCTGTGTACATATGGACTAGGCCTTAAGTCAGTTTGACTAGCATAATCACTACAACTGTTAACGTTTTAGGACAAATACTTTGGATGATGGATAACCACTATAGATAGCAAGTTGAGAATCGATGAATGGCTGACAAGAGTGTGTCATTTGTATTCACATGTTTACGTGTGTTGTGTGCGTATGTGTTTCAGAAAAACTCAAAGCCTGCATAGAAATCCTCAACAATGACATGCCGGCGTACAATACATGTTACACACACACACACACACACATATATTAAGTTAAATAAGCAGAGTCAGAGAGGGGTGTCCTGGGGTCTGGCGGGGTGCTGTTTCTCACAGGCATGTTAATGGACATGTCACCATAGCTGCTCTCAATATTCCTCCTCTGTCCTCCCACTGCAGGGTCAACAGAACATCGTGTCTCCTCAGGACAAAGCCTGGTCTGTGTGTTCTTGTGTGAATGTGTACCTTGTGTAAATGTGTATGGACATCTAACTGTCACTTGGAGCCCCCGCTGTGCTGCACAGACGGTAATGATGTGCTAGTTTCATCCAACACAAACAAACACCAACATGCAGCTCATGCTTCTAGATAGCAGCAGGAGCATTTTGCACATTCATGTCAGGTTTCCTGGAGTTGCTGACTGAAGAGAGGGAGGTATCTGTGAATGGTCCTGTACTCGTGCATTTATGCAACAGCTCTGAAACTTCGGGACATAAGACTTGAGGAACTGACTTCTCAGAAAATATGATTTTGGTCATTCAGCTCTTTCCTACTGTTTCACCATGAATGAAAATTATATTTAAATTTAAATTGGGAGGGATGAAACCCTCTTTTAATGGTCACACATGCAGAGCACACAGCACACACAGTGAAATTTGGCCTCTGCTTTTAACCCATCCTAGTACCAGGAGTCTAGTACTAGGAGCAGTGGGCAGCTATTGTACAGCACTCAGACGAAAGAGATTAATATGTTTGTGCATGTAAAAAAATCTTGCTTTGAACATTACACTTAATTCTTAACCTTTTTTAAATAATAAAACAAATAAACCTCCATAAACTAGCTTTGCACTTCTGTCATGTATCTATAGTATCACAATTGAATAAAAATGGCAACATTAAGGATGTAAGTGGTTGTCAGATGATCAATAAGCGATTGAAAACCCCTTATCGCTCCACTTTTCAGCGTTTGCTTGCTCTTTGACCAACCACTTCTGTAACTTTTCCAAAACTACCATCCAAGTTCACACCTACTTTATTTCACAATTGCCCAGCTGTGCAGAGTGACATTAAGCACCTTTGTTACCTTTTATGGCTAGCGAAGGAGCTGTGATCATTAATTGTAACTATTATTGAGTCTCATTTGTCTCTGTGATCGCTATATTTGCTTCTTGCTTTGGAGAGTGGCTGTTAAGAAACACCTTGCTTTTGCCCAAAGTCATTGTCAGAAAACACTTATTATCTATTAGGAAAGACACACACGCACACTACTTCAATTACTTCATAGAGCCATTTAACATCTTGTGTCTAACGAGAGAAAAACAAAACGTTAAAAAACTTAAGGAAGAGAGAATCATTATAAAAGCATTTGTATTGTCAGAAAAGTGTGAATTTTTACACTAAGATGTGTTTACTCCATGATAACTTTGATTACATAATCAAATTGTGTCTGAAGGAGCCTCCCACCTTCTAATGTCTTCGTTTCAAATATTTGTATTGAGAAGAAGCATACAAGTGTAAGCAATAGTACAGACTTCTTTGGGGTGGAAATCATGCTTCCCTTTCTTCAACATAGAAGACAAACAGAACAGCCAAAGAAAAAACATAGCATGACAGGAATAACATACTTAATGACATACCTAATCATAGTGGGAAAGAATATACAAAATAGTATATATATATAATAAAAATAAATAAATAAACTTAAAGGCTGCAGATGAGCCCAGATTCCACCTTCTAATTTCTGAGACATATTTAAATCAGTTCTCAGAAAACAAAAGCAAGCAGCCGCTGCCAAAAAGTGAAGGTCGCTAAAGTGCACGTGTGTGTGTTTGTGAGAGAGAAAGTGTGTATCAGTGTGGCTAACTTATTCCCGATCTTTGCTGCGTAGGGGCCTTGTCTAAAGCAGCTGCGGGGGCTATCTGCCAAAAGAACCACTCCCACTCCATCCAGCCTTTTCATTGTCTATTCAGCATCTCCAAATGTGCGCATGTTTTTTCCCCTTCTCAATTCCCAGTATTATCTCACCTCACTCATCTCCCCAACTCCCTGTGTGCCCATTTGTTTCTTTCCCTCAGACTATCTCTTCCCCTCTCCCTCTTCTCTTCCTTACGGACACTACAAAGAGCAGAGCCACTGACAGTGATAAGGAAAAAACCTCCAACAAAGCAGACCCATCTGTTAATAAGAAGTCGAGAAGGCACACGGTTCCCACTGCTACTCAGTGCTTTTCCTGGCTGGCTCCGCTCTTTGTTTTGGTTTCTGGTCCTTCCCTTTTCCTTTCTCCGTGTTTGTTTGGCTGTTCCCACTGCTATATCAGTGTCCACACTGTTATCATGACTCTTCACTGTACATGTGTGTCATTTCCTGCCGCAAATGTGTCTAGGGGAAATGCAAAAAACATAAACTATAAGAGGTATCTGTTTGGGTCGGTGCAGATTGTCACACAGGAGCGTCAGAGTACAGAAATAAACCCCCTCCAACCGTCACTCTTAACCCGGGGGTTACATAACACTGAGGGGCTGAGGTGGTGGTGGTGGGGGTCACATGACTCTCAGCAGGTTGCACCTTGGGTCATTTACCCCGGGAATACAGCTTATAATATCTTCTCGCATCTGTAACCATAATACTGAGGGAGTGTTTATGTTTTCAAAAGATGATATTGTTGCTGTCATCTGTTTAAAAGGTTAACAACGTGTGTCTCTAACATTGCTGCTACATATTAACTACAAATCTGGACTAATGACTTCCCCCTGTTCATTTAAGCACTGTCAAATGCATAACTGAAGCACAATTTCCATCCAAGCATTTTCAACTCCAGAAGGAAACACTTGAGTCAGTCTCTGGAGAAGGTTTTTGTTTGCGTTGACAGATTAAAGTCACAGCATGTATGGTTTTAAATATAGACATAACAACACTTACAGCTGCTTAATACGTAGGAGGAAAGCTACAGTAGGTTTACATTTCTCAATATGTTCCCAAAGTTCCACACCAAGTTTTAGCAGTTACACTGAAACCAATCCACTGATTGTTTCAAGCCTATAGTAATTGCTTTGGGACTATATCATGGTCAGTATGCTATTACACTGCAGGCCAAGATTTGTATGTATAATTCCAAGAAAACTTAAATGATCAACTTCATTTCGAGCCACAAGGAATGCATTTTAAGTTACATGAGGGTTGCAATGATTACTTTTTCTTGATTTATAGAAATATGGTGAAAAAAGTTGAACAATTTCAATCACAATTACTAAAATCCCAAGAAAACTTATTTTTATTGTTTGTTTTTTCCGACTTGGCACTAATATCAGACAAGGAAACGCTAGGAATAGTTCCTTGTAATATGAATTGAACGATTGAGTGACAACATATATATGGAGAATGGAACAAATTACAGCCTAAGTACTTGGCATTTATACTGCAAACACACTACAAGAAAGGGACTCATTGAGAGGTACGACTCATCCTCTAATATTAGCTGGGGTCTAATTAGATCTCCTCACTTCTGTACAGTTTGTTTAATTGTGGTTTTCAGCAGGATTCAGGTAAGTGGTATTTCTGGAATAGCTGTCAAGCTCAATTGAGTATTATTTCTGAGTCTACATTTGTCAGGTTTTAGGATAGCAGTATTCAGCCCTGTCAACAAGGCAGACAACAAAGTATGAGGCTGAAGATATTTAGAGGTGAGCAACATCTGTCCCCTGACACACTCAGTGGGGGGGTGGTGGAGCAAGTCAGGTTTGGCTGTAAATTAACACCCAGCAACAAGTGTGTATTTATGTGTTCATGCATGTCTTTGCACGTGGGTGTCCATCCACACTCATGCATGTGTGTGAATGTGTATGTAGCCATATCAGTCACTCGGGGTGAGAGAGGAAGAACTTGATGGCCTTTACCCATCTCCCATGCCCCCTGTTTCCTGCTCCACCCCCCCGGCGGGCCTGAGGATTAGCTGCTGGTCACCCCACTCGGACTATTCTCTCTCCGCTGTGTATCTCGCCCTGTCCCTCACACTCTGCCACCTCAGCGTTTGGGCTGTTTGGACAGGAAAGCCCTCAGCCAGCTGCCTGCAACAACAAGCCGACCTTAGTCACTGTCAGTGAGTGTGTGTGTGTGTGTGTGTGTGTGTGTGTGTGTGTGTGTGTGTGTGTGTGTGTGTGTGTGTGTGTGTGTGTGTGTGTGTGTGTGTGTGTGTGTGTGTGTACTGAAGAGCTGGGTGTGAAAAAGATGAAGCAAGACTGAAAGTAGTACAGTGAGCATAACAGTGATGTGTGAAATGACATATTAAAAACTATGAGACCTCAGAAATAAGGCAGCAATATTACAGTATGTATCTTGAGTATGATGTGGGGGACAGTACAGCAAAATGTCTCCACATCTCTCACCCGACAACTAAGAGTGCAAATCACACTTTTTCTTCTAGTAAAAGCACTCTTCACTGGATCATTGTATGTCATTTTTCTATGTCCCAAAAGCAAAGTAAAAAAGGAGTTTTTGGCAGATTAGATCGATAGATAAATGATATAGATTGACATAAGCATGGCATGTTTTGCCAAGAGTTTGCATCATGTAAATATCTATGATGAAATAGCTAGATATTGCATATGTCAATTAATGCTATTAATCTTGCACGAAATGCTGGCTATAAAATGTTACCGTTCATGAACATAAACCGTAACGACCAAGCTAACTAACTATTGTATTTACTGACTACTTACTAATACAATTGTCTAACTTATTACCAACTGTGTATCAGTCTTATTTTTGGATGCCACTAAAAGTACTATTTCAGCAATTGTACATACATGAAATTACTTGCAAGAGTGTGGCCATTCAGAACAGGTAAAAAAACATCTTTGATTGGGAAATGGTTCGATGATATCATTTGTTTATATCTGACTTTTGCATGTATATTTGGTAGAGTGCTCCTTTAAGGTGAATAGCATTGTTTGTAGATGCTTCTTGCCCTGGTGTAACTATATTCTGAGGCACTGACACGACATTTGGGGCTTGTACTAATGTTTTGTGAATTAACTAACATGTAAGTGTGGGCTACAGTAGATATCACTCACAGATGTTGAAACCTTGAAGAAACGTCTCCCTGTATGCTCAGATGAGACGACCTCTTACCCACTCTTTGCACTTCCTGTGTAGGGTAGCACTCTGAGCCTCATTTCCTGTGAAAGATGCAAAACTTTCCCTTGCAGCTTTTTCAGCATCTTCCTCATTTAATCAATGTACCTTCTTCTCCAATTATTCTCATGTAATTGTTAGTGTGTTGTGTCTTTTGTTTTCTTCCCCTGTTTTGTAAAGTAGTGAGTGTTGGATTGTACAAATCTGACCAAATACAGCACCTCTCTTCATCAACCACCAGCCTTCATGCAGAGTAACCCCCTCTGTTATTACAAGTGGCTTTGTATGGCGAGGCCACAGCCACATACCCCACAATGACAGATTAACTAGTTTGAACCAGTGAGGACTGTGGGCTCCAGCCAACAGACACTAACCACAGACCTCATACAGTACACACCAATCCCCACACACATGCACACAAACAGGCACAAACTTAATGTCTATCATACACATCAAGTTGTGCACACTCTTTGAAAAGCTCTTTTTCCATCACAGAGTCAGTTGCATGTTCCGAGACGTGCATATGGGAGCGATTTGGCCAAGACATTTCATATAGGTCTGCTGCACTTCAGCTTCATGAATAGCTTACCAGTTAACTTACACAAGTGTACAGCACCGTGTCTATTTGCATACACACTTTTATGTGCGTATTACTTGGACTCATGTATGCACATTTCTGTTAAGTGATGTAACCTTTCAACTCAGAGCAAACTGACCCAGAGGCAGCAGGAACATACAGTTCAGAGAGCAGGAATGTCCATGTACCTTCTGTCCTCACAATTAAAAATGTGCAATGTGTGTTCAGCAGATGATTTATGAATATGAAACCTCAGGTACCTGGTCGCTGTGTTCCTAGCTTTATGGTAGGACAGATAGGCCCTTAAGTCCTAATTTAAAAAAGGGAGACACCCCTGCAAACAAAGAAACAATACATCTATAAGCACAGATTATTTGTTGATATTGGATTTGTTGCCAAGAGCATGAGGCCAGACAGGAAAATGGGACACATGGAGCTATACGATATCTTGACACAACATGCCTGAGCATGTAACTCTAAGCAAAAGTCCTCAGCAGTCTGCTGCGGGAGGTCACGCGGTTGAATGAAATATAATATATGTGACGTATGTATGCTGCCACCCAAACAGATACCAACACTTATAGAACACTTGTTAGCTCATCTGTGTGACGTGCAGTAACTCAAATGTGACCACGATGACGAAACTGGGGGGAAATCATGCATCTTGAATGTCAAAAGTGGTAATTGGTCCAAGGGGGAAACTACAATTAAAACTGAGATTTAATTGATGTGATTGATTGGAAATGATCGGTTCGCTGAATCTCTCTTCCAAACAGCTGCTTTCCAATAATAACTTTGCAGTGGTAACTATCTACAGCAAACAAGCAGGAGTTAATTTAAAATGCTTCAACAGCCAAGTCAGGGAGGCAACACAACAACAACAAGTTTGGAAGGTGGTTTCATATTTTGCTTTTCCCAAACCAAAACACAGGAGCTAAAGTTTAAAGGGTGACTTTCAGTAGTACTTACATTTGCTGTTTGAAAACGCAAAATTATAATCTTTCATTAAAGAGGATACAACAGTAAAGCTTTTAACATTCCTTGTGTTCTACATCATACTGTAGGTCCTTTTGTACATAATATAACTAACCTTATTGTAATTTGTTTACATGTTGTACATGAATAAATATCGGAAACACATGGAGAGTGTTGTTGACATTACTATTATTTTTTCACAGATTGATCCAATATGAGAAGATTGATTTCTAAACATCTTTAGATGCCTCTCCGTCAACTTCCTAACTTTAGCTTTAGTTTTTAGGAATTAGAAAAAAACTCAGTTCAATGTTTTTAATGCTAAAAATGTAGCAGTATAGCAAGTATTCAGATTCAAGCCCAACCCGGGTACGAGCACACACAAACACACTCTCACTTTGTTTGTGCTGAGCTCAGGTGAACAAGCAGAGCTCTGTTCTGGCAACCTGAACACCAACAAGAGAGCAGAAGAAAGAAATGCATCAATGTGAAGAGTGAAGACAAACAAATGTGACATAAGGAGAGGGGTGTCGATTGATAAAGGGGAGTTGTGTTGATGCAACAATGGATATTTAAAGAGTAGTGGTTCCTGACTGGACAGCCCCTCCTCCCTGCTTACAAGAGTGAATGTTCGTAAGTAACCTACACAAGTAACCTTAACCTTTCTTCAGCTAGCCCCCAGGTCAATAATGCCCATAATGCAGACCCACCCCCACACACATATAGAAGGTAAACAACAAGCGGACACTGCCATGGTCTTGGCTTTCAAAACTAGAACAAATCCCCCGCCTTGACCCTGCTAATAAACAACTCTATGCACACACACCTTCACACAGTTATTTAAAGCAGACTGTAGCAGGCACTGTTCAAACATACCTGCTTTTAATCTGTGGCATCTACAGTACCTTTGACTTCCTAAAGCCCTGGGCCCAGAGCACACACACCCCCACACACACACACACACATATTGTAAACAACGAGCAGACGCTGCCATGGTCTGAGCTTTGAAAACTAGAACAAATCCCCTGCCTTGACCCTGCTAATAAACAAACTGTATATATGCAAACACACACACACACACACACACACACACACACACACACACACACACACACACACACACACACACACACACACACACACACACACACACACACACACACAACACACACCACCACACACCACCACACAACACACACACACACCCACACACACACACACACACACACACACACACACACACAACACACACACCACACACCACACCACACACACACACACACACACACACACACACACACACACACACACACACACACTTCATGCAGACTGTAGTAGGCACTGTTCAAACATACCCGCTCTGAAACTATGACATCTACAGGACCGTTGACTTCCAAAGCCCTGGGCACTACAAGTGAAAAGACAGACATTGACATAGCCTGCAGCACATGAACAACACTATATGTGAGGAGAAACACTTGTGCATGTTCTGTTTAGAGTAAATGTGTGTGCACAAAAATGCAAAAAATATACCTTGCATCTCACCAAGATTCTGGAGGTAATTATTCTCTGATCGTTGTCAAAATAACATAAATGATTACTATTTCTGACTAACTATGGCCTTGACACAATTTTCACAAGGTGATATCCTGATTCTAAAAATGTTCAGTTAAATATCTTGGTTTAAGTTTAAATCTTGGTTTCTTTTGGTACATAAATATTCTAACTTTTAATTTAATAAGGGACTCAACATTTGTATCATTAGGTTTAACAATTAAAAGCTATTAGCCTCTAAAATCTCACTTTTTTATACACAAAGGTCTTAGTTGAATCCTTGTGAAGGGTTTTTTAAGACATTTATTTTGTATTAAGTTCAAATTGTTGTACAACATTCAAGCTGATTTATATCAATAAGGTATCGGCCCTTACGTTTTATATTTTTAACTAACCTCGCTTAATAAATATCTTGGAGAGTCGAGGCATCTCCCTGAAATGAGTAAACTTGTCGACAAAAGGGCCAACCATTCAACCCCAGAAAATGTACAGAACTTTTTGTACATCTAAACTGTCTGAGACATAAACATTGTAAGCTCCTCCTACATCCTTGGCATCTGTGTTCAGAATAACACAGACTCAGACCCACCTACTGTAACCGTCTGGTTCGCTTTAACTTCAAAGAGTGATATGCTGTGATACGCTCCCTGCTGTCTCTGTGTCACACGCAGTATGTCACGTGTTGATGGATATGTATGTGCGACGGCGCTCATGTATGTCAAATATGAGAAGCACGCATGCCTTCGCTGCTGTTGAGGATAAACTGGCTCTTTTTGGATGTGAGGGCAGGCCTGACCGCAGGAACATGTTGATTTGATTAACAAGAGATAAAGATGTCGATTTTACTTTATCACACAACCAAGCTTATGATCTGGTCACCTTTATGGGAAGGGCTGCTGGCTCATAAATGGTGCAGACTAAATTAGCCTGGTTGTGATTTCCAGGGGCTCAGCACAAACACACACAGGTGAAAACCAAACAAATATCCCAATTTCCTAGAAGGTTTTGTACAAGACCCAATGGAAGTTTCCCAGAGAGGACATGTGACTCCCCCCTCCTCTCAAATGTCTTCCCTAATGCACATCGCAATCATACCCGCACCCCAATATCCCCTTCCTTCAAGCAGCCCCCCTTTTGCTTTCTGGCTGCAGATAAACAGATTATAGAGGTGTGTCTCCTCTCAGCCAATAGCAGCCAACTCAGGCTGTGTGTCTGGACCAATCACAGCGGCGGGTTGGAGCAGCCGTCTCTCCTTCTGTTAACGGCAGTTGTTGTTTTGCTGTGTTTTCTGCGCTGAGAGTGATGGATGGAGGGAATAAAGAGGAGGTCAGGTCAGGCATTAATAGTCTTTGAGTGCTTGCCCACAATTAGGTGGGGGCTAATCTCAAATTCACAAGCACAGTGCACGCGCACATACACACTTATTTTTACCCAAGAACCTACACAGCACTCACATGCTTTATCATTATCTATCTCTCGCCCCTTCCTCTCCCCGCAAACACACACAGACCAGACTTTGTTTCTTGCACATAAACATCATTCACATCCTCACTCCCTCCCTCCCTCCCACACACACACACACACACACACACTCCCCCATAGCCCAGTTTCTGGTTATATCTGGTTAGAGAGGGTGTGGAGAGCTGGCAATAGAGGAAAAACTGTCTGCCCAGTACAAAGAGAACACCTGTCAAACCAGTCAACAAAAAAATAATTCTGTAATTTCCATGTCTACAACAGCACCAAATAGAAGCTCTGATTGTCTGAGTTTAAAGTAACTCCATTTTCTTAAAGATTGACTCCAACTATTTCTGTATATCAAAAGTATGTACTTATAGAAACTGGGTTTTTAAACAGCACAAGTGATACATTCTTCAAAGCTCTCCAGGCAGAAAATCACACACGAAATGAAGACGGAAAACATTCATGGCTTGTTTTTCTCCCTGTTCCCCCTTCGCTCTTATAGTCAAATGTATGCAATGGGGACGTGTTGCACAATGAAGCAACCAGAGTGTTGTTTGCAACTCCTGTAACATCTCAAAAGGGAAATCTCGAGCAAACACGGCCCTTATTGTAAGCAGTTTATCTGCTCAGATCTCCAATATCAACACTTGATAAAAAGTGTGACTAGTATCATTGTGTGGTGACCATGAAGGCAACATCGAATCAGAAGTGAATAAAGCTTGTGGGTTAGAGCTCCACTATCTGTTTTTTTCTTCTTCTCACATGTATGAGGAGAAGAAAAACTACTGAGACAAGAGAGTGATGACAGCATGTTTAGATAAACGCTCACCTTCACACACCTGCGCTCAGAAACACGCAGACACACGTGGTATTTCACAGAAGTTATTTGGTTCAATAATTGATCTTTTTAACTTCTTCATCCATATAGAATCGAGTCCTGCTGACCGATTTTACTATATGGGGAAAGACAAACTAGGTCGCTGCTACAACAGGCCACTGAAAACAAGTTTTACTGATTTTTGTTAGCTAATCCTTATTGATATTTGAGAGTTCTTTTCTTATCTTATTAATGCTATTCAGGCCAATACTTGTAAACATACAAATGTTTTAAAAAGGATTACTTACATTGGTAATGCAAGTGGGAGATTCTCCAGTTTGGTTTTTAAACTTGAGCTTTAAGTATCTTTTTCAGTTTCTAAATTGGTATCTTTAAGTAAATATCACTACACTTGGGCATTGGTTGACTAAAAACAACTATTTGCACTGTGGCTTGCTCCGTCAAATTAGAACTAGACATTAAAAATACAGTACATGACCACTGTTAGTTTATCTATCTAGCTTTAAAGCAGAAACAAACAGAACAGCGTGGATTTTGCTGTAACGTGACACTGCAACAAAAAAAAAGCGAATCATGCAGACGAAGATAAACACTCACACAGAACTGACAAAGAAAATTACAGACGGGCAAAGTAGCCTGGCAGGAACAACGTGTTGACATGTTTGATTACCTCTAAAGTGCAATAAATAATATGTAATATGGGAAGAATTGGCCACTAATCTACGTATGTACACCTTTTTTCCCACTAAGCTAAATCTACATATTTCTGAAGCTGGTTTGGTCCCAAACTGCTGCTGCTTCAGACTAATGTGTCAACATCTTGACCTGCTAACTGGCTGAACTTTGGGAAAACATGTTATATAAGTTACCGTACATTAACATTAGCTTTCTCGCCTGACATCACATCATGCCCCTGGCACAATTTATGACTAGGGGTCCTTATAGAGTTCCTTCCTTCCCCTCCTTCTTTCCTGACGTCAAGTGACGAGATAATTAGCCAATGGGCCACTGACACTCCCTTAAAACAAACCAATAAGCGACTGAGGGCTTGTCGTTGAGTGATGTCCCGGGAGAAAAGCTCACGCGGGTCACGAGGGGATCGTTTCTTATGGCAGATGTGGACTCCTTTTCTCAATTTCTGAGATTAATGTTTGATGTCGGGGAGAGCTGATGTTAGTTCAGTGCTCAGAGATATTTACCAGGCCGTTATCCCCATTGGGGAAAAAGAGGGAGGCAGTAAAAAAATTAGCTGACTGAGTGCCTCGAGGGTTTGTGTATATTTTTGTGTTGGTCGGTTGCCAACCCTTACATGCCTGGTTTCCTACGGGCCTCCGACTGCTTACTGCAACATGATTAGAAAATCTACAGAGGAACAGACAAGGAGTGGCAACCTGCCAGCAAAGACTATTCAGGAACCAGACGGAGAAGTTGCTCTTTGTCTCCCCCACCATCGATCTCCCCATGGCCTAGATACTTCTGTTCCCTCAAGTGTTTAGCCAAACTTGGCCCCAACTATTCTTGTACCTCTAAGCTCTCTAAAAGCCAGTGAAAATCTTGGCTTTTCTCCACTATATTTCCCTGTAGTCTAGCCTGGTTTTCTCAGTAATGTGGAAGATATTGCAATTTTTGTTTTGCAGCCCAAAACATATCTTGTTCTTTCTTTGTCCCTCGTTGTTTCCTCTACTTCATTCCTGTCTGTTTACTGTTTCTCTTTAGCGTTACTTATGCTTTAGCCTACTGTACCCGTTCCTTCACCTAGCTCCAGTCCAACCTCTTATTCTCTCTGTACTGCGTATCAAACAATGGATTGCATTCTTTCCAAATATTTCTACTTGTTAAGATCACCGTCTAATGTGCTCTTTGGCCCTCAGAGATTATACTTGGTATTTTCAAAGAGGGGTTCATTCTTGCTTTGTAATCAGCATTGTCAGAGTCATACTGCACGCTCACAGTAAGCCTACTCGCCCTGGTTGAAATGCTCTGATGAGGGCTTTGTTAACTGTTATCTGATGTATTTAAACCCGCAAGACTATAAAGGACCTCCTTTCCATACAGATCCATATTTCTGTTTGCTGGGCCACCAAATAGACTTCTGCAGGTCATTATAAGTTAAATATTAATCCTCAACAATAGTCCACATTTCTATCCAGTCCATTTGAACTGTTGTTGACCTGTGAGTCCATTAAATGTAATAATGCTATATTTCCTCCTGAATTATGGTAAAGTGGAGACCCTCTGCAGAACACTCAAGGACTTTTGGGAGTTTCTGAACTTAGACAACTGCTGCCATAATTCAGTCATCCTACTGCATGACTCCTACATTTTCAGCAGGAAAACATGTTATGAAACAATCTATAAAGTCAACACAAAGAATACATAACAGGTGCAGTGCAGCCCCACCCATCCAAGTAAATGTTTTTCAGACCAATTACATTTTTGTTTAAAGTGATAGAACACAATTTGTCAATCTGTTATCCCATACTGTACAATAAGAAGAGAATAACACATTTATTTAAAAGCCTGCTGAGGTTTTTAGTCATCCAGAGGAAGAGAAACAACCAGACTTGTATCCAATGTTCTTCTGGGGAACATATGTATATAGATGCATTTCATGTGTGTCACTCAAAGATAAAATCTCAATCAAACATCCACATTTCTTTTCATGAAGAATAGAAAGTTTGTGGAAAAACAGTTTAAAAAAAAGCCATCTTCTTTCAAACATCAAAGTGGCTTAAGCCAACATCTGGAATAATTCTAAAAGGAGGGAACAACTTCAATTATTGCTGCAAACAACAAAACATCGATATTTTCCTATACGGCTCTTGAGTCAGAAGGGCTCAGCTTACAAAGAACAAAGTTACACGATGTGTTCAGGGAACAGCTTCCAGCGTCTATCCAACCTGACTCCTGCAAAACAAGTCAGTAAAGAATGACTATCAGAACATGGAGTGCTTAGGGTGGGTGTGCGTGCGTGCGTGCGTGCGTGCGTGCGTGCGTGCGTGCGTGCGTGCGTGCGTGCGTGCGTGCGTGCGTGCGTGCGTGCGTGCGTGCGTGCGTGCGTGCGTGCGTGCGTGCGTGCGTGCGTGTGTGTGTGTGAGAGAGAGATCAGGGGTCTTATAAACCCCTGAGGTGTGATTTGTGACAACATGATGTAAGGGTATCGCTTCCTATTACTCTTTCGGAACATGTAGTACGAGTGTGTGAGCGTTAGGAGGGTAAACAACTCTGTGCACTTGCTTTGCACGTTTGGAATTAAGTTTCCGTTCTTTATTCAGGCATGAACTTTAAAACCGTTGAACTGTTAAAAAAGAAAGAAAAAGGGGAACAAAAGCATTTCCTCTTTGACACGTGAGTGTTCTTTAGGTTAGACACAAGCGTCTGAAGTGACCCAATCCACAGAGAGCAGCGACCACACACACATACACACCTCCAAGTTTCACTGATCACACAGAGGAGGGACAAAGTGAGACAAACATCCTAACCAGCCACATGCAACCCACATGTAGAGGTTATCATCTGTAACAAACGCAATGTTTGGCTGCATCTGTTGTAGAGAACTAATAATATCCTTACATTTAAGTACTTATCATGAGGGATTGGTTATCATTGACAAGCGAAAATATCTGCAATAGCTGATTTTTTTTAGGGCGACTTGGGGAGAAAGCGAGACGTTACACACAACATCGATATGTTGTCAATTTTATTCAGCTGGTATTGTGAACTTTTTAGCAAACAGCTGCCTTTTTACTCATCCAAAAATTACAGAGCAACAATGTCATTCATTTGGAGTCATGCTTTCTGGCCCATTGGTGAATGTAAGTCCATTATTCACACTTCTTTTAGCTCTGTTTTTGGTCTCTACAAACTCCTGAGGGAAATATCTGACACTTAAGCTGCCCTATGTTTACAAGCTAGTCACTTGCTCTGCTGTTTGCCACTGAGCAGGTAGAGTACGTTGGGTTTTAAAGGAGAGTGGTCAATGAAAACAGTAAAGTTGTGTGGTGGCGGGCAGCATAACAAATACTTTATAAATGCATCACTATAAAAGCATAAAGCAGAGAAGCTGCAGATTCAGGCTAAAACTCTCTGTAGGGTCATCAATCAAAACAAAAATATTGACTATAGTTGTTTTAGCGTGACCTTATTTGCTTATTGACTTTTGAATATAAATGAGCAATGCTTTTTTTTCCTTTGGCCACCAAGTCCACACCAGTAAAACAGTTCTTAAAATGTTATTTAGTGTTAATATTTTCACACAGCAGAAATATTCTTCCCCTAAAAAATCCCCACATTATACCCATATGTATTTGGTCAAAAATGTTTTGTCGATATTAGCCAGGCTTTCTCTTCTGTCAGTCGACAGCAGGATGAAAATGTATCTCTAGCGATTAATGTTGATCCTCAAAGTGTCTGTGTGGCTGCCAGTGTGGTGGATCAATATCATCAGAAGTATTTTGGCACAGTATCTGGTTACACTTACAAAACTAGAGGCTCAGTGACAGCTGGCTGCAACCTACAACCATAAATACCATTTAACTGAATGTGTCAAATATAGTTTACAGGTAGTATTGTAGCTGAACCTGTGTTATAATAGCATATGTCATTTTAATCTGTGATATTAAATACATTTGTACTGATATTCAAATGTATGTTAGTACATTTAGTTTCTGTTTCAGCCTGATTTAAGGACAATACAGCAGGACAAACATTCAAGACATCATTTGACATTGACTTTGGAAAGGGTGACTAATAAGTAGTCTGCATTGAATTTTTTGAAAAAGCTATATTTTCTTTGTGGTGAAATGGTAGATTATTCTTGACAGGCACAGTCAGTCATCTGACCTCTCATGAATTTGATTAACTTTCTAAAGACCTTGACTTCATTTGAGTGCATGAAATGGTAGACTGTGTATTGAAAAGGCTATGCATCTTACATTGCTCATTCGATTAAGATATAAATAAAACATGTAATTTTGTAAATATTTATGTGTTTGACACCAAATAACCTCATACATTAAGGTGCATGCATGTCCAGACTCAGGGCAGACACATTTCTCAATGAGGGAGTGTGTTTTCCTACCCTAAGTAACCACTGTGAAGTACTTTTTATAAACACTGCATGTCAGTCACACACACTGACACACATTCTAAACACATTCTCTCTCCCCGTGTAACCTAAACACACACACACACTCACACTTCGACCCGTTTTTTTTTTCTAGCTAAAGAGCAGAGGTCAGAGGTGAGCGACTGTGGGAACGCGGAGGTCCCATAGCACGAAACTGTCGCCGTCCTGACAAACTGGCCTGTAACATAAACATGCACACATACATCAGCTCGGGACAATACCCATGAGAAGAGAGCACAATACCACTGCACACTGGGCCTGAAACAATACCACACACACTGAAACAACACCATAGCCAGGCCTAAGCCAACATGGCACTTGGTGAACTGAAGCAACCCCGTTTGGTGAGCCGCACCACACAATGCCTGTACGGGGAAACGATCCATCGGGTGCTGCTGACCACAGCGAAGTTCATGTCTCAAAGTGTGGGGTCCTGTCAAGACTGAATGAGGTGAGCACTGTGTGTGTACTTATGCATGTTTAATGTTTTCCTTCCAGACTTGAGGCAGTTAATCTCACAGAGAAGTCTAAACAATCAGATATTTGGCATGACACTGAAAAAGAGCAACAAGAAAGTAAATAAATCATGATTTCTAATATTGACTCATTCATTCAGACGTACACACACACCCATTATGGAAGTCTAACACCCAAAACCAATAAACCTTTGTTGGCTAGAGGTGCACACAATTGGATCTGTTAACAATTATTTGGATAAATCCATTAATCTTTGGTGTCAAAACAATGAAAAATGTCCCTCACATGTTCCCTGACCTCAATTTGAGGTCAAATATAAAGCATAAAAAGAGCAGCAAAACTTGGATATATGTGTGCATGTTTGCACGATACTTGACATAAAGAACTATTACCTCATTGAAATTGTTGATTTTCTTGACTAACTACTGTTATTCAGTACAATCTTCCATCCAGGTCAAAAGCAGACACAGTGGGTAAAGCGATAAAGAAGCTGTTCACCTGGATTTGGATTGTGTGAATCACTGATTACACAATATCTCCCAAAGGAAACAGGAGCGAGTGTCCCTAATATATTGTTTGTGTATTCTAGCTGGTTAAGCCTGGTGTTGAGCCTGTGTGGTTGGGATCCTAATAGGGGCCGCCTCAGACTGTGGCCTGGACCGCAGCCACTGAGCTATTCATGCTTGGTGACCTGATCCACAGATGCCTTTAAATCCTGCATGCTCACTGCAATACATCTCTGAAGACCTGTAAACACACACACACACACACACACACACACACACACACACACACACACACACACACACACACACACACACACACACACACACACACACACACACACACACACACACACACACACACACACACACACACACACACACACACACACACACACACACACACACACACACACACACACACACACACACACACACACACACACACACACACACACACACACACACCAACAGATCAGAACATACACATGATCAGATATGAGCACATAGAAAAAGTCACACGCACAAACACACTCACATACTGGATGATCGCCCAGTGACCAGGGCAAAAGGAAAAAATTAAAATCATGCAGAACATTTCATGCATTTAGCCCAGTGCATGGAAAATTCCCTTCCAGCAACTTGAGAGGAGAGCAGAAGCTACAGACAGGTGCAGAGTGCCCTCTTGTGTCCACACAGATGAACTGCAGCTGCTTTCAGGGCCTCGATACGCTGTGGGAATGATGAAAACACTCAACGGGCGAATCTTTTTCATCAAGTAAAAGGCCAAGCATTAAGAGGCTGCAGGATAAGAGGCATGTATTGATTTTGTTTCAAATACTGCCTCCACTGGAGAATAACCTTCATCATTCATTTATGAATTTGATCAAATTAATCCTGGACAGATGGCATGCAAGTTGATAGATGAAAGTGTCTGAGACCAGGGGCCGCGTTTATGAGGCAAGTGGGATGATATGCAGCCACTTCAATATCAGCGAGATGTATTTTGTTCGATGGAAATTGGAGTTGTTTCCTGTCTGGGTAGTGCCTATAGTTGTCCTCTCAGGCTGCATACAGGCCTAAAACATCCATCAATAAAGTAGTACTATACGTAGAGCTGTACATTTTAGTCGACCAAGCGATTAGTTAGTTGACTAAAAGAAAACTGCCAACTGTTTTGAGAAAAAAGTACTTTTCTGCATTCCATTTCTTAATAACTATATATCTTTTGGGTTTTTAAAACATCATCTTGTCCTCTGAGAAACTGGGATGGCCAATTTTTACGATGTTGTGACGTTTTTTTAGACCAAACGATGGATTGATAAATCTAGAAAGTAACTGGCAGATTAAAACCTGTTAAAGAGCTTCCCTCATGTGTTAACACACAAAGTGACAGAAACAGTTGTGCTAAGTGAGAAAGAAAGATAGTTTTCGAGAGAGAAGTTCAAAATGTCTTGTTAAAAAAAGATGTAGCATTTGGATACCAGGTTTGGACTTGACCTGATAGGCAAAGCACAGGTGTTTCTAATATCATTAACGATGGCTCTGTACTATTCGTATCCCAATAAACCAGTCAACTGAAGCTGCTAAATGGAATTCAGCCATCATTCTTGTTATCAGTTGCACCTGTGTATTTACTGAGTCATGTCAAAATGGTCTATGCTGCCATAAGAAAACAGGGTCAGTATACTGTACCTTTTCTCACAGCAGGCACTTTGACTAGTCACAGCAGGAAAAGCACAGGTGTAATATATAACAAATGGCTCCATTTCATTAGTGTCAAAGTAAATCATGTTAGCTAGCCAACGTAAACAATACCAGGAGATACTCGCTTGTTATCATTACTCATGTGGTTTTCATGCTATGACCGCCTCCTGCTTAGGAAATGTTTTAAATCAGCATGTTTCTTTGACATGTTGCCACCAGAATGACTTATATGTATTCTACAGTCAAATAAAGCTTCAGTTTCTAATGTCAACAATAAGCCAACTGAAAAGAGAGAGTTGTGTGAGATGAGCGGGGAACTAAATAAGCGGCAGAAAGCTTTTCCTTATAAAAAATTTGTGAACTTTAATTCGCTATGCACGTTATAAATATCACATTATGGCAATAAGAGGAAGAGAGCGCGCCTTGTTTATTCAACAGCACCATGTGATCACCCTATCTCTCTGTTCTCCTGATAGGAGCAACACAGTAAATCCTGCTCTACCTGCAGCAAAAACATTGCTTCTTTTTTTTTTTTCGTGCTCTGTCCTGATAGGCTGGATCTATATCTCTTTTATTTAGGTGCCTTTTCTGTGTGTGTTTCTCTCCTTCAGAGAATGTGTTATTCCTTTCCCACCTCCTCCTGCAGCTATTTGTTACTGTTGTCCACCGCCTCCTCCCTCCACACCCTCCCCCCTCTCACCCTCCTCCTTCTTCCACAGTCTCGGGGTGTGTGGGTGAGACAAGCTGAGCCTTGCAATGTACGCTGGATCAGACGGAAAACAACTGCAAGGCAGGGAGAATTGCAAGAACATGGGCTTGAGTGACAAAGTGACCTGATTATTAACGTATCATGGAGGAGGATTTCTCTTATTTAGGGGCTCGTAGACTTGGGGTCCAAGTAGTTTTCCACAGTGTTTGTTCCATCTTCCCCGTCGTTTCTCCTCACCTCGCGTACGACTACATGTTTTATTCAATCCCTTGTCCCTTTCCCCCGACTCTTGTTCGACCTCCAGTGTGTAGACATCATGTTTTGCAACGTTCCCTTTTTCTTTCTTTCCCACTCTCTTCCATCTCCCTCCCTCTCTCAATTCCTGAATAGCATTGCCAGAAATATTTGCAGACAAGCCAGCACCCCGGCCCCGAAGTAACGGTGTCAACCAACCCACCCCATCATTGCACCTCATGCCATTGGTACCATGACGACTGCTTGGGCTCTGCAAAAGCTCATACCCAGCGCTCAGTGCCAGGATAACAGCCTTGACATGTTTTATAGGAACAGCTGTTACAACAACGACGGAACAACTTAAATATTCCTTGTTTTCTTCCTACAGGAAAGAGTTTAATGCATTTAATGAACTTGTATTAATGACATAAACATGGAGGATGGGGCTTTTTAAAATCATTTATTCAGGCTTACCACAGGATTGACAGTGACCTAGTTGCACACTTCCCACATGCCCCCTCCTCACCAATCTTCCCGAGTCTACAGCCGGCAGCATGCTGCACTGGATGGAAGGGGGGGGTCTGTCTGTGTTGTAGGATCAAAGTGGGGGCTTGTGTATTAGTATTCCTTCCTAGGATGTTAGAAAATGGTCTCTCGTATCCTGGAAAAACTGGATTTTGGTGCTGGAAAGTCAAGATGTTGTATTGTAACGTTTTTTTTCTTCTGTGCAGTCAACTAGACACACTTAAAAAATTGAGACTTATGCATATTAGACTTATTCATTATTGGTTGTTTTAAAGTCATATCTTAAATTGCAAAGCCAATCACTCTGTTTTATTAATACTTTTGGGAGACTAAAGAATTACACTCTCAATATGAGGATAAAGTCAATTATACCAGGGGCTGAAACGTATAACTGCTACTGCACTAGAACAATCCAATAACTAATTGTTTGGTCTATAAAATATCCACAACAGTTTCCAAAAATCTATTGTCTAACTGTCATAAACCCAAAAGGTATTCAGTTAAGTGATATAAAGCAAACAAAAGCAGCAAATCCTGGCGAGAAGCTAAAGAAATGTGTGAAATACTTTATAAAACATTCTAATGGCTCAAAATTGAACAATAACTTAACAAAAGTTCAGAAAAGAAGATAAAATGCATCAAGAAGAGCAGCCATGATCACCAGTTTCAGCATCACCAGGGCTGAAAACATTCATATTAAGAGAGGCTAGAATTAGTAGGCTATAGAAAAACCTTAAGTGGCTACAATATGACAGCCACATAAAGCTTCATGCAGCTTAGTTCGATTGAACATCCCTCACTCTGTACACAGTCCAACCCGTCTCATATCCACCCATCACTCTGCCCAGCTGGCTGACAGCTGTAAATCCACAGATTTATTTCCCTATCACGTCCTCCATATCCACGGAGCACTGTACAGTTACTGTGCCAAAGGTCACTGCCTGCTGCTGCGCTGCTGCTGCTTTCTCTCCCCCCTCAACATGCAATTTGTTTGACCTGGTTCAAGCTGAGATCGCCCATAATCCAGCAGACCTGTCCAGACCACAAGACTCTCTCTCCATGGGTCCTCCTCACTTTATTTACACAGTAAGCAGAGGTAGCCCGGAGAGGACTGGAGGCATGCACACAAACCCGCTGACACATACAGTATACATAAACACACATTCATGCACAAAAACATGAAAGGAGAGAAGTTGTCATTGGGACAGTAAGAGTGGACTTTACCACTCTACGATCCTGTTTAGTCAAGTTTGTCCATACAGCCTCACCATAAGCATGCCACCTTTGGAAAGGCTTTCCAACAGAAATCCACCGCGACACCAACCAATCAATCAGAAAGAAGGGATGAAAACAACATAAAATAGTAGAAACATTTAAAAGTCCATTTCAAATGAGATTGTATTACAGTGATTATCCAGCAAAACATATTTCAGGCTTGATCTGGATCTATACACAGATTGAAGGCAGTGCACACCCTTACAATCTGTATGAGAGTGACATCATGCTCCTGATATGAATTAATCAATCATAAAAAAGTAATGTGATCAATATCAGAGGTCATATCTGGGGCGCTGGAGATCCTCCCAAACTTTCCATGTGGAGACAGAAATGTGTTCTGGGTTATTCTGGGAGGAGGCCAGATCCAGGAATTCGTTTCACTTAATTAATCACACATATGTGTTTATTACTATGGGCTGCTCAGTCCTCCTGAATGTCCCAAATAAGCAAAATAAGTATGTGTAAAAAGAATAAGGAGCAACGTAAACATCGAAAACCTTTGCCTGCATTGAAGGAAAAACAATAGTGATGTGGAAGCTCACTTTGTAGAATATAAAAGAAAATATAAATGTGTTTCACATCATTTATAATAACGTTACCATCTTTTTTACCTAAAAAAACATATAAATAGGACTCACAATTTGAGAAATGGGATTCAAAATCATCTTTACTGCGCAGCATAGAGAATATTTGTAATCCCTATGGACAAAGGAGTCTTTGAGGATTCTGTAAATACGTTTAGAAATGCATTTAATGTTGTCAAACACCCACTGGTTTTTTGAAAGATTGCCAAGAAAACCGATGCTTAGCTCTGTGGCTTAGTTTGTTATGATAATACTTGAGAGGCACAAACTGGGGCTATGCACTTCTGTACAATGCTGAATTGTGTAATGGGACATTAGGATAAGTAACACTTGGCTGTAGAACAAGCCTCAAATCTTGGGTTTTTTCTGCAGTTATGTAATGAAATACCTAGAATGAAATTACTCAGAAGTGGACTGAATCAAATTCAAAGAGACGCTAAGTCCAGTTGGTATTTACTGTGCCTTCTCTACAGGTACATAATGTCATCCCTGTAGGGTGCAGATATGGGAAAAATCCTCAAAATATAGGCAGCACCGGCTGAACCACAAGAACAGGTTGATCTTTGAGAGTGGCTCCAAATTCAAGTTAGGGTGGAGGGCTCAATGGAGTAATTACATAACACAAAGAAACCCCTCTCTGTCTCTGTCAAGTTACCCAAGACTGGGCTCCTTTCATGCAGCAAGGGAACATGGTGACCGGATAGAGAGAGAGGGACGATGGAGTCTGCCCACCCCTTTCATAGACTCAGAACAAACACTCACTATTGTCTCTTTCGTGGTTTGTATGCATTTGTCTTCACCCACGGTTATCCTGTGTTCCTAAAGTTCAATAAAGCTCAGCGAGGTCAACCGCCTTTACAAGTCCCAGGATGACCCTCTGTCTCGGCATGCTGACCGTACATGCAGGATTGCACAGGTAAGTGATTTTGACCCTTGTATGTTCACCCCAATAGATCCCTACACAAAGACACCATGTGGGAACCAGACCTTTACCCGCACATAGAACCCTATTTTCAGCCGTGACCCTGTGACCTTTAGGACTCCGAAATATTGGGGCAACATAGCAAGGCAAACATTCAAACCCACAAGCCTATTCCTATAACTGTGTGAACACAGCTTGACCTGCATATTCACAGCGTGCCTTGAAAAACAAGCAACGACTCAGATTGCAAAAAAAGGCAAATGAGGTAACAGCCAGGAGCGGAGGACGGCCTGTGGCCTTAGATGACGTTTCTGAACTCTATTTTACCATATGCAACTATTATTGCAACAAAGAAAGAAAAAAATCTACATTTTTGGAAAACCACTTCTATGACAAGATAAGATAAGATATACTTTATTAATCCTAAATTGGCAAATGTTTTTGTTGCAGCAGCATGTAAAACAAACATTGCATATTATATAAAATAAACAGTTATACAATATAATATGCTTTCTTGCCAAGAGTAAGATGGGGGAAAAATGTCCAAACCACTCTTCTATTTGAACATTAATTATAAGGAAACAACCATTATCATGTAACCCTAGATTAGCATAGAAAATGGAAACTATGAGAAAGAACTAGCCTAGCTCTGTCCTATAAAAAATATGTATTTTGGGGTACTGATGCCTTGTTGTAAAAACAAAATGTGTGGATTCAACAATGTTAATTAAGAGACATGTTTATTTTTTGGGCAGTTCCAATATAAAGGAAAAGTGTTTTTCTCCCAAGTTTGTGTTAGCATGTCATACGCATTAGCCCTATTTTTGTACTAGGACATATTAATAAAGGCTTTTTTTAACCAGTGTGCCTGAAATGTATTTGTTTTGATTAAGCACTCTACCCACGGACATGGACATTCCCCTTTTATACAAAAATATAATTGGATTTCATTTCCAAGAAGAAATGTGCAGAATATTATACACATTGGGCAAAAACATGGTTCCAGGCCATCTCAAAGCCATGAGAGTATTAAGAGACATTATTCTCACTAGGCAGGGGGGCTTCCTCTTCGAGAGGAGGGGGTCGCCATGAGGAAAGCACTGTCTGTGCTTTCAAAGATTTTGTCTTTAATCAGCGGATCTGCCGGAATTAGAGGTCTGTCTGAGCCCAAGCCCCCTCCCTAACCCCCTTCCATCCCTGACAACATGAGAAAGGTGTGTGTGTGTGTGTGTGTGTGTGTGTGTGTGTTGTGTGGTGTGTGTGTGTGTGTGTGTGTGTGTGTGTGTGTGTGTGTGTTTGTGTGTGTGGGTGAGCTGGTCAGGGGGGTGTTCAACTGTGGGACCAGAACAACATGAGCTGCCCCATTGGGCTCATAAATGCACCCTTTGGCAAGTCCATAGCAAATGCAGCTTAGCATAATTCAAAAATACCAGACGGTGTGTACTGCGGAGAACTGTTAAACCCGCAAAGCAGCTTTCTCCCTCACTCATCTCTCCCTGCCCCTCTCCTGCATCTTCCAAAAACACTTCCGCACAAACAGGAATTAATGCCGCTGCCAAACAGTCTATTTCCTCAGAATAACACCATGGCAGGCCATCAAAAATAGTCAGGCTTAATTTTGTTGATTATAAGAGGACTCATTAAGGACAACAGGCCACAGCTTACACCACGCTACAGGCTGGACTAATATTTGTTTTTGTTCTCTGCAAGGGGTAATTTTGACTGACCAAATCTATTAAATGAAAACTGTTTACACAATTGTTAATCATAAAAATATTCATCATGAATAAGAATGTATTTAAAGGCTGGTCTACTTCTTTAGGGGTCTATCAGTGTTAGCACAGATCAGACAATAAGGCTGGTTCAGAAAGAATTAAAAACAGCATGCATACAAAATCAAATGCAGCTACATGCTGTGACCTGAATCCAAATTGCACCCTACCAACACATCTGCAATACACCCTAAAAAACTGCGTGGCATACAGATATTGCTGACACTGATGTTAGAAGGCCGTACATATTCCATGTAACGTTACACCCATCTTATACCTGTGTAAATATTCTTTGTGCATGTATGCATGTAGTGGAGGGCTGGATTGGCAAATGCTTGGCTCTTCTAGTGTTTGAGTGTTAATGAGTTCATGGTCTCTCATCATGCCATTGAATGTAATCCACTTGACTAAACATGCATTGGGTTTCATAGACGCCCTGACTCACCCACAATGTTTGCAATGCTTATGAAGAGGTGAGGAGAGGACTAGATGGCAGCCGAACAATACCTTTGGCACTAGTATCAAAGGACATATGACAGCCTGGTGCAGCTTAAAGCAACATAGAACAGGAAGCTGACCGTGTCATTGTTTTCTGTATGAATCTCCTACCTGGACGCCCTGTAGAATCCGGACGCATTGCTCCTTGACGTCATCGAAGGGACAGCGTTTGGTCAGCATGAGAAGGTGAGCCAGGATGTCATTCAGGTCACTTTTAGGAGGGCTTTTCGATGCTGGAGCCAATGATGTAATGGGTCTGATGGTCTCCACTCTCCTCATGACGTCCTGGCGGATGTTCTCCATGGCTTCAGTTCTGGAGATGGCATCCCGGCTGCCGAGCCCTTCCCATCGCCCCAGAGACTCCCGATCCTGCACTTCCATCTTTTGATGTAGGACTAACGTTTGTGCTGTCTTACAAAAGGCTGGGCAAAAAATAAGACATGAAATTGTTTACATCACAGGATGAACAAAACTATTTTTAAGGGTGTTTATAAAAGGCATGCACATGTAATGCAATTCAGTGTCAAACATCAACACACTGACATCACACTAAATCCAAATGTATAGATACCACCAGGGTATAAATATATATTTTCAAAGGGAATATTTAATTAAAAAACCTGACCATTCATACCATGTTTTGTTATCTGATTTGTTGAATGTCAATCATGGGTATTTACCACAAAAAGACAGGCTCTGGCATAAATGCAGCATGTTGAAAATACTAATATTTGGTCGGATACCAAAGTCCAAAAAAACAAGCCGGGTTAGCATACGCTATACTGAAGTTACAAGCCACCATCATGATGAATTAAAGAATAATTGCACATACTTTTTTTAAACAACAATGAATTGAGGTTGTTTTGACTTGTCAGTTAGTGAGTCCATTCAATCTGCTCTTTTCTTCCTTTCGTGTCAAGGTTTTCAAGCAGCCCGTTAACAAAGACAACAGTAACAGTACACAAGAACCACGGTCAAAACAACATTCCTACACATCAACCTTTCACTGTGAGTCAAAAACAAAAAGTGTCATTCTCAAATACTCACTTTATCCACATTCTTTGGTGCAGGTTCTGTTACGGGGCGCCTTGCAGCCACAGCACTGACCAGTAACGTTAGTCCCAGGGTAGAAACGACAGGAGGCAAAAACTCTATGGTAAACATTTGATTGGCAGAACAGGACGTTCAATGAGAAGAGACCCTTGGAATTCTAGGGCGGCTCCTTGTGACATTCTGACAAATGATTGGTTGAAGATTTCTTTCCAGCTAGCGGGGGAAGGTTTTATGGGAGTTGAGTTCTCTTCGTTCGAGGTGTCTTGTGGATGGTGGCACTTAAGAACTACATCTCCCGTCATACATTTCGCGGGCAGCAGCCCCCCCCCCCCTTTCTTGTTTATCAGAAAATACTGAGAGAGAGACTGATAGAGAGAGGGAGATATGTTGTTGTGGTACATTTCCATTCATTTGATAATTACCCTCATTTGTGTTTAACTAAACCAGAGTATCTTAAATGTGTTTTTCAGCAAACGATGTATACAAGACAGAGAATATACCATGGACCCCTTCATTGGGCCTATGTGTCCCTTGAATACATTTAAAACATATAGTCTCAGTACTGTGAAATGTCAACAAAAAAGAAATGTATTAGAAAGATATAAGAATTGACTTAAAAAGATTTGCAACATCTAACAGAATACCCATACAAATGTACACAATTTAATTAGATGAAAGTAACCCCTGACATAAACACAATATCAAAGGCAAATCAAGAAAAAAATGCTTATTTGAAATGCATTTCAGAACACACACACACACACACACACACACACACACAGACACACACACACACAGACACAAACAAACTCAGGAGAACATGTTTAACTCTTAGGGCATATAGTCTTAAACACATGACTACAGTATTTAAAATAATATACAATGTGTGAGATTAGATGTGAACTATGAAGAAGTATTTTAGATTTAAAATGTATATATTTATCGTTGAACTATAATGCCTTTTTAAAAAACATTCAACAAATATTTTTATTTCATCCAAATATGAAATAGTTAATCAAATGTATCACAGACAGGTACAATTATCTGTAAGAAGTTAAAATTGGATACCGATGCCATGCAAGTTTTTGTTATCGACAAGGGTGATTTTCTGCAAGACGAGGAAACAGAAAACTTTGAAAAACATTGCTCAAACCTGCAGAGGAACGGAAATACAGAACCAGAGTTATAGAAAAATATGTATTTCTCCTGGTGCAGCCTCTATGCCTTTAGCTGCAGCAGGCTATTTGCATAATTCTGTGCAAATGTTTACTGGATGACTAAGTAATTTACTGGCCAAAGCACTTTACTAACCAACAATCATAAATGATCAGAAAATTGCTTCAAGAACGCTCAACTATTATGTTGTTGTTGTTGAGAGTGATGACATCTCAGCATAACATTTGGATTTCAACTTCCTATTTTGCAGTCTATGAGGGGTTCTTTCTTAAACACTTATTTTAATCCAGGCTGTCACTGCAGACACTGAGGTCATGTCCTGAGATTTGTGTTTATGTGGTAGAGAACATGGTCACATTTGCCATGTTTTAGTTCAAATGAACACTGGATAATATACAATACTATGTCGACCTCAACTTGAGGGGGATTGCTTTCTCCATGTACACTTAACATTTGTAACACTTTCTCTAAAAAGTAAGGCTTTTAGTTACTTTTTCAGCATTGTTTCTAGAAATTGTCTAAAAGACTTGTTCTTTTCCATAAATGCTGCATGCAATACCTGTGACTCTTAAGATATATAAACCCCTAGCTATAGCCATGTTTTACTTCTGCCAAAGGTTTTGCAAGGTTTTCGATTTAGGTTTGGGTAAGGGTATTATTATAAACACAATGGGCTTTCACGACATTTAATCTCAAAAATATATTTTCTGCAAGCATCCTTAGGAGAGCTGCCAGTTTGCAAATATGTTGGAGAATCAGTGCCAAATGCCTGAAGGCCTATAATTGTTTGTTTATGGTGGAAGGTGAAATTAGACTACTTTCGGATGTATTATAATAACGTATCATGGTGTCTTTATCAGATATCTTTTAAATACAGTCTGTGGTAATCTTGTTTAAAAAGAATGAGACACTGGAACGGGACGTAGTTAAGGAAGTAAACAGGGAAGGCGGAACCAATGTGATGAAGGCGGCAAAGAGGAGGGAAATTTAAAAAGTGCGGACTGCATGTCGGTGACAGCAGCACAACTGAGTGGCTCGAAGAAATCAGTCAGCTTGCAACATAAAAACCAAGCAGTCGAAGAATATTATTACTAGATATAGACATATGATTCGTGTGTAGGGACTAGACACCTCAATGTCACCAAATGGAGACTTATCACAACCAGGTAACGAATCATCCGTTAGCTGCGGTTGTTGCTAACAAATTAGCTCTAAGATTGTTTACTTTCGCCAAACCGGCGTTAGCTGCTAATTTTAGGTTATCTGAAAGAGCTTTTCTACTGATTTTGTTGGGTATGTTTATCGAGCTTCGCTTACAAGAGGGTGGTTGCAAAGGGCTTTGCTGATTTTTGATAAGATAACTTATTATCGAAGTGTTATTTGTAAACAGAACGGTTGGTTTTAGCTTCCGTAATGTTAACGTTTGCAGAAAGCTTGGATTACGTTAGTTATACATGTTCTTAGACCTCATCTTGGGCTCTGGGAACTTTTAATAGGCACTTATTAATAGCTTGTTTTGTATTGACCAAACAGTTATTCGTTTATTAACCTTCTCTACCCTTTTGTCTGTAGACATTGGACTCACCCTCCAAAAACAGTTACATTGGGAGCTATTACCAGCCTCCAGACCGGTTGCGACCACTAGCAAGACAGCTGGAGTTTCAGGCTCCCTCATCAATCTGCATGGACCCACAGATAACCAGGTCTCAGACCAAAGCTAATATTGACAGCACAGGTATGGGAAATACATTTTTCTGTAGCTCCCTTGTACAATGAGTTATATTTATATCCACCTTCCACAATTTTAAGTACACCTTTATTTCTTTCAGCTGTTGTTGATGCACTGAAGACCCTCCAGGAGAAAATCAGGCGATTGGAGCTTGAGAGGAAGCAAGCAGAAAAGAGCTATAGTCAATATTCCCACGATGTTCAGAAGCATCAACAGGTCACGGCATCAGTACCCAGTCAAACAGCAGCAAGCGTTCCAGAGACAGAAAACTCTGGCAGGAAAGGTAAGTGATGAAGGTGTCAGAGGGAATGGCCACGGCAAATGCGACGTTTTTTTCTGTGTTTGTAATAGTTGTATCTGTTTTCATGATAACAGAGTTGGACTCAAAGCTACAGTCTGCAGAGGCTCGGTGTAAGGTTCTTGAGAAGCAGCTGGACTACATGAGGAAGATGGTTGAAAACGCTAAGAAGGAGAGGAATGCCCTAAAGGAGAATCAGGTAATTAAAACATTCAACTAATACTTTTTTTTAAAAAAAGCTTTCATACAGGCATGGAGCACGATTTGCAGAGCCAAGCTAAAACAGAGCCAAGCTAAAACAGCACAGACCAAAATAACCACTAAGGCTCTTAAGTAAAAAAACAGGCTAAATGCTATGGCTTTAGGCTCCAAACTGAAAAGCTTAATATTATATAGAGAAATATAGTGTGGAAAACAGGGTCAATATCTTTCAAACAAGATTTGAATAACTCTTTTAGGTGAGGTAGAGGTACCAAACGTTTGTAAAATCATAATCTGTGTTTTATTAATTCCTATCATTTCTGGATGTATATTACTACGTCTATATAATCTCTGTTTACTCCCCCTCAAGGCTTCATTGCAGAAACAGCGGCCAAGCAGCTCAAACTCCCAATCTCAGCATGAGAAGCTGGAGAAACTAGAATCAGAGTGTATCAAATTGAGTCGGACCCAAACTCTGGCAGAGGTAATTCACAGTTTTACCATTTTGTCTAAACACTGATTATTAGAAGCTGAA
Source organism: Dissostichus eleginoides (assembly GCA_031216635.1). Lineage (NCBI taxonomy): Eukaryota > Metazoa > Chordata > Actinopteri > Perciformes > Nototheniidae > Dissostichus > Dissostichus eleginoides. The sequence continues at coordinate 18,918,628 of CM062281.1, read as the reverse complement.
TGATAAGATTATTATTTGAATGCAATTTCTCTCTTTCAGGCAAAGCTTGCCATTCTGGAGCAAAAACTCCTGCATGAAGAGCATGAGCGTAAACTTGTGCAAGTGAAAGCAGACGAGGTTAGTCCACACACACTTCACTTTTTCAATCAGCTAAACAAATTTGCACATTTCTTTGCACAAAAGGCAGAACAAGTTAGCAATAGTTTAAAAAAATGCAATCATAAAATACTGTATGTCTAGTGTCTAATAATGGTTAAATGCCAACAAAAGATTAAAAATACTGACTTTAATGTTTTGCCACTATTGCCACCTCCTCAGCTGCAGAAGGAATTGAACACCAACTTGCGATTATCTCTGCCAACAACTGAAGAAATAAAGCCAAAGAAGAAAACAAAAAAGACCACCAAGGTAGCTTTTTTACAGATAAACTCACGACTGCCTGTATTCATCTTATGAGAACAAATGTTGTTTACACATAGTAATGATAACAGCTGTCTTATATCTCCAGAAAATCTCCAGAGAGAAAGAGCTGGCATCACCAAGCGGCCCAAGGCACAAAATAATACCCTTTGTTGCAGGAACGGTAAGTCAGTTCTGATGCTCTGCAATAACAAACCACATATTATAATGTTCTGGCCTTTTTTTTTTATTGAATTGAATTTGATTTTCTATTCCTGTTGCAGTCGACCAGCCCGAGCCATTCAGTCCACGCCAACATACAGAGTATCCTTCACATGATGAAGCACCATCAGCCCCAGCTGTGTGAACGAGTGAGCGCTCTGCACAGGTCTGGTTGTGCGGCCAAGAAAAGCCTCCAAAAGGACTTCTCTCCATCTTCCACCACCTGTAACAAGCCGGACCCCCAACGAGCGTATGAGTCACTTGGCTCGCTGTCTGACCTGCTGCTCGCTCTGCAGGACGAGCTAGGACAAATGAGCTTGTGAGTAAGCTTTTTTTGTTATACTGTTTAACATTTTCTTTTACACATTTGGTAATCTGTGTGTTTTTGTTGTCAGTGAGCATCAGGAGCTTGTGCATCAGATAGATGCAATGCAACATGGCGAGCAGATGCAGGATCTGCAGAGAGAACTGGAGAGGCTGGTTGCCAGGATGGAGGAGAAGGGAGCTCAGATCACTAAACTCCGCAAACACCAGCAGACGGTAAATCATAACTCACCACAACACAGAGGCAGGCTTGGTAGATATGTGAAAGTCTTGTATGCCAATAGAAATGTAAATATGTCCAGTATTGGTTTTAATGCCAATTTCTTTTAAAAGTCTGATCTGCCGATTCAGATTTTTCTTTCCATGAAATTCAATTTGTGTTAAAATAAAACATTGACTAGAGACCATATCACTGTAAACATGAACCGTTTCGTAGTTTATTTCCTGTTGCCGTGTATGTGAATGATATCAGCTTACAGTAAGTAGGAATAGACTCAAGCTGTTGCCAAGCACACAATTCCACTTTAACAGTCTATTAAATAACTTAACATGACATTTCTCCAAAACTGAACCCACAAAGAGGACATGGTGTGTTTGTGGTGAAACCATCTTGCGCCGCATGAGTGCAAATTCGCAAAAGAAAATGTCTTATTTCACGGACTGATTAGCTGTTCACCGTCATGACCAATTAGCTGTCAATCGACCTGTTGGTGCATATGTATTTGTAGTGTCAGCTGATCTCCATCCCTAACTCTGTAGGTATCTAATGTTTCCTGTCTTTGGCTCCTGCACAGGTCCACAAATTGACCCATCCTGGGGCTGAGGATCCTACAACCACAAAGCCAAGTAGCATCAGGCCTCCTGTTCCCTCTCCTGTGAAGGCTCAGAAGAAAGGAAAGAAAAGCAGGCCCACTAACAACAACCTGCAGCTTCTTAGAGAAACCCAGAAGTTCAGAAACAAACTAAAACAGGACGACCTCTGCTGGGAAACATGAGGCTCTCTGAGAGACCTTTCTGTGTGCATGCTTTGATGCTACAGCTGGTTGGACCACAACACTCCCTTGGTTCCTTGTGGTCTGTTTTCCCTTCTCTTCAAATGGCCTCTGGGATATTTTTAGTAACAACTGAAACGAGGGAATAAAGTGTTTTTGTGTTTCCCACAGGACTTGATAATGTGTTTCTCCTTAAACCTGTTAATCAATGGGTGATGGACTTAAATGAAGTAATGCACATACATGGGTAGATAGTGTATAGTTTATAATTAATGACCATGATATCTCCAATGAAGCTGGAGTAATCTATTTTAATTTAAAAATCATTTTAATAAAGCCTTTGCTCTCAATATTGTAAGTCAATTTTTTTCTCATGTTGCTTCTGCCAACAAAAATGTTTTTCTATAACTGCTTCATTGCTTTAACCTCACACTAGGGGGCAGTGCTCAGCCATATGTCAATGTTACAAATGTGAGGGATTACACCACACTGTACAGTTTCATGTATAATAAAATAACTTAAGGATGTATGGGTGCAGCAGCAAGATCCTAGTGTCCTTAACAGTGTGTAATAGAGATGGATCAACTTCTGTTTACTCTGTTATAGCAACTGGTTGGACAGCTGAGTAAATATAGCCCTGGCCACAGGACGAACGGATGTGGTTTCTGATCGAGGTGCACAAGTGGAAGGAACTGCTTCTTGCCACAGGATTGTGCAAATTCACACTGCCAGAACAGTCACATTTCTGTTTAAATTCAAATGATAGCTATTACTCTTTTTCTTCAGATTGGTGACAAGTTCCTGGTTGGCCTTGCTATTTAGCTTTTTTTGAGTCAGCCATCTTTTTATGCAATGAATATGTGAAGCTGCATCATAACATTCTTGCATTATCTCCTTGTTATCAGGCCTGTCAACATTTGTATTAGGTCACCATTTTTAATTATCAACTTTAAAGCTTGTCTTAGTCACTCCTTATCCAAACAACAGATTCCATTGGTTTTTTGGTGAGAAATGGTTGTGATAAAAACTTTATTTAAAACAGTGCAACACCCATAACTTCCCTGTCCAAGGTTCTGGGTCATGGGAGTACAAAACAGCTGATTTTTATTTTTGCCCTCAGCATTTCAGTGCGTTATCTAGCTAAAATTGATTGGTCCTGGTATTCTTGGCATGACTCTGAGTTCATGGCATGGCCTAATGGACTGAGCTGAGAGAGACTGAACCTATTGCATTGTTTTCCTGTGCTCCCATATTAGATTACAGAGCATGAATGGACACAGAAATCAGGTTAGCCGAGGCAAGTCTAGAGCCCTCATTGCCCACAAACAGCATTTCTCCTGACCCTGCAGCCATGATACCCGTGACTGGACGACCCTCTTTTTAATAGCAGTGTGTGTAGGAGGGCTGGGTAGAGTCTGTAAGGCATTTTGTGTGGGTATGTCGAAGAATTTCCTATAAATGACCAATATCTCATGAAGGTAAGTCTACATTGTACATTTTAACGCTGCAACTACTTGCTTTTATTATCAATAAACACTCATTACTTTCTTGAATAGTCGTAGGCCTACATAAAAAAGACAAATGTCTATAACAGTTTCTAGCATGATGTCTAAAGGTCTTGTTTTGACAGTCCAAAATCCAGTGATAATCAGTTTAATATGATTTAAAAGAGAAAAAGCAGGAGTTATCCATATTTGCTGCCTGAAAAAAGCATTTTCTGACATTTATGCATGAAAAATGTAACAATGAATCCGTTGTGCACATAACATTGGGATTACTTCTTATGCTGATCAACTCATTGATAAATTGCAAAATTAGATTGATCACAGTGTGTTTTAGTGTTACTAGTTTCCATGAAAAGAAAAAAAAAGTATATCTTCAGTGTGCGAAAAGCTCATAAAAGCAGTTCCTGATAGAGCTGCAGTAGCATTGCTGTCCATTACCAGCAGATACTGTGCAGGGTTGTTTTTTATGGACACACGAGAGAGGAATTATGTGGTTGTCCGAAAAACGTTTTTCCTGAAACTCTTTGGTTCTGGGAAACAGTGGTGACTCGGTGCCACTGGAAGAATAACTGCTCAGCACACACACTAATTCTACACACATACACACCTTGTTTAAGAATGTATACAGACTGTGATTCTTGAGGGTGAACACAGACATTTCCTTTAAAGCCACAGTTTTTGCTACATAAGCAGAAACGTGCTGTGACCTGGGAAACGGCTTGTGTCCTGTCTCTGTTTTTCCAATCGTGTTGTTCTGAACAGATTGGTTGGTTCCTCTGGGTTTGAATTACTACATGACAGCAAGTAAAGTTATTTGGCTGAAACGAATTATGTTTCTGTTTCCTTTTAGAGTTTAATGATACCATACAGTACATTTGAAGCTAACACTGGCTAGCTTGGCAGAATGTCTGTAAACAACTACAGATCTTTTTCACATATAAAGCTGCAGTGACTGTTTTGTTAATCTTTAAGTCTTTTCTATGCATATAGCCTGCTGTTTTCAATTATTGATATGTCCTGATTTTCTCTGTAGCCTATATCAAATCAATGCTTTACGTTTTTGGAAGACATTTAGATACTGCTATCATGGACATTCTATAGACCAGATATTTAATCATTGAATCTATAAAATATTAACCAGATGAATTGATACTGAAAACATGTATTATAGTTGCAGCCCTACACAAACATATCTATCTCCAAATACAGTTTTCAAAGGTAAACACTGCTGATTTTTTTTATTGTTTAAAGACTGTAAATATTTGATGAGAGGGTTTGTTCAGCACTGCTTTGCTATTATTCGCTCCTGTAAGACGAGAGCTTGTTGACCTAGCATTACACACACACACACACACACACACACACACACACACACACACACACACACACACACACACACACACACACACACACACACACACACACACACACACACACACACACACACACACACACACACACCACACACACACACACACACACACACACACACACACACACACCCCCCTAACTGATACTTGTTGTCTGGGCAACCAGCGGCTCAATTGTAACCATGGCGATGTATCCTGAGACCTGGCTCATCGTCCCTCTTTTGATTTGTCATTTAAATCACCAGCTCCAAGACAGTTGCCACTGCTGCAAAATGAAAAGGTGAACACGGGGATTTGTTTTAACAATATTCAAACTTTATTGGCTTTACATCGTGAAATTAAAGGCAACACTTGAAAACAAGGCACAAAATAAAAAACAAAAGGTTTGTGAGAGATGGAAAAAAGTAGCTCAAAATAAGCAAAACAACATTTCAAGAGGCTTTGTGGCACCTGCAAGTGTCTACATATGGCTGTCAAAGAGGGGTGGGAGGAACAAAATATCGTACCTTCAAGACGGCCTCTAACACAAAAAGGTAAAAAGGTATGGCACTACAGTGTGTGCAGAAAGAAATAAAGCCACAAAAGCAAATGAGGGAATCAAAAAGCTTTTAACTCGTTGCTCATTGATATTGCCAGGCTGAAAACTGAGGAGAGCACTCCATGACCAAGCACATTTAAAATTCTACTGAACAGAAAACAAGTAATTCAATAAAAAAATTGAAAATTTCAACCAAAGTGGACCTCAAGTCATCATGTTTGCATTATGGAGAAAATGTTGCAGCTATTTAGTTACAATGTGCTGGTGAGAAGTTGTCCAGGCTAAAACCAGGCTTCTTTTAGTTGAAAACTATATCATCCATTAGCTGCATTTAAACATCTATAATTCTATTGTGTGATTGGTTGATTTGTAGACACTTAAATGCCAGCCTTTAAAGTACAAAATACATCCAACAAACAGACTTTTCAAATATAAGCAGCCTGGTTTGTGCCTGCACATCTCATCAATAGTAAATGCTCTGTGGGTGTGATCTAGAAGTTAAGGCTGAGCATGATAAAACAAACATTTAGGCAGAATACAACACAGAAAACCACTTCGCGAAAGTGCTGAGTCCCATTCATTTAATAGGTGTGGCATATCATTTTTTTTTTTTACAAACTACAACTTTATATGGGTATTAACTGAATAAGGCACTTTTCTTTAAGAGGTGCACGGACTGAGTAAGTAGGAGAAGCTTCGGAGAGTCGACACAATGGACATCTATTGTGTTTTGAGGTCAACATGTGATGCTGTGTTCTTAAGGAATGCAGCTACCATGTCGAAAGCAGAGGCTGGATTCACACAGCAGGCAACAGCTGTGAATAAAACTCAAATATTCCTCTAAATTTAGGCGAAGGCTCTCCAAAAGCAGCAAATGGAATAATGGGTGCAGCTAAGGTAAAACTCTGGAGCCTTCTCGCTGCAGTTGGGTCTTTGGGCTGCAGCCTAATGCCACCAGGTGACTGCGTTAAAAAGGCGTATTAATGGTGAGCAGCAGGAAACATGTGAACCTAAATTATAAAAGCCAAAAGAAGAAAAGAAACATGGATTTATTACAGTTTGTGATGACAAAACAATGTGATTATTCATCCATTATCTAGTTAATATTCAAGACCGAGTATTTATACAAGCATCAGACTTTTTTGTTATTGGCTGAACCATGAAAACATTTACAAAGAGAGACTTACAAAACAAAGCTTGTCAGTGCAATGCTCAATTTCCATGCCAAAACTGAGGACTTTGGCTCAATGCACAAGTTTTCAAGGCATTCTTTCAACTAGCATATGGACTAATCACAAATAATCAAGTGGTTTTTAAGTGTCTAAATCCCTAAGAGCATATGCAATGGGAGGAAAAATCACAACTCCTAGCATTCAGCATGCAATAAAGGGAAAAAAAGAACATTCTTGACACCAACAAGCCTCTACGAGCAAAGATGTACTGATAAACACTCCTTCATTTAGCCTTTCCTTAAGTTGAAGATGAACAAAAACAGGACATGGCTATGTACAGGAGGGACAAAAAGGGAACAAATTAAATCACACAGTTAGCAGCAAGCTAGTAAGAGAACATGAGCTCTAGCATGGAGCTCTGTTGCTGCAGTTCTGCAGTTCATTCACAATCCTCTCATTTACACGGCACAGTCAGAAATCAGAGGTGCGATGCTCATTTGGCCAAACAAGCACTCAAACAGTCCAACATTTTTACTTCAATGCACTCTCCGCAATACTCAAGTTTATTAAACTAAGCCCAATGTTCTTGCCTTTTGTTTGAAGAACATTCCCTGATTTATAGCACCGAACAGCGGTCCCACATTTCCTGCCAGGTCACTGTTCATGCTTCGAAATTCAACACAATTGAGGAATAAATAGTGAGGAGGGAGGACATTTGGGAGCAGTGTTGGGCACTACTAAAGGGAGAGAGCCTTTACATCATCCATTTACACAAAGTCACCAGTGAGAGGACGATATATTCTTGTACTGAATATAGTCTTCTACTTATAGGGAAAAAACTTCAAGCTGGACTGATCAAGGCCCTCAAATGGCAACTATCTATTGTATACTTCACAATAAAGGCTCTTCAGTCCAGCTGGGATACTACAGTTCTCACCAATATCAGCACAGCGATACCGTTTCTTTCTTTAAAGAAACTAATGATAACACTTGGGCCTCAAACAAGAAGAAAAGACTCACACTCTTCCACCGCTATCTTTAAGTCTCCCAGGACACTAAAGGCACTTCACTGCTATCACTGTCCACATCAAGAAGGTGCATGCCATTTTCCTTATCTCCCTGTTCTCTATATTACACATTATCTAAAACAAAATATTTATTTCTATTTCTGAAATATTCTACAATCTTTCATTATGACCCACGGGCCCTCTTTGACTTCCCCGAAGAAGCGGGGGCAAAAGGCCAGCTGACGTTAAGAGTGGGTACGTTTTGATGTCGGTGAAGTTCAGAAATAACAGTTGGGAGATTAAAGGATGGGAAATTAACTTAATACAGGATTTATTGCATTGAGCTGCTCTAGTGGCAGTTGATTTTTGTAGTTTTTTTACAACTATTATAGGGAACGTTTTCCCTTAGGGACTTCAACAGCAGAAGACGCACAGCACTCCTAAAAGCCAAGGGTGACACCCAGAATAAGACTTTTGACCAGAGGGATCACCATTAGTTTTTTTGGTCTGACATCAGATCATTTAGTATTGCTTTCATTCCCTCGTGCGTAACCCCCACCACTTTGACATCATCTACAAACACATAATACAGCTTGGGGGAAGAGGGAACCTGCCTACGATTCAACAGGCTAAAAGCAATACTGAATGATCACAGTCGTCACGTTTAAGAATAGCTGTGAACTCAAACAGTGTTTCCAAATCCAAAAAAAGGATGATAATACTAGCAGTTTGCAGCCGTCTTACTCCCAACAGGAAAGCTACACTGTGTATATGACTAATTCTCCGTTTACTTGAGAGAATAACATGAACCGCCTCACTCTGTTGGGAAATGGCGTGCACAGAATGACTAATGGCATGATGGAGGTGGGAGTAACCACCCGATAATTGAAGCTCAAAAAGCCATATTTCTTCAGCGTTGTATAGTTAAAATAATACATACAGGCCTTGGTGTGTGTGCCTTAATACATACTATAACAGAAGAGCTAATGCAGGCCTATATCAAAAGTGGCACAAACATCAAAGATCTAAAAAAAACCTGCTAGAAAACACTGTTTGAGTTCCCCGTGATGAGTGCGTGCCGAGTGGGGAGTCCTCTCTGGAAGGTTCTGGTTAGTGATGGGGATTGGTCATGTGACGTGGATCAAAACGAGCGGCTGCTTCAAAGGGTGTGGTAGTTGCGGTCCTTGGACTTGCAGAACTTGTAGAGGAAGAAGATGACGGCCTGCAGACCCAGGACCAGCACTATTCCACCGATGAAGCTCGCAGCGTCGAAGGTGTTATGGTGAGGCGCAGGAGAGGGGGCGACCTTAGTGGTGGCCGGGGTGGTGCCAGCTGTTATAAAAGACAAGAAATGGAGAGTTAATGCATCTTTCAGGACCGATTTAGGAAATAGTCTTGCTCTGTCACAATGTCAGACTTACTTGTATTAGAGGGGAAGCCGTGGTGGAGATGTTTCCACTATGAGTCGTGATGACAGGGGGAACACTGGTGGTATTGGCTGGTGTAAGGTTACAGTGAGAACACATCCATTAGTCTTTACACGATTTCCTTTAAAGCTATATGATTTATTTGAAGTTGTAATCCCTAAGAATTTGGTCTGGGTTCATTTGCACTCATGGTATCAGTAAGTACGGTTCAATACCAACGATTTCTTGAGTCTTTGTCAGGAGTACGAACGAGTAAAAGTGTGTCTGAAGTGCAGCCAAACAAACGTGGTTTTGATAAAGGGATAAATCAATAATAAATTCAACCACTATTTGATTTCAAGCTGCACACAGCTGAGTGTTTCTTTCTCAGCAGGGCACAGTAAAGCTTGTTGCCTCGCTGAGTAGTTGGAGATGTAACGCTAAAATAACTCTTCATTTAACAGCTAACGGTGACTAGTTCTGTTTTTTTCTTAGTCCTTTGACAAAAGTAAAAAATTATCCAACGATAAAAAGTGCTGATGATTACAAGTACTTGTTTTGCAGGCAGATTTATGGAACTTGTGACAAAAACATTGTTTCTTTTGACTGCTGCACAATAAATGCCACACTGTGTTGTGCCAATTGAAGTCTTTAAATGTGACGTTGCAGTAGTAGGATATGTTGGGTTTGTAAAACTGAACAATAAACAGCCTGATATCGCTTAATTGAAGCTGAATTACACTCTGCATCACTTCCGGTCAATCCTTCGTCAATTGGCAATTTGAGTGGGGATGGCGGACTTCACCTCTAACAATGAAATCTACTAACTAAACTATATAAAGACGCAATTACAGATACATTGCAAATACATTGCATAGCTAACAAATGTAGACAGTATATAATATCAAAAACAGGGTCTGATTTCATTTAATTCTTCAATATTACAACTTTGGTACATCTAAATAAAACTACTAAAAAGACCAAATCGTATGCTGCACAACAGAGAGTAAAGCTCAGACAGTAGCAGAGGTTTTTTAGGACTGGTTACCTGTGATTGGCTCAGGGCTGCTGCCGTTAGAGGAGGCGGTGGTGACAACAGGGGGAGGGGGGGCTGAAGTGGGAGGAGGGGCTTGAGTGGGAGGAGGGGCTGGCGAGGTAACAGCTGGACAAGGAACCAACACCAAGACAGGGTGAAAGGGGGAAAGCAATAGACACCGCACAAAAAAACAATGGCCAGAAATACACAGTGCTGCTTCATCATTTCTCTTGGATGGGTGGAATTATTTGTTTCACTTAGCCAAGTTTTGCCAACAAACATGACATACAAAGTGCTTAGACTGGCCATTAACACCTCAGTGCTAAACCCAAAGAGAATCGGCTGATTATTAGTATTGTTATTATTTAAATACAAATATGGCCTCTGCCGATTCTCTGAGGACCGAAAAGAAGATGTTAATATAAAATGTTAATTTCCCAATCTGATATTTGATAGAAACACTACCCTGTTGGACTTACCTGAGCATGTAGCATTAGAGCAGGTCTCGTTTTTTGTCAGAAGAGTCATGTTGTGACAGCCAACAACTGCTGAAAGACATAAAAGTATCATAAATGAAATGCTTTATGTGAATTAATGTGGCAAGAGTTATAGCACTTCAATCCTGAGCCTTTCATTTCCAGCTGATATAGAGTCATTATGGTTGTACAGCTCACAAAGAAGTCAAATGACAAACATCAGTGCGTGTGTACAAAACATACACACAGTCTCCATCTCCAGGTCTTTCCTCTCTGACCCTCTCTGTGTACACAACATAGCCAAATAGTCACAAAGAAATTACATTTTAGATGTAAAAAGCTGTTTTTCTATGCATTAGTTATTACGTTTGACCACACCAGCAGTGTATCTGGCAACACAAGAGCATGACTCAACAAAATAAAACGTGAAAATCTTTATACTTATATCTCATTGTCACTATTGTCACTGGCGATAAAAGAAAGTAACTTCAAACCAAGGGTGGGAAAGGGATTCAGATAATATACTTAAAAGTGGCAATGCTATAATGGAAAAAAAAGCTTCTTCAAAAGTCCTGTACTGAAAATATAACGGTACACGTAGGTACAGAATAAATATATAATATAATATAAATATAATATAAGCATTCAACTACAAGGACTGGTTATGCAACAAGAAGAGGCCCCGTCAGAGTTTTACTATAGTATTAATGTATAAACATGTGAGAAGAGGCATTTTAATGTGATCTCATTTTAACACATTCATGTGCAGAACTTCATTAAATGTACTATTATTATTCCAGTACTATTAAAGAGTGAAAACATAATTTGTTTTATTTTTGTCTCTCAAAGTTTGAATGTCTGGGTGTATTCTCTTTAATTGTTCAGATCAGATTACTGATTAACTATGAGAGAAGGGACTTTGACCCCGCTGTGAAGCCTTGCCTGTCCTCAATAATATACAACACAAGATACAGACGAAACATCATAGTTACTTATTGTTTTACCTATGAAACACAATTGTACTTATTTACAGACATGATTAACGAATATTATATTCCATAATTGGAAAAAAATGATGAAAACATTTATTTAAATTAGTTTTCATTTCTTTAACTTAATGGTTTAACTCAGCCCGTGTCACAGACAGGAAACCATGAGTCATGACGGACAGCACCTTGTGACATTTAGAGTCTTTTCACACCCAGTGATGTTGTGAAACTGCCGTTGGGCTTAAGCGCGGGCAACCACACATAACCTCTGATCAGAAATTGCGTTGTACTAGTAATGGATAAGTTGTTGTAAAATTATTTAAAATATCCTTCTTGCCAAACTTCTCAGAGGGTTTATCAGACCATGTTTAAGAGAAAGCAGACATTTTTTAATTCTAAAAATATATTATGCATCAGAGCTTAGATTATTGTTTCAATGTATACATCAACAGAAGAATAAGTTGCCATATTAACATTTATACAATTATGTTTCAAGCAACAAGGCCAAAACTGTTAGTTCTTAAATGTAATGACTTGATGCTTTTATTTGTCAAACATGACAGTACATTGAATATCTTAGAGTTTGATTGAAATTGCTTCTTTTTTTTTCTCACCTTGAGCTGTGTGAACTTGTAATGATTTGATTTTTAAATGTATACTAAACTATGCAATACCTCTGATGTGCAATAATGTGAATTCAACTGTCAGTCCGTCTACTTATCATGTTCAGCTTTTTATGGTTTGCTTCTTTAATTTGCCAAACACCGTTTTGGTGAGACTAATCAATTATGATCTTATTTAGGATGATCTAGCTTACTGGAAATCGCTCCAGTAATGAAAACACAGTAACAGTATACAAACATCAAGCATGGCCGCAATTTTCCTTCACTTGTATCGGTCCTCTTTTTGGAACAAGGTACAAGATAATAACTAAACGTCTGAAGTGATAGGGAAGTGGGAAACATATAAAGCTTTAATAACTGTTTATTACAGTGACAGGGGAGGCTGTTAAAGACCTTTGACCCCATCTTTGTGTGGATTGAAATGGGACTAATGGCTCTTGATTTGCTTATACAAGCACACAGGAACATCATACAGGGAACTGTGTACTAAATGTGGGACACCTGCTGCTGTAAAACATGTTGCTCCACCTTCCTTGCGTGTAATACAATAATCCACAGCAACCATCCAACCTGACGACTCCCGCCAGATGGCTGACCATAAATTACAGTAAGGCTGCTGCCATTGTTCAAAGCATCTTTTGGCTTTATCAAAATAGGGTGAAAAATAACTCGAAGCCTGCGTTACATTCTCCACAGCTCCCAGAGCTTCTTTCTGTATCAGGTTCATTACTGTGGGCACTAGCATTTGAAATAAGCTACTATTAAAAGGCTTTCATGTCATAACTATTAGTTTGTCAATTTATGATTTAATTATTGAGGATGGGTCTTTTTCAGGGCTGTTCTTTCAGGTTCCTATCACTGTCACTGTGCCCTAACTTGCCTCCACTGTTTCTCTATGTACCTCCATCTTGTGTTTCCCAGAATGCTACCTAACATGATTAAGCACTTCTGTCCTGACTGACCAGGAAGTAAAGTAAGGACAAAAAAAGTCAGCTTCTTCATATATCTTAAACTCAAAACTAACAAAAGCTGGAAACGCAATGACTCACTGCCTTTCATAACTGTGATTAAGTAACATCAAGATCAAGTCATTTCGAAAGTGTTGGCGGCATTATTTTTCAGACACATCGATCTATGTAAGTCAGGACATGTGGGAGGAGGGTTTTCAATCTCCAGTGTGTTACAGCGCTGTTATCTCGCAGGCAGCTGTGAAAGGTGAGACCAACTCTCACCCTTTTTCGATATAGTGACGTCTTCCTCACCACGAGGTCCAGTCATAACTAGATCAAGCTAGAGGTGTGAGTGAAAGCCTCAGAAAGAGCTTCCTTGTTAAGAGCACTCAACCAGCTTTGTCACAAATGACAGCCTGTACTTAGAGACGCTACAGAGCATGTACACGTGTAACGCTTTTAAGCACTGGACTGCAGGGAAATGCATGTCCACAAATTCCCTAAAGCCAAGATAAATCTGGTAATGACAACGTGGAAGCTCGCTGCTGCAGTGTGGTCATGCTGCGCTTCAGCAGAGCCATCTTGACTGGACAAAGCTGACCTTTCCACATTTTGCTGAGTTCATATGAAAAAGGGCGATCCATTTTTGGGTTTGTGAAAGATTTTAGCTCTGGCTTACTTGTGTTGGGAGCAGTCAGTGTTGTTAAACAGTGTTGTTAAACAATGTTGAGCCTGCTTTTGTAGTAGGCTGTTTGTTCTGGTGTGTGACAGAGCGCTGAAGAGAGAGACATTTTCCAACATGAACAAGAGAAAAACAGCCAAACCTCTCTTTAAGTTTTAACAATGAGTCCTTTTCTGGTTTATATTACCATCAGATTATCAAGGAGAAAAAACGATAATCAAATCTTCTGTACAAGATAAATGAAAACTTATGAAAATGACCTCAAATCTTACAAGACAAATAGAGCTCTTGATACACTTGTTGTTTTGTTTTTTGTATCAGGGCATGATTGTTTGCTATTTTCTTGTGGCCGTTTTGTGTCATTGTAAACCTGTACATGTTTCTCACTTGGGAAATACAACAGGCTTTACTACCCAGACCCTGTTGGCTCTGAGAGGATATAAATAGTGCTGACCTCACCTGTCCTGTTCAACCACTTATTGCATTATTAGGTCAAGTGTCATTGAGGGACATATACAACTTGAGACAAAACAAAAGAAGGGTGTGGGATCCTCTAACGCTCCTGGAAAGAATCAAAGCTACTCATTGGCAAAGTTGTCTAACAGGTCAACTCCCATGAGACGTAAAATGACTTTGTTCTTGCCTCAACTGTTGCTGGAGAAAAGCTGGACCAACAAGTAATACAGTTACAACAGACAGAGTATCTTATTGTTTGAGATTAATAACAACTGAAATGTATGACAAGAACACAGCGCACTCCAGTCCTGAACCCGAGGCATAAATTATGAGAACAGCGAGGCACATGAAACTAATCTCTATCCTATCTGCACACTCTTTCCTCTAACTGAGGCCGTTATCCTCTCCTTCCTTCTGTCCCCCAGCGTGAGGATATTGCAGGCTTCCTGACACACATCCTCTCGCTTCCTCTCCTGTTCATCTTCTTCACAATAACCAGAGACCTGTGTGTGCCTGCTGACACACACTGAACTCAGGCCAATATTAGAGAACAGCCCTCAAGGCCGATAAAGTCAATAACAAACAAAGAAAAAGTGTACGTGCAAGGTTCAGCTTTTGGTCAGAAGTCTACCCGTTTACTTAAAACAAAACTCAAGCAATAAACACAAAGGGTTTATCTCACAATTTAATAAATATCTGCTGAATGAATCAGCGTGACAAACGTTAGATTTTAATATAGAAGATTGTTTGACTGAGTTCTGCTTTACTCATAACACCCTTAACCTGATTTCCTAACACTGATAACAGCACGAATAAACAACCAGCTCATCTCCTCTCATACTAAAAACTCAACCCATAAGAGAAGTACGCAGTTGCAGTGAATGAAAAACCGTTGGTTGATTTAGGAAACAACTTGTCATGCGGTTTTGATATGGAAACTCTGTTTTAATGAATGATGCATATTACTAAATCACAAACAGCAGACTTCTGAATGAGATTGAAAAAATACCACTGCGGCATATTTCTCCACATCCTGAACTCTGCAGAAGTCAGAAAGATTTCTCATACTGTGGGCTCCCATGTTTAGACATTTTAATTAACATAATGACATTACTGCACCGGTGATACAGAGACGAAGGCGAAAGAAGGTAAAAAGTGGTGAAAGTCTCGAGGCACCACATGATTCAATGCTGATCCAAAGGGCTATGACGCGGTGAAAAAACGGTTATCCATACCTTTTGATCCATAAACATATTTTTTGCCCTATATCACAACTGGCTACTGAATTTACTTGCATTGTCTGTATTTATTAATATGGTAGTAACAACTGAAAGGTTACATATGCCAACATAATTCCTAGCAGTGCAATACACCAACAACAAGATAAACAAAAGTGTTCCTGTAGCAGAAAACTTTAGTAAATAAGGGAAGACTTCAGCATGATCTGAAGTACTTCATAGCATAAAAGCTTAAAGAAACTCAAGAAGCAGCCTAAGCTCAGAATGTAAATATGAGACACATGTTTATATCCTTTATGTTTCACCATAGCATTAGTTCAGTTATAAGGAAAGTAGCAGTCTAGTCTCACATAATTGAAACATGAGAGGACGAGAATTGGGTTTCAAATACCGATTATTGATCCTGCATCGAGACATAATCTTTCTAGAGAGTATTGCGATGCATGAATCCCTTTTCCCTTTACCGATACATTTGTCTCCCCTTCCATTTAAATCATCTACTAGCTACTACTGACGTTATTGTGCTGATTAAAAGTGTGTCTATGCAAATCACTTACAGAATGTTGCCTTAACTAGATCCTCTCCCTTAAGAGCTGTCTGCCAGGAATGTACTTCTAAAACCAGCCCGTCCTGATCAGTGTGTTGTTTGTGCTCCCAGACGATTACGATACAGCCTGGGCTATAGGGAAATTGGCATGACATCATCTAAAAGTCAGCATTCACTGCCAATCATTCTCTCCATACCGTAGGAGTCATGTGTCGAATCAGTTCAGCTGTCTGGATCACTTAGGACACACAAAGACAAACCTGTGCCTCTCCCTCCACAAGCCCACACACATGTATGACAGATACTCACATGTTGTTGTGCAGTTGACCCACTGGCACTCACTGCTACTGCTTCCACACAGAGCACAGGACAGGGAGGGACACTCATCTGAAAAGAAGAAGTCACAAATCAAATATAGTTGAGGTATATTTTAATAACTTCCTGCAGGTGATGAAAATTATACTGTTGCTATCCAGATGTTGCTGTATAACGGTCTCACTCACAATAACAACGCACATTTTAGCACAGGACACAATCTGTCTGCATTTCACATATTTATTTATTACAACAATAAGAAGTATTTTATCCGTACAGTATTTTTACATTCTTAATCTTAGTCTATTTGACATATTTATATTTTACTTCCCACACATTTACCTGTATATTGGTCACTATTTGATTATATTTACATATATTTCTGTTCTGTTCTTCTTGCACTATTTTGCATTGTTTTATTGTTTATGTCTTATATATATTTATGTTGCATTGGTGAAGGAGCCTGGGACTTGACATTTCCATTGCCATAACTACACTGTAGCTACTGTGCATATTAAAATAATACCTTTTAATCTTAAATGTAATGTTTGAATTTTAAAAAGTGACAGAATAGAGATTCAAAATGTTACATAACAAGCTGATCTGGCTCCTGATCAACTGGATCTGACAATAAGGGTTACACACGAAGATCTGCTATGGCTCCTCTTGTCATGCACATCATGTGAGAAATATTACTGTAACATAATTTTACATTTAATTTCGGGTCTATAGCTTGCTAGCAGGCTAAAGCGTTAGCTGGACAACTTGAGCGTAGACATTATACTGTCAAGTTGCCAAAAGGATCATTTTGTACATTTAATTTTAGAAAGAAAATAAAGAAAGGACGGGAGACAGCTGTCAAACATAGAGCTGAAACATCTAATAGTGCACTGTAATAACCAGAAATGGAGGCATGCAGACAGATAAAATCAGTTTTCTGGTGCATGTCTTCATCGAGCTGGTTAGCCTTTTAGCTCAAACTTACCTGCGGCTGCGGCGCCAATCAGACCCACGACTACAGTGAAAAACACCACCTTCAGGTACATGACTGCGGCCGGTTTAATCCTCTTTATACTCCGAGAAGATACAAATGTGTGCTGAAAAACGTTGAGAATGAGACTCCAGAGATTTCACAGCTTCCTTGCCGTCTTCTTGCGTTTCTGGTCGCTACTGCTGTTGCTTGCTGCTCGCTGCCTCGCTACTTCCTACTTGACAGGTCATGTGGCACTTTTGGCTGGGAGGAGTGATAAAAAAAACGAGCGTATGTGAAGAACTACGTCAAAGGCAAGAAGGAGAGGAGTTTATTGTCATTAAGCAAAAGCTGTCACTCTGTTTAGGCAGTGGTGGAAAAAGTATTACGATTATTTACTTGATTAAAAGTACTAACCACACTGTGTAGGCCTATATACTCATTTTCAGGTAAAAGTACTGCATCAAGAATGGTAGGCCTACTTAAGTACAATTATTTAAGTATGTTTAAGATAATGTACTAAAAGTATTAGGAGTGAAAGTACTCATTGCAATATTTAAATATGTTTTAATATTTAAAAGCAGAAGTTATAATATAATAAACAAAGAAAAACCCCAATAAATCATACATCAGAAGGGATCCCATCTCTGACATTCCTGGCTCCTACACATGCACACTACTGAGTTTTAGGTAGAAGCAAAACCTTTAATAGCAACACCATTTTTGACGCTAATACACATTTATATCTGACTCTTGAGGGCTCTGAAGTGAAGTGTACTTCTTGCGCCAAATCATCGATCCAAATTAATCAAAGTTTATTTACGCTTTACAGTTTAAACAGACAAAGAAATTAATAAATATATAAATGTAAGTGGAAATAAATGTATAAATACATTAAAGATATATAGTGTGTGTTTTTTTATTTATACATTTATTTATTTCAATATTTATTTATTTGTTCTTGTATTTTTTTATTCCTGTATTTATTCCTGTATTTATTCCTGTTTTTATTCCTGTATTTATTCCTGTATTTATTCCTGTTTTTATTCCTGTATTTATGCATTTTTTTTTTTTTTACTTATGTCATTTTCTGTCCTCCATACCTGTGTGCTAGTTGTGCGCATACAAGTACAAATCACACGACAGCAAGACCTATAGTTGGGCATTTTAAAAACACATTGGTGGTCCAGGTCTATGCATTGGTTTTTCATGCAGGTGCTCGAGGTTCAACACCCAGGGGAGGGACATCTTTTGTCTTCTGCTATGCTGATGTTAAATCTGGAGAAATTGTCCCCACCACTTTTTCTGACAAAGTGACGCCTATGCCTGAATATAATGTTCGATGATTTCATCTATACTAAATAATCATATTTAAATCATAAGTCGCTTGTTACATGTATCTCAGGTTTATTTTATTCCATGAATAACATTGATAAAACATTTAAGCACTTGACTTAAAACTTAAACACTCCACAGTCTGTAACTTTACATTCATATTTGGGTCTTTCATTGCAGGTCACAGCTTCTTCTAATCTCCTGAGGACGTCGACACCCTCAACCACGTGACTAGAATAGAAAACCAAGACATTAGGCTCCAACTAATCAGAATTGAGATTATGCAGGATTGAGAAATAAAATAGGTGTGATACAAACCCAAAGGCAACATAGGTCCTGTCCATCCAGGGTGTTGGCTGCAGGGTGATGTAGAACTGGGATCCATTGCTGTGGGGACCCTTATTGGCCATTCCTAGAGTGCCACGTTTAGTATGGGACACAGCAAAGCTCTCATCTAAATGGAGAAGATGACACATGTTCAGCTGAGTTTTCATACAGTACAAGTAAATCCACTAACACACACACATTCATTGTAATACCGTAGGTGTTTTTACCTTCAAACGTTGGTCCATAGATTGACTCCCCTCCATCACCTTTCCTCACTGGATTAATATCTACGTGATATAAAGATACAGCTTCTATGTGAATAGACCAAAGACATTTGTACAAAAACCACTTCCTCAATTTCACATGATTTCCTAACAACTTCAGGTGCTGGTATTGTGTAAGCAAGGGCTGGGCTATGTAATGAGTATTGAAGATAGGAAGTTACAGGAGTTCACAGATAATTTAACTTCCAGTAAATAGAGTCAGATAAGTTTAAAAATCATGTGACGCAAATATAATAAAGCCTTTTCAAGCATAACAAAATAATCATTATGAACATGAACACAATTTCAATTCCAGTTCAAGTACTAATAATTTATTGATATATTTTCCATTTCAAGTGGCATGTATGTCAAATTAACTGCCCTGATATTGAAGTTGGATGGATTATTATGTATTTCTATTTTAATTGTTATTATACCCTCATATTTGTCTTGATATGAAAGGTGTAGCTTATAAATAGCTATTATAATGTTGTATTTTTAATTGTCTGGGTTTTATCCTGTTTCAATATTTTTTAACTGCTTTTTTCCTTTGCTTTTTCACTCTAGAGCTACTGTAAGAACAGAATTTCCTGGTGTGACATCATACAGTATTTCCAATCTTATCGTATCTTATTTAAAATGGTGACATTGAAATGTGGACCGTACCTCCACCTTGCACCCAGCCGTTTGGCACCACACGATGAAACAGGGAACCCTTGTAGCAAAGTGGGAGGCCACTTTCTGATCCGCCTCGCTCTCCTGTGCACAGAGCCTCGAAGTTCTTTGATGTCTTTGGACAAATATCTGAGAACAGCTGAGGAGAGGGAGGACAATGCACCTCGTAAAACATGCTGCCATTCTGTGATGTCATTTAGTTTTGTATACCAACCATTTAAAGAATATTACAATATACAAAAGTCAGGGATTTAAGATGACACAGGCGTTTTGTATAAGCAATGTGAAACAACATACATTTTTGCCTCACCTCAAACAATAACCTCCCTACTGCCTCTCCTGCTATCTCAATGTCCATGAAGACAAACTGATGCTATAATCAAAAGAAAGAGAGATTTATTATTTTCATTTAGATGATTTAAGGTTGAACAAATATAATGAATACATGATTTGGACAGGGCACTCTTCATTAATAAGAGCAGCTAATGACTATAACTGAAGCCTAATGTTCCTATAACCTATATAAATATATGTTTTTGTGACTGTGTTTTTGACTTGCCCCAGTGTTTCGAAGGTGTTTGTTGTAGTAGTCCTCAGTGAGAGCCATATAGAAAGCCTGTGGCCGAGTGAAAGAAAAATTCCACTCATTCTTGGCCCAGCGGGTGAGGTCCTTCTCATTACCCAGGAGAAGGCCGTTCAGAAAGCACATCAGGCTGCTGGAGTACTGCCACACGTCACCACGCAGCTCCTTGAATCACAAGTGTTAAACAACAGATGTGTGGTTGTGAATCAGCTTTTCAGAAAAGCCATGACGTCAAACTACGGCAGTTGTGTGTTGTGTATGTGTGTTTAGCTGTGGCATCACAACCCTCAGCAAGCTGCTGCAGCTCATCTACACGAGGGAAGATAACATGTATATTTACCTAAGTGCTGTACAATAATCATGTACTTGTACTTTACTTAAGTATTTTTCCATTTCAATTTTAGGTTACATTACACTTTTACTATCATTGTAGAGCATTGTTCTACTTTTCTGTTAATTTAATAATTTGCATTTCAAACGTATAATCAGAGGACTTACCCTTTTCTTTTGACACAGATATGTGTGCCAGTCTAATTCAAGGAGTGATTTAATTTTCGGATCCAGAAACTTCTCAGGAAACTTCTGTTTTAGTCCCTGTTGTTCATAGTCAAAGGATAAAAGTGTAAAATTGAGGGGAAATACATGTTACATAAAACTGTAAGAAATAAAAAGTTTTACCTCGACAATACTTTTGGCAACATGGAAACTGCGATCTTTAATCAAGCCGACAATTTCTATGTGTAGTTTAGAGTCCATGGTTTAAAATAAAAACTGTCAAAAAAAATCCTGAGTCTGGCCTGTAAACAAAAGCCTCGTATCCATAGCAACAAGCGCTTGAATATGACGTTTGTGTTGAAAAAGTAAGGCGTCGTTCGTCTTCGTGAGACTGTTCCTTTTCTTTCCACCTTGTTTTCTAAATAATCGAGTTCATTGAAACAATGAATGACATACGTACTACATAAAACGCCTGCTGATTACATATATTTAATTTAAACGTTGAATGTACTTTTTTTCACGTAGTGACAATTAAAAAAGCAACAAGGCAGCGTGATATAAGGATGTTCAACGGTTTGGGACGTGGCCCAACGGCGCCACTGTTTGAAATCTCCGGGTCTTTGTGGTCGTGTGTTGTGTGGTTTAACATTTACGTTTTCTACCTTTACCCTGCTATTAAATTAGCTATAAACTAATGTGTTGGTAATTATGGGTGTTCACGAATTATGGTCCATCGTCGAGCCGGTCCGTGAGTCTGTGCCTCTGTACAGTTTGAGCGGAAAAACGCTGGCTGTTGACCTGAGTTTATGGGTGTGCGAGGCCCAGCATGTGCAAGCGATGATGGGGAGAGTTACCAAACCCCACCTGAGGTAAGTGTCACATATATGTGGATTACAGGGGCTCAAAGTGTCAGGACCCCCCCCCTCTGGCTTTTGCCTACAAAATATCACTCAACGTACCAACCAGGAAGAGACTCAAAAAGACCACAAAAACTCAAAAAAAACGACAACAAAGTGTAGTATAGTGCCGCGCACATATATTATGGTTACTGATGTCGGTGCGGAGTGATATGCAGTTTGTGTTGATGCTGACCATGGATGTATAAGACGCCTTGAGGCATGCACTTATTATTACCATGGCTGAATGTGCATTAAGTCAATAGCAGTAGTTTCATCTGAAGTTAAAGCACAGAACGGATCCTTCATTACTCTCCAAGTCATCCGGTCAGTTACCTAACATATACGGCTATTACACAAAGAGGCACCAACAAAAACGCTACAAAGAGGTGCAAAACAATGTCATAATAAGTGACATAAAACCACAAGGAACACACAACAACATTAAAAACACAGACAAGTAACTATCAAGGCTGTGTGACTGGCTAACACCAGCTAACCAGTTAGTTCTAGTTTACATTCTTTTAACGTTAGCTTTAATTCTTATATTTAAAAACCTATTTTTTTGTCTCTTCTTCTGTGTCCAGGAATTTATTTTTCAGGGTGTCATCTCTCACGCTTATGGGGGTAAAGCTTGTCTTTGTGATGGAAGGCGAAGCCCCTAAAATCAAAGCAGAAACGATGAGCAAGAGGACAGAACAGAGATTTGGAGGATTGAAAAAGGCTTCTGCCCCTAAGACTACATCTAACACCAGCAGAGGGCGCTTTAATGCTGTACTCAGAGAGGTTGGTTGTTCCTCCACTCACATGCATCTTAATCATAATCACTTTTGATAAATAAATGTAGTTTATATCTGATTTTATCATTCTCTAACACTTGCAGTGTGCAGCCATGTTGGACTATTTGGGTGTGCCCTGGGTGACGGCTGCAGGCGAGGCTGAGGCCATGTGTGCCTACCTGGACTCAGAGGGCCTGGTGGACGGCTGCATCACTAATGATGGAGACGCCTTCTTGTATGGAGCCCGGACTGTCTACAGGAACTTTAATTTGAACAGTAAAGTATGTTTGTTAAAGTTAATCTCCATCATCTGCAGTGTGTTACATCTGGAGGACCATAACCTCATACTTACTTACATTTTAATTGTACACAGCTACTTTGCAAAGGATATTGAAGCTGTTGTTCGAAGGTTAAATTGTTACATAATGTTGTGGTTACTTGTTGAATTCATTAAGCATTTAAACATTAATCAGTATTGAAATTGACTTTTGCTGCAGACGTAAAACTTGTATTTTAACTAGCCAGTATTTTTGCGTTTTTGCTTCCCATGTATCAATACTGTATTTTACTCTAATGATGCAATTAAATATGCATAATACTGTTTCTCACCTTCCCTTCCAGGACCCTCAGGTGGACTGTTACAAGACCTCCAGAGTACACACAGACTTAAATATCTCCAGAGAGAATCTAGTTGGTCTGGCCGTCTTTCTTGGCTGCGATTATATTCCTAAGGTAGGGAGAACATGTTACTGTAAATTTCCACTATCAAAATCACCAATCTGAAGATATGTTCACTATGCATTGTCATTATTCATAAAGGGCATACCAGGTGTTGGAAGAGAGCAATCACTGAAGCTTATCCAGATGCTGAAAGGACAAACTATTCTGCAGAGGTGGGAAACACAGATTATTAAAAGCTCATATTTTTATATCACAGTGGTAGAGCCCAACTGTACAAGATGCAGTCACAAATCTTACAGGTGTGATGTTGAGATCTAAATGAAAGCTTAGTTTAAAAATGAATGTGGTCTGAGCAAGGGCGCAGGAAGAAGAGTGTAGGAAGTATTTAAGAAATGGGCCCACCCTACTTTACTACCCTGGCCCAATTTGGCATGACAGCTGTTGTATCTAGTTTTCTGACTTTTGATTGCAGATAAGCATTCTTATCCTTACTGATAACCTTTCTCTGATCTCCCCCAGGTTCACCCAGTGGAAGGAGGACAATGCGGGTGTGTCTGAGGGAGTTTTAAAGAAGGTTCCCCACTGCCACCTCTGTCGACATCCTGGTGAGTGGTGCCCCGCTTTGAACTCTGACCCCAGTTCGCGATGCTGATAAGAGGTGGAAAGATCAGGGGGGGTTGTCCCTAACAGGACATGTCTCACACATTAAAAGCCATTAAACCTGTCATGTTAAAACATACACGTATGTGAGAGATGGGTTGCTCTGAATATGCTTTTGACTTTACAGAAGTTGTAGTAGTGTGTTAGATTTTCAAGTTGTTGTCGTCTTCTCCTACTTTTGTATTTGATCAAGTTTTAATTCAGATGTATCTCCCTTTTCCAGGCTCAGCGAAGGCACATGAACGTAAAGGCTGTGTGCTTTGTGATAGTAACCATTTCTGTCAGCCTCAGGACTTTGACTACCAGTGTCCCTGTGACTGGCACCGCTTCGAAGAGACCCGGCAGGCCGTGTCTCTTGAGGCAAACATCAGGAAGTATGTGACTTTTTTTAAAGAATTGCATGCAGGACAGTGGATCCCATTTACTAAAATGAAGATCAAGACTAGCATCTTTTTAGTCAATAACCATCCTTAATCTTAGGATGTGGAATAGCTCTTAATGCTCCAAAAGCATTGATTAGTTATAATTTTTTTATCATCAGAAATATAATCGGCAAGCATTTAGCTGTATTCCTATTTATCAAGAAGTCAAAATGGCAAAAGATATGTGTTTGCAGAAACTAAAAAAGAATATTTTGTTATTATTTAATGAGTGAGCTTTATCTCTTGGGTTTTGGTTGGACAAAACAAGACTCTGACTTTGGAAAGTTGTAATGGGTGTTTTTTAAAGAATGATTTGCTTCCATGTTGTGTGTAATCTTTTCATTTTGTATTTTATTTCTTTTTTAGGAAAACACTGGCAAGCCAACTGTTCCCTTTTACAGAGGTACAGCCATTTTTCACAGTAGTATCATAATTAACAATATATGTTTGGTTTTTAATACTTGAATAACATTTTGCAGATCATTAAAGAGTTCCTGATTTCCAAGGACAAGCCTGTGTCACAGTTCAAGAGGAGACAGCCAAACCTGATGCTGATACAGGTTGGTTTTAATAACGCGTTAACATTTTTATCTCTTTTAAGTGAGTTGCATGTTTAAGTGAGTTTTTTTCTCCAGAAATTTGCCTATGACAAGATGGAGTGGCCGAAGCACTACACCAGTGAAAAGGCGTTAGTCTTGATGACCTACTCAGAGTTGATGAACAGAAAATATGGAAGAGAAATGTCTTCCCAAATCAAGCCCCTCAGGTAGACCTACGTTCAATTTCAATTTATTTAACAAAAACAAATATGTAGCTTTAGTGGCATTGTCATAATAAAAGGTTATTCAGCACATGCATAATCCACAACTTCTTTTTTATACAACAGAATTTTGAAACCAAGGGTGAGGAATGCCGTCGCTTGCTTTGAGATCGTCTGGAGAACACCAGGTGAGTTATATTCTTATTCCTTGCATGCTATAATTTGTTATATTACAAATGTGAGAAGAAAAGCGACATTTAGTTAAGAAAACATCCTCTGGGCTGAGTGACGGGACTGCTGCAGCGCGAGGTGGAGGTTGGGCAGCGAGGGGCTCGTCCCCGGGTCGTCTGTTAGTGCCTTGCTGTGAGGTTGGGTTCAGAGGTGGCAGATCACTCACAAGGCCACAAGGTGCTAAACGGGCTTCCTCCCCAGGCTAGGAAATGTGTCATATCAAAGTCCACTTCACTAACAAGACCAGCCTAAGACACTCGCAATAAATTCATTCAGAATGTGGTTTCCTCTGTCATTTAAAAGAAGTATTTCTCAGAAAACCGATAAGTACATTATGCGTATAAATACCATAAATCGCTGGATATTCTAAATTAGACCTATCTGAAATCATTGATTTAAAAAGTGACTTGCAGTTAAATGACTGTTGGTGTGAACTGCAGTCCGCTGGTTCAATATCCCCGCTTATCCTGTCATGAGTCCACACAGGCACATTTAGATGAATTGGGGGAAAATGTAGGTTTATTTGTGATGCATATACATTTAGAGAACATTTTATCTAAAAAGTAAAATAAATAATAATATCACTGCACTCATACATAATTCTAACACTTATATATTAAGTGTTTCTTATATGTTGCAAAATCCCTCAAGTAATATTGTTGCCAGTTATATAAAAACATGTGGCTGTATTTGCTCTACTGTATTAAAAAACTCTTGTATACCCATTATCTTACCTTTACCTGAACCTTTATTAACCTTTTTCTAACATTCAAGTAAATGGAATATTAGTTAAAATGTTAGTTTTTGTTCTGTTGGTTTTGTTTGGTTTGTTGACATTTTGAGGGTTTCACTTTTGACTTAAAAGTGCAAGACTAGTCTTATTGGACCTGACCTTGATTTTTTTCTTCTGCAGAACATTACGTGTTTCCTGAGGATCGTCCTGCGGAGGATCAGCACGAGGTGAGGACGGTGGAGGAAGAGTCTCTCTTCCGTGTGGCCTTCCCAGAGGTGGTGGAGAGCTACCTGAGAGACAAAGCTCTGGCTGAAGAAAACAAGACCAAGAGTAAGGAAATCATTTATAATATCCACCCTCCATTTAAGAAAAATACGTTTTCCTTTGAATTTGTTCCTACAATAACCATATCTGACAGTTAGTGTAGTTAAACTTCTCATGAGAAAGTAGGAGCCCCCCCACAGACTTGACAAGCTCCTGATCAAAGACACATGGAGCTTCCACTTGTTTTGAAAGTCTATTGCAGCAGCTCTGACACCTGAAGAGTTTGGCAGCTCACCGGTTCACACCAGAGGCTTTGATGCAGCCAGAGGTGTCTGTCTCACAGGCTGCGCTGTCACTTTATGCTGGTTATACTGTGCCCCCCCCCCCCCCCCCCTAGTCCTAACTGCTGCAGAGCTTCACTTCCTAATGTGTAGGAAAACTATCCGCTGATATTCAAAGAGCTTTCTGTCAATACATCCAGAGTGAATATGTTTACAGCAAGGTTATAAAAGTTCTGAATTTTCAACTATTTTATTTTGGAATAATTTGTGTTTTCAGAGTATGTTTGCTAGTTTTTGTTTAACTTTTTGTATTTAGTTTTTGTAGGGCCTGGTATACTGTCTTATAAGTATAAAGCTTCATATAGATACACAATAAATGGTTGAAGAACTGTGTAGACATAGCCATCATTTCTTTAATTTTTTCAATTTGGAACCCGAGTTATTTTACTACCACTGTCAGAAAAACTCACCTACAATTTCATCCTGACATTGTTGGTTAACATCAGAACTGATTTTGAATAGCTTGGTTAAAAGTTACCTTACACCTGATACATTACTTAAATCATGTTCTTGTTATTTCTACAAGTCTATAGACTTTTTTCGATTTCTTTTCAGCTTACGTTTATAATAATAATATAACCCTGGTTCACAGTAGACACCAACTCATTCTAAATGCAATTTGAAATCCTTCAGTCGTATAACACTGACATCTGGTCTCAATCTTCTTCTGCAGAGAAAAAAACAAAGAGTAAAAAGGAGAAGCCATCTGATGTTTCTGATGGTATTTCGGACCTCTTGGCTCAGATGACCATCCAGACTTCCTCCAACACTGAACCACAAAAGCTGCCCGCTTCAAACCCAGATGACCTAGAAGTGGTGGTTTTGGACACTCCAGTGAACCATAAACAGCGTCAGAAGTCAAAAGAGGAGCACAGCAGTTTGGGCGATTGCCCCAAAACTCCTCTGTCTCATGCAGGAAGTGAAGCTGCTGCTGCTTCTCCATCCGTCTCTGATGCTATCGACGCGCTACACCTGAGTGATATAGACTGGGAGGCTTTGTCTTTCACGTCTTCTCCAACTCCACAATCTACTATTAACCACACCACTGAGCCCAAACTGAGGGAAACCACAGACAGTGATGTTATTGATGAAAGAATTGAGCTGAAAATCTCAAATGACGTCGTAAGAGCAGACTCAGATCTGAGGTGTGCTTCACAGAGTGTCCTTTGAGGGACAGGCTGCTCATGAGGAACACAGCAAGAGCTATGGACCTGAAGGAGAAACACAATGATGAGATCTCAAAACAGCTTAACTATGAGTTGGCCTCTCTCAAAAAAATGTCTTCTCATAACTCACACCCAAAACCAAATGGACAGATCCCCGATAAAGGTAGCAGTGGCATTGCATTGTTAGGGAAAGAATCTGCTGTAAATAAAAAGGGACCACTCACTGAACAAAAGCAGAGTGCAACAAATAAGGCAGAAACTCACAGTTCACAACCGCGGTTGACGCCTATAGTACAAAGTAAGACAAAGGACAACGGCCCCCAAAAGCCTCCTCAGAAATATAAATTTGTCCGGAAAGCCATTTCATCATCCACACTCGCCCCACAGAGGTGCAACTCTGACCCCGTTCAGAGTGACAGGAACGCATTGCACAGCACCAAGAAGAGTGTGTGCATGAGTGTGTGTTTGTCCAGCGAGGAAAGTGATGCAGAGAACAAGCAGACAGGACCACAAAGAAAAGCTTACAGCAAGCACACGAACAAGATGAAGGGCAACTTCCTGTCTGCCATCCCACTGAAACTTAAAACAACCAAACCGACAGCTAAAGCAGCTCCTACCATTGTTCAGTCTTTACAGCCAAAAGCTCAGAGCTGCAGTGCAGACATTGAATTAAAAAGCAGACCTGTAGCTACTCAAAGCAAATCTCAAGATGTCCCACCAGCTCACGTTGATGGTGGTGTGTTTCCTCAGACCCCGGGATCACCAGCCGTCGTGTTGGACAGTGATGACTCCATTATTTGTGTTGAGAGTCCACTGCCACTGGCAGAGAGACTGAGACTGAAATTCATGAAGTGAGCAGCACGAATACAGGATGATGACATGTAAGATTTTAGGTTTCAAGTTTGAACAATTAACCTTGGATTTCGGATTGTTGAACCGACAGGCCTTTTGATGAAAATTATGTAATTGTGAAGATTTTTTTATGTAATATATGTTGTGAGATTAAAAACGTTGACTGATTATGCCAATGAACAAAGACAATTGTTCACATAAA
This sequence comes from Dissostichus eleginoides, assembly GCA_031216635.1. Lineage (NCBI taxonomy): Eukaryota > Metazoa > Chordata > Actinopteri > Perciformes > Nototheniidae > Dissostichus > Dissostichus eleginoides. Next base: position 18,889,746 of record CM062281.1, on the reverse strand, counting down.
TATTTGTTCCAATTAAGTTTTTGTTGCATCAAAGTTGTCCTTGCTCTTACCGGCCTGCTCCTCTGATCCTGAGAGTAACAGTTCATGTAAATCAGAAGTAAAAAGGTTGTGGATTAGCACTGTTTCAGAATGTAATACCATGTAACGGCACCACATGTGCTTATTTTCTCCTGCTGCTGTTTGACAAGCTACATGTCACTACGCACAGCTAGAGAGGAGGCACAGAGGACGCTGAGCCATTGGTTTTACAACCTGCCAGTGTCGCTCCCCTTGATCATGAGTGAGGCCTTACACACCTTTTCAGACATGAAAGGTCTGGCAGGAGCTTGGTGACAGCTGCATCCTCTGCCCAAATAACAACTAAGAGCAAGTACTTGGTCTTAAATCCTGTTATTCCTGACAGTTTCTCAGGGAAATTCAGTTTGTGTTCCAATGCAGATCTCATTAGTAAAGTAAAAGTTTGTTCAGATGTGTAATTTGTTTGTGAATGATATTAACAATTGGCACTTTCTGACATTGAAACAGGAAAACTGCCTTTGAAACAATTGACCTTCTCCAGGTGGCAAGTAAATATATGTGCATTAAAAGAAGAAGACATACTTTATTAATCCCTCACAGGGAACATTTCTTGAGAGAAAAGAAAACAGGATTGATTTGATTTATCTCGAACAAAAAATAATAATAATGAAATGAAACATGAGAATTATGATACTATATAAACTTAAGCAGTATTAAATTGATAAACAAAAAATATTATTGACTTACAAATTATATATAAACAAATGATCTACCTAATTACACATCCGGGGTCTTGATTTATACAAATAACAAAGATGTATCTCCAAAAAAATTCTCTGTAAGGCTGTCTTGGTAAGTTAAAAATAGTGTTGTTTTTTTTGACTGCTTCACTTCCAGACTGAAGACACACGCAGGCCTGACTTGCCGGAGAGGTGTGAAGCTCTCAGGTGAAACAGCATCCTCTCAATCGTTCATTAGACAAATCACATCAAACTGATAATTGTCGTCGTGAAGACTTTAAAGAGTAATTTCACACACAAGGGAATCTAATTATTTTTCTTTCCATCACATTATCCGTCGATTTAGCCTTATTCACACCCCAGTGATAACGAACCTTCGGGAAGGTCGCATTTTGGCACTTGGGGTTTTCTTTGAACTTTTTTTCGCCCGAGCTGTGAACCCATAAAGCTCCGGAGATCTGCTTCTATATAAAAACTCCTTGCAGAAAAATCTCCTTCACAGAACCTGTCATTCACCCCTGATGTCATCCTCGCTGCACAACTGTCGGGAAGGATATTTCTAACATGGACATGGATGTTGTCACAGCTAAAATGCTGTCTGAGTGGAAGAGCCATGAGGGTGCGTTTGGAGAAGATCATGACTCACTTCAGTCCACTTCCCCGGAGTCCTCCATAGACTCCATGTGCTCTTCCCCGGAGATGTGCTTCTCCAGCGGCAGTCAGGAGATGAAGGACTTCCCTTACGGATTCCCGGAGCGCAGGGCCTCTTCCAAAGCGCAGAGGCAGGGCAAGCCCAAGATGTCCACCAAGAGACGCGTGAAGGCCAGCGAGAGGGAGAAGATGCGGATGAGGAGTCTTGCAGAGGCTCTACACCACCTCCGAGACTACCTGCCGCCGGACTACAGTCAGACAGGCCAACCCCTGACCAAGATACAGACCCTCAAATACACTATTGAATACATCAACAAGCTTTCAGACATCCTGGGCCGTGCGTAACGGACACAAATTTACTTTTTACGCATAAGGTTTACTCTGACCTGGACATTTAATGGAGTTAGTTTTATATATTTGATGAGTAACACAACATTTTTAAGTTAACTTTAACATTTGATTTAATTAAATTGCTCTCTTGTTCGCCCTTCTCGTGATGTAAATATTGTTTATTGGGCACTTGACCATTACTTTGTATATGAGGCTGCCTTTGTTGGAGTTGTGAATTAAATGTTTGGAAATATAGTTTGCTGTTTGTTTCTATGTGTATATGTTTTCCCCTTGGTATGAAATGTAGCTTTACTGATGAAGGTTTTCTCCTATTAGGCCCACCTTGTTTGTGTAGCAGAGAACTTAGTGAAACCTCATATTATTTGTTATATGTTGTTGCTGTTTGTGTTAAAGTTTAAGTAGCTTCATAATAGCCTATATTAAAGTTGTGTCTGAAAGCTATATAATAATTAGTCCTGTTTTGTTTTTTTGTAACTGACGAGTTAAAATGTCTATTATTTTCCTTACTATACAATATATCAGGCCTGTTAATACACTGTTAAACACATCCATTAGATGTCGATGTGTCAATTCCAGGTTGCGTACCCAGACAGGTATTTGCCCTAACCCATGTGCCAAGAGACTTAATGAAAAATGTGAAATAGCACAACATTGGTTCTGATTGATCTAAAATCTTGCATTTGTAATTAACAGCAGGACCTTGGAATTTAAAATATTTAATTGATATTGATAATCAACTTGTTATGAGTTTATAGATACCACATACTTGATTGTTCTCATGTGACCAAAGACTTAACATAGTAGGACTATCTTAAGAAATACTCACTTTTCAGCAAAACGGTTTAACTTGTTTAGAAAACGTCTTGAGATTTGTGCATTGGCAAAGAATTTCTCAACAAAAAAAAATAGTTTTCCGTCACAAATTGTTACAACTACAATAAATAGCCTATGTTTTGAACTTGGCCCAGTTAATTCACTTCAGGATGAGTGGTACAATTAGAAACACACGTCAGCCAATTCCTCCAATCAGAAGGCCGAAATACCCAAAACAGGCTGACTGAGAGCAACAAGTAACCAATCAGACACCAGTATTCCTCCAAGTGGGCGTGACCATTCACGTAATGTGTTCGTCACAAAGAAATCCAACCTGGGGTGAAGTAAAGCCTGACGAAGTCGCCATTACAAAACGCTAAGGAGCCACAGAAGCTGCAGGAAATGTTGACATTTTTTAATTTTTCTAATATATATATATATTTTTACTAGCTACTAGGGAATTTGGTTTAGTTTTTGAATCTACCTCGCCTGCATCACCAACTGAAGTAAGTCCCATCTCTGTGTTTCACCAAAGCGTTTGAAAACCACAGAAACGCCCCTTTTATTTAACGAATAAGTTTAGGTACAATCTTGTTATTCGGCCTTTTTAGTTGTATTTTATTTCTAAGAAAATAGCTGTGCAAATGTGAGATGCCTAGTCGAATATTATGTATAACAACTACACAGTTTTGGACACAGTATACTGTGTGTCAGGTCGTCTCTTCGTTGTTTATTCCAGGAATTAGACAGGTGCCTCCAAGCCCTTTGCGTTATAATTTATCCACATGTGTTCGACATTAGCTCCTGTATGCTGCACAGTATTAAGGAGCATTATTAGAGACTTTAAGTGTATTTGTTGAACAGTGCCCCTCTGATTGTCCTAGCTTAAAATGAAACAGCTCTAACCGTCTCTAGGATCAGGATAACAATGTTTCCATGACGCTCGACGTGCCTGTAGCTCTGCAGGCTTATTTACTTAAAAATAACACTGTGATAGAGTATGTGTGTGTGACAGCCTGCATGACATAGTTTCTGTCTCTAAAGCTTATATGAATTAAAGGCAGTTCATTTGAAGGAATAACTGCTCCACAAGTGTCTATATAGATATATGTGTAAATAGATTTCCACATAGATATAGTTGAGGATAGAAGGGTATCAAGGGACTTCCAACCTCATTGAAATAAATGGGACGAACACAATTAAGTACACCACAATTCAACATCACATAACAGCTTACAAAATGAAAAACTGAAAGATTGTATAAGCCAGAGTTTGTGAAAAATAATAAATGATCCAAAATGTTAATGTTTTTAGACTTGCAAATACTTCTTTGCTCATGGTGACCTCATCATACCTTTTTATAGAGTTTATTTTAGAATAAGTGTATTTTTAGGGAGTATTGTGCACATGTTAAGCTTTTGTTGTTTGCTGGATCTTCAACCAAAGTATCAAACACACAGGTAGAAAACAGTAACAGTAAACAGTAAAAAAAGTAACAGCTTTTCTGGTTTTTTTCTTCTGAGGCGGTTTCTCCTTCAGGGCATATTTTGAAAGTCACTCCTAAAATGCAAACTCCCCAGATATTTTAAGAGAGAGTTTCCCTGCACAGCAACCTCACTCCTTACTGTACCTTTCCCCTATGTTTTTCAAAAGTCTAACCCAACTCCACTGTCTAGAAGCCTCACATATTTTGTATTTTTTTTATACTAGCGATCTGGGCTTTGGGACTATTAATACTTTTCCCGCTATCAGCTTTGACTATGTCCGTGTTTTACCTAAAAACTTGTCACCTGCTTCAGTGTGAGGCATGCACAGCGTGTCACACTCGATGATGGAGCAATGCAGGGAATGCAATACAGAGGTTTCATATTTCCAAGATCTGCTGAGTGATGTTTTACAGCCTTGTGTCACAATGTAGAAACACATGCCTTAAAGTATTTTTTGTCAGGGAGAAGTCTTATCAAGAATTATCTCATACAACATTGCAAGAGAGCAAAAGGCAGTAAATGGCTATCGCTTTGTAACACAAGTGTAAAACGTGAAATTGCATTGTGAATGTAGAAATCCTTTTCTTGTCTATGGAGGAGTTGGATATGTTTTTTTATATATACGAACGTTTTTATTAAATAATAATCTTATAAGAGTTATAATAATAAGTTATAATAATAAGTCAATAATAATAATAAGTTAATAATAAGTTATAATAATAAGTTATAATAATCTTATAAGACCTGCATCATTTCAGATGGACGCAGACACAGAAGAAAATGTGACCGAAACTTCAAGGATTTCCAAGGATGAACCTCAGAAAACCTTACTGGACAACACATTTAGGTAAGTCTCGTGTTTCCTCACAGCCTCATACTGTATTTATGGATTCATAATGGTGAACTGTTGCATTACATGATTATGAGAAGCTTTAATTTACCTGAATACTTTCTGATTTTGCCCAATTTGCGGTGATCAGAACAAGACTTGCACACTTGTTGCAGGGTGGCAATTTTTTCCTCAAATTTGTTTTAATCTCCTCAGGGGTCGTGGGTTTAGAAGCCGCGGTCGAGGGGGTCGGATGAGTCGAGGCGTCATGCGTGGTGGGCGGGGCATGATAAAAGGGTTTGGTCCACCTGGATACGGGAGAGGTCGAGGGAGAGAAGGAGCCATGAACGGATTTGCACCCATGAGGTACAAACATTGAAATATACTAGGAGGTATTCATTCAGAAAGTTGCTTTTTGAGTTGTGTGGTTATAAATGATATAAGGGAATCACCTTAATCCCCCTAGAGATTTGCTGTATAAAAAATGCCATGTTATGAATAAGTTGCATTTCCTCTTCTTCCCTCTCAGAGGAATGAGGAGGATGCGTCCTTACCCAGACATGAGAGGTCATCGAGGTAGGGGTGGACCAATGGGCATGGGCCCTCCTCCTCCCCCCCCTCCCATGCACCTCAGAGGCCCTTTTCCACCCATGCACAGGTAACCAGCTCACGCACAATCACATTCACAGAGTTGCTTGTCTAAGATCAAAGAACGATCCTCCTGATTCTAAAAACTTGTGACCAAAATGTTTAGTTTTTATAGCTACCTTATAGTAAGTTATATACATTTCAAACATCAATTTTTTTGGAGCAGTCTATCTTATCTTCTTTGGTTCCTATTGGTTTGTTGGTTGTCACTCACTTTTGCTCGTGTGTATCCTTACATCAGGTTTCCTCTGATTGAAAACATACAAAGTTTTTTGTTCTGCTGTCTGTAGGCACGGACCCCGTCCCCCCCCTCCTCCAGGTCACCCTGCTTTCAGAGGGCCTCCTCCACACCCTCGAGGCTGCGGCATGCCCCCCCCTGGACCTCCACGCCACTTTCACCCCCGAGGCCCAAGAGGGTAAGAGCTGTTTTAATATTATAACCACGCTTAAGCTTTGTAAGTCACAGTTCTCTGCACTTTCCTTGAACACTTTTAAGATTCCTCAAAATAACATCCGGTGAGATTTGAGACAAGCCTACACTAGTTATATTCCTTAATTTTGTGATATGCACTAAACAGCGAGGGGTTGTATACAATGTACAGTCCTTTATGTCTCTTTCCTCTTATACCTCACTATAGCTTTCACTTTAGGGTTTAAATTATTCTTTCATAATTACAATTCTCAGTTTGTTTATCAAAAAAATGAATAGCCCACAAATCTGTCTTCCTACAACAATTTTTCAGACAACATTTTTTGCTTAGTTTGTTAATAATAATTACACCCACTGCAACTATTTGAAGCCTTAAATAGTGCACAAAGTACTGTAAATACATGACATTGAAAGGTACACAGTAACAGAGGGGATCACACCCCTGACTGGATTAGTTCAGATGGCTGCTCTTATCAGAGTGTGCCCTTATTGGCCAAAGCCAAGAATCCAATGTGTGATTTTATCCTTTTACACAGCTACCACAATGGACCAGTCTCTCCTCCTCCTCACCGCCCACCTGGCAGAGGCCAGAGGTGGCCAGGGCCCCCTGGTGGCCGACGCTTTTAACACAGCCTGCCCTAAAAACAATAACCAAACACTTGTTAATGCAGAAGGGTGCAGTAAACGCCCCATGATTATGTGTTACACTAAGTTTCTGAGTATCTTCATGACATACTCTGTGGCCAAATGTCTGCATAATGGTAGTGTCTACTGGCAAAGAATTTATGTGAAAATGACTAGTAACAACATAAAATGCCTCACAACTTTTACAATGTAAAGGCATTGTATTATCTATGTTACAGAAATACTGTTGGTACTGTAGGAAGTATTTGACATTGTCAAGAAAAAGCTAAACAAGTTTTAACCCCTGTTCTGAAAGGGAAGAAAACCTATTGTTCAAGTTCTTTAAATGTGCTGTGGTTCTTGCCTTAAGAAGCTTTCCTGATCCATAATAAAGAATAAAAAAACAGGGTGCAATGTATATTTGAATATGGGGAAAGTTGGGTGAAAAGGAATTAAAGAGTGCACAGCATCCCTCGAGCACCACTGTAAACTAGCTTAGTACAACTTGGACCTCTTAAACCTTACCTATTGTTACATGGAAATAGTTAAGTATTATAACTTTACTAAGCAGTGGTGTGAATTTTGTTTAACACTTCCACAATTTTCAAGTGAACAGACACTTGTCAAGTATTCATGAGTATTTCATTTTATATTGTATATCATTAATGTGCAACTATTTAGAGTCACCAGTATTGCTGTTTAAACATTCATGTTTGTCTACAGCAAACTATCTTGTAATGACAAAGTGGAAAAGACATTACAAATTAATAATATATTGAAAATAGATTTCTAGTAGATTTTATAAAGACAATTCCGTTAGTATTTGCTTCATCTAAGGACAAGTTACTCTTCACTGTGTTTTTGAAGTGTTTATAAATATTCTCTTAACTGTAATTTACCTAACTTTTGTGAACCTGTGATTGTGTTTTAATGAAAACCGTCAAGACATGACGTAGTCGTGGAAAAACAAATAAAAATAAACCCAACTTCTCTATTTTTTTTTTATTCACAAACAAGTCTGAGAGTTGTCATTATACTTTATCTGTATTATATGGAAATAATGAATTGCAATGTCAAATCTAAAATGTACACAGTAACAGTATTTCCTATTTGAAAGTGAACACTTTATCCATGTTAAGACCACTCCATAAATGCTCACTATTATATACATTTAGGATAAGATTGGACGATCAAGAGCCTTTAACGGAACATTCAGCCTGCAGACAGCTGAAGCTTATTGCAGATATTAAAAGGCTAAAATGCATCTTTATTGCACTTTTTGTAACTTGAAAGATGACCTTATGTTACCTTATGAATTTCACCGGAGGACTCAGAACCGCTCAACTTGAAAAGCGCCACAGTTCCAATTCAGTGGTAGCATGTCTAAAAGGAGGACATCATCTGCAAAGGATAAACACTCTGATATGGACTCTCATATTTGTGTGCTGCTAGGATAATATCTTGACAATAATTGTAAATTGATTTCAAAGGGATTTGTCTATTTCATTGAATATTCTTATAATGCATAATTTATCCTACACTCCTGTACATTTTAAATATTTTATTAATAAATATAGAAGTTATAGATGTTTATATTGGGTTATAGCAAAAAGAAGATTATCAAATTAATGATTTACTCTAGAATCAGTGATAAACAGACACCATGAATTGTTGACGACTAAACATATTTTTTATTTTGTGAATGCATGTGGCTCCTTAGTGTACTGCTATTTTAGCTCTACTGAGTGTATACAGATAACACAAACCCCAGCTCTGAAGCAAAAGCACAATCCTATGAAGACAATTTATTATTAATACTGTATGTTACATTTACTGCCAGTGCAACAAAGGACTTTCCATTTTTTCTGAATGAAAGTGTTTTATTTCCGACGCACTCAGAATACCCCGAGAGGTATTCATCAAAGCCAGTCTCTTTCATAATTTGTCAAAACAAGTGTTGCACTTTCCTCCTGCTCTTTCTTTCTTGTCTTCAGCACTTTTCGTACATGTTGCTGCCTCTCCAGTCTTTGCAGTCCACTCTTGTTTCTCCCTTTGGTTAATGATAACAGCCTGACTGTTGTTGTCTCCTGAAGGGGGCACACAGTACAGTTTACCTCCCAGGCCACAGGATCCCAGACCCTCCCTCACATCCGTCCCCCCCGAGTCACCAGCGGCGAGACACTGAGTTCGGGAACTTGAAAAGGTGAGTCTCCTCTTGTGTCTTTGTCTAAACCCCTTGCTCTGATGCCTGGAGATTCTGTCTTTCAGGAGGGAAGTTGAAACCACTGTGCAACAGTAACAAACTCGGCGAGACCGTGAGGAATATTGATTAAAGGTTGTGGTATTTCGTTTTTTAATAAATGAATACAAACAATACATTTTGGATTTACCAACTTACATGTAAGTATATCTGTACTGTCAAATGTTAACAAGAACAGACAGTAAGCACACCTTCAGGTAATGTATGGAGACCACAAGTATAATAGCCATCTATCTCAGGATAAGTTAGCCATGTAGTATTTATTACTGTTAAGCAGAAGATACATATTAAATTGTCATTTACTTTTATTTGTGTTGCCCTGAAATATCTTTGTAAACCAATAATTCAATAAAAGCAAAAAAAGAAATGTATTGTGTGCTCGTCTTGTGTCCTGCAGAATATGTGTTCATCATACAGAATTAGAAACCACTGCATCATCTACAATTTGACAAACAATGTTATATTAATGTAGAAGTTCTATTATAAACTATAATTCCTTTTAAATAACTGCACACAAGTCTGTTAAATAATGTATTTATTGAAAAAACACAAGTAATTCCACACTGTTTTGCAACAGAACAACAATGAAAACACAACTGACAGTAGATAATGACTGTTACATGTTGATGTAATGAAAGCCAGTTCTGGTGTTAAACTCTATATTGAGGATATTGCTGAAAACGTTATGCTGAGCAGTTTTAAGAATCCATGAAAACCACACGTTAATATTGCAGTTCTTAACATATTCAATTCTGAGAAAACATCCAGTAATTCGATCAACGTTTTCACTGGCTGGGCTTGTCATCAACGGGTTGTTCCTCCCACATGGGTTCTTTGATGTGATCTGGAACCTTCTCCATGGCTGTCTGATAACAACAGCAAAGGGAAAAAACACATTAATTCAGGCTGTTTGAATGCAGAATTAGATTGAGCAGGTGGGATAGTTGCTTACCTTTGTCACCTCCATGGCTACACCTTCAGGGAGGTTCCTCTGGATGTATTCAAGGTAAACCTGTGCTGTGCAGCCAGTTATATGAGACAGCTACAAAACAAGAGAAGGGACATCTTAGATTCATAACCTAATGATCACTAACAGGTCAGGAATTTCATCATTTTAGGGGCAGGGGCACTTTGTGTTGTCAACTTTTTTGAGTAGACACATGCCAAACTCCAGGGAGAAGAGCCTTTAAATAAAACAGAAGTCCAAAGAAATAGTAAATTGAAGCAGTAATTGTTAAAAATAATTAACCCTAGTAGATATGTAAGGCTTTGGCCATCACAACCCTCAGTGAAATTCCTGCCCTGATCACAAACCATTTTGAAGTTTTAATAACCATCGACTAATTGAATAAAACAAACATAATTAGCCCTGTTCAGGATCATCACCTCGATGCACCGGTAGTGTGTCCTCATCTCATACTGGACTCTGTGATTTTTGAAGATGTGAATCGACTTCAGGAGCGTCAATCTCTCCATGTCCTTGGGAGGTTCGTAACTGTGGCAGAAGAACAAAGGTTCATCATAAAATGTCTTCAGTAGAGATTTTAGTAGCTTAAAAAGGTATCAGGAGGCTACTCACACTTTGTTTTGGGTGATGCCCAGCTCATTGGCTGCCATGGTGGCAAATATCTCATAGCTGTCCAACACGGCTCTGTCATGACCTTTGACCAGCACCGACACCCTCTGAAACAGTGCGTCAGGCTCTTCTGTGACAGTGATCTGCAGGGAAACAAAACACAATAAATGCATATGATCTGTCTTTTTTGTATTATTTCAACCTTGAGCAGTTAAAAAAAACAGTCTAAGATGATTGAATTGTACTGATAACTCACTGGTGAAGGTGTTGATGGAAGCACTGTTGCTGTGTGGAAGGAAGTGCTGGTGCTAATGGTAGAAGAGACCTGCAGCAACAAAACAGTCATTCACATGTAACACGTCTTACCACATTCAAGTAGATAATGCAGGTCTAGAACATAAGTAATAATGTTATTTTAAAAATCTGATAGTGATGTGGATCAAAACATTTGCACATATAAGGAAATTATTCAGATGTACAAAAGCGCTATCATCTATTCTAGATTATCATGGTAACAAATAATATTTTTAAGGTTTAAAGAGTAGACAGAATTTGCTTTGAAATTGTGAGACTCCAGTCCAGCACTAATGTATGGGCTTTTTCACAATACACATTTATAAAAAAAGTACAATAAATGTCACTGTCTGCAAACATAGCAATAAAACAGATAACAGGGCAGGGGGATATTGTAATGCCTAGTTGATGTGCTTTGCAGACAACAGCTCTAATGCGAGGTCCAGGTTTATTGCAGTTAATAATAAACTGCGTAGACCAAACGAGTGAAGAAGTGAAATTGCAGCTTACCTTATTTTATAGCATTTTATGTGAGGTGAACAGGCACCCAAAGCTCTCGGCCCCTGTAAAAACACTTACATTAGTAAACATCTAGAAATGACATTTACTGTATAACCGACCCACCATGCTACAACGGCTGTCAGGGACCAAACTGTGAGATGTAATAACTCCTTCTCAAAAGGATACGTTAGTTCATTGTTCGTAGGTGTTGTACAAATACAAATCTATTCGTTTCTTACCAAATGTGAGACTCTGCTAAGAACCCTTCCAAGAGAAAATAATTCTCGTCTGAGAGCCATGGGAGCAGCCATGTTTTTGGAGAAGGTGGAACAGAAGGGAAACTAGCTCTCCCCCGTGCTGCCCTCCTGTGTTCCGGAGTGGGATCTGTGACAATGTTCACATATAAATACCGTTTTTATAGTCTTACAAATTCCATTGCAGAGTGTCTAGAGAAATGTATATACTGATTTAAACATTTGCTAGATTGGATATTGTACTTCCAAAAACAACAGCAGACTAACACATTTAAATGTATCATATCACATTCCAAAAAAGAAGTCCAAAAGAAAAAAAGTCCATCATGTTCAATATTAAAACCTTAAATTATGTTTATGATTGAAAGGAAATTCTGGAAATAATTTGGCTATTAACTTGAAAGAAGATATGGTGGACATGTATAATTTACCATAAGCAGGTAGCAAGGAAATGAAAACAATCAGATACACCAAAACTAAATTCATTATTGTCTACACTAGAACATATCGCCTTGCAATACATTATTAAAACAAATGTTCTACATGAAATGACCCAACTGTTTGAAAGGGAAATTGCTTCATTTTAAGCATTACTATTGTCGTTGTTTGCAACAATGCGTGATAATAAGCCATTGCTTCAGAAATAATACTTGTTAAACACATTTGTATACATGTTTTAACTGATCAATGCTACCTAAATTATTTATATAGCTTTACAACCATGTCCATTATTCTTTCATCCTGATATTTAAGATTACATTAAAGTTAGACAACTCCAGTTGTTGATGAGAACTGTGATGATCTAATTGGTCTAAATCACGTTCCTATCACGTGACCCAGCTGTCGGGCCCTGCCAGTGTACAGTAGCGGCTGCAGGCAGAGGAAGAAGCAGCAGCAACAGAGGTAAGCACGCCACTGCTTATTGAGGTTCTCCGGCTTTGTTGACGGCAGGTCTGACATTACTTTTCCGTTGTGCCCACTGCGACACTGACATGCTTGTATCATTAACAACTACGTGCTAACATTGAAAACAACGTTGGCATAAACACTCGGCTAACGTGCTAGCCGTAGCCAGTTAGCGACGAGTTGCCAGCGGCGGATGGACAGAGCCAGTCTCCGCTGATGGTGGTTCAGGTTCAGCTAGCTAGCTGCTCGGTTAGCCTCTTAGCTATCACTGTCTGGCTGTTCTTTGTGGAGGAGACAACAACACAGGCTGCTGCATTCACGAGCATCTCGGCTGGCTAGATCAGCGTCACTGCACAAAGAAGGTACATTAAAACGGAGGAGATTAATTCCGCTGCTGACATGTTTTGATCCGTGAAAGCCCACACATCCCTCTGTTTGGATCCACCAACACCCAGGATCTAGCTATCTGTAGCTAGCAGGCAGCTCTCGGCGATGGGTGTTTGGCTTGTTTTGGCATCATTTCACGGGTTTCACCATTAACGTTGTTTTTAATGTCAGTTACTAACGATAGTATCTATGGATATGTCATCAACGTTAGGCTACACCTAACTGGCAACTGTATATCTTTTGATGGAGGAAAATGTCCCTCTGTCACATCACCTGTCTATAATCCAGTGTTTGTCTTATATGTGTGTATGCTATTATTTCTAACTCTGAGAATTTACCTAATTCAAATATCGATTATAGTCTGGCTGGCACACCAGATGTCCATCGGGTTTCATTTTACTGTCAGATGACAGTCATGAGCATCGTGAATCTAGACGTCCGTCGGTGCCCATTCCTCTGTCGGATTGCTTTTAAAATCACTGTCTAATTTAGTTTTCTCCCCCTCTTTTATTACATTGTTTTCGTGTTTAATTGTGGCTTTGGTACATCAGTGTAACTCGTCGAGTATAACAGCTAAAGCTAAAATTATACACGATTATCCTAAATTATTCACCAATCAGTTAAATATTCTTCCGCTACGGTGAATAGTCCTCTAACTAAATTGATAAGTCACGGTAAGTGAGAGGTAATTTTAGCCTAGCGCATTAATATTTAAATTAACGGCTGTGGGCGTCAGGTGAGTGCTTCCAGCAATTACACTGTTGCACCGTCGACTTGTACGCTTTATTTAAATAAAAAAGCAGCAATACAAAATATAACACTTGTTTATTTGGTAGCGACATTGTCTGTATGATAATGACATCCTTTTTTTCAGTTTCCAGCAGTCCTCCATGGGATCCCCGAGGCGGGTTGAAAAGGCAGATTGGCTGACGTGATGACGTTCCCGGGAGAAGCGGCTCTCCTGCGGGCTGACAGCTGATGGAGTCCCCGCTCCTCCTCTCGCACACGGCCGGGGTCGTATGAGGAGGACACGGAGCCCTGAAATGACACACTGAATTGGACAGAACCGTTAATAACATCAACTGGGAGAAGCGCTGGGACGTGTTGAGGGGAATGGGTGCATCTCCTGCTGATGAGTTTACAAGACAACGATATTTTTTGGATGTTTGTTTTTGATTAGCTGACATTCAGTGGAATTTCAAATAAGTTTCCGGTACTGTCATCGTATGCCTTGTCATTGAAACATCATCAACAAGGTAGCTCACTGATCTAACACATCATAATGACTTGAATGAGTGCCTTTTGCAGCCCATGATATCTTTAACCCAGCATCGCTAAAGTCCACAGTTTTGTGACCTCATTTGTACTTTTAGGGAAGTGTTCACTGGTCACCTCTTAATCAGTATTGCAAATCACCGAGATAGCCGAGAGAAAGCGCACGTATTATGCACCGTTGTCGCTGTCTCACATCCAACACCGAACCAGTAACCTCAGGGGAGGAGAGGCGCTCATAACGGTACCGACCCCACCCGAAAACCTCCCTCTGGGTATTATTTTTTCAAATATCCACGGGGTAGAATACAGCTGCTGGCATGTTTGCCGCCGTAGAGCATGGCCCGGTCCTCTGCAGCGACTCCAACATCTGTGCCTGTCCTGGAAGGGCCGGGTGCCGAAGAGCGAGAAGGAGAAGCCGGTGTGCAGGAAGCGTTACTACGAGGAGGGCTGGCTCGCTACCGGGAACGGTCGAGGAGTGGTCGGGGTCACGTTTACGTCCAGCCACTGCAGACGGGACCGGCCCACCCCGCAGAGAGTCAACTTCAACCTCAGAGGACACAACAGCGAGGTAAGAGATGACTCACCGTAAATGCATATTAGGTTATTCCTACTAAATTAAACTTACTGATATTTGCATTGAAAATGTATAAAAACAACACATATTGTTTCAAGGATTGTAGAGTTACAAAGTGGCCCTCTGACAATAATTATTTCAATATATACCTCACCATCAAGTTCTTTCATCTCAATGATGCTCTTGAGTGTGATGATCTTATTGTGTTTACAGGAAAATATACACAGATCTAATAAAATATATTATAGCACATACTAAAAAATACACTTAAAAAATATCTTGTATACCATGATGGTGCACTTGAGTAATAAGTAACATAACACATCTGCCCTTCTTCTAATTAAAAGTGTCCTCTACACTTTAAAGACAACTTCAGCATCTCCCTATTTATGCATTTTTGCTCACTGTTCCCTTTTCCCAGCTGCAGAGTCAGGCGCAGAACAATGTCCTTAAAGTTACTGTTCTTTTGTGCTTATTGAGGGCATGTTTGGCAACAAGTGTACAGTATTATCTAGCACAAAGATGGTGCACTTTAGTTGAAGAGTGACTCACCCTGTCTGTGCCATGGCATGCTGAGAGTTTCAAGTCTTATCACAACAGATGATTTAACAGTTTACAACGATGGAGTAATCTGGGAAATTGTGTAGTATTTGATTGGAAGTAAGACCTTCCTGCTCTCAGTGGCTCTTTGTTTGGCATCACTTGATCTACCCGCTGCTTTTAGTCACAACATTACCATGCTCAACCCTCTGGCATTGCTCTTATCTCTCATCATGGTAATACCCTTCCAAAGTTTCCTACCACTAGTGCACTCAGGCCATTTATTGTCATTGGAAAGATCAGTTGAGTAAAGTAGAGGTCTTTTGCCCGACATGTATTTGAATATTCCTGTCATTATATAGCAGTGCTGGCACAAGTGGAGACTGCACACAGGTTGCGTATTCTCGTTTAGTGGGTGGAGCAGTTGGTCAGATGGAGCAAGGTGCTGTGTCAGCATTCCATAAGGCAGCTGAAGGGAGAGTGGATGAATCCCCACAGAGAGTGACTGAAGCGCAGCAGAAATGTCATTTAACTCTGCCCACTTGAATGTGGTCCAAGTACTGACATTTTCCTTTTGTTATTTTGGTGCATGCAGTGTGGAGGACATGACACCTACATAATTCTAATTGACCCACTTTGTTGTTATGTGTATTTGACTTTATCCACCTATTGGGGCTGATTCAAATGAATGATGACCCAATATGTTTTGTGTATTAAAGTTACAGATGACGCGTTGTTGACAAAATTATGGATATTGCTGTTCAAATGCAGCTATACTGCGATAATACTGAAAACAAGGAAAAATTGGAGCTGCTTGTGCATTTTTTTTTTTTCCTTAATTAAGACCTTTTAATAATTTCCCTCTTATTCATTCAACCAACCTAGAAAAGCTTTTGGATGCATTATTTGCAAATATCAGAATGTTTTGTATTTTTTGCATCCATCAAGATGCTTTTAGCATTAAACACAGATGCAACTGGGAGAGAAAAGCACATTCCAACACCTCGCTTTGACCTCATCCTCGCACCCGTACTGAAATAAGTAATGCCCTTTCTACCTCCACTCTAGATTTGATGTAAAGCAATCAATAAATGCTTTAGGAATTGCGAAATCCATCACTTGTCCACCCTATGCATAATTTGGAGTTTCTGACAGTGGTGGAAATCACACTGCCTAATGAATTTTGTCGAGTTATGACAGATCGGTTCACTCACCCACATTATTTTCTATTCCAGTTCTGATGAGGAGAGGACAGATTGCTGTGTCCAATTAACAGTCCAACAACAAGGACGTTAACCCCTAGAAATGAATAAATCTATATTTTTTAGTCCTGTCTAGGTATTAAAAATCAGTTTTTAGATTAAAGCGCTATGTCAATACATTTGAATAACCTTTCCCTGTATGTTAAAGTGGCCCACTCTTCAGACACGTCACATGACATCCCTGTCCTTTAAACGTCAGCCCTGTCATTGAACACTTGTCGTCGTAGGTGACGAGTGTCCTTTCACGTAAATTGGCTCAAATCATGTTATGAATGACTGCACCGACAACAATGCAACATGAACTCATCCTTTAGGATTTTGGTCCTGCCAAGATCGATACTCATGCCAGCATCCTTAAGTTGGTCCATTATTCCTGTTGACGTATCAGACCTGTGATCATTCTAATGTAAGCGAGCTTCTGAACGGACGTGTCTTTTGGACATGGCCCAAAACAGGCAGTGTGGTAAAGAACAGGGCAGATTTTGAGCTGTAAGACATCTGTTAGTGTTTGACTCTCACATGTAGTTTCACCATTGTTTGCCACACATCAGAGGCTCTGATTGGTTCTCTTGCTGTGGAAATGGCCTTTCCCAATTCCCACATAATACTTATTGGAATCACCCGATTAAGGTTAAGATGCATGCTTTAGATTGATCAAACCAGTATGTTTGCATTTAAAGTGGCCCCTTGTAGAGAGTTATTTGATTGGTCTTGTAGGTGTTTTGTTATTGGCCGATTGAAACATGCCCTCTGATTGATCCAATACCTTTCAAATACTAGCTCATCTGCTCCAGTGTTAAGAAGAGGACAGACAGGGAGAGGACTGTAATACTGTAAGGTGTACTGCCTCTCCCTGGGAAAAACGGTTTGATTTGCACTTCGGTCACCCTTTATCCTCAAGATAAAACACAGCTTGTGTTGTGGTCAATCTCAGCTGTTTTCCTGCTGTTTTCCCTATTCTGGAGGCTCTAATGATCTTCTTCAGATAAGGAGAAGGCCTGTTGTAAATCTCTGATGTAGGTTTGTCCTCCTCTGTATTTAATACCCTTCAGCCAGGTTGAGAGAGATAATTACAAGGTAACAGCTTCAAAGGGATGGAGGTGTGTGTGGTGCCAATGCTCCTTTTGTTGTGTCTCCCACGGCCATCTTTTCACAATGGGCGTCGTGAGAAAACTACTTTGTATTCAATGTTTTTTGTTTTTCTTTGAGCTTGGTTGCTTAGCAGAAATGCTCAGGCACTCTTTACGCTTTCAACTCAGCATATTGTGTTATGATATAATAAAGTTACACACATTATTTTTAGTGATGCCAAATTATTGTTTAGTCTTTTGAAATCTTCATCCCTATATCTTGGAGCCAAATGTAATTCCAAATGTCTTCATCTCCATCCCAAACCCACCAACATTCAGAGGACAATGATGTAAAACAGAGGAAAGCAGAAAATGTACGTTGGAATAACCAGTTAATATTTGTGATTTTGCTTGGAAATTTGACTGAAGCCATTTATGTACGTCTTTGAGCGCTATAAAAATCCTATGGATTATTATTATTATTATTAAATTAGTTATCAAACAAGTTGATTAGTTTTCTGTTGATCAATTAATCAACTAATATTTCCCTCTGTTTTGTTCTGTAAGAGAGTTTTTTTCAACATTATGGCTGCTACCAAAGTATAAAACTTAAAATAAACCAACAAGACAAAGTATAAAAAGGTTATTAAAAGAACATTTGGCCTTAAATGACGTGATGCTATTTTTATAAACCGATACTAACCTCAAGCAGCAGGCACATCAGTTGCATTACATTTAGAACAAAACGTAAAAATAGATGAAAGCAATACGTTTTGCATCTTTCTATGTGTCTATACTTCTGAAGCTGCACTCTAATCCCTCTGGGACATGCATCAGAATAGATCAACGCCTTTTGACAATCCAGCGCGTTTTATACGTTAGTATTGCACTCAGATGCTGAACAGACTGAGCAGATACTCACTGGGAGTCCAATCATTCACCACGAGAGATGAACATCAGAGACGGGCTTGACAATGACTGTCAGCATGTTGACAAGGAAATGTTGGGCGCAACTCAGAGTTTGGGAGAATTGTCTGTCAGAATCCTGTCAACTGCTAGCTGTGCCGTTTGTCTACGGTACATGCTTTAAGTACTTTTATTTCCAGTGAAAATAGTCTGGTGGTATGTGTCTTATTTACTTAAAATCCTTCCCATTGCTGCAACATCATTGGCATTCAGGTGCATCTTTGTTAAAGTTTAAGTTCCTTTGCTGCATTAATCAGTAGGTGCTCCAAGTTAGAAAGTAAGTGCAATTTACATTTCTCGAGCATGTACGCTGAGAGAGAAAGTAGAACATTAAGGGAGAATCTCAAGGGAAGATGTTGTGACTTTCGTTGCTAAAAATATGCATCCTTTTAAAGTCCTCAGCACAATGTCATTCTGTTTATGATTTGTTGCGACTGAAACTGCTTTAAAGTTATGTATGAAAAGATTTGTTTGACTACTGAAGTTAAAAACATGCATTCATACACACCTCGCTACCATTTCCATGAGTCCGATGGGTGGGTTATTCCCCTGAGGCAGAAGTCCTTTGAGGCCTGATCCAGGCTCTTCGCTAAAGCAAGTGTCTAAGGACCTAATCCAAAAGAGAAGAGAGACCCAAGGGCACGTACTCATGTTTACCACTTCACCATGTAGGTTCAACTCACACCGGGACTTATTTGATCTGTTGTGCAGTGTGACATTTTCATGCATTCAAATTGTCATAATTAAAAGAGTTTATATCTCTCGTACTGTAATCGCATGTGCAAAATTCCGCACTGATTTGGGACCTGTACTGTTCTTTTTAAATGGTGAAGATGATGCCGGATGACTTATGTGGTGCAGAGCAACTAACTTGTCTGTTCCGACATAATGGGGACCATAATAATACATTTCTAGACAGGGACAATGCAGCATCATTTTTCCTGCAATAAGGCCGAAAGTTTTGTAGCAGGATAGTTGTAAGAAAGTCATCACTTCTAATGGGGTTACTGCGGCCTCAGAGTTTTCCTCAGTGTCATTCACCTCTGCTTCCATCTCCACCTGTTTCATTTTCTAATTAGTTCCACCAAAGCTCTCCATCCTCCTATCATGTTCTTCTCTGCCTTTACACATCTTCCTTAAAGTACTTCTCTTTCCTGACCTCTTGACTTTAGAAGCCCTGCTGTGATTGAAGAGCAGACGACCCATTCATTGCATTAAAATGATCTCACCAAAAGTGCTTAGTGGAAATGACATTAGTGTGCCGCTAATCCGTTCTTGAAGAGGGCAGTTTGCACAACACTCGGGCTCCTCTGCTTCCTCAAATCCAGGTGTACTTGTCTCTCTGCCAGAAATGTTTCAAGAGAGACAGTGTGGTTTCTGCAGTGCAAGTTGTTTTTGCAATAAGCGATGTTTGTAGTCAGAAAAGACGAACTTATCTGCTCACTCGGGTTCACTTTGTTTTCGTGTTGCTATTTGCAGTATAAAAGCTCCTCATTTCAGCCTAAGCAGCAAACATCTGTGAAAACAACAAATAGAAAATATAAGTACCAGTTTGCCTTTCTTGTACATGTATTTTCCTGTGCTACTTTATGTTTGCTGTTTATATTTCAGAGAGTTTCAGTATTTGCCTAACACGCTCCGACACAATTCTGTACTCGTCAGTTGATTCAGCTCAAATGCATCGCTACATTACAGTCCAATATACATCCAAGGAAAACCTTATAAATACATCATAGCAAACTGTAAACCAGTTATGGTCTTGTGATGCTGCAGATTTATAACCATGTTAGGATTCTTACGCACATGTCCTGTTGCATTACAACTTGGGGGCAGTCTGGAAAAATATATTGCAGCCTTTTATAGATTTGGAATAAAGAGCCAATTTAGTATCCATACAACCTTGCGGCATTATTGTAAGTGACCATGTGAGCAGTATACAGGCACATCCAGTAAACAGCATGTATTTATCTAATTCATCTTTTTGACATTGAATATGATGTAAAGTCAGTCTTAACAATATCAGCCCTTTACTCAATGTTCAAAGAACAGTACTGTTGGGGGGGGAAATAGCCAAAGGATCTGCATACATCAGATGATAAATGATAAGATGTTTAAGCACTTAACTGCAAGTCAGTGTGTCCACCTTGCCAACACCCACCGCACACAGTCTTGCAGCTTTCTTCCTCGGCTTTGCATCACACCCAGTGATACCCAATGTAGAAGCTATTATCAGACATTGATTATAGTTTTAGCACATGCTTGCTCTACTCGTAAACATTTCATACTCTACCTCCTGAAGGTCCCGTCCCGTTGCCCTTTCTGCACGCTGCAAATCTCTGACCCTACTTCCCCCATTTGGGCTTCCTTGCTTTTGTATCAGTGCAGCTCTTCTCTTTAATTGAGTTTTGCCTCTGATTTAATATCATGTCAGAGCCAGAATTACAGGAGAGGGCAGAGGCAGTTGAGGAGGGAGAAGGGAGAGGCTCCTTTTCGCTTGGTAGTTCTGTATCAGATTTTATTGTCGGTCAGGGGTCTTGCCTTTCCAATTATTCTTCATTAGTCAAGAAGTTTCAGCAGCAGCTTCACATTCAAAAGAAAAGCATAGGAATTTATTTTAACATGGGTATTTTTAGAACTGCGATAATTTGTCCCTTTTCTAGATGTTGTTTTTTATCCAGATATAGATAGATAATTGTGTCTTGGTGTCTCTCTCATTGCTGTGCTGCAGTCCATATTTCCCAAATTAGACATTAAAGACTTAACCTAAATGAATAAACTATTTTAATAGGTTTAACTATGACTTGTTTAGCAGAGTAACCTTAGCTTCAGTTTCATCTTGCAATTTGTGTAGTGTCATTTAGGTTTGTGCATGTTAAGATGTGAAAAAAAAAAACACAGCCTAATCCTTCATAAGTGTGTTACAAAAGAAGCCCTAACCCTAAAAACAAAGAATTGCCATGGACGACTGCACTGTCACTGTGTCCTCTCACTTTTGCTGACTCCAATGCAACCCAAAGCTGTCCCTTGATTTGATTCGGTATTCTCAGTTAAGTTGCTAGGGTCAGCTCTGCTCCCAGTCTCCAAGTCCCAGCAAGAGGCCGGGCCGCAATGACAACAGCAAGACACTGCAGGAGCAAAGACGGTGCCAACTTCCCAAGGAGAAGTTGTCGATGGCCGTTCCCTAGCCAAAGGGCAGAATTAAAGGGATTGTAAACGTAGTAACCCACTTTCTAAATGTCAAATTGTGGTATCCAACATTCTAAGGTACTTTGATTGGGTCTTTGAGAGCATTGTCACCAATATGTCTGCATATGTTTGCATTTGTGCAAGCATTCACCTTTTTCTTCTGGGATCCCTTTGACCCTTCATTGTCCTGTGGCTTCACTCTGATCCTGCTCTGTCTCCATGTGACGTCTGATCTCCCAGATCGCTGCGTCACAGCGAGGTGCTCAGCTGTCTCCCTCGCGGGATGCCTGACCAGCTCACACTAATCTCCACACTGAGCTATATTTACACAGACACATAATACAGATTATTCTCACCTCTATGTGGCTGCAGATAAGTGTGTGAACCTTAGGCTTATTTATTGATTTGTTATCTTTTGTTTTGTCCTTTTGCTAGTTTATATAGCATAGACATGATGTAAGAATTAGGCAAAATAGACTCCTCCCTGATCTAAAGCCTCATGTCAACACCAGCTGGAGCTGTACTGGGTTCCATAATACCATCCGGAAAATCCTTTTTGCTCACCAGGGGTTGCAGACAGTGCACGGGTGGAGTAACAAGACGGATTTGTATTCCCCTAAGGAGATACTTGAGCATAGAAATGTGTCTTTCCAACAAATCTTTGACAATACTAGTGCCCAAGCTTGTCAGCTTTGCGCCCGCTGAGCACTGCTGCCTCCAGTGACTGCTGTGGCTGAATGATACATGGTCAGCCCTTTTTAATGGTGCGTGAATTTGGTCAAGTCAGTCAGAATGACATACAGACCTTAGGTGCAGAGCTGCAACAGGCCAGCTCTCATTGTGTCCTCCTTCCTGCAGTTTGCCAGCTGAGGCACACCTATAGAGCAACATTAGGATTTATACCACTGGGAGTGGGAGGGAAAACACGGTAAATCTGGCTTACAGGACACCTTATTGCTGAGGGAGCAAGGCCAGCAGAGCGATGAATCCTTCTGTTCACTCATTGCACTAGAGGGCTGCACATGGTGTATTCATATAAACATGTTCGTGTGAGACAGAGCACTGAAAGTTCAGCTAGTATAACTCAACGAAAATGTCACACTGCAGTGATTATTAGGGAATTATTGGAAAACCCTGACGAATAAATGTGATTGGTAACTGTTACCTGAGCATTGCTGCTTTTATTGCATGGAAGCATCTACTGGATTTATATCATTTAGTTTCACACCCTATTATACTATATTTACCAACATTTCTCATCTACAGTTACTATATAACTTACCATCAAACCTAGATTAGTTTTTTTGCTGCCTCTTTTCCAAACATTGGGTCGTGCTGCTCAAGTTTTGACTATGAAGCGAATGTATAATGATTGGATTAATCGATCACTTGCTAACCTGGGCTGATTTATCAATGTAGTAACAGAAGATGGTTTAAAACAATCACACGTAGCCTTGATTTTGTGATTTCCAAATGTTTACTCAATATGGACCTTGAAGATGTTTTGATGAAGGGAGAATTGTTTATTCAGGTTTTCCATATCTTTTCAGTATCTTCAGAGGAATATAAAATAGTGTTTGCTGCTCGGGGCTGAGGAGGGGGATGGTGTTGTTGGGAGAAAAACAGCAAGACTGGCTGGCTTATCCAACTCTCAGCCACTGATCTGTCGGTCTTTCACTCGGAGAGCGTAAGCCCCACTAAAACCTGCCCTGTTTTGTGTGTTTGAGCGTGTACAGCCCACGTGCTTCACTTAGGGCGAGCAGAGCTGCTCCCTGTTCAGGATTATTCCTCTGGGAACAGGCTGAGTCACGCCACAGAAGAACAGAAAGAAACATACAGGGAGTAGAGGGGGCTGGATGGAGATTGTGTTTTTGAGAAGGGTGATGTTGACAAAGAAAAACATTATAATCACTTTGATCGTTGATTTCTGCCAGTTATACATTTGCATCTCAGTTAATGATGATCCATAGCTATATCTACTAAATACAGAAACATGCATCTGTGAGTCTCTTGTGTCAGAGGCTGTCTGATCTTTAATCCACAATTCATGCAGCAGTGAACTATTTTGTGTCTCTCACTTGTCTATCACTTGCTCTTTTAGATTAGATTCCTCTCTAATTCCAAAATTGACAATTAGGCAAATACAATGCGTTTCATAGAATAAAAAATAGAAACATAAGCGGTGCATTTAAACAAACACAAGATCAGCTATTCATTATTCACATTATCAAGTAACAAAACAAGGACGGACACTCAGAAATGTCCATGTTTAAAGTGTGGTTTTGATTATATAGACAAGTCTGCAGAGAGATTCAATAATTGAAACTCATAGTCTGTAATATTCAGGATATTTTCAGCTCCTTTGAGACTCTTTCAAAATGAGGTTAACCCACTTTGTGGTATATTTCCGTCTGGTTTGATGCTAAATTTAGCAGATTGAAATGTTGGAGCATGGATTTAACTTTCTGGATTTTTGGCGTTTCAGCTGACGCCCCAATTTAGAGCACCCTACAGCGAGTGTTCAGGCAAGAGTTCAGGGTTTAGATCAAGGGCACTCTGACGAGGCATTGTGCTGCTCATCATTTCACATTATCTGTTGTAGTTAGAGAGGCAAAGCTCTGTGACAGGAAGGCCACTGCTGTGTATACATATTTGCATATCTCTCTGAAAATACTTATCTCACTAGATAACACTGACAGGGTCACAGACAATGGCAGTCAGAAGGACACAGGACGGTCTCTATAATCATTGTTTTTGTCCCTTTTCTCCCCTCTCATTGTATTTTCTGCATTTTTTAGGTGGTCTTGGTGCGGTGGAATGAACCCTTCCAGAAACTGGCTACCTGTGACACAGATGGAGGAATCTTTGTCTGGATCCAGTATGAGGGCCGCTGGTCCGTGGAGCTGGTCAATGACCGTGGAGCCCAGGTAAAATACGTTACACAGAAATGGGACGTGAACAAAATGTGTCATTTAAAGTGCATTTTTCCTTTGCATTTACACAGAATATGGAATGCATGTTGAGAAATACAAACTGTATTCATGAACATGAGTGCATATATAAAGTAGATGCACAATAGAGAACAGTAATATGGGTAAAATACATATCAACAACAGCAAATTAACAGAAAAGTTTAGATTTACAGATAACACTTTATTTGACACTTTCACTATACTGTCACTCAGTTCAAGGGTATTATTTATACTGACATTAACAGGCAGTCAATATTTAAGTCCTTTCAGTATTGACAGCCAGTAGGAGGGCATGTATTTGAATTGTGCTTATTCTTACATTTTCTGACAGTGCTGGTCACAAAACTGGAATGAAACTAGGTGTAAATGTCTTGCTAGCAGCACCTAGAGGCCGTTCTTCTCTTAACATCTGTTTGGAGATTTTCATTTTGCCATCATTAGAGCCCTGCTACAAAGCATACTGGGCCTCCTAAAACATTTGAGTGTTGTTAAATACGACCAGTTCCTAATTCTCGCTATTCATATATTGCATTTTTACAGTAAACATACGTACATATCGACTTTTTGATGAACCGAGGAACTGTTTCAGTGCTAAATAACAGAATGACAGTTAAAATGGCATCAAAGGCTCTCTTTGATTTACACAACTTTTTTTTTAATCATAAAGCTAGCATCTCATTATCATCATTCCTTACTTAACTCCTGTGTCTGGGCCCCTATAGGTGAGTGACTTCACCTGGTCCCATGATGGCACCCAGGCTCTCATCTCCTACCGCGATGGCTTTGTCCTGGTGGGGTCAGTCAGCGGGCAGAGACACTGGTCCTCCGAGATCAACCTGGAAAGCCAGATTACCTGTGGGATCTGGACCCCCGATGACCAGCAGGTAACACGCACACATCCCGCAGAATTGTAACAATTCACCCTACCACTTTACAAGCCTTTGATTTGAATAGCTTTAGAAGTTTTAGGTTGTCATTTGCCACTTTAAGTATGTGGACTTGTCATTCAGAAGGCTGCGACCGGCCCAGAGGGAGATCATCTCTGAGTGACAGCAACCCTACTCTGTCTTGAAAGTGTTATTTTTTTGTTAGGCTATGTTTATGCTTCCATGCTGTTAAATTGTCAGCTCAGGTTGGACATCATCAAACTTCAGTCTGGATATGTGTCTCTGTCTTTTTTCACCCCTTCATCCCATTGATGTCTCTTTCCCCAAGTTGTTGTCCTTGTGATATGCACTTCTCTTAACTCTATCTGTCATCTCTTGTCTATTTCTAAGTGTAGCTTCCTTTCCATCTTCTGCCTTTAAGTCCAAGTTAGAGTGTGTCATTTCCTCTTTATTCCTCTCCCTTAAAACCCTTTACTATTTCTCTCTAGGTGTTGTTCGGTACTGCAGATGGACAGGTGATAGTGATGGATTGCCATGGGCGCATGCTGGCCCACATTCTGCTGCATGAGTCGGATGGCATCGTCAGCATGTCCTGGAACTATCCCAGTTTCCTGGTGGAGGACAGCAGTGAGAGCGACACAGATTCTGACGACTACTCTCCACTGCAAAGTAAGCTGCTCGGGGTTTGATTTCAATTGACTGCTCTTTGTGGCTTGCAGCGAAAAATTCAATTTACATCATGTCTACAGTAGACAACTGAATAATATGATGTAGGATTAGACACTAATAAAGGTTTACATAGTAAGGATGTACCAATACCAAACATCTAATAGTCAATACCAATATTAGTTAATTCCACAATTATTGATAACCAATTTGAAACCACGTTAAATAAATGTATCGGCCTGAATAATTTAAAAGAGAGTCTTGCTGTTTAATACGTAAGTACTTCTGTGCAAAATACATAGGACCATAAGTTACTCTACCTGCCTCTTACCGCCATCTTTTACGACTCCATCAATTCTTCCTCAGGCTCTTAGTCCAAAGGGAAGGGGGAAAGATTTCCAATTGGGGGCACAAGGTTAGGACACAAGTTATGGCTGGTAGGTTTTCACTATATTGTGATTAGTAGCCTCCCCTCCCTAGTGTTCTGATGAATATTTAGGTCACAGAAACAGGTGTACACGTGGACATAAACTGTGCCTTTTTCTGTATCGATATTAGATTAATAATAAGATAATATACTATATGAATGTGATGTAAAAAAGAAAAATGATCATGACAGTAGTGGATCGGATCACCTACATGTTCAACTGAGTGCTTCTGAACACTTTTGACGGTCTTTGGCACAATTACATTTCAATCTTGAGATGCCTGCTTTACCCTGTTAGTATTAGCAGTGTAGTAAAATCTATTCTTAAATAAGGTAAAAACATTTTATAGTTTGGAGTATACTCTTGGGTTGTCGATGTATAGGAGGTATTAATTGAAGCTTATCGTTAGAAGGGTAGGTCATTTGTGATGCTGATCTCACCGGCGATCCGCATCATTTATTAAACTTCATAAGTGAGAAGATGACTCTTCCAATATTTTCCACTTCTCTGTCAGTTGTGAAGACGGGGAGGGAGAGACGCATTAAAACAAGAGAGTGTGACCAAATGGAAGATGGGTGGGGGGCTGCGGTTAAAGATGGAGGGCAGGAGGTGGATGAGGAGCTCTCCTGACAATGGGCTGACGCTGCCACTGGACCTCCTGTTTGCTTTTAATGCTGCAGTAGCTGTTGTCATAACAGCAGCAGATGTCACAGTGTAAGGGGGTGCGTCACCAGGCTCTGTGTGCGACACACTTACATTATGGACAATCAATGGTTCTACCTGGAAAAGGAAGTGTGTTATCTACAAATAAAATATGAATTCTTTGTAGTGTCTAAACACAAAACTTATACATTTATGACTTTATTTTCAATTGTTTCTTCTTTAAACATAATCCACTCCATTGGAATATGTTCACCTTTTAATGTCCCGATCGAACCCTAGTACAAAATACAAAATGTTCTGCCTTAATCTATATGTGTTGGCGTGAAGCCTCTAAAAAACAAAACAACAAGGGGCGTTGTAGCAACAATCTAACAACACCATAAACGACATTTGTAATGTATAACGACATTATAAAAAAGGCTGTTTTTTTAGGTAAATATTAACGGCTTTCTTGGCTTCAGTCTAAAAAACGGAAGTGGAAGTTTTACGTGTAAAAATAAAACATTCTGCACAGCCGTGGCTACAGTTGACTTTATGCTACTGTTTGCATTAGAGGAGAAAGAAAAGGTTTGAATAGTTGCCAAATAAACATTTACACCCCACCTGTAGATTCTCCTCCAACCAACCTCCTTTTCAGATTTTCATGAAGCATATAGTTAATTAAATCCTAAAACAACTCAATCCATGTCACCTTTTTTAGTGCCCTTTGCTGGCAGCCTACAGACGTGTTCGATGGCAGTATTTAAAACAGTCAACGGTGAGCCTGAGCAAATCTGGTGGCCAATGCCAATAGGTCGATTACTGCTACTTTAATGGGACGTGAGCAGTCACACAATAGTAGAGTTGCATGTGGTTAGCCCTCCCAACCTCCTGGCTGCTTCCATCGTGTACAGCAGCCCATGGAACAGCCTAATTTTATTGGTTCCTGTTTTCCTTTTTTGCCTCCTTTTTTCTCTTGAGCTTAATTAGTCCCAGTTGCTAAGGCTGTATTGGTGAGGGTCTGTCCTCCTCCTGCTGTGCTATTTTTTCCCTTCCTTTCACCGTGGGTTATGTGGTAAAGCTGAAAAGTGCTTGCCTGATTATGCTCTAACTCACTAATTAAACTAATTGAACCAGCCAATAGTAATTGATTGGCCTCGATAGAAATGATCTCTCAAGTCGAAAACATGACTAAGAGACCAGGCCGCCTGTTCCTCTGCCTTTCCAAATCTCTGTATCATGATATATAATGATGACCCATTATCACTACACAACACCACACTCTGCATTTACAAAAGAAGCATATGTCTCATTTAATGTTAAAACCATTCTGAATGGATTATTATTAAGAAGGAGTAACTAAGCCTTGGCTGAAATCAAAAGAAGCAGTGGATAATTCATTTGTGTTGGTATTTGGGTCATTGCAGGACTAGGAGAAAGGACAGACTCAAGGCTGTTTTAATGGAAAACGTATGGGTGGTTGTCTGAAGGTGTTCTATTTATAGCAGGTTACGGAAAATGCCACTTGTTTGCAGCTATAGGTGCAGCAGGGAGATGTGCCGGGCCTGTGTTTGTGAAATTGTGTATTCTCATTAAATGTACACAGTGGAAACTCACTGACAAATATTTACAACTGCCAATTAACTGTCCTCGTCTG
The DNA here is from genome assembly GCA_031216635.1 of Dissostichus eleginoides. NCBI lineage: Eukaryota > Metazoa > Chordata > Actinopteri > Perciformes > Nototheniidae > Dissostichus > Dissostichus eleginoides. The sequence goes on along the minus strand of CM062281.1, from coordinate 18,860,852 downwards.
TCTCTTAATAGCCTCCAACTACCTCTAGAGTAAATAAGAACACACAAACACACGGGCGGTATTTTTTTAGCCAACTCTGGAAATGCAAGTAAATAACTCATGGAAAATGCCCAATGTGATGCCATTATTTTTGCTTGTTTAGTCTGGCCAACACTCCAAAACCTAAATATGGTCAGTCTACTATCAAGACAATGAAAATGAGCACATCCTCATTTTTGAGAAGCTGCAACTGGGCAATGTTTTGCAGTTTCCCTTGAAAGAAGAATCAATGATTAAAAAGGGTTCACACCATTGATTTTTTTCTTTCTTGACAAATCAATGAAGACCCTCCCTTGTTACATGTCAGGTTACATTGTGGTTGTAATAAGTTATGTTCCTTACTCTCTGTTCTGCCATATAAAGTTAAACCCCCAGATAAAGTTGACCTAAAATAAATTTTTGCATTTTATTTAGTGCACAGATGTGTAATTTTAACCCTTCCCTTGATTTAGTTTATTTACATCCACTATACTTAAATGTGGAAACTTGTTTTATTCCTTTGCTGTTGAAACCGTGTACTTTAAATTGTTACCACTTCGTTATGTTGCTTTCTCAGTTCCTGTTCAATATGTTTAAATTGTCCTTTATCTCTTCATAGTGCACAGTCATAAACCACTGCTGACCGTCAGCTTCACATCTGGAGACATCAGCCTGATGAACAACTACGACGACCTCTCTCCCACCCTCATCCGCACCGGGCTGAAAGGTGTGCAATAATGTTTCATTCAATGATATCTCAAGGATTTTATTTATTTGGTAAAGGATGTTAGCATGTGTTACTCTGCATTACATGAATTGTTCTCCTGTGCCTCGTGTTACAGATGTGGTGGTGCAGTGGTGCTCGCAGGGGGACCTCCTTGCAGTGGCCGGGATGGAGAGGGCCCTCCTCCCCTCCGACCCCTCCTGTCCCCCCACCAGGAGCGCCCTTGTTAAGTTCTACAACGTTCAGGGTGAACACATCTACACACTGGACACACCAGCACAGGTGAACTTTAACAGGGCCAAACCTGAGTCACATTACTCAGAATTGTATGTGTTTGTTATTTCCCTTTGTCAAGATTGGACTCTATACTTATATGTCACAGCCATACCAATTAGATCCCTTAATATTTACATCTTTCATGCTTTATTTGAATGATGTATTGCAGTATGTAGTGTTGTAAATGTGACAAAACAATCTTATCCTTTCTCCCATGTGTCTCCTGTCACCCTGCAGCGCCCCATCACTACGCTGTGTTGGGGGCACCGGGACTCCCGTCTGTTCTTGGCATGCGGCCCGGCGCTCTACGTAGTGCGAGTGGAGCACCGCGTTGCCAATCTGCAGCTACTCTGCCAGCAGGGCATCGCCACAGCAGTGAAGGAGGAAAAAGATATTGCCAAGCTCACCATGCCTTCCCGCCTCTGTTCTTACGTCACTACTGCTTTTGTACCCACCATTAAGGTAACAACGAACAGGGGGTTGCTGGATCAATTGAAACCATAACATACATACTTAATGAATTGCATTCCGTCAGAGATAAGCCTTCTGAGATAAGCCTTCATAACAAATACACCCCTTTCCTTTTCAGCCCCCCATCCCTGATCCGAACAACATGCGTGATTTTGTGAGCTACCCGACAGCTGGAAATGAGCGTCTGCACTGTACAATGAAGCGAACAGAGGATAACCCTGAGGTGGGGGGGCCCTGCTACACTCTGTACCTGGAGTACCTCGGGGGTCTGGTGCCCATCCTAAAAGGCCGGCGAATAAGTAAACTGCGTCCAGAGTTTGTCATCATGGACCCTAAGACAGATGGGAAAACAGGTAAAACTGCGCTTTCTTCATATTGGCAACTTCACAGAGCCAAACCAAGAACAGGTTCCTGATTAGAGTGGTTGGTCTAATCAGTCAGACACAAAAACAACATTTGTTTGAGTATTCAAATATTTGTCAATTGTTTTCTGTCGATCGACTTATTGATTTGTTGATAAATCTGTACCTGTTAGCATAAAACCCAATGTTTGTATGTGTAACTGTAAGAGTAAAACAAAACTGCTAAATGTATTCCTCAGACACATCGGCCTGCTCCAGTACTTTTCCAGTTATTTGAGTTCCTTGACTTGGCACTCAGAGAGTGGCTATGTTTTAGTCACATAGGGCAGACTGCGCCCATGTTAATTAAAAGCTGCTTAATGGGCGCTCTGATGGCCCCTGGGTTCCTCATAAATCAACCCGCACCCTCTCCACACAGTGATAAATGAAGCCAGCCATGAAATGGTTCCAGCCCATTCACACTTTAATGTCCATCAAATAAATTAACTTGACCTAAACTGGAACAGCAGTGGTTCACTGACTCCATAAGAATGAGGCAAAAGAGAAGAATTGAAACTACTGAAACAAAGATTTGGACCAAATGGGATTAAATATTTATCTTTAGAAATGTTGAACAATGCTGCGCCATATAGTTAGTTTTATACAAATCCGTGAGGAACATGCCTTTATCCAGGTTGTTGGAGAGTCGTAGATGTCCTGCAATGTCATCTGTATTTTCAGAAATGCCAAAGTAGAGAGATCATCTTTATTTGTATATTTGTTTTTCCTTCTTCTCTTCCTGATTTAGTTCTCAAGTTAATCAGATGTCATTAAAAATGAGTGAACAGTGAACACACATTATAGCATCTCATTAAAATTTTTTGTTGATATTAACACATCTACAATCCATTCACTCAAAATCGACCCCTCTTTTTCGTCCCCCATCTTGTCTTTTCTCCTCAGACGAGATATACGGCAACAGTCTGATATCTGCCATGATTGACAGCTGTAACTGCTCTGACTCCAGTGACATTGAGCTGAGTGACGACTGGGTTGGCAAGAAATCTCCAAAGATATCCAGAGGGAGCAAATCCCCCAAACTGCCCAGGTAACCAGAAACCTGTGTGTACTGTAGCACGTCATCTTTATTTGATGTTTATTTTTTTCGTATATACAAAATTCGTATTTGCTGTACAAGGGGCCATCTGCTCATCAGTATATATTAACATGCACACAAACACTGACTCAGTATTTTGCCCAGGGACACTTTGACATTTTGACCGAAGGACCTACAGATTGGTGGAAGGTTGTTTAGTTCTCTCTACACAAAATGAAATGTATTAAGGGGGTTTGGCTTACATGTTACACAATTATTTTTAAATAAACATTTAATTTCCCACATATTAGGCAGTTATTCAGCGTCAGCTTAAATGCTTCTTTGACAGCAGAGAGCTTTCAGATATCTTAGCTTCCTCCAACAGCTTAAAAACACAAAAATGAACGTTTGGCTTTTAATAAATGTCTATATAAAATATGTAATATCAGAAGTGAGATGATTTGAGTTTCATCCCAGCAATTATTGATAACTTCCTTCATATATCATTATGTGTAACAAATCTGCACTGTTTTTGGTTCAATGCATGCCTAAACCTTTTTTTTTTTATTTACTACCTTCTCTGTAGAGACTTAGTTTGTCCCTTTTCCAACAGGATCAACATTGATCCCAGAAAATCCCCCAAACTTTCCCGTGCTACACAAGAGATCTCCAGGTCACCACGGTTACCCATACGGAAACCCTCAATTGGGTCACCCAGTCTAACACGGAGGGAATTTCCTTTAGATGACATCACTCAGGTAACAGTAAATCATTTGAGCTTAATTTGTTATTTTCCTCTGGATCAGTGCTGTGTAATGAGTCTATGCACAGGATGAGTGTGCATAAACTTTTCAAGCACAACAAATACAATACAGGTTTAAGGAATGACATACATAATATATAAAATCATTCTCTTTGTGCCCATCTTGCAGCAAAATTACCTTGCTCAGGTCACATCCAATATTTGGGGAACAAAATTCAAGATTGTGGGGCTTGCCGCTTTCTTGCCAACTAATCTTGGTGCAGGTAACCAATCAAAAACGTTTCAACTAGCATTTAGCGATAAATGAATAAATACATTCAAATAAGTCCAATGTATTTTTCTCTGGTCCTCTCCCTTAGTCATCTATAAGACAAGCCTCCTCCATCTGCAGCCCCGACAGATGACCATCTACCTGCCAGAGGTGCGTAAGATCTCCATGGACTACATCAATCTGCCCGTCTTCAGCCCCAACGTCTTCAGTGAGGATGAAGATGACCTGCCTGTGTCCGGCCCTGCTGGGAGCACCGATGACAACCCGCCCTGCACCGTCAACATCCCTATTGCCCCCATCCATAGTCCAGCCCAGGCCATGTCCCCTGCCCAAAGCATTGGTCTGGTCCAATCACTCCTAGCCAATCAAAATGTTCAGCTGGATGTCCTAACGAATCCCACAGCAACCCCTGCTGGGGCCACAGCTGGTGGGTCAGACCAAAGCCAGGACACCCTCCTGACAGCCCAGTACACTGTGCCCACCAGGTACTCCAGCCCCGGGCAGGTCATCTTTGGGGGACTAGAAATCGGACGCCTGATGGTTGGACCTCCACCTTCTCATCATCCTTCACAACCACAACAACAATCAAGCCACCATCCACAGCAGCAGCAGCAGCAGCAGCACCAACAACAACAACACCAACAACAACAACAACACATTCAGCCCCACCACCAACAGCAGCAGCACTCACTCCAACAGCAGCAGCAGCATCAGCTCCAACAACAGCAGCAACTCCAACAGCAGCAGCAGCAGATGCTTCAGCACCAACACTTACAGCAGCAGCAGCAGCTTCAGCAGCAGCACATTCAGCAGCAGCTCCAACACATTCAGCAGCAGCATCAACATCAGCTCCAGCAGCAAATACAACAACAGCAACACATTCAACAGCAGCATCAACACATTCAGCAGCAACTGCAGCAACAAATGCACCACCAACATCAAACGCAGCATCAGATGCAACAACATCAGCAGCAGCAGCAGCAGCAGCAGCAGCAGCAGCAGCAGCAGCAGCAGCAGCAGCAGCAGCAGCAGCACCATCATCATCCACTTCAGCAGCCTCTCCAAATTCAGATCCCTGTTACCTCCATGTCATCCGGACAGACTTCAGGTGCAGCGATGCTCCAGCAGGGGGCGCTGCAGATACAGATCCCTCATCCACCTGCTGATTTAGTGGTTGAGAGAGCATTGGGGGTTGAACACGATCACCTCCTGAAAATCAAAAGCATGCGGCAAACTCAACAGCTGGCTGAAGGTGATACATTGGTGTTTAGTGCCCCTCTGGAGCTCAGTAAGATGAACCCCCCGCCCCCCTACCCCGGGACAGTGGCTGCTGCTGTAGCAGCTGCAGCAGCTGCTGCCGCCTCAGCATCCACTGCAGCCTCCAGTCTTGCATCTGGATCAGGAGGGGGCCCCAGTGGGACTCCTCCCCCTGGAGAACTGTCACTAAAGAAGGGCGAGTTCTCACTTTATCCTTCAGGTCAGCAACAAGCTCAGTACCCCACACCCCTGGGATATGAGAGGATAACAACATTTGACAGCAGTGGCAATGTGGAGGAAGTATGTCGTCCTCGAACGCGCCTTGTCTGCAATCAGAATGTGTACACACTCCAGGGACCTGGCAGCTCCGCCACTCTCAGGGTCACCTCCTCCTCCTCCTCAGCTGACAAGAAGAACCAGCTTCCCTACGCCTCTGCCACACTCAACAGACTCACCGCACCTCGCTATTCCATACCCAGCGGAGACCCGCCCCCGTACCCTGACCCGGCTAATCAGAACAGTGCTGTTGGCAGGAACCCTGGACAGAGGCTTGACAGCAGTTTGATCCATGCCACTCTCAGGAGGAACAGCCGAGAGGCCGCTCTCAAAGTCTCTCAGATGCTGGAGGCGCCCAGACCACTGCCTCCGAAGGCTAAGAACAGTAGTAGTAGTAGTGCACTAGCAGCCTCCTTCCAGCAGAGGGTGCCAACAGCCTTATACACGTGCAGTCAGTGTAGCAGTGGATCTAGTGTCGGAAGCACTGCCCCAGGGAGCACTAATGGAATAGCTGGAGGAACTATAATCAGGCAGGATTTCCCTCCGGGCAACGGGGCACCACACAGCACAGTCATTGTTCACTCCAACAGCACCACTCCTCTGGCCTCGCAGTCCTCTTACAGCCTGCTGAGCGCTCTTGAAGGATCTGGGATCACAGGAGGAGGAAGTAACAGAGACAGGGCAGATTATGTGAATCAGCATTTACTGAGGATGAAACACTGAACCAGTCATTGAGGAATCTGGCGCTAGGAGGAAATGATGCATCAGGACTAGTTGTGAAACGCCCACCTCCCTATCAGTGGGACCCAGCAGCCACAGAGGAGGTGTGGGTTCCTCAGGAACGGACAGCCACCCTGAGTCTTGCTGGACCCCCGGACCCCACAAACCACCTCCACTTATTCTTAGCCCTGCTCAGCACTTAGATGTGTCCAGGCTGCCTTTTGTCCTTTCTCCAAAGTCCCCCACCAGTCCAAGTGCTGCTTCATTTCAAGCTGCTGCAGCAGCCGCAGGATACCAAATCTCTCTCCAGTACCCTCCATCCTCTGCCTATCCTGGGGCCCAGTTACTGCCCATCCAAGGGTCCCCACGCCCCTGCTCCTCCCCAAAGGAGCTTGTTGCACCAGTACCCTTCTCACAGCAGGATGCAACCCTTGTCTTACCGCCTGGTTACCATACAAACCTGGCAAACCTCACCTGCTGCCCTCTTCCACCCCTGTATCCAGGAGGAAGTTCTTGTGGCGGCCTCCCTATTCCCTCCATTGCCCTCCACACTCCTTGGGGTACATATAACTCTTGCCCACCTATGTCCAGTCCTGCAGTGCCACTACCACCCAAAGCCTCCCACATGGCAGTGGACAAAAATGTCCTTTCGCCTCCTCCTCCGCCTCCACCCCCACCCCCTCCACCTCCACCTCCACCAGTAGAGCTGCAGGAGGCCATGGCAGACGCCGGGGAAGGCTTCCAGGAGGTGCTCTCCTTGACTGAGAGCCCTGTCCCACAGCGGTCTGATAAGTTTGTAAAGAAAAATCGCAAGCGAGTGGATGGGCGTGCCGAGGAGGCTAACGTGCCGCCTTTGGCTGAAGGGAGCAAGTCGAAAAAGGAAAGCAGAGCTTTGGGTGATTTCAACTCCCTTATCTCTAGTCCAAGGCTAGGAGGGAGGGACAAGAAGAAGCTGAAGGGACAGAAAGAGCAGCAGCTGAAGGCCAAGAAGCTGAGTAAGGGCACTGCCAACAGTGAGTTCCAAGACAGTTCAGAGAGTGAGCCAGAGCTCTTCATCAGCGGAGATGAGCTGCTCAATCAGTGCCAGAGTGGTAAGAAGGGCTGGAAGAGTAAGAGGAACCTGAGGGCTGCCAATGAGCTGGACGAGATAAAGTGTCGGAAGGCCAACGAGAAGGAGGACCGAGGGCTGGGCAGCCAGGGCTTCGTGTACGTCATGGCGAACAAGCAGCCACTGTGGAATGAAGCCACACAGGTACCAGCTGGACTTTGGTGGGCGCGTCACACAGGAGTCTGCCAAGAACTTTCAAATTGAACTGGAGGGCAGACAGGTAAGAGAGCTCTTTGTTCAAAAAATATCCCTCTCTCCATGATATTCATATGTATATTTATTTGAAACACTGGGATGTCTGTATTCATTGTTTTCTTTGTTTGTTTCTCTACACAGGTGATGCAGTTCGGCAGGATAGATGGCAATGCCTATATCCTGGACTTTCAGTATCCCTTCTCTGCTGTGCAGGCCTTTGCAGTGGCTTTAGCCAATGTTACTCAACGCCTCAAATGAGATGTCCCCTCACTACTTACCCTGAGTTATATCTGGGATTTAAATGCAATCTGTTGGAGGGGCACAGTTGTTTCATTTGAGATTAATAATCTTTGATTTAGAGAGGAGACTTAAATCCGCCCGGGTTCATAGAAAGAGATACAATCATTCTGCACTACACAATGCTGCCACTAGAGTTGGTGCAATAAGCATTGGCTGCATTTGCCAAGGTAGCCCTCAGTCAGTGGCTCCTTGCAATGCATGTAGGGCCAAAGAGCTGAGCTTTGGTAATCATCATGCAAATAAATGCTGCTTTAGCTAGTAGAAGCTTATAGACATGATAACCTGTAAACAGAGAGGAATTGTCGAGGTGCAGTTTTCAAAAGAAGCAGCAGTAATACTTGAAAACCACACTCTGGAGATCACAGTTGTTTATTTCCCGCACAGGTACTACTGGGCACTGAAATCCATTGCTGTACAAACTTCAGTGAAACAGTTACCACTTTATTATACTGCTTTTGCTTTTAGGATTTTATTAAATGGCAGAGGGTAGGAGGGTCTTTTTGTTTTTACTCTCTGCCATTCCTTTTGTTACTATCTCAATACTATCTTGGCTGGAATTGAGGCTTAGATATATGCATCATTTAGGAGCACTACTAAGAGGTCACACTTTTCACTGTAGTAAAAGGTGTGTCACTGTTAAACACTTGGGAAGGTCGAGGAGTAAATATAGTTGAGTTAAACTGCAGTCGTTTCCACATAGTTTCCTGGGACTTTGAAGGAAGAAGAAATGTTACTCTGCTACATGGATTAATTTAAATGTAATGTACATTTTGTTCTTTATCTATTCAGATATGAATTTTAACGTTATTGTCATTGTTTGTGATATACAATCTTCATACCCTGTCAACATTGTTTTCAACTTACCTGTTTTATTTGGGAGAACTAGGCTGAATTTGAATATCGCTGTGTAGTCCAGAGTAATTCAGGAGGGAGGGGTGTACTGAATAGCTTTGACTGATATATCCTGTACTTAGGGAAATACCTACATACGGTGACATGGTCGTAAAAGAAGTCGCCAGGCCTGGATTGAACAACTTAACCTCTGGCATGAAGTGATTTGTCACCTGCTGCCACTTCTGTGAAGTGAGTGTGTAGTTTGCTCCTGCTCTTCAAATACCACACTAAACATACAAGCAAGGTACAGGAATTATTTTTGTATATTTCACCTATGCCATTTCATACTCTTTTCAGAAGTCATGTAAATACATATCAGTCATGATGTAAATGTTGTAAAGAGACTTGGGTGACTTTGACAGATGTCTGTTTACGCCTGTCTCCACTGTGTTTTAAGTGTCATTTCAGGTGTGGAGCGTCGCTGTAGTACTGTTCAGCTCAACAGCTACAACCACAAACAAAAACAAGTTAAGACTTAAGCTGAAATCATTGTCACTGAATCTTTGAAGTCAGAACTCCAATGAAGGATGAAGCTATTGAAATCTGTTCATTTAGAAAGCTGACACTAATATCTGAAAAGCTGTTTTTTTCTTTCTTCTTTAAGGCAGTCACGCTTGTCTTTGTGTTGAACGAAGAACACAGAGCAGGATATGAGCATGGGCAGTCAATTATTAGCCACATTGCCAAAATAAATAAGTAGATTTTATCAATTTAAAGGAATACTTCATCCTCAAACTGATCATTTGTATATAACTCAAACATGTTGACCTTGAAACCTTGAAGAAACAACAACAAATTGTAAATTGTAATGAGTAATTGATGTACAAATTATCATTACGGGGTTGAAATATTCCTTAAAGCTGGTAGCCAAACAAAAAAGGGCAGTAATATTGGGTAGGTGAGATCATATTCACCTTTAACCTTTGTGCCAAAATATCCATTTGCTAAGATCTATAGTAAAAAAATGGGCCTAGAAGAAAATGTAACTTGATATAAAGAAATGTATAACTTTGGACCAGCTATGTTTTGGTCTTTGAATTTATGAGATTATTAAATTCTTTAGTGTGAGCTTTATTTATCACAACCAGATGCATGTCTGTCAGAGGGGGTGGGGGCTGTAGGGATGGGGGATACAATACATAATTAAAAAAGTCTCTTCTGATCCAAAAAAAAGAACATGAGCATGTCATGAAGAAAATATCCATTTTCTGTGTTAGTTGTGCAATATTTTCTTGGGAGGGGGGGTCCTTTGTTATCACTTTTGACCACAGTTTGATACCATTCTTTTAGTTCAGCATCTCAGTTGCATTTTATTTATGAGATTATTTCCTGAAGGAGATATAGTATCTATACATACTGTATATTGTGGAGTTTTCTGAACATTTCTTTGTGTTGATAAAACAGGTTGTTACAAGTGTAGCCCAGACGATGAGATGGGGTTTGGTCGGGGGCGGGGTTTGGGTTCGGGCAAGTTTTCTGTGTTTTGTGAAGTTTGCTTTGGATGGAAAGATGTGAATGAGTAAGTGCCCAGTTTAGTGTAGTTGGTAGACTAGTCATGTAGAGTGTAACTGTTAAGTCAAGGTGTGTCTGTATTCAACTGTGCAGTCTACCAATCCCATCAGTGTTAAATCTATTATCTTTAAACGTGTGTGTTCATGGCTTCTTACACATACACACACACATCATTCACTCACAAGTGTAAACCACTGAGTTCATGTTCAGAATTGCCTCTATGGACTTAGGTTAAGGATTCACTTTAAACGGATTTTACGAGATGACCTGTTGTAGATATTGTAGGATTTGGCTTTTCTTTAGAAAAGGTATGTGCTTTGTATTTGTAGTTGTAGACTTAAATGACAAAAACACTTGAAAAGAATCTGAGTCTGATTTGGTGACTGAACGTTTATAGTGAATGGATAGTAAGGCATGCCATGTAAATTATTTTATAATTGTATATGTCACGCATCTTTTGAATAAAACGTCATTGTTTCCGAAATAAGATGTGTCCTGTCTCCTAAATATATTCAGTATTATGTTGAATTTAGAGATGGGATTACTGACTCTATTGTGTCAAACAGCAAATATTATGATATTTCATAACAGGAAAAGCACAGGTGGAGGACAAAGTCAACTAAGCTCAATTTCCCAAATATATTCTGGCCATGTCAGACAAACCTGACAACGTTGACTCGGGTAAATTACTTTTTCACAATTATGTTTTATGGTTTTAAGTCATAGTCATACTTGTGAATAGGTGTCTAATGTCTCACAATTTAGCTTTCTATAGCTAATATTTATGAAAGAAACTCATAATTACAAAAAAATGTAAGAATTGTATGTTTTTGCTATGATTAACCATCATTTACTGGGTTTCTACTGCTGCCAGGTACTGCTGTTCTGCATACGGTTCTGTGTTTTACTTTGACTGTAATTGATATGCATTACATCATTATTATTTAAAAAAAACTAGCTACCTTGCTTAGTCTGGCCTATTTATGCACTGTCTTCAAGAATGAACCTGAATAAATACAAACAAAAAAACTAAATTAGGGATCTCCACACCCCGACTAGACACTAATTTGGGTTTAGATATTTAAAAATATACTCTATATGCTTTTATATTTGGAGTATGTAAAGGTAGTAACTAATGGTTGGTTATAGTCAAAACGCAGCTTGTGAGTGGAGGACTAATATATTTGGATAAACCCATGATAAAGATGTGTGTGTGGTGTCTCTGTCCGCGGTGCTGAACTCTGATCACGTGATCCTCCTCCCGTGTGTTTCCGCCCCCTCTTCTCTTTTCTTCCTTTGAACCGACACAAACAAAAAAGCTTCGGCTGCATTTTCAATTAAACGGCGTTAACAAAACAGCCATCATTGTGCTGCTGTCCACAGGCCTCGGTTTGTTTTCCCCTTCGCCATTTTCATCCGGCAGACGGGTCGGTGTCTCATAATGGACGCAGACTACTCGTCCAGCCTGGAGAACCCTCTGTACAGCGAGCTGAAGTACTTCTGCAGGAAGATCCAGGAGGCCTACCACGAGCTGAAGGAGGACCTGACACCTTTCCGGGATGATCGCTTTTACAGGTGGCTCTCCTGTTTATCTACTCACACAATGGAGGATCAATTTCCCCCTGCATTACAGAAGCATTGATATGTTTGGCTTTGTATGCTGTGACATAGGATTTAACAACCTGCACCTTGCAACAATAAGCCTATATATTGTCAGCCTCTCTGGTGATTATGGTTGATGCTAACGAGATGTGTTCATTACTCATTATGTGGATTTATATACATTTCATAATCTCGTTAGTTTATATTTTAGATGGTGCAGACTAAAGGGAAATAGCAGTCCTCAAATGTATTCATTAAAAAAAGGTAAATAGGTGAATACTTTGCATTTGACACAATCTCAGTATCAGTATTAATATTTGACAATCTCACATTTATAAGGGGTAAAGAGGCCTTTGGATTCCTATCAATGGCAACAAGTGTTGTCTTGTTGAAGGGATTGTATCTGCATTAGCTGGTGGTGAATAATAATAGGCCTTTTTTAAATGTTTCATGTTGTCGTTAAAATGTAAAGACAGTAATTAAAACAATTAAAGTAACTAGCCCATTAATTCTTTTTTGTTTTTTGCTTGACGTTAACGTATGACGTGGTCGTATATTATGCATGCTGCCTGTGACTCTCTCACGTAGGGGACGTTCATCTCATTTTGTCAAAAGATATTTAAAAAGAAATGTTCCTGTGCCTCAACTTTTCTGACATTATCAGAAGTAGGGAAAAATTAAAGAACGTTTCCAAATGTAAAATTAACATTTGATATGGTTGGATGATTTAAGCCATGACAGAACATTTGAGCAACATACACCATAAATCTGTATATGTTTACAAGCCAAATACCCCTTACTGATTTGTCACAGACTTTGTAAACATACGTTTTCAAAAATATTTACCAATAAAAAAAGCTATAACATGTGTAAGGGTAATGTATTGCCTGTAAAGTATAATAATAATAATAATAATAATACATTGGATTTTTATAGCGCTTTTCCTATTGCTCAAATACGCTTTACATAAAATCAGAACAGAAACAGTACAAAAGAGTTTGAAAACTAGAGTGAATAAGTGAGTTTTGTATGCAAATCTAGATAACAAACTGTACCTCAAATATTCCTTTTATATTTTAGCCATTTTTTATGTTTTTTATGGCTTTTTATGGTCTCACTTTCTGCATGTCATATCATGTTAAATATAGGATATTTTTTGTTTTACCAATCTTTTTGAGGGACATGAACAATATGTTCAATGAAAATACGACCATCGACATACTACAAAGACTTAAAACGTATTTTAGCAGAATAAAACCAACTCAGCCACAAATACAAATATCACCTTTATATCTAACCTTAGAGCAGCAAATCACGACCGCTTTTTAGCTAATACCTCTGAAAAGGAAAGCCCCTGTCACGTGATCCAGGCCCTTCCCCTTTGATGACGTTGCATTCCAGTAGTCTACGGTCGTCGCAGGCTGATGTTGATACACGGACTAAACGGATGTGGATTCAATACCACATTTTAACGTTTTTTCTCGGTATTGAGACTGCGAACCGACAGAAATGGAGCTGTAAGTGTACGCTTTGTTCAGCGGATACTCCCGGGATTTGTCCCCGGTGTTTTATATGTGTGGGAGACTCTGTAAGACACCACTATGTAGCTGTTTTCTGACATCTGTTACTGCTAGCATAAACTAGCATGGACGCTAGCAGTGTTGACAGATCCGAACCTTAATCCTTAATTAACCACAAAATAAACGTTATCTTTTATGTGTTCTCTAACCAATGTCTTCCTATGACAGATTGGCCCCCATGCGGCTCTACACCCTGTCCAAAAGACATTTTGTCTTGGTCTTCGTTTGCTTTCTGATCTGCTTTGGCCTCACAGTCTTTATTGGGATTACAGGTATGTCTAATATAAACATGTCTGCAATACTGTGGCCCAAGCTGGGTGTTGGTCATAAGTCATTTTAACACAGGTTTTTAGATACAAGAAAGAAAGTCCTTCTGCAATCAAGCATGATGGCACAATCAAAATTGTATTTTATTTGTATCACTACAATGCTTATTTCTGGATAGTCCAGTAGTTCAGATTGTAAAGAATGTGTCATTTATATGTGTTGCTTTTTTGTGTAGGTCCTAGGACTATTGCTGAGCAAGAGCACAATGGTGATCAGTTGGTTCTCAAAAACTTCTCAGTTAAGGTAAGTAAAAGTCAATCTGATTTATTGGAACGTTTTGTTATCATTACATACATTGTTGTTTACCCTGGGATTCATTCCGCTTTAAATTAATTTGATGCTTTGTTTTGTGTTAAAAGAAAACCTTTTTGTGTTATGTTATAAGCAAACACGTCTAACTACTGGGATAACATGTGTAACATCCTGTGTGTTTAATGACTTGAGTATCCTTTTTAATGATGTCATTCATTGTATGTTTACAGACCGGGCCCTTCAATCTAGTTTCTTCTCCGCTCACCACCTACAACCAGCAGCTATGGCTCACCTGTTTGATACAGGCTGAACACAGCAATAGTAAGAATGAGCTACAGATGTTTAACATGAGCGTAAAATGTCGAGCACATATGACACACCTCAAAAAGCTTCCTTTTTATTTTGCAAGCACGACTGGCTTTTGTTAACAACAACATGTTCTGTCGTCTGTGTCAGTGGGAGACTTCCAGCAGCCTTTCGAAATCAATGTGGAGCTGAAGGGAGTGATGCAGGACGCCAGCGTGATTCACATCAACACCGCGCACCAGAAATCACGAACGCTACACTGCGGGGCTGTAAGTGACAATCAGGAAACCCAGCCTCCTTCCTCTCTCACAGTATGCTCGTTTATCATTAATCATTTAGTCAAGCAGCAGCAGAGCGAGTTTATGAAATGTCATCTATGAAATGAGGTTGCAATATAGTGGTGAGTGCTGTTGGATATAGAGTGAACATACAGTTAGATTGTTGATTTGAAAGGGAAGTGACGCAGCGTTTCCTCTCCTTACAGAAATGTGATGAGATCATTGTGCTCCATCTTGGCTATCTGAACTACACCCAGTACCAGGTTATGGTCAGCTTCAAAGGCCTTGAAAATATCACGTATGAAATCAAGGTCAAGTTTACGGTAAGTGAAAGACACTGACAGGATTCTTCTTCCAGCTCATGAAAACAAATTCTGTGATATTGTTTTTTTGTTTCTGCATAATATTTGATATACTTTTACTTTCATTAAGGCTTGAGCTCACATTTCAACACAGCCTCTTTTACTCTTCTGTTTCTTTCTCAGTGGAAAACGTACAACCCCACCTTCTCGCAAGTGGAGATCTGGTTCCGGTTTGTCTTTGTGGTGTTAACCTTCATGGTGACGGTAAGAGCCAATATGTATTTTTATTTATATCACATAACCAATATTCCAGGTCACCAAAGCGTGGCAATGAATGATAACTAACTAGTGTAAATTAGTGACTTAAATCAATGTTTGCCCAATGCAGGACTAACATTTCTTTCTCTGAATGTTGCAGTGTATGTTTGCACACTCACTGAGGAAGTTTTCTATGAGGGATTGGGGCATAGAGCAGAAGTGGATGTCTGTCCTGCTCCCTTTGCTGCTACTCTACAACGGTGAGCTTCAGCATTATATTTTACCCTTAAAACACAACCTGTACAATCTGGCTTCCCCATTATATCACCTTTGTAATCATTACAGCTGCAAGTTTTAATCTGCACAACCAAAGAGCTGTGCTTTAATGTGTCAACTGCAAATGTTACTTGGTCTTATACATTTAAAAAAAGTGAAGTGCGTTGCTAATTCTGTTTTGTTGTTTTTGTTGTTCAGATCCATTTTTCCCGCTCTCATTCCTGGTGAACAGCTGGTTTCCAGGAACGTTAGACGCTTTCTTCCAGGCTCTGTTCCTGTGCTCCCTGCTGCTCTTCTGGCTCTGTGTTTATCATGGCATCAGGGTTCAGGTGGGTCCAGTACTACACCTTTGGTTTTAAAAGGTATATAAGGTTACATCTATCCTATACATTTTGTTACGTTCTGTACTTCCATTATCCCACATTTTAGCAACATTTACAAACCTAGAGAAATCAGTGATTATACTAAATGTTTGGTTTCATTTGGTTGTTTGTAATGACCACATATTCCCTTTGTGCATTAATAGGCGTTGTGGTTCTCTTTAGGAAGCTGTCATTAATTCACTTTTTATCCAGGTTAAATCCACATGTTTACAATACGCTTTTTAGGCATTTTTTAACTGGATAAAGGTTTAGTTGAATGCTTTTATTTTAAGTTATCAGGTAACAAGCTGACCGAACCTTAGCAACAGAAACACATACATTTTTCATCATGAAAGTGTTTTATTCAGTGTTTGATCATTCAGAGCTGCTCTTTTGTTTGTTTTTGAGAGGAGGAGACCTCTGTATATAATTTGGCAGACAGCAAAGACAAAAACTCCCATGATCCCCGGCTACTTCACCCCCAAACTTCTATTGTTATTGTTTGGTTTGAGTGACTCCTAGTGGCAGAAAAACACATTGTGCATATAAGGGTTTCCTCTCATTTTAAGCTTTTTAAAATCTTATTTCATGTGTTTATGTTGTTTCCACAGGGTGAGAGGAAATGTCTGACCTTCTACCTGCCTAAGCTGGTCATTGTAGGTCTCCTGTGGCTCTCAGCTGTCACACTGGGCATATGGCAAACGTAAGTCTGACCCAACTGTCCACTAACAGCCTGATTAATAATGTTAATCACAACAGGACTGAATACATCTACTCCCTTCCTCTGTATTTGCAGGGTCAATGAACTCCAAGACCCTACCTATCAGTATAAAGTGGACATAGTGAACTTTCAGGTGAGACTCTTTTTTAAATGGTTAAGGTTGTGGTACAGACAGGACTGTTATATTTGATACTGCCAGGGGAAAATTCACAAAGAATGGACTGTGACTGCTGATAGCACCCGCATCAGTACCCACTATCTGCTCCATATAAAGCTCTGTTTTCAATATTCTCATGTGTTTTCATAAAAGACATGTAGGGAATCTTTATACATTTATTTCTCTCTTTCCCAAAATGTATATTTAAAGTATTACGATGTCATTGTCTGGCCTCAATCGGCTTCCATAATCACTGAAAAGTGTGGATGGGACTAACCTAATAAACGCACAATGAAGACGCTATTAATTTCCCTGTAACTGTGTGGCTGTTAGCGCTGATCTTTGTGGATTGGACTGTTGGGCTAATTTGCCAGAAATGGGACAATTTAACACTGAATGTAAATCGGTTCAAATAGCACAGGAGCATCGATACACTATCTGCTAGGCATTGCAGTTAGGGGTGTATTTCCCTCTTAGCGGCTACTTTTCAGATAATTGTTTTTCTTATTTGTGGTTAGGTTTAGCGCCTGCAAAAGCCTTGCATTGCTTTTTGTGAATTCACCCCTCAATGGTTATGTCTTATTTTTCCCAGCAGTTTAATAAAGACCCAATTTATTTCTGCAGGGTATGAAGGTCTTCTTCCTGATTGTAGTTGCCTTCTACATTCTTTACCTGATCTTCCTGGTCGTCAGAGCTTGTTCTGAACTGAAGAACATGCCTTACTCAGGTAACACAGCACGACACATCTGATTTAATCACAGTTATTGCTTTACCATGGTAACATTAACGTGCTGTGTGTTTTCTATCACTAGATCTCCGGCTCCGCTTTTTGACAGCGCTGACCTTTGTGGTCCTTGTTATAAGGTACGTTTTTAAGTAAATCCTAAGAGGCCTGTTTAAAAGCCTATTTGTGGTTAATTTGGTTTTAAATGACCGTGTTTCTCTTTGTCCTCCAGCATGGTCATTCTCTACCTGAGGTTTGGTGCCAAGGCTCTCCAAAACAATTTTGTCGCTGCACTGTCTACTCATTACCAGAACTATATCCTTTCCAAAAATATTTTATTTTTAGACAATGACTTCACTTCAATATTCCATGTGAGACACCATGTTGATTATTTAAAAAGTGATAAATGGTTCCTTAACTCCAGACATACCAGCTGAATTTTTATCATTCTATGGTCTACTCAACTTTTACTTGTACACATTGGCTTTTGTGTATTCCCCCTCCAAAAATGCACTTTATGGTTGGTAATACAGCACAATTTAAAACACAGTGGATACGATAATGAATTAAAGGTTGAACCTAACTGATTTTGTTTATTTTCCAGACTCCCAGTTGAAGGATAACCCTGCTTTCTCAATGCTAAATGACTCTGATGATGAAGTAATATACGGGTAAGCATTTGTTTAATTGCTTATTAAATTCTCACTCCCTATAGTTTGGGGGGAAGCATTTGTTGGGAACGTGTATAAACCAGCAGATGTTTTATTTTTTTCTGTAAAGAAGCGATTATGAAGACATGCCTTTACAAAATGGACGCGCTATCAAAGCAACCGCCAAGTACCAGGATGAGACTGACAGCGACTGATGGGATCCCTGACTGCCATGTTGCTCCTCTTTTGTGTCCCCGTTGGAAACTATAGGAATAGAAAACAACAAAATATCATGTGTAGGTGTAAATAAGGAGTACTTGCATTGGTGATACAGAATGCTATACTGTAAGTGTACATAACTATATTTTTAAAAGAAGTTCCATGTCTACTGAATGTACTGTACTTTTACTTTAAGTTAGGGCATGTAGACACTTTTTCCAGTTTGTAAACTCTTTTCCTCCTACCCAGCAGCATTTCTCCACAAGCCGATAGTCGGATATAATCGGGAAAAGTGCTAATATCGATTGGGGATCTTTTTCGGAGAAATCAATGTTATTTTAACGCTTTGTGTTGAACCACTGTGTTCTCCCTATTGCACTGTGTGGTTTTTGCCATTCCTTTCAGCTCTCTGACAATAATGATAATCCATTTCTATGGCCAAAGCGGAGTAAACCTATACTGCTGGTAGAAAGCAAAAGAAACGTGTCCCACAGCAGCAGACTCAAACACAACATCCGTGATTTGACGGGGAATCAAAAAGTGCCAAAGCAGTGTTGGCTGTTAACAATCTTTTTTTTTATTCCAACATATTGAAAGTGAGAGCCTTATCGCTGGAGTAGGCACTACTTCATTTTTAACACTCTTCCGACTAATTCATGAAAAGCAGCTTTGTAATTGCACTTGTGTAAGACTTTAATTTATTTACTGAAAAGTTAGGACATTTGATACTGTATTATCTGACTCCCTGGATGAATGGTGTTTGATGAATTGTGTGGATTTTACACCACTTTATGTAAATGGACTACTGATTTATCATGAACATTTCTTATCCCAGCATGTACACTAGTTACAGTATTGGCCAAATATATTTTGCGTAATGTAGAACATATTTTAAGTAATGTTTTTGTTCCGTAGCTTTCCTAACATTGCTTAGTTTTATATACTTTAAAACTAATCTCTCAATATGTATTCTAATCAAGATGGTGCCTTGTCTTTACATTTCTTCAAAAATGTCTGCAGTCTTGAATTTGTAAATGCTTTGACATAAATGTACATTTTGATTCAAGGTGATTAAGTGATATTGTGGGTTCTGATATTTTGGATGTTTTTGCAATTTGTGTTGCTTCATGAGATAAAAGCTGTACATGTAGCAATTTCATGTCACATGTAAATAAAGCAAAGTATATACAGCACAGTATTGTTTTAATTAATTGCACTTATATAAAAACAAGATCTCATTCAAATATTGCCAGCATGTCCGAACATAACAGGCTGGTTCTGAAAAATATATAAAAGCCCAAACATTTCAAACACACAGGTACATTGTAGTTGGTTCAGATGGCCAGCCCAAAAACACTGACGATGCAGTACATGGACTTGTTCTCCCATCTCACCGCACAGCTTCCTGTTGGGTGTAATGCACAACAAACTTAGTATGACCTTTACATTTACACATTTATATTTACTGAAAAAATACAGCTTTTGAAAGTTGATCATTTGCAGAAGAGGAAACAATCATTTAAATCAACATCACTATTGTATTTTACCATCAGTAGAGTTGTCCCAGAAGCATGTGCTCGCTGTTTGCAGACCTGCTCCGTTTTTCTGCATGATGATACAGGTAACTGTGGGAAAACAATACATTCTTTTTCAGTACCAACCCCATACAGCCAAGGAACCATCATAATATATTTGTTTTACTGCTGCAGCGTATGCACCAATATATTTGAAAGGCTTCCCCAGCTTGCTGAGTTGACTGAGGCACTGCTCCACTACGCTGGTGGTCCACTGGTTCACTCGGCTGTGCTGGTAGGCATTTGCTCCTATGGTGGCTTCCACTGACTACAGAGACAATTTAAACATCATAGTATTAATTAGGAACTGACCAACCCAGTGGTGGGAAGTGATTAGGTTCATTTCCTCCTATTTGACTGTACAGCACTTTGGTCTGGCGGTTTTAAAGTGCTTTATAAATAAAGCTGTATTGTATTGTATTTATTTACTGCTACTTTAAACTTGTAATCTACTACAAATCAGAGGGGAAATATTGTATTTTTTTACTACATTTATTTGATAACTTAAGTCACCCAGCACTAGTATATAAATGGTCTATATAGGTCATACTATTGCAATAATACTGAAATACGTTTTATGAAAAAATGCATAAATACAACTTATTCAGAATATTGAAATACGTTAAACTGCAAATTATACTAGATAATGACGTTGCATAGCAACCGTTACTGTGTCCTTGGCAACCAACAGTTTGCTTAACACAAGGTAGAAATGTTAGCGTTAACCGATAAAATCTATATTTTGCGGATGAATCAAAAGCCAAAAAAGTGTATCTTTTTGCTTACCTCTTTTATTATTTTGCTCACTTCGTCAACGACGAACGCAGTCTGTCGGGTTAAAAACAAAACAGTTCAGTTTAAGCTAGCCTGTCGACATGGCTGTCTTCTACTTTCTGGACAAACAATTAACAATATAAGTTACAACGTAGGACACCCTTCAAATAATGTTATGGTAGATGAAATAGTGTTTTCTATTTGATTAATATATATGTAATTACTAGTCAAGTTATTGCGAACCCACCTCCTCTTCTGTCTGATCCTCGTCCATTGCTACTGCCTCCGAAATGAACCAAGTTTTCTTTAGTAATATGACTTCCGGTCGTGTTTTTCAGAATAAGAGCATCGATTGAAGCCCATAAGTGATTTGTGTTAATGGGAAACAATGGTGGAAGAAGTATTCAGCATCTTTACTTGAGTAAAAAAGTACCAATACATTTATCTAAAAAAAATCTCCATTACAAGTTAAAGTCCTGCAAATATCACGTAAGTAAATGTACAGAAGTATTATCAGCAAAGTGTACTGAAAGTACAAAAAGTAAAAGTAGTCATTCTGCAGAAACTGAACACGAAGGATGTGTGACAACATTACATTTCAACATTTTCGAGGATAAAACTTATCAAATGACTAAATGGCCGTAAAACTATGTATAGTCAGGCACTTATTGATCGTTTGGATAAATGGTCAGTCTACTTAATGTCCAATCTAATAAACATTGCCCTCTTCAAGTGACCAGAGTTTCTTCAATCGATGAGAATTCATGAAACAACAGTCTTTTGTAAAACTGAGAGAAACACACAATATGCTTTTAAATGTTTGGTATTTGAACAATATAAATGACTTTCCGGCCCCATCCAAGCACTAAACCGTTCTTTAGAACTCAACTTTTTTATTAGTAATTGCTGCAGCCCCACTGAAGCCCAAAACATGTCTCATTTAAAAAAAAAGGTGATTTTAAGTTTTATTTGAATCAGCAGTAAATATTAAAAGCGTTGATAAACAAAACCTTTGTACGTGCATTCAAAATATCATTAAACAGAAACACCGCCCCTGCTGGTCAGTTTTAGAAATTGTTGGGACATGACATTGACGTGACGCAGTTTGTAAATGTGCACGGTCTGTCGCCGTCGAGAGGACCGGTTCAGGTAGGAAAATGCTAAAACTAACCAGTTTTTTTGGCAAAGCGTATATAAACATTAATCCTCGCAATCCCTCTGTACTACATTTAATGTTGAAGATAATCTTAAAGTGTTTTCTGTCGAGTTATGAAACATTTTATGCTATATGCTAACGTGAGCTAAGTGCTAGCTTCACGAGGCCATCTGATGTGCTAGCTGAGTAGCAACTGGCGACATGGGCCGGAGATGTGATAGTGTGAGAAATATATACATTTTTGTGCTACTTTTGCGTCAATTACTCTTGTTCTGTTTGTTTTAAGATGTAATACCATTAACTAGCGAACACACCTTGCTAATTAAATCTGAAAGGATCGCTAAACTATACAGTTAAGGCTTTCTCCGTGACCTTGGCCCAAAGCAGCTAATGTCACGGTAACTAGCTTATATTTACATACTGCCATTACCATAATCTCACGCTATTGCAGCGAAATAACATTATGTTTTATCTATCTAAGAGTCGATGTTAATATTAAATGCAACGTAATTGTTAAAGGTGGTGTATGTAATTTATTTCAGAAACACTTTTTGTTATATTCCATGGAATGTTCTTAACATCCCGATAGCAATGGATATATTAAATGCTTTGACAATAAATACATAAAACAATTTCATCTGTGGAAGCCGTAGCGCTGTAAAAAGCACGACCAATCATTTTAGCCGGCCCGGCTAAAATAACTGGATGGCCTGTCATCTGTGCATAAATTTATCTCGTGCCCTCATTGGTCATGTTCGTGTGTGTTGGAGGAGGGGCTCTGTAAGGAAGTGGCAGATTTTTTCCGGTTGTGTATTTCAAATTCTAGCGCACTCGAGCTGGTTTCTCCAAAATTACATACCCCACCTTTAAGTGTTGCTTAAACGGGTTGGCATTAAATATCTACTCAACTTTCTCAGTTTTAAATACAAATAGGATTTTCAAAAAAAGGTGAACTAATTGGTATTTACAGTTTTTCCTTCTGCTTTGAAATGGACTCTTATTTTGACGTTTATTTTTAACCGACTAGCCGGATGTTGTGCACGTTTTGCTGAGCGCTTGTTTCACGGGGTCCGTGTCATGAGTTTTACAATATCCATGGTGTAATTTTACTATTTCTGTGATATTTAAACTGGTTTAGCACATTTTCTCAGATAATTATTGTGGCACATTTGCCGGTATTGGAATATGTTCTGACTGCAATGCAAAGTGCACGGCGAATTTATGAGCTGCTGAAGTTACCTACTTCAGTTTTGTAGTTCCGTCTCAAGAGGGAGACAGACGTATCTTTGTGGCACTACATCTCAAAGGTTTTAATTCTGCTCCTTGTTATACCACACACACGACCCCGTCTTTATAAATAGTTATTCTTTGTCTTAAACGTATATTTTGACTGAATAAAGAAACGCTTGTACATATATTAAAGATATAGAAAGCATTTTAAGGTACTCTTTGTTAGGGATGCCTTATTGGTCAAAAGTGCATCACGTGACCAGAAATAGTATAAACTGGCTTAACTACCGTAACGTTCTAAAACAAAAGTATGCGATCGTATGCATTTATTGGTGGTGAATCTTACTATGACTTAGAAACGCGCGTTTTTCTTTTGTTGCTGTGTTTTTTGTAATTATAAAAAAAACAAGTTGAACCGTCACTGAAAGTAACAGTGCAGAGAATCACGACTTTCCTGCTGGCCTATTAGCAGTATCGCTTCTCGGCCTTTTGGCTAAGATCAAGTGTAGTATCTGTTCTTATCAGTTTAATATCTGATACGTCCCCTACCCGGGGACCATATATTAAATTGATTTTTGGAATAGGGAGATGGAATAGGGGCTTGCTCCGTCCACTCCACGCATCGACCTGGTATTGCAGTACCTCCAGGAACGGTGCACCCCCTCTAAATGTCTAATATAAAAACACCAAGAGAAGTCCTGAGCGTCATGACTCCATATAATGTAATCTAGGAATTGAGGATAAAATGACAACATGTTGAAAGTTACTCGCATGCTTGCGTGACCCAAGGATATTGTACAACTTACTTATTTCATTGCCCTTTCAATGGTTGAAAACACAATACATAACATTTTCTGAATAGTAACACTATTTGATTAAATCTGTTATTTTGCTTTTCTATGGTTCTGCTCATTCCCAAAAAGTAATATTATGTTGCTAAAGTGTTTTCACAGCCTGAGAAACACTGTGTATTTTACTCTATTTTAGATATTTATGTATTAATTATTTAGTGTTAGCCATAGAAGCCAATCTTATTAAATGAATTAATTTAATGTCAAAAAATGTAATGCAGTGAAATACAACTGTCCTGTAGTAGCTACGCATCTTAAGGTACTTTGGTAGTGATGGCTAATTGTCCAGAAGGACATCATGTGACTAGAAATAACTTTAACTGGCTTCACTATCTCAACATTTTCTAACAAAAGTGTCCTGTTGATGCATTTGTCGCTGCTAAATACTACTAAAACATAATAAAGCGTGTTTCCATTTGTTGCTTTGTTTTTTGCAATTGTAAAAAACAAGTTGAACCGTCACTGAAAGTAACCGTGCGGCGAATCACAGGTTTCCTGCTGGCCTATTTGCAGTATCGCTTCTCGGCCTTTTGGCTAAGATCAAGTGTAGTATCTGTTCTTATCAGTTTAATATCTGATACGTCCCCTACCCGGGGACCATATATTAAATTGATTTTTGGAATAGGGAGATGGAATAGGGGCTTGCTCCGTCCACTCCACGCATCGACCTGGTATTGCAGTACCTCCAGGAACGGTGCACCCCCTCTAAATGTCTAATATAAAAACACCAAGAGAAGTCCTGAGCATCATGACTCCATATAATGTAATCTAGGAATTGAGGATAAAATGACAACATGTTGAAAGTTACTCGCATGCTTGCGTGACCCAAGGATATTGTACAACTTACTTATTTCATTGCCCTTTCAATGGTTGAAAACACAATACGTAACATTTTCTGAATAGTAACACTATTTGATTAAATCTGTTATTTTGCTTTTCTATGGTTCTGCTCATTCCCAAAAAGTAATATTATGTTGCTAAAATGTTTTCACAGCCTGAGAAACACTGTATTTTACTCTATTTTAGATATTTATGTATTAATTCTGTAGTGTTAGCCATAGAAGCCAATCTTATTAAATGAATTAATTTAATGTCAAAAAATGTAATGCAGTGAAATTAGGGGTGCAACAACTAATCGACTTAATCGATTAAAATCGATGACCAAATTAGTTGCCAACTAATTCAGTCGTCGATTCGTTGGTGACGTCATCACGTGTGTTTTACGCGCTGTTAAACTCCAACGTTATCGGTCTTTTTATCGGTACTGGAGACATTTAAAAAATATGTCATATGTATTATTGCTACATAAACATTATATCGCAGTCTTAGTGTCGCCAACTCGTTTCTAATATGCAAAAAGACAAACAAATTCGTCTATGATGTATTTTCGATCTTTCCAATCCAGACGAGATCTCTCTCTCTCCCCCGTCTGTGCGCGAGGGGGCGGGGCAGTTTACACACAGGCGACTGATACATGCATGCAACACACTGCGGGGATGGCGGAGATAAGCACTCCAAGGTGTGGTTAAATGTTACCCGTCTTGAGGTGGATAATGCTCGATGCCAATAGTGCAATAAGAGTTTAGCATGTAAGGGCGGTAACACGAGCAATTTGTCTAAGCATTTAGCAAAAGTGCACCACATCCAGACGGAGAAATGCACCGGGTTCGACTGTCTTTCTAGTAGCTCTGTAGCCCCATCCACGAGTAAATTTTCCACGTCAGCAACACACAGAGTTAACAGAATTATACAAACATGGGTTAATGATTAGAGGTAACTGAGTTATTTATTTTGTTAAAGTTTCAGCTATTCTGTTTACAGTTCTGTTATCACATTATTTAATACGATTTGTACACATTACAAAAGAAACAACAATGTTTTACATTGTTGTTTCTTTTGATGTGAAATATCATTTATTTTATTTAAATAAAAAGCAATGTTAATTTTGTTCACAATTTGTTTAGTAATAATATTTGTATTTTTGAATCAAGTATTCATCTTTATTGTCTTCATTGTTAGTTTCCACATGCCTAAAACAACCTCAAGCTAAATCTAAAAGTTGATGGCTAAATAAGAGCGTTTGAGAAATTGTGCAAGGCATAATAGTCGATTAATCGTTTCATTAATCGATAGATTAATCGATTATCAAATTAGTCGTTTGTTGCAGCCCTAAGTGAAATACAACTGTCCTGTAGTAGCTACGCATTTTAAGGTACTTTGGTAGTGGATGGCTAATTGTCCAGAAGGACATTATGTGACTAGAAATAACTTTAACTGGCTTCACTATCTCAACATTTTCTAACAAAAGTGTCCTGTTGATGCATTTGTTGCTGCTGAATACTACTAAAACATAATAAAGCTTGTTTCCATTTGTTGCTTTGTTTTTTGCAATTGTAAAAAACAAGTTGAACCGTCACTGAAAGTAACCGTGCGGCGAATCACGAGTTTCCTGCTGGCCTATTTGCAGTATCGCTTCTCGGCCTTTTGGCTAAGATCAAGTAGTAGTTCTTATCTTTATCAGTTTAATATCTGATACGTCCCCTACCCGGGGACCATATATTAAATTGATTTTTGGAATAGGGAGATGGAATAGGGGCTTGCTCCGTCCACTCCACGCATCGACCTGGTATTGCAGTACCTCCAGGAACGGTGCACCCCCTCTAAATGTCTAATATAAAAACACCAAGAGAAGTGCTGAGCATCATGACTCCATATAATGTAATCTAGGAATTGAGGATAAAATGACAACATGTTGAAAGTTACTCGCATGCTTGCGTGACCCAAGGATATTGTACAACTTACTTATTTCATTGCCCTTTCAATGGTTGAAAACACAATACATACATTTTCTGAAAAGTAACACTATTTGATTAAATCTGTTATTTTGCTTTTCTATGGTTCTGCTCATTCCCAAAAAGTAATATTATGTTGCTAAAGTGTTTTCACAGCCTGAGAAACACTGCGTATTTTACTCTATTTTAGATATTTATGTATTAATTCTGTAGGGTTAGCCATAGAAGCCAATCTTATTAAATGAATTAATTTAATGTCAAAAAATGTAATGCAGTGAAATACAACTGTCCTGTAGTAGCTACGCATTTTAAGGTACTTTGGTAGTGATGGCTAATTGTCCAGAAGGACATCATGTGACTAGAAATAACTTTTAACTGGCTTCACTATCTCAACATTTTCTAACAAAAGTGTCTTGTTGATGCATTTGTTGCTGCTGAATACTACTAAAACATAATAAAGCGTGTTTCCATTAGTTGCTTTGTTTTCTGCGATTGTAAAAAACAAGTTGAACCGTCACTGAAAGTAACCGTGCGGCGAATCACGAGTTTCCTGCTGGCCTATTTGCAGTATCGCTTCTCGGCCTTTTGGCTAAGATCAAGTGTAGTATCTGTTCTTATCAGTTTAATATCTGATACGTCCCCTACCCGGGGACCATATATTAAATTGATTTTTGGAATAGGGAGATGGAATAGGGGCTTGCTCCGTCCACTCCACGCATCGACCTGGTATTGCAGTACCTCCAGGAACGGTGCACCCCCTCTAAATGTTAAAAATAAAATCACTTCTGATAAGTCTTCTTTCCAACCGACATAACTCACTAAATGTTATGTCGGAATTGAAGCTAAAGTCCTATATGATCACAAGTATCACATCAATGCTTATGTGACACAAGGGTATTGCAAAACTTACTTACTTCATTGCACTCTTATTGGTTGAAAACATAATATATAACATTTTCTGAATAATAACACTATTTGGTTAAATCTGTTAGTTTTTCTTTTCTTTGGTTCTTCTCATTCCCTAAAAGTAAAAGCATGTTGCTAATGTGGTTTCCCAACTTGAGAAACACTGTGTATTTTACCCACTTTCAATGTGACTGTATTTTAGATATTTATTTATTAATTCTCTAGTGTTAGCCGTAGAAGCCAATCTTATTAAATAATTAATATAAGGTCAAAAAATCTAATGCAGTCAAATACAATTGTCCTGTAGTAGCTACGCGTTTTAAAGGTCCCATGTCATGGCCATTTCTACTGATCATAATTCCATTGTTGAGGTATACTAAAATAAATGTATATTGTGCAATTTTCCAAACTCACATTGGTTTCTCATACAGCATCTCTGTAAAGTATGTGTATTCACCGGTATTCACTCTCTGTCCTAAACGGCTTGTTGGAGCTCCTGCCCCCCCCTCCCTGTGAGCCCAGTGTGCTCTGATTGGTCGGGACGTTGCGAGGCTCGCTGCTCAGTGAGCTGGCTTACTGGTGTGGTTTCCGGGTCGGCGGGACAGCGTGAAACTCATCCTGAGCACACAAACACTCACAGCCGAAGTAAAAACAATAAGTGTGGCTTGATATTGAGTAAGAAAAAGGTTTATAAACGCTGTGAGAATGGGCCTGCGGAGAGCATTTCTCCGCGATCCCAACTTGTCTATTACCAACCAGGGAGCTCTATGCAAGTCAATGGGACTCCCTGTTAGTTGAAAATGTACGCTAAAGGTCCTGGTGTGTGAGGAGGTCCGCGGATTGGTCCATTTTGCTGTTCCTGGAAGAAACAAATGGAAAAAGAGAAATCTCCAACGAGGCGTTCTGGGGCAGCATAGACGGGTCTTTTCTGTGTTAGAGTTTTACTCGCTACAGGGTGTACTTTGAGGGTTTTTGACTCTGCAGACCGTTAACATGCATAAAAACCTTCATAACACACAAGGGGACGGGTAATAACCAGAAAAGCATGACATGGGACCTTTAAGGTAATTTGGGAGTGATGGCTAATTGGCCAGAAGGACATCATGTGACTAGAAATAACTTAAACTGGCTTCACTATCATAACATTTTCTAACAAAAATGTCCGGCTGATGCATTTGTTGGTGCTGAATGTTACTATACATAAAAAAGCGTGTTTCCATTTGTTGCTGAGTTTAAAAAAACAAAACAAGTTATACCGTAACTGAGAGAAACAGTGCAGAGAATCACTAAATTCCTGCCGGCCCATTTGCAGTATCGCTTCTCGGCCTTTTGGCTAAGATCAAGTGTAGTATCTGTTCTTATCAGTTTAATATCTGATACGTCCCCTACCCGGGGACCATATATTAAATTGATTTTTGGAATAGGGAGATGGAATAGGGGCTTGCTCCGTCCACTCCACGCATCGACCTGGTATTGCAGTACCTCCAGGAACGGTGCACCCCCTCTAAATGTCTAATATAAAAACACCAAGAGAAGTCCTGAGCATCATGACTCCATATAATGTAATCTAGGAATTGAGGATAAAATGACAACATGTTGAAAGTTACTCGCATGCTTGCGTGACCCAAGGATATTGTACAACTTACTTATTTCATTGCCCTTTCAATGGTTGAAAACACAATACGTAACATTTTCTGAATAGTAACACTATTTGATTAAATCTGTTATTTTGCTTTTCTATGGTTCTGCTCATTCCCAAAAAGTAATATTATGTTGCTAAAGTGTTTTCACAGCCTGAGAAACACTGCGTATTTTACTCTATTTTAGATATTTATGTATTAATTCTGTAGTGTTAGCCATAGAAGCCAATCTTATTAAATGAATTAATTTAATGTCAAAAAATGTAATGCAGTGAAATTAGGGGTGCAACAACTAATCGACTTAATCGATTAAAATCGATGACCAAATTAGTTGCCAACTAATTCAGTCGTCGATTCGTTGGTGACGTCATCACGTGTGTTTTACGCGCCGTTAAACTCCAACGTTATCGGTCTTTTTATCGGTACTGGAGACATTTAAAAAATATGTCATATGTATTATTGCTACATAAACATTATATCGCAGTCTTAGTGTCGCCAACTCGTTTCTAATATGCAAAAAGACAAACAAATTCGTCTATGATGTATTTTCGATCTTTCCAATCCAGACGAGATCTCTCTCTCTCCCCCGTCTGTGCGCGAGTGGGCGGGGCAGTTTACACACACGCGCGTGATACATGCATGCAACACACTGCGGGGATGGCGGAGATAAGCACTCCAAGGTGTGGTTAAATGTTACCCGTCTTGAGGTGGACAATGCTCGATGCCAATAGTGCAATAAGAGTTTAGCATGTAAGGGCGGTAACACGAGCAATTTGTCTAAGCATTTAGCAAAAGTGCACCACATCCAGACGGAGGAATGCACCGGGTTCGACTGTCTTTCTAGTAGCTCTGTAGCCCCATCCACGAGTAACTTTTCCACGTCAGCAACACACAGAGTTAACAGAATTATAAAAACATGGGTTAATGATTAGAGGTAACTGAGTTATTTATTTTGTTAAAGTTTCAGCTATTCTGTTTACAGTTCTGTTATCACATTATTTAATACGATTTGTACACATTACAAAAGAAACAACAATGTTTTACATTGTTGTTTCTTTTGATGTGAAATATCATTTATTTTATTTAAATAAAAAGCAATGTTAATTTTGTTCACAATTTGTTTAGTAATAATATTTGTATTTTTGAATCAAGTATTCATCTTTATTGTCTTCATTGTTAGTTTCCACATGCCTAAAACAACCTCAAGCTAAATCTAAAAGTTGATGGCTAAATAAGAGCGTTTGAGAAATTGTGCAAGGCATAATAGTCGATTAATCGTTTCATTAATCGATAGATTAATCGATTATCAAATTAGTCGTTTGTTGCAGCCCTAAGTGAAATACAACTGTCCTGTAGTAGCTACGCATTTTAAGGTACTTTGGTAGTGGATGGCTAATTGTCCAGAAGGACATTATGTGACTAGAAATAACTTTAACTGGCTTCACTATCTCAACATTTTCTAACAAAAGTGTCCTGTTGATGCATTTGTTGCTGCTGAATACTACTAAAACATAATAAAACGTGTTTCCATTTGTTGCTTTGTTTTTTGCAATTGTAAAAAACAAGTTGAACCGTCACTGAAAGTAACAGTGCGGCGAATCACCAGTTTCCTGCTGGCCCATTTGCAGTATCGCTTCTCGGCCTTTTGGCTAAGATCAAGTGTAGTATCTGTTCTTATCAGTTTAATATCTGATACGTCCCCTACCCGGGGACCATATATTAAATTGATTTTTGGAATAGGGAGATGGAATAGGGGCTTGCTCCGTCCACTCCACGCATCGACCTGGTATTGCAGTACCTCCAGGAACGGTGCACCCCCTCTAAATGTCTAATATAAAAACACCAAGAGAAGTCCTGAGCATCATGACTCCATTTAATGTAATCTAGGAATTGAGGATAAAATGACAACATGTTGAAAGTTACTCGCATGCTTGCGTGACCCAAGGATATTGTACAACTTACTTATTTCATTGCCCTTTCAATGGTTGAAAACACAATACATACATTTTCTGAAAAGTAACACTATTTGATTAAATCTGTTATTTTGCTTTTCTATGGTTCTGCTCATTCCCAAAAAGTAATATTATGTTGCTAAAGTGTTTTCACAGCCTGAGAAACACTGTGTATTTTACTCTATTTTAGATATTTATGTATTAATTCTGTAGTGTTAGCCATAGAAGCCAATCTTATTAAATGAATTAATTTAATGTCAAAAAATGTAATGCAGTGAAATACAACTGTCCTGTAGTAGCTACGCATTTTAAGGTACTTTGGTAGTGATGGCTAATTGTCCAGAAGGACATCATGTGACTAGAAATAACTTTTAACTGGCTTCACTATCTCAACATTTTCTAACAAAAGTGTCTGTTGATGCATTTGTTGCTGCTGAATACTACTAAAACATAATAAAGCGTGTTTCCATTTGTTGCTTTGTTTTTTGCAATTGTAAAAAACAAGTTGAACCGTCACTGAAAGTAACCGTGCGGCGAATCACCGGTTTCCTGCTGGCCTATTTGCAGTATCGCTTCTCGGCCTTTTGGCTAAGATCAAGTGTAGTATCTGTTCTTATCAGTTTAATATCTGATACGTCCCCTACCCGGGGACCATATATTAAATTGATTTTTGGAATAGGGAGATGGAATAGGGGCTTGCTCCGTCCACTCCACGCATCGACCTGGTATTGCAGTACCTCCAGGAACGGTGCACCCCCTCTAAATGTCTAATATAAAAACACCAAGAGAAGTCCTGAGCATCATGACTCCATATAATGTAATCTAGGAATTGAGGATCAAATGACAACATGTTGAAAGTTACTCGCATGCTTGCGTGACCCAAGGATATTGTACAACTTACTTATTTCATTGCCCTTTCAATGGTTGAAAACACAATACATAACATTTTCTGAATAGTAACACTATTTGATTAAATCTGTTATTTTGCTTTTCTATGGTTCTGCTCATTCCCAAAAAGTAATATTATGTTGCTAAAGTGTTTTCACAGCCTGAGAAACACTGTGTATTTTACTCTATTTTAGATATTTATGTATTAATTCTGTAGTGTTAGCCATAGAAGCCAATCTTATTAAATGAATTAATTTAATGTCAAAAAATGTAATGCAGTGAAATACAACTGTCCTGTAGTAGCTACGCATTTTAAGGTACTTTGGTAGTGATGGCTAATTGTCCAGAAGGACATCATGTGACTAGAAATAACTTTTAACTGGCTTCACGATCTCAACATTTTCTAACAAAAGTGTCTTGTTGATGCATTTGTTGCTGCTAAATACTACTAAAACATAATAAAGCGTGTTTCCATTTGTTGCTTTGTTTTTTGCAATTGTAAAAAACAAGTTGAACCGTTTCTGAAAGTAACCGTGCGGCGAATCACAGGTTTCCTGCTGGCCTATTTGCAGTATCGCTTCTCGGCCTTTTGGCTAAGATCAAGTGTAGTATCTGTTCTTATCAGTTTAATATCTGATACGTCCCCTACCCGGGGACCATATATTAAATTGATTTTTGGAATAGGGAGATGGAATAGGGGCTTGCTCCGTCCACTCCACGCATCGACCTGGTATTGCAGTACCTCCAGGAACGGTGCACCCCCTCTACATGTTAAACATAAAATCACTTCTGATAAGTCTTCTCTCCAACCGACATAACTCACTAAATGTTATGTCGGAATTGAAGCTAAAGTCCTATATGATCACAAGTATCACATCAATGCTTATGTGACACAAGGGTATTGCAAAACTTACTTACTTCATTGCACTCTTATAGGTTGAAAACATAATATATAACATTTTCTGAATAATAACACTATTTGGTTAAATCTGTTAGTTTTTCTTTTCTTTGGTTCTTCTCATTCCCTAAAAGTAAAAGCATGTTGCTAATGTGGTTTCCCAACTTGAGAAACACTGTGTATTTTACCCACTTTCAATGTGACTGTATTTTAGATATTTATTTATTAATTCTCTAGTGTTAGCCGTAGAAGCCAATCTTATTAAATAATTAATATAAGGTCAAAAAAATCTAATGCAGTCAAATACAATTGTCCTGTAGCAGCTACGCGTTTTAAAGGTCCCATGTCATGGCCATTTCTACTGATCATAATTCCATTGTTGAGGTATACTAAAATAAATGTATATTGTGCAATTTTCCAAACTCACATTGGTTTCTCATACAGCATCTCTGTAAAGTATGTGTATTCACCGGTATTCACTCTCTGTCCTAAACGGCTTGTTGGAGCTCCTGCCCCCCCCTCCCTGTGAGCCCAGTGTGCTCTGATTGGTCGGGACGTTGCGAGGCTCGCTGCTCAGTGAGCTGGCTTACTGGTGTGGTTTCCGGGTCGGCGGGACAGCGTGAAACTCATCCTGAGCACACACAAACACTCACAGCCGAAGTAAAAACAATAAGTGTGGCTTGATATTGAGTAAGAAAAAGGTTTATAAACGCTGTGAGAATGGGCCTGCGGAGAGCATTTCTCCGCGATCCCAACTTGTCTATTACCAACCAGGGAGCTCTATGCAAGTCAATGGGACTCCCTGTTAGTTGAAAATGTACGCTAAAGGTCCTGGTGTGTGAGGAGGTCCGCGGATTGGTCCATTTTGCTGTTCCCGGAAGAAACAAATGGAAAAAGAGAAATCTCCAACGAGGCGTTCTGGGGCAGCATAGACGGGTCTTTTCTGTGTTAGAGTTTTACTCGCTACAGGGTGTACTTTGAGGGTTTTTGACTCTGCAGACCGTTAACATGCATAAAAACCTTCATAACACAAGGGACGGGTAATAACCGAAAAGCATGACATGGGACCTTTAAGGTAATTTGGGAGTGATGGCTAATTGGCCAGAAGGACATCATGTGACTAGAAATAACTTAAACTGGCTTCACTATCATAACATTTTCTAACAAAAATGTCCGGCTGATGCATTTGTTGGTGCTGAATGTTATTATACATAAAAAAGCGTGTTTCCATTTGTTGCTGAGTTTAAAAAAACAAAACAAGTTATACCGTAACTGAGAGAAACAGTGCAGAGAATCACTAAATTCCTGCCGGCCCATTTGCAGTATCGCTTCTCGGCCTTTTGGCTAAGATCAAGTGTAGTATCTGTTCTTATCAGTTTAATATCTGATACGTCCCCTACCCGGGGACCATATATTAAATTGATTTTTGGAATAGGGAGATGGAATAGGGGCTTGCTCCGTCCACTCCACGCATCGACCTGGTATTGCAGTACCTCCAGGAACGGTGCACCCCCTCTAAATGTCTAATATAAAAAAGCTGAGAAGAGTCTGCTGTCCAACCTTTATGACTCTGTAAGTGTAACGACTGAATTGGGGATAGAAGCTCTATTGTGTGCACAATTTTACCACATGTGACACGAGGATATAGTGTAACTTGCTGACTTCAATGTGTCAAAACATACTTTTATATTTTCCAAATCAGAACACTGTTTTAATGAGTCTGTTATTAGTTTATTTTCTCTTTGCGTGTGGCACATGCATGTGTGGAGCAAGAGAGTGTGTTTGTGGAAGTGATTAGGAGTAGCAGCAGTATAAAGTCACACATATAAACAACGGCCTCCCAAGAACATTGAATGTTGGATTACATTTACCGATCCATAAATCCCCCCCCCCCCCCATGTATTTAAATAACTATTTCATGTATTTTAACAACTCAGGTTTAGTTATTGTTTAAACTGTTAGAAACATGTGTTTATTCTTGAGGCTGCGGTTTGTGATGCTGCTTTTCCTTTATATTTGCAGAACCATCATTGTTACCACTCCAGACCACTAGATGGCCGTACCAGGAATGTCAGTTACCCACCACCAGCAGCAAACAAAGAAAGAGGAAGTGTTTTAAATGTGAGTTGAGGGGGTGGGGGTTGTAAATGTGGGACATGTGTTTTTTGCATTTTCTCTAAATTATAACCGTGAATAGAACAACTTTTCAATACAGTATTATATATTCTCGATTTATCTAAACTTACTGGTTGATTGTTTCTCAATTGTTGGAGTAAAATTGATACAACTAGTGATTTTTAGTTGTCTTTCGATGTTGAAATGCAGCATTGCATCATGGGATATACTCCTGTTATATCCAAGTTAAATGTAAAGATCTTTGTCATCTTACGTACAAAGACAGTATTTTGTGTTAAATTCCTGTAGATAATCCTCCCCTTTTTACATGTCTTTGTTTTTGGTAGTCTCTATATTTGCAGCACCTTTATTCAGTGTATCATGTGTGTGAATGAGGTGCCTGTCTCCGATGTGTACAACTCATACTTACCTGGCAAGGGAGATACCATGATCAAGAAGGTGGTTCACCCAGGGCGAGGCTTGGCCATTGCACACCGGTTGAGCTGACCTCTGCGAATTCCCCAAATGTGGGAATCTCGATTGCATAATTTGTGGTAGTGGGGGACTGCGTTCGCGCTCTCCCCTGATAACTTGTAAAATGACAAAAATATTCTTAAGAATCTGCAACACATTCTGAGAATCAATGTAACTGTAAGAGGGTTGTGAGTTTTACTAACGAGTGTTTGAATTAGTGATGGGAATTATGGCTCTTTGAAGGGAGCCGGATCTTATGGCTCCCTTCCTTTGCGAGAGCCGTTCAAAAGAGCTGGTTTTTTTTAAGGGGGCGGGGTTAATAGGTTTATCTGCGAAATATACCTTTTTATAATTCAATCAAATTTAGCCCTGTTTTGACTAATGATTTATGTGTACACATATCACTTAAATAACTGCATTTACAGACCCTTGTAACCCTCTGATTGTAGAACCACGCAAAAAAAAAAGAAAAAAGAAGATAGCAACACCTATACAAACTGACAACAAATCTTTGCTGAGCCTAAAAATAATCATAAATAACATAATGAAAATAAATATATTGCAATGCTCAAAACAGCAGCATCCAGTGTATGTTTTGGTCATTGGATTTTCTTTTTACAAATGGATATTCAAAAGCAAAAAACGACTGGATATTTAATTTTCGTTTTAAAATTGAAAAACCAAAATTGAAATAAATACAAGGCGTTTTTCTTCATCATGGTCAAAATGGGATTTACTAAACTTAAAAAACGGAATGATTTTCATTTTCTACTCCTCAAAACAAAAAATAAAATCACTAGAAAACAGAAGAAAAAAAAACTACAGTTTTTTCATATTCTGCTACCGGAAGTTACCTTACAAAATAAGAGGGGCAGATGGGGACGGTCAATCCGTGTATCTACGGTCCATTTGTTTTCACAACGAAAACAGCCAAGACACATATTGAGCCCAGAAAATGAATGTTATTAAGTGCTCTAAATATAATAGGCCTATGTCTAAAATGGACAACATTGTTAGGAGATTTAAACTATATAGCGATTCTGCACTGCGGTCAACTCAGCCGTCTCTCGAGTTTGTTATTATTTGTTCTGCCATTAGTTCTTCGTGAGATTGACACTGTTGGACTCAGTAGGCTAGTAGTGAAACTACTCCCACAAGTACTATGAAGTACTTACTGTGTACTTTGCATGTTTCTCTGCTATTTTGAATCAGCGTTAAAACACCTTTCTTCATGAGACTGATAATGTTGGACAGAGTATTTTAAGAGGATATGGTAGACATGATATCAGCAATACTTCCAGTCAGTACTCCAGCAGCAGCATTTTTACCCCTTGGAAAGTCTTTAGAGTCTGGCCTGGATAGCTGGTCCCAACTCCTTCAGCACACTGACACACCCTGTCACTCTTGTTGGCCTCTTATGAAGCTGCTGTCTTTTAAATAGGATTATTTCTCTGCTCCTAGTTCAATCCTCGCAGATTCTTCCATCAGTCCCAGTCATTGCATGTCAGTCAATAGAGCTTCGAAAAATGTGTCCAATTCAACAAAATGTTTTTTTGTGAGTGAAGAGAAGAGAAGATGGACCTTTATTGTGAAGGCCAGAGCTAAATTATAGATGGTTTGATTGTGTAATTACAAGGTGAGAAAATAAATCCACATCCTCCTACTAAACGTATTTTATTTCCTTTTCCATGTTATACTTATACTTACTTGTAGTTCAACATTTGCATGTTGAACTACATGCTGGATATCTTCCCCAGCCTCAAGGAAATACAATAAAATAAATGGATTCATAAGTAAAAAAATTGATAAAAATGTTTACATTAATAATGTTGTGTGCAAACATTTCAAATTAAAATGAAAAAAAGTTTACTTTTGAAATGATTTCTCACCAAAACCTTTCTAAATT
This sequence comes from Dissostichus eleginoides, assembly GCA_031216635.1. Lineage (NCBI taxonomy): Eukaryota > Metazoa > Chordata > Actinopteri > Perciformes > Nototheniidae > Dissostichus > Dissostichus eleginoides. The sequence continues at coordinate 18,823,460 of CM062281.1, read as the reverse complement.
ATAGTAAATTATTTAAAAAGGTTTAGTCAATATACGTTTTTCTGCCTAAAATAGTTGAAATTGAACGTAAACTATATCAAACACCACATCCATGGCAATTAACCAATTTTTGCCCGCTATTTAAATTGACTTTGGTTGAAGTTAATAACAATATTGATATTATATAGATATATAGCATATCATTGATGCAGTCTTTCTGAACACTTTTGAAATAAAATACTGCAAATGAAGAATATTTTTTATGATCTGCACAGATAGTGCCTTAACTTGAATTTGAAAACACGTGGCAACTTTATTAATACAGCAGATGAAAAGATTTGTGGAAGGATAAATTCTTCATGGGCTTCAATGGCTCTCATGATTATTTCTCAGCCGCTAGTTTATTCCTCGCAGATTCTTCAGTCTCATCAGCCTCATCCTTCCATCAGTCCCAGTCAACGCCTCCAGCACACTTCCAGTGTCTGACTCCATATGATATTGTCCTGATGCTGTATACAAGGGTGATGCCCCATGATCACAAAATGATCCCTCTAGAGTCTGAGTGCCAAGGACCTCATATTATGTCTGTCATTAATGTTACATCACCCATTATAACAGTTTTCTTTCCTTTTTTCTCTTCTCTTAACTGTAAAGTCCTTTTCCTGCACCATTTTAAGGCTTCAAAACAGGCATTTTTACTGTATGTGTTTGGAGAAATGACACAATCAATGGCCCAGAATTGTACTTTATAAACTATGAATCTTGTGGTGCTTGAAGAAATACAGACTGGTTAAGCCGGCCAGGTTATATATATATATATATATGCCTTTTTTGGAGCCCTTTTTTGCAATATTTATTAAAATGTCACTAGTTATTTTAAACAAACCACTATCTGAGGATACAATCAACCATAAAATGCCCTTTATCTAAAAGACAGCAGCATCATAAGAGGGCAACCATGTGACAGTGTGTTACTTTGCTGAAGGATATTTGTGACCAGCTATCCAGGCCAGACTCTAAAGACTTTCAAAGGTGTAAAAATGCTGCTGCCGGAGTACTGACTGGAAGTATTGCTGATATCATGTCTACCATCCTCTTAAAATACTCTGTCCAACAATATCAGTCTCAGGAAGAAAGGTGTTTTAACGCTGATTCAAAATAGCAGAGAAACATGCATTCTTGTTCTCAGGAGGGGACATTGACAGAGGATTACTGGAAAAGTACACAGTAAATACTTCATATACTTCTGGGGGTAGTTTCAATAGTACTGACTCCAACAGGATCAATCTCACGAATAACTAATGGCAACACAAACTAATTCCCTCATCAAACTTAGCAGAAGTGGCTTGATTTTGTTCTCAGCAGGGGACTTTGACAGAGAATTTTTCAAAAAATACACAGTAAAAGTACTTCAATGTATTGTTAGTAGTAGGCTAACTAATACAAAGTCAAACAGTATCAATTTCATTAAGAACTAATGATAAAATTATCTTTTTATCACTCATCAAAGATAGCAGAAAACATGCATTATGTACTATGGAGGGGACTTTGGCAGAGGATTACTCACAAAGTACACAGTAAAAGTACTTCATTTCATTTCTGGTAGCAGTCAAACTAATACCGAGTCCAACAGTGTCAGTTTTATTAAGAACTTGTGGTAAAAAATATTTGTATCACTCATTGAATATAGCAGGAAAAAAAATGAAGAGCAGCTGATTTGAAAAAACAAACTCGAGAGACGGCTGAGGTGACAAGGTACCAGAAAGCCACAAGTGGGACAGAGAGTATGTTTCTGTGGGACAATGTGGGACATGTAAATGCAATGTCGATGCGTGAACTGTCAACGGGGGGTCGAGAGACACTATGGACCCTCGTGAACTGTCAACGGGGGGTGGAGAGACACATGAACGCTCGTGAACTGTCAGCGGGGGGGGGAGGGAGAGGGGTACACTGTGGACCTCTGTCGCCTGTCAGCGCAACTTACATGATGCCGTTTAAAACATAATAATAAAGGGCGGTGCCGGCCGCCAGCGAACCGAGCCGGCCTTTCTCCGCATCTGATTTATGTCATAAATCAGATTTTAGAAAAGCGTTTTAGCAAATCAACAAATCCATCATTAGATGCAACAAAAAAGAAAAGAGATGGGCAGGCAACATGTGTTATATACAGATCAGCTTAGATATTTTGGTTATTACTGAGCTTGGGAAATGCTTATCTGCAACCTGGAATAACACTTAGAACAATTTTGAAGCGTACCATATTTGTATGCATTGGCCAATTGAAATGATTAATGTTCTCCTATTTGACATGTTCTATTTCCAGAGGATTCATTTGCTTTTCATTCCAACTGCTTTCCTGTTCCTACGCTTTTTGAAATTGTGCTTTTATTGCTTTTTATTATTAGACGTATATTATTATTGTTGTTATTATTAATGAAAGCGACTACACTTGTGTACCTGGGATCATGTGAGGCAGAGACTTGTGGAATCCCTCCAGGCTGTTGCTTCCACGCAGACTTTTATAATAGGGCAGGTCCACACCGTTGATGGTTGTGGTACGGGCCACCCTATACATAATCATCCCTGGTGGATCCTGGATGCACTCCAGGTGTCTCTGCTGCCCTACCCACATCTCATCAATGGCTCCTGTCAAGGCACATATACATACAGTTTGTTATTCTCACTTTATATGCTACATCATCTGTATTGAAGCTGCAATAATGTTTTTGTATGAGATCCTACCAGGTGTTTTAAAGAGGCTCACTCCACTCTGGTCCAGCCCAGCCGGGCCCTTCAGCTCCTCGATGGCCAGGTGGATGAGCCGGAACATTTCCTGAGCTCCGAGTGTGACCCTCCGCACGTGGTTGCATTTGTCATTGTGAGTTAAGCAAATAGTGTTTGTCATAACATTGCCACACATGATTGTGCAGCTTCTATGAATAATGCAATAGCAACACAATTAATTATAATGAGTTGCTGCTGAAACTATTAAAGAATTAATCAAACAACAGATAATTGGAATGTAAACACAATTCAGTTGTCATTTTATTCATTACATTATATTTATTTTATTAGAGAAAAAAACAAATACTAGCCGGTTCCAGCTTCTTAAAAGAGAAGATTGTTTTCTTCTCTTTTATATATCATTCTAAATATATTACTTTTGTGTTTAAGTGTTTGGGAAAAATGGAAAATAGCTTTAAATATTCTAAGCAAAAGCAGGCTTTCCAATTTTCTGACACCCAATATTTACTAAAAACACACAAGTATAAATTAATTGATAAACACTGAAGGTTATTTTTTGCTTTACAGAAATGATACATTTATTTTTGTTGCACACAGTGTGATGGTGATAAGGAATACAGTGCTGGATCGACTTCTAACGCTGAGCCCCTTCAGACCTGGGACACCACCGACCCGTTTGGATCTGGGTACCTGGATTACGTTACTGACTCGCAGCTGAACTCTATCAGTCTGAGGTAAGGAAGAAGGGAAACGTTAAATCCTACAAGTAACCTGACAGTGGTGTAAAGAAAGGGACGGTCGAGAAAAAAGAGCGAACAAGCTCAGGGTTTAGCTCAGTAGAGGTTTGGGAAACTCAGTGGGGTACAAATTGACAGGTTGTTAGAGTTAAACATTTTGAAAGGATGTAGGAGCTACTTTGACACCTGAAATAATATAAACAAAGACAGAAGATAATATAACATTTGGACAAAATCTGATTACTGTAATCATTTCCTATGTCATGTCTACACATTTGTTCTTTTGTAAAATGAAAACAAATGTTTAATATTTTAACATGCTTATAGATGGATATATAGAAAGCCTGTAATTAACTGACAGTTCAGATTCACTTTTAGTTGTATACATTGTACACTTTTCTCCATCCAGTGAGGTGGATGTGATGGAGGAGGAAGATCTTGGTTCTCCAGACCATGAAGATGCTACAGAGCTGATCTGTGGGCTCATCAGAGAACTCTCCTCTCTAAAGTAAGGAAAGCCTTCATTTTCTGTTCAATCAAATACTGTATACCCGTATATATTCATCATTCTTTCTCCTTTAGGGGCCCTTTTGTATTGTACTTTAGTAAAAGTAGAACTACCAGAGTGTAGCAATACTCTGTTACAAGTAAAAGTACTGCAATCAAAATGTTTAAAAAACATTAAAAAGTATTAGCATAAAAAATACTCAATATGCAAATTGGTCCATTTCAGAATACTATATATACGATATGTTCCGATATAGTTATTGATGTGTTTTTAAAGCTGGTAAAGGTGCAGCTAGTTTGAATGACTTTGTATACTGCAGGGTAGATTGTGAATTTACTCCAGGTGGAACTAAAGTCTGATTTAAGTGTTGATTATATTTCACATCATTAATCCAAATCTGTAAAGTAACTAAAGTTAGGCCTATGACATAAATGTAGTGAAGTAAAAGTAAACAATTTACCTCTGAATTTTAGTCAAGTAGAAGTACAAAGTAGCATAAATGGAAATACTCAAGTAAAGTAAAAGTACCTCAAAATTGTACTTAAGTACAGTACTTGAGTTGTACATGTACTTAGTTACTTTTACACCACTGGCTCTTAACTCCCTTTGCATTCATCTCCTGCTCCGCTCTCTTCCCAGTTGAACTTTTGACTCTTAACACCATTGGTCGGTTTTTTTTCCCTCTCAACCTTCTCTGTGCTCCTATTGGCTGGATGGTGACATCAGGTTTCAGCCATAGACTGCTTGGCACCGTCAGGTCAGGCTTTGAAGATGGTATTATGAGGGTACAAATCTAAGTCAAACTAATACACTATGGGTTTAGTGGTAGCCAAAATAAAATGTAAAGACACATTTTAAACAAAATAAATATAAATAAATTCAGGGTGACTGACTTTTTGATGATCCAAGGGCAAAAAGCAATAAATTGTAGTTAATCTTTTATCCTCTTTTCCTGTTAGTCATCCGTACTTACCATCTTCAACCTGCCTGAATGTTGTCAATACTTGTTGTCAATTGCCAAATGTGTAAAGAATACTTAAGTTATTGACGCCATTAATCAATAATTGACCTCTGGTTGCTTTCTAGTCGTAAGGTCATGGCCACTCACAGAGATCTGGAGAACCTGCGGCGTAGCAGTAAAACTTCAAGAAGCTCCACACGTTGAGGAGGAAGTCCCTTCCACCACGATTTTCATTGTTGACCCATGGTTTGTGAGTGATGAAGGTGTTTGAGTGTACAAATGTTAAAATGTATCACCGTTTACTGTGTTTTTGTATCACTGACAGCTGGATTGTTACGTTTAAAATCTTAGTTCTTCCCAAAATAAAGCGTTGTTAAGTTAGTCTTTTAGTATCATCTGCTATTGGACATACACTCATAGCTAAATGTTGACAAAGAATACACACAGAGATTTTCATTTACATATTTATATTTTCTGGCATACATTAATATTCACACAGTTTTTCACACATCCGATTTCACGAAGTGAGACGAGCTGAAGAGCCACAGGTACATAATAAAAATAAAACACACCTAGGGAACAGGTACTTACTGTACACCTCAGAACACGTCACTCATTTCTTTAAAATGTTAAAATATTGACATGGAAACATGATGTTGCTATAATCCTTCAATCCAAGAACAGGGGATATGAAGCTGAACATCGATTGGCCACGTTTTAAAATATGTAAAATAAACATACATTTTTCATTGGATTATGTCTTTTTTCTCTTCTTGCAAGCTTAATATCTTGTGGGCCAACACACCAAACAGACGCTTTTAGAGAAGGCTCGGCTGACAAATAGAACAGCTGGGAAAAAAACTAATCAGCATTATAGAAGGCTACATACTAATAAAACAAAACCACACTCACACATAAAAGAACATTTAGCCTTCTAAATGTTATTGCTACCTCATATTTCAGCGTCTGCACTTCTTGTACACGGAGTCGTACTCTCTGTCCACCATCGGGCAGAAGCGCTTGGTGTGGGCTTTGGCCCCCGTGATTCTCCTGTACCTGCCGCCACACCTTCTCCATTGTGTTCCCTTCGGTCCTGTCCCTCAGAAGGCGCACGACATTCCTGTCTACGCCACGCCTGTAAGTAGAGTCAGAAATTGACATGTGACAACTTTCACATTTTTTTGAAATGCACACAGACACACACATTATAGCATGTTATAGTATAGTTTGGTATAGAATGTGAAATAAACACACATGGTGGTAAGGACGGCAGGAAAGATGGCTTGGTGAGCCTCGCTGAGCTGGGATAGGATGGCGTTACCCCATGCAAGCCACCGGCCCACTGAGACACCCTCTTTGCTCCTGGCTGCCTTTGTACAGGGTCCGCAGGACAGCACCTCTGTGATCACTGTGTACCAGCCGGACACACCACAGATGAGACGTACCTATAAAATACACAGGGAAATCAAAATTAAGGCCAGCATAAAACTTTCGGTGCCCATTTCATACATAAAAACACATTTTCAACTGTATAGTAATGTTAGAGAGAATTTATACCTTGGAGTGGTAGCCAGACTTGGAGAGGTGCACATTTCTCCCACTGCCGACACAGTTATCTCCCCGCGGACACTTGAGCGAGTACCTCCACACTCCAACGGGGCGCCACACAAAGACCCGGCTCCTAAAAAACAGTTGCGGAGTAGGCAGACCACCCCCGACAAAGCCAGGACGTTCCGGGGGATAAAACCACGGCCGGCGGCGGGCGGCAGGCCGGGCGGCAGGCAGGCCGGCGGCGGGCGGCAGGCCGGGCGGCAGGCAGGCCGGCGGCGGGCGGCAGGCCGGGCGGCAGGCAGGCAGGCCGGGCGGCAGGCCGGCGGCGGGCGGCAGGCCGGGCGGCAGGCAGGCAGGCCGGGCGGCGGCAGGCCGGGCGGCAGGCCGGGCGGCAGGCCGGCGGCGGCAGGCAGGCGGCGGCAGGCGCGGCGGGCAGGCGGCAGGCAGGCAGGGCGGCAGGCAGGCGGCAGGCAGGCAGGCGGGCGGCAGGCAGGCGGCAGGCAGGCAGGGGGCGGCAGGCAGGCCGGCAGGCAGGCAGGCCGGGCGGCAGGCAGGCAGGCCGGGCGGCAGGCAGGCAGGCCGGGCGGCAGGCAGGCCGGGCGGCAGGCAGGCCGGCAGGCAGGCAGGCCGGGCGGCAGGCAGGCCGGCGGCAGGCAGGCCGGGCGGCAGGCAGGCCGGCAGGCAGGCAGGCCGGGCGGCAGGCAGGCCGGCAGGCAGGCAGGCCGGCAGGCAGGCAGGCCGGGCGGCCTGCCACCTTTGCAGAAAAATACCCGGGACACTTTGGTTCCTACTCCTGAGGGCTCGTCCATCACCTTGCGCTTGTACAGCATAGCTCTTGCCCAGGATGAAGGACTGCACTCAAGAGTAGCCGGTATTTCAGGCATTGTTTGGAGGACAGACACATCCAGACCAGCAACAGAAGGGGTTGCCTGAATGGCAGGCAGTAAGGGCATTGAGGAGGGGCCAGCAATGGCTGGGGTTGGCTGACTGGCAGGCAGGATGGGGCCTGGGAAAAGTGTCTGGTGATGGATATAAATAACAAACAGAGAGCACGTCTATATTCCAGTGAGATATTTGGTCACATACTCAAAATGCCCCATGGCTGAGTCTGGGATTTGTCCAGGGTTTTTCTTTTTCTTAGTTCGGTAATTGGCTCTACTCCCGAGGGCTCGTCCATCCCCTTGCGCTTGTATAGCGTGGACCTTGCCCAGGATGAGGGAATGCACTCGAGAGTAGGGGGGACAGACACATCAACAGACGGGGTTGCCTGAATGGCAGGCAGTAAGGGCATTGAGGAGGGGCCAGCAATGGCTGGGTTGGCTGACTGGCAGGCACAATGGGGCCAGGGAAAAGGGAGGGCATAGGTCTGGCGATGGTACTGGTGGCAGGCAGTATGGGACGTGCAGCAATGGCACGATGGGCCTTGTGGAGGGGCCAGCAATCGCCCGGGTTGCCGTGGATGGAGAGGTGGAGGGCAAAGGTCTGGGGGCTGGGGTTGGTGGCAGTGACACAGGTGGCAGTGATGTCTGAGGGTGTGAGAGGCGCGATCATGTCCCTCCTTCCCTTCAATAACTTGGTCCCTGCCGTGCTGGGTGTCGGCACATACTGCATCAGCGGGTAGTCTGGTGGAGGGAGCACTGCTGGCTGGTGTGGAGCTGGAGGCGAGTGGGCAGAGGAAACGGAAGTGGTCTTTGAGAGCATCGCTGGCTGGTTGGTCGCAAGCAGGTTGACGAGGCGTTCTTGAGCTCGGATAAAGTCACGCACCGTCTTAATGTTTATCTTTGGCAGAGGAAAGCCTGCTTTAGACAAGACTGGATCGTCCACCAAAACCCGGTGCTGAATTCGCTCGTAAGCCTTTAAGATGGTGGTCTTCTCTGGGCTTGTGCGAGAACCCTGTGGTGACTTCAACCACAGCAGTTTCACCAGCGTGTACATTAGCCTGTTGTTCATTGCACTAATGTCTAAGCTCCTGTCGCCGTTCCAGCGTGCGATGCCACTTATCAGGTAAACCTGATATGGCCGTGCTGCACAATGGGGACCTGAGGAGGGTAGAGTAACGGAAAGCTTTAATTGTTGTGTAAATGTTAGTGTTTTATTGTTTACACCAAATCCATCATTAGATGCAACAAAAAATAAAAAAGATGGGCAGGCAACGTGTGACATCTACAGATCAGTCGGTTTTCCAAATTGTTAAAAAAAAGAAGGATCTTCTCGCCCTTTACATTTCTTTGCTGCTCTCTTGTAATGAGGACCCTTTTTTAAAAAGCTTGGATATTTTTGTTATTACTGAGCTTGAGAAATGCTTATCTGCAACCTGGGATAACATGTAGAACAATTTTGAAGCGTACCATATTTGTATGCATGGGCCAATTGAAATGATTAATGTTCTCCTATTTTACATGTTCTATTTCAAGAGGATTCATTTGCTTTTAATTCTAACTGCTTTCCTGTTACTACGCTTTCGGAATTGTACTTTTATTGCTTTTTATTATTAGACGTATATTATTGTTATTATTAATTAAAGCGACTACACTTGTGTACCTGGGATCATGTGAGGCAGAGACTTGTGGAATCCCTCCAGGCTGTTGCTTCCACGCAGACTTTTGTAATAGGGCAGGTCCACATTGTTGATGGTTGTGCGTATGGCTGTGTCAAACCGGTGGATCCAGTGGAAGATGTCCAGACGCACAACCATACCACCGTCAAACCAAGCCTGGAACATTGTCTCCACAGATGTAGGGCCCTGAGCACGACAACACCCACGGTCAATGTAGAGGGTTTTAGGAACCGGTTTATTGGCCAGCCGGAAACTTTCCAGGACTCCACGGCACATGGGTTGCAGCTTCTGTGTGGACTGCTCGCAAGTCAGCACAAAAGAAACTATTTGGGAATACTATTCCGATGCTGGTAAAAGCACTCTGTGTGTGGCCTGAGTGTTTGTAAAAGACAAACGTAGTCGTGATCGCGTCTGTCAACTCAAAGTTGATTGTTGTGATTGTTTTGTTTGAAAAGAAAAAAAAAATCACTAACTCATGGTGGGGGTGCACCTGGTCTGCCCTGGTCTGCCCCTGGCTCCGCCTCTGCCCAGGTGTTCCAAATTCCACTCAGTCGTGGAGATATAAAGAGAAGCTGGAGGAGAAGGATGTCTCGCCTATCCTAACGCCGAGAGACACTCTCCTTAGAATATCTCTTTGCTATTTTGAGCTGTAGGCCATATTTTTGCTGATGTCTTTATGTTTAGCCTGGAGGACCTGGTAGTCCAGTTTTCGCGGCTTTATTTTGTTTCCCATAGGGTTTTTATTTTATTTCTGGTTAGGGGGGGGAAGCTCTGGGTCCTACAGCCCGTGGTGTGGCTGGCTCGGGTTCCCTCCTTCTGTTTGTTCCTTTTGGCCAGTCCTCCAGACCTCTTTTTGTTTCCCATTTCGCTTGTGTGAGCAAACGGCTGATTATCAATAAATGCTCGTTACCAAGTACCGGTTATTGCGTGTATTCTTTCATGTTGCGGGTCTCAGCACGAGCCACTACGGCGGAGTAGAGGTTGGGGCCGTAACATATGGGGGTTCGTTCAAAAGCTGTCTCGGGCAGGTGCCAGTTTGGTGAGTAGTGCTACTTTTGTAGAATAGCCCTTGACAGCATGTGTGTTTTTTTGTGTGTGTAGAGTAGAGTGGCTGAAGTACAGTGTGAGAAAAAGTTTTTAGAGAGTACTTGTCCATGGACAAGTGAGTTTGGCAATTTACTTGTCCGAATACATTTTTCACTTGTCCAGAATGGACAAAAATTGTTCTTCGCCATCGTATTTTACATTTTCCCACGGTTTTTACGGTTTTTTTAAAATCTTACCGCTCACGTAAGTGAGCGGTAAGATTTTACTGCATCACACATAGGGTTGGGTATCGTTTGGATTTTAACGATTCCGGTTCTGCTTTTTGATTCCGGTTATTTTCGGTTCTCGATTCCGGTTCTTTGAGAGGGTAAAAATAATGACAAACTGGGAGAAATATATATTTATGAAAACATTAAGTCAAATCTGTATTCCTATTTACAAATCACTTCATACTGTTTAATTTCTTACGGTTATTGAATACAATTATATAAAAATAATCTCTGCATTGTTTGGTTAGTTCTAAGTGGTGCAGTTTGAGAATGTACAATTGGCCCAGTCTCCTCTGATGTTACACTGCAACCTGCCTGTGAGACAGAGTCCAACCACACATTTCCAATCTAATAATAATAATAATAATAATACATTATATTTATAGCCTATAGGCCTAGCGCTTTTCTACAACTCAAAGACGCTTGCACGCTTACACATGTCCTGCAACACACATGCTGCAGCTGCCCAGCTGCTCACTGTTTGTAAAAGTAAATAAATAGTATTTTCATTTCAATAATGTACTTTCTATAGCCTGCTTCATAAACAATACTGACATCCCTGTGCTCCTCCGAGTCTGGGGGTCCGGGGATGTGAGGACAGCGCGAGGACACAGACAGGGAGGCTGCTTTACTTCATAAAGCGCTTCGAGATTTGTCTTGGCAGATGAGAAGCGCTATATAAATTAAATGTATTATTATTTATTATTATTAAAGGAAATGATGGTCAATATTAACAACATAGGAGCTAAAACGCTTAATAACCTTCATTACGTGTTAGAGAAAGAACATAAGAAAGTTTGACAAAGAGAGACGCACCATGCAGCGATCAGCTGATACGGAGCATGGAGAGAGAGAGCTGCGGTCCGCGGGGCTCGGCCTCCGCCCCTATCCTCACAACTCTTATTAATCCCGGGACCGGACAATTGTTATTTGTTCCTACTCGGAACCGAGTTTTGCTTCCAACGCTGCCACTGTGCTACACGTCCCGTCCCACCCCGCCCGCCCCCTTCTAACTGTACAGAAAGCGGCGAGATGCATTTCCTTAGGAATCAACAAGCAGAACCGAAACTAACATTTCTAAACGAACAATGGCGGACACGTACAATTTGCGAATGAGTTCTGCCTTTTGTAAACTGAATTTATCAATAATTTGTCAATAAATGAGGGCGAAAACCGTCACTTGTCCACCGGACAAGTCAATTGAAAGATCTACTTGTCCGATATTGTAAATAACACGTCCCGGACGGTGGGACGTGTGCTTTTTCGCACACTGAAGTAGTAGCCTAACTGGTTTCAGGATTGTTTTTTTTGGGTTTTTTTTGGGGTGAGTTTAACGTGAATAAATTACGCTATGGATTTTGACTTGGAGGAATTTGTTAGTGATCCGACTCGGGGGAAGTTGGACGCGTGTAATAAACAGCAACTTGAGCTAATCACAGGCTGGTTTGACGTTGCGATTAGCAAACACAGCAAGAAGCAGGTCATTAAGGAACAGCTGTTTGCTGCGCTGGTAGATCAGGGAGTGTTGTCGGAGGAAGTGGGCGTTGATTATTTTCCCAAAGACGAGGAAACAGAGGTCTCTCCGAAAATGAGGGAGCTTGAGCTTCAGCTAGAGATGCGCATGCTGATGATTAAAGAGAAAGAGATTGACTGTAACCTCGAAATAAGGAAGCTTGAGGAGGAGACCAAGCGTATGTTACGTTTAACCTGTTAAGCCGCAAGCCTGTTTTTCAGGTTTAAGGCTCGAAAATGACATGCCCAGAACAAATGACTATAACTTCACTTCTAAAAGGGGTAAATGAATACTTTTTGTTATCAAAGCAAGGTTACATCTGTGAGTTGGATGTAGAAGTGTCAGAATCAATATAGATGTTTGTGTCAGAGTAAATTCAGATGGAACATAGTAAAAAAGTGTAAATTCTTGTCTCCGCCTAAAAAAAAAAACCTATTACTTATAGTGAAGACCAACCTTGAATGATGGGTTAGTAGCCTAAAAGCTTTAGGAATCCAAAGTATAACATATAATAAGTACCCTGTATCAAGATTGAGGCAAAACAAGTGAAAATTGACCTTTTTTAGAGAGGTTTAGGAAAAAAAGTCCAGGCGGACTAAGCTTTGGGCACATTTGGGCACATCTGGTTCCATCAGTGCCATTTGACCTTTTTCAGGTACCAGACTGTAAAAATCATTTTATAACATTGAATTAGCACTATAGGTATTCATTCATTCCATCCAAAAAATAAAAATAATTTTTTTTTTTAATGTGTGTGTAGTGTGTGGGAAGTTCCCTCTTTGCATGAGATGCATGTTTACTTGCACAATAAAAATTAGGAAACATTTGACTCCAACTGGAGCAGATTTATTTAAAAAAAATTAGCAACACACTGTACAATAACACCACACTTTAGGTAAAAACAACAAGCATTTTTTTGGTAATAAACACTGGAAAAACTTTAGCAACACACTATACAATAACACCACACTTTAGGTAAAAACAACAAGCATTTTTGGGGTAATAAACACTCTCAAAACGTTATACAAACCCTGAATGTTACAGTATTATTCCAGTAAGTCATGCCATGCCTTGTAACAGTTCTTTTTGGGAGTGATGCACAGAGGGACCTGACACTTCCTGCAGTACACAGGTGTCTTCACCCTTCTGTTGCCAGCATCAGAGCACTTCCTGCAGTACTTCCTGACCATGGTGGCATCTTCCCCATAAAACACGGGCATGCATGTGAGCGGTGGGTGGGGTGGTGGTGCTGCAGAAAAATGCAAAAAAATAGTCTGAAGAGGGAGAGGGGAGACCATACTGCTGTGGTGTCAAACGTAGGCCCTGGGATCCTGGCTGGCATGAACCTCAATGGCTCTGGACATATGTCATTCTCCTCTCTGCTGTGCCACCTGGGTTCTTCCTCTGTCATTCCACCTCGGCCACGCTTCCTGGGTGCTACAGCTTTTTTTTTATGCTTTTCCCTTTCCTTTTCTTTTTGCACGGCGGCTCCAATGGTGCATCTTCACCAGAAGATGCAGAGGCAGGCTGAGTTACTACTGGTGCAGATGCCCGGCGTCGTAGCTTAGGTGTGGCTGGTGTGGCTGGCTCTGAATGCTGCTTTGATTGGCGTCGTAGCTTGGACGCAGACGTTGATGGCTGTGATCCAGAAGCCATTTCATTATCGTCTTCCTCACTGTGAAAAACAAATGTGGAAAAAACAAATACATTAATTCACTGGCTTGTACTTTCAAAAATGTAACTCAAATCAGAAATAATTCCTCTACAGCAGAACATCAATTTTGTGTGTGTGAAATAACAGTATATCACTCAAAATGTATACCGTGTAAATTATGTGAGACGGGGTTGATATAATCGGTTCAATATATTAATATTCCGTCTGTCATATATGTATTTGTTTATATATATATATGTGTGTATATATATATATATATATATATATCTATCTATCTATATCTATATATATATAGATATAGATATATATATATATATATATATATAGATATAGATAGATAGATAGATAGATAGATAGATAGATATATATATATAATACCGTGTTAAATTCAACATGTATATTTTCTACTGTCTTGTTTATTTCTAGTCTTTGAACAAGAAACGGCCTCCATTTTGTTTAGGTTAAATCACAAAATTGAGGGCCGTGTAAATGCCGTGAGACTTTGATGATATAAAATACAGCTTTATTTATATAGCCTACTGTCGTGTTATAGTCACGAAATACATTGAATCTATTGATTCGTGTTCACAGCATCCAATTTGAGTGTGTGAAATAACATATCACAAAGTGGATGCCGTCGTGTTATAGTCACGTGTGTGAAATTACTCGATGAATACTCTTACACCAAATAAATAAGTAAAAGATAAAAACAGATGAATACTCTTACACCAAATAAATAAGTAATAGATACAAACAGAGAGATTACATACCTCTCCGGTGTTGGAAGTTCATAATCGGAGTCATTACTGTCCGGGTTCCCTTCATGCGTGACGAGATCACTATCTTCCGACGGCGAGTCCTCAAATACGAGTTCCAATGCCTCCTCGATGGACAATAAAGTCTTCTTTCTGGCTGCCATTGCTAAAATTAAGAGAAAGAAAAAAAATCCTGCTGATCTGCTGTTCGATCTGCCGTTCTCTGCTCTCCTGTCTGTCCTCTCGCGGTGGTTCTGCTGCGTCGTAGACGGGAGTGTGCGTAAAGCACCAGATACTGGCCTGATTTATACTACGCAAGATCCTATCTCTTGAACCCATTGGTCGATTTGGGTGATTGACACCTTTTTTGAACCGTTAGAGCCAATTATAATCGAGTGGCAGTTGCAAAATCCGTATATACATTACGGCTGCGGAGGGAGAGCTATGCGTAAACTGCATGTCCGGCAGCTGAAGCCACGGACTGCTAATCTTTTTACCTACTCTTCTGCCATGAATGAAAGGATTGATTATCAGTAATAATTTTAAAGTGACACAGAGACATTGGATTAACCTTGAGCAGCGATTTTATTCCGTTGAACACAACTTTTGATCACAAAACAGCCAAGGTAAGACCTAATTATTGTCATGGATTTGAAAACTGATGTTGTTTACTTGCTATGTTCTGGCTGCTAGCTCAGTGCATTCTGGCCGTGCAGTGATGAGGTGTATACCAATGGAATCTGTGGAATCTCAGCTTTCAGATGATATGTTGTTTGTGCAGAAAGTATGAATTATAAATGATCGTTTTTGTGAGTTATGAGCAGAAATAGCATTAGCCCGTTTTTGCTAAGGGCTCATTTAGAGGATTCTTGTGAGACTTGTTTTTAAAAAAAAAAAAAAAATTGTTCGTATCGTCAGTTAGCTGAGTTTCTTCCCTTCAGGTGGGTATGGAACATTAATAGTTTCATAAATGACACTTCAGAGATAACACTGTTGCTAACAGATGTAGCATTTTCGTCCCCTTCGGCGGGTCCTAGGGGCTTAACAGGTTAAAGGAGCTGGAACTGGCGACATAGTCGCACCAGGCTCAGCAGTTGTTGTCTGCACTATCAAATGATTTTGATGTGGGTAAATATATTCGGTTTATCCCGGTGTTTCATGAGACATTGATAATTATTTTATTCTTTTCGAACGGGTTGCGACAACCTTGAAATGGCCTAGGAACATGTGGACCGTTATGCTGCATTGCGTTCTCACAGGTAAAGCACAGGAGGTGTATGCTGCATTGTTTCACGAGGTTAGCCTGGATTATGAGCAGGTAAAATCTGCAATTCTACGCGCCTATGAGCTGGTGCCAGAGGCATATCGTCAGAGGTTTCGTAGTTTTAAAAAACATGATTCTCAAGCGTGGCATTCGCCGTGAGAAAGAGGTACTGTTTGATCAATGGTGCTCGTCGACGGGGGTAAAAACTCTAGAGGACCTGAAAACGTTGATACTCATGGAAGAGTTTAAAAACTGCTTACCGGACAGAGTAGCCACATACCTTAATGAGCAAAAACCTGTGAAACTGTCTGATGCGGCGGTCTTGGCTGACGAGTATGTTCTCACTCACAAGTCTGTCTTCAGTGAGAGGTATAGGGCGCAGGCCCGGTTTGGTGACAGCCAGGTCAGGGAAAGCCCAGGTTCCACTAACTTGCCATGGCAGGCCAGCATGTCAGGAAATGCGGAGGAAAAGCCGAGGGAGGTGAATTGGGGTCCTAAGGATAGCCCAGTGTGTTTCTTCTGCCAGAAGAAAGGTCATATTGTGGTTAATTGTTATGCTTTGCGGGATGAGAAGAAGCCTGTAAAGTCGGTCGCCTTTGTGAATACTTCAAAACCAGGATCTCTTAAGACAAAACTGGAAGTTTTTGCTCCGTTTCTCATGGAGGGAATGGTGTCTTTACCGGGGAAGAACAACAGGGTTCCAGTAACCATTTTGAGGGATACAGCAGCGTCACAATCTTTTATCGTGAGGGGTGTGTTGCCCCTCTCTGAGGAGTCTGCTGTGGGTTCCGGTGTTATTGTGAGGGGGTTTGGTATGCAGTATGTGGGTTCGCCCTTGCATAATATTCACCTTGAGTCAGATCTAGTCACAGGTCCGGTAATTGTCGGGGTTCGGCCATGTTTTCCCATTGAGGGGGTAGATTTGATCATGGGGAATGATTTAGCCGGTGGCAGAGTGCTCGTTAAGCCAGAGGTGACGGCGGTTGCACGTCATCAGCTTGCTGGCCACCTTGGTGTTAATAAATCTGTCGCTGCCTGTGTAGTTGCGCTGTCCAGTGCTGAAAGTGACAAACCTTCCACCTCTGAGGCCCAGATCATTGCGGAGGGGGGTGAGGTTATTGGTGTTCAATCAAAGGCGGTGTTACAGCGGAGGGTGCGAAACTCTGAAATTCTGATGAATATAGAGTCATCTAGCACACTTGCCTGATGCGCAGCGTGCAGATGTAGTTGAACTGATCGTGGAGTGGAGTACCCTGTGTCATACTGCTCCAAGAAATTCAATCGCCACCAGCGGGTGTATTCCACCATCGACAAGGAGGCACTGGCTATGGTTCTGGCTTTAAACCGCTTTGGGGTGTGCGTTGGGTCATCGGACATTCCTGTCCCGCTCCGCCTCTGCCCAGGTGTTCCAAATTCCACTCAGTCGTGGAGATATAAAGAGAAGCTGGAGGAGAAGGATGTCTCGCCTATCCTAACGCCGGGAGACACTCTCCTTAGTAGGGATGGGAACGATTAATCGAATATTCGAAATTATTCAGGTATTCGAATATGAGAATATGAGTTATGAATATTTTTATTGCTTTTTTTTTTTTGGGAGGGGTGCCCAAGTTGATTACATATTATCAAATGGAATAATTCAATGTATACGACAGTGCCATAGCTAAATGTGTTAGGTCTAAAGGTGTGTTTTGCTCCGCTCACCGGTCCCTCACAGTGGGCAGAGCTGCAGGTACTGATCTCTCTCTCGCGTCCGGTTATACTTCACTCGCGTTTATGTCCAAATCCATCAGATCTAGCTAGTTCTAGCTAATGATGTGGCTGCTGCCCCTCCCTACACGCAGATCACGCAGACTCAAACCTCATCTTATGCCCAAATTCCAGCTGAGAGGGTCTTCTCTACAGCTGGCCTGATTGTGAATCGCCTCCGCACCCGCCTCTCCCCTGAGTAGACATGCTCATATTCTTAAAGAAGAATGAGTATTGAATAGCTGTATTCTGTGATAGGCCCTGTTATAGGTTGTTGATCTCTGTTGTAATAGGGTTACGTTACCCTAACCCGTTATGTTGTTTGTGTATGATCCCTCCTTTAATTTAAAAACCAAGTTATGTTTTAAGCATGAAAGCTGTAGGCCTATAGCTGTCAACTGTTCAAACTGTGATCACCAGTTCAATACATTTGACAAATTCGAGTTGGTTTCTATACTTATTTGAACATGTATTTATTTATTTTCCAAATTATTTTTTAATTTTTTTTAATTTTCCCCTATTTTTTTATAGGATATGTACATTTCGGTTAATCGGTTAACCGTTTTTTTGGGGGTCGAATATTCGAATATACATTTGCTTTCAAATTCCCATCCCTACTCCTTAGAATATCTCTTTGCTATTTTGAGCTGTAGGCCATATTTTTGCTGATGTGTTTATGTTTAGCCTGGAGGACCTGGTAGTCCAGTTTTCGCGGCTTTATTTTGTTTCCCATAGGGTTTATATTTTATTTCTAGTTAGGGGGGGGAAGCTCTGGGTCCTACGGCCCGTGGTGTGGCTGGCTCGGGTTCCCTCCTTCTGTTTGTTCCTTTTGGCCAGTCCTCCAGACCTCCTTTTGTTTCCTGTTTTGCTTTACACCAAATCCATCATTAGATGCAACAAAAAAGAACAGATCAGTCCAAATTGTTTAAAAAAAAAAGAAGGATCTTCTCGCCCTTTACATTTCTTTGCTGCTCTCTTGTAATGAGGACCCTTGTTAAAAAAGCTTAGATATTTTGGTTATTACTGAGCTTGGGAAATGCTTATCTGCAACCTGGAATAACATGTAGAACAATTTTGAAGCGTACCATATTTGTATGCATTGGCCAATTGAAATGATTAATTTTCTCCTATTTTAGATGTTCTATTTCAAGAGGATTCATTTGCTTTTAATTCTAACTGCTTTCCTGTTCCTACGCTTTTGAAATTGTACTTTTATTGCTTTTATTATTAGACGTATATTATTGTTATTAATAACTACACCCTATTACTTTTGTAATAGGGCAGGTCCACATTGTTGATGGTTGTGGTACGGACCACCCTATACATGTTCATGCCTGGTTGATCCTGGATGCACTCAAGGTGTCTCTGCTGTCCTACCCACATCTCATCAATGGCTCCTGTAAAGGCACATGCATACAGTTTGTTATTCTCACTTTATATGCTACATCATCTGTATTGAAGCTGCAATAATGTTTTTGTATGAGATCTTATATATATACCAGGTGTTTTAAAGAGGGTCACTCCACTCTGGTCCCAGCTGGGCCCTTCAGCTCCTCAATGGCCAGGTGGATGAGCCGGAATGTTCCCTGAGCTCCGAGTGTGACCCTCCGCACATGGTGTTGCAACCGATCCCTGGTGATGTAGGGGCGGACAACATCCTCGTCTGTGACGGACCTAAATGTGTCCGGGTCCTTGGCTCTGACAGCCTTGATGAGCAGCTCTAGATCAGTGCGGTTGTAGGCCAGCATTGCCCCAGCTAGAGCAGACTTGAACACAGCATACTTTCTGTGTGAGTCCGTGCGTATGGCTGCGTCAAACTGGTGGATCCAGTGGAAGATGTCCAGACGCACAACCATACCACCGTCAAACCAAGCCTGGAACATTGTCTCCACAGATGTAGGCCCTGAGCACGACAACACCCACGGTCAATGTAGAGGATTTTAGGAACCAGTTGATTGGCCAGCCGGAACCTTTCCATGACTCCACGGCACATGGGTTGCAGCTTCTGTGTGGACTCCTCGCAAGTCAGCACAAAATAAACTATTTGGGAGTACTCATTTCCGATGCCGGTAAACCACTCGGCTGAGCCACATCCCTGCCCAGACAGCTTCTTCACCACCTGAAATGTATTTAAAATAAATTAATTATTATTTAAAGGAAGCACAATGTGGTAACTTGTGATAGATTGTAATTATGTCACATCATAATTTGTATCAACTTAAAGCAAAACTTTACTGCAATATGATTTGCATCATACAGTAAAGAATTATGTTTCGATTTACATACTTTCTTGGTGGAATCCATTTTCATGACAGTGCCAAAAGTGGAGAGGATCTGGCTTCGGTAATCCTGCACTTTGTTAGCTTCTGCCAGCAGGAAGGCATGGCGCAAGAGCCGCGCTTAGGGGAGCTGTTTTTGAGGAGGTGGAGCCTGGAATGTTTGCCTCATTGCAGAGACAATCCCTCCGGGTGTAGCTATGGTCATGAGGAGTGTGGTGTACAGGTCCTTACGATGGAGGTACTCCTCAACATGATTCTCCGGTACCTGCCGCCACACTTTCTCCATAGTGTTCCCTTCGGTCCTGTCCCTCAGAAGGCGGACGACATTCCTGTCTACACCACGCCTGTATGTAGAGT
The DNA here is from genome assembly GCA_031216635.1 of Dissostichus eleginoides. Classification (NCBI taxonomy): domain Eukaryota; kingdom Metazoa; phylum Chordata; class Actinopteri; order Perciformes; family Nototheniidae; genus Dissostichus; species Dissostichus eleginoides. The sequence continues at coordinate 18,803,517 of CM062281.1, read as the reverse complement.
CACAATTGATATGGTAAGGTTGATTTAAGTGATAACTTTCAAAAAAAAATTAAATGCACACATTATAGCATATTATAGTATAGTTTGGTATAGAATGTGAAATACACACATGGTGGTAAGACGGCAGGAAAGATGGCTTGGTGAGTCTCGCTGAGCTGGGATATGATGGTGTTATCCCATGCAATCCACCGGCCCACTGTGACACCCTCTTTGCTCCTGGCTGCCTTTGTACAGGGTCTGCAGCACAGGACCTCTGTGATCACTGTGTACCAGCAGGACACATCACAGATGAGACGTACCTATAAAATACAAAGGGAAATCATCATTAAATCATGTATTTGCTGGCATTAGCATTATTAGCATTAGCATTAGCCCCGCGCACCAACGGAGAGAGAATAACTTATGGCAACACAAAGAAAAACATGGGAGCGGTGGAGATGAGGAGGTGTCGGCGTTCTGGCGATTTACTCGGAAGGCTTCAGTAGAAGCTGCTGGGAGTCCCAGCAGCTTCTACTGAAGCCAGTCCCCAACTCCGGGAAGAGCAGAAGAAGAAGAAGTGACGTCAGCGGCTTCATTTGCGTAATCTTCCCTGACACTGATCTCCGCAGACGGGCCAATATTCTCTCCTCGTCATATCCTACTGACTTGGATAAGTCATTAGCAGATGAGCTTATCCAGTTTAGGGCTTTTGTCAGCACACAGCCAGATAAAACTCCTGCAAACAGACTGCAGGTGGTGCTTAAACATGGACTACAGACAACATTCCCCAATGTTTTTGTTGCGCTCAGGATTTTTCTCACACTGCCTGTAACCAACTGCGAGGGTGAGAGGTCCTTTTCACAGCTTAAACGCATCAAAAATGAATTTAGGACATCCATGGCTCAGAAGAGACTTTCAGCCCTTTCTTTGATGGCCATCGAGTCTGATCTTGTGAGGGATCTGGATTTTGATGACCTAATCACAGACTTTTCAAAGAGAAAGGCAAGGAAGAAACACTTCTAAAAGGTAAGATCCACTGTCTCTCACACACACTCATTCTCTCACACACACAATCACTCTCTCCTAGGGCTGCACGATATTGGAAAAACTGACATTGCGATATTTTTTTTCCCCTGCGATATATATTGCGATATGACAAAATACAGGAATTTAAGAAAAGGCCGTTTTTTTGGTCCGCAAACCATCCTTTCTTGAACTTTAATGCTATACAATTGGTATTTTTCTAACTATATTTAACCGGATGAAGGATTTTAGTCACGGACGTCTGGATCTTAAGTTATCAGAGCAACAAGCTGAGCTAGCTTGGTTAGCAGTGCCGAACTGCCTTGGAGAAACACATGAAACTACTTTATTCAGTGTTTTTACCTTTAATCACCGGGTCAGTTTGCTTTGGAGATTTGATTGTGATTGGTGGTTTGCTGTGCATGCAGAGCCTGCATGTCACTCACTCAAGTAACCCTGACATGAGAGCCGCGCGAGTTTTCCTTTTGTAGCAAGCAGCAAAAATAATTGTAACATGACGTGTTTGAGTTAATTTGCCTACTTAATATCATGCCAGATTGACTGAAAATTCTAAATATTGGTCATGTTGGTAGGATTGGGTAGGCTTGGTGTTACTTGTTGGTACGTGGGTTGGGGGGGGCCCATGAGCGCTCAGTGCCCAGGGGCCCCTGGAGGTACTAATCCGGCCTTGCCTGTAATACGCATAACATAGAATACATTAGAGACTTATATGGTAAGAAGTTATGGTATAACATTATTAAATTAATTAAGCAATTTTCCACTAGTACAACTAAATTTACTTCTGCGTCACTCAGGTGAGATACCATCGGAAGGTCACAAGCCGTGGATGTTGAAGGGGACATATCTGGGTCAGCAGGGGCTGCAGGCTGCACGGGAGTGACTTCCGGGGTTTTTGGATGGCCAGCAGAGCTTTTGTGCCTTGATGTTTGCTTCTTTGCCTTCACAGCAGCAGTAGCAGGCTGGACAGCAGTAGCAGGCTGGACAGCAGTAGCAGGCTGGACAGCAGGAGCAGACTGGACGGCAGGAGCAGGCTGGACAGCAGCAGTAGTAGCAACATCTTCAGGCCGCACAGGAGTGACCTCTGTTTTTTTTGGATGGCCAGCAGAGGTTTTATGCCCAGATGTATGCTTTTTTGCTGCACGCACAGCAGCAGGAGCAGGATGGACAGAAGCGGCAACAGCAGCAGCAGTTTCAGGCTGGACAGACACATCAGGAAGGACAGCAGCAGCTTCGGGCCTGACAGCAGGGCCTCCAGGTCGGTAAGCAGTTGCTTTGGGCCTTTTCTTGAACATATCTAAAAATGTACCAAACAAAGCACATTTGAATTAGGATTATTATTTTTGAATATGTTGTCCTTCATATATTAACTGTGTCTCACTTGCCTTCCACAGCCTGGCTCGCAGCTACCAGGTCAGCATCATCCCCTGGCCATGAGGATGAGTCCAGCGTGCTCGTCTGAGGTTAGTGAAAACAAATGTAATGTAATGATAATTTGATGCCAGTTTTTAATTACCAAAATAAAACAACACATTTAGCAGGACTGCTTCAAATAGCAGTAGTTTGAACAGTTGTTATTGATATGACAGTATGATGTGACCATGATTTTCAACTCTTCCTGTGTGATAACACATGAATTATCAATTTAACACTTACTTGTTCCTTGTCCATGATGTATTTACGGAACCTCTTCAACTGCACGCTGGTAATGTGGGTCACTGGTGTGTGCAACCACTTCCTCACAGAACTATATGCCTTCTGTATCCTTTCCCTCTGGACACCACTGAATTTCTCAGGGCTGTCCTTTTGGGATTGGTACTGGCCATAGAGTTCCCACATTTCCTGAAAGGTGCTGTTCTCAAACCCCTTTTGGCCGTAGGTGCACCTGTCCACATTGGCCTCGAGGAGACAGGAGACTTGTGGGAAGCTGTCTGCATATTCTGTGAGGAAGTCTTTTACCCACCGGTTCCCCACATCTCCCTTCCGGTGTGGGTCTTCCACTTCTCGTTTGTGCTTATCAAGCAGACTGCAATAATAAACATACATTTAGTGTCATCATCATAAAAGCACTGCAATTGTGATGAGGAGAAAAGGAACTTTGTAAAGATGAATACTAAACTTTTATAATAGCCATAAACACAACTTATATATATTCATTTTAAGCGTGACAACAAAATGGTATTTAAACGCTAACAATTGTATTAAATATAATATACTTACAACGTTATGTAGCCCACATCATTTGCCACTAGCCAGTGAAACGGTGCGTTCACATACTGGCCAAATGGCAAGACCAGCTTTCACAGGCACTGCTGGCGTGAGGGCCTAGGGGTACCTTCGGCTTGAAGGAGCTTCTCTGCTTTGGCCATGGCAGTGGCCTTGCTGAGCAGCTCCACCGGAGGTGTGGGAAAAGCCTTTCTCTTTTCCCGATACAAAGGGGCCTCTTTTGCGGAGAACTGGTGTCGCCATCTCTGCTTCTCACTGTAATGCCTGACAGCATAGACAAAAACAACATACAGAACTTGTATACCAAAAAATGTTAGTTTACAAGAGGTAATTGATACCCTAACATTGCTTTATACCAGATAGATAGATACTTTAACTATCCCAAACTGGGGAATTCTTATGTTACCACTGTGTCAGGCATTAAAACGGTGGAATAAAGTATTGACACAATTACATTTGAATAAAAGAAACAGCAAATAATATAGGCTATAAGTATAAACGTGTAGTATAAACATATCAACAGTAGAGAAGACATATGTCACAAATAATACCTATTTTGTACTGTTGATATGTTTATACTACACGTTTATACTTATACTTTATATTATTATGTAAAGTATAGGTATCAACGTGTAGTATATGTATGTATTTATACACGAGTAATAGTCTGTTTTTGAATGCAAAATAGAAGGTCGAGGGACATGCATATGGAAGCAAACAAGAGACAGAAGTATTTGAATTTTATCAGACACCGAATTTATAGCATTGAAAAATATTACTTTGAAAATCATGTATCTGAATTTTTTTGCTCCGAATTTACCTATGTGAAATAAAAATGTAACAAAAAGTAAAAAAAAATGTGAATGGTCAAATTCAGATCCCAAAAATTCAAGTAAAAAAAATTCGAATCAACAATTTCGGTGTTTAAAATTCAACGTCAAAAATTTAGAGGGAGCATCATCCGGGCTACCCAGACAGGATAAGCAATCGAGCCTGAAAGCAATCGAACCGACTTCTGACCTATCAGAGCACGGCTTTGTCAGTCATGTGATCAAAACAATCCGGGAGAAAGATGACGGAGAACAGCGGGGCTCCGGTAAGTAGTCAGTTTGTGCTGTTTATTTTACAAGCAGTGAGGGCTCGACAGCATTTGTATCTTACATTAGCTAGCTAAATGAGTGATGTAGCCTTGTGCCTTGCTGTTAGCAAGCTCCGTAGTTATCATTAATTTAAGTGAATCACAACGTTACCGTGTCCTTTTGTGTGTGTGTGTGGGGGGGGTGACGGTTTGCAAAGTAACGTTACGATCACTTGGGTTAGATAAGTCTAATTTACTTGGTTAAAGGGGGTGTAAGAACATCCATAAGTTGTTAGAAGTAATCGTGGTTAATGTAGTTTTCAGATAATTTATTTCAGTAAAGGTAGACCATGCTACACTATACAAATACTCTAAAAGCCCTGCATTTAAACATGTTAATGTTACTTTAGTAAAAGTATGCTAGTATAATCAGGAAAGTGTTGTTAAAGTATTTAAAGTAGACACAAGTTATACTATTATATAATATCATTTGTTTTTTTATTATTTTTATTACCTATGCAAGAGTTGACTTAACAGTTGTAGTTGGAGCTCATTTTGAACAATGAGCTCATAAGCTTCATAATGGTTTAATGTGCTGATTATTTTATACATTAATAGATGAAGGTCTGGTTTGTTCAAACTCTCAAAATAGTAGGACATGCTGTCATAATTACCCAGAGCATAGCATAGCATCGTTAGCACAGATGTAGCTGCTCAAATGCTAACCTAACTATATACATTCATTAACGTTAGCTTAATAAAAACACCAGTAACATAAAGTAAACACTTGACGGCACTGCCCCGGAGTTCGTCGCTTGGCTCTGATAGGCCAGAAGTCGGTTCGATTGCATTCAGGCTCGATTGCTTATCCTGTCTGGATAGCCCGGATGAGGCTCCCTCGAAATTTTGGACGTCGAATTTTAAGCACCAAAATTGTCCATTTGAATTTTGGGATCTGAATTTGACCATTCAATTTTTTTTTTACTTGAATTGGTAAATTTGGAGCAAAAGAATTCAGATACATGATTTTCAAAGTAATATTTTTCAATGCTATAAATTCGGTGTCTGATAAAATTAAAATACTTCTGTCTCTTGTTTGCTTCCATACATGCATAACGTAAAGTTAATATCATTAAAATGATCAATGTTAAGGCCGGATATACAGAATTTAAATAACAAATATAATGAATAGCGTAATAATACATCAATAAAGATGTCAATGAAAGAAGCTACAAATGTACTAGCACAAACAGTAACCGGACTCTGTTCAAAAATGCAGCGTCAAGTTTTCAACTATAACTAGCGCTTACAAGCGATAACGTGACACGGACTGTACTGTCAATTTTAACAGTAATGTAACGGTAAACACAAACAGTAATGAGCTGGTTAACCCGAAATTAGATAGAGATTGACAGTGTGGCTTAAACTGTAGTGGGTAACGTTATAGGCGGCCGCTGTTTCTCTAAGCTCGATGGAGATTTGCCTATTGGACAGCCCGCCCACTCCAAACACTTTGGAGTACAGTACGACTGTAGACTTCCAATCACATGCGAGTAGAGTGACTGTAGACAGTTAAGCCTTCTGATTTGCCAAATGTCTACAGTCGGAGTCCCGCCTCCAAACTCCATTGGACAGTACGACTGTAGACTTCCAATCGGATGGAAATGACTGTAGACATTGGTCGAATCAGAAGGCTTAACTGTCTACAGTGACTGTGGACTTTGCACTACCGTAGACTCGACCTCTGCGAATTCCCCAAATGTGGGAGTGCGTTCACGCTCTCCCCTGATAACTTGTAAATGAAACAATATTCTTAAGAATCTGCAACACATTTTGAGAATCAATATAACTGTAAGAGGGTTGTGAGTTTTACTAACAAGTGTTTGAATTCGTACATTAACAGTTTTATGATATCAGTGCCCCATCTAAGACACGAGTGGATCTGACTTTAATTACATTTGACTCGAGTGTTTCGTCAACTTAATGTGTTTTAAATAATACTTCTGCCTACAGTATGTGACAATGTAAGTGTTGCACGGCTCGAGAAGCTGACACAGACCGGACACCCGGTAGGAAGTGAAACAGCGTCGTAGGACAGAAAATTCAGAGCTAACCCTGAAGTTACCTCGCTAACCGCTAATCCTGCTTCGTAGTACAGGCCACAGGTGTGGCCTGGTAGGTGGAAGCTAAGCCCCGCCTCCCACAAGACCAAAGTAGGCAGGGGGATTTACAACATCCTTCTTCAGACTTTTTAGCCATTATTAAGATGGTAGTAAGCAGACTTTGTTGTTACCTTTAAGATCTCCCATCATGCTAATTTTAGACATATATTATGGGTCTCAGATATCTAAAAATTAGGGCTGTCAGTCGATTAAAATATTTAATCGCATGATTGTCCATAGTTAATCGCGATTAATCGCAAATTAATCGCACATTTTTTATCTGTTCTAAATGTACCTTAGAGGGATATTTTTCAAGTTTGTAATACTCTTATCAACGTGGGGGGGTGTGTGTGTGTGTGTGTGTGTGTGTGTGTGTGTGTGTGTGTGTGTGTGTGTGTGTGTGTGTGTGGACACAGTGATGGATCGTTGGAGCTATGTGCAACTCAAGGCATATGCTCGAACGGGAGCTGCCTGGACGCTGCAATCATGTTGCGCGCACTATCCGTGCTGAGTGCTGACTTTTCGTACAATGTCCCACTGTCTGGCTACCTGCATAAAGTCAAGTGAAGTGCTCGGCGCAGTTGTCGGCGAAATGTCGCTCCTCTGTTTTCATTGAAACAGCTCCTTATATCCGTTAGCGCAGCTAGCTAGCACCAGATGCTAACAACAACAATACACGTAAGGTGTGCGCATTCTATCTCTCGCTCGCTCGCGCCACACATACACACACCCTCCCGGTCCTCCCGATGGCGAGTCCGGGCCTGCCGGTGAGCGTGGAAGTGTGGTCTGCCGCAAGCGGGCGGCAGGAGCGGGGCTTTCAGCATCAGCTTGTAGATGGTATTTTAAACTCGATGCACTCTGAAACTACGGGGCGGCCGAGGACAAAAAATACACATGCGTTAATCGCGTTAAAATAATTAGTGGCGTTAATTTTTTTTTGCGTTAACGCGTTAACTTGACAGCCCTACTAAAAATATATAAAACACAGGACGATGTGTTTTGCTCAAAATACCAAAAAGATCATGCATTTTAGACATCCCTCATATCCCTCTATTTCAGCCCTGTTAGAGAAGTGCTGATTTTGGGTCCTTAGCTTGAAAAAATAAACAAGGGGGGGAGCTTGTGCCTGCTCAGAATTCTACGAGATGCAGCTAAATGCTGCCGTGATTAAATGCCATATCATGTTCCAAACCACATCAAGGATTATTTCTGAAACAGGATGGAGCTCAAATGTTTTTCTCTTGCGGGTTTACCACAAGGTGAGTTCCTTTTTTTATTTCCTGCTTTTTTACACATACTTCAACCTGTACTCTCCAGTACAGGTTAGCTCTGAGTGTTAGCGATGCTTGCTAATGTAAACAAAGACCATATTACGTCCAAAACACGTCGTGCATTGTTTCTGATGGCAACACTTCTGATAGGGCCGTGTGTCAAAATGTCCGATATTACGTCATATCGGATGCAAATCTGGATCAGCTCCGTTGTACCCCCGTTTTTGAGATTTCGGTAGGGAGGAAAAGAGAGGGTTTTGTTTTCTGACACTTTGTGAGTTCCCTGACACACATATTTATGTATAAAGGACATTAAAAAGTGCATTTTCCATGATAACAGACCTTAAATGTGACTGTTAAAATTCAGGTCCAAGTCCATGACTACATCTTAGTGTCTGGTTTTTATTCTATATTTATAATATTACTGATTAAAACTAAGCGCTTTATTTTATGAATTACTTCTTGGCCTCAAACAATGATTTCGTTTTTAACATGTGTTAATTGAAGAAAGTTCTTACGCATGCAATTATTGATTTGGTGAATGCATTTACTCAGTGCTTGTAATTTAATCATTATTTCATATATATTAACAGCTCATGTTTAGTTATTTTTCTTAGAAAGATGTGTTTATTTTGGAGGCTGCGGTTTGTGATGCTGCTTTTCCTTTATATTTGCAGAACCAGCATTGTTACCACTCCAGACCACTAGATGGCAGTACCAGGAATGTCAGTTGCCCACCACCAGCAGCAAACAAAGAAAGAGGAAGTGTTTGAAATGTGAGTTGAGGGGGGTGGGGGTTGTAAATGTGGGACATGTGTTTTTTGCATTTTCTCTAAATTATAACCGTGAATAGAACAACTTTTCAATACAGTATTATATATTCTCAATTTATCTAAACTTACCGGTTGATTGTTTCTCAATTGTTGGAGTAAAATTGATACAACTAGTGATTTTTAGTTGTCTTTCGATGTTGAAATGCAGCATTGCATCATGGGATATACCCCTGTTATATCCAAGTTAAATGTAAGAAAAATCTTTGTCATCTTACGTACAAAAGACAGTATTTTGTGTTAAATTACTGTAGATAATCCTCCTCTTTTTATATGTCTTAGTTTTTGGTAGTCTCTATATTTGCAGCACCTTTATTCAGTGTATCATGTGTGTGAATGAGGTGCCTGTCTCCGATGTGTACAACTCATACTTACCTGGCAAGGGAGATACCATGATCAAGAAGGTGGTTCACCCAGGGCGAGGCTTGGCCATTGCACACCGGTTGAGCTGACCTCTGCGAATTCCTCAAATGTGGGAATCTCGATTGCATAATTTGTGGTAGTGGGGGACTGCGTTCGCGCTCTCCCCTGATAACTTGTAAAATGACAAAAATATTCTTAAAAGTCTGCAACACATTTGGATAATCAATGTTTTGTAAGAGGGTTGTGAGTTTTACTAAATCGAAGTTGGCGTGTCAGTGAAAGTGGGAATCCAAATTAGAAAAAGTTTGTGCTACTATTTAAAAGACTTGGGAAGTTCAGTTATAGTGTTATTAATATTCACTCACACATATATCAATTAAATAAAATGTGATTTTAAATTCTGAGGCGAGATCATGCTCTTGTACAAATCATTTACAAAAATATTGTTTAATATAAACCTTTGCAGAAAAATATTCACTATTGGCATTTACACGTGCTCTGACCGTTTAATATGTATATTTTTGGAAGCTAGAGTTGGATGGGGGCTTGTTCTGTCCAATCGCATCTAGCTGTTATTGTAGTACTTCCAGGAACAGTGCATCCCCTCTAAATATTTTTAAACAAGTCTGATTAATATCACTACATCTTTATTGTGGGTAAATAGTAATATTCTTTCCACAAGTGTATCAACATGTTTTTGTAAATGTGGGACATGTGTTTTTTGCATTTTCTCTAAATTATAAATGTGAATAGAACAACTTTTCAATACAGTATTATATATTCTCGATTTATCTAAACTTACTGGTTGATTGTTGCTCAAATGTTGGAGTAAAATTGATAAAACTAGTGATTTTTGTTGTCTTTTCATATGGAAATGCAGCATTGCATCATGGGATATACCCCTGTTATATCCAAGTTAAATGTAAAAAATCTTTGTCATCTTACGTACAAAAGACAGTATTTTGTGTTAAATTCCCTGTAGATAATCCTCCCCTTTTTATATGTCTTTGTTTTTGGTAGTCTCTATATTTGCAGCACCTTTATTCAGTGTATCATGTGTGTGAATGAGGGGCCTGTCTCCGATGTGTACAACTCATACTTACCTGGCAAGGGAGATACCATGATCAAGAAGGTGGTTCACCCAGGACGAGGCTTGGCCATTGCACACCGGTCGAGCTGACATCTGCGAATTCCCCAAATGTGGGAATCTCGATTGCATAATTTGTGGTAGTGGGGGACTGCGTTCGCGCTCTCCCCTGATAACTTGTAAAATGACAAAATAATTCCTAACCCTGTAAGGCCCCCGGTTGTTATTTTACAACATCACTTTAAAATTATCCTAAAAAAGTCAGTAAATCTTTAGTTTTTTTAAAGACTACATTTACATAGTCAAAAGGTCCTTAGGCGCTTTCACATCTAAGTACTTTTCACAGGAATAGTTCCCGGAAACTTTTCCCCGGAAATGTTATTTCCTGGAACTATCTAGTAAATCGCGTTCACACCGGAATAAGTCCCTGAGGGAGCTGCTGACGTCACTTCTTCTGCTTTGGGTTTACTGGCAGGCCGCAAACAACTTCACGGCGTATACTGCCACCCGAAGTCCCCGAAGTTGGGGAAGGCTTCAGTAAACTACTCCCAGCAGCTTCTACTGAAGCCTTCCCAGTAAATCGCCAGAAGCGCCGACACCTCCTCATTACTCCACCGCTCCCATGTTCTATGTCGTATAGGCTTCGCCCTCTAAGGCTATCGCTATTGGGTAATCCCCTGCGGACTCACTTCCGGTATAAATAGGAAGGAGGCCCGACAATATGCTCCCTCTTTTCTTCAGCACCCCGGTACTGAAGCACTCTGGAGACAATAAAGAATGACACCTCGAAAAAGATCCTTAAACATGAGTACACAGGGTTGTGGTAGTTTGCTCCTCATGCCAGACGGGGTTCATAATGAGTTATGACCGGCAGTCAAGATGCGAATCCTGCCTAGGGTCGGAGCATGCGCATGCAGCTCTCGCCCAGCAGGTGTTATATGCTCATTGTGCCCGTCTCCCTCTGGCCGACAGACAGCGAAGAGCGGACGCTCTCGCTACTGCGGCCGAGGAGGATTATTGGCCAGTCCAGGAGTCCTACTCCATGTACCAAGCCCTTCAGTTCCTGGATCCGAGTGCTGGGCAGGAGTCGGACGACTCCTACCCCGCCTCCATCCACGGATCATCGTGTGGTTCCTCCATCCCGTTTCTCCCCCGGACTGAGGAGACAGAGATGGAGCCCGGACCCGCGGTCCCTCTTTCCGTCATCACGGCTCTGCCGTCGATGGGCGGGATCCTGCAGGAACTGCCGGAGATCATCGAAAAGGCAGCCGTCTGGAGAGTTCTCCTCGTTCCCCCGGCTCAGGAGAGCTCTCTTGCCGGTGGCAGGCGTGCTTCTCCCGGGTACAGACCGTCAGGAGTGACCCGGTCTGGCCACGCTTCCCGGCCATCTGGAAATACCTGGATGGGCGGCGGCGGCCCCTAGGAGCCTGAAGGCTCCGGTGTCCTCATACGTCCCCCTCACTAAGGGGGTTGACGGATGTTGGTTTTGCGACCGTGCCTCCCCTGGAGCCGAACCTGACGGAATTGTTTGGGGTGAAGCAGGCCAGCACGGTCGCCGCACGGCGTCCCTTGCTTTCCTCCCCCGGGGACCAGGTTGTCGTCCGCCAGACTGACCGGCTGCACCAGTGTGCCTTCCAGGCGTCTGCAGCAGCGAACAACATCGCTCTGCTGTCTCACTCCATAGTGAGACGATCAGAGCAGCCCTCCGAGGCTTCGGAGGAGATAGGCAAGGCTGCCAGCAGAGCACTCACCCTGTGCGCATCCGTCTCCACGGCGTGAGCAACGCAGATTCAGCGGTACCTCTGGCTGCAGCAGGGGGCTATACCGGAATCTGCAAGGAAAGTCCTGCTTGAGGCTCCAAGCAGTCCGGATGGGCTGTTTTGGACCTCATTTTCCAGGCCATGGTGGAGTCGAGGGATATGTGTGAAGAGGTGGGGAAATGTTTTTAATAAACGTTCCAAATTCCAACAGCATGTCTGTCGTCATCACCTGCAGCTGTTTTTCACATGTCCCCCGCACGGTGTAAACCGTTTTTATTTAAGGCCTCCTACAAGAAAAAAGTGAAGATATTTTCCGTATTTATTCACGGCATTCATTTTTTGTTATTCTACAGTATTGTTGTTTTATAGTTATTTGTTTAATGTATACAACCCAATTTGTGTTCTTTGAAATTGAAAAGGATATTGCATTGTGTTTGTTACTTTCATTGCATTTGTATGTCTTAAGTGTAATTTGGCTTCGCTTCCTATTTTGTATGGACATGCTTTTATTTTGAAGGAGAGTTAGCGCTGTTGACAGGAAGTTGTTGTTGCTATGGAAACAACGTGACGGAGATTAACGGAGAAAAATTAATATCTACATATAAAGACGGAGAAAGTAAACGATAACTTTTATTGTTAAGTGTTAGCACCCCCCCGAAGAGGCACAAGCTCTTACATTGATATTGGAGTTTTCAATAAATTCAATTCAAAAAACCGAATATCCGAATAACGAAATTGAAACCCGAATAGTACTCCAACGAACAAATATTCGGATATTCGGGTACAGCCCTACACTGCACACACCTCCACTCATCCCCTGAGCATGTACGCGCCTCATGATGAGAGCCGGAGTAAAAAGCAGCGTGTGGAGGCTCTCCTCCGTTGGTGCGCTGGGCTAATGCTAATGCTAATAATGCTAATGCGAGCAAATAAAATGGCGGCTTCACAAAAACCTTTCTGAGTTTTACGGGGCGTGGTTTGCAATTCGCCCAGCCAATCAGAAATTGGAACCTTTTTCTCCCCAGGAAAGTCCCTGCTCTCTAGCAGGGACTAAAAAGGGGTGAAAAGGTTAGCAAAAAAAAGTTCTAGTTCCAGATCTTTTTGGTGTGAACGCAAAATCCCAGGAACTATCGGAACTATTCCTGGGAAAAGTACTCCGGTGGGAAAGCGCCTCTTGTGTTCAGCCTCACAATGCTGTTAGGAAGTAAATGTGTTTATAGGTCCCACCCTCTGGCCATACACTAGTGATGGGAATTACGGCTCTTTGAAGGGAGCCGGATCTTATGGCTCCGTTCCTTTCCGAAAGCCGTTCAAAAGAGCCGGTTTTTTTTAAGGGGGCGGGGTTAATAGGTTTATCTGCTAAATAATCACTAGGATAATGATTGACTGTATTGCCACAAATCAAATTTTACTCCCAGAAAAATGTATAACTTGCTGCATCTCTCAGCCAGCCAAACTACTACTCAAGCAGCATGCGTTATGCCATCATCTATGGCAAATTTGCATTCAGGAAAGCGATTTCCCGTAAAGGCGAGTGGATTCATGGCAGGCCATGAACCAACCATAAAAAGAACGGCTCTCACCAAGTACGACTCGGTTCCCTTCGTTCGTACCAAAGAGCCGTTCAAAAGAATCGGATCGTTTGCTAACGTAACATCACTACCATACACTCGCACAACTTCCAAATCTTCAAAAAGCAACAGCTCTTTGTTTTATTGGACTGGATTTCTCAGATTCAAGTAAGTAAAATGTCTCCAAAAATGTTTGTGTGATTATTACAATGTCTAGAACATGTACATATTTACATATTTAGTTATTGTGGAATACATTCATCACATTTTATTTTGAGCAGCTTATGTCTTTGTTGCAATGTTACATACCTGGGTCAGTGTGGTAGTCAAAATAGCTTGTGCACCTTAATGGACATTGCCCTTCTTATATGTTCACATATAGAAATAAAACACTAATAGAAATATAATGTCTTTTGATAATTCACTATAACTAAGTTCTAAATGTGTCCCCCCAGAATTGAATAAATTAATACATCATTTCTGATAGCAGTATGTGAAATTATATCTTTAGCAATATTTTAGACTCTACTTGTATCTTATCAGTTAATTAGTTACACAAATACATTTAACTGTTCTCTGGTTCTGGCAGAAACAGTTCTTTCTGAAATGTTTTGGGACACTTGGATGTATCCCTTTTAGTATGACAATTAGCCCATTATCATAGTGGTGCAGTGACGCGTCCTAAAACCCGGAAGTAAGCTGCGCATGGGTTCCCTCGACAAAAAAGCAATGGGATTTCTCCATAGGATTTTGGAATAGCTCGAAATAAGGTCTGTGGAAAACAAATCTGTTAGATAAATGCACGTTTTGTTCAGCCAGATAATATCCACATGTCTACCCTACTTTTATAATTTTCAAATCATAAATTTAATCGATAGATTTATGATCTATAGATTTACATCCGGGTTTTAGGACGCGTCACTGTACCACTCTATTAGCCAGACAGTATTGTTTGACTTGTTTAATTGCATGTGTGGGTGTAGGTATTCCTTTTATTATGATAATAGGCAGTATTGTGTGACTTGAGTGTACAATGTAAATAGGATTCAGATGCTTTTAATAATAGGCTAAGCCAGACAGAATGAACCCCTGTTCCACCACCCTATCTATTCCTTCAGGTAATCTATTACAATATAATAAGCATATGTATTATTGATACATATTTATGAATTACTTTTTCCATTTCAGAAACCCACCAGCAAAGATAGGTCCTCGATTCAGTGTGCAGGATGTGATAGCTGCCATCCAAAAAAGAGAAAGTGATTTTGAGATGGAATCAGAGGACAGTGACACTGCTATGAGTGAAGAAGAGGCAGATGAAGATACCTGTGGACAAAGAAAACCAACAACCCAATGACCGCCAAGTCAGTGATTATGTGGACATTGAGCCCCAACCAAATAAACACGCCAAGCCCCGTGACAGGTATCGCTGGCTGAAAAAATATTTCATCAGTCCCAATACTGATTTTTCTGGTCCAGATATCACAGAGGATGTAATTTCCCTCCACATACCACTGGAGTACTTCCAGAAGTTTGTGTCAGAAGACATGATTCAGGCTTTGGTAACCAACACAAATGAGTAGAGCTTTCAAAAGAATGGAACATCCATCAACACACATACAAAGGAAATTGAGAAACTGATTGGCATGTACCTGATGACGGGCCTAGTACAAATGTCTGGAGTCCGTATGTATTGGGAGACAGACACACGGTACTCCCCTGTTTCTGATGTGATGTCACGCAACAGATTCCAATATCTGTGGACATCATTACATTTTGTAAACAACTTGACAGTGTCAGAGATGGAAAAGAAAGACAAACTCTGGAAACTCAGACCCTGGCTTGATAAATTCAGACAAAAAATGCCTGCAAGGTGGTACCAGAAGAACACAGCTCTGTGGATGAGATGATGATTCCTTTCAAGGGGAAATTCTAAATGTGGGTGAGAACTGGAATCTCTGGCATGATCTGTGACTTTGATGTGTACCAAGGCAGTGTCAATAGGCGCTTTCACACCGGAGTACTTTTACCCGTACTTTTTCCGTTTAGTTTCGTTAGTGCCTGGAATTTTTGCGTTCACACCAAAAAGAGAACTTAGTTCAGAGAACTTTTATCCCCATTTGTAGTGCCTGCTAGAGAGGCGGGACTATCCTGGGGAGAAAAAAGTACCAATTTCTGATTGGCTGGGCGAATTGCAAACCACGCCCCGTAATACTCTGAAACGTTTTTTGAAGACGCCATTGTATTTGCTGGCATTAGCATTATTAGCATTAGCGCCGCACACCAACGGAGAGAGAATAACTTATGGCAACACAAAAAAATAACATGGGAGTGGTGGAGTGTCGGCGTTCTGGCGATTTACTCGGAAGGCTTCAGTAGAAGCTGCTGGGAGTCCCAGCGATTCTACTGAAGCCAGTCCCCAACTCCGGGGACTTCCGGCCGGGGACTTCGGGTGGCAGTATACGCCGTGAAGTTGTTTGCGGCCTGCCAATAAACCCAAAGCAGAAGAAGAAGAAGTGGCGTCAGCGGCTTCATTTGCGTAATCTTCCCTCAGGGAACTTATTCCGGTGTGAACGCGATCGGCTCTTAGTTCCATGGGGGTACTAAGTGCTGAGAACTAAGTGCTGGGAACTAAGTACGGCAAAGTACTTGGTGTGAAAGCGGCTAATAGGCGCTTTCACACCGAAGTACTTTTCCCCGTACTTTTCCCTTTTAGTTCCGATAGTTCCTGGGATTTTGCAATCCAGCAAAAAGAGAACTTAGTTCATGAGAACTTTCCCCCCTTTTCAGTCCCTGCTAGAGAGCAGGTACATTCCTGGGGAGAAAAAAGTTCCAATTTCTGATTGGCTGGGCGAATTGCAAACCATGCCCCGTAAAACTCGGAAAAGTTTTGTGAGACTCCCAGCAGCTTCTACTGAAGCCAGTCCCCAACTCCGGGGACTTCCGACCGGGAACTTCGGGTGGCAGTATACGCCGTGAAGTTGTTTGCGGCCTGCCAGTAAACCCAAAGCAGAAGAAAAAGAAGTGACGTCAGCGGCTTCATTTGCGTAATCTTCCCTCAAGGACTTATTCCGGTGTGAACGCGATCTGCTCTTTAGTTCCATGGGGGAACTAAGTGCTGGGAACTAAGTAAGGCAAAGTACTTGGTGTGAAAGCGGCTAGCGGGATACGAGCCAAGTCTGAACTTGGATTGTCAGGTGATGTTGTGATGAAGCTTGCATCCACGCTTCCAGAAGGTCAGAACTACAAGATCTAGGCAGACAACTACTTCACCTGTGTTCCATTGGTAGTGAAGATCCTTGATCGTGGAATTCATTATGTGGGAACAGCCATGCAGGTGCGCTTACCAAACTGTAACCTTGAAGACGAGAAGAGCTTGAAGAAAAAATGAAGAGGAAGCTTTGACATCAGAGTGGAGGCCAACAACAACATCTGTGCTGTCAAATGGTATGACAGCAGAGCAGTCACACTTGTGTCATCCTTTGCTGGACCAGACCCTGTGCAGAAAATTCAATGCTGGGACAAAGCCAACAAAACCTATGTAGACGTTGAGAGGCCTTACATTGTGGGTACTTACAACAAGTACATGGGAGGTGTGGATTTGTTAGTTACATTAAAACATTTCCCTAAGAACTTACAAAAATGTGAAAACTCTTTCATTTCTGCACCAGAGGCTTCCTACAACAACATCTGAAAGGTCAACAACATTTTTTTTAATATATATTTGGACTTATAGTTAAAGTTGAACCGTCACTGAAAGAAACTGTGCAGAGAAGCACTACATTCCTGCCGGCCCATTTGCAGTATCGCTTCTCGGCCTTTTGGCTAAGATCAAGTGTAGTATCTGTTCTTATCATTTTTCCCAGGAAGAACATTTTCGAAGGACGAGGATAAAGGAGCGATGACCGGGAGGGCCGATGACGGACGGCCGATTCCAAGAGTTGGGCTGAGATTCACACTGCGCTTCCAGGCAGTTGTTGCGGAGGAAGATGTCTTGTCGAGGACGTGGTTCTGCAGGAAAGTCATCATGGAGCAGCTCCAGCTGAAGGTGGATGCCATCTACTGCCTACAATGGAACCAGCAGGAGAGGGCTTTCGACGTCACCCTAAAGGACGAGCAACTCTACACAAAGGTTGCTATGGACTGTGTTGCTGCTGCTATGGTAAAACCGCTAGCATGCTACAAGGTTTTAAATTTGGACAGACCAAATTTCAGGACAATCACGGTCCACATGTTCAATCCCTTTGTGACTGACAGAGCGCTGGCTGAGTTTTTGTGGCAGTATGGGGAAGTGCTAACTGCAGCGAGACATGTGAAGGACTCCATGGGGATCTGGACAGGTCGAAGGCAGTTCCAGGTGCTTCTAAAATCTGAGCCGGAGGGTTGTGGCGGCCTCAAGCACCCGCCTGCCTCTTTCAGCCTGGGAGCAGATCGAGGGTACCTTTTCTACCCGCGGCAGCCAGCTTTCTGCAGGCGGTGCAGGCAATCAGGCCACGTGGAGGGAGGTTGCAATGGCGCCAGCTGCCGGTTTTGTGGTCAAGGGGGGCATGAAGCCAAAACTGCACGGTGCCCAAGGCCTGCCATGGTTGCGGTGGGAAAGATCACCTCTACCGAAGCTGTCCTGGGCGGAGGAGGACGTTTGCAGAGGTAGCCGGGGCCAACAACGAGAGGGAGACTGCGTTCGAGGACCTTCTGGATGGATTGTTTCAGGACCAGGGGGCTGCTGTGTTTCCAGTGGGCGTGGTGCAGACCGCTACAGAGGAGACCCCGACAGCGAAGACTGCGACAGCGGAGACCGCTACAGTGGAGCAGGGACCAAGAGGCGGCCAGGGGACTGACAGCGAGGGCGTGGGCCAAGGCCTCGCGGGGGATAAGGACTCACCTGCAGCAGCCCCTGAGGGTGACAAGCCTGGGGCACGAAAGGGGTCGCAGGCTTTCGGAACAGAGGGTTCAGAAGACAATGGGGACGGCACACAGGTTGGAGACAGCAAAAGGTCAAAGACTGAGGGGAAGAGGAGGAACAGGCGGCCCAAGGAGAAAGTGGCGGGCGAAGTAGATGGGCAGCAGAAGGGGGAGGGACTGGTGAAGGACAGCGACCAGGAGGAGGGCAAAGTGGACACACGCCATGGTTGGGTGGAGGGATGATGGAGAAGGAACCAGGGGGCGCAGGGGTAGAGTTCCCATTGGGGTTGCCACTGGACAGGGAGCTACCTATTGCACCACTACTGCCACTATCCCCCTTAGAGGAGGATGCGCACAAAGGTTTTGAGAGGCTTTCCACCTCTTTCAGCATGGTTCCCCCATCATGGGCCGACCAAATGGACAGTCTCGCTCAGGACCTCTATGCAGAGTGAATTTGAGTGAGTTATCATTACATTGTTAACATTTCATACTCATGGCAGGTTATTTTGATGTTCTTACTTTGAATGTGAGAGGAATGAGGAACACTGTTAAAAGAAGGACTGTTTTTGAGTTTTTAGGCACTTTGCATGTAGCCATAGTTTTTTTGCAAGAGGTCCATCTTAGAGACATGGGGGATGTGGGAATGTTTTCAAGGGAGTGGACGAAGGGGGACTCAGTTTGGAGCGTAGGGGGGGTTCACTCTACGGGGTTGGGATTTTGTTTTGTTTTAAGGAAATAAGGGTGGAGGATGTCTTTGTAATTGACCAGGGCAGGGCAATAGGGGCAGACATTACATGGGGAACAAGGAAGCTGCGGGTCATTGTGGTCTATGGACCACAGTCGCCGGCAGAGCGGACTAACCTGTTTACATCAGTGGAGCCTTTCCTTGTGACCAATAGACAGGTAATTATAGGGGGGGATTTTAATGTTGAGCTGGGGAAGGGAGGGGATGCCAGCGATCAGCATATTTCACAACTCATGGTTAGATGCGGGTTGGTAGATGGGGGTACGGTGGTCAAGCCACATAGACAGCCCCACGTGGCGTAACTCAAGAGGCATGTCAAAACGGTTGGACTATTTTTTTTTTCCAGGTCTTTAAACCTGAGCACGGGTAGGACCATCCCTGTTTTCTTTTCTGACCA
Organism: Dissostichus eleginoides; assembly: GCA_031216635.1. Classification (NCBI taxonomy): domain Eukaryota; kingdom Metazoa; phylum Chordata; class Actinopteri; order Perciformes; family Nototheniidae; genus Dissostichus; species Dissostichus eleginoides. Next base: position 18,784,105 of record CM062281.1, on the reverse strand, counting down.
CGATGGCCTGCTGTTTCGAGTAGATTTGGATGCGCAAACTTTTGGGCCTGGTTACTGGCGCCTAAATGTCAGTGTTTTGGAGGAAAGGTTTTTCAACCAACAGTTCCCGTTGTTTTTTGAGGGAGTGTTGGGCCTCAAACCGCTGTGTCAGGGGATACTAGAGTGGTGGGAGGTAGCCAAGGACAGAATTAAGACCTTTTGCTTAGGCTATTGCAAAATGAAGGCAAGACGGTCAAAGAGGGAGGTGTCCCATCTGCAGCGACTCCTAGAGCGTGAGTATGCAAAGGGGAACTGTGGTGCTACTATCAATCAGAATGTATGCGACGCTTTGAAAGCAAGGCTCAGACATGTCGCTGAAGGCAAGGCCCGGGCTTTCCTTTGCGAGATCACGAGCAGCGTTCATTGAGCAGTCAGAAACACGTTCTGCTGCTTTTTTCAGCTCGGTACGGGCTAAAAAAGCAAGGCAGGTGGTGACAGGGATTAGGGACAGTCAGGGTATTGTAGTGACAGAAGATGGCCAGATGGTGAGGGTTGCTACAGATCATTTCAGGGACAGCTTCAAGGAGAAAGAGGTGGGAAGAGGAGATGATTTCCTGGAACTGCTGGAGCGCCAGGTTCCAGGGGACATCGTGCAGGCTTTAGAGCTCCCACTAACGGTTAGCGAACTGGAAGGGGCGCTCAACAGAATGAATAAGGGTAAGGTTCCAGGAATTGATGGTTTACCTGTGGAATTTTTTGCAAAGTTTTGGAGCATACTAGGGCCAGTATTGTTGGAGGTGCTGACAGAGGTACTGCAGGTAGGAGAAATGAGCGGGTCTTTTGCCACCGGGGTGATCTCCCTCCTGTATAAGAAGGGGGATCGCACTGAAATTGGTAACTGGCGACCTCTGACCATGCTGTGTGTGGACTATAAACTCTTGGCAAAAGTTCTCACCGACAGGCTAGGCGAAGCAATGCCCCATGTGGTTCATGTTGACCAGACATGTGCAGTGCCAGGGCGCTCAGCAAGATGGAACCTGCAGCTCCTAAGGGATGCTGTTGCTTGGGCAGAGGACAGAAACCTGCCACTTATGCTGGTTGCTCTTGACCAAACCAAGGCTTCGACAGGGTGCAGTGGAGTTTTATGTTCAGCGTACTGGAGAGGCTAGGTTTTGGTAAAGGCTTTATAAGGTGGTTGCGCACATTATACATGGGCGTGGGGAGCAATTTTTTCCGGTTACACTCGGGGGTGAGACAAGGGTGCCCTCTCTCACCACTGCTGTATGTGCTCTATATGGAGCCTTTGGCGGCAGCCATCAGGGCCGACCCAGGGGTCAGAGGTTTTCTAGTGCCTGGCAGTGGAGGGTTACATGTGAAACTGTCCCAGTATGCAGATGACACCACTTTGCTGCTGGACAGGGATGAATGCCTTATTAGGTCGCTGCAAATCATGGAGGATTTTGGCAGGGCAGCCGGATCTAAGCTTAACTGTGCAAAGTCCTCAGTGAAGTTTTTTGGGAAATGGAGAGAAAGGATAGATGCGCCAGGGGGCCTGGCTTTCTGCACAGGGCCTATAAAAAAAAGTGCTGGGGGTCAGTTTTGAGTCTACTAACAGTGCTTCCCTGAGTTGGGCAAAACGGCTTGAGGCAGTAGAGAGGAAGGTGTCTCTCTGGAAGAGTAGGCAGCTGACTTTCATTGGGAAGGTATTAGTGCTGAAGGTAGATATATTGCCATCCCTCCTATATCTCGCATACATATATCCGTTGCCGGTCAGCATGAGGAGGCCTCTCACGCGACTCGTTTTTGGCTTCATATGGGGTGGGAAGTACGAGAATGTGGCAAGAGGCCGCATGTTGGCTGGGGTCGAAGCAGGGGGGAAGATGTACCACATTTAACTCTGAAGATGGACTGCATTTTTGTTTCAACTTTATGTAGGGAAGTATCAGGCCCAGTAGTACATCCTTCGGGTTATTTTCTCCGCCTTTTTTTTTCTTATCAAGCAAGAGACTTAATGGCCTGGAGCAACTTGGGGCCCAGGGCGGAACAGCAGCCATGGCACTACCGCCATGCGGCAAGGTGGCTTCGGGTTCACCCGGAGGCTGCCGGGCCAGATGTGAAACTCAATCACAGAGCCCTATATAAAGAAGCCAGAGAGAAAATCAATGTCGGTCCTGTCATTGGAATACCATCCAAAGTGTGGAGGAGGATCCAGCCGAAGGGTTTAGACAATAGGCTGAAGGACCTTAACTGGCTGTGTCTGCTTAGGTGCCTGCCAGTGCGGGAAATCATGCACCGTCATGGATTGGCAAGGTCTCCGGTGTGCCCTAGGCCAGACTGTAAGAACGAAGAGACCATCAGACATGTCATGTGGGACTGTCCATTCGCACGGGGAGCATGGAGCAGAGTGGAAGGGTGGTTAGGACAGAGTTTTCCTGGTCTAAAGATGACATGGGATGGGATCGAAAGGGGCTCGGGTCCTGGTGGATTTTGGGCAATGTTCCCTGTTTGGCTAGCGGTAAGCCTGCTTAAGAGGAATCTGTGGCTGGCTAGGCAGGATGTTGTAAAAAACAAATGTTGCAGCAGCATAAGGGGGACAGTAGAAAAGGTAAAGGCAGATATGAAGGGGAGAATGGAGAGGGACATTCTGAAATGGGGACAACACGCCGCTTTGGAAAGGTGGAAGGGGGGTTTAGGGCTGGTGGGGTGAAGACCAGATCACCTAATGGTTATTGCCTTCATGAATGGTAAAAGTGTTATTTGTGTTGTATTTAAAGCCCCTTGTTTACTTGTGTGTAAACTGTGTATAAGTATGATGTAAATTGAAGCTTTGTTATAAAAAAAATAAATAAAAAAAAAAATCTGTTCTTATCAGTTTAATATCTGATACGTCCCCTACCCGGGGACCATATATTAAATTGATTTTTGGAATAGGGAGATGGAATAGGGGCTTGCTCCGTCCACTCCACGCATCGACCTGGTATTGCAGTACCTCCAGGAACAGTGCACCCCCTCTAAATGTCTAATATAAAAACACCAAGAGAAGTCCTGAGCATCATGACTCCATAAAATGTAATCTAGGAATTGAGGATAAAATGACAACATGTTGAAAGTTACTCGCATGCTTGCGTGACCCAAGGATATTGTACAACTTACTTATTTCATTGCCCTTTCAATGGTTGAAAACACAATACATAACATTTTCTGAATAGTAACACTATTTGATTAAATCTGTTATTTTGCTTTTCTATGGTTCTGCTCATTCCCAAAAAGTAATATTATGTTGCTAAAGTGTTTTCACAGCCTGAGAAACACTGTGTATTTTACTCTATTTTAGATATGTATGTATTAATTCTGTAGTGTTAGCCATAGAAGCCAATCTTATTAAATGAATTAATTTAATGTCAAAAAATGTAATGCAGTGAAATACAACTGTCCTGTAGTAGCTACGCATCTTAAGGTACTTTGGTAGTGATGGCTAATTGTCCAGAAGGACATCATGTGACTAGAAATAACTTTAACTGGCTTCACTATCTCAACATTTTCTAACAAAAGTGTCCTGTTGATGCATTTGTCGCTGCTAAATACTACTAAAACATAATAAAGCGTGTTAACATTAGTTGCTTTGTTTTTTGCAATTGTAAAAAACAAGTTGAACCGTCACTGAAAGTAACAGTGCGGCGAATCACAGGTTTCCTGCTGGCCTATTTGCAGTATCGCTTCTCGGCCTTTTGGCTAAGATCAAGTGTAGTATCTGTTCTTATCAGTTTAATATCTGATACGTCCCCTACCCGGGGACCATATATTAAATTGATTTTTGAAATAGGGAGATGGAATAGGGGCTTGCTCTGTCCACTCCACGCATCGACCTGGTATTGCAGTACCTCTGAATGTTTAATATAAAAAGCTGAGAAGAGTCTGCTGTCCAACCTTCATGACTCTGTAAGTGTAACTACTGAATTGGGGATAGAAGCTCTATTGTGTGCACAATTTTAACACATGTGACACGAGGATATAAACTTAACACAAAAAGTAAGGACATTTGTGTTTGGTAGATGATTTCTTTATTGTAACAATGCTTCTTGGCACTAAATCTCATACCGTTGGAAAGCCTGTTTTCTTACCTTTCCAGTGGTACCACATTTGTGAGGAACAAGCATTTGTTGGAAGAGCAGCAGAGCTGAGTATGTTGGTTGTTCCCATGAAAAACGTGACAAATACCAAACAGCAGCCAATCTCCTGTCTCGTAGGGCTGCCAGGAGGCCTGCCATGACTGCCCTTCCCCGTCAGGCCCACTTCTCAACATGTGGAGGAACACATTATGTTCAGCCATGAGTCCAGATTCAGCCTACAGCACTTGGATCGTAGGGTCACTGTGGAGAAGACGCAGAGAAAGCTTTGCTGATTGCTGCACAGATAGAGTAGGAGTGGAGAGAATGGCCTCCCTGCTGTCCTGACCTTAGCCCTATTGAACACTGTGGATCAGCTTGCTGTCAGAGTGACCAACACAAATGCTGGTTGAAGAATGGGATGCCATCCCACAACAGTGTGAGCAGACTGGTGACCAGCATGAGGAGGAGAGGCTGTTGTGGCTGTGTATGGTTCTTCCACACGCTACTGAGGCTGCTTGTTGAATACATACATTTGTATTAATAAATTGTTGCCAATATGTCTTCTTTCATCAGACTTTATTCATCCAATCCACCAAACAAGAGTCAACAGAAAAAAGTTGTTTGGCATTGGCAGAGGAGATTTGTCACATTTTTCATGGGCGCACCCCACATACACAGCTCTGTTGCTCATCCCACAACTGCATGTTCCTCACAAATGTGGCACCATTTGAAAGGTAAGAAAACAGGCTTTCCTACGGTATAAGATTTATTGCCAAAAAACATTGTTACAACAAAGAAATAATCTACCAAACACAAATGTCCTTACTTTTTGTGTTAAGTTTAGTATAACTTGCAAACTTCAATGTGTCAAAACATACTATCTTAAACTTTCCAAATCAGAACACTGTTTTAATGAGTCTGTTATTAGTTTATTCTCCATGCATGTGTGGAGCAAGAGAGAGTGTGTTTGGAATTTATCAGGAGTAGCAGCAGTATAACAAAGTCAAAAATGTAAACAACGGCCTCCCAAGAACATTGAATGTTGGATTAGATTTACCGATCCTGAAATACCCCCCCATGTATTTAAATAATTATTTCATGTATTTTTACAACTCATGTTTAGTTATTGTTTAAACTGTTAGATGTGTTTGTCATGCTGCTTTTCTACCTTTTGCTACCAGGAATGTCATTGGCCCACCACCAGCAGCAAACAAAGAAAGAGGAAGTGTTTCAAATGTGAGTTGAGGGGGTGGGGGTTGTAAATGTGGGACATGTGTTTTTTGCATTTTCTCTCAATTATAACCGTGAATAGAACAACTTTTCAATACAGTATTATATATTCTCGATTTATCTAAACTTACCAGTTGATTGTTTCTCAATTGTTGGATTAAAATTGATACAACTAGTGATTTTTTGTTGTCTTTCGATGTTGAAATGCAGCATTGCATCATGGGATATACCCCTGTTATATCCAAGTTAAATGTAAAGATCTTTGTCATCTTACGTACAAAAGACAGTATTTTGTGTTAAATTCCCTGTAGATAATCCTCCTCTTTTTATATGTCTTAGTTTTTGGTAGTCTCTATATTTGCAGCACCTTTATTCAGTGTATCATGTGTGTGAATGAGGTGCCTGTCTCCGATGTGTACAACTCATACTTACCTGGCAAGGGAGATACCATGATCAAGAAGGTGGTTCACCCAGGGCGAGGCTTGGCCATTGCACACCGGTTGAGCTGACCTCTGCGAATTCCTCAAATGTGGGAATCTCGATTGCATAATTTGTGGTAGTGGGGGACTGCGTTCGCGCTCTCCCCTGATAACTTGTAAAATGACAAAAATATTCTTAAAAGTCTGCACCACTGGCATTTTGAGAAGCAATGTAACTGTAAGAGGCTTGTGAGTTTTACTAAATTGAATCGTCAGTAAAAGTGGGAATACAAATTGTAAAAAGTCTGAGCTGCCAGTAGTAGGTTCAGTTATAATGTTATTAATATTCACTCACACATATATCATTTAAACACAAATATATTTTAAATTCTGAGGAGAGTTCCTGCTCTTGTAAAAATAATTATCCAAAATATTTTTTAATATAAACCTTTTCAGAAAAATACTCACTTGGCATTTACGCATGCTCTGACCGTTTAATACAGGGGTGGGGAACCTTTTTCCTCAAGGGCCATTTCAATTTTTTCAACTTCCTCCGAGGGCCGTACAAATGATTGACCTCTGCTTAAAAATACTAAAATCACAGCCCATTCATTTCGCCTTTCTTTCATGCTGTGCAAAGAAAAAGCAACCTCTTAATCCAGATTTCTTACCATGACTCGCGCATGCATTCACGTGCACGGTTGTGGCATGACCACCAAAACAGAAAGATATGGACACAAGATATGTGCAAACGTATACGGCCCGGGGGCCGGAGGTTCCCCACCCCTGGTTTAATATGTAGATTTTTGGAACCTAGAGTTGTATGGGGACTTGTTCTGTCCAATCGCATCTAACTGTTATTGCAGTACTTCCAGGAAATATCCCTACATCTTTATTGTGGGTAAAATAGTCATATTCTTTCCACGAGTGTATCAACATGTTTTTTTTACTTTATTACAATGTATACATACTTACCTGGCAGGGGAGATACCATGATCACCAAGGTGGTGGTTCTCCTTTGGCTTTGTTGCTGTCGTGCGGTGTAAGGGGCGCAATAAAGTTTCCGTGGTAACCCAAGACCAATTGATCAGAGGGTTTACCATGGCTTCCAACCAGACCAATCGCCGGAACGCTGTTCGTTTTGACCTTCTGGAAGATCTGCAGATGGACCGCTTGCAGTTCAGCCGAAAAATCCTGCAGAAAGAGTTGGATTTTGCATCAAACCATCTGGAATACATCTTTGCTTACCCTGGGAAAAAGATATTTGAAGTCATCTTCACAACCAGCCAACACTTCCAAAACTGCCTGGAGAGATTCGAAAAGAAGAAAACATCAGCATCATGCCTTGATAAGATCAGCATGACACCGCTTGCTGAAAGGGATCTGAAAACTGTCTATGTCATGATATTTTCAGAAAAAGTCAGGAACCAGGATGTCTGGACTTGGATGACAAGACACTGTGAGGTACAAAATGCAATAGAGGTAATGGACATTGATGGAATAAAAACTGGGTCTAGACGTTTCCAGGTCCGTCTCCAACGACAGGATGGGGTGCTGAGACACATTCCAAACACCATACAGTTGGGAGCCTTCAGGGGCTCTGTCTTCTACTATGGGCAGCCAAAAGAATGCAGGAAGTGTGGCAGTCTAGACCACCTTGCAGCAGACTGTAGCCGGAATATTTGCAGGATCTGCAAAGCGACAGACCACACATCAGCAAATTGTCCAACCCCTGTCAAGTGCAACCTCTGCTCCTCCGAAAACCACCGCTTCAAAGACTGCCCGCATGCTTACTCCAACCGGGTGAAACTTTCATCTTTTGAAATCCTTGAAGCCCGAGATGAGGAACGCGCTACTGATGAACCAGAACTCAGTCAGGCTTCCTGCTCAGGCACCAACCAGGAACCAATAAACAAAGTCTCTCAGCAGCCAATACAAGAGCCCATTCAGGACCAGGAGAAGGAGACATCAGAAGGGGAATCGATCATCGACTGGAGCGCCGACACAGTGGATGACCTCATAGACACGACCTACATCCCCCTCCCTATGGCCCATGCTACAGTCCAGAAGGCAGATCCACTGCCCAACCACCACCCAGGTACCAGAAAAGAGAGGATCCCAGGGACCCTTCAAGAAGCCGAGAATATGCTAGAGGCCATAATGGCAAACATCACCACTCCTCCACCCCAGGGGAAGCAAGTACTCAGGGAAGACACCCCTGATTCAGCACAGGCAAGTGTCCCTTTGGTCCCACCTATCGCCATCATCCAGATAGAAGACGCAAGGGATTCGCCCTCACGGAAACGCCTCCAGGAGTCACCACAATCAGGTGAACCCTCCCACGGGGACTCTCCCTCCCCAACCTCAAACCCCTTACTTGAGCCTGAGGATGTAGTTTCCGTCTCTTCGGCTACATCAATTAAAAATATCTACTTGAATAAAGAAAGGGCTATAAAATCCAAGAAAAAGAGATCAAAGAAGACGCACCATAATTGACACTTAGAAAACCATGCCGCCCTGCTTTCTCCCATTTGTTCCTTATGCCCCCCATTTCCATTGCATCTCTCAACACAAGAGGCCTAAATGATCCTGTGAAATGCCAATCAGCCTTCACATTTCTACATTCAGAAAATCATGACATCTACCTACTTCAGGAAGGTAATATAAACTATAGGGACAATTACAAGATGTTTGAGGACAGATGGAGCCATGGACAATCAGTGTGGTCGGGCGATAACAAAAATCGGTCTTCAGGGGTTGCAATCTTATTTAAAGGGAATCATTTTGACATCCAGAGGGTACAACGCATATCAGATGGTAGAATTCTCTGTGTTGATGTTGGGTGGGGTGATGCCAATCTGAGAATTATCAATGTGTATTGCCCTGCTGATCTCCAAGAACGCTTAGAAACATTAAAAGCAATCCAGCCACTCCTTTTATGTGGTAGGGAGATCATATTGGGTGGAGATTTTAATTGCCTGTTGGCAAAAAATGATCGTTTAACAACATCCCTTGTAAAGCTGGACTCCAGCTCAGAAGCCCTAAAAAACCTAATTAATGACTTTAGACTTACAGATACGTATCGTGCCAAAAACGCTAACTTGCCAGGCTACACGTGGTCAAATGGTAAAACACACTCAAGAATAGACTTCCTTCTGACCTCAAAGGGATTGCAGGTCATCAACGCATCTGTAAAACCAGTATTCTTCTCTGATCATGCCAAAATTGACTGTTTATTTGATTTTAAAGAAAAGGTTATAAGAGGTAGAGGCTCATGGAAGATGAATACATCCCTTTTGGAAAATCCTAGTATTGTAAGGAGATTTAAGGAAAAAATCTATATGTGGTCCTCTCTTGAGTTTCTTTTTGACTCTGTGGGGGACTGGTGGGAAGAGTTTAAAGTGCGTACTAAGAGCTTTTTCATCGAGGAAGGTAAAAAAGAAGCAAAGAAAAAACGCTATAAATTCAAAATCCAACAAGCAAAACTACAACGACTTTACACAATGGCCTATGCAGGGTTAGATGTAGCAGAAGACATAGCGAGGCTTAAGAGAGACATGTCACATCTTACTACAGAGGCAAGTCGCGGATTACTTACACGTAGCAGAGTACATCATATGGAAAATAACGAAAAATGTACAAGATACTTCTTTCGAAAACTAGCCCGGCCGAGAAATGTTATGGACACAATAAAAGATAAAAATGGGAAAGAGCAGACAGATATAAATAATATACTTGCCAGTGTATACAGCTTTTACTCAGACCTCTATAAAAGCGAAGATCTAGACAAAGCAGCTTTGGCTAATCTTCTATCAAAAGTAAACAAAAAGGTTAATGACCATGAAGATATGCTAGAAAGTAATTTAACTGTAAATGAATTGACCAGAGCAATTGAGAGCATGAAGAAAAACAAGGCCCCAGGTGCCGATGGGTTGCCAAAAGAATTTTACATAACCTTTTGGACAGAATTGAAGGTCCCCCTATTGAAAATGTATAATGAGAGCCTCCTCACGGGTAAACTACCACCATCCCTGAGAGAAGGCACAATCTCCCTGTTGTTCAAAAAAGGGGACAAAAAGGAAATAAAAAACTGGCGCCCCCTTACACTACTTGGCGTGGACAGAAAGATTTTAGCAAAAGCTTTATTTTTCCGATTACAGGACGTGGTAGAGGAAATTGTAGGAGTCGAGCAGACATGTGCAATACCAGGACGATCCATGAACGACAGCCTGGCTTTAATAAGAGACTCCTACTTATATGCTATGGACCGTAAGTTGCCACTGTGCATCTCTGGCCTGGATCTAGAAAAAGCCTTTGACAGGATTAACCATCAGTACCTTAAAGAAGTTTTGGTCAGTTTTGGTTTCGGGCCACATTTGAGGGCCTGGACGGATCTATTGTACTCAGATTGTTCGAGTAGAGTGTCCGTAAATGGTCACACAACAGAACCCTTTAAGGTTTTATCAGGGGTTAGACAAGGCTGCCCGTTATCTGTGATTTTATTCATTCTTGCTATGGAACCACTAGCTTGTGGGATAAGACAGGATCCTCTAATTCATGGCCTCCCCGTCCCGGGTAGCAGTGGGAAAGAAGCAACGGTATCCTTGTACATGGATGACATGACAATATTAAGCACAGAAAACAATTCTATTGTAAAAGCTCTTGAGTGGTGTGAACTGTTTTCTCTTGCTTCAGGCGCTAAGATTAACAGGTCCAAGAGTGAGATACTTTACCTTAACTGGAAAGAGGACAAAGTAGATCTGGGGTTAGTTGAAAGAAAGGAAAGGGTGAAAATTTTAGGTATAGAGATTGGTAGAGGCATGGGAAATGTAAATTGGGATTGCAGACTCCCAGCAATTAAAGGGAAACTCCTTAGGTGGGAAGATAGGGCCCTTACATTTACTGGAAAAATCCTTGTCATTAAGGCGGAGATCCTTGCATCACTGACTCATCTAGCAGCCACCCTGCCTGTACCAAGAGCCTTTCAAACAACCTTGAGAAGATCAATTTTCCAATTTATTTGGGGTTCGCATCAGGAATACTTAAAAAGAGAGATCATGTATAAACCATTAGAAAAAGGAGGGAGGGCAGTTCCAGAGCTGGGGGTCAAACTGGAAGCCCTATTTTTAACACCGATTCTAAATGCTGTGTTATCTGAAAAGAACAATAGCCTCTGGACACACTTTGCAAAATTTTGGGTGGGCCGAAAGTTCATTTCTGGTACAGGCAAAAGAGCCCCTCTGAACATCCCCCATGCAGAGACTAGGCCACCATTGTATGGCAGAGCTGTGACCCTCTTTAAGAAAGCCGTCTTAAACAAATCTTCTGTAGACCTTGTGAACAGAAGGTGTGTTGAAAAAAGCCTCTCACCTCTGACTTCAAGCCTAACACCAATAGGGACATTACCAGAACAAAAATGCCTGCAAGTATGGAAAAATGTAAACTCGCCATTCCTTTTTAACGCCCATAAGGATTTGGCATGGAAAACAGCACATAGTTGTCTCCCAACAAAAGCGTTCCTGTACAGGAGAAGATGTTCACAGAGTGCAAAATGCCCCATACTAAGTTGTAGTTCCGAGGAAAATGTGGCTCATCTTTTTTGGTATTGTTCATGTGCGAAAAGGGTGTGGGGTACACTAAGGCCATGGTTAACTGCTCTTTATAGGGACCCAATGAGCAAGATGTACTTTATGGTGATTTAGAACCCAAGGATCCTGAAAGACATCAACGATGGTGGGCGGTAATTAATTGCCTGAAAGAAGGAATTTGGAGGTGTAGGAACTTAACTGCCTTTAAGAAATGCCAGATGTCCACACAGTCAGTGGTAAAGGTTGGCCTCACAATGGTCCATGACTACATTCTCAGGGACAGAGTGAAGTCTAAGGATGCCGAAATTAAAATCATGTGGAAAATTGATGACATATTTTTAACAAAAGAACTGATGGATGCACTTTAAATTAATTGTTGTTGGGAAAACTGAAGATTTTGATGCACTTTAAATGAATTGTTGTTGGGAAAAAATAAATAAATAAAATAACTGAATAATTTGATGCACATTACATAAATTGTTGTTGGGAAAAAAAAAAAAATAATAATAATAACTATAGATATCGATGCACTTTAACTGAACTGTTGTTGAAAAAGACTAAATATTTTTGATGCACCTTAAAATGAATTGTTGTTGGAAAAAAAAAAGAAAACATATATTTTGATGTAATAGAAGTATAATTGTGTTGTTTTTTTTAAAACAGGAAAATGTACATTCAAGTTTGTCTTTGTAATATATGTGCCTTAAAAACAATAAAGCGTCTAAAAATTGAAAAATTGAAAAAATTGGTTCACCCAGGGCGAGGCTCGGCCATTGCACCCCGGCTATGCTGACCGCTGCGAATTCCCCAAATGTGGGAATCTCGACTGCATAATTTGTGGTAGTGGGGGACTGCGTTCGCGCTCTCCCCTGATAACTTGTAAAATGACAAAAATATTCTTAAAAGTCTGCACCACTGGCATTTGAGAAGCAATGTAACTGTAAGAGGCTTGTGAGTTTTACTAAATTGAATCGTCAGTAAAAGTGGGAATACAAATTGTAAAAAGTCTGAGCTGCCAGTAGTAGGTTCAGTTATAATGTTATTAATATTCACTCACACATATATCATTTAAACACAAATATATTTTAAATTCTGAGGAGAGTTCCTGCTCTTGTAAAAGTAATATCCAAAATATTTTTTAATATAAACCTTTCAGAAAATACTCACTTGGCATTTACGCATGCTCTGACCGTTTAATACAGGGGTGGGGAACCTTTTTCCTCAAGGGCCATTTCAATTTTTGCAACTTCCTCCGAGGGCCGTACAAATGATTGACCTCTGCTTAAAAATACTAAAATCACAGCCATTCATTTCGCCTTTCTTTCATGCTGTGCAAAGAAAAAGCAACCTCTTAATCCAGATTTCTTACCATGACTCGCGCATGCATTTCACGTGCACGGTTGTGGCATGACCACCAAAACAGAAAGATATGGACACAAGATATGTGCAAACGTATACGGCCCGGGGGCCGAGGTTCCCACCCCCTGTTTAATATGTAGATTTGGAACCTAGAGTTGTATGGGGACTTGTTCTGTCCAATCGCATCTAACTGTTATTGCAGTACTTCCAGGAAATATCCCTATATCTTATTGTGGGTAAATAGTCATATTCTTTCCACGAGTGTATCAACATGTTTTTTTTACTTTATTACAATGTGTATAAATCTTGTTTTCGGAGCTGGAAAGTATTGTCCCAGAAAAAGCTGCAAGAGACGTTATTTATGGCAGGAAGTGTATTTAAAAGCACATTTCAACAGCATGCAACTCAAAGAGCTTGACAAATACTTTAAAAGCATTAGGACGTAGTGCAAAAGGAACCATATATATTACACTTAATTTAAATACATTTTGGGAAATTAATTAAAAAGCCAGGAGAACACTCACTAAAACAATCCAAAATAGGACAAGACGGGTTAGAAATACAAGGATAAGATGTAAATAATTTTGTAAGCAATGGCAATTAAAACAAGTCCTCCCCCTGGGTTTAAAAGAAAAGAGACTTCCAGCTAACCTGCAGTGTTCTGGTAGTGTGTTCCAGATATATGGAGCATAATACCTGAACGCTGCTTCTCCATGTTTAATTTTGACTCTGACTGACCAGAGTAAGGCCAGTGTAAAGATTTCAAACGGCAGTGATGTGATCCACTCTCTTGTTAGTGAGGACTCGAGCAGCAGCGTCCTGAATCAGCTGCAGCTGTTGAGCAATTTTCTTTCTAAGACCTGCGATAAACAATTATTAGTAATCAAGTCTACTTCAGTTAAATGCATCGACCAGTATTTCCAAATCCTCATTCGGACTTTATACATTATTAAGATGGTAGGAGGCTGACTTTGTTTTTACCTTAATGTGGCTGTTAAAATGCAGGTCCAAGTCCATGACTACATCCAGGTGTCTGGCTTTTATTCATTATTTATAATATTACTGATTAAAACTGAGTGCTGTCTTTTGTTCATTACTTCTTGGCCTCAATAACTAATTATCTCGTTTTTATCTTTGTTAAATTGAAGAAAGCTCTTACGCATCAAATTATTGATTTGTGAATGCATTTACTCAGTCCTTGTAATTTAATCATCATTTCATGTATATTCACACATCATGTTTAGTTATTGTTTAAACTGTTAGAAAGATGGGTTTATTTTGGAGGCTGCTGTTTGTGTTAATGCGTTGCCTTTATATTTACAGAACCAGCATTGTTACCACTCCAGACCACTAGTTGGCAGTACCAGGAATGTCAGTTGCCCGCCACCAGCAGCAAACAAAGAGAGGAAGTGTTTGAAATGTGAGTTGCGGGGGGGGGCGACATGTGTTTTTTGCATTTTCTCTAAGTTATAACCGTGAATAGAACAACTTTTCAATACAGTATTATATATTCTCGATTTATCTAAACTTACTGGTTGATTGTTTCTCAATTGTTGGAGTAAAATTGATACAACTAGTGATTTTTAGTTGTCTTTCGATGTTGAAATGCAGCATTGCATCATGGGATATACCCCTGTTATATCCAAGTTAAATGTAAAGATCTTTGTCATCTTATGTACAAAAGACAGTATTTTGTGTTAAATTCCTGTAGATAATCTCCTCTTTTTTATGTCTTGTTTTTGTAGTCTCTATATTTGCAGCACCTTTATTCAGTGTATCATGTGTGTGAATGAGGTGCCTGTCTCCGATGTGTACAACTCATACTTACCTGGCAAGGGAGATACCATGATCAAGAAGGTGGTTCACCCAGGGCGAGGCTTGGCCATTGCACACCGGTTGAGCTGACCTCTGCGAATTCCTCAAATGTGGGAATCTCGATTGCATAATTTGTGGTAGTGGGGGACTGCGTTCGCGCTCTCCCCTGATAACTTGTAAAATGACAAAAATATTCTTAAAAGTCTGCACCACTGGCATTTTGAGAAGCAATGTAACTGTAAGAGGCTTGTGAGTTTTACTAAATTGAATCGTCAGTAAAAGTGGGAATACAAATGGTAAAAAGTCTGAGCTGCCAGTAGTAGGTTCAGTTATAATGTTATTAATATTCACTCACACATATATCATTTAAACAAAAATATATTTTAAATTCTGAGGAGAGTTCCTGCTCTGGTAAAAATAATTATCCAAAATATTTTTTAATATAAACCGTTTCAGAAAAATACTCACTTGGCATTTACGCATGCTCTGACCGTTTAATACAAGGGTGTGGAACCTTTTTCCTCAAGGGCCATTTCAATTTTTTCAACTTCCTCCGAGGGCCGTACAAATGATTGACCTCTGCTTAAAAATACTAAAATCACAGCCCATTCATTTCGCCTTTCTTTCATGCTGTGCAAAGAAAAAGCAACCTCTTAATCCAGATTTCTTACCATGACTCGCGCATGCATTCACGTGCACGGTTGTGGCATGACCACCAAAACAGAAAGATATGGACACAAGATATGTGCAAACGTATACGGCCCGGGGGCCGGAGGTTCCCCACCCCTGGTTTAATATGTAGATTTTTGGAACCTAGAGTTGTATGGGGACTTGTTCTGTCCAATCGCATCTAACTGTTATTGCAGTACTTCCAGGAAATATCCCTACATCTTTATTGTGGGTAAATAGTCATATTCTTTCCACGAGTGTATCAACATGTTTTTTTTACTTTATTACAATGTGTATAAATCTTGTTTTCGGAGCTGGAAAGTATTGTCCCAGAAAAAGCTGCAAGAAGACGTTTATTTTATGGCAGGAAGTGTATTTAAGCGCACATTTCAACAGCATGCAACTCAAAGAGCTTGACAAATACTTTAAAAGCATTAGGACGTAGTGCAAAAGGAACCATATATATTACACTTAATTTAAATACATTTTGGGAAATTAATTAAAAAGCCAGGAGAACACTCACTAAAACAATCCAAAATAGGACAAGACGGGTTAGAAATACAAGGATAAGATGTAAATAATTTTGTAAGCAATGGCAATTAAAACAAGTCCTCCCCCTGGGTTTAAAAGAAAAGAGACTTCCAGCTAACCTGCAGTGTTCTGGTAGTGTGTTCCAGATATATGGAGCATAATACCTGAACGCTGCTTCTCCATGTGTAATTGTGACTCTGACTGACCAGAGTAAGGCCAGTGTAAAGATTTGAAACGGCAGTGATGTGATCCACTCTTTTGTTAGTGAGGACTCGAGCAGCAGCGTCCTGAATCAGCTGCAGCTGTTGAGCAATTTTCTTTCTAAGACCTGCGATAAACAATTATTAGTAATCAAGTCTACTTCAGTTAAATGCATCGACCAGTATTTCCAAATCCTCATTCGGACTTTATACATTATTAAGATGGTAGGAGGCTGACTTTGCTTTTACCTTAATGTGGCTGTTAAAATGCAGGTCCAAGTCCATGACTACATCCAGGTGTCTGGCTTTTATTCATTATTTATAATATTGCTGATTAAAACTGAGCGCTGTCTTTTGTTCATTACTTCTTGGCCTCAATAACTAATTATCTCGTTTTTATCTTTGTTAAATTGAAGAAAGCTCTTACGCATCAAATTATTGATTTGTGAATGCATTTACTCAGTCCTTGTAATTTAATCATCATTTCATGTATATTCACACATCATGTTTAGTTATTGTTTAAACTGTTAGAAAGATGGGTTTATTTTGGAGGCTGCTGTTTGTGTTAATGCGTTGCCTTTATATTTACAGAACCAGCATTGTTGCCACTCCAGACCACTAGTTGGCAGTACCAGGAATGTCAGTTGCCTGCCACCAGCAGCAAACAAAGAGAGAGGAAGTGTTTGAAATGTGAGTTGAGGGGAGGGGGGAAACATGTGTTTTTTGCATTTTCTCTAAATTATAACCGTGAATAGAACAACTTTTCAATACAGTATTATATATATTCTCGATTTATCTAAACTTACCGGTTGATTGTTTCTCAATTGTTGGAGTAAAATTGATACAACTAGTGATTTTTTTGTTGTCTTTCGATGTTGAAATGCAGCATTGCATCATGGGATTTACCCCTGTTATATCCAAGTTAAATGTAAAGATCTTTGTCATCTTACGTACAAAAGACAGTATTTTGTGTTAAATTCCCTGTAGATAATCCTCCTCTTTTTATATGTCTTAGTTTTTGGTAGTCTATATTTGCAGCACCTTTATTCAGTGTATCATGTGAGTGAATGAGGTGCCTGTCTCCGATGTGTACAACTCATACTTACCTGGCAAGGGAGATACCATGATCAAGAAGGTGGTTCACCCAGGGCGAGGCTTGGCCATTGCACACCGGTTGAGCTGACCTCTGCGAATTCCTCAAATGTGGGAATCTCGATTGCATAATTTGTGGTAGTGGGGGACTGCGTTCGCGCTCTCCCCTGATAACTTGTAAAATGACAAAAATATTCTTAAAAGTCTGCACCACTGGCATTTTGAGAAGCAATGTAACTGTAAGAGGCTTGTGAGTTTTAGTAAATTGAATCGTCAGTAAAAGTGGGAATACAAATTGTAAAAAGTCTGAGCTGCCAGTAGTAGGTTCAGTATAATGTTATTAATATTCACTCACACATATATCATTTAAACACAAATATATTCTAAATTCTGAGGAGAGTTCCTGCTCTTGTAAAAATAATTATCCAAAATATTTTTTAATATAAACCTTTTCAGAAAAATACTCACTTGGCATTTACGCATGCTCTGACCATTTAATACAGGGGTGGGGAACCTTTTTCCTCAAGGGCCATTTCAATTTTTTCAACATCCTCCGAGGGCCGTACAAATGATTGACCTCTGCTTAAAAATACTAAAATCACAGCCCATTCATTTCGCCTTTCTTTCATGCTGTGCAAAGAAAAAGCAACCTCTTAATCCAGATTTCTTACCATGACTCGCGCATGCATTCACGTGCACGGTTGTGGCATGACCACCAAAACAGAAAGATATGGACACAAGATATGTGCAAACGTATACGGCCCGGGGGCCGGAGGTTCCCCACCCCTGGTTTAATATGTAGATTTTTGGAACCTAGAGTTGTATGGGGACTTGTTCTGTCCAATCGCATCTAACTTTATTGCAGTACTTCCAGGAAATATCCCTACATCTTTATGTGGGTAAATAGTCATATTCTTTCCACGAGTGTATCAACATTTTTTTTACTTTATTACAATGTGTATAAATCTTGTTTTCGGAGCTGGAAAGTATTGTCCCAGAAAAAGCTGCAAGAAGACGTTTATTTTATGGCAGGAAGTGTATTTAAGAGCACATTTCAACAGCATGCAACTCAAAGAGCTTGAAAAAAATACTTTAAAAGCATTAGGACGTAGTGCAAAAGGAACCATATATATTACACTTAATTTAAATACATTTTGGGAAATTAATTAAAAAGCCAGGAGAACACTCACTAAAACAATCCAAAATAGGACAAGACGGGTTAGAAATACAAGGATAAGATGTAAATAGTTTTGTAAGCAATGGCAATTAAAACAAGTCCTCCCCCTGGGTTTAAAAGAAAAGAGACTTCCAGCTAACCTGCAGTGTTCTGGTAGTGTGTTCCAGATATATGGAGCATAATACCTGAACGCTGCTTCTCCATGTTTAATTGTGACTCTGACTGACCAGAGTAAGGCCAGTGTAAAGATTTCAAACGGCAGTGATGTGATCCACTCTCTTGTTAGTGAGGACTCGAGCAGCAGCGTCCTGAATCAGCTGCAGCTGTTGAGCAATTTTCTTTCTAAGACCTGCGATAAACAATTATTAGTAGGGATGTAACGATACCAAAAACTCACGGTACGATAATATCGCGATAACAAGTCCACGGTACGGTATTTATCGCGATATTGAATAATAAAGGGGAAAAAAATGTTTTTTTGTTTTTTTTAATTTATTTTTAAATTTAAAAATGTTTTACTTGGAAAAATGTTCTTTATTAAATAATAAATCTGATTTGTACAGCATTTTAGTAGGATAGCAGTATTTTAAAGTGTCAAAAACAAAGTGACAGTAACAGACTGGAACAAGAAAACCAGTGTTTTTGTACCTACTAGTACTACCAAACAAAGTAGGCATTTTCTTTGTGCCACTGCACCTCACAAATAAACAAGGACATTTAATAATCAGACCCCGCAATAAAATAAATCAAGTTTCACTTTAGCTTTTCAAGTAACTCAACTCAAACTCACTAAGTCACTCACTCAGCATCTTCGGACAGGTTTTTAGGAATATGAGCATGTCCACATACATTATTAAGATGGTAGGAGGCTGACTTTGTTTTTACCTTAATGTGGCTGTTAAAATGCAGGTCCAAGTCCATGACTACATCCAGGTGTCTGGCTTTTATTCATTATTTATAATATTACTGATTAAAACTGAGCGCTGTCTTTTGTTCATTACTTCTTGGCCTCAATAACTAATTATCTCGTTTTTATCTTTGTTAAATTGAAGAAAGCTCTTACGCATCAAATTATTGATTTGTGAATGCATTTACTCAGTCCTTGTAATTTAATCATCATTTCATGTATATTCACACATCATGTTTAGTTATTGTTTAAACTGTTAGAAAGATGGGTTTATTTTGGAGGCTGCTGTTTGTGTTAATGCGTTGCCTTTATATTTACAGAACCAGCATTGTTACCACTCCAGACCACTAGGTGGCAGTACCAGGAATGTCAGTTGCCCGCCACCAGCAGCAAACAAAGAGAGAGGAAGTGTTTGAAATGTGAGTTGAGGGGGGGGGGGGGGGGACATGTGTTTTTTGCATTTTCTCTAAATTATAACCGTGAATAGAACAACTTTTCAATACAGTATTATATATTCTCGATTTATCTAAACTTACAGTTGATTGTTTCTCAATTGTTGGAATAAAATTGATACAACTAGTGATTTTTTGTTGTCTTTCGATGTTGAAATGCAGCATTGCATCATGGGATATACCCCTGTTATATCCAAGTTAAATGTAAAGATCTTTGTCATCTTACGTACAATAGACAGTATTTTGTGTTAAATTCCTGTAGATAATCCTCCCCTTTTTACATGTCTTTGTTTTTGGTAGTCTCTATATTTGCAGCACCTTTATTCAGTGTATCATGTGTGTGAATGAGGTGCCTGTCTCCGATGTGTACAACTCATACTTACCTGGCAAGGGAGATACCATGATCAAGAAGGTGGTTCACCCAGGGCGAGGCTTGGCCATTGCACACCGGTTGAGCTGACCTCTGCGAATTCCTCAAATGTGGGAATCTCGATTGCATAATTTGTGGTAGTGGGGGACTGCGTTCGCGCTCTCCCCTGATAACTTGTAAAATGACAAAAATATTCTTAAAAGTCTGCACCACTGGCATTTGGAGAATCAATGTAACTGTAAGAGGGTTGTGAGTTTTACTAAATCGAAGTTGGCGTGTCAGTGAAAGTGGGAATCCAAATTTGAAAAAGTTTGCGCTACTATTTAAAAGACTTAGGAAGTTCAGTTACAGTGTTATTAATATTCACTCACACATATATCATTTAAATAAAATGTGATTTTTAATTCTGAGGCGAGATCATGCTCTTGTACAAAACATTTACAAAAATATTGTTTAATATAAACCTTTGCAGAAAAATATTCACTATTGGCATTTACACGTGCTCTGACCGTTTAATATGTATTTTTGGAACCTAGAGTTGGATGGGGGCTTGTACTGTCCAATCGCATCTAGCTGTTATTGCAGTACTTCGGAACAGTGCATCCCCGATAAATATTTTAAACAAGTCTGATGATTAACTACATCTTTATTGTGGCAAATAGTCATATTCTTTCCACAAGTGTATCAACATGTTTTTGTAAATGTGGGAATCTCGATTGCATAATTTGTGGTAGTGGGGGACTGCGTTCGCGCTCTCCCTGATAACTTGTAAAATGACAAAAATATTCTTAAGAATCTGCAACACATTTTGAGAATCAATGTAACTGTAAGAGGGTTATGAGTTTTACTAACAAGTGTTTGAATTAGTGATGGGAATTATGGCTCTTTGAAGGGAGCCGGATCTTATGGCTCCGTTCCTCTGCGAGAGCCGTTCAAAAGAGCCGTTTTTTTTAAGGGGGCGGGGCTAATAGGTTTATCTGCGAAATATACCTTTTATAATTCATCAAATTTAGCCCTGTTTTGACTAATGATTTATATGTGTACACATATCACTTAAATAATTGCATTTACAGACCCTTGTAACCCTCTGATTGTAGAACCACGCAAAAAAAAAGAAGATAGGAACACCTATACAAACTGACAACAAATCTTTGCTGAGCCTAAAATAATCATAAATAACATAATGAAAATAAATATATTGCAATGCTCAAAACAGCAGCATTCAACAGTCTCTAATCCTTGGATATTACATGTCATGGTACTAAGCAGACTTTGTTGTTACCTTAAAGATCTCCCATCATGCTATTTTTAGACATATATTATGGGTCTCAGATATCTAAAAATATATTAAACACAGGACGATGTGTTTTGCTCAAAATAACAAAAAGATCATGCATTTTAGACATCCCTCATATCCCTCTATTTCAGCCCTGTTAGAGAAGTGCTGATTCTGGGTCCTTAGCTTGAAAAAATAAATAAGGGGAGGGGGAGCTTGTGCCTGCTCTGAATTCTACGAGATGCAGCTAAATGCTGTCATGATTAAATGCCATATCATGTTCCGAACCACATCAAGGATTATTTCTGAAACAGTATGGAGCTCAAATGCTTTTTCTCTTGCGGGTTTACCACAAGGTGAGTTCCTTTTTTATTTCCTGCTTTTTTACACATACTTCAACCTGTACTCTCCAGTACAGGTTAGCTCTGAGTGTTAGCGATGCTTGCTAATGTAAACAAAGACCATATTACGTCCAAACCACGTTGTGCATTGTTTCTGATGGCAACGCTTCTGATAGGGCCGTGTGTCAAAATGTCCAATATTACGTCATATCGGATGCAATCTGGATCAGCTCCGTTGTACCTCCATTTTTGAGATTTCGGTACGGAGGAAAAGAGAGGGTTTTGTTTTCTGACACTTTGTGAGTTCCCTGACACACATATTTATGTATAAAGGACATTAAAAAGTGCATTTTGCATGATAGGAGACCTTAAATGTGACTGTTAAAATTCAGGTCCAAGTCCATGACTACATCTTAGTGTCTGGTTTTATTCTATATTATAATATTACTGATTAAAACTAAGCGCTTTTTTATGAATTACTTCTTGGCCTCAAACAATGATTTCGTTTTTATCATGTGTTAATTGAAGAAAGTTCTTACGCATGCAATTATTGATTTGGTGAATGCATTTACTCAGTGCTTGTAATTGAATCATTATTTCATATATATTAACAGCTCATGTTTAGTTATTGTTCTTAGAAAGATGTGTTTATTTTGGAGGCTGCGGTTTGTGATGCTGCTTTTCCTTTATATTTGCAGAACCAGCATTGTTACCACTCCAGACCACTAGATGGCAGTACCAGGAATGTCAGTTGCCCGCCACCAGCAGCAAACAAAGAAAGAGGAAGTGTTTGAAATGTGAGTTGTGGGGGGTGGGGGTTGTAAATGTGGGACATGTGTTTTTTGCATTTTCTCTAAATTATAACCGTGAATAGAACAACTTTTCAATACAGTATTATATATTCTCAATTTATCTAAACTTACTGGTTGATTGTTTCTCAATTGTTGGAGTAAAATTGATATAACAAGTGATTTTTAGTTGTCTTTTGATATGGAAATGCAGCATTGCATCATGGGATTACCCCTGTTATATCCAAGTCAAATGTAAGAAAAATCGTTGTCATCTTACGTACAAAAGACAGTATTTTATGTTAAATTCCCTGTAGATAATCCTCCTCTTTTTATGTCTTTGTTTTTGGTAGTCTCTATATTTGCAGCACCTTTATTCAGTGTATCATGTGTGTGAATGAGATGCTTGTCTCCGATGTGTACAACTCATACTTACCTGGCAAGGGAGATACCATGATCAAGAAGGTGGTTCACCCAGGGCGAGGCTTGGCCATTGCACACCGGTTGAGCTGACCTCTGCGAATTCCTCAAATGTGGGAATCTCGATTGCATAATTTGTGGTAGTGGGGGACTGCGTTCGCGCTCTCCCCTGATAACTTGTAAAATGACAAAAATATTCTTAAAAGTCTGCAACACATTTGGAGAATCAATGTAATTGTATGAGGGTTGTGAGTTTTACTAAATCGAAGTTGGCGTGTCAGTGAAAGTGGGAATCCAAATTTGAAAAAGTTTGCGCTACTATTTAAAAGACTTAGGAAGTTCAGTTACAGTGTTATTAATATTCACTCACACATATATCATTTAAATAAAATGTGATTTTAAATTCTGCGGCGAGATCATGCTCTTGTACAAGTCATTTACAAAAATATTGTTTAATATAAACCTTTGCAGAAAAATACCCGGGACACTTTGGCTCCTACTCTGAGGGCTCGTCTGTGAAGGTAGATATAGTGCAAAATGCGAGAGCGTGTAAACCTGATGTGAGCACTTGCAGAAAAAAAATCTGAGCTTGTGTGCATACATTTACACTTGTATAAAATATCCACGTATCTCTGAACCAAATTTGAAGTCACAGAAGAAAGAAAAAAAAATGTGTAGCTTGTTGAAAAAAAAATGAACTTAGTGATGAAATGTTCACTTGCAGAAAAAAATATATTTTTTAAATATATTTTCCATTACAACTGCAACTTGGTTATTACAACCGCTCAAATCAGTCATTACAACTTCACGAATCTGCTCTGTGGCAGTATAAATCGACAAATCTGCGGCCTTGACTTTTGCTACACTTCTTGCGATGAATGTGTCGCTAAATTTTCAATGTTGATTTTTGGCAAAGGAAAGCTTGCTTTACACAGGACTGGATCGTCCACCAAAACCCAGTGCTGGATTCTCTCGTAAGCCTTCAAGATGGTGCTCTTCTCTGGGCTTGTGCGAGAACCCTGTGGTGACTTCAACCACAGCAGTTTCACCAGTGTGTACATTAGCCTGTTGTTCTGAGCACTAATGTCTTGTTGTGCTGGTGCGTAGCGAATGGCCATCTGTACACACTGTATCACAGCATCATCAACAAGGTTGTCTCTTTTAGTAAGGCAGTACAGGTGTTGCCCCAGTGCGTTCTGTACAACTGGTTACATTTCTGCTGCTGTTTGTCATGGTCCTCCACTGCATTCCAGGCAGCCAGGATCGTGTTCCTCTGCTCGGTGACATGACAGCTTGTCATCTACGAGACACCAGCAGTGAGCAGAACCTCTCCAACTTCTGGAAAGCCGGGAAGAGGGTTTTGATACTTACCTGGCGGGGAGATACACCATGATCACCAAGGTGGTGGTTCTCCTTTGGCTTTGTTGCTGTCGTGCGGTGTAAGGGGCGCAATAAAGTTTCCGTGGTAACCCAAGACCAATTGATCAGAGGGTTTACCATGGCTTCCAACCAGACCAATCGCCGGAACGCTGTTCGTTTTGACCTTCTGGAAGATCTGCAGATGGACCGCTTGCAGTTCAGCCGAAAAATCCTGCAGAAAGAGTTGGATTTTGCATCAAACCATCTGGAATACATCTTTGCTTACCCTGGGAAAAAGATATTTGAAGTCATCTTCACAACCAGCCAACACTTCCAAAACTGCCTGGAGAGATTCGAAAAGAAGAAAACATCAGCATCATGCCTTGATAAGATCAGCATGACACCGCTTGCTGAAAGGGATCTGAAAACTGTCTATGTCATGATATTTTCAGAAAAAGTCAGGAACCAGGATGTCTGGACTTGGATGACAAGACACTGTGAGGTACAAAATGCAATAGAGGTAATGGACATTGATGGAATAAAAACTGGGTCTAGACGTTTCCAGGTCCGTCTCCAACGACAGGATGGGGTGCTGAGACACATTCCAAACACCATACAGTTGGGAGCCTTCAGGGGCTCTGTCTTCTACTATGGGCAGCCAAAAGAATGCAGGAAGTGTGGCAGTCTAGACCACCTTGCAGCAGACTGTAGCCGGAATATTTGCAGGATCTGCAAAGCGACAGACCACACATCAGCAAATTGTCCAACCCCTGTCAAGTGCAACCTCTGCTCCTCCGAAAACCACCGCTTCAAAGACTGCCCGCATGCTTACTCCAACCGGGTGAAACTTTCATCTTTTGAAATCCTTGAAGCCCGAGATGAGGAACGCGCTACTGATGAACCAGAACTCAGTCAGGCTTCCTGCTCAGGCACCAACCAGGAACCAATAAACAAAGTCTCTCAGCAGCCAATACAAGAGCCCATTCAGGACCAGGAGAAGGAGACATCAGAAGGGGAATCGATCATCGACTGGAGCGCCGACACAGTGGATGACCTCATAGACACGACCTACATCCCCCTCCCTATGGCCCATGCTACAGTCCAGAAGGCAGATCCACTGCCCAACCACCACCCAGGTACCAGAAAAGAGAGGATCCCAGGGACCCTTCAAGAAGCCGAGAATATGCTAGAGGCCATAATGGCAAACATCACCACTCCTCCACCCCAGGGGAAGCAAGTACTCAGGGAAGACACCCCTGATTCAGCACAGGCAAGTGTCCCTTTGGTCCCACCTATCGCCATCATCCAGATAGAAGACGCAAGGGATTCGCCCTCACGGAAACGCCTCCAGGAGTCACCACAATCAGGTGAACCCTCCCACGGGGACTCTCCCTCCCCAACCTCAAACCCCTTACTTGAGCCTGAGGATGTAGTTTCCGTCTCTTCGGCTACATCAATTAAAAATATCTACTTGAATAAAGAAAGGGCTATAAAATCCAAGAAAAAGAGATCAAAGAAGACGCACCATAATTGACACTTAGAAAACCATGCCGCCCTGCTTTCTCCCATTTGTTCCTTATGCCCCCCATTTCCATTGCATCTCTCAACACAAGAGGCCTAAATGATCCTGTGAAATGCCAATCAGCCTTCACATTTCTACATTCAGAAAATCATGACATCTACCTACTTCAGGAAGGTAATATAACTATAGGGACAATTACAAGATGTTTGAGGACAGATGGAGCCATGGACAATCAGTGTGGTCGGGCGATAACAAAAATCGGTCTTCAGGGGTTGCAATCTTATTTAAAGGGAATCATTTTGACATCCAGAGGGTACAACGCATATCAGATGGTAGAATTCTCTGTGTTGATGTTGGGTGGGGTGATGCCAATCTGAGAATTATCAATGTGTATTGCCCTGCTGATCTCCAAGAACGCTTAGAAACATTAAAAGCAATCCAGCCACTCCTTTTATGTGGTAGGGAGATCATATTGGGTGGAGATTTTAATTGCCTGTTGGCAAAAAATGATCGTTTAACAACATCCCTTGTAAAGCTGGACTCCAGCTCAGAAGCCCTAAAAAACCTAATTAATGACTTTAGACTTACAGATACGTATCGTGCCAAAAACGCTAACTTGCCAGGCTACACGTGGTCAAATGGTAAAACACACTCAAGAATAGACTTCCTTCTGACCTCAAAGGGATTGCAGGTCATCAACGCATCTGTAAAACCAGTATTCTTCTCTGATCATGCCAAAATTGACTGTTTATTTGATTTTAAAGAAAAGGTTATAAGAGGTAGAGGCTCATGGAAGATGAATACATCCCTTTTGGAAAATCCTAGTATTGTAAGGAGATTTAAGGAAAAAATCTATATGTGGTCCTCTCTTGAGTTTCTTTTTGACTCTGTGGGGGACTGGTGGGAAGAGTTTAAAGTGCGTACTAAGAGCTTTTTCATCGAGGAAGGTAAAAAAAGCAAAGAAAAAACGCTATAAATTCAAAATCCAACAAGCAAAACTACAACGACTTTACACAATGGCCTATGCAGGGTTAGATGTAGCAGAAGACATAGCGAGGCTTAAGAGAGACATGTCACATCTTACTACAGAGGCAAGTCGCGGATTACTTACACGTAGCAGAGTACATCATATGGAAAATAACGAAAAATGTACAAGATACTTCTTTCGAAAACTAGCCCGGCCGAGAAATGTTATGGACACAATAAAAGATAAAAATGGGAAAGAGCAGACAGATATAAATAATATACTTGCCAGTGTATACAGCTTTTACTCAGACCTCTATAAAAGCGAAGATCTAGACAAAGCAGCTTTGGCTAATCTTCTATCAAAAGTAAACAAAAAGGTTAATGACCATGAAGATATGCTAGAAAGTAATTTAACTGTAAATGAATTGACCAGAGCAATTGAGAGCATGAAGAAAAACAAGGCCCCAGGTGCCGATGGGTTGCCAAAAGAATTTTACATAACCTTTTGGACAGAATTGAAGGTCCCCCTATTGAAAATGTATAATGAGAGCCTCCTCACGGGTAAACTACCACCATCCCTGAGAGAAGGCACAATCTCCCTGTTGTTCAAAAAAGGGGACAAAAAGGAAATAAAAAACTGGCGCCCCCTTACACTACTTGGCGTGGACAGAAAGATTTTAGCAAAAGCTTTATTTTTCCGATTACAGGACGTGGTAGAGGAAATTGTAGGAGTCGAGCAGACATGTGCAATACCAGGACGATCCATGAACGACAGCCTGGCTTTAATAAGAGACTCCTACTTATATGCTATGGACCGTAAGTTGCCACTGTGCATCTCTGGCCTGGATCTAGAAAAAGCCTTTGACAGGATTAACCATCAGTACCTTAAAGAAGTTTTGGTCAGTTTTGGTTTCGGGCCACATTTGAGGGCCTGGACGGATCTATTGTACTCAGATTGTTCGAGTAGAGTGTCCGTAAATGGTCACACAACAGAACCCTTTAAGGTTTTATCAGGGGTTAGACAAGGCTGCCCGTTATCTGTGATTTTATTCATTCTTGCTATGGAACCACTAGCTTGTGGGATAAGACAGGATCCTCTAATTCATGGCCTCCCCGTCCCGGGTAGCAGTGGGAAAGAAGCAACGGTATCCTTGTACATGGATGACATGACAATATTAAGCACAGAAAACAATTCTATTGTAAAAGCTCTTGAGTGGTGTGAACTGTTTTCTCTTGCTTCAGGCGCTAAGATTAACAGGTCCAAGAGTGAGATACTTTACCTTAACTGGAAAGAGGACAAAGTAGATCTGGGGTTAGTTGAAAGAAAGGAAAGGGTGAAAATTTTAGGTATAGAGATTGGTAGAGGCATGGAAATGTAAATTGGGATTGCAGACTCCCAGCAATTAAAGGGAAACTCCTTAGGTGGGAAGATAGGGCCCTTACATTTACTGGAAAAATCCTTGTCATTAAGGCGGAGATCCTTGCATCACTGACTCATCTAGCAGCCACCCTGCCTGTACCAAGAGCCTTTCAAACAACCTTGAGAAGATCAATTTTCCAATTTATTTGGGGTTCGCATCAGGAATACTTAAAAAGAGAGATCATGTATAAACCATTAGAAAAAGGAGGGAGGGCAGTTCCAGAGCTGGGGGTCAAACTGGAAGCCCTATTTTTAACACCGATTCTAAATGCTGTGTTATCTGAAAAGAACAATAGCCTCTGGACACACTTTGCAAAATTTTGGGTGGGCCGAAAGTTCATTTCTGGTACAGGCAAAAGAGCCCCTCTGAACATCCCCCATGCAGAGACTAGGCCACCATTGTATGGCAGAGCTGTGACCCTCTTTAAGAAAGCCGTCTTAAACAAATCTTCTGTAGACCTTGTGAACAGAAGGTGTGTTGAAAAAAGCCTCTCACCTCTGACTTCAAGCCTAACACCAATAGGGACATTACCAGAACAAAAATGCCTGCAAGTATGGAAAAATGTAAACTCGCCATTCCTTTTTAACGCCCATAAGGATTTGGCATGGAAAACAGCACATAGTTGTCTCCCAACAAAAGCGTTCCTGTACAGGAGAAGATGTTCACAGAGTGCAAAATGCCCCATACTAAGTTGTAGTTCCGAGGAAAATGTGGCTCATCTTTTTTGGTATTGTTCATGTGCGAAAAGGGTGTGGGGTACACTAAGGCCATGGTTAACTGCTCTTTATAGGGACCCAATGAGCAAGATGTACTTTATGGTGATTTAGAACCCAAGGATCCTGAAAGACATCAACGATGGTGGGCGGTAATTAATTGCCTGAAAGAAGGAATTTGGAGGTGTAGGAACTTAACTGCCTTTAAGAAATGCCAGATGTCCACACAGTCAGTGGTAAAGGTTGGCCTCACAATGGTCCATGACTACATTCTCAGGGACAGAGTGAAGTCTAAGGATGCCGAAATTAAAATCATGTGGAAAATTGATGACATATTTTTAACAAAAGAACTGATGGATGCACTTTAAATTAATTGTTGTTGGGAAAACTGAAGATTTTGATGCACTTTAAATGAATTGTTGTTGGGAAAAAATAAATAAATAAAATAACTGAATAATTTGATGCACATTACATAAATTGTTGTTGGGAAGAGAAAAAAAAAAAATAATAATAATAACTATAGATATCGATACACTTTAACTGAACTGTTGTTGAAAAAGACTAAATATTTTTGATGCACCTTAAAATGAATTGTTGTTGGGAAAAAAAAGAAAACATATATTTTGATGTAATAGAAGTATAATTGTGTTGTTTTTTTTAAAACAGGAAAATGTACATTCAAGTTTGTCTTTGTAATATATGTGCCTTAAAAACAATAAAGCGTCTAAAAATTGAAAAATTGAATTGGTTCACCCAGGGCGAGGCTTGGCCATTGCACACCGGTTGAGAGCTGACCTCTGCGAATTCCTCAAATGTGGGAATCTCGATTGCATAATTTGTGGTAGTGGGGGACTGCGTTCGCGCTCTCCCCTGATAACTTGTAAAATGACAAAAATATTCTTAAAAGTCTGCACCACTGGCATTTTGAGAAGCAATGTAACTGTAAGAGGCTTGTGAGTTTTAGTAAATTGAATCGTCAGTAAAAGTGGGAATACAAATTGTAAAAAGTCTGAGCTGCCAGTAGTAGGTTCAGTTATAATGTTATTAATATTCACTCACACATATATCATTTAAACACAAATATATTCTAAATTCTGAGGAGAGTTCCTGCTCTTGTAAAAAAATTATCCAAAATATTTTTTAATATAAACCTTTTCAGAAAAATACTCACTTGGCATTTACGCATGCTCTGACCATTTAATACAGGGGTGGGGAACCTTTTTCCTCAAGGGCCATTTCAATTTTTTCAACTTCCTCCGAGGGCCGTACAAATGATTGACCTCTGCTTAAAAATACTAAAATCACAGCCCATTCATTTCGCCTTTCTTTCATGCTGTGCAAAGAAAAAGCAACCTCTTAATCCAGATTTCTTACCATGACTCGCGCATGCATTCACGTGCACGGTTGTGGCATGACCACCAAAACAGAAAGATATGGACACAAGATATGTGCAAACGTATACGGCCCGGGGGCCGGAGGTTCCCCACCCCTGGTTTAATATGTAGATTTTTGGAACCTAGAGTTGTATGGGGACTTGTTCTGTCCAATCGCATCTAACTTTTATTGCAGTACTTCCAGGAAATATCCCTACATCTTTATCGTGGGTAAATAGTCATATTCTTTCCACGAGTGTATCAACATGTTTTTTTTACTTTATTACAATGTGTATAAATCTTGTTTTCGGAGCTGGAAAGTATTGTCCCAGAAAAAGCTGCAAGAAGACGTTTATTTTATGGCAGGAAGTGTATTTAAGAGCACATTTCAACAGCATGCAACTCAAAGAGCTTGAAAAAAAATACTTTAAAAGCATTAGGACGTAGTGCAAAAGGAACCATATATATTACACTTAATTTAAATACATTTTGGAAAATTAATTAAAAAGCCAGGAGAACACTCACTAAAACAATCCAAAATAGGACAAGACGGGTTAGAAATACAAGGATAAGATGTCAATAGTTTTGTAAGCAATGGCAATTAACAAGTCCTCCCCCTGGTTTAAAAGAAAAGGACTTCCAGCTAACCTGTCCGTTTCTGGTAGTGTGTTCCAGATATATGGAGCATAATACCTGACGCTGCTTCTCCTGTTTAATTGTGACTCTGACTGACCAGAGTAAGGCCAGTGTAAAAGATTTCAAACGGCAGTGATGTGATCACTCTCTTGTTAGTGAGGACTCGAGCAGCAGCATCCTGAGTCAGCTGCAGCTGTTGAGCAATTTTCTTTCTAAGACCTGCGATAAACAATTATTAGTAGGGATGTAACGATACCAAAACTCACGGTACGATAATATCGCGATAACAAGTCCACGGTACGGTATTTATCGCGATATTGAATAATAAAGGGGAAAAAAAATGTTTTTTTTGTTTTTTTTAAATTTATTTTTAAATTAAAAATGTTTTACTTGGAAAAATGTTCTTTATTAAATAATAAATCTGATTTGTACAGCATTTTAGTAGGATAGCAGTATTTTAAAGTGTCAAAAACAAAGTGACAGTAACAGACTGGAACAAGAAAACCAGTGTTTTTGTACCTACTAGTACTACCAAACAAAGTAGGCATTTTCTTTGTGCCACTGCACCTCACAAATAAACAAGGACATTTATAATCAGACCCCGCAATAAAATAAATCAAGTTTCACTTTAGCTTTTCAAGTAACTCAACTCAAACTCACTAAGTCACTCACTCAGCATCTTCGGACAGGTTTTTAGGAATATGAGCATGTCCACATACATTATTAAGATGGTAGGAGGCTGACTTGTTTTACCTTAATGTGGCTGTTAAAATGCAGGTCCAAGTCCATGACTACATCCAGGTGTCTGGCTTTTATTCATTATTATAATATTACTGATTAAAACTGAGCGCTGTCTTTTGTTCATTACTTCTTGGCCTCAATAACTAATTATCTCGTTTTTATCTTTGTTAAATTGAAGAAAGCTCTTACGCATCAAATTATTGATTTGTGAATGCATTTACTCAGTCCTTGTAATTTAATCATCATTTCATGTATATTCACACATCATGTTTAGTTATTGTTTAAACTGTTAGAAAGATGGGTTTATTTTGGAGGCTGCTGTTTGTGTTAATGCGTTGCCTTTATATTTACAGAACCAGCATTGTTACCACTCCAGACCACTAGGTGGCAGTACCAGGAATGTCAGTTGCCCCCCACCAGCAGCAAACAAAGAGAGAGGAAGTGTTGAAATGTGAGTTGAGGGGGGGGGGTGGGGGGGAGACATGTGTTTTTTGCATTTTCTCTAAATTATAACCGTGAATAGAACAACTTTTCAATACAGTATTTATATTCTCGATTTATCTAAACTTACCAGTTGATTGTTTCTCAATTGTTGGAGTAAAATTGATACAACTAGTGATTTTTTGTTGTCTTTCGATGTTGAAATGCAGCATTGCATCATGGGATATACCCCTGTTATATCCAAGTTAAATGTAAAGATCTTTGTCATCTTACGTACAATAGACAGTATTTTGTGTTAAATTCCTGTAGATAATCCTCCCCTTTTTACATGTCTTTGTTTTTGGTAGTCTCTATATTTGCAGCACCTTTATTCAGTGTATCATGTGTGTGAATGAGGTGCCTGTCTCCGATGTGTACAACTCATACTTACCTGGCAAGGGAGATACCATGATCAAGAAGGTGGTTCACCCAGGGCGAGGCTTGGCCATTGCACACCGGTTGAGCTGACCTCTGCGAATTCCTCAAATGTGGGAATCTCGATTGCATAATTTGTGGTAGTGGGGGACTGCGTTCGCGCTCTCCCCTGATAACTTGTAAAATGACAAAAATATTCTTAAAAGTCTGCACCACATTTGGAGAATCAATGTAACTGTAAGAGGGTTGTGAGTTTTACTAAATCGAAGTTGGCGTGTCAGTGAAAGTGGGAATCCAAATTTGAAAAAGTTTGCGCTACTATTTAAAAGACTTAGGAAGTTCAGTTACAGTGTTATTAATATTCACTCACACATATATCATTTAAATAAAATGTGATTTTTAATTCTGAGGCGAGATCATGCTCTTGTACAAAACATTTACAAAAATATTGTTTAATATAAACCTTTGCAGAAAAATATTCACTATTGGCATTTACACGTGCTCTGACCGTTTAATATGTATATTTTTGGAACCTAGAGTTGGATGGGGGCTTGTACTGTCCAATCGCATCTAGCTGTTATTGCAGTACTTCCAGGAACAGTGCATCCCCGATAAATATTTTAAACAAGTCTGATGATTAATATCACTACATCTTTATTGTGGGCAAATAGTCATATTCTTTCCACAAGTGTATCAACATGTTTTTGTAAATGTGGGAATCTCGATTGCATAATTTGTGGTAGTGGGGGACTGCGTTCGCGCTCTCCCCTGATAACTTGTAAAATGACAAAAAATATTCTTAAGAATCTGCAACACATTTTGAGAATCAATGTAACTGTAAGAGGGTTATGAGTTTTACTAACAAGTGTTTGAATTAGTGATGGGAATTATGGCTCTTTGAAGGGAGCCGGATCTTATGGCTCCGTTCTCTGCGAGAGCCGTTCAAAAGAGCCGTTTTTTTTTAAGGGGGCGGGCTAATAGGTTTATCTGCGAAATATACCTTTTATAATTCAATCAAATTTAGCCCTGTTTTGACTAATGATTTATATGTGTACACATATCACTTAAATAATTGCATTTACAGACCCTTGTAACCCTCTGATTGTAGAACCACGCAAAAAAAAAAGAAGATAGGAACACCTATACAAACTGACAACAAATCTTTGCTGAGCCTAAAAATCATAAATAACATAATGAAAATAAATATATTGCAATGCTCAAAACAGCAGCATTCAACAGTCTCTAATCCTTGGATATTACATGTCATGGTACTAAGCAGACTTTGTTGTTACCTTAAAGATCTCCCATCATGCTATTTTTAGACATATATTATGGG
This sequence comes from Dissostichus eleginoides, assembly GCA_031216635.1. NCBI lineage: Eukaryota > Metazoa > Chordata > Actinopteri > Perciformes > Nototheniidae > Dissostichus > Dissostichus eleginoides. Next base: position 18,750,461 of record CM062281.1, on the reverse strand, counting down.
TCTCAGATATCTAAAAATATATTAAACACAGGACGATGTGTTTTGCTCAAAATAACAAAAAGATCATGCATTTTAGACATCCCTCATATCCCTCTATTTCAGCCCTGTTAGAGAAGTGCTGATTCTGGGTCCTTAGCTTGAAAAAATAAATAAGGGGAGGGGGAGCTTGTGCCTGCTCTGAATTCTACGAGATGCAGCTAAATGCTGTCATGATTAAATGCCATATCATGTTCCGAACCACATCAAGGATTATTTCTGAAACAGTATGGAGCTCAAATGCTTTTTCTCTTGCGGGTTTACCACAAGGTGAGTTCCTTTTTTATTTCCTGCTTTTTTACACATACTTCAACCTGTACTCTCCAGTACAGGTTAGCTCTGAGTGTTAGCGATGCTTGCTAATGTAAACAAAGACCATATTACGTCCAAACCACGTTGTGCATTGTTTCTGATGGCAACGCTTCTGATAGGGCCGTGTGTCAAAATGTCCAATATTACGTCATATCGGATGCAAATCTGGATCAGCTCCGTTGTACCTCCATTTTTGAGATTTCGGTACGGAGGAAAAGAGAGGGTTTTGTTTTCTGACACTTTGTGAGTTCCCTGACACACATATTTATGTATAAAGGACATTAAAAAGTGCATTTTGCATGATAGGAGACCTTAAATGTGACTGTTAAAATTCAGGTCCAAGTCCATGACTACATCTTAGTGTCTGGTTTTTATTCTATATTTATAATATTACTGATTAAAACTAAGCGCTTTATTTATGAATTACTTCTTGGCCTCAAACAATGATTTCGTTTTTATCATGTGTTAATTGAAGAAAGTTCTTACGCATGCAATTATTGATTTGGTGAATGCATTTACTCAGTGCTTGTAATTGAATCATTATTTCATATATATTAACAGCTCATGTTTAGTTATTGTTCTTAGAAAGATGTGTTTATTTTGGAGGCTGCGGTTTGTGATGCTGCTTTTCCTTTATATTTGCAGAACCAGCATTGTTACCACTCCAGACCACTAGATGGCAGTACCAGGAATGTCAGTTGCCCGCCACCAGCAGCAAACAAAGAAAGAGGAAGTGTTTGAAATGTGAGTTGTGGGGGGTGGGGGTTGTAAATGTGGGACATGTGTTTTTTGCATTTTCTCTAAATTATAACCGTGAATAGAACAACTTTTCAATACAGTATTATATATTCTCAATTTATCTAAACTTACTGGTTGATTGTTTCTCAATTGTTGGAGTAAAATTGATATAACAAGTGATTTTTAGTTGTCTTTTGATATGGAAATGCAGCATTGCATCATGGGATATACCCCTGTTATATCCAAGTCAAATGTAAGAAAAATCGTTGTCATCTTACGTACAAAAGACAGTATTTTATGTTAAATTCCCTGTAGATAATCCTCCTCTTTTTATGTCTTTGTTTTTGGTAGTCTCTATATTTGCAGCACCTTTATTCAGTGTATCATGTGTGTGAATGAGATGCTTGTCTCCGATGTGTACAACTCATACTTACCTGGCAAGGGAGATACCATGATCAAGAAGGTGGTTCACCCAGGGCGAGGCTTGGCCATTGCACACCGGTTGAGCTGACCTCTGCGAATTCCTCAAATGTGGGAATCTCGATTGCATAATTTGTGGTAGTGGGGGACTGCGTTCGCGCTCTCCCCTGATAACTTGTAAAATGACAAAAATATTCTTAAAAGTCTGCAACACATTTGGAGAATCAATGTAATTGTATGAGGGTTGTGAGTTTTACTAAATCGAAGTTGGCGTGTCAGTGAAAGTGGGAATCCAAATTTGAAAAAGTTTGCGCTACTATTTAAAAGACTTAGGAAGTTCAGTTACAGTGTTATTAATATTCACTCACACATATATCATTTAAATAAAATGTGATTTTAAATTCTGCGGCGAGATCATGCTCTTGTACAAGTCATTTACAAAAATATTGTTTAATATAAACCTTTGCAGAAAAATACCCGGGACACTTTGGCTCCTACTCCTGAGGGCTCGTCTGTGAAGGTAGATATAGTGCAAAATGCGAGAGCGTGTAAAACCTGATGTGAGCACTTGCAGAAAAAAAATCTGAGCTTGTGTGCATACATTTACACTTGTATAAAATATCCACGTATCTCTGAACCAAATTTGAAGTCACAGAAGAAAGAAAAAAAAATGTGTAGCTTGTTGAAAAAAAAATGAACTTAGTGATGAAATGTTCACTTGCAGAAAAAAATATATTTTTTAAATATATTTTCCATTACAACTGCAACTTGGTTATTACAACCCCGCTCAAATCAGTCATTACAACTTCACGAATCTGCTCTGTGGCAGTATAAATCGACAAATCTGCGGCCTTGACTTTTGCTACACTTCTTGCGATGAATGTGTCGCTAAAGTTATTTTCACTGTTTTCAATGTTGATTTTTGGCAAAGGAAAGCTTGCTTTACACAGGACTGGATCGTCCACCAAAACCCAGTGCTGGATTCTCTCGTAAGCCTTCAAGATGGTGCTCTTCTCTGGGCTTGTGCGAGAACCCTGTGGTGACTTCAACCACAGCAGTTTCACCAGTGTGTACATTAGCCTGTTGTTCTGAGCACTAATGTCTTGTTGTGCTGGTGCGTAGCGAATGGCCATCTGTACACACTGTATCACAGCAGCATCAACAAGGTTGTCTCTTTTAGTAAGGCAGTACAGGGTGTTGCCCCAGTGCGTTCTGTACAACTGGTTACATTTCTGCTGCTGTTTGTCATGGTCCTCCACTGCATTCCAGGCAGCCAGGATCGTGTTCCTCTGCTCGGTGACAAGTGACAGCTTGTCATCTACGAGACACCAGCAGTGAGCAGAACCTCTCCAACTTCTGGAAGCCGGGAAGAGGGTTTTGATACTTACCTGGCCGGGGAGATACCATGATCACCAAGGTGGTGGTTCTCCTTTGGCTTTGTTGCTGTCGTGCGGTGTAAGGGGCGCAATAAAGTTTCCGTGGTAACCCAAGACCAATTGATCAGGGGGTTTACCATGGCTTCCAACCAGACCAATCGCCGGAACGCTGTTCGTTTTGACCTTCTGGAAGATCTGCAGATGGACCGCTTGCAGTTCAGCCGAAAAATCCTGCAGAAAGAGTTGGATTTTGCATCAAACCATCTGGAATACATCTTTGCTTACCCTGGGAAAAAGATATTTGAAGTCATCTTCACAACCAGCCAACACTTCCAAAACTGCCTGGAGAGATTCGAAAAGAAGAAAACATCAGCATCATGCCTTGATAAGATCAGCATGACACCGCTTGCTGAAAGGGATCTGAAAACTGTCTATGTCATGATATTTTCAGAAAAAGTCAGGAACCAGGATGTCTGGACTTGGATGACAAGACACTGTGAGGTACAAAATGCAATAGAGGTAATGGACATTGATGGAATAAAAACTGGGTCTAGACGTTTCCAGGTCCGTCTCCAACGACAGGATGGGGTGCTGAGACACATTCCAAACACCATACAGTTGGGAGCCTTCAGGGGCTCTGTCTTCTACTATGGGCAGCCAAAAGAATGCAGGAAGTGTGGCAGTCTAGACCACCTTGCAGCAGACTGTAGCCGGAATATTTGCAGGATCTGCAAAGCGACAGACCACACATCAGCAAATTGTCCAACCCCTGTCAAGTGCAACCTCTGCTCCTCCGAAAACCACCGCTTCAAAGACTGCCCGCATGCTTACTCCAACCGGGTGAAACTTTCATCTTTTGAAATCCTTGAAGCCCGAGATGAGGAACGCGCTACTGATGAACCAGAACTCAGTCAGGCTTCCTGCTCAGGCACCAACCAGGAACCAATAAACAAAGTCTCTCAGCAGCCAATACAAGAGCCCATTCAGGACCAGGAGAAGGAGACATCAGAAGGGGAATCGATCATCGACTGGAGCGCCGACACAGTGGATGACCTCATAGACACGACCTACATCCCCCTCCCTATGGCCCAGCTACAGTCCAGAAGGCAGATCCACTGCCCAACCACCACCCAGGTACCAGAAAAGAGAGGATCCCAGGGACCCTTCAAGAAGCCGAGAATATGCTAGAGGCCATAATGGCAAACATCACCACTCCTCCACCCCAGGGGAAGCAAGTACTCAGGGAAGACACCCCTGATTCAGCACAGGCAAGTGTCCCTTTGGTCCCACCTATCGCCATCATCCAGATAGAAGACGCAAGGGATTCGCCCTCACGGAAACGCCTCCAGGAGTCACCACAATCAGGTGAACCCTCCCACGGGGACTCTCCCTCCCCAACCTCAAACCCCTTACTTGAGCCTGAGGATGTAGTTTCCGTCTCTTCGGCTACATCAATTAAAAATATCTACTTGAATAAAGAAAGGGCTATAAAATCCAAGAAAAAGAGATCAAAGAAGACGCACCATAATTGACACTTAGAAAACCATGCCGCCCTGCTTTCTCCCATTTGTTCCTTATGCCCCCCATTTCCATTGCATCTCTCAACACAAGAGGCCTAAATGATCCTGTGAAATGCCAATCAGCCTTCACATTTCTACATTCAGAAAATCATGACATCTACCTACTTCAGGAAGGTAATATAAACTATAGGGACAATTACAAGATGTTTGAGGACAGATGGAGCCATGGACAATCAGTGTGGTCGGGCGATAACAAAAATCGGTCTTCAGGGGTTGCAATCTTATTTAAAGGGAATCATTTTGACATCCAGAGGGTACAACGCATATCAGATGGTAGAATTCTCTGTGTTGATGTTGGGTGGGGTGATGCCAATCTGAGAATTATCAATGTGTATTGCCCTGCTGATCTCCAAGAACGCTTAGAAACATTAAAAGCAATCCAGCCACTCCTTTTATGTGGTAGGGAGATCATATTGGGTGGAGATTTTAATTGCCTGTTGGCAAAAAATGATCGTTTAACAACATCCCTTGTAAAGCTGGACTCCAGCTCAGAAGCCCTAAAAAACCTAATTAATGACTTTAGACTTACAGATACGTATCGTGCCAAAAACGCTAACTTGCCAGGCTACACGTGGTCAAATGGTAAAACACACTCAAGAATAGACTTCCTTCTGACCTCAAAGGGATTGCAGGTCATCAACGCATCTGTAAAACCAGTATTCTTCTCTGATCATGCCAAAATTGACTGTTTATTTGATTTTAAAGAAAAGGTTATAAGAGGTAGAGGCTCATGGAAGATGAATACATCCCTTTTGGAAAATCCTAGTATTGTAAGGAGATTTAAGGAAAAAATCTATATGTGGTCCTCTCTTGAGTTTCTTTTTGACTCTGTGGGGGACTGGTGGGAAGAGTTTAAAGTGCGTACTAAGAGCTTTTTCATCGAGGAAGGTAAAAAAGAAGCAAAGAAAAAACGCTATAAATTCAAAATCCAACAAGCAAAACTACAACGACTTTACACAATGGCCTATGCAGGGTTAGATGTAGCAGAAGACATAGCGAGGCTTAAGAGAGACATGTCACATCTTACTACAGAGGCAAGTCGCGGATTACTTACACGTAGCAGAGTACATCATATGGAAAATAACGAAAAATGTACAAGATACTTCTTTCGAAAACTAGCCCGGCCGAGAAATGTTATGGACACAATAAAAGATAAAAATGGGAAAGAGCAGACAGATATAAATAATATACTTGCCAGTGTATACAGCTTTTACTCAGACCTCTATAAAAGCGAAGATCTAGACAAAGCAGCTTTGGCTAATCTTCTATCAAAAGTAAACAAAAAGGTTAATGACCATGAAGATATGCTAGAAAGTAATTTAACTGTAAATGAATTGACCAGAGCAATTGAGAGCATGAAGAAAAACAAGGCCCCAGGTGCCGATGGGTTGCCAAAAGAATTTTACATAACCTTTTGGACAGAATTGAAGGTCCCCCTATTGAAAATGTATAATGAGAGCCTCCTCACGGGTAAACTACCACCATCCCTGAGAGAAGGCACAATCTCCCTGTTGTTCAAAAAAGGGGACAAAAAGGAAATAAAAAACTGGCGCCCCCTTACACTACTTGGCGTGGACAGAAAGATTTTAGCAAAAGCTTTATTTTTCCGATTACAGGACGTGGTAGAGGAAATTGTAGGAGTCGAGCAGACATGTGCAATACCAGGACGATCCATGAACGACAGCCTGGCTTTAATAAGAGACTCCTACTTATATGCTATGGACCGTAAGTTGCCACTGTGCATCTCTGGCCTGGATCTAGAAAAAGCCTTTGACAGGATTAACCATCAGTACCTTAAAGAAGTTTTGGTCAGTTTTGGTTTCGGGCCACATTTGAGGGCCTGGACGGATCTATTGTACTCAGATTGTTCGAGTAGAGTGTCCGTAAATGGTCACACAACAGAACCCTTTAAGGTTTTATCAGGGGTTAGACAAGGCTGCCCGTTATCTGTGATTTTATTCATTCTTGCTATGGAACCACTAGCTTGTGGGATAAGACAGGATCCTCTAATTCATGGCCTCCCCGTCCCGGGTAGCAGTGGGAAAGAAGCAACGGTATCCTTGTACATGGATGACATGACAATATTAAGCACAGAAAACAATTCTATTGTAAAAGCTCTTGAGTGGTGTGAACTGTTTTCTCTTGCTTCAGGCGCTAAGATTAACAGGTCCAAGAGTGAGATACTTTACCTTAACTGGAAAGAGGACAAAGTAGATCTGGGGTTAGTTGAAAGAAAGGAAAGGGTGAAAATTTTAGGTATAGAGATTGGTAGAGGCATGGGAAATGTAAATTGGGATTGCAGACTCCCAGCAATTAAAGGGAAACTCCTTAGGTGGGAAGATAGGGCCCTTACATTTACTGGAAAAATCCTTGTCATTAAGGCGGAGATCCTTGCATCACTGACTCATCTAGCAGCCACCCTGCCTGTACCAAGAGCCTTTCAAACAACCTTGAGAAGATCAATTTTCCAATTTATTTGGGGTTCGCATCAGGAATACTTAAAAAGAGAGATCATGTATAAACCATTAGAAAAAGGAGGGAGGGCAGTTCCAGAGCTGGGGGTCAAACTGGAAGCCCTATTTTTAACACCGATTCTAAATGCTGTGTTATCTGAAAAGAACAATAGCCTCTGGACACACTTTGCAAAATTTTGGGTGGGCCGAAAGTTCATTTCTGGTACAGGCAAAAGAGCCCCTCTGAACATCCCCCATGCAGAGACTAGGCCACCATTGTATGGCAGAGCTGTGACCCTCTTTAAGAAAGCCGTCTTAAACAAATCTTCTGTAGACCTTGTGAACAGAAGGTGTGTTGAAAAAAGCCTCTCACCTCTGACTTCAAGCCTAACACCAATAGGGACATTACCAGAACAAAAATGCCTGCAAGTATGGAAAAATGTAAACTCGCCATTCCTTTTTAACGCCCATAAGGATTTGGCATGGAAAACAGCACATAGTTGTCTCCCAACAAAAGCGTTCCTGTACAGGAGAAGATGTTCACAGAGTGCAAAATGCCCCATACTAAGTTGTAGTTCCGAGGAAAATGTGGCTCATCTTTTTTGGTATTGTTCATGTGCGAAAAGGGTGTGGGGTACACTAAGGCCATGGTTAACTGCTCTTTATAGGGACCCAATGAGCAAGATGTACTTTATGGTGATTTAGAACCCAAGGATCCTGAAAGACATCAACGATGGTGGGCGGTAATTAATTGCCTGAAAGAAGGAATTTGGAGGTGTAGGAACTTAACTGCCTTTAAGAAATGCCAGATGTCCACACAGTCAGTGGTAAAGGTTGGCCTCACAATGGTCCATGACTACATTCTCAGGGACAGAGTGAAGTCTAAGGATGCCGAAATTAAAATCATGTGGAAAATTGATGACATATTTTTAACAAAAGAACTGATGGATGCACTTTAAATTAATTGTTGTTGGGAAAACTGAAGATTTTGATGCACTTTAAATGAATTGTTGTTGGGAAAAAATAAATAAATAAAATAACTGAATAATTTGATGCACATTACATAAATTGTTGTTGGAAAAAAAAAAAAATAATAATAATAACTATAGATATCGATGCACTTTAACTGAACTGTTGTTGAAAAAGACTAAATATTTTTGATGCACCTTAAAATGAATTGTTGTTGGAAAAAAAAAGAAAACATATATTTTGATGTAATAGAAGTATAATTGTGTTGTTTTTTTAAAACAGGAAAATGTACATTCAAGTTTGTCTTTGTAATATATGTGCCTAAAAAAATAAAGCGTCTAAAAATTGAAAAATTGAATTGGTTCACCCAGGGCGAGGCTGGCCATTGCACCCGGCTGAGCTGACCTGCGAATTCCCAAATGTGGGAATCTCGACTGCATAATTTGTGGTAGTGGGGGACTGCGTTCGCGCTCTCCCCTGATAACTTGTAAAATGACAAAAATATTCTTAAAAGTCTGCACCACTGGCATTTTGAGAAGCAATGTAACTGTAAGAGGCTTGTGAGTTTTAGTAAATTGAATCGTCAGTAAAAGTGGGAATACAAATTGTAAAAAGTCTGAGCTGCCAGTAGTAGGTTCAGTTATAATGTTATTAATATTCACTCACACATATATCATTTAAACACAAATATATTCTAAATTCTGAGGAGAGTTCCTGCTCTTGTAAAAATAATTATCCAAAATATTTTTTAATATAAACCTTTTCAGAAAAATACTCACTTGGCATTTACGCATGCTCTGACCATTTAATACAGGGGTGGGGAACCTTTTTCCTCAAGGGCCATTTCAATTTTTTCAACTTCCTCCGAGGGCCGTACAAATGATTGACCTCTGCTTAAAAATACTAAAATCACAGCCCATTCATTTCGCCTTTCTTTCATGCTGTGCAAAGAAAAAGCAACCTCTTAATCCAGATTTCTTACCATGACTCGCGCATGCATTCACGTGCACGGTTGTGGCATGACCACCAAAACAGAAAGATATGGACACAAGATATGTGCAAACGTATACGGCCCGGGGGCCGGAGGTTCCCCACCCCTGGTTTAATATGTAGATTTTTGGAACCTAGAGTTGTATGGGGACTTGTTCTGTCCAATCGCATCTAACTTTTATTGCAGTACTTCCAGGAAATATCCCTACATCTTTATCGTGGGTAAATAGTCATATTCTTTCCACGAGTGTATCAACATGTTTTTTTTACTTTATTACAATGTGTATAAATCTCGTTTTCGGAGCTGGAAAGTATTGTCCCAGAAAAAGCTGCAAGAAGACGTTTATTTTATGGCAGGAAGTGTATTTAAGAGCACATTTCAACAGCATGCAACTCAAAGAGCTTGAAAAAAAATACTTTAAAAGCATTAGGACGTAGTGCAAAAGGAACCATATATATTACACTTAATTTAAATACATTTTGGAAAATTAATTAAAAAGCCAGGAGAACACTCACTAAAACAATCCAAAATAGGACAAGACGGGTTAGAAATACAAGGATAAGATGTAAATAGTTTTGTAAGCAATGGCAATTAAAACAAGTCCTCCCCCTGGGTTTAAAAGAAAAGAGACTTCCAGCTAACCTGCCGTGTTCTGGTAGTGTGTTCCAGATATATGGAGCATAATACCTGAACGCTGCTTCTCCATGTTTAATTGTGACTCTGACTGACCAGAGTAAGGCCAGTGTAAAGATTTCAAACGGCAGTGATGTGATCCACTCTCTTGTTAGTGAGGACTCGAGCAGCAGCATCCTGAGTCAGCTGCAGCTGTTGAGCAATTTTCTTTCTAAGACCTGCGATAAACAATTATTAGTAGGGATGTAACGATACCAAAAACTCACGGTACGATAATATCGCGATAACAAGTCCACGGTACGGTATTTATCGCGATATTGAATAATAAAGGGGAAAAAAATGTTTTTTTTGTTTTTTTTAAATTTATTTTTAAATTTAAAAATGTTTTACTTGGAAAAATGTTCTTTATTAAATAATAAATCTGATTTGTACAGCATTTTAGTAGGATAGCAGTATTTTAAAGTGTCAAAAACAAAGTGACAGTAACAGACTGGAACAAGAAAACCAGTGTTTTTGTACCTACTAGTACTACCAAACAAAGTAGGCATTTTCTTTGTGCCACTGCACCTCACAAATAAACAAGGACATTTAATAATCAGACCCCGCAATAAAATAAATCAAGTTTCACTTTAGCTTTTCAAGTAACTCAACTCAAACTCACTAAGTCACTCACTCAGCATCTTCGGACAGGTTTTTAGGAATATGAGCATGTCCACATACATTATTAAGATGGTAGGAGGCTGACTTTGTTTTTACCTTAATGTGGCTGTTAAAATGCAGGTCCAAGTCCATGACTACATCCAGGTGTCTGGCTTTTATTCATTATTTATAATATTGCTGATTAAAACTGAGCGCTGTCTTTTGTTCATTACTTCTTGGCCTCAATAACTAATTATCTCGTTTTTATCTTTGTTAAATTGAAGAAAGCTCTTACGCATCAAATTATTGATTTGTGAATGCATTTACTCAGTCCTTGTAATTTAATCATCATTTCATGTATATTCACACATCATGTTTAGTTATTGTTTAAACTGTTAGAAAGATGGGTTTATTTTGGAGGCTGCTGTTTGTGTTAATGCGTTGCCTTTATATTTACAGAACCAGCATTGTTACCACTCCAGACCACTAGGTGGCAGTACCAGGAATGTCAGTTGCCCCCCACCAGCAGCAAACAAAGAGAGAGGAAGTGTTTGAAATGTGAGTTGAGGGGGGGGGGTGGGGGGGAGACATGTGTTTTTTTGCATTTTCTCTAAATTATAACCGTGAATAGAACAACTTTTCAATACAGTATTATATATTCTCGATTTATCTAAACTTACCAGTTGATTGTTTCTCAATTGTTGGAGTAAAATTGATACAACTAGTGATTTTTTGTTGTCTTTCGATGTTGAAATGCAGCATTGCATCATGGGATATACCCCTGTTATATCCAAGTTAAATGTAAAGATCTTTGTCATCTTACGTACAATAGACAGTATTTTGTGTTAAATTCCTGTAGATAATCCTCCCCTTTTTACATGTCTTTGTTTTTGGTAGTCTCTATATTTGCAGCACCTTTATTCAGTGTATCATGTGTGTGAATGAGGTGCCTGTCTCCGATGTGTACAACTCATACTTACCTGGCAAGGGAGATACCATGATCAAGAAGGTGGTTCACCCAGGGCGAGGCTTGGCCATTGCACACCGGTTGAGCTGACCTCTGCGAATTCCTCAAATGTGGGAATCTCGATTGCATAATTTGTGGTAGTGGGGGACTGCGTTCGCGCTCTCCCCTGATAACTTGTAAAATGACAAAAATATTCTTAAAAGTCTGCACCACATTTGGAGAATCAATGTAACTGTAAGAGGGTTGTGAGTTTTACTAAATCGAAGTTGGCGTGTCAGTGAAAGTGGGAATCCAAATTTGAAAAGTTTGCGCTACTATTTAAAAGACTTAGGAAGTTCAGTTACAGTGTTATTAATATTCACTCACACATATATCATTTAAATAAAATGTGATTTTTAATTCTGAGGCGAGATCATGCTCTTGTACAAAACATTTACAAAAATATTGTTTAATATAAACCTTTGCAGAAAAATATTCACTATTGGCATTTACACGTGCTCTGACCGTTTAATATGTATATTTTTGGAACCTAGAGTTGGATGGGGGCTTGTACTGTCCAATCGCATCTAGCTGTTATTGCAGTACTTCCAGGAACAGTGCATCCCCGATAAATATTTTAAACAAGTCTGATGATTAATATCACTACATCTTTATTGTGGGCAAATAGTCATATTCTTTCCACAAGTGTATCAACATGTTTTTGTAAATGTGGGAATCTCGATTGCATAATTTGTGGTAGTGGGGGACTGCGTTCGCGCTCTCCCCTGATAACTTGTAAAATGACAAAAATATTCTTAAGAATCTGCAACACATTTTGAGAATCAATGTAACTGTAAGAGGGTTATGAGTTTTACTAACAAGTGTTTGAATTAGTGATGGGAATTATGGCTCTTTGAAGGGAGCCGGATCTTATGGCTCCGTTCCTTTGCGAGAGCCGTTCAAAAGAGCCGTTTTTTTTTAAGGGGGCGGGGCTAATAGGTTTATCTGCGAAATATACCTTTTATAATTCAATCAAATTTAGCCCTGTTTTGACTAATGATTTATATGTGTACACATATCACTTAAATAATTGCATTTACAGACCCTTGTAACCCTCTGATTGTAGAACCACGCAAAAAAAAAAGAAGATAGGAACACCTATACAAACTGACAACAAATCTTTGCTGAGCCTAAAAATAATCATAAATAACATAATGAAAATAAATATATTGCAATGCTCAAAACAGCAGCATTCAACAGTCTCTAATCCTTGGATATTACATGTCATGGTACTAAGCAGACTTTGTTGTTACCTTAAAGATCTCCCATCATGCTATTTTTAGACATATATTATGGGTCTCAGATATCTAAAAATATATTAAACACAGGACGATGTGTTTTGCTCAAAATAACAAAAAGATCATGCATTTTAGACATCCCTCATATCCCTCTATTTCAGCCCTGTTAGAGAAGTGCTGATTCTGGGTCCTTAGCTTGAAAAAATAAATAAGGGGAGGGGGAGCTTGTGCCTGCTCTGAATTCTACGAGATGCAGCTAAATGCTGTCATGATTAAATGCCATATCATGTTCCGAACCACATCAAGGATTATTTCTGAAACAGTATGGAGCTCAAATGCTTTTTCTCTTGCGGGTTTACCACAAGGTGAGTTCCTTTTTTTATTTCCTGCTTTTTTACACATACTTCAACCTGTACTCTCCAGTACAGGTTAGCTCTGAGTGTTAGCGATGCTTGCTAATGTAAACAAAGACCATATTACGTCCAAACCACGTTGTGCATTGTTTCTGATGGCAACGCTTCTGATAGGGCCGTGTGTCAAAATGTCCAATATTACGTCATATCGGATGCAAATCTGGATCAGCTCCGTTGTACCTCCATTTTTGAGATTTCGGTACGGAGGAAAAGAGAGGGTTTTGTTTTCTGACACTTTGTGAGTTCCCTGACACACATATTTATGTATAAAGGACATTAAAAAGTGCATTTTGCATGATAGGAGACCTTAAATGTGACTGTTAAAATTCAGGTCCAAGTCCATGACTACATCTTAGTGTCTGGTTTTTATTCTATATTTATAATATTACTGATTAAAACTAAGCGCTTTATTTTATGAATTACTTCTTGGCCTCAAACAATGATTTCGTTTTTATCATGTGTTAATTGAAGAAAGTTCTTACGCATGCAATTATTGATTTGGTGAATGCATTTACTCAGTGCTTGTAATTGAATCATTATTTCATATATATTAACAGCTCATGTTTAGTTATTGTTCTTAGAAAGATGTGTTTATTTTGGAGGCTGCGGTTTGTGATGCTGCTTTTCCTTTATATTTGCAGAACCAGCATTGTTACCACTCCAGACCACTAGATGGCAGTACCAGGAATGTCAGTTGCCCGCCACCAGCAGCAAACAAAGAAAGAGGAAGTGTTTGAAATGTGAGTTGTGGGGGGTGGGGGTTGTAAATGTGGGACATGTGTTTTTTGCATTTTCTCTAAATTATAACCGTGAATAGAACAACTTTTCAATACAGTATTATATATTCTCAATTTATCTAAACTTACTGGTTGATTGTTTCTCAATTGTTGGAGTAAAATTGATATAACAAGTGATTTTTAGTTGTCTTTTGATATGGAAATGCAGCATTGCATCATGGGATATACCCCTGTTATATCCAAGTCAAATGTAAGAAAAATCGTTGTCATCTTACGTACAAAAGACAGTATTTTATGTTAAATTCCCTGTAGATAATCCTCCTCTTTTTATGTCTTTGTTTTTGGTAGTCTCTATATTTGCAGCACCTTTATTCAGTGTATCATGTGTGTGAATGAGATGCTTGTCTCCGATGTGTACAACTCATACTTACCTGGCAAGGGAGATACCATGATCAAGAAGGTGGTTCACCCAGGGCGAGGCTTGGCCATTGCACACCGGTTGAGCTGACCTCTGCGAATTCCTCAAATGTGGGAATCTCGATTGCATAATTTGTGGTAGTGGGGGACTGCGTTCGCGCTCTCCCTGATAACTTGTAAAATGACAAAAATATTCTTAAAAGTCTGCAACACATTTGGAGAATCAATGTAATTGTATGAGGGTTGTGAGTTTTACTAAATCGAAGTTGGCGTGTCAGTGAAAGTGGGAATCCAAATTTGAAAAAGTTTGCGCTACTATTTAAAAGACTTAGGAAGTTCAGTTACAGTGTTATTAATATTCACTCACACATATATCATTTAAATAAAATGTGATTTTAAATTCTGCGGCGAGATCATGCTCTTGTACAAGTCATTTACAAAAATATTGTTTAATATAAACCTTTGCAGAAAAATACCCGGGACACTTTGGCTCCTACTCCTGAGGGCTCGTCTGTGAAGGTAGATATAGTGCAAAATGCGAGAGCGTGTAAAACCTGATGTGAGCACTTGCAGAAAAAAAATCTGAGCTTGTGTGCATACATTTACACTTGTATAAAATATCCACGTATCTCTGAACCAAATTTGAAGTCACAGAAGAAAGAAAAAAAAATGTGTAGCTTGTTGAAAAAAAAATGAACTTAGTGATGAAATGTTCACTTGCAGAAAAAAATATATTTTTTAAATATATTTTCCATTACAACTGCAACTTGGTTATTACAACCGCTCAAATCAGTCATTACAACTTCACGAATCTGCTCTGTGGCAGTATAAATCGACAAATCTGCGGCCTTGACTTTTGCTACACTTCTTGCGATGAATGTGTCGCTAAATTTTCAATGTTGATTTTTGGCAAAGGAAAGCTTGCTTTACACAGGACTGGATCGTCCACCAAAACCCAGTGCTGGATTCTCTCGTAAGCCTTCAAGATGGTGCTCTTCTCTGGGCTTGTGCGAGAACCCTGTGGTGACTTCAACCACAGCAGTTTCACCAGTGTGTACATTAGCCTGTTGTTCTGAGCACTAATGTCTTGTTGTGCTGGTGCGTAGCGAATGGCCATCTGTACACACTGTATCACAGCAGCATCAACAAGGTTGTCTCTTTTAGTAAGGCAGTACAGGGTGTTGCCCCAGTGCGTTCTGTACAACTGGTTACATTTCTGCTGCTGTTTGTCATGGTCCTCCACTGCATTCCAGGCAGCCAGGATCGTGTTCCTCTGCTCGGTGACAAGTGACAGCTTGTCATCTACGAGACACCAGCAGTGAGCAGAACCTCTCCAACTTCTGGAAGCCGGGAAGAGGGTTTTGATACTTACCTGGCCGGGGAGATACCATGATCACCAAGGTGGTTCTCCTTTGGCTTTGTTGCAGTCTTGCGGTGTTAGGGGCGCAATAAAGTATCCGTGGTAACCCATGACCAATAGATCAGCGGGTTCACCATGGCATCAAACCAGACCAATCGCCGGAATGCAGTTCGTTTTGACCTTCTGGAAGAGCTACAGATGGACCGCTTGCAGTTCAGCCGGCAAGTCCTGCAAAAAGAGCTTGATTTTTGCATCAAACCATCTGGAATATATCTTTGCTTACCCTGGGAAAAAGATCTTTGAAGTCATCTTTACAACCAGTCAACACTTCCAAAACTGCCTAGAGAGATTTTAGAAGAAGAAAACATCAGCATCATGCTTTAGAAAGATCAGCATGACTCCGCTTGCCGAAAGGGATCTGAAGACCGTTTATGTCATGATATTTTCAGAATAAGTCAGGAACCAGGATGTCTGGACTTGGATGACAATTCACTGTGAGGTACTAAATGGAATAGAGGTAATGGACATTGATGGAATAAAAACCGGGTCTAGACGTTTCCAGGTTCGTCTCCAACGACAGGATGGGGTGCTGCGACACATTCCAAACACCATACAGTTGGGAGCTTTCAGGGGTTCTGTCTTCTACCATGGGCAGTCAAAAGAATGCAGGAAGTGTGGCAGTCTAGACCACCTTGCAGCAGACTGTAGCCGGAACATTTGCAGGATCTGCAAAGCAACAGACCACTCATCAGCAAATTGCCCAACCCCTGTCAAGTGCAACCTCTGTAACTCCGAAAACCACCGCTTCAAAGACTGCCCGCATGCTTACTCCAACCGGGTGAAACTTTCACTTTACGAAATCCTTGCAGCCCCAGATGAGGAACGCACAACTGATGAACCAGACCTCAGTCAGGCTTCCCGCTCAGGCACCAACCAAGAACCAACAAACAAAGTCTCTCAGCAGCCAATACAAGAGCCCATTCAGGACCAAAGAAGGAGACATCAGAAGGTGAATCGATCATCGACTGGAGCGCGACGCAGTGGAAGACCTCATAGACACGACCTACATCCCCCTCCCTATGGCCCATACTACAGTCCAGCAGGCAGATTCACTGCCCAACCACCACCCAGGTACCAGAAACGAGAGGAAACCAGGGACCCTTCGAGACGCCGGGAATATGCTAGAGACCATAATGGCAAGCGTCACAACACCTCCACCCCAGGGGAAGCAAGTACTCAGGGAAGACCCCCCTGATACAGCACAGGCAAATGTCCCTTTGGTCCCACTTATCGCCATCACCCAGATACAAGACGTAAGGGATTCGCCATCACGGAAACGCCTCCAGGAGTCACCACAATCAGGTGAACCCTCCCCCTCCCACGGGGACTCTTCCTCCCCAACCTCAAATCCCTTACTTGAGCCTGAGGATGTAGTTACCTTCTCTTCGGCTACATCAATTAAACATAACTATCTGAATAAAGAAAGGGCTATAAAATCCAAGAAAAAGAAAGCAAATAAGTAGCCCCAGAGTTGACTCTTAGAAAACCATGCCGCCCTGCCTTCTCCCAATTGCTCCTTATGCCCCCCATTTCCATTGCATCTCTCAACACAAGAGGTCTAAATGATCCTGTTAAATGCCTATCAGCCTTCATATTTCTACATTCAGAAAATCCTGACATCTACCTACTTCAGGAAGGTAATATAAACTATAGGGAAAATTACAAGGTGTTTGAGGACAGATGGAGCCATGGACAATCAGTGTGGTCGGGCGATAACAAAAATCGGTCTTCAGGGGTTGCAATCTTATTTAAAGGGAATCATTTTGACATCCAGAGGGTACAACGCATATCAGATGGTAGAATTCTCTGTGTTGATGTTGGGTGGGGTGATGTCAATCTGAGAATTATCAATGTGTATTGCCCTGCTGAGCTTCAAGAACGCTTAGAAACACTAAAAGCAATCCAGCCACTCCTTTTATGTGGAAGGGAGATCATTTTGGGTGGAGATTTTAATTGCCTGTTGGCAAAAAATGATCGTTTAACAACGACCCTTGTAAAGCTGGACTCCAGTTCAGAAGCCCTTAAAAACCTAATTAAAGACTTTAGACTTACAGATACGTATTGTGCCAAAAACCCTAACTTCCCAGGCTACACTTGGTAAATGGTAATGGTAAAACACACTCAGGAATAGACTTTCTTCTGACCTCAAATGGATTGTCATCAATGCATCTGTAAAACCAGTATTCTTCTCTGATCACGCCAAAATGACTGTTTACTTGATTTTAAAGAAAAAAGGGTAGAGGCTCATGGAAGATAAATACATCCCATCTGGAAAATCCTAGTATTGTAAGGAGATGTGAGCTTTTTTTTGACTTTCTGGGGGACTGGTGGGAAGATTTTAAAGTGCGTACTAAGAGCTTCTTCATCGAGGAACGTAAAAAAGAAGCAAAGAAAAAACGCTATAAATTCAACAAGCAAAACTACAACGACTTTACACAATGGCCTATGCAGGTTTAGATGTAGCTGAAGACATAGCGAGGCTTAAGAGAGACATGTCACATCTTACTACAGAGGCAAGTCGTGGATTACTTACACGTAGCAGAGTACATCATATGGAAAATAACGAAAAATGTACAAGATACTTCTTTCGAAAACTAGCCCAGCCGAGAAATGTTATGGACGCAATAAAAGATAAAAATGGGAAAGAGCAGACAGATCGCTCAATGAAACCTCCATTAAACTAGTGTTTATGCTATAACGTTACCCACTACAGTTTAAGCCACACTTTCTGTCATTATCTATCTATTTCGGGTTAACCAGCTCATGCCTTAACATTGATCATTTGAATGATATTAACTTTACGTTATGCATGTCCCTCGACTTTCTATTTTGCATTCAAAAACAGACTATTACTCATGTATAAATACATACATATACTACACGTTGATACCTATATTTTACATAATAATATCAAGTATAAGTATAAACGTGTAGTATAAACATATGAACAAAATAGGTATTATTTGTGACATATGTCTTCTCTACTGTTGATGTGTTTATACTGCACGTTTATACTTATAGCCTATATTATTTGATGTTTATTTTATTCAAATGTAATTGTGTCAATACGTTATTCCACCGTTTTAATGCCTGACACAGTGCTAACATAAGAATTTCCCATTTGGGATAGTTAAAGTATCTATCTATCTGGTATAAAGCAATGTTAGGGTATCAATTACCTCTTGTAAACTAAATTTTTGGTATACAAGTTATGTATGTTGTTTTTGTCTATGCTGTCAGGCATTACAGTGAGAAGCAGAGATGGCGACACCACTTCTCCGCATCCTGAATCCCCAAGCTCCAGGGGATCGACAACAGGCTGTTGTGGTGCCATCAAAACAGGCCCGTTTGTATCGGGAAAAGACAAAGGCTTTTCCATCACCTCCGGTGGAGCTGCTGAGCAAGGCCACTGCCATGGCCAAAGCAGAGAAGCTCCTTCAAGCCGAAGGTACCCCTAGGCCCTCACGCCAGCAGTGCCTGTGAAAGGTGGTCTTGCCATTTTCAGGAAGAGTTGAAAATCATGGTCACATCATACTGTCATATCAATATCATGTTTTATTTTGGTAATTAAAAACTGGCATCAAATTATCATTACATTACATTTGTTTTCACTAACCTCAGACGAGCACGCTGGACTCATCCTCGTGGCCAGGGGATGATGCTGAACTGGTAGCTGCGAGCCAGGCTGTGGAAGAAGGCAAGTGAGACACAGTTAATAGATGAAGGAAAACATGTTCAAAAATAATAATCCTAATTCAAATGTGCTTTGTTTGGTACATTTTTAGATATGATCAAGAAAAGGCCCAAAGCAACTGCTTACCGACCTGGAGGCACTGCTGTCGGGCCCGAAGCTGCTGCTCTCCTTCCTGATGTGTCTGTCCAGCCTGAAACTGCTGCCGCCGCCCGGCCTGCTGTTGCTGCCGCCCGGCCTGCTGTTGCTGCCGCCCGGCCTGCTGCTGCCGCCCGGCCTGCTGCTGCTGCTGCTTCTGCTGCCGCCCGGCCTGCTGTTGCTGCTGTGGATCTAGAGGGCTGGGTGCGTTTGTGGGAGAACGCTGGTGGCATCCCATCTGCCGACATATCCTGGCTCAAAGAGGACACAGAGAGAGGGCTGTTTACCCCCGTTCAGACGTACAAGGACATCACAGGTCAGATCAAGAGGCGACGAGTGATGAAGTCTGACCGGATGTGGTTTTATCCCCCGGAACCTCCTGGCTTTGTCGGGGGTGGTCTGCCTACTCCGCAACTGTTTTTTAGGAGCCGGGTCTTTGTGTGGCGCCCCGTTGGAGTGTGGAGGTACTCGCTCAAGTGTCCGCGGGGTGATAACTGTGTCGGCAGTGGGAGAAATGTGCACCTCTCCAAGTCTGGCTACCACTCCAAGGTATACATTCTCTCTAACATTACTATACAGTTGAAAATGTGTTTTTATGTATGAAATGGGCACTGAAAGTTTTATGCTGGGCTTCTATTTGATTTCCCTGTGTATTTTATAGGTACGTCTCATCTGTGATGTGTCCGGCTGGTACACAGTGATCACAGAGGTGCTGTCCTGCGGACCCTGTACAAAGGCAGCCAGGATCAAAGAGGGTGTCTCAGTGGGCCGGTGGCTTGCGTGGGATAACGCCATCCTATCCCAGCTCAGCGAGGCTCACCAAGCCATCTTTCCTGCCGTCCTTACCACCATGTGTGTTTATTTCACATTCTATACCAAACTATACTATACTTTAACATGCTACAATGTGTGTGTGTGTGTGTGTGTGTGCATTTAAAAAAAAATTGAAAGTTGTCACATATCAATTGTGACTCTACTTACAGGCGTGGCGTAGACAGGAATGTTGTGCGCCTTCTGAGGGACAGGACCGAAGGGAACACAATGGAGAAGGTGTGGCGGCAGGTACAGGAGAATCACGTCGAGGAGTACCTCCAGGGGCGCGGGAAGGGGGGTGTTGAGGGCGCTGCAGCACCCCCTAGCGGCAGGCAGGCGGTGTGGAGCTCCCCTGTCAGGAAATTTATTTTATTTTGATTTTTATATATATGTATTTAATTTCATTGTGCCTGAGATTATATTTTATATTATATGTTATTATTCAAATGATAATTTAAAACTATATAATAAATAATTTTGCTTCAGGGAAGAAAAATAAAAAAGATGTGGAAAAAAAGTTTTTTGTTAGTTTTTAGTCGGCTACTTTTAACGTGACGCACAACAACACAAGTAACTGACATGGCGCAAAACGTATCTCGGAATTTTTTCTCTCTAAAAACGCTAAATCTGCAAAATCATGTGCATAATCTGTATACTGGTCAATATTATGTTTGTGGTATTTTAATTATTATTTTATGGTTATTGCTGCTGCAGCCGTGCATAATCTGTGTAATATGTAGCCAATAAATTCCACATTGTTGGTAAAATAATATTTTACATCTTTGTAGTGTGTGTGCTAGTGATTTTGTGCGTGCTCTATAGTCAGGGGTGCACATAACTTTTTTGCCCTGGTTCTCAAAGGAGCACCTGGAGATGTTGCTTGGTGCGCATCCTTAAAATGAAATAAACCGGACCTTTTGAGGGTTACTTGACTTTATGAACAGGGGGGGGGGGGGTTAGTGAGCACACTCATGAAGCCTCGCAGCAGGGTTACTGTGCGGAGCACATACAGCAGACCCTTCACGCGATAGCGAGGGGTAGAGCGAGGGATCACAGATGCCGTGGTGCTCGCGGACGGATTAAAAAAATTAAACCTAAATGGCTCGCGAATTATACTTTGGCGGCCGTTAATATACCTGGGCGGCCCGCCCAAGTAAAGTCTATGTGTGGGAAACCCTGCTATCTATCCAGTTCTTATGCAACTGGCAAATATCTCTCATCTCCTCTCAATGTTGGTGCAAATGCGCCTTTTATCAAATGATCCGGTGCTCTTTTTTGGCGGGGGATGCGCATGCGCACCAGTTATGTGCAGCCCTGTCTATAGTGCCTGTAATAGTGTTCACTGGAGTCCATTGTTATGCTGTGTGTGTGTGGTTTCCCCCCCCCCCCCCCCCCGTTGGTTCGTAATTAGCACATCGGACAACACCTCAGCACCCCCACCCAAATTACCTTCCCGCGCCTCTGAGTACCTCCATCGCAAGGACCTGTACACCACACTCCTCGTGACCATAGCTGCACCCCAGGAGGGATTGTCTCTGCAATGAGGCAGACATTCCAGGCTCCACCTGCCCAAAAACAGCTCCCCACAGCGTGGCTCTTGCGCCATGCCTTCCTGCTGGCAGAGGCGAACAATGTGCAGGATTACCGGAGCCAGAGCCTCTCCACTTTTGGCACCGTCATGAAGATGGATTCCACCAAGAAAGTATGTCAATCAAAACATAATTCTTTACTGTATGATGCAAATCACATAAAATTATCACACAAATGATGATGTTACATATAATTACAATCTACCACATTGTGCTTCCTTTAAATAATAATAATTCATTTATTTTAAATACATTTCAGGTAGTGAAGAAGCTGTCTGGGCAGGGACGTGGCTCGGCCGAGTGGTTTACCAGCATCGGCAACGAGTACTCCCCGATTGTTTCTTTTGTGCTGACTTGTGAGGAGTCTGCACAGAAGCTGCAACCCATGTGCCGTGGAGTCATGGAAAGGTTCCGGCTGGCCAATCAACCGGTCCCTAAGATCCTGTACATTGACCGCCGGTGTTGTCGTGCTCAGGGCCCTACATCTGCAGAGACAATGTTCCAGGAGTGGTTCGACGGTGGTATGGTTGTGCGTCTGGACATATTTCACTGGATCCACCGGTTTGACGCAGCCGTACGCACAGACTCGCACAGCAAATACGCCGTGTTCAAGTCCACACTAGCCGGGGCAGTGTTGGCCTACAACCGCACCGATCTCGAGCTGCTGATCAAGGCCGTCAGAGCCAAGGACCCGGACACATTCAGGTCCGTGTCAGAACAGGATGTCGTCCGCCTGTACGTCACCAGGGATCAGCTGCAACACCATGTGCGGAGGGTCACACTCGGAGCTCAGGAAACGTTCCGGCTCATCCACCTGGACATCAAGGAGCTGATGGGCCCGGCTGGGCTGGACCAGAGTGAAGTGAGCCTCTTTAAAACACCTGGTAGGATCTCATACAAAAACATTATTGCAGCTTCAATACAGATGATGTAGCATATAAAGTGAGAATAACAAACTGTATGTATATGTGCCTTTACAGGAGCCATTGATGAGATGTGGGTAGGGCAGCAGAGACACCTGGAGTGCATCCAGGATCCACCAGGGATGAATATGTATAGGGTGGCCCGTACCACAACCATCAACAGTGTGGACCTGCCCCACTACAAAAGTCTGCGTGGAAGCAACAGCCTGGAGGGATTCCACAAGTCTCTGCCTCACATGATCCCAGGTACACAAGTGTAGTCGCTTTCATTAATGATAACAATAATATACGTCTAATAATAAAAAGCAATAAAAGTACAATTTCAAAAAGCGTAGGAACAGGAAAGTAGTTGGAATTAAAAGCAAATTAATCCTCTTGAAATAGAACATGTCAAATAGGAGAACATTAATCATTTCAATTGGCCAATGCATACAAATATGGTACGCTTCAAAATTATTCTAAGTGTTATTCCAGGTTGCAGATAAGCATTTCCCAAGCTCAGTAATAACCAAAATATCTAAGCTGATCTGTAGATGTCACACGTTGCCTGCCCATCTCTTTTCTTTTTTGTTGCATCTAATGATGGATTTGGTGTAAACAATAAAACACTAACATTTACACAACAATAAAAGCTTTCCGTTACTCTGTTGCCCTCCTCTTCTCAGGTCCCCATTGTGCAGCACGGCCATATCAGGTTTACCTGATAAGTGGCATCGCACGGTGGAACTGCGACAGGAGCTCCGACGTAGTGTTTGGTGGCAAGGGACGGCGTCACAGGACCTACTCGGCGCCTCTCATCCACCGCCTCAACACCCGCTGTCAGCAGCTGTTTGGAGAGACTGTGGAGGAGAATTTCCGGGCCCCCGCTGAGGTGGATTCCAACGAGCTGCTGGGGTTGGAGTACCTTTTCAGTGAATCTGAATCTGGCCCCTTTTCACTGGAGGACATCATCCACGATGGTCCCGGTCCAGACGAGGAGGTAGTTCAGCCCGGGCAGCCCACTCCAGATCCCGAGGCAGACGAGGCGTACCAGAGCGACGGGGTTTCACTGGCTAGTAGAAAATGACGTGGGCTACATAACGTTGTAAGTATATTATATTTAATACAATTGTTTGCTAAGCGTTTATATAAGTTGTGTTTATGGCTATTATAAAAGTGTATTATATATATATATATATATTCATCTTTACAAAGTTCCTTTTCTCCTCATCACAATTGCAGTGCTTTTACGACGATGACACTAAATTGATGTTTATTATTGCAGTCTGCTTGATAAGCACAAGCGAGAAGTGGAAGACCCACACCGGAAGGGAGATGTGGGGAACCGGTGGGTTAAAGACTGTATACTGCCTGCCACCAGTACCATCGCCAGACCTGTGCCCTCCCTTTTCCCTGGCCCCATCCTGCCTGCCAGTCAGCCAACCCCAGCCATTGCTGGCCCCTCCTCAATGCCCTTACTGCCTGCCATTCAGGCAACCCCGTCTGTTGATGTGACTGTCCCCCCTACTCTCGAGTGCATTCCCTCATCCTGGGCAAGGTCCACGCTATACAAGCGCAAGGGGATGGACGAGCCCGGGTTCAAAAGCTGCCGTCGTGCACGTACTGTGGCCAACCCACCCAGGGGCACAAAAAGTACAGGAGCAAAGTCTTCTGCCCTGTGAAGATGATGTCTCCGTCAAAGGGTCTGGATAAGAATGCAGTGTACAACAGTTAACCAACATTTCACATCTGTTGTTGACGCGTTGGAGCAATGACAATATTGTAAATAGTCATTTCAATGTTTTTCAACTTGCTGTTATCATTTTTATTTTTCATGTTGAGTTTTATATTTTATGTATATTGTAAATAGTTTTCATTCATATGTAGGTCATTAATGTAAATAGTTGTATGTACATTACATTACATGTTACTTGTTAGACGTTTTTATCCAAAGCGACTTACATACTCAATACTGTGGGGTGAAGTGTCTTGCCCAGGGACACAACGACATGCTGACTGCAGTGGGGTTTGAACCTGTGCTCCCCTGATCCAAACACCAACGCACTGCGCCACAGCCTCCCTGTACATAATTGCACATCTGATTTGTATCCGCTTTTTTACCTGTGTTTACCTTAGTTTATGTTGTTGCTGTTGCCATCCTTTATACTGAATCAATGAAGGTGAATGGTCGCTCAGAAAAAGTCCCAAAGAATCCAACTGGGTTCAATAGCTGGATCATTCCTGTTCTTCTTCTTTAGTTGAGTGAGATCTCGTTGTTGTTGACTTGCATAACAACAAATGTTAGTTTACAAGAAGTAATTGATACCCTAACATTTGATTCATACTAGCTGACGACAAATAAATCCTGGGATCTACAAAAGTGAATGTGTTCCATGCATCTGATTTGTATCCACTTGAGCTTTTTAACCTGTGTTTACCTTAGTTTATGCTGTTGCTGTTGCCATCATTTATACTGAATCAATTAAATATTTTTGCCAGAAAGGTCAAACTTTACACAGAGCAATCAGTGCAATTGTTATATTCAAATTTCTCTGATATTATAGGCGTTAATTACCTATTTATTCATGAGTAATGGGTTGTTTTTGGATGCAAAATAGAAGATCAAGGGGCATAAGTAGGACTACAGTATCTCTATAATTTTAGGTTAATATAATTAACATGCCAATGTTAAGGCCGGGTCAAAAGAGACACGGGCAATACAGTGCAGAATTTGAAAGGTATGTATTGATTAAATAAATGGATCTTGACAGAAGTTTTACCGCAAAGGGTATAACAAATATAATCTAAACATTAATAGGGTAATAATACATTAATAGAGATTTCACTGAGCGTCAAGTTTTCAACTATCACTAGCGTTAACTACTGGTTACCTGACAACGTTCTACTGTCTAATTTACCGGCAATTAAATAGTGAACACAAGCAGTAATTAAATGGTTAACACTAGATTAAACAGATAATGACAAAGTGTACCTTAAACTGTAGTGGGTAACATCAAAGCATATAAAACATTGTTTATGGAGGTTTCATTGAGCGATGCTGACAATTAACTAGCGGCAACCAGCAGTAATATGGCCTGGTCCGTACGGCCATTGCCAAGGTTTAAAAAGTTAGAAATAACACAAGATAACATGTTTAGTAAAATAATTGTTGCCGAAGTATGTGGCGGGTAAAGTAAGAACATGTACAAAAATATACTTTAATGAAGACAGATAAAAATAAGAAACCTCATCCAACCCAAGTTTGTGCTAGCAATAAACCAGCAAGTCAACGATGAATTGTCAGTGTAAAAAAAGTCAAGGGATACTGTTAAGCAGTATTAAAAGACAAATTGCACAGTATAAACACAAAGTGTGAATATAAAGTGCTTATTTTCTCTCGTAATTACTGCACACTAACACAGTCTGGCTGCTGTTTGTCTACGCTCGATGGGAATTTGCATACTGACATGTGATTGGAAGTCTACAGTCGTACTGTCCAATGGAGTAACGTATCTGACTGTAGACATTTGTCAAATCAGAATGCTTAACTTTCTACAGTCCCCGTAGACATTGCACTATCAAGGTCTGATGAAATTCCCCAAAATCTGGCAGCGATGCAAGAAGTAGGCTACTTGGGCTAGCGGAGCTGCATCTTGCCACCAATTGATGCAACTCACAGGTAATAGCTAAATGTTTGGATTATATTTATGTGAATGGTTACTTTGAATAGTTTAATGCTACGAGCCATGTTTGAGTTACAGTTTATGGGACTGTTTGTTGAATCAAGATGTATTGTTTTCTACAAGGCATGTTGCATACAGCACACTTGTGACTGTTTATTTTTTATAAGAAGTTTTTTGTTTATGCCTCTTTATTTGATTTTAGTTCATGTTCTATTCTATATGAATATCTTCATGATAAAGTCTGCATTTAAAAAACAAAAAAGTCTAACTATCTGATGTTTTCAATAGCTTCCATATGATGTGACCGAAATAATCCAAATTAAAGCAGATTCATTTGATGTAACAGTACATGGAAGGTATGGGAACAAATTGAAATTTCCCAATGAGTCACTGCTGAATTTTAATAAGTCATATGAAATGGAAGGTGGACTAAAAATCCGGGGTAGTAATACAATGCTGTATTGATGTGTAATCACTGGGTCACATGACATGAAAGCTATTGAAACTGAAATTATCTTTAATTAAAATGTTTGAAAAACGTTCTTATTATTTTCACTGATATGGGCAAGTGAGCTCAGAAATATTGAAAATAAGGTTGGTTAAGTCCCGCTTATATTCTTGACTCTTGATCAAAGAAATACATATTACATTTCTAAGGGTCATCAAAAAAAATGAATGATGTTTGACATTTCAGAATGCTAACAAATGTGTTTTTTTAATCAGAAAAGAAATGCATTCTTTACAAAGCCAACACTGTAAAACATTTTTACTTCACAGTATTGTAACAAAAAAGAGCAATTGCTCCATTTCCGTCTGCAGTTAAAACATTGCAAACCATGTTCATTTAGAGACAAACTGTCTTACAGCCCCAAGTCCAAGAAGCTAGACTGCTTTGAAAGGTTGAGTGTTATTGCTGCTTGAAAGGGAATGAATTTTGGTCCATTAACTCGCCGACTCTCTCCTGCAGGGTCTTCACCACCTCTTCTAGGATGAACAAGTGTGTGTCGTCAAGGTCCTTGAGGATGAACTTCTTTCCCAGGGCCATTTTTTCATCCAGGAACAGGAGGAATTGTTTCATGGCAGGATCACTGGTCCGGCGAGCAGGATGGGAGCAAGGGGAAGATTTTGTAAGTCAATATACCCTTTACAAATGTCAAAAAATAACCTGCAGACATGGTTTTATTTTTGTGTAGATCAGAATTACTCTGTCAAGATGCAAATGTCTCTGGACAGTTTTACTTACCATTCAACAAGGACACCTTTGTGTACGTTGACCATGTTGACAGGTGCAGAGGAATAAGCAGTCGATGCTAAATAAAACGCTCGAAACCTGCAACACAAAAATATTTTAATTTGCGACCGTAAACAAGAGAGGCTAACGAGAGTAATGGGTAAACTCAAGAGTTTGTCAGTCAAGAAATATGAACGAACAATATAAAAAAGATGTCATGTCATGGTCTGACTTGTCAAATGAAAATAATAACTTTAACATAAGATGACGTTAACTTAGAGGGGGAAAAGGTTAGGTAACGTTGGTGCCTCAAACACAAATGCTAACGTTAGCTTTAGGCTTTAACCTGGTTAGTTTGTTAGCCTTTTTAGTCCCGCAACAAATATTAAGCTGAACAAACTATCGTTAAACCTTAAGATACATAGTAATATTTAAGCAAAGGAGTTGAAAAGGACGAGGGACTCAAACCAACCTGAGAGCTGTGTCTGTTGTCTATGCTAATGTCTCATAGCATTGTAGATGTACGGTCTGCACCGAGTGACAATCTTCTGCGATGCAAAAAACGCGAAGGCGGAATAAATGGTAATTTAGAGTATCGCAAGTTAATTCAAGTGATGAAAGGAATATTGCGATTTTATTTTAAGTGCTAAAAACTACAATATACAAATATTCCACTTAAAGTAAAAGTACTGCATTCAAATCTTTAAGTCGCCTTAAATTAGTATTGTCTGCAAGATCTAATAACAGTAAAAGTTCTACTTAAAACTAAAATGAATTTGATTTAATAATAAATCAAAGCCCATATTACCATAAAGCAGTCGTGCCTAGTGACTCACAACTTTTCCCTTACTAGTTGAAAGATAGAAGAATAGACAAAGTCCAACTTGATACATTTATTCATAGTCAGCATTGCTTGTGGCAATTTGGACAACAAACACATGGAGATGTAAAACCAATTGCCAATGCCAATGTTGTCCTTTACAAATGAATAAAGCAACCTGAAATTATAACAACAGGTCCATTTGAGGTAAAGTTCAGGAAGGAACATGTTTTGGCCAACAATATGACACGCATACTTGAATGTGAGTTAAATAAAACAATTTAAAAAATAGAATCTAATACCACTCGTCAAAAATACTGAAGAGCATGAGTGGCAAAGACAAGTCAGTGCATCTTAATGTACATTTTGAATGACCATAATGTGCCATATGTCAGACTGGTAAGTAAAAGTGCCATAAAAATAAAATATATTATACATTTGAATGATCTGAAATTTGTAAATATGATCTTTCAAAAATGTCAATGATTTTTAAAATACTCTCT
This sequence comes from Dissostichus eleginoides, assembly GCA_031216635.1. Taxonomy (NCBI): domain Eukaryota; kingdom Metazoa; phylum Chordata; class Actinopteri; order Perciformes; family Nototheniidae; genus Dissostichus; species Dissostichus eleginoides. The sequence continues at coordinate 18,721,713 of CM062281.1, read as the reverse complement.
ATGTGAGAGACCAATCTAAAAGGATGACTAGAAAAACAAAATTAGCACCCGATATTTCACAACTGACTACTCTTTACAATTTAATGTGTAAGTTATAATTCATTTCACTATTTATACTATCATCACATTAGTGGTTGTTTATGTAAATGTACAACAAGGAAAGGCAGTTATGTTTCCATTTGGTTTAGAGGGGATGGTTGTCTCGCTCTACCCCATTTCAAGTAAAACGCTTATCGGTGTGTTTATGTTCATATATTTTAGTCAGTGGCTGATGTAGCTCTGCAGAGCTTCCAGGATGAACTGGAGGCTGCGCTTGTACAGAAATGAGTCCTTCTTCTCTGGCTTGCAGATGTTGAGATGATCTACGTCCACCTCGATGAGCTCCCCGATGCCGAGATCTGAAACCAAACCAGAGCCTGATCAAGGTATGTGCTAAAATAACAATATTACATCCTTATTGTTTTCAAGATCTATGCATTCATATTTAGGCTATATCGTTTGTGACAGGATTGCACTACAAAATCTCGTTGTATATTTTGTGTATAATGACAATAAAGGCCTTCTATTCTACATCAAAACTACATTTCCCATGTTCATTAATGTTACATACTTGCTGACTGTGTTGGCACCACTAGGATCTTGATCATTGGACCGATGTTAGTTGGCAGCGTCTCTGCAAAGCTCAGCACCTTAAATTCCTTTTCTTTTGCCATATCCAGGAAGTTCTCATTCAGATTGCGCAGTGCTGGTGAGTCTTGAAAACACATAGAAAATGAAAATAATAATTTAACATTTCTATGAAACACTTAGTCTTGTACCTCAGAATGTATTTGTTTAACTTACCTTTACAAAGTTCTCTGACTTCTACAGAGGGAAAGAGGAGATATCTGACATTGACCGAGTACTCTGCCATAAAGGTGCCGTGGTGAGGAACACTATAGAACATAATGCCCTTGGTGTTGTTTAACAGTGCCTGCATTTCTGGGTCCTCAGAGGCATCTAGCAGCATTTTCTTCACAAGCAATCCTATTGGATGAGAGGATACAGACAGACAGTAAGCACAACCTTTAAATCAGCCAATTGCAAGGCGTGTGAAATATTAAAATCCACTTACTATTTCATACATTTATCATGTTTTTTTAAATCTTACAAGTAAACACTTATACATTTGTTGTCATGTGTATTTTGAAAATGATTACTTTTCTTTTAAATAAATAGACTGAGACAATGTTTGGATAACACAAGGCAGATCTAATTCTCCAAATAGTGTAATACTCAATATTAATGTAGCCTAATCTTTATCTGCTGCTGTGCAGAGATTTGATTTACACAGACTGACTAGACCTGCAATACAAAGAAGCTGCACAGCATTCGAATGTTCCAAATTCCAATGTTTATAATAATGCTTCAAACTATTCAGTACAGCCCTAGTTTGATCTATTTGTCCCAAATTCTGACATGTTTGTGGAAGGAAAGTTCTGACAGACTACCTCCCATACTGTGGGCTACCCAGACCACAGGTCTCTCTCCGACTCCAGCCAGCTTTAACTTCTTTAGCAGCTCTCGACTTCTGTAGGCCAAGGACTTTCTGGAAAAGTTAATGAATTGCACAATGAATACTGGAGAATTCAGGATAATAAAACATTTAATTTCAATAAAAAAAATCTTAAATATACGTAATGTTGGATGACTTTTGCAAAATATGAAAGTCATTATTATTGATAAGTAAGTTTCACAACCCCTAATATGTTATGGAAACATGAAGAAACTACATATTCCTCACCTCTGATTCTCAACAGGACACTTGGCCATCCAGTCACTGAGGTGACTGTCATACTCCACTGATAGCACTCTCAGATTGGGACAGTCAGCAGCCAACCATGTCTGCCAATAAAAAAGGACAAAACAAAGATTTGGGTGATGATTCATTTTCTCAAGATGAAGTCAAAATCTTCATTAGACCTCACATTGAATTGAGCAAACACTACTAAGTCTCCCCAATCGCAACAAAGGCCAATCCATGGTTGTAACAAAGATGTATTTATTATCGTAGGAGGGAGAACCTGGAAAGAGACTTAATGTTGATCCATATGTGGATTTCTCACCTTCGGCCAGCACTCAGTGTAGTCATCCTTGCTTTCTGTCTCTTCCTCTAACCCATTACGGTCCTTTTGCCTCCAAGTCTTAAAAGCTGCCCCGAGAATCCCATGGATGAAGAGCACGTCAGCTTTGATTGGCTGGCTGGAAATGAACACATTGTTAGAGACAACTGTTGGTTTAAATATTAAATCAAATGAAACATATACTTTATAAACAATTATGTGGCAATAGAAATAAGTGTTTACCTACTTGTCACGTGTTTGAGGGTGGAGGATATAGACGCCGTCTTGGTATTTCTCTTTCACCGTCTCCCTATCCAGGTTGGCGAGAGCGCGAGCTGCATGAGACGCCTGCATGACATGAGGAGACTGCATCATCTCAGCCAGCATAGATATCCAGCCTGAGGTAGTGATACATGTAAGGAAGAAAAAAAGAAAATATTGGATTTATTTCTATACAGAAGACAAACATACATACAAGTCTTAACAATACGTATATTGTAAAGCAATTTGATACATGTTGAATGATGATCCTAGTGATAACATATTATGTAATCCATAGATGAAATAGGAACATTTCCTCCAAAGATCATCCTATAATAATCAGATGAGTGTCCGACTTACCAGACTGGGAAATGGCCTGGTAAGCACTTTCATTGAGCGCCAAATTTCCTATGATTCGAACAATGTTCCTCTGGATCTTCAGGGAGTCTTTACGAAGCTGATAAACCCTCTGGAGGAGCTGCAGACCCCCGTTGGAAACTATGTGTTCACAGTGGCTCTCTACCTGCAGGCAGGATGCGTTTCAGTAATTTCCGGACATTTTGTTATGATTAGTATGTATTATGACAAATGTATTGGCTTTAAGACCCCAAGCTGCCATCTAATTCTATTACATTTAAAAGAAGAAATATATCTCTATGGTCAATATATCTAAACCCTCTGCACCTGAAAATAAACCAATGTCAGTATATAAATAGCACTGCAAGTAAGAGGAAAAAATATATGATTCAGTTCAACCCATCTGGCCAACAAGATGTGCTATTGAATGTACTTCTGTGTTGCGTTTAACTGATTGTTACTATGATCAGTTCCAGAAAAGGAACCAGAAAACTTCCACCAAGACTAGATCAAATGGTTTAAATGTGTAATGGCCATCATTACCTTTGAGTGCTGTACCAGTGCCTGTAGGCAAAAGGATTCCACCTTCTCAGAGGGAACGGAGGTGAGGCTCTGTGCGTAAGGCAGTCCATTCCCTCCAAAACACCACAGACCGCCCTGCAACGTAGGAGAGCAAGTGTTAGAAAGAGGCTGGAAAAATAATATGTAGCCTTTTTGGACAAACTATTTCTTTTCCTGCCAGTTTGAGTTCTAGATAAGTCTGAAAAAGGCAGTATATAGAGTGCATGTGAGAGTTAACATTTCCATCACAATTACCCGTTGTGCTGCCAGGGACTGGGTGCTCTCTCTGAGGGCCAGGGATGTGAAGTACTGAACACATTTATCCACTTCAGACTGAGGCAGAGACGCCAGCAGCTGTCTCAGTCCATCCTCTGCCGACAAATTCTGTGAAGAAGTCAACACACCATAGTTTTCATCTCTATTACTCTGTGATTTGAAGCTAAGGTAACCGAACTGCATTGAAAGAAAAACACTTTAATGAAAAAAAAAGAGATTTTGTAAAGTTTCTATTTTTTCTAACTACATCTTACTTTAGTCTTTTCTTAAACAATATTGCAGTCAGTCAGTTAATGTCCATTCAAGTCAGTGTCATGTCTTAGTCATGAAAAAAAAAGGTAATTGACAAACATATTGTGTCATAGTTTTAATTAATGAAATGAACAATGTCCGTATTACAGATATTGAAGGATTCTAAACTTTAGATTATTTATCAGAGCTACTTACGTTCTCCAGTTCAGGCAGTGCAGGTGAACGCAGGAAGAATCGAAGGTCTACCTTAGGGGTCCGGGCCAGACCCACTGCTGTCCGCTGGTCTATAATCTGGGCTGCTGTCTGGTACTGGTAGTCTGCGTTTTTAATAACAGTTCACTTCACTTGTTGTATACACGGTAAACCTGGAGTGATATGCAACAGTTTTAGAGTATTTTACCCTGCCAGTGGTGATTCTCTGCCAGGTCCTGAACAGCCTGCACTCTGATGGCTTTATTGGGTGACATTGACCTCTTCAGTAAGGCCCATAATGCCACCTCATGGGGGTCTGCATCTACATGGCTGAAGTGCTCTAAGATATACAGATAGAGAGCACAGTGACAGGCTCAACATTTACACAACAAAGTGATCACAACAAGGCACTACTCATATTTCTAAAGGCACGGTGAAATTGAAATCTGACTATCTACTATGACCAACTATCAGTATCTACTGTACCACTGCTAGGATGTTACAAACCTTGTGGAGTCAAACCTTGTGTCATCAACGTGGCCGCTTTTTATTTTTAAAAAGTCAAAAGTCAATTTATGATATGTCTTACTGGAAAAGAAGGTTACATGTTTCAAAAATCTAAAAACAGATGTGCATTTATGATTAAAAGTCATAAGTGAGAGGTAATATAAAGTCAGTAAAACCACCATTCATGTATGTTACAGCTGATTGCACAATATGCATGGACTGTGAGACATTCAAAACAGGATGTTCATGTACAAGGCAGGTGTTTCCTTTAGTCTTAACGTCAACATTCCACATAAAAATGAGAGTACAACTGTAGTTTCATGAGAATAAATATTTGGTTTCCACTTGCAGCTACATCTGCTTTACAATCTTAGAAATGTTTTGGGAAATACTTTGGTCTTAAACTTTTGCTCTTTAAATAAAATGTCAGGTGATCTGTATCAGTATAAGAACTTTTTATTTCTTACCGTCTAGTGATTGCAGCAAAACCCTCGAGGATAATTCCAGAAACCGCCTTGCTGCTTTGTGAAGTTCCCTCCTTGCTTTGTGTGTGAGCCCTGAACACAGTGTAAAAAATGACTACAATTACCTAGAAAATCTAAATTGTATTTCTATCAAAACAGAAAGGAATAAAGGTTGCTAGTTGGTATCGGAGTATTGGTTTGTAGGTGATTGTTTTCACCAAATGAGAGAACCTTGACCAGTGGGAGTGAGATCAGTTAACACCCGAATATTTAGGAAGGAAAGATTATATGGAGGGGAAGGAAGGAAACACAGGAAGTAATGATAACAGACGTCACTGGACACCTGGACATGGCAAACTCAGTAGGACTTTGTGCTGAGGAAAGACATAAATAAAGCCACTCTGCATATCAAAAAACAAAAAATCTAATCCAAACCAAAATGTAAAATGGCCAAATTATTATTTTCAGTTGTATAAGGCGTTTTAAAAAGGGGACAACATTCCCAGTTCAGCCATAAAGTCTGGGTGGATGATTTTCAGTACCTGCAGTAAGGTTGTCCTTCTCATCTGAAGGAGTGGCTCTCAGATAGATGTAAGACTTGTACTTTTCCTGAAGAATTGCACTAGTATCAATGGTCACAGCCTTGTCCAAGGCCACCACTTCATAAGTGATAAAAAGACAGCCCCTATAGAAAGTTAATGGATAAGCTGTGGTTGAAAGTTATTTTCACACAAGTTTGCAATTGATTACAAAGATTGAAACATGTTTGCAAATATTGTAACTTACCCAGAGACAACTGCAGCAGTTACTTTAGCAACCTTTCCTATATGTCAGCAAAAAATGAAGAAGATTAACCTTTATTGATATACATTAGATACATGTTTCAAACTATACTCACAAACGCATACAGGTTAAATCCATGTATTAAGAGTAGTTAGATATGTGAGTTTGCTAACAATAATCGGTGTACACGTATGAGAATTGTGTGCCATCATAACTTACTTAAATCTTTCCACAGAGGCACTTTCCTTACTCCAGGCGACCCAGCTGTGCTCAGTCTCCGACAGCGGATCAAACGGAGTGCAGCTGCAGACATCCTCCGCCTGCATGTCACCAAGTGTGTTGGGGATAAATGAATAAAACCGTAGGAATCTCAGGCAAGAAACGAATACAGCTGTGCATAGCACGGTCATGCGTGACACCTAATAATGCCAAGTGGTAAATGTAACGCCTATCAAATCTGTCACAAGTTCTCTAGCTAACGTTAGCTAACTTAGCTGCAGTTTAGAAGCACCTCCTCAGCTGTCAGTCAGTCTCAGCTCATCTTCCAGCTGTATGTTACCCTAAAGTTAAACTAAGATATGAGACACTCGTTGGCATAAACAAGTTAACTGTTACAACGGCTCAAGCTAAATTAACCGTCAGCTAACACTAACCTGCACTAAGAACTAGCTTCAAAGCTAACGTTTCACTTTAATAGCTTCCGCGCCAGCTAACTGTGAGCTACCCAGCTGGGGGGTTAGTTAACCGGTTCGTGCGGGGTTTATTTTCCTTGTTGAAATGTGACATTACCTTATTTATCGACTGCTATCAATGCACTATCGTGATGTTCTCTGCAGCGCCCGGTGTTCATAAACACAACGGAAAGTTGTCTCACAAATAATACGTCATCCACAGCAACTAACCCTAACGCGATCAGCTACAACGAAAATAAGTGTTTATTGTAACATTTAACACTAAACGTTTGCAGTGCAGTGAGTGTTCATTTGTGTTTTTGTTATGATATTTGTTCAAAATACAATAAAATATCTGACAATGTGTTTTGCTGTCGACAGGAAAGGAACAGGTGTATGAAACGTTTTGCTGAAAGTCGCCAGGTAACAATGACTATTTATTTAACTATAACACTGGTCTTCTTTTTAAGGACAAAACAACAATAATTTACTGGTTTGTGCATCGAAATGCAGTAACAGTGCCATTTAAGTGCTACTTAAGCAAGAAAAACCAAGGCGAACTTTGTTGTTCGCCTTGGTTTGTTGTGGATGATGAGTTTCAAGTATCAGTCTGAGGATAAAATCTTGTCTGTTGTCTAGTGGTAAGACAGATATTACTACTATTTCTCTTAATACATGGCAGGAAGGTGGATATACTTGGGCTCTTTGCAGGCACATCTTCTCCCCAATATCACTGATGCCCAGTAGACAGGTAACAATGATGTTAAGTCAGTTTTAATTACCTATGTCCTGTGCAAAACTTTATTGTGATAGTCAAGATGGACATAAAATGAACCTTCCTTAATGTGGTGGACCTCATACCTATACTAATTTAAGAACACACATGCAGTCTAATACAATAATCATGAAACAAATACAAACTATTTTCAAAGTTTATAATGTTCAGAGAAAGACATGTTGATGTTGGTGATACCGACTGACATGAGGCCGTAACATTTGTCTGGCACGGTCAACTAAAATCAAACTTCCAAACTATATAACATAATCATTTTATTTTTAATACTTTATTGTGGTGCAATATTTTCAAGACATATTTCCATATCTGTGTTCCCTTATGCAAGTTAAGGGCAGTGCTTTGTTTGTATTGGCAAACAGACTAGAAACCACAGTTTTTGCATACAAAACTCATCTGTCATACTTTTTGATTCTAGCATTTATTTAATTAACTTATGAGCAAAGTTCAGTAAAGTAATTTCAAATATAAAACACAAAACTTTTGACACCTAATGCCCACCTCTATTTATCTCTCTCCAGCTCACACATACTGTTCCTGCAAACGCAGACACACTTAATTACTTTGAATGCCACACAATCCCATAAACCAAAAGTCAATAAAAAACGTGTGTGAGACAGCAATAAAAACATTAAACATCAGAGTTTAAAGTTGTCTCCACCAGGTTTTACATACGTTCATGACTCAACTTATTCAATACAAGTTAACACACAAACATTTACTTTCTTTTGGGATACACATACACAATAATAATTTTTTTGCATAGCTGTGACAAAGAAGAAGTCTTACCCTGCGTCGTACTTGCCTAATGACCAGTACGTTTTTGTATTTTTATATATTTGTCGGTTTTTGCCTTGTCTAAAACAAACAAAGATTCTGTTTAGGTATACACGAGTGTCAATCACCACTGAATACAGACTGAATTTTTTTACGATTAATCATTTTTGTTCACTAGCAACCATTGTCACTCTGCTGAGAGTGAAGATAAGATAAGATGGACCAATTCAGGAGTTAAAGCAGCAACAGTGAGAGTGAAATACAGGACAGTACAGAATCACACAAGGTAAAAAAAAACACTGTCTGTTATTTTATGATAGAAGTATGCCTAATCAATACCAGATATATATTAACAAACTAAAATACACACAGAACCTTTTGTAGTTTAATCAACGTTGATGTCCTTGTTGGCTCCACTCTGCATCATCTTGTCATATAAATCATCATCATCAATACATGTTCAGTCTGAAATCATTTGTAAATCATTTGTAAATCCATTTACCACTCTGGGCTCATTTAGTACAGAGTCATCTGGGTGCACTTACTCCTTCAGGTGCATGTTTCCTGATATGCTCTAATAATGCTCTCATAGGCTGGAGGTGGGGTCTGTGTAGCATTGAAACCCCTCAGGCCATTGTTCCCCCAAAATGACTCAGGTCTGGGTGGGGTGGCAGCCGGCTGAGCTGCTGTTTGAGCTGATCCAGTGGACGTGGTCAGAGTTGGTGTACGAGGCAGCGTGGTCTGGCTCCCTTCCTCTGCCTCCCTTGCGATTTGGCTGCACTGCAGGAGAGGGTGGAAGGTGGAGGCCCTGAAGCTGGATTTGTGCCCCAGTGGGTCGAGGTGGTCCGGGGAGGAAGTCTGGCGGTGGAAGCTGAAAGCAGCACTGACCAAACTGTTGTTGCTGCGCCGGTCGTAGCTGCTGTTGCGGTTAAAACCTGGACGGCTACGGGAAGACGTGCATGATTGGCGAGGAGTGCGGCGGTGATGCTGGCAGAGCCGGCTCTGCGTCGGGACATCCAGGTCAAAATCACATAAACCAAGGCCCCCAAGACCAGGCCCACAGCAATGGACACACAGAAAGCTATGATCAGAGGGACTGTGAAGAGAGAAACACATGTCAAAAAGGATATTTTAGGATCTATGCTTCAGTATAAAACTAAATTTCCTTTTTGATTTCCTCTACCAACCAACGTATACACTCTTCAGCTCACTTTTTGGGACAAGAGCTTAATAATAGCTATGCAATATCTCAACATGCACTGAATCGGTAATAACAGTCTTTTTTATTATCCCCTCGGTATGGAAGGAATCTTAACTAGAATCTATGCGTTTACCAAGATTACAAAAAGCATCTGTTTGTTTAAAAATGGAGGATTGCCAACAGTGTCTTGCAAGATGGTGCCCCCTTGACTAAATAACAGGCTTTCCTCCTTTATGTTTACCAGAGCACCGGAAAACAAACCAGTTGCATTTCATTGCAACAAAAAAAGGACCGATTTTTTTGTTCATTGCTTCTCTGCCTTAGAAGCAGTCGTACCAACATAAGCGTGCTTGAGAGAAGAGAGAGAATGCAGCAGCTAAGAAATATCCTTTGGATCGCTGCCAGAAAAAACAAATCAATTTCCTCTGAATACAGTTAAGCATTAAAAAGCTGAACCCGCTTTGCTACCATTCCATATTTCCACAGTTGTTTTTTTCTCTAACTTTTGGAAAAGGGGAAGGAGACACTGGTGAAAAGTCATCTGGAAATGTCATTTCGGGGGGAAAACACTGAAAAAACATGTCGGGAGGACCTTATAGATTTAGAGTGAGTTGCAAAAAGTTTCAATTAAGTGATCTTCAAAGGAAATCAGGCCCACATATTGAATCTATTTCAGAGATAATTAAAGCTTGAATTCCCGAGGGAACAACAATGCCAATTATGCAGACCACATCAGAAAGACCAGCCTAAAGAGAAGGGAAGTTAGAAAAAACTCACCGGCATCAAAGGACTGAAGTATTTCCAGAAAGAGATTTGTGTTGTTCTCAGCCATGACTTCGAGAAGAAAAAGAGAGACTGGTTCTCAATTCAGTCCGTCTTTTACTCTCCCTCTTCCTCTGTCAATTCCTGCCTGTCTCTCTAACTTCTGATGGGTATTCCTGTCTTTCTGGCTCCCCTCTTTCCTGTTCTCTAACTTTCTCCCTCTCTCGTACTTCGCTCACTTTCTCTGTCAGTATGTCTGTCTCCCTCAGAGGGAGACTCAGCCCAGAGGCACACAGGACTGGTGGCTAAGCCTGGCAGTCGTCTTGTTTATGGAAGCGGAAAACGACACTGTCACATTTCCTGCTTTTCTGCTTGAAATTAGCAACAGGAGTGGCTTATCTATCCAGGACAGAGATCCTGGAGGTGGGGAGACGGGGTGTTGCTATAATCACTTCCTCTCCCATCATTTCCTTCAGGTTGATTAATGTAGAAGGGTAGCAGCCCAGCGCCATTAGACTAATAGTACTTCAGCTTTCACCATAGGAAACTAAGTCCACCACAATCCCCAATATGTTTGTTTCTTTCAGAAATTATAAATATTTCGCTCTAATATTTTTTCCTTCCACCACAGAGACCACAGGCGGCAGTTTGGCAGTAACAGGCCTGCAACCACAGCTGGATTTGATGGTGGCAATACTGTAAGTGCTTTTAAAACTGAGTTGTAATTATGCAAAAAATGACACTACTGCCTGCCCGTTCTGATTTCCAGCCTCTTTGTTATGAAGCTCAGTCTTTCCATACTGTCTGCCAGGTCAGCTCTGCCTGCATTGGACGTCTGGTCTTTTCTCAGTGCAAGAGATCCAGTAAAAACATTGTAGTTTGATAAGACAGAAAAGCTTATGTTACACATTCTTGATCCCACAGTCAGCATTGTTTTAATCCCCTCCGAACTAAATCTGCAAAGTCATCAGTACAGTCAGAGGGAAGGATGCAAGCAGTCATATTGGTTTGGATTTAATGTACACCAGCCCCACTTTTCCATCAGCTTTGGGTTTGCTTCCCATAGGTGATAAATAATCAATTATTTACTGGAAACCTGTTAATGTTGTCCAGTAAGATGAATAATTCTTAGATGTTGAGACACATTTTGTGAGTTCCTTATGAGTCAAGTAAAAGTTCATTATAGGCCAATATAACAAAGCATGCCTCAAAGGGCTAAACATATAATAAAAACAGCATCAAGCAAAGTTAGCAAAACACAGAAAAACGTATGCAAAGTGCGTACAATTTTGATTAAGAAGTTGACATTCATCAGCCTTCTCACTGGCCAAAGGAGAGAGAGAGAGAGAATGCCCGACCAACTCTTGAACTTCCTTTAATTGTTGACTGTCGTAAAACCTGTCCTGAATAAAAAAACACCCATAACACTGAATGGTATTTGTAGCCATTGTGTTCTGCAATAGAGTAACTGGAGATGTATGTGCTGGTGCGAGAGACATTCTTTGAGCTTTATAGCTTAAGTTCACGACCTTATCAAAATGTCATTGGCCAGAATGGAGGGGAAATGACAGTGTGCTGGCCTAAAATGTACTTTCTGTAAGGGTTTCAAGCAGTAACACAATAGGCATTGACAAAGTATTTACTAAATTATTGCAGTGTTTAAAATCAAACAGAAAAATAATGAGGTTCTAAATTAATAAAATGAATGATAAATATTTTATAAATCCCAACAGTAGCTTTTATAATTCTGCCATTCCGATGCATAAAATAAGATATCATAGTAGCGATAAGTGATATGTTATGCGATCATTTTTACAATGAGGATTCTACAATAGTCTAATACCAGTCTCCACTATGCGTTCCTTTCATCCCCTCCTTGACCAGTAGGTGGAGTAGTACTCCAGGATAACTTCCCAACATATCTAACCGTCATGTTTCCTGAACACCTCAGAGAGCAGGTGAACGCCCATATAAACATGCAGCTTGTTTTAAATAATCCATATATTAACCAGGTGAATCTCATACTTAAAATGCAAACTGCTCATATTATTGTGAAATAGGGTGTTTGTTCGGCTACACACTTTACATCATCCTCAACGTATTCATCACACAGTTTTGAAATCACATATTTTGTAAAAGAACATTGCAATGAAAATCAGTCTCTGATATTTTAAGGCATCCTGGCTCCAAAATGGTGGAATGAGCTCCCCATTGACATCAGGACAGCAGAAAGCTTACACATCTTCCGGCGCAGACTGAAAACTCATCTCTTTCGACTCCACTTCGAGCAATAAAATGAAATAAACAAAATAAAAAGCACTTATATACTAACAAAGCACTTATATACTAACAAAGGACTGGCTTATCTAAAGCCAGTTGAGTAGCACTTAAAATGTTTTGGCTCTATGAAACCTAATGTACTTATATGATTCTGTTTTCTTCAAGTTTGTATCTTCTTGGTCGAATGCACTTATTGTAAGTCGCTTTGGATAAAAGCGTCAGCTAAATGCAATGTAATGTAATGGCAGGGATTTGACAACTTTTTTCCAATATAAAACTATAAAAAGGGGTTGTAAGTTAAATCCACATATTTTTTATGTCTTATAAACTTTGTAAATCACTGGGTTACAAACATCAGTATAACTTATTTTATGTTACTTGTAACTATAGAGACTTGTTACCTTTTTTTTTTATTAACACATCTGTCATTTTGCAGTACATGAAATCGAGTTGCAGAACAGTATTTCTCTCTTTTGAATTATTTAGATTTTGACATGCAGGCAACAACAAACTTTGTAATGAGATTTTAGAAGACCGCTGACTATGAATGAAAGAGATTACCACACTGGCTGTCTTGGTTCCAGCTCTCTGCCTGTGCAATGATTAGATAAGAAAATGGATCTTAACGGGGAAATGCCTGGCTCCTGCAGGAAGATTTCCCATTGACCCCTTTGTCTCCGCTCTCAGCTCCCTCCTCTGCAGCAGCGTCTGCTCTCTCTTCTGCTGAATCTCTTTGGTCCTGACGGTAGAGGTCACCTCCAGCCGAGCTGCGTAAAAATGCAGGAATCAGCAGTCCGTGCCTGCTGCAGTGGACCCGGCCAATCCAACTAAATCCTACAATTTATCACAGTGGCAAGTCAAACAGCTGGTTCAGACTACGTAACTACAAAATGGTTTGTTTTCTATTTCTATTTGTCAGGATGAAATACTGATTTAGTTCTTACTGAGGGTTTTAAAGTTACACTCCCAATGTAGTTGATTTGTCTCTGGTTTTACAATGACCTTAGGATAGGAAGGCAATTTAGAATTAATTACATTTATATTTAAGCAGTAGGCCTATATGGCATATTCTGGCCATAACAAGTTGTCATGTTTATTGTGTAAAAAATGTATTTTGCGGTAAGGTTTTCAAACAAACCCGTTCGATGAACCCAGTTGCCTGCTTTTGAATTGAGAGTTCTTTCACGTTCAATAATTCCTAAACGTAACCCACTCCTTATTACACAAGATTTTGGCTTGAAGGTTTTCCCCCAGTAAACATCATGTTTTCTCAGTCAGTAAAGACAAATGATAAACAACCGAGCTTCAAAAAAGAGGCTAGACGAGATCAGGAAATCAGAACTCTCAAATATTTCGTGGAGAGCATCTCTGTTGTCACCTGTTGCTAAGGCCATGGGCTCATTAACATAAAGCCATTCCATAAATGAATCCCAGAATCATATTGGACTACACTGTCCTCACAACAGACTCGATTCTACATGCATTACATCTGTGCATTTTCCTTGTCCTTCATTCACCATAATTGAGCTGAGGATGTGCAATCAATAATAATTTATCAACTTTTATGTTTGTCATGCCCACTCCTCTGTCTCACTTTGTTGGATGAGGCTGAGTCCGGAGCAGTGCAGCTCCCCTCTCTGCTCCACTAAGAGCTCTCCCGAGATGATGATGAAAGGACTTGTCTAATGGGATTACACATCGCGATAAGTGCTCGGAGCCCAGTGGTTCATCACACCTCCCTTCTGCTTTTCAAAGGGTGGCATTGATCTGCTTTGTAGTTGCATATATCGGATATAGTTTTGGATAGATGTTTTATTGGCAGGGTTTTGTTTAATCAATTGCTACTTGTATCATAGTTGTGTCTTCAAATTTAATTTTAAAGATAAAATCCACTTGAAGAGTTGTTGCTCAGTTTTTTTGTGTGAATTTGAACAAATCCCACTTTAACCCAAAGAGCAGCAATAGGCCAGATTGATTTTTTTTAAGGCAGGACATAGACTAGTAAAACATCTTAAACCATCCCTTTCAATGAGAAATGAATAAAGGAGAAACTCATTGTTAACTGTTAGATCATGCAGGGTGACTAATTTAATACACAAGCACATTTTCTGAGTGACAGCTGGAAGCCCTACATTCAAAAACAACAATTTATTTTACTTTATACTTCAGAACTTCATGATTGGGTCCAGGGAACCAAAGTCATCCTAATTGTACAGTTTTAAGATTTAAAATAATTTAAAAAATGTACTAATGCTCTGATTTAGTAACAAGAAATAGTTATTGTGATTTCTGTTTTAAGGTGGATCTTATCTTAAACATAGTAAGGAGGAGGATTACTTTTTCTGAATTTAAATCAATAAAAAACGTCTTGCTGCCTTCAGAAGCGAGGTTCTGCTGCAGCACATGCTGTCCTCTCTTCTTCCATTGTTGCTGACAAACACTTTTTCTCCCTTTCACACAGACAACACAAATCTCTTTCAGTGGCACCGGTTGGCACCAGAAGATAACTGCCACGCTATTGGTCCTGATGTCCCAGGGAAAAGGAAGAACCATGCCTTTTGATTGGACAGCAGGTGGCAGTGCATGCAGACCAGGAAGCTGTCTTTTCTGCAGAAGTAAGAGGCTCAGGCTTACTGTACGGGACTGCTGGCATACACATACTGTATGCGCTTACATCATCATCGGGGGAGGAGCTTCTCTGAGTGTGAGGATTGCAGACTGCAACAAGGATGACTTGGAAATAAAAACACAGCAGCATGGACAGGATTCAGCCCTGATATACTGCAGTAAGTGTGAAAACACAAAACTCAGCCCTCAGCATGAGAGCATTACCAGGTTGACGCACAAGAGTTTGGACGTGACCTCGGGACAGCAGCATGGCATCACCCAGGCACTACGGACACTCTGCTCGGGACATTACCAATGTGATGCAGAGACTGCAAGGTCGGTGTAAAAATGCTTACTCACTCATACTGCTCCATCTCAGTTTGCAGCGTTATTAGAGGTGACCTAGTGCTTGGCATGACACAGCTAATCAGTGTGAGCTAGAGACGCTCACTGTTACTGTAATAAATCAGTAAAAATCCTTTCTGCTAATGGACCGGTACATCTTATCTGTTAAGTGATGTTTTTGAAGATCATATGGCTTATAAATGTGTGGTATGAGAAGGACATACCTGATTAATGCACAATCCCAGCATGCAGTATTTAAGTACATTGGACATTTTTAGGTTATAATCAGTTGTTTTGTTTAAAAATGAAGTTGTGTCAATGCTTTAGTTGGCTTTACTTTTTGTAAAGGCTTTTCCTCATGATTAACAATAGAGTTAAAGATGCATGCAGCTGGAAATATGTGCTAAACACTATGCAGTATTGGAGATTTAGTGCCATCAATTTTTTTATTTTTGTGGGAACGGGAAAACAATCAGAGCAAATGAGCCACTGTGTGAGAGATTGTATTATTGCATTGATCCTGTTTGTATTAATTGCTGTGTTTGTGTGTGTGTATGCTTGCTGCGTGTTTGTTGTGTGTACATGCTCCTGCAGGCTCACGCACAGTGCAGTGTGTGTGTGCCTGTGTGTGTGTATCTGTATGTGCACAGCATAGTGGATAGACTAAGCGGCAGGAAAATAGAAAAGCTAATCCCCAGAGAAGCTGACAAGATGAAGTCTATTCCTTGATGTGGACAGTCAATTCCTCAGCCTGCTGTACATTTGTGGCAATACAACTGGCATTAATTACAACCATATATATATATATATGTTTTTAACATTTGGCAAATTAAAATGTGCAATAATTGTTTTCTTATCTGCTCTCACTTTGCAGCAGATATCAACATTTATCCAGTCTTTTCCCCTTCCTAGAAGTCAAATCATGTGGGTGGATTTTATTTCTACTGTTTCATGAGCTGTTAAACAGTGTATCACTGTGTGGCAAAGTCACACGTCCCTGACTGACAGGATCAGATTAATGATACTTGCAAAGTAGCAGGAAAGTCAGGTGACACCAGAGCTTGGATCCAATATGGCTGCTCCCTGTGTGGCTTCTGAGGTGGCAGTTTCTGTGGAGGCAGAGAACAGCATCACCGGCCACGTGGCTCCGCTGCATCACTGTCTGTGCAGGTGTGTGGGGGCACACTTTGAATCACAATTGAACCCTGAGTTATCTCATTTTAGAAGCTTCCTCTTTAGTCCCTCCAGTGCAGGGACAGAGTGATGTATCAATAGATATTTAAAAAACAGAATTGCTGCATTTTGTATGTATAAGGAAACAATTCATTTCTCAAATAAATACTTGTTTTTGGAAGATGACTAATATTGTATTTATCTACACTAAATAATTGGCACTTTCAAAAATATATGTAGCTATTAGGGACTTGTTGCTGTAGCTACATTCAGGACTCTCATTTAACACTTCAAGGCAGTAATGACATGAGCTGTAAATAATGCAGCTTTGTCCAAAGTTTGGCTTGTCCAAAAATACTCTTCTGACAGGATCCTGGGGTTGGGGGTGTATCTGCATGATCTAATTACACCAAACAGTCCTTTTACCAACAATACTTTATTGTAGATGTGTCGTTGCTTGCAATCATCTCAGATAAGATGGGTCTGTGGTTATCCCTTTAAATAGACTGAGGCTTTGTGGAAACAATACTACCTTAACCTTGGCCCTAACCACAGAAACACACATATTGTGAATGGATCCTGAACTACCCAGTGTGTCTACTGGAACTGGAAAGATTAATCCATCAGTTGTCAACTAATGAATTGATTATTGATTATTCTATTTGAGTAATTGTTGAAGAATGATAAGTCACATTTCTTTGAATCTTTAATCTTACCCATTGTGGAAATTGTACTCCTAAATTGAGTTGAAGACGCCATCTTTGGGAGATTTGCATTTTTATCATTCGTTGACGCCCTTGTGTCTTCAACAAAATGATATGCTATACACATGTTCTCTCCTCTTGAGTATGCAACCATAATAGCTTATTAAAGGGGGCACGTGGAATCTCATTTGACGTGAAATTTTATTTGATGTTTTCTGGTTGGTATCAGTCTCCTGGGAGACAAGAGCTGAATCTATGATGATATCATCAAGAGGTTTTGAAAGAATCAAAGAGGAGCACTTACTGTTTTTATTAGTCTGAACTCTGAACATAAAACAGCTCAACCCATAAGCATGGGTTCATTGTCTTTGGTATTATGCAGTTTTTCTATAGGCAGAGTCCCCAATGACAGGTCTAAATGAAATCAATGTAGCCTTGGTTCAGGCCTTTCTTTTCATTTCTCAAGGTTGCAGCAATTGTGTCTCTTCAGTGGGATAAGTGTTCACATATTGGCTTTATGGATATGTGATGTTCTCATGTTACTGGCAAAAACTTGATTGATTTTTTTACCACCTGAGAGTTAAATATAGGTAATCCAATACAATTGTATGCCTTTGTAATCATAGTTAAATTAACATATTTGATTTCTCCTCTCAAGAGAAGACAATGTTCTCAAATTAGCCCGTTCCCCAATCACCAGATACCATGAAATGAACTATAGTCCCTTTAGGCTCAATTTGGAAGCTGTTAGTAACCACATCAAAACAATCAAAACTTTTGCCCCAGTTTTGAGTCTGTGTTTTCCTTCTTTCAACTGTCTCTTTTGGTGTACCTCTCTGTCGCAGTGAAAAATCAGCAATTAGTGACACCATATGGCAGCGAACGGCGAGTCCGCTTTGAACACCTCCCAGCCTGAACTCCTCCATATGCTGTGGAATTTGCCTGTTTGTTGTCTCTCGTTAATGAGAAAAGCGATGCACTGTTTTTCCTATTTGAATTTCTCACCTGTTTCCTCCGTCGTGGGTGGCAGAGGCCGGCATTCCTTCCTACGCCTCTGGGTTTTACCGTCTGCTAGATTATCAAGCGGCAAAGTTTGCGAAGTCTCTTTGTGCTGGGAGCACCTGGAGTTTTCTGTGCGTGGGCTGTGTGTTATCCTGAACTGGCAATTTGTTTGTGATCAGATAATACAGAAGGAGATGCCGCAGATTAGGTTTCTCAATCAGTTGTTCTTAGCATTGTGACTGCATACATTTTTTTAAGCGCCTGCTAATGTCACAATGTGAGCTAGAAGAAAAATGAAGATTGGGGTAAAGGTCAAAGGCAACAGAGGTCAGCATGTGTGGAAGACACTAAGCCACACTAAGCCACTAAGCCACACTAAGCGTGTCTGACGGATGAAATAAGGTCGAGAAAGGCAGCGGGGAAAACAAGAAAATGAGGCTGGACAAGCAGTAGGGAAGAGAGAGAGAGAGCGCACACACACCCGTTTTTAAGCTCCTGATTGCTGGTGGGACTGGCACAGATCCTCCGGTTGGAACAGGGCCAGGGTGACATCCTGTTGCCAGGGGCGACATTATGGCTCGGCCGCAGCCAAGGAAGGAGCAAGCAGACGGTCACCTTGAGCCATGCCAGCCTCCTGTTTAGTTCTGACACCAACATTTATCGTCTGCACGCTCTGGATACCACAGCTTCACACACACGTGCCCACGCTCCCACACAGAGTCCGAAACAAACACTTGCTGTTAAAAATAGCTGAGGTGCATCTTTTTTCACACCACTGACAGTCAGCAGTTTAGAGTGGTAAGACAGACACAGAATGAATCTTCAAGGCCATGAACCATTACTCTGTAGTGGCTGCATACTGTGGCAGTAAGGCCAGTGTGGGATAAGGCTGCAGCGTGAGTTGTTATTTATTCGGCTGCTCCTTCTACTTGTCTTTCCAGATTGTGTTTATGACTCCTTGCCATAGCAGCAGTCACATGACAGCCAGCACAGGGTTTTACGCCCTGTGGGCTTATTGGCCATGTCTTGTTCAGCTTCTGCTTCTGTAACAAGACATTATGTTTGACAAAATGGAAATGTGTGTGTGTTTGGTCTGTGTTTGTGTGTCTGTTTACTAAGAGGTATTTAGTGTGTCAAGTCCATGCTGGTTTCTCAGTGACAGGTTCTATTGCAGATCAGATTATAATCTATTTTGACCTGACAGTCAGCGAGGGTTTGAGTGACATATCACAAGATTAGGTCACTGGGAGTCACACCCATACAATATGAAGGGGCCCTCTTTCATCTACTCTAAAACCTCTTTCAAAGATCACACTGTCGTGAAGGTCAAAGTGTATTACATTACATAAGTTAATAAGTTCAAATCGGAAGGGAAGACACTGACAAAATCTCTGGTAGTATTGATAAAAAAAATTCTACACATGCTTTTGGCATTTCTGTGTCAGCGTTAGCAAACAAAGCAGCATTTAACAAAGAAGACCATACAAGACTCTCCACAGATGTTATGAAAAGAACATTTACTTGCATTCCACACTGATTCACTGATATAGTTCCTTTAGCATTTCTAAAACATCTCTGATTCAGTCAGATTGAGGAATCAGATAGCTTTGATGGATGTACAGAACAATGTCCTTACAGATAAAATCCTGGGGCCTCAGCTTGTGCCCTCAAGACACATTCGGCCACTTTCATACTTTGAGTCTCCTGCATGCTCTTATCTTTTACCCACAGACTCCTCTGTCCCTTTTTTTCACCTGTCACAATGTGATTGGATAGTGAAAAATGTGGCCTCTGGCAGTCCATTTAGCACTCAAAGGTGTTAAAACAGAGGTCAGATAGTGATGTCCTGACCTCTAAAAGGTCAAATGCCCAGATAATGTGATGATTCCCGCATACCCAAGTTAATAGTGAAATAAGTAAATCCAAGCTTTTATTCTAATCTGCTTGGAGCATCGGATGTGTCTATCACAGCAGTAGATATTTCAAATAGCCTTTCTCCTGCAGTAAAGGGCATCAACATTCAAAACCAAAGCTAACCTGAAGCTTTAAACACATATTCTATTATTGTGTTTACCAAGTCTATTTCTGCTAAATTATTATGTTGTCATATTGTTTACTCCTCCTGGATTCAATTTCCATGTTCCTATGTTTCTGAAGGGAAGGGGGACCTGTGATCCATTTTATTTACCGTATATTGAACACAAAGCGACTGAGGTGCTGTATCTATGAAATACTATTTCCTGTTGCATGCTGACATCTGTCCCCTTGAACTGTTTCTCGCTCTGAGACATCCCGCTGCAGACACAAACACGACCTGCCACCTGACACAACAAACCCTGTTTCCCTGCTTTTAATAATTCAGGAATGCTAAGTGAGTATTCAGGCAATGTTAAGGGAATTTGAAGGTAAAGAATAATACCTGAACAGAATGACATTACTAGCTGGACAGAGAGTTGTAAAACAAAAGGAATACATCTGCTGAATTCACTTTCAATAAGAAAGAAAACAGCCCCAGCTGGATGAGAATAATTACACTCAAGTGGTTGTTTGTGACAGGATTTTGTCGATGATTCTGGCTCTGTTCCAGTTAATGTTTTTATTTCACAGCAAAGACGGGACTTATAACTGAATTTACTGCTCTGGCCACAGAGATTTATTTAGTGTGCTGACGCCATTGCTTTCACTTTACTCGTCCATGTAATGGTTGGCGGGGCACTGAACCTGGATAAAGAGCTTAGACTGTCTGACCCACTCCTGCACATCCACTCACACAAAGAAACACACACACACACACACACACACACACACACACACACACACACACACACACACACACACAAACAAAACCACCACACACACATTCATAGAGAGCCACATAGTAACATCAAGCAGAAATATTTTTTTCAAAGCCAAATTGAGTCTTTCTAATGCTCTTAGTGCCACTGAGTGGCTTTTCGATATGACCCCTGGTGCCTCCAGTGGAAAAGATGCTTTGTATCAGCTGTGTGTTCATTCTGTTTGTGTATAGTGTTAAAATGTGGTTTTGTTCAGCTGAATGTATTTGCCTTATTTAAGAGCCCCTGAAAAATAGGAGAAAATGTGTAGCTCAAATCAATTAAGGCACAGTGTCGCACATACACAAAGCATAGTATTTGATTTTCTGCAGAATCCCTGTCAAAAATAAATCAATATGACCCATTTCTTCATTTATTGGTTTCAACTTTACATTATATTTTTGTAAGAATTTTAACTTACAATTTTGAAATACCTTTACTTTTCCACTTGATTCTTTGGCATGCTAATTTGTTTCATGTGTGTGTGTGTGTGTGTGTGTGTGTGTGTGTGTGTGTGTGTGTGTGTGTGTGTGTGTGTGTGTGTGTGTGTGTGTGTGTGTTTGTGTGTGTGTGTGTGTGTGTGTGGTGTGTGTGTGTGTGTGTGTTTGTGTGTGTGTGTGTGTGTGTGTGTGTGTGTGTGTGTGTGTGTGTGTGTGTCAGGGATGCAGGTGCAGTAATTACTGTATCAATGGCCTGGCTTTAATGAACACTGTGTTATTTGGACATTTTTGTTAGCGACAAAGTGCCTTTTCTGCGCATCTGGTGCTGAAAAGGGAGTGATGGTGCTTGAAAGAGGAAAGGGGTTGTTTTGATAATCACTTTGACTTGTTCCCCCCTTCTTTCTCTCTTTAATGTGGTGTCATTATTACTGAAACGTAATTAGCTATTCTAATGGGATGGCATTTGGACTTCCGTCTCAGCACTTATGTTGTGGCTGGTAAAAATGTGCTATAAATGAAGTGGGATGGCAAATGGAGAGGCTGAATGGGCATGTGAGGGTTGAGTGGATGTGTTGAGGGTGTGATCGAGGGTGTTATTGAATGTGAGGGCGAAAGTACTCCGGCGGAAGTGAAGAGAAGGGTTTTTTTTAATTAGGAATTGTTGGGTTGAAAGAGAAGAGCTGGATGAGGAAGTGGATAAAGAAGCTGTTGGGAGGGGGCAGAAAACCACCAAAAACTGTTAAATCACTTAGTGTGGTGGATTATAAATGTGTGTGTGCATGTGTTAGTTTTTAGCATGTGTGTGTGGGTAATGAGAAATTACAGGCTACCTCTCGTATTACACCACAAATCCATCCTTTTAGCACATGATAGCTTTCACAGGCATGTTCCATTAATGTGCACTGCAGAAGAAAATGCATTATCTCTATAGAATTCAAACAGACTCCTGTACGGCAGCATGGTATCAACAATGTCATTGTGACTATCACTAGAGCTTTTCATGCTCCACTGCTTCATTCAAAGTCCACCAGCTTGAATGATATTAGGATATTATAATTAAATGAATGCATCACTTGATTAATACATGACAGCAGAGTGTGTAACCTTTTACAGTGAGTGTGGAGCGCCTGTCCATATCTGACAGACCATAATCCCTGCTGGTGAGTTGTGGAGTCATTAATAGATTAAGAGAGATCAGAGATGCTCAGAGCAGGGTCATCCCGGAGGCTGCATTTTAAACGCTGAGCTTATGCCAACACTTTTCTCCTTTTTCCTATGCTGTCTTTTCTTTGTACTGCACTTCTTCAGACCAGACAAGTACAAAGAGAACTTCAAGCTTCAATGGTCCACTAGGTGGCGCTGTGTCTCTTTAATACTCCTGATACGGCTAAACAAGAAGCCTTGGCTGCTTAGAGAGGAAACCCAAATATCCCTGGGGTGAATAGATTACAATATGAGCAGAATCAGAAAATTCCCCCCCGCGGGAGGATGTTTGTTTTTCCTTTAATGGCTGAAAAGAGGCTGTTCCTTCTCTCCTCAGGAAGCCTTGCAGCCCGCAGAGATACCTGTGTGAGTGCCGGGCGATGACCCACGCCCGACCTCCACAACCTCAGAGAGGGATCTGGTGTTTCTGTATAGGGCTGCCAGGGGCAACGTCAGGGATGCAGACCAGCTGAGGTTCAGTCTGTTTTACCCCTCCCTCCACACCCCCCACCCCACCCTTCTCTCTCTAGGAACACTCCTGAGGTCTGCAGCCTAAAGGAGTCTCTAGGTTTCTTCCTACACATACAGTAGACGAGAAAATTATTCTGTCTCCATTTAGCTTATTTGATCGTGTGTGTGTGTGTGTGTGTGTGTGTGTGTGTGTGTGTGTGTGTGTGTGGTGTGTGTGTGTGTGTGTGTGTGTGTGTGTGTGTGTGTGTGTGTGTGTGTGTGTGTGTGTGATTGCACCTGCTCGCCCTGTCTTTCTTTGAACTCCCATGGTGAAACATAATAAGTCCCATGATTCCTCACCGTCTTGTTTTGATTTTGTCCCGGGGTTGTTTTTTTTAAACAGTTTAACTCTCCAGGGAAGTTCAGCGCTCTCCTTTTCTGCCATACGGCGGATAACTGGAAGAATTCTTTGAAAACATACCGACAAAATGAAACATTTTGTGATTTAATAGAGAGTTTTGAGTTTCATCATGTGTATAATTGCTACTTATTTTATGTTGTTTCCTTGTTAATTCATTGTCAGGATATAAGGATTGTCATTGACACGTTCAGCACCTTGGATAGTTCCATTACGGTTCTGAATTGAAGTGTAGCTCGCTGAGAATGATTTATTGGACACCAAAACACATTGAAATTGGCAGACAGACATAAATAAAAACAAACTGCTCCATTATTTACATCATTGATATTGTGTGGGTTGCAGAAACTACAGTAAGAACAATAGATTTCTTTCTGTCTGGCTACAGTTTGGGTCTTGCAGTAATATTATTGAGTAGGGATTGTTAGTTTTGCTATGTAAATGTCCCCTTTGGATTCTGCTATATTCTCCACCGGCGTAAAATTCAGTTTTTATAGTACAAACGTAAAGGCACTGTATATGTAAATAGGAAAAACAGGACTGCATTATTTTTGCTTTGAACTCTCAGTCTAGCTACAGTATAATACCTCTTTGCACATAAATGCACCGTAATTGTACTGTATATAAAATAATGTAAAACAGGCACTCTTTTCAAAGGCAGGTCTGTGGAATAGGCTCATGATGGCACTGTGACGGCCAGTTTCAGGGCTGTTAAGGGAGGAGTGTCAGCAGTGTGATTATCAGCAGACAGATAGCGGATGACAGCTGCCATTGGTTATTGATGACTTTCATAATTAAAATCCCTTATGGGGGGAATCCAAAGGACAAAAGGGAAAATCACACAAGTGATGAATGGTCCTTTAATCTTTAAGGCTGATATAAGACCCACCAGGCTATTCTGCATGGATATTGCTTTCCAAAAAAACTCTCTGAATATGGTTTCAAAGAAGAGCCCAGTGTTTTTAATATTGCCAGAGCTGTGAGTGTGTGTGAGAGAGAGAATGTAATAAGAGACCAAATATAAGGAAAATAGAGTAGTAGAGAGCACAGGTCAGAAAGAAACAGAGATTTAAATCAGTGAAAAGGAGAAGAGGTCAACGTACTGCAACATTTGTATTTTATGCTTTAATTTTACAGCAGCAGTCGAGGGGGTTGGGGTAATTTTGGCTCTATAACACATAATATTGCTTCTGATCCAGTTCCTAGTATCAGCTCTGGTCACCCCTGCTGTTGGAGAGTGTCTCTTTTAAAGCCTGAATTCAGAATAGTTGAACAACACTACCATTTCTGTTGCTTGTTTTTTCCCGGTTTAATGCTGGAATTTTAATTTCCACTGCAGTACGGATAACAGAGTGAATGTTTAAAACAAGCTAAACATTGTTTTCTTTGTTCTGGACAAATGTAAAACTCAGATCTACCTCAGAATATTACCTTCTGTAAGTCACCCTATCCTCAGATTTTGTACTCACCTCTATTGTATTCTGCTAAATATAGTACCCCCTCCCTGGGCAGAGCAAACAGACAGATGTACTGTGTGTGACTGTGGTTTAGATGCAAGCTGATCCTGTTTGAAGGTGGTGCAGCTGCAGATCAGACAGGACGACTGCCAGTGATAGTCTGCTTCAGGCTGCATCCTCCCTACTGCATGGTGGATGAGAGAGAGAGAGAGAGAAAAAGGAGAGGTATTAGAGTGCCGGTAACACATAGGGAATTCCTGCACGTCTGTCCTGGTGCTGTGTTTAAACATGTGTTGGATGCTGTCAGAGTAAAGCTCACACCTCCTACCCTCCTAACCTGCTAAACTGTCTCCCTACTACACCCTCCTATCCACTGACTTCTCCCTCTACGGGGCTGCTGTGACATCACTCATTCCCACGCACTCCGATTGGCTGGCCGGTGGATTGTTCTCGCAGCCTACAGTGAGAAATTAAGAGGGAGAGAGGGAGAGAGAACGTGGGAGGGAAAGACAGAGGTGGAGAGTGTGAGAGGGAAAGAGAGAGAGAGAGAGTGAGGGAGAAAGAGACTGAGCAAGAAAGATTGATGCTGAGGCAAGCCGACACTGCACTGCTCTAACTTACACACACACACACACACACACACACACACACACACACACACACACACACACACACACACACACACACACACACACAGTCACATTGCACTACCAAGCTGCTTAACAGGCAGGAAAAACACTGAGTCTGACTGAGTCTGCAGCCGGGCAGCTACTGCAGGACAGGACAGAGGACAGCAAGACGAGGAGAGAACAGGAGGGTCAAACCTTCTCCCTGCTTTGCCACAGAGCAACAGTTTCACCACGCTGTCATCTCTGGAGGTAAAGTGCTCCAGGGAGCTCTTTAAAGACACCTCCCCAAAAAAGGGGGAGAGGCAGCAAGGGCAAGTGTAGCCCTACCAGGTTGCCGTGGATGTCCTGTCATCAGCCCCATGACAACAGGCTGGATTCGAGGTGTAGTCTGGGGTACAATATGGCACGACGAGCAGGGGGCGAAGGCTCCCCGAAAAAGAACAAATCGCTCAACCTGGTGACGGGCTTCTTCCACTACCTCCGTGGTAAGTGGGACAGAGTTTGTATGAATGTGTGTCGAGAGTGTGAGAAAAATAAGTACGTACTGGCAGTGTGTGTTTATATTGCATGTGTGGTAGGGTATACTGTGTGTGTTTTAGCATGGCACTGCAGTATGGACTGTGTGTGCGTGCTGTATGTGAGCCTGTGCATTTTGCACTGTTATTTCATTACTAAGTGTTCCCTGCAGGGGAGATTTTGTTAGCTGTGTACAGGGTTTGTGTTAAGCAAAATGTGCAGACATTTCAAGGGGGCGTTTCCACTATGGCAGAGTGTGTGTCTGTCTGTCTGTGTGTGTGTGCGGAGGTCGCTGAGCTCTGAGCCTACAGCAGGTGAAGCAGGCATACCCAGCAGACGAGTACCAGTTCACTGCGTGTGTCACAGCTCAGCGGGCAGACTGTCAAAACGTTAGATTTCTTATCTCTCTGTTTGACCCTGTGGCAGTGCGCCTGTCTGCCCATCTGTACATGGATACATTGCATTTAGCATTCTCTCTCAATGTCTCACTGTCTGATAGATTAGATTAGATTGCACCAGACATTACCATAATGTGTCTTTGAATTTTTCTCCTGTCACATAAGCTATCTATTCTATGAGCAAAACTGTGAATGCCTTAGAATGGTTGCTCTATGTCTTGGCACAGCCTCTGAGATAACAAACTAGATTTTAATGATATTTCATTATGGTCATCTTCACTGTGGGGGGTCAAAGTGGGAACTCCGGGGCTGCGGATGAGACTAATGATGATACAGGCCAACACTAGTCAAGTGTGTTAAAATGCTGTTGCGAGGCTCGGTTTTTGAGGACGGCTGTTTCCCCCTTTGTGATATTGAAAGAATGTGAAAGTGTGTGTGCTTAAGTGCGATTGTGTGTGTGTGGTTCAAAGTCACCTCGTCCCTGAGACTGAGAGACTGGCACCACGCTCCTGCAGACATGATCACCGTCACACACACATGCTCCTGCTCCAGGATGTGGGGCCAAATCTTTCTCATTCTCATCCAATATCACCTCCCATCAATATTTGATACCTCCTGGACCCAATCAAAAGATGAATTCATAGAGCCGGGATCTGCTCAGTGGCACGTATGACTTTGCGTGAATGTATCTGCATTATGTATGAAACCCCCCCTCACACACACCTCTCTGTTGCACCCCCTCCCTCACTGTTCACATCTGCCCACAGTACCTAGTGGCACACTAACCAACTTGTGTGCAATCAGAACGTCAGCATATTTCATTAAGGTGGAGGAAAGCACTGCGTCAGACGTCCTCTCTCGCTGATAACATGCTTATCTCAAGGATATTGCTCTGTTGCGCAGACGGGACAGAAAAAAAACACACTGTCACATGTGCCAGTCACTGTACATGATTGGATCCTTGGAGTCCCAGGCAGACTATACATTTTGTCCGTGCACATTATAATGGGATTCATGTGGCAGCTGCACATGAATGTTGATTACATATGTAACCGTTGCAGAAGTCCCAATTGTTATTGCATGGGTTGCAAGCAACAATATATCTCGCTGTCAAAAGGGAATCAGGAAGAGAATATTACGGCAGTAAAGCAGTGGTTGCTTCTAAAAAACCTGCAGAACATATACAATATTAAAACTATCTCTACACTGTGTTTGCCTTTGTGTGTTTGTATGAACCAAATGTTTGCTTGAGCACATGTGCGAGACAAGGTTTGATTTATATCTAGTCCTCATTTAAGTTAAGTGGCTTTTTAGGGAACATGGTCAGCAGATATCTATGTTATTGATTGTGCCTTAGCTAAATGGGCTTTATCGCTGTAGCGACCACAAACAATGTCCTTCCATAAATGTAGGTTAACCAGTACATTGGGGGAAAGGTAGACATTATATAAACTGATTGCATGTTTGAACTGTAGAGCAAAAATTGAATATACCCTCTTATAGATTGTGGCAGAGGTACATGTCATCATATGTGAAGGAGCACAGCCCTTTTATCATCTAAAGGGCACTTTTGAGAGCCGGATTTTGTTTCCACTGTAAGAGGAGTCCAGCTAGCAGAAATGTCATCTTTAAATGTCAAATGCCTTCTCTTACCATATCTTTGTATGGTATGATGCGGTGCGACTAGGTTCAGACACATTAGACGGACCGTAATATTATCAAAGTTAATTAGAGTCACCATCCAGCGCTGCAAACCCAAAATAAACTCTGTAAACAATAGACAATGAGAAGATTGTGTTCTAATCCCGTCTTTGTTTATTATTGCACGTGACTGATAGTGATGCTCTGGGCTCTGATTTACAGATGAGCAGGAGGCTGTGCAGAAAAGGACATTCACAAAATGGATCAATTCCCACTTGGCAAAGGTAAGAGAGTCTGGTTTATTCCCACTGCTGCTGCCAGCATTGTGTGTCCCTTTACCCAAACACTGGGGCTGGAGTGTGGATTGAAAACATCTCATTGCTTTTCCACTTCCACTCACTTTGCTCTTCTCTTCTCTGTCCACTGTTCTCTCTGTGACAATTGCTCCATTTTCCCATAACACACATTGGAGCTGGTCATGGGACTGACTGTGCTAAAACCACACACACACTCACACACACAAAAACACTCAGACACACCCCACTTGTTCTCACTTGCATGCCTTTCATATTTCTTTTTATTCCTCCAATCTCTTGTAGCTTGTAGCAAGGATTTACTCTCACTCTAATTACCACTTTCACATGACAGCATTTCATACACGGCATATCTTTTTTTCCTTCAAGCTACTGTCAATAATTTCAGTCTTCGTAATCTGTAAGCTCTCTATCTCAATATGGGCTAATTTAGATGGTTCAGGATAAGGGTTTTTAGTCAAAGACTGTCCTTCATTTGCCTCTTCAATGAGCGTAGATAGCAGTATATCTGTCACTTTTACTAAACTATTACACTTGATGCAGCTGGATGCCGAGGGCCCACCGCACGTGTGTAATTATTGTATTATACTGCATTAGGCTCCTCAATTTAACCCATTACTGCTTGAATAGTGTGTCAGGAATGGGTGGACAAGGCAAATATGGCACAGTGCAACACAATTAGGTGCTATTTTAATCTGCAACGCTCCTTTCAAGGCTTCCTATTTGATTACGACAGCCATGGAGGCCTTGGACCGCGGTGACGTGGAGCAGAACATTCATTTGAAATGCACTCTGGAGGGAATAAACCTTGACGTAATATTAAATATCATGTCCCAAAACCGTGCCGGCAGAAAATTACAAACAGTCCAATACTAAAATGCCTTGAATTTTTTATAGCGTTTAGGTAAGCACATAGTTTATTTATTGAATCATTTTTACGCAATAGAGAAGAGCCAAAGTCCAATTGCATGGTTGTTGAACATGTTTGGATTTGAGTGATTAGGGGAGGACAGTATTCAGAGGGATACCAGGCAGTGGGATCCCCAAACTGTCTGGATTAAAAAGTGTTGAGGAATATTCCAACATTTAGCAAAATGCATTTAATTGCTACTGCCCAGAGTTTAATGAGGAGATTAACACCACTCTTACTTTTAATGGTAAATATAAAGATGGCCTCTGGATCGTAGTTTAGCATATTAAGACAAATTTAACAGATTACATCTTAATGAATCCACCCAAAAGCAGAAGGGAAAATACGACAATTTATAGAAGAGGTTATCGGCCAAACTATTTATTTGCTGTGATTGGTGACCTCCCGGAGTCACATGCTGTAAAAAATCGAAAGGTTAAATTTGCACATACGTTTTTATACTTGTTAAACAAACAGGAACGTGTGTGTGTTATTGTTTCAGCTTAAGAAGTGCAGGGGATTGTGTTACCTTCAGCTACCTATCCTGTTTCTAGTGTTTGAGCAAAGCTAACCACACAATCTACTTGTCTCAGCTTCATATTGACCCTATATATTGGCATCGATCCTGTCAACTAATTCTCAGCAAGAAAGCAAAACAGCATACTACTGAATGTCCAACGCTTCTATTATTTTAACCTGAAGTGCAATAACATACGTTTTGTAGGACCAGTAGACCTTAGACTGAAGCCCAACTCCTGCAACGAAAACCCCTATAAGCTGGTTTGACAAAGATTCGGCAAATTACATTTAAATTCCCCTAAATGAACCGATTCAGCTAATCAATAGATTACTGATAATATCACACTGGCCAATCAGAGGAGATAACATTATTTGTTCCCCTCTTCTCCCTCTGATCAAATTAGTCGCTCTCCTCCTCCCCGACCATTATGAAACTGCTTACCCTTTCACCTGATGCCTGACGTTGCCATAGTGACACTGATTGGCCCACATTTGTCTTAAAAAATGTCTGGGTAGTCACGGCAGCTTGGTAAATGTTCGGAGAGCTTTGTGATGAGTAGGGGGTAAAAGTCAAATCAGCAGGTGCGGAGGATCTGCTGAAATAAGAAGCTGCATTCTTTAAAATGTCTTTTTGTTAACCAGTACAGATGAAATGGCATCTTTTGGGCTTGTCTCACATGTGTTGATTATCTACAAAGACCCATTTAAAGAGAGAGAAAATGTGTGAGAGAGACAGACAGAAGCTTTAACAGTTGGTTTTGCTTTGCTCTCAGAAGGATAGATCATGCCCTTGGCTATGCAGATGATTAGGCCACTCCAGTTATCACAGGTCTTTTAATTCAGCACCTAAAGGTATGTGATTAATCGTTAGGTGAGTTGAGACGTGGCATGAGGGGCTTCCTTTCACTTTCACTCCCCTCCCCCTTACTTTTCCACTCCACAGGTATAACAAAAGAAATATTTTGAGCTCTGACAAAGAGTTTCTATGAGAGGACATATTGGAGCTGGTAATTTATACTGAAGATTAATGACTCTCATTACCCGGGAGTAGTTCAACAGATTAAGTCACCAGTTTTAGACCAAATATATAAACTCTAAAAGAGCAGCAGTACACTTTGAAGGTTTTTTATTTCGTTTTAAATAGTAGGTGAAGCTGTTAGACCCCGCAATTGCACAATTTATTAAATAATACTGCTTCAATATTTATTGCCCAGAATGGTAGAATTTTGGTTCACATGTAAGTATCAGGCTTTAAAGTCGCATCCTGCACTGTAGTAAAGTGACAAAGAGGGTGAATTCAGTGAGAGGGCCCCCAAGTTTTCATTTTGACAAATCCTTTCTGAGAAGGTTAAAGCTTAATTACTGAGTGACCGGTGTGAGCTGCTGAGGTCTCATCGGCGCTCACTCGTTTTCCACCAGTAGAGTAATCAGTGAACCAAGTGTTCTTAGAGATTACCGCAGCAGTAAAGTAAAGCTCCCCGCTCCTCTATCACTATTTACTTCCCTGCTTCCCCTTTTTTCTTTGGTGGGGGAAGAGGGGGATTGAGTGGCTGACATACTCCATGCTCACTAAATTCAAGCCCAATTCGTCATGATACATGGTGTGTGCCTCAGCCAATTTAGCTGCATGGATGTTTTCCATAATTGTTTCATTCTCCAGCTGCAAACTATCCTTTAGGCCTCTTAGTTTTTATTTTGATGGGTAAAAATGTGGTACAGACATTCATGGGTCCCAGATGGTTCCCAATCCTAATGACTTTAAAGATCATCTGGCTTTTGTTCTAGCATCACCACGAAGGAGACATTTCTTATGAATTATATTTCTCCACTGTTGTGACATTTTGTACGGAAATGAATGTTCCCATCATGATGAAATGCAATAACTCCAACCTTTTGGTTTATTACTAAATAAAAACATTCCCATCAGCGTCATCTGTAAATTGTGTTTAGGGCTAATTAGCACTAAACTAAAAGACTAAAAACATAGTAAAAAATGAACTTGCGAAACCTCTGGGAATTTGTATTGTGAGCATTGTGAAGTTATTATTTAGCTTTAATCACTACTTCGCCTAAAAACAGCCTCACAGAGCTGCTAATATCGCTGTGTTTTATTACCCATCAAAAATAAGAAATTATGTCAAATTGGATGTAGGACCCATAATGGTAATTATAGAATAAAAGCATTTACTTATATATTTTTTAGCATACTAGTAGGAGGGGTCTTTGAATGACATATGTATTAGGAAATAGCTGTTAGGCTGAGTGTTACACACCTCGGACTGCAAAAGCATTTTAGGTGTAGAAAAACGTTAATTTATTTACTTTGCGAAAAGACACATAGGCATCTACAGCAGCATACAGCACACTCCTTCTTTTGTCCTCAATAAACAAGAGCATGACCTACCCCCCTTGTAGAATAAACAGTCATGTTCAGGTTGACAATTAAACTTATGGATGCGACATATGTTTTGTACATTTTCCAGTATTTTCCACATTGCTTGTATCTGAATCTTAAAGTAAAGGTCAATTTTTCATACCATTTTTTTGTTGTTGACATTTTGGGTCTAGTCATCCCTTGCTGCAGCATTTGACTGCAGCCATTTCCACAGGATGGCTTTCTTTTTTAAATGCCAAAGTATTGTAAAGATCCATTCATCCTGTGCAAAAAGTGTATATGGGTTTTTTTTCCCAAAGGATAATGTCACTATGATTCTTAAAGTTAAAGTTATAATTTTTTTTTGCTTTTGCATTCATAAAATGCCATTTGAGAAGCTGGCAAATACATTACCCATACATTCAAGATAATTGGACGATAGGGAGCTGGTGTCAATACTCCCTTCAAATTGTATGTATTGCAGTTCAGAGTGAAACCCTTCAGTCTCTCTTTGTGTCTGAACCTCCATCTATCTTTCATGCTGTTGATCTTTTGGAATCCACTGAGTCCGTTGTACCAGGGGAACAACATGAGAGCGCAGACAGACGTCCTGAAACTCCTCTCCTCACAATCAATTATGGCCCAGACACACACATATGTAATTAGCTCATTAAGGCCTTGATTCATTTTTTTTAGCTCATGTGGCTGAGCAGAGGAAATGGATATTACTTTCTTATTTTATAATTAGTCCGAAATTTCCTCATTAGCTTTGGGATTATAATGAACAAATAGGTACATTTAACTTCAATTAGCTCATGGTATAATCTATCCCTTTGAAGGGGTCTTTGTAAGTGTTTCTTCTGACAGTTTATGATATGGGCACAAGTGCTGTCTGCATATTCTAATATCCAAATCCACGAAATGACATTAGACGAGGAATTAGCGAGAAAAGCTACTGTATTTGCTAATTAATTTTGAAAGACGTGAGGTTAGTGTCTCTTCTCTCTTTGGCTTCTATCATTTTTCTCGCTGCCACTCTTTTCTACTCAATTATTCCCCCCTCGCGGACCCACGTTGGGGGTTATATATTTTTCTCCACTCGTTCATCTCTGCTTTAGCCGTTTCTCTCTCTTTCTCCTTTGCTCCCTTTGCTGTTAATCTCCCTGTGAATGGCTCACTCGTCTGAACGCCCCCCCCCTCTAAACCTCTCCTCAGCCCCGGCATGTGACTGTACTTTAAGAGAAATCCTTGATGAGGCGCCTGCAAAAAACAGAGATATGTGGATTTCCCCGAGTCTAGAAGTCTGTGTCAGGTCAGGGAGGAAGTCAATGAGCAGGATGCAGTTTGAAATCATCAGCATATTTTAGGATTTGAGGACCCCATTCAGAGCCGGCTGAGCCCCTGCTTTACGCCTGAGTATAGCTGTCAGTAATACTCGGCACAGCCAAACTCTTTTGGCACTTCGAGTACATTTCATGAGGATTTCCTTTATCCATGTTTCACAAGTTCAAATGAATGTCTTACAATGTAATATATTTATGGTATTCTGGTTTATTTATGCGCTGTGCCACTTAGGATCATGTTCGGAAAAACACTTCTTGCCTCCAGTTTTATGTACATTGCAAGAGCTATTAAGTTTTAAATCCCAGATTTTAGCATTCCAGGAAAACTGAGAAACCTTTGTTTGGGTTTATGCCATGCCACGTTTACATAAACAACAAAAAACAATTTAACTTGTTAAGCCCGGGCAGCAGACCTTTTATTTATAGCTGTCTATTGCAAACATAAACATTGTTTTTTTCTTCTTTTATAGCTTTTAAATGTCAAAAACCAAAACCTCTACCATTACCCCAGGCATTACATCATTATCGTATTTGTTGTTTTAGCATATTGTTTGAAAAGATTAAAGTCAAAAACGTTTTTACAATAAAGTCTCATGGGTATGCTTGTTTTGTGATGCAGCGTGTCCCGCCTCTGGTGGTGACGGACCTGTTCGAGGACATAAAGGATGGCGTGATGCTGCTGGCCCTGCTGGAAGTCCTCTCTGGACAAAAACTGGTGAGTCTCACAATCATTTCTACAGCATGTGATTTGGCCACAGAATTATAACACTTCATTTCCACTGATCTCCTTGGATTACATTTGAATGTGAGCTGATATAACACGGAACAGATTATATTTGGTTGTTTTTCCTAAAATAATAAAAGTCAGGGCACCTGCTATATTGCAAGTGTTTTAAACAAAGCCACATACTGAATGCAGTGCATGTGAACTGGCCACAATAACATGGACATGTCCATTGATCGGCTTTTATTAGTTTGAATTGACTAGAAAAACCCAGATTAACAAGGACAGATCAGAGTTCACAGCACAGACAAAGACATCCACACACACACACACACACACACACACACACACACACACACACACACACACACACACACACACACACCGCCTGAGGATTTTACCCGACCAATATTGCCTAAGGTCTAAGCTGTCTGTCGTATTGATCCGAATCTTTATAGTCAAACACTGCTCTGATTGAAACTCTTGTTCCTTCTCATTGTATTAGCAAACACAAATAAAAGAATTCATGAGAAAATCTGGAATAATGTCTGTGCTTCCCGACCGTTATTCCCACACTGGAGCTTATCTTCTTTCATCCGCACAATATCATTTTTTTTTCTTTCCCTCTCTGTTTCTCTATTTCCAATTCCCATTGTTCTCCTTTTTCCTTCCAGCCATGCGAGCCAGGCAAGAAGCTAAAGAGGATCCACTGGGTCGCCAACATCGGTACAGCGCTAAACTTCCTCGAGGGTAGGAAGGTAAGAGTTCAGGGTCTCTTTTTATGTTTTTTCTTCTTCAATGCTTTCCCCCTCCTGCTCAGCTGTTGCCCTGTGGGTGCAAACACTGCATCCTGACCTTGTGTGACCCGTTTCCCCTTCATCCCCGCTTCTTCGTTTCTCCATCTTACCACAGCCCGCATTTATCCTGAAAGCAACATTCTCTGTTTTTCAAGGTTTTAAAATGTAAATAAATAAGCAGAATTCTGAAACTCAAACAAAGACCTTGCTATATTATGGCTGTTAATAATCTGTCACGTATTTGCTTGGCTGCCTTAATAAAATATATAAAAAAAGGAATTATTGGACTTTTTAATCCACATATTTTGCTAGACATCCCACACTGCTTTCCGAGCCTTATTTACAGAATTACTTTCCAAAATGCTCAATATGGTTTTGGATGTAATCATTTAACTGCATCTACTGGCCCTCTGTGAGATTAGGAACATATTTTCCAAGCTCCCACCAGCTATTCCTTAAATATGCATAAATAAAGCCATAAGTATGAGCTGCTGCAGGGATATTGATTTGTCTTCCTCAAGTGTGACAGGGTTAAAACCGTAAATCCTACACCATTAATCTGCTGTCTGGAGATGAGACGTCAGTGGGCACTCTGTGTGTGTTTGACTGTCTAAATCTCTGTGTGTAGAAAAAATTAAATGTAAATATGCTCAATATAAATCTGATGTATGTCTAGACCATATTTACATTTTGCTTTAGAGGGCAAATCACTTTACCGCCTTGTTGACTGTAATATAAACTGGGAGTTTTAAACACCTAACAATAATGTTCATTGGAGATGAACGTATTTTGGATTAATATGTAAACCATCAAATCTCAGAAAATACTGAAAAATCTATATTTTGTCTGACTACTGTCACTTTCTCCTGATATAAATCAAAGAAAATCAGACCAATTCTGGTCTAAATCTTCATTTTTGAGAAGCGCGGACCATCAACTGGTTTGCATCTTAGTTTTACAATCGACTCAAACCATTCGTTAGCATAAATGTTTGTCAATAAAGTCAACTATCCGACTTCCATTCATTCTTAATATTCATAAGCCACAAACTGTAACAATAAGAGCTGCATGCTGTGACGTCAACTGGATGTTTTTTTGTGTTGTTGCTGCAGATGTTTTCTAAAATGCTCTGCATGTGTTGTCAAGAGATTACAGAGCTGCAGTATGTCCACCAGAGCAGCTTCAATTGTAAGGGTTCACTCTGCAAAACTGCTTTTGCTTAGACAGCTTTTTCCTGTGAGAGGAACTTGCTGATCACTTGAAATTTGGTGCGAACTTCCACATTTTAAAGACAGCTACCAAATCCACTTTAATTTAGCTACAAACCTGTACTCGTGCCTAAAAATGAATCTCCTCGCTGTTTTAGTATCTTTTCATAAAATCCCTTCTAAGGACTGGGGTTGCAAAAAAGCATTGGCTGTAAACACTGTGATACTGGCTTCAGAAAGCTGTTTGTAGTTACCATGTATAGTCTATGTGTCTCTGTCAAATAACCTTAAATCAGTTGGTGAAGATGTTCTCCTAATGCTACGCATACTTTGTCAAATTAACAATTTGCTTGTGTTGTGTGCATGTGTTCTCTTATTTTGCGTTGAGCTTTCAGGGCCACCATACAAACACTTCTATTAACCATTCCACTTCACATTGCTGTGTCGAGGTGCTGGGATGACCTGCTGTGTTTTCTAATATAACATCATGTATTGCATGTATTCTTATCAGCCACTATCCCACGCTGCCCTTTCTGCCCCCAATCTCCTCTCCCATGTCTGTCCACATATAAACGGAGGGGCTTGCATTACCACATGATGACCTGTTGTGCTGCACGACACAGTAATACAACCCTCAGTGTGATCATATAGAATAATTCATCATATCAGTAGATACAGCCCTCTCTTTCTCCCTTTTCTTGCCTCTCTCTATGTCAATCTCTGGTGGATATAATCCCTGTTGCCTGCGTAGGGGCGATATATCTTTCCTCCCAGCTAACCACTCAAGCTATCTCAGCTCAGAGATGCTACTGTATGTTTTTAATCAAATGCATCTAAATGATCTCTCTCTCTCTCTCTCTCTCTTTCCATCTTCCTCTTTCCTTATCTGCCCTCCAGTCTGCCTACAGAGGATCTCCGGTCAGTATTCATTACGTTACTGCACTGGTTTGTTCAGGACATGGCATAGATAGGGTTAAGATAATAAAAGTTACCAGATAGATAGGGAAATGTTGTGTAATGAATCCCTATGTATGAGATTAAAGTAAAATGTTAGCGGATATACTGGAATTGATCGCAATCTGTAATTAAAAAGGTTCTGTTGTGAGATATTGAACTATTGGATATCTTGTTTTGACACAGATCAAGCTTGTGAACATCAACTCTACAGACATTGTCGATGGACGGCCGTCAATTGTATTGGGGTTGATGTGGACAATCATCCTCTATTTCCAGGTAAATAGACTTTTAGTTAGTTATGTTATAAATCAGATAACTGAATGCAATGTATATCATTTAGGATTTCACAAAATGAAAGAATAAGACAAAGCAAGGAGAAGGAAAGTGTTGGTAGCCACATTTTGTGTTGTGAATGTCTATTTGAAATCACCACATAAAGCTCCAGAACTTCATTACTGCCAATATTTAATGGGCATGTTAATGGAACATCCTCAAACCACCATCCAATATAAAATATGCAGAAAACTTAATTAGTTTTGTAAACTGGTAGTACTTAATAGGAAAGCAGGCTGCATGCCATCTTTTCCTATCAGGTTATATGTAGAAATGTTATCCATCGAGACATTTAAGATGAGAAAATCAATCTTCTGAAGCATCTCCACTGAAATCGAGCAGTTGCTACCTCAGGCATTACAGACATGATCAGATCAACAAAAACGTAATCACAACACTACAGTCACTAAGCAGCATCAGCACAGAGATCTCTGCTGTACCAGCTAACATACAGATATTAAATAAAGGAAATGTACAACTGTCGAAAAGACTTACTGACATGTTGATGTATTTAATCATTCTGATGTTTATGGATTTTCTAAGTTACGAGCAGCCTCAGTTTTGGCAGTGTGAGAGAAGCTGAGAAGTAGATTATGTGTGGAAAGCAATAAATCTTTACCAATTGAACGTCTGGCTAGGCTGAAGTTTAATAATACCCTTTGTGTTTGTTGTCCCATTTTACACATGTGTTTAGTAATCTTTGTTTGCCACACATGGATGGTACCATCAAGGCTGGTGGTTATTATGTCATTATTTGTCAACCAAATTGATATTCTGCTCAATAATAGCTACATCAAATAAGAAGCCACTTCATGACTAATGTGTATGTTTATACTTGCTGTGTATTACTGAAGGACGTCAGCTGCATGAGTTGCTTAAACCAAACAAAGACAATAATTACGTCCCCTCAATCACAATAATTGAGCTTAGTGTGCCTTAGGCAGCATTATAATGAATAAACTAAAGATATAAAATGATTCTGGAGAAATTGTGCACTTATGTTCGCCTGATTTCTTTACGGTTTCCCATCTTTTCAGATTGAGGAGCTAACCTGTAGCTTACCGGCACTTCAGGCCGTGTCCAGCAGCACTTCTTCACTGGACAGCTCCACCAGCAGCACTGAGACCCACAGCCCACCGGTCAAAAGAAAACCCCCCCCACCCGTGCAGGGCGGAGTCAGAAAGGCTCTGCTAAAATGGGTCCAGCACACAGCCACCAAGTATGTCACCTCCCTTATTTAAGTGTCTTATTTTCAGAACTAAATATGCAAAAGGAACCATTTTGTGATTTTTTCATCTGCTTTCATGTTGTGATTCTCTGTTCTTTGTAGACGTTTGGGCTTGGAGGTGAAGGACTTTGGGCCCAGTTGGCGCACAGGGTTAGCATTTTTTGCCGTTATCAATGCCCTTCGACCCAATCTAGTCGACATGGAGCGTGTATGGAGGAGGCCCAACCGAGAAAATCTACAGGAAGCTTTCTCATTGGCTGAGAAAGAGCTGGGTGTCCCTCAACTTCTCGACCCAGAGGGTAAATTAAGTTTACATCGCATTTCTTACTGACTTTGTCTTTGGAAATGAACTGAACAGCTAACAATATGTCCACAGCATCATGGGGTCAAATAAATTGAAGTCATTTGCCTCTATATTGCCTTTTCCTTTGTCTTTGCTATGTTGTATTTATAGGAAAACAACGTCTTAATTTGTGTTACTCACTCAAATAATAAGACCGTACTTATCTTACACATCATTTAAATCC
Organism: Dissostichus eleginoides; assembly: GCA_031216635.1. NCBI lineage: Eukaryota > Metazoa > Chordata > Actinopteri > Perciformes > Nototheniidae > Dissostichus > Dissostichus eleginoides. The sequence goes on along the minus strand of CM062281.1, from coordinate 18,682,423 downwards.
CTGCCTTTTCATCATATAGAGCTGTTTGTCCCCCAGACTACATACATACATTAGCAGGCATGTATCACAGCGTCAGATGTGCACCTCAGTTTACTTCCAAACACCAGCTGTGCCCCGCCACGCCTGCCCTTCAGAATGAACTCTAACAAATCAAGCTTGACATCAATATAATTAAGGTCCATTAGGCCATGAGATTCAGCATGGTGGGAAACCTAAAAACAAAACTTGGCCGCTGATCTCATATGCTCAAGGTTGTTTTCATTTGAGGTGGCAGCTATTTGTGAAGAGATGTCTGTGAAACATATTTTAATCAATTACAGTTATTTTCCCCTTTGAGAAAAACTGTGGAAAGAATGAACAGCTGGCCTTAACTTGATATGACTTCTGATGAAATTAATTTGGTTCCCTCCTTAGATGTTGATGTAGACAAGCCAGATGAGAAATCCATTATGACATACGTAGCTCAGTTCCTGAAGCATCATCCTGACAGAGAGCAGAGCGACGCAGACGGACAGTCAGACGAAGAGGTAACCAGCTGTCACATTTATCTCAGTCTGAATACGTCTTTCATTCTATCCTTCATACTGCATCATGTGTATTTTGTCTTTCCCTTCAGATGTCACAGTTAGTGTAGGAAACTAGGATTATACTGTTTACTATCAACTGTTAGTGTTGGCGTCACAATCTGCAGTGAAAATACTATATCCTCCTATCCATAAATGTTGGTAAGGCTTTATATAGTTACTTAATGTTTTCTACAATGCAGGAACCAGGACTTATCTGCTTTTTATAGAAGGTTAAAACAAATAGTAATTTGACTCAGGTCAGGCAGTGTCTAGCCTATTTTGTGTCTTTCCTTGTTGCACATCTCTCTCTTCGTGTCTCTCCTTGTCTTTGTCTCTCTGGTGTTTTTGTGTGGTGACTTCTTTCCTGTGGTTGTTGTGCGGGCCTCTGTCCTACAGCAGGGTCTTGCTCCTCGCGATATAGAGCAAATGTTGCAGGTAGGTTAAAAGAGTAACTTCGAGGTCCCAGGGGCAGGTTGTCCATCATATTATGCAGCTCAATGCAATTAGCACCCATGCCCGTTCATGGTTTCCATATAAACGTGATTATGGTTTATTTTGTTGGCTCTGCTATTGGATTACAGTATCACTGCCTACTGTACAGTTTATGGATGAGATTAAACATTGTTTTTTTCCCATGTCAAAGCAGAGCCTTTGTACTGTAGCTAATATCGGCTCTTTATCTTACCTGATGTGATATTCCTGCCGTGGGGTTTCCGGGCCATGATAACAAAAGGAAGTCCGGTATAATAAGACATGATATTACCATTTATTAATGTTACCTCCCGCTATGGCTCCTGGTTTCCATTAGCATGACAATGAAAGCCTCTGGCATTGGCAGTGTGCATTGATACAGCATATTTGATGGAAAGCTTGCGAAAAGAGGTTGCCTCTTTTAAGGTGCTAGGAACAGTGATGCCACTAACCACTCACTCTCTGTGTTACAATGTGTTTTGTTGTTTTTCATCACTGTCTATGCTTTTTGTGGTTGTTGTTGTGTCTCACACCTGCTTTGGTATTTGTTGGCAGTTTTTGCTAACATGCTAATATGTGTCCTGAATATTCTCTTGTATTGAATGAAGGTCAACTGGCTCTTGTGATATAAAAACAACAAAATTGAAGAAAGAAAACCTGGTTGTAAAATGATTTGCATAAATTGAAAACAATTGACCAGAAAAAAGTCTGTTACCCTTAAGTATCAGCTTAATTATTTCAATGCTGTCAAAAAGAATAACGTTTGATATCCTTACAGCAGCAAGTATTATACCTGAATAGAGTGAAAAGGAAAAGCTCTCAAACTCAATAGACAATCTGGCAAGCTTTTGAGCAGCATAGTATTATCGTCATGGTAACTTAAAATCCAATGAAATGTTAGTAGGGGGTCTCCGACAAAGTACCCTGTTTAAGCTGAGTGTTTTTGGCAGCTGTGGATTTTTGACATTTTGTCCTACAGGGAGAAGCAGAGGATTAGGAGAACATGTTTAACAGCACATGCCCTCTCTTTTACCCTCTTCCTTTCATCAATCCCTCAAAAATCTATTTGGTTTATCACTTTTGTCACTTCATCTATCTGTTTTACCCTCCGTCTTTTTTTGGTTTTCATTTCCCCTTTGCACTTCCTAATTTCCATGTGCATCTTTCCACACGTTGTTCGCCCCGCCACCCCTCACCCATCCGGCCTCCTAGAGAGAGCAGCGAAAGAGCCTGAGGGAGCTCAAAATGTGGCTCAACCAGCTGGAGAGAGACGCTATACAGGCTCAGGAGACTGAGGGCAATCTCGCTCAACAGTACCAGGTTAGTGTGTGTGTGTGTGTGGGTGGCTGTGTGTGTGTGTGGGTGTGGGTGTGGGTGTGTGTGTGGGTGGGTGGGGGTGTGTGTATGTCTGTGTGTGCACTGTTTGAACTGGGCACACTGGGCACAGACGCTCCTATTATTAGCTTAATCAGTGGCATTACACTGTGGGGATCAGACGGCAGCCGTCATATTTTCAGTCAATCTGGCTTATGCCGCCAAGCCTCGGGATACTTTCCATATTGAGCAGCATGTGGGATACCCCCATTTTCATTGCACATTATTCAGAGGAGTCTGGCAACCTGAGGCCAGCAAGAAGGACAAACAGAGGCAGTTAGCCACATATTTTATGAGGGTCTGAAGGCAATGTGACTCCTATAGGAAGCACTTAGTTTCGATGTCTGTATTCTGTAACATAAATATTTGTGGATCTGTAAATCAAACACAGACTACACTTTTACTTTTTTTCAGTTGTTCAAGAGTCTGCATGTCCAGGTGGAGATGCGGAGGAAGCAGGTGGAGGGGGCTCTGCAGTCCACTCAGAAGGATGGGATGCTGACTGTGGATCAGGCTCTGGTCAAACAGGCCTGGGAAAGAGCCTCTAATAGGGTGAGAGCAGCCGGAGAGTACAAACCTCCTCAAACGTTTCCAGCCAGAACTGAACCAAGAATGTCACTGCTGCATGTGTTTTATCGTGTTGTTATTGTTGTGCCATGAACTGTACATTCACAATCCACTCACAATGTTCCTCTGATTGTCTCTTCAACTCCTTATTTCAGCTCCTGGACTGGCACCTGCAGCTGGACAGGTCTCTGCCAGCTCCTCTGGATTCGGTGGGGGCGTGGCTGCATGAGGCGGAGGGCGCTCTGCGACAAGAGATCATCGTCCATCAGGCGCACGACGTGACAGCTGCCACTGTCCACAGGGCTCTGGAGCAGCACAAGGTTAGCATGCAGACATAGACAGAGGCCAAATGCAACAAAAAAAAATGATGGGTTGCCTGTTCATTTCATATTTTATGTTCACTCTTGTGAGCAGTACACCACTAGCTTCTAAAATGTACTTATCAGAAACCTTTTTGTTTAGTCTCTATAAGTATTTGTTATTCAGTGTGCATGTGTATTTACACTGTGCAGGATGTGTTGAAGAGCCTGGAAACACACCAGCAGGTATTTCAGAGGATCCATAAAGACAGAAGTGTTGATGGAGTCCCTATTCCCCCAGACCAGCTCCAAGACATGGCCGAGAGGTAATTAAGACGCCTGTCGATCATATTTGGTATGGTTTTACATTCTGTAGTGTAAAGTAGAATTTGAGGGGCAAGCTGTAGTTCTAATATCTTTGTGAATATTGTCTTTTTTAGGATGAACTTTGTTTCTACATCTTCTAGCATCCACTTGTCTAGAATGGAGTTCCTGGAGAACAAACACCACATGCAGGGCTTCCTCATTCTAACCGAGTCCAAGCTCAAGTCCTGGATTATAAAATATGGCCGACAAGAGTCCGTGGCAGTGATGCTCCACAACTACATTGTAAGATGAGACTTTGGTTCACTCTATACATTTTGTGCTGACATTTTAAATGACTCTTTAGGGTTCTTATGCTGATCTTTAAAGTTAAGAAAATCATGAAAAGTATATTCCTCTATTGTGTAATTGTAATATATTATTGGATAAAAGTCAAATGTGAAAACAATATTTCATGCTAAATAACTTTCCCTGCTACAGTGCATAATGTACCAGTTATGCTCTATATCTATTATGTTGTTACTGTCAGCTGTGTCTCCTCATATGTATTTATAGATGTTATATTTGTTTCTGTCTTCATCAGTCATTTGTGGAGACGCAACATTTCTTTGAAAATTACGAGGCATTGTTCCAGTCCCTCAAACTGTCTGCTGAGGCCTTTGTCAATGCTGACAGCTCAGGTGAGAAATCACCACTTATACATACATTATTTTTAACAGCTAGCTTTCTCTTTTTTTTACTTATAACTGTTAAATATTTTCCTTTTAGGAACTGCTGATTTCTATTATGATCGAGCTATATTTTGATAATTATTTTTCTTTATATCTTGATCTTGAATGCATCAAAATGAAACTTAAACCCCTTTTCATGCACTAGATACAGGAATGTCTGTGACTGGCTTGCAAATTAAATACTTGGCAAGTGAAGGTATTTAATCATTTCGATGCCAAATTTACTTAAAAATCCAATATTGCAGTGAAGCAGTGCTGCTCAGGGATGCAGTGATTAAAGCCACGTGATTGCCCACATTGGTCCAATGCAATTAAAGATATAGCAGGGATAGATATCACAGTATGAATGTTATGGTTGTTTCTAGATCTAGATAAATGTCAACTTTATTCTCCCTTGTCAACTACTCAAACACCAGTGAAGCTTTCTCTTCCAGCAGCTCGGTCTGCCCCTGTCTGGTTTTTCAGCTCGGTAGAGGGGGAGAGTCTGCAGGCTAGAGCTAAATGAGGTTCCTCCACTCGCAGCTCTCAGTGGGGAATACGACCCCATTTGCTAGTTAGGGGCTGCTCCACTTCTGCAGGTCTCTGGGCGCAAACTGAGCTCGCCTGTTGGTTTATTAAGTTTCAGGGTTGTGCTGCTTTAGGGTATGCAGAGCGGAGAAGTAAGGTATGGAGAGAAATCAGGACATCTGAGGCTTGATTGGTCAACCCCCACACATGAAGCGCCCCCCACCAACAGTATACCCGCATGAGCCCTGCTGGTGGTTTGCAATTTCTGCTCTGATTGGCTGGATAACAGATCATTCAGATGGGCCCAGTTTGAGGTTAAAGCAAACTGATGCAGGAGAGCAGGATAAGGGAATTTGTATATAACGGCTTAAAGGTGTGAAAATATCTGATTAATGTGTACTTGAAACTGGATATCTATATTTGGTGAAGTGATTCATTTTCACCACACTGGCTGATGATATTTTGTGGTAAAGAACTTGTACTACTTTAATGCGTCTAGTGTACCTTGAAATGGAAAGACATCTCCCTAAAGAGGAAGTTTTTGAGGTCAGCGATTTGTCTGCATGTAGCTCCATCAGTCTTCATGTGCTCTTTCCCTGAATGTGTACCATATGTTTGACGCTCCGTACCATATGCCCCCAAATCTCAAAGTTATAGTATATAATCGTGTGAGCTTAACAGAAGTGACCACAAGTCATCAAATTAACTTCATTAAAACAGTTACACAGCAATATCTATCTAAACATAAGCTATATTAGCCTTCATGTACCACTTATCAAACCAGGGTTATAAAAAAGAACCGTATTGAAAGAAAATAAGTCACTGATATATGGAGATGCTAGATTATGCAAAGTTTAGTAAATTAGTAAAATGACTTTGTTTTGAGATTCGGGGTAATGTGAACTCTACTTTCTGTATTCGTCAACATCTGGTCCACAGCATTCTAAATTAACTGTAATTCTCTAAAAATACTTTTTAGGGAGTTAGAACAGCAACAATCTGAACTGTTTGTAATAAAAAAACATGCATCTGAATGTCAGCATTGTCTTGAACAAATAGAACATTTGATTTGATGTCATTGTTGACGTTGTAGTTGATGTTTTATCTCTCCTCCAGTGGATGAGGGTGAGATGGGAGTGCGCAGGTTCATGCGGGAGGTGGTGGCGCAGTGGAGGAGTCTGTCCATGGAGGTGCGCAGCGTGAGGAGCATGCTGGAGGAGGTGCTGTCCAACTGGGAGAGGTACAGCTCCACCGTGGCCTCCTTACAGGCCTGGCTTGAGGACGCAGAGGCAGCCCTGAGCCAGCCGGAAAACACTAAACGGGTATGAGATTCACTCTAAAGGATGTAGGAAACCCCACCACTCTTAAAGTTTTTTTTTAAGAGATTAGGGGTCCTGTCAGACTATATATTAATTTATTAGATGGGCTCAGAGTAGTAGCAATCACATCCACGTCAGCCCAATTTCAAGCATTTGGTCTTCTAAGTGGAATCCTATTAGCAGTCTCCACTCGAGTATCAAATGATCTCCTTGACTTACAACAAGCCACTAAGGATATACCAGTTGTCGCATCACCATGGTTACCTCAGATTCCCATCCCCACCAAGGATTAGACGGCTAATTACCCCAGTTTTTCTTTATTGTCCTTTTGTGTTTCTCCTTATGAATTAATTTCTTTGTCCCTTTCTTTGATTAGCTTTCTTTGTTTCCTCTCTGACACTCGTTCTTTGTGTGGTTCTTTGTTCCTCTTAATTTGTCTCAGTTTCTTTTTTGTCTTTCTAACGAGTCTGTCTCTCATCCAGGAGTTTTTTAGGGATCTCAGCCACTGGATGGATCAGCATGCAGCCATGAACGACGCGGGGAATTTTCTCATTGAAACATGTGATGAGACCGTATCGCTGGATCTCAAGCAGCAGCTTCTTCTTTTGAATGGACGATGGAGAGACCTCTTCCTCAAAGTCCAACAAGTAACAAACAACAACAATTCAACAACACAACTTTAAATACTGTTTATCAGAGAACAAACTAAACTTGGTTAAATAACATTTCTAGGTGGATTTAATGTTTTACATAAATTACAAGTTGGCAGTTTGAAGAGAGTTTAATTTTTCCCCAGGTCTGATAAACAAAGATACTTCTCTTGATAAAATCAATCCTACAGGTTGTATTTTCTCTCCTTTGTTGCAGTATGCCCATGCAGACGAGTTGGAGAAGTGGAGAAAAGACCACCTAAAGGCTGTGTTGGCCCTCAAAGAGCTGCTGGACACAGCCGAGGTCAAGCTCAATGTTCCTGTCCCGATATCTTTCCTCAACGTTAGAGCCTTTCTGCAGGACGTGGAGGTGAGAAAAGCAAGAACCGTCAGAATAGCGCAATAATAAGAAAATAGCACTAATAAGCAGGGATTGTGGTTGATTCAGCTTATACGATTACATTATAACTATTACATTTTCTAAAAGCGTGTTTTATGTCCATAGACTATCAGTATATGATCCCAACTTCCTAACTTGTTTCCTAACTGTGATTTGTACTGTCGAAGTCTAATCCGTAGTTCAGCTCTTTAGAGACAATTGAGATGATTTAGGATCATTTCATCATCCTCCCCAGTCAACTTCCTTGTGAACTTGCTTTCTGAAGCTGTTGCTGAAGAGTTACTGCTTGCTTTATGTCCCTGCTGTTTTTAAACTAAGATCTTCAGACGACCTCGTTGCAGGTTGTTGTTGTTATTGCCAAAAGCTGTTTTGATGAAATCGCATTCAATTTAAGGATGTCTAAGTTGACCCTTTGCCTCCACGTCTCATCTCAGAATACCAAGCAAAAGGTAGTTGCCATGGAGACACAATATAAATTGGCTGCCCGCAGTGCTCAGCTCCTTGCTAAGGATGCGCCACAGGATGAGGCTGCCAGGGTCATGGCAACTATGGCAACAGCCAAAAGTCAGCTGAGTAAGGTTGGTATCATTTACGTCAAAAAAATTAGGTATACCACAAAATGTATCTCAAATATTTATTTCAAAGGAATTCAATTACCCTTACTCCTCCTTTAACATTCTCAACACACCTTGTTGTCACTTTCTGTGTCACTATTTAAAGGCCCTAATTGTTTTTTTTTGCCTCCAGGTGAGAGAGCGGTGTCCTTCCCTTGTGAGGGAGTGTCATGTTCTCCTGCCATTGTTGGAGGAGATGGAGAAACACATCACCGCTTTTTACCAAGCTCTGGAGCGGGCCAGTCGCATCACCTCTGCCGACAGAGAAGCAGACACACAGACCCAGCAAAAACAAAAGTGGCAGGTAAGATATGATGACAATGAAAGGATTTACTTTAAATGGTTACCAGGTAAAAGCCTGACTGGTATGCAGGAAGATTAGGTTTTTCGTATTTTAGTAGTTTTGCATCAGTTTAATAGTTAAACAACATAAATCATGGATATTTCTGGTACATTTATAATCATTTATTTTATCCAGCAAGTGGTTAAAATAATCTGTTTATAGGTGTCTTCTGACTTGTGGCTAAAATGTGTGAGTTTCTTGAAAAAAATGTATTAAAAGGAATGAAGGCAAAATATAGAAAGAGAGCCTGGCTGTAAAAATGTACAATGAAATATAATCATATATGCACTATTGTGTCTCTATTTTAGCCATTACATTACCAGTACCCAGTTATTTATATCACATTTATCTTACAACTTTACAACCTTGTTTTACTGTAACCTTTTTGTCCAATTAAAATACAATTGTTGATTTAAAAGAAGACATTTTAATATTTAAATACACCGTTATTGACGCATATCCATATTTGTCCTTTCCACATTTTCTTCAGGATTTGTTAAACCAGCAGCAGAGCTGTAAACGCTGTCTGTCAGTGATCGAGAGGAATCACCACGCTCTGCAGAGGGCGCTCTCCTCCAGTAAGGTGCTCCGAAACTTCGACCTGTCCCTGCTTCAGAAGAGAGTCTCTGAAATACAGAACTCGACGCAGGTAAATGTGAAACAGACATGTTCGCACACCAGAGTGCCACACAGATACTGCATTACCCACAACGCTGAGTACATTAATGAGATTACAAGAACATCAAAACACCCAGGAGGCAACAGTGCAGATATGACTTACTCATGTGTCTCACTGCGACATAAGACAAATAATGTAATTACACTGTATTTCCGAAGAGACCCGTTACAATCACCTACTGTCCGTCCTCCCAGGCTTTGCTGAAGGAGGTGGGGGAATGGAGGAGGCAGGAGGAGGCCAACAACTGCCTGAGGAGGAGGTTTGAGGAATCGAGACAAGAGTTGGAGAGAGTGCTGAAAAAAGCTCAGGGCTGCCTGAGAGAGACTGGAGATGCTGAGGAATTACTGAAGAAGCACAGCGTAAGATCAAAACATCTGCTGTAAATAAAGGCAAACATGAAGCTAATATGTACAAAAACAATATTGGCTGGTAAATCTTCTCTGGACCACAAAGACACACAGTTACAGTCGCAAAACGTACAGAAAATACTCTGCAAGTCACTAGGTTTTTAGATCTAGCAAACAATAGAAACTTAATAAATGCTTCTCTCTCTTTTATCTTTTTTTGTTTTCTGGACAGGACTTCTTTGGGCAGCTGGACCAGCGGTTGCTGAGCGTGTTCTTGAAGGCGTGTGATGAGCTGACGGACATCCTTCCACAGGAGGAGCAACAGGGTCTGCAAGAAACTGTCCGCAGGCTGCACAAACACTGGAAGGTCAGGGGTCACCGTGCTTTAACAGTCTCACTAATTACTGTACATCTCTGGAGGCGCTTAGCCGATACTTCATTAACTTAATCAAGAAAACCTTTGGCTTTGATAGAGTTCCCTCCAGTCTGTTTCCAATTAACCTGTACTAGTTAGATTAAAATGCAACCCTCTCAGTGTTTACTCGCAGTCTCTCTGGAGGATATTTTGTTTCTGAAGAGGATACAATATGAGACTGAAACTCATGTTTATTATACTGTATATCTTATCTACCATGTCTGTCATACTTGTCTTTTCCACAGGACATCCAGAGCGAGGTACCGTCTCATCTGCTCCGTCTAAAAGTGGAAGTGGAGTGGAGCAGAGTGGCTGTGATTATTAAAGACTGCAGATCAGAGCTGGACAGAGAAATGCAAGCTCTGTCAGGCACCTGCACCAGTGAGCGAGTGATCAAAGAGCACAGAGTGAGCCCCGGATTTAAAACTTAAAGTAGATTAAACCAGGAGTGAAATAAAACAAAGATAAAATCACTTAACGTCAGCTCCATCATCACTTTGGAGCCTCCTACATTTAACATTCCCTTCACTCTTATCTCCAGACTTTTTTCAGGGAACGCAAACATCTGACTCTGTGTGAGAAGAGGATTAGAAACATGGAGGATCTGTGTCACAAGTTACCTGACAACGACCCAGTTTATCGAACGCTAGACTCCACCAGGAGGACTGTAGAGGAGGTTACAGAGCAAATCAAGAGCACCTATCTCAAACTGGAGCATCACCCTGATAAATGGAAAGAGTGGAATGATAGGTAAAGCTCGACAAAAACTCAAAGACATGACGGTATCTGCAAAATCTTAAGGCCTGACATTTTTATTACTGGAGGTGCTTTAAAGTAGTTCCTTTTTCTAGGTTTTGTGAGATCTCTGATTGGCTCTCATCCCAGAGGAGGCAGGTGAGGCTTTTGAGAGAAACAGCAAGACATTCCAGCCATCAGGAACAAGTGGATGCTGCTGTTCAGGTTAGGAAGCACATTATATATCCTGCTGTCGGCACAGAGATGATGTGATGATTCATTACTGCTCAGTCTTAGTAAACCTGCATTCCCTTCTTGCCTTAACTATTTTCAGACTCTGCAGGAAGCAGTAGATGCCCGAGAGGAGAGCCTGTTGTGGCTTAAGAGCCGTCTTGCTGGGCTTTCTGAGGTTAGCTCTGATCTGGAGGTCCAGAGACAGAGAACAGCCTTGGCTAAACTCTCAACTGACCTGCGGGCACTCTTTTCTTCACTCTGCCAGGTATTCTGAGATATTCCGAATACTAAAATGTATCTCTTGTATTTCCTTCTTTCTGTCTGATCCTCTGTTTCCCTCATTCACAGTGGGGTGAGGAAGGCTCTGCTATGTTCCAGTACGAGGAGCTGAGGGAGGAGGTGTGTGGCGCTCTCGAGGAGGTCCTGAGGGTGAGAAGGGAGGCTGAGGAGCAGATCAGCAGCATCCTGGATGCTGAGGGGCTGGAGGAGGCCAAACAACTTTATCTTATTCACCAGGTGTGTGTAGTGTGGAGGCAGGAAAGTGGCGATGTGTAAAGATATTTTTAAAACGATACTTAAACTTCACTCCCCACTGCTGCAAAACTATTTATTTTCTCCTCTGACATTTTGTTTTTCTTTTCTTTATGTTTATTATAGCACCACCTTAAGCGCCTGCATACTAACAGGAGAGACGCGGAGCTTCTGGTGGCCCACTGCCGCCAGCTGCAGAAAGGCGAGGGTCTCAGTCAGTCTCTACATCAGCTGGAGGGAGCTTTCAGAGATGTCGACCACAAATCAGGGGCGAAGGAGCACAACCTGCAGGTATATTGAGCCTGGTGTTTTCTAACGTGTAAGTCTGCTAATGTTAGCATGTGTGAGAGTCCAACACTCCCCTGCAGTCATCATTGATTGGTCCAAGTATTGATTTTTAAATTGCATGCTAATTTGTTAATGTGTATTTTATCGTCATTTGTTTAAACACTTCTATCACTGTCCTCAAATTGATTAGAAAATCAACACGTGTATCCAAAAACGTATGTGTCTGCAAGATACCATGTTAAATGTTTGTGTGTCTGTCCCTCTAAAATATTCACAATTAAACTCTTGAGTTAAGTTAGATTTTGAGATGATGCTATGTTAAATCATTACATAGAGAGAGATTTATGATTTACCCAGTGATTTTATTCTGATATTTCTTCATAACCTCAAGGAAACTCTGAGCACCTGGCAGCATTTTGAAGCAGAGAGAGAAACAGTATGGAGGTTTATCAGTAACACCAACAATGAGCTGCACAAAGAACTTATTTTCAACAGCGTGGACAGCCTGAAAACTGAACTGGAGCATACCAAGGTGTGTATGTGCAGTACATGTGTATTTGCATGCATATAGTGTTTGTTCTGCATTCACTCATATAAGACATTGGCTTCTCTCATCCGTAGGAACTCCTCACAAAGGTTGAGGAGTGTTCTGTGCGAGCGGATCTCCTCCTGGAAAAGGCAGCAGACATTCAGCTCGGTCCAAAAAACCAAACTCTTCTTCTGCAGCACGCCCAGACCACCAGAGAAGCAGTCGCACAACTTCAAGACCACCTCAACAAGAAGTATGTCCCATCCTTATCCAAAGCCTCCCACCCCCTTCAATTATATGGACTACGCTGTATTCTCCTCAAACATATTTTCAACATTCTCTTGCACTATTTTATTTCTATTCTGTTATTTCTTGCACTATTTTATTGGTTTTATTTGTTTTATATCCTATATATATAATGTTGGATTGTTGGAGGGGCTTAAATATTTAATTGCCAAATCTACACTGCTACTGTGCACATGACAATAAAGCCTTGAAATTGAAAATGTAAATTGAACTTAGATAAAGACAAGATTAATTGATTACAAATTCACAATGCTCAATTGTTGTGTGCTTGTCTGTTTTCAGCCCTCTTTGTATACAAAATGTCTTATCTTTTGTCTGCCAGTGTTGTCCAGGTGGAGATGATGTGTATGTGGTGGGAGCGCTTCAGCAGTGAATCAGAGGGTTTCTCTCAGTGGATCAATGAGACAGAGAAAGAGCTTGAGGCTGTCAGCTCCACCTCCTCCTTAGATCCTCTGGACAAACACATAATCACAGTGGAGGTAGGACTGACTGCAGCCTTTATAGGCCCTTAATTTTCACTACTTCTTCAATCATCTTCTGGTATTTACAACAAAAAATCCAAACGCTTTTGAGTACATCACGGGGTACCACTTTACAATAAGACTACCCTTATAAAGGATTCATAAAGGGTTTATAATTAGGTTATTAATTAGGTTGTAAACACTTTATTAATCATTAAGAACCATTTATAAACCAGTTCTAACATAGTTTTCATACATCAACACAGGCTCACTATTTGGCAAGATGACTAAGCCTTATATTGGCTACTTAGCGAGAATCAACTCAGTGAACAAATAGATAGCAGATACCAAGGATGCTGACTGATGAAGAAGACGAAGTAAGCTAGGTAGCCGATATAAGGCTTAGCAGTACAGATAAATGTGGGCTCACTATTTGGCAAGCAACCGGTCACAGTCGCCCTGTTTATCTCATGTCTTATAAAAGCTTATTAATGATTTCTAAAGTGTTCACAACCTAATTATAAATGAATTACAAACTATTCGTAAACCTTTATAAGGGTAGTCTTATTGTAAACTGGTACCCATCACGGTAAAAAAGAAGCTTTCTGGCCGTGTGCATGTAGTGTTTTGGGGTGCCCTGAGGGTTATTAAGATTAAGATAAAATACGATTTTATTTTAATGAAACCCTAGGGGAAAATTGGGTCAGAGCTGCAGTGAAGACTAAGATACAGAAAATAAAATGATCATATTGAATGAAATATAATCTAATTTGACAGGCCTTGTAGTCCTCATGGAAAACATTATAGATAACAGGATTTAAGAAGTCCTGCAGCTGCCATTTGGTTATTTGTGAGTTAAAAAACTCATGCATCCAGAAACAGCACAGTTGGTTGTTTTTTGTTCCATCACCTTGAATTTTTCTGGATCTTTACGAACCTGAAGAGACACATTCTGTATTGGTGATAGACACAGGAATCTGTTGAGATAAAACATAGCAAAGTCTTATCACATGATTTTTCTCCTACTGTTTTTCGGTGTATCTTGTTTATTGTATTTTTCCCAAAACAAGCCTCTTTTACTGCCTTCCTGATCAGCATTCCTCTGCCGTTGCATCCCTACAGGCTGTGGCAGACGGTTTAGAGGAGAGGAGGGCAGCTCTGGCTCACATGGAGGCAGACTGTGAGGCTCTCTCTAGGTTTGTGACCCCTGGAGAGGCCGGACGTATCCGGACACGACTCGCACAGATGAGGCGCTGCTGGGAAGAGTTGAAGGGGAGAGCAGAGCAGCTGGGGGGGCAGCTCATCCAGAGCGCCTCCTATTGGCAGAGATACAATGATAACTTTGAGCAGGTATGCAGCAACACAATAGAGAGGTGCAGAAATTGTGAATTAAGGTACATTTTTGAGTAAGTGCATTTTTTGTCATTGTCAGTGCAAGAAGGCAACGAGTGACCTTAAAGAGAAGCTCGACTTCCTCTCACATACTCTTCATCATCATCTGAGACATACAAGAGCCTCCAGGATCATATGGTGAGATGAAACTCAGTGTATGCCTGAATGTGATTATTTGGAATTATTTGTGTGAAATGTCAGGTTGACTTTGCTTAATCCTCTGGAATCTGAAGGGATTACATTTTCTTTATTTTCTTCTTTTTTTTTCAAACCTAAACTATATTAACATTTCTTACCTGTAATCTTCAGTTTGAAAGTGTATTCAAGAGTTTACTTGTTAGTCCGCAGAGCTGATGACAAGCACATATCTGTTTCCTCCAGGATGTCTGCCAGGCGGTTGAGCAGCTGAACCCCAGGCTGATGGCTCTGTGTTCAGCCATGAAGAGGCTTGCAGAGGGCAGCCAGCTGGAGGGAGAGGTGGCTAACCTCCAGAAGCAACAGGGAGAATTTTTGGAAAAGGCAGCAGAAAAGCAATCTACATTAGAGAGCCTTCTGTCATTGTGGCAAAGGTAGGGCAAACAGTTATGTGAGCCTATGTTAATGCACTTTTTAGAAGGTTGGGGAAGTTGCCAAAAAAACGATGTTACTAAAATTAAGAAAAAAAAACCTTCACATGCATATTTATCTGAAAGTGTCTCTTATTGTGTAACAAGTCCTCTGTTTAGTCATCATGAGCTTACCTAAGATTGTATCCAGGATGTTTTGCCAGCTGCTGCGATGCCTAGCTGTGCTGACAGTCGTGCTCTCTACCTCGTGTGTGTCCCTTAAACACTTACAAGAGGTGTGTTTGACAATTGAGGAGTTTGTCACATGATGTGACAAATGTTATCTGGCTCAAAAAGGATTTCATTTTGATAAAATAATGTCTGTCAGGTTTTGTTTCTTTAACACATGTATCTTATTCTGATTGTATAAACATTGCGGTTTCCCTTTTATTGTGCCTCTGCTCTTTTTGCTGAATTCGTCTTTCTATGCCAATTTCCTCTTTTATTCCCTTATCTTCGTGTGGTGTAGGGAAGCAAGATCCTGTCTTTGACTCAATCTGTCTGTCTCAGTCAGCCTTAGCATTTCTATTCTAATAATATGCTTCTCTCATCGCTTTCTCTGATCACACAATAGACTTGGAGAATAGATTGGAGCAATTGTTTCTCTCTCTTCTGTCTCAGTCACGCTGTAGCTGTTTAAAAAGTTAAAGCTTGGTACTTGTTTTATTTTATTAAGTCAGTGACTTTTGTTATAATAACCATGTACATGTTTGCTGCTTAACTTCAGCTGAGTTTATACAGTATGTGTCTGTGTGTGTATCTGGGTCTGTGTGATCCTCAATCTTCTCCCCTGCAGGTGTTTTTATGAGGGATTACTTACAGCTCTGGGTGCTCTGGCAAGATATGGTTGCCCTATTATGACCCTGTCAATGATACTGAGGCTAGGTCAGATAATAACAGAAAAACCACACACTGTACTGTGTGTGTGTGCGTGCGTGTGTGTAAACAGAATGCTACTATTAATCTATTGTTAGATCAGCTTGTATTATAATAATTTTTAAAATGGTACTGCATAAATTGTATTTGATTTGAATTCATTTGTCTGTAATGTATTGTCTCTGCAGATTTGAAAAGGAGAGTTCGTCCATGAAAAACTGGCTGAACAGGTGTGAGTCTGTCTGCTGTCCAGACACTGACCTGCTTTCTGCAGACAAAGAAAAACTCAGGAATGAACTACTCAACGTGCAGGTGAATCATTTTTATATTTCTTGCTTGTTATTCACTGAACATTAAATGAGCATTTTGCATTTGTGTTTTTTCTTCCCTTTTTTTCAGTTTTGCTTCACCTAATTCAGAGTGTTTCCTGCCGTTTTTGTGTTGCCTCATTTTTGAATAATGATTCACCCATCCAGGAAATGCAGGGGGAGACGGCATCGTATGAGGCTCTTCTGCAGGGGCTTGTGAATCTCGCTCTGTGTCTGTACCCAACAGCATCTGAAACTCGTGTTGAAGTGCTCAGCTACGATCTCGCACAACTAGAGGAAAGATGCACTTCTGTGAAGAACAGTATATCACATCGGTAACTCTCGTTTAACTTTTCATACAAATGTTTTATTATTTTACTTTATCCCTCCATAATTCGACCCGCGAAATGTTGTGGTTCAATTCAGTGGTGTTTGTTTTGTTAAGATAAACTACTATTGTAACAAAAGTAATTATCTTAATCTAAACTGCCTGTCTCCACTCTTTTAGACTTGAGCTGCTGCAGTGTCAGTTGTCAAAGCTGGAACAATTTGATCAGGCACTGCTGACTCTGACCCAAAGGAGTGAACACTTCCTGTCTGGCTTGAGAAGCTCTTCCCAGGTTGATATTGCTGATCTTGAGGCTGCAATTAGTCAGCTGAAGGTGAGAAATCAATACTTTGCTGTCAACAAAGATGTCCTTCATAGGTTTTGTATATGAGAGTAGTTAGAGTGAGCGAGTTTGTATTGATTGCTGTAGGAGCTAATATAAATGTGTCTAATTGAACCATCTTGTTGCAGGAGCATGAGGTGCAGCTACAGGCACATGCATCGCTGAGAGAGACTCTTCAGCAAAGAGAGTCCTCCCTGCTTCACTGCTCCACCTCGGAGGCCCAACAGCAGCTCCAAGGCTGGAGAGAGGACTGCCTGCAGCCCCTCAGTGAATCCCAGCGCCTCCTGCTCCTCTGTAAAGAGTGCCTGAATCAGTTGAAGACTTTCCTTGAGAAGCATAAAGCTGCAGTTCGTACTGTGCGCTGCCTTCATGAGGCAGTGGAGGGCCGGGGGAGCTGGGACCGCGCCAAAGCTGAAGAGCTGCACCGTGGAATAGGGGAAGTGGCTAAAGACGTGGCCAGGCTAGAGGCGGAGGCAGTCGGGTTGGATGGGCAGCTGAGCAAGGCACACCTTCACCTGAGTGGGGCAGAGTGGCAGGGTCACAGAGACCTGAGCCACCCTCAGGGAAGAACCTCCTGCAGGGGACAGGCAGTGGCCCTGATGATGGCTCTAGAGGAGGTGCAGAGGGGGGTGGGGTGGAGGCAGAGTGAAGCAGACGCTTTAGGAGCATTATGGACCTCTTTCAGGGAGAGGAAGGAGGAGGTGATGAAGAATTTGAACAAACTGGACAATGAAGCGAGGCAAGAGGGGGCCAGAGAGATCACTGTACATGCCTTTCAAAAAAGGTTTGTAAATGGTTATCAACACAATTCAGGCCCCTAAATATATATATTGTTGTAGCAAATAATGATCATAACTTTAAGTTTACCAACAACTTAAAGAGTTTTTGTAAGTCTTCCATATTGTTGAATATACTTTGTCATTTTCAAGTGCACCCTCTAAGCTATTCATTCACACACCTACTGTAAGCCAAACTGTGAATATTCCTTTATATAAATGGAGCCAAAATATCATTTTAAATGTGAAAAATGTATATAATATGTTGGAATCAGGGTAGTAATCCCCATTGTTGTGTCCTGCATCTATTTCTCCCAGGCTGCGTTTTTTCGTCCAGCTGGAGGATGAGCTCCAGTCCCTGCAGCATTCCCAGCGGTGGTTAGAGGAGAAGGGAAGCCAGCTGGCCCTCAGAGACAGTGAGCTGGCTGGGGAGGCTCTCAGGGAGGTAGCGCTGGTGAAGACTGCCTGGGAGGACGTCAGGACTCTGATCAACAATGGGTGAGGACGGGGGAAGGCAGAGAGGGATTTTGACTCATACTGTACATCTTGTCTATGTTTGTTTTTGGTCCTACTGTGCAGAATATTTTATAATTTAAATCTAGAAACACAATAGTTAAACAGCAGTTGCAAAGTATGTTGTATTTTCCTTTTATATCTAGTACAAATTGATATGCCAAGTAATAGTCTTGACCTTATTACTCTCTTTTCTAATGCAGTCAGGAACAGAGTGGAGTTGTGGTTGATCTTCTACGCCAGTTCCACCACCTGAAGTCAATCCTCACCACTGTGGTGGAGAACGCTCAGGCTGTTGCTCACAATCTGCCCGACCACAACCACAATGCTCAGGAGGCCAAAAGGACTTTTACACGAGTTAGTACTTTTTTTTCATGAGAAAATTATGAATTGTTTTGGATGTTTCTTTCAGATAATGCAGTTATTGCACAAGATTTATAGATATGATTCATACATCAAAACAAATGGGTGTCAAGGTCAACCAAGGTATGTCAGGAACGATATTCCATTCTTCAAATCTTTGTTATATTGTGTATAACTAGTCTATATCTTTCCTGATATACCAACTGAGCATTAACAATTATTTTTTTCCCAAACGTCTGCACTATGTAATTATGCAGTTATTGATTTAGAAGTCTCAGAATGTAATATGCAGATTTTTCCTGCAAACTCTCATCAATAGGACTGCATTTCAACAACAAACCCCTTATACTGTACCCTCCCTGTTCATACAATATCTCTCCCTCTAGTGGCGGCCTGTTGTCATTCCTTCTGCACTCTTCCCTGTCTCTTTAGCATGACACGGTGCAAGCCGAGCTGAGAGAAAAACAGGAAGACATGGACCAGCTCATCTGCACAGTGGAGGACCTCCAGAGAGAGCTGGAGAAGGTTCCCAACTCTGATGCGAGCTCCCTCCAGAGAGACATGGAGATGTTAAGGGACCAGTGGCTGGAAGTGAGTGGTAGTCAATAACACATGCACCTGTTTGAGGAAAGAGGGCCTGACAGCGGAAGTCACTGGGCTTTTTTTTCATTGAGGGAAATGCATGATACATCCTCTATCTACCCGGTCAGTCATGGTGAAATAATACTTTTTGACATTAATGAATTCTCCTCATCCACACACTTGGTCCTTCATGAATTCTCCCTGTGCCGAAACATGATAATGACTATGAAGAGTATAAAGAGATTTGTGGTGTTGTTTTGCATTTGACTGTTGAGGGGGGAAATCAATTATGTCTTCCAGATTACAGCTCTGCCAAACACTTGTGCTTCGCTTCTTTAAATGATATTTATTTCAGTTTTTCTCTTTTTCCATTTTCTCCTCTTGAGGGATTTAGTTTAAGGGGCTGCTCAGCTGTCACAAATGAGACAGAAATACAAACACGTCTAGACGTGTTATCTGCCTTTCTGTCTCCCCCTCTCTCCCTTTCTCTCTCTCACTTCTCATCACCACATCTGTCAAACCAATTAGGCCTTGTTTTCCTTCCATCTCCCAGTAAAGCACACCGTCCCTTGTTAAAGAGAGGGAAAACTAAACACAAGAGGGAGGGAGATCTTACCTCTCATGTTGATTGAGACGTATTCTGTGCTGTACTCAGATACAATTCTGGTCTCTGTTCCTTTAGGTCTCAGAGAAAATACAAACCAACACAGAGAGACTGGGCTACTGTGTATCTCTGTGGGACGACCTGAAATCCATGGAGCAGGATATTAACCAATGGGCCGCCAACTCCATCGCTGATCTCAATGACAGTGTGACCAATCTCAGTGATAAAGAGCAGACAGAGACCCATCTTGCCACCTTTCAGGTCAGAGCCCACTGGACAGAATGCATAAAAGGATGATGGTGTGATAATATTCAGAATGAGTTCTTAGCAGGCGTGATTTAATTGAATTCTTTGGTAATTTGATCTGCAGGCTGAGGTTGAGAAGAGGGAGCAGAGGCTGGACCCTGCAGGAGAGAGTGGCAGAGCTGAAGGAGCGGGCCAAACTGCAGGAAACCCCGTTACAAATGCAGGTATGGAAGACAAATTTGGGAGGATTTTTACGAGAAATAATTATTTTCCAATTGTCTACTAAGCCTGATGTGGAAATACAAACACAAATACTAATTACATGTACCTAAAATGAATATATTTATATGGATTTTTGGTTTTATAACCAGGTCCTGGAGTCAGACCTGAGGAAAAAATGGCCCATGCACATGAAGTGTACAACCAGGCCAAACACACTTTGACCTACTTCAGTTTCCAAAAGCAGCGACTGGAGGACCTCATGTCCCAGATGTCCGAGCGGCTGGTGGCGGTCGAGGGTTCCTTATCTGACCTCACTGAAGCTACTTCTCCTGAAGACATTGGTACAGTTAAGGTATGACACCTTCAATGTGATACAAGAACACAATAATTCCAGACCTATCCATATTATACAGTATATAGAAAAGTAATACTTCTGATAAAAAAGTGACACACAGTCTCCCTCTATGTTTAACTATTTCTATCACACTACTATCGACCATCCATTAACAAGGCAGAGATGGTTTATAATAATCATAACTATGTTTTTTATGAGTGTATTATCACATGAAACTAAGTATTGTAGTTTTTCGTTAACATATCTACAGTACATAGGGGGCGAGTTCTTTCCCACTAAGTACCCATGTTGCACCACCATGTTACTACAGTAGCCCATAATGAATAAACCAAACACTAGCTGTAGTCAGGCACTTCAGGTTTTTACATAACCTGAAGACCATAGTAGGTTCCCCGAAAGATTTGTGAGGGGAGATGGATTAAGTTAATTGCGATCTTCCACCTTTTCATGTACAGGACCTGCAGAGCGTGGTGCAGCAACAGAGGGCAGACATGGACTCGGCTAGAGATTCTCTGAGTGCCCTGTGCAGATCTCACCCCTCTCAGGAGCTCTCATTCCTCTCCTCTGACCTCACCTCCATCGCCAAGCGAACAGAGGCTGTCGCCCAGCGCTGTGCCAAGACCAGAGGCAGCCTGCAGGACGGGCTACAGCTCCACTTCAATGGTAAGAGATAGGAATGTGGAATTATGGGGACACTGATGTCTTTAAACACTAAAAAGAGGAGACAAAATATTATAGACTGTTATTTTCTTTTGTTTTCTGTGCTTCAAGACATATCAGTACTACCGCAGCATCACACAATGAGCACAGTCAGGATTGGGAGTAACTTACTTATTTCAGTTAAAGTTATCAATGACTACAAGAAATGAGTTGATACTTTGGCTCGACTATATAAGTGTTTCATATATGAAACATTAAAAATGTTCATTGATGTTGACTTAATATGATAAACACTAACAAGGACTGGATTAAGACTGGATACAAAACAGCTTACATAATGAAAACTATAAAACCACTGAAACAGTTTTTCCTCTAAGTAGGAGTACACATTTTTAATAGCACTTAAAATCTCATAATCAGCCATTGAAACAGTGCACAACTCGTGATGCATTGTCATTCGTTCATGTTAGTGGTGCAACAGATTTAGTGTTGATTATCCTACATCTTTCCCCAGGGCACACTCAATCCGCCCACTGCACTCACACTCATTGACACACACTGTCTGGTACACCGGTGCGCTCCCATTGCTCAGACACACACCTGTGCCACGGAGAGTAATGTTGCTCTCGTCACATCTGCTCTCGAGGGACTCATTTTGGGCTTGTTGCCAAGGTAACCCAGCGCTGCACAGCGTTGACACACCCACACTTCCCATCTGCCTCAACACATCGCCTCTCCTCACTCTCCTTCCTTCTTTGCTGTTAAATACTTAACCATACATCAGTTTTTCTCAACTTGTCACCGTTTTTATTTAGCTTTAAGCTTACCTGTTGTTTCTGTTCCTCCGAGCAGAGCTCGTCCAAGACTTCCACTCCCGGCTCACAGATGTGAAGTCGGAGCTGAAAGACTGCTCTAACCAATCAGGAGATGATGCCATCCTTCATGCCAAGTTGCAAAGACTAAAGGTAACGTCGAACTTTAATGTCATACTTTTAAATGTATTTTTCATGGAGCAGTAAACCAAAAGCATATACAGGGCAGGCCTCTTAGGTTTCAATAACTTCTTGATGTTATCAGGTGATGTCAAACTTTGACACACCTTATAAAGTTGTATTGTCAGTTAACAGATATAAGTAATTATTGTAACAATGAATTTCGTATCGTCAACATTATTTACTTTATTAACTTCTTGATGAAGGTCATCAAAAAGTCCTGCCATGTGTCGTTAATGCTTCATTGGATGAAACTTAATCTGGGCTTGAATTTAACAAACATTTGGGAATTTATGGGAGTTGAAATGGAAGTACAAATATTCCCATAGTCAGACTTGAGAGTTATAACTCTGTGTAGCTTCTTAGGGAGGTATGTGTTACCTACTCAAAGATTGTTATACATCTATTTCTGGCTCTTTCTTTAATTGAAATGTGCAGGGACATACACGTTTTTATTAGCTACATATTCCTCCTCCTTCATCCACAGGGGTCAGTGGAGCGGGCATCAGAGGGTGAGGAGCGTCTCTCTAAGGTCTGTGAGGAGGCCGGGAGGCTCCAGCTCCACCTGCCTAAAGCTGGAGCGGCACAGGTTCAGGAGCATCTCTCCTCCTGTCAGAGGGAGTGGAGGAACTACCTGGACAGCTGCTCTCAGAGCCGACGAGACTTGGAAGAGAGCATTGACCTTCTCAAACAGTAAGTCATCACTCTTGTTGTGTTGTGTGTCAAAGTAAAGGAATTTGAATTAAATAGAAAAATGCATCCACTCCTTTTCAGCTTTAATGACTATGTGGAGGGTGTAAGAGACTGGCTGAAGCAGATGGATCTCAGCCTCAAGAGAGAGCGTGTTTTTGGAGTGGAGTGCCAGCAAGGAACCCCAGACACCGCAGAAGAGCTGGAGAGGATGGAAAACCTCCATAAGGAGCTGCATGCAAGAAGGTATGTGGGTGTTTGAGGCCAAATGTTATACATGCCATAGCGTGGGCTGTTAAATGTTCTTCATAACATATCACTGTCTCTTGCAAGGGAGTCCATGGAGCGTCTCTGCCAGGAGGCCCAGTCTCTGTCTGAAGCAGGCCGCGGGTCAGGAGGAGAGGTCAGAGTGACAGGCCAGCTCCAGATGGAGCACCAGGCCCTCCTAAAGACATCCAGGGAGAAGCTGCGGGGCTGTCAAGAGAGCCAGGCCTTCGCAGAGACCCTCCAAGCGGTTTGGGCCTGGCTGGAGGAGATCCAAGAGAGGCTGGGGACAGTAGACAGCACCATGGGGACCAAAGAGGAGTTAGAGCAGAGGCTGGAGACTGTGCAGGTGAGAGGTGTTGTTCTCTTGCTAGTAGACTATTTCATATCTGTAATTTCCATGGAATATTTAATATATTAAAATGCATGAAGTTGTTGGAATCTTTTTTTTCCTAATTAATCCATTTTAAATGTATTAAGGTGTATTGATTTTTTTCTGGTACAGGATATACAACTACAACAAATTAACAATACAACATCAAAAAATACCACAATCATTTTTTTTAACTAATAATTTCACAAATAATCACACGTCAGCTTTAAAACTGAACAAATTATTCTTTGTTGAATTTATCTAATCTTTAAAACGAAAAGTAACGTAACAAGCCTGCACTGCATCCTCTTAAAGTGCTTGTGACACCATCCCACCTATTGTTGTGCAATGCAATGTTGGGCTACTAGTCATCTCGAACCATCAGTTTAAAAATGAATTTGCGATACCGTATTGATAAATATCAATAATTTCGAATATCGCGGGAAAAGTCCTTCACTCAGTTTCCTTTTTCGGGACGAAGGCGGAAGTGCGTCACAAAGGGCCATATTTATTCTGCTCCCATTGAGCCAGACAGGGACAGAAGGGATTTGTCACGCGTAGAGATGGTTCGACGATGCATTGTGTCTGGCTGTTCCAATACAGCAAATGAGGAACTTAACATCAGCATACATAGCTTTCCAACGGATGTCAAGCGTCAGCGCACATGGGAGAAAAACGTGCAGAACACAAGGGCTGGCTGGTCTGTGATGAACCCCACATCGACCTACATATGCAGCGCCCACTTTCTGGCCGAGAATTTCGAGGAAAGGCCTTTGTTGATGGCTGAAACTGGGATTGATTTTTCGCGAAGACGGATTCTGAAGCCGTCAGCAGTGCCTACTCTCTTTCCCACGCACAGGAAACACATGGACTATGCTCTCAGTAAACACGAATGCAGCACAGCTCATGCAATAGCTATGGAGAGAAATACAAACTACAGACAGTGCGTGAAATCTGACCATGGATCTATCCTCCATCAACTACTCAACCCAGAGGGCCGACAGGGAGAGATCATTGAGAAAAATCGGGAACACAGGTAAAGTTTTACTGACATCATTCTCACATACAAATCAGCAAAGCTTCTGTGTGTGAAACAGTATCTGCTTTAGTATGAAACGTACCTTCAGCTCATGAAATCAGAAGGAAGTAGACAATGAAAATAAATAAAATAGTTTACAAACCATTCCACATTGTTCAAGCGTTGTAGATCGAGAGGTATCTCGCGATCGTCGGGGGGGTTGTCGTCTCCACTGTCCGACTCGGAGTTAATTTCATCCGATTCAGAGGCATATGGTTCGAATCTGTAGGGCATATAGTCAATATCATCTACGAGGCAGATGCTTCATCCTCATATGAGCTCTCAGACACATTCAAAATTAAACTACAATCGCTGTCGGAGCTTGCTGCTGTGTGCGCCATCGTTTGTTTGCATACAGATACTGGACTCCGGAAGCGTTCGTCTTCCCTCTGTGACGCGGCACACCTTTTCGCGGGAGTTTAAGAATCCCAGAGCAGACCCAGAGAAGATCCAGAATATGGTCACATTGAAGGGCAGATTAACGGTTATCAAAGTACAAATTTTCAAAAATCACTTCAGTAACGGTTTCAAGGGGACATTATTTACTGAAATTAATGGTTTGGATGATGGGGGAAAACCGTGTCACAAGCACTTTAAAGCTTTTTCATGCTTTTACTATTAGTATGATGGGAATAATTTGGAGGAGTTAGCTGTTGAATCATACCTATTATTTCAAAAGTGGATGACATGCTCAGCTGTAATATAATGTTACGTTTCTTTTTTTTGTTTGCTATTACAGTCTACAGTTGTTCTGGTTAACACAAGAGGGGGCTGTTTGATTGAGAAAGTTTCCAAACAACTGATTTCTTAATCAAGTCCAATCTGACCCCGCTTTGTTTGCACAGGACATCCTGCTTTTGAAGGGGGAGGGGGAGGTCAAGCTGAATATGGCGATGGGTAAGGGTGAGTTGGCCCTGCGCAGCTATGGAGCCCCTGGACAGGAAGTGGTCCGCTCTCAGCTACAGGAAGTGGAGGATGCTTGGGCCACGCTGCTTGTGACTGCCATGAGCTGCCACAGGTAGACGGCTCCCTTTGTTTCCTCACCTAGAGTTTAATGTGATAGCCTGCTCTGTGTGTGTGTGCAATAAAAGCCAGTTACACATTCTAAAGAAGTGGGCTCGCCTTTAACGTAATATTCTGTCACCAATACATTTTAGAATTGCTCTTACAGAAACTGGAAAAACTGTGAACTATAAACACATTTTTATCAACCACTTTTTATTCTTTACTTTTTAAATATGCTATTAAAATGTACCCCTGGACATTTCAGAGGCCATTTACATGTGTGCCAAAAAATCCTCTCTATCAGGATCAGGTCATTTTAATCACGATAGATTGATGTCTCTATGTCATTAATTACCATTAGGTTAAATTCATAATGAGAAGTATTTGTCTCTTTTTGTAACTCTGATTGATGTATCTGATTTAGAAGGTTATTTTCCGTGTGTATATGGGAGAGTTAGTGTATGTGAGAGTGTGTGCATCTGTCTGTGTATGTGTGGGGGGGGGGTATCAGCATGCACATGCTTCATTTTTGTGTGTTTGATTGAGCAATTATGGCCCCTCCAACCAAAAATTGATCTCATTAGGGACTAAGTGGTGGTGTGCAAGCAGTGGGTCACACATGGGGTGTGTTTGTGTTTTTAAGGGGAAGGGGATAACAGGAGGCGAAGGATAGCAGGTGAAAAGGAGGTGTGTGTGTGTGTGTGTGTGTGTGTGTGTGTGTGTGTGTGTGTGTGTGTGTGTGTGTGTGTGTGTGTGTGTGTGTGTGTGTGTGTGTGTGTGTGTGTGTGTGTGTGTGTGTGTGTGCGCTAATGTACAGTACGTGCGTGCGTGCGTGTGGGAATATTGGCGTTATTTGTCCATGCAGGGGTAACAGATGGCCAGTATGAATGTGGGTGTGAATCTTAGCCCGTATGTGTTTGAACCAGGATAAAGGGGATACGCCACTAAGCCAGTATAACAGACAATTTAGATTTCTTGGCTATATCATTGGTATGAAATATATACTGTTCCACTATTTAACAGTAAAAAAATTACACACACACTCTGTATTTATATTGAGCATTTTATGTCCAGATTTGATGTACCAAAATTGAGTTTAAAGTAATCATATTGCATTTAAATGTGTATAAAACATTCTTGTTGAACCACTCAGAAAAGGAAATACCATTATTCATTTTTGTTGAAAATGTGTATAAATCTGCATACTATATAGCTCACAGATAAGAGTATTCAGATCAGCAAAAGTTCAGCAGTCTCAAAATTGTTTTAGGGTTATAAAAAAAAAACTCCCCAGATGTTGGGTACTCCTCATATTTATTCATATGTTCTCTGTTTATTCAAAAACTCTAATTCCCATATGTGGCAGTTACACACTAACACAGAGATCTATTGTCTTTCCTCCAGTCGCCTAGAGTGGACCGTGACGCAGTGGGGGGGTTACCTGGAGGGTGCTGTCCAGTTGCGCTGCTGGATGGAGGCTGTAGAGAGGGAGGTGCGCGCCCCTCTCACCCCCCAGCCAGGGCCCAGAGAGAAGGCCTCGCAGCTGGAGAGACTCAGAGCCCTGCTGGCTGACCTGGAGGACCACCAGGTGGCGCTGTCCAGCCTGGAAGAAAAAGCCAGAGAACTGTTCAAAAAGACTGGCGATGCAAGTTTTAATCATGGCGCCCGCACCCAACTGCAGGTGCAGTTTGATGACCTCACAGCGTTGGTGGAGGTGCGATGTTACTTCATCTTATATTGCATTTTTCCAAAAAGCTGAATCTCCTGAGTTAACCTATACTTTTAATAAATCTAATAAGTGCATTGATAACTGTTTCTGTCTTTGTTTGTAGGAGAGAGTACGTCTAGCACAGGCTGTGGTGTTGGAACACCAAGCGTACCTGGAGGCTGTGAGGGAGCTCACTGATTGGCTGATGACTGCCGGCGAGGAGCTGCATCACTGGTCTGATACATCAGGAGACTCTGCCTCCATCAAAAAGAAGCTGTCAGAAGTGAGGGTAAGGCATGATGTCCACATACAAAGAAATCCCCTTGTTGATGCCGGCTGACGCTCCTTTTGTTTGCTTTGTATGTGCAATTGTCAAGGGAAAAAAGTAAATGAAACAATCCTGAAAAAAAATTCTGATTCACATGTTGACAGATAATAGTATGCCAAATCTGACAGGAGACAAGCCTATTGTGCTTCAGAGTGGACATAGATGAGCTGTAATTTCATTACTTTGACGTTATTGTCAAACAAAGGAGACTGTTTTATTTGAACTTAATGTATTTTAAATCAAATGTGTCTCTCCGTGTAAAAATAGTTTGGACATTTGAGTAAACAGTCTCATCTCAAGGTCTATTGAGTGGAGGTTTTAATCGTTTCACACAAAAATATATAATCAGAAGGATCTTGCACAGTTGTCATGGAATTGCAGATGTTCAGATAAAAGAAAAAAGAGCAAACACTTCAAGGTCTAAAGTTTTTGTGATTACTGTAGCAATTTAAGCAGTCGCTAATTACTTGTGTAATTATAATAGTCTTACCCTCAGTATTCTACACCAAAAGGGTACATAATGTAATAATCCAACCCAGTGATTTGTACAGCATTGTTTTTATTTTCAGAGTCTTTAAATGTAGAAAGCAATGTTTTTCTGAATTGAAACTGCTATCAGGATAAGTCTTCCACATGCTTCAAGTGTATGTTCTAGTAGAAAACTTCACCCTGTTAGAAGGTATAGTCTGTTGCTAAGGTAACTGATTGCTGAATTATCTGAACCCATCTAATCTTAATGGACTCCCGCTATGAAGGAGGGCAAACTATGTAGGGAATTGAAATTGGTTTTCAATTTGTTCCCATATCACAGCCAACTATCTCAATCTCTCCCGGCACATTTTACAGACACTAAGTCGGTCTATTACCATGTAAAACGGTACAAGGGAAGAGCAGTGCAATTAATGCCTAAGCTTCTCCCTGTTCTATAATTCTGCAATTACGGAGGTGAGAAAATATGTGAGGAGATATTGATTTGCATATCAATTTCACACAGGGGCCTTAATTATCACATTATATATATATCTGTGTTTGTAAAGCCGCGGTGTGAAGCATTTCAGTAGAAGAGCAAATATAATTTGTTGTCTATACAAGCTAGTTGCGCCGTTTTCATTTTCCATTCATGGTCTCAAGGTTAATGTATTGTATTTCTTCTCACACACAAAAATGATCAGCTGCTGTTTTTTTTCTCCCTTTTAATCCATCAGTTCAATGCTATCACATCACACTCAAGTGTTTTCTCTTCCCACCCTCTTCCTCTGAAGTGCTACCTTTCACACAGAATGAGAGACGGGGAGGGAGTGTGATACAGGCGTTGGATAAAATTAGTTATTGTGAGAGAATACTCTGATGGCAAATAAAAATACAGGACATCAGAAGTGAAGCTTCAAAGGCACTTTAAAAGAGCAGAAAGGGATGGAGCAGGAGATATGTGAAGTCTATGTAGGCAGCTTTAAATAGAATCGGAGGTTGCTGTTTCCGTAACCACAGTTTCCGTAGCAACTTTGTCTCATATCTCCCATCTCCTCAGGAGCGCGTTGAGTGTCGGCTGCTGGAGGGCCGAGAGCGCCTCAGCCGGGTTCGTAGGAGTGCTGCGTCCACGGCGGAGCACACGGCGGCGGGCGGCTGCGAGGCCATGGACCGCCAACTGGGAGCGCTGTCCCAGGCTCTGGAGCAGTGGGAGGGGGCCGCTCTGAGGGCCAGGGATGGCCTGGAGGGGGCCCTGGCCTCTGCTGCAGCCTCGGAGGAGGAATATGAGCGTCTGACCGCCCAGCTGGAGGACGAGCTGAAGGAGCTGGATGGACGTCTGAGGGGGTGGAGCCAGGAGCTGATCAGAGCTGAGGGGCGGAGCAACGGAGAGGAGGCAGTGGAGGGATGGCAGCTGGCTAAGGTATGGTAACATGAGATTTAAATAAATGTCAGCTTAACGTTTTAATTATTCACTGTTGTTTACTCGTATTCACTGCTAACAATAGTTTATTAAAAATTATTAATTATAAAAACTCTGTTCGACTGAGATTGGGGTTGGCGAACTGTGATGTGTAAAAAGCTGACAGTGTCCAATGTGCAGCATCGTACTATGTTAATTTTAGAGAAGGTGATTAGCATTGTTTAATGGAAAATACTCACAGGCAAACACATTCACACACACTTACACACTGCAGACATACATCCTCTGCATTCAGCTCTGCTTTCAGTAATTATCCATTCTATTTGTAAATCCTTAAAACAGATTAGTTTGTAAATCAGCTTTACTGGGATGACGAAGGAGTGACAGCTTCCCATCAATTTCCCTTGTTTTCTCCTCAATCTGTCTTCTGTCCTCTCTACCCCTCCCCCTTTTGTTTATTTTGTGCCATTATTTCCCACTATCTCTCCCTCCCAAACATTCCCGCCTTTCAATTCCTTCCCTTTCCCCTTACTTGTTTGAAGTGTACAGAGATGTCTCTCTCGACCGCAGGGGTTATTTCTTAGATGCCCTCGCTCCTCACCTCCCCTGCTGCTCTATTTCTAACCTCCACAGGATGTTTACAGTGGGACAATTTCTCTGTATTGTCAAGGCCATA
Source organism: Dissostichus eleginoides (assembly GCA_031216635.1). Classification (NCBI taxonomy): domain Eukaryota; kingdom Metazoa; phylum Chordata; class Actinopteri; order Perciformes; family Nototheniidae; genus Dissostichus; species Dissostichus eleginoides. The sequence continues at coordinate 18,652,558 of CM062281.1, read as the reverse complement.
CCAGCATGCACACCCTCACTCTCCTCGGCGGGTTCCTTCAGCCATGCCTTTCTCTGGTTTCCCTCAATTTGGGGCTGTCAAAGAGCAGAGGAGGAGTCTCCCCCCTCCTCCGTTTCTCTCTCTCCTCCTCCTCCAGCCGGTTTCCTGTGTCCAGCCTTGTTTTCGTTACGCGCTCGTTTGTGTGCGTTTGAACCAATCGCGCATCTGTGACGGCTGACAGCTGAATTCCACTGGGAGTGAGCGTGAGAGAGTGAGAAGGAGGAAAAATGTGTGAGAGGCAATGAGTGCAAGGAGTGGGAGGAGGGAGCGAGAAAGAGGAGAGAGGAAGGAAGAGAAAGTAGAAGAGGAGGGAAGGAGAAGAGAGCAACGGTTACAGGAGAACAGGGAAGGAGGGAGGGTTGTGTATTGGTCATACGTCAGAAAGAGAACAAGCGAGCAAGAGTCATACAGAGAGAGAGAGAGAGCTTTTACATATTTCATGGGACAGGATTTCATGACTGTGTGAGTGCAGAATGTGAGGCACGCTGAGGAGAGCGGGAAAACGTTATCCAAGGCTCCTTCCTGCCACACTGCACGAAGAACAGAAATGCTATTGTACAAGCAACACTGTGAGTATGTGTTGGAGCTATGTGTTGGAGCGTGTGTGTGTGTGACGAGCTAAAAAGACGAAGACAGGGTATGAATAGGAATGCGAGTGCACTTATTGAAGGGTGTCATGCAGATCCGTTGGGTGCTTGTCTCTCCTTGTTACACACACACACACACTGAGCCAGCTGGTGTGTGTTTTGTGTTGTTTAGGATATACTGGAGGGCTTGCAGAGCGCCGAGCCGATGGCAGAGAAGTTGAAAGGACAACTCAACGACCTGGTGCGGTACTCCAGAGACCTGGGCTCACACTCTGAACGAGTCACTGCACTTATCAAACAGCAAAACAGGTGAGAGGACATTTTTCTACTTAAGTGATGTGTGTGGAAAATACTTTGGTGTTTGTTTTCCTTATGTGGATTTGAAATGAAACTGAGATTTGTTGGCTAAAGCTGGGTGATAACTTTATATTGCCATCTATGGAATGCATAACCGAAGAACATTGCTGCTTTGCATAAGGTTTTCACTTATATTCGCCATATCTTGCACGTAATGAGACCATGCATAACACATTTATTCATTCATTACCAAAACCACAGTAGAAGAAGTGCAGAGTCCTCCCCCAAAAAACACTGCTCACATGTCAGAGTGGGCAGGGTAACGGCACAGTTTTACAACCTTATTTGTATGAGAAGAGTGTGCTTGTGTGTTTGTGACCATCTCGCACAGAGAGTTGTTGTGACATGTATGTCAGCCAGACGAAGGCTAAAGGTGACAGAGCCACCAACCGAGCCACCAGTTGCTATGCGACATCCAAGCACCTTCCTTCACCTCTGCTTGTTCACGGTGTTTTTGTCCTTCTCCAGTTTAATTTTATGGAAGGCTGAGTGTAATTTGAGGGAAATATCATTTGGATGATTTTTTTTCATGCCCTCTAATTGCCTGCTATTGTTCATTTGGTTTAACGCTTGCTTGTGAAACACGCCATGCAAAAAAAGACATGTGTGCACAAGTATAAACATACAGTAGCATGAATTATTTATTTATTTAATTTTCTCAAAATATTGTAGAGTACTGGGACAAAGCACTGTGACAAAAAATTATTGGCAGACAACCTGAGTGAGGTCAACATGTTGGAGATGTTTTGGCGGGTAATTGGCTTTGGCTGCTGATTGGCAAAAACAGCACCCTTCCTCATTCACTAGACTTTTCAGTCAGTAGCAGACTTGGCCTGTGTGCTCTTAGCACCTGTCCTGCATTAAGCACTGTGGAAAGAAGAGCAAGGGGAAAGAGGTAGTACAAAAAATAGAGTAGGGGAAAGGAGATGGAGGTGGAAAAGGCAGTTTCAGAGCTCATGCCAGATTTTTGCCCATCACAGCAGAAAAAAACTGCTTCTTCCAATCACATGCCAACCTCACTGTAATACCCTTTCATGCTCTTATCGCATCATTAAAACTCAAGGGTGTTTGTGTGTGTTAGTGTGTGTAAATAGAAGGTTGTGTGGGTTTTTTCTTGGTTTTTTCATGCCTCCCTTGGGACAGTAACTCCTGCTCAAACAGCTGAGCACCTTGTAATCCTTTCCATCACTTCCAGACCCCCCCCCTTTAACCTTCACCCACTGCCCAATATGTATGAAACCCAATGACTCTTTTCCCTTTGTTGTCCTACTTGTGCACATTATGATTTTGCATACTCTTAACAGTAAATATGTGTTGTTGGTGCAATTGAGGTTTAATGTTTGCCTGTAGTATAAAGAAAAGGATGTTCCATATAGTGTCTGAGTTGTGGAGGTGGATGGATAGTAACGCATTTTATTGATGTTTTATCACACACATTTCAAGCTTTCAATGTTTTCTAATAATTCCCTTACCTTTGCCATGCTGTAGTTGCCATGTACAAATAAAACAGCAAGTGAGACTTAAAACACTGACATGAGAAATGTTGCATTGAACTTAATAACAGGTTTGTCGCAAACGTCCAATATCAATGTTCTGTACTGTGTAGTTCTAGCTTTATACTCTGAGGGATATACTGTATGAACAATATAAATAATTCTGGATCCTGGTAACAACCAACTCAAATGTCAAAGTGTCCCTTTTAATATATCATTTTGCTTCATTGTAACCTTTCCCTCACACACTGTATCCCTGCCATATCCCTTCATTCTCACCCTTTTTCTTAAAGCATCAATCTGTCAACCCCAGTTTTCTCTGTCTTGTCACCCCTGTGAACTCTTGCCCCACTCATATGTTGCCTCTCAACCCCCTCCTACGCACCACCATCCCCCACCCCATTTGCCCCAATGCTCATTCCTTCCACTCCACCCGCTTTGCCATTTCTCCACCTGCCCGTTCTCAGCCCTGTTCATCTCCCAGGCTTCCCATTCGCCTCCTCCATTGTACATGTACAGTATGTTAGCATCTGCACGTGTCCTCTTGTTTTGATGAGCACGTGGACAGTAGACGGCAAACACATCCTCTGGACCTAACCCCTTTCTTTCTTTGTTCATTTCTACTTGGACTTCAACTTGTGAACAACATGTTAAATTTCTCTCTTGTCCTGCAGCCTCAGTCTACGGGCATCCAGGGAGTGTCAAAATAAGGAGCGTTTGTTGGAGCAGAGGTTCCGCGCAGCATTGAGAGACTTCCAACAGTGGCTGGTCAACGCCAAAATCAGCACCGCCAAATGCTTTGATGTTCCACAAAGTGTTGCCGAAGCCTCCACCGCTCTGCTCAGGATCCAAGTAAGAGATATATTTTTCCCAGAGTGGACATCTGTTCAATTCCTACTACGTTCTTAAAATAATGTTAACATAGAATTATGGTAAGGTGCCGTCCTTTTGGTCTGCACATTGCAGGTATCATTTTGAAGTCACACTGTTGTTCAGCCTGTGAGCTCCTACTGCTCTTCCCAGTTTTGATTCTCTTTATTGCTGCTTGAAATATAAAGTGCATCACCTCCTGTTTCCCCAGGACAGACAAACTAGACACAGAGCAGCAAATATACAAATTGAATCACATTTTGTATTCGGGGATAGAAAGTGGAAGACTTGATATTTATTTGCAAGTCACTGAATATTGCTTCCAATCCAGCCTTTTGAGAAAGACCTGCATTTTTAATAACTTGGGTTGCACAAAATATAATAAAACTCATTCATACTCGCATGTCTGACTGCCACCCAGAACCCAGAATGGCTTTATTGTCACACACTATTGCCCATTAGCTAGCTGAAATGAAGCAGTACGGATTTCAAATCAAGTTGCTGTATAGGAAGAAGTTTAATTTATCCACTTACATAAACTAGATTTTCTGTATTGATTGTTCGCCTGTTGAAAGATATAAATCAACCCTTTTTTAATCAAAAATATTTGTGTTTGCTGCCACTGTTGCTTGTGAAGCTTTAAATCCTCAGTTTGATTTAACTCTAAATCGACTGTGACAAACCAGGGTTCATTTTAGTATCCTAGCATGGATTGAGCAGGCTTAGCAAAGATTGCTACTACAAAGGAGATTGCTGAAAGTGAAATGATGTAATAGTTAAAAAATCAATCCACTTTCAAGGGGGATTGCTCAAGGGGATGTCTGTATTGACATGCCCACTGTTGAGTGTCCTCTGGTGGGCTTGTCGGAGTGGCGGGACCTGCCGAAGGCTGCATAAGCTAAAAGTGGGCACAAAGCCAAGAGGGATAAGAGAAAGCTCCACAGCGGGGTCTCTGTGCCATTCTCTTTAAAATATCTGTGTGTTTCTCGTTCTGAGAAGACTGTGTGTCTTTCTATGAGAAGCTGGCAGGTGTAACAGTCTGGCAGACTCTTAAGAGCACCGCAGGGTCCTGGCCACGAGTCAGGTGCTGTCGTTTAAGGTGGTCCCCACATCCCTGCACCAGACCGTTAATTACCTCTCACACACCTGACCATGTCCACCACTACATCACCACTAAGGAATTATGGTTATTGCTTTGAGCTGAGCTTAAATAGTAAGAGTAATTCTACATTAATAATGTGCAGAAACTGATTTAATTGCAACATATTTTATTCAGTTGAGCAGTACTTTATCATTTAATCAACAGTCACACAAAGAGGGAGTTCAGAATGTCAAAATAACATACGGTTACTTTTAGAAATAATTTTACAAAAGCATATGTGTGCTCCTTCAGAAGTTTCTTGTGTAGCCTTAAGGATGAGCGGGAATGTCATAGGGTACATGGCAGTGAAGGAGAGAGGAATATTGAAGCGGAGCATGTTTTATTTATTATTGACTTGGGGAGGAATGTGGAACAATGTTTCCACATGGCTGACCTCCAGGAGGGCAAGCATGGGAGGGGCGGGGGCATCCATTGTGTTACGCTTAATTGGTAGTATACAGATACATTGGCAAGGGGAGAATGGTAAGTGTGAAGAAAACTGAATGAAAAGAGAAGAGAGAATGAAAATAAAGAGAAAGAGAGATAAAGAAATTGACTTTCTATGCTTGTTTTTGGCTGCACTGTACTAAATGTGTGTGTGTGTGTGTGTAGAAGCCCGAAGCTGTAGTGTGTGTAAGTGATGTGCTGACTGCACAGATGGTGGAGTGGTCCCTGCTGCGCTACTGTCATCGACTCAGCTCTGAAGGAGGGTGTGTGTGTGGGGGTGTGTGTACATTTTATGTGGGTGGGTACGAGGAGCTATGTAAAAACCGACACATTTCAGCCTGGCTGTACTGTCCTAATCTGTGATCCCTGGGTCAGCCCCCTCCTTCTGCCCACGCATATGGAATGAGTAATGGCTCAGTCTAATACTGCTTTTGACAGTGTAAAGTGAGATCCCAGGACACAGGGGAAAAAAATCTATTGGCCATGTAGAAAATGGCCATATTGATTTCAGTTAGCCATCAACTGTAGCATCGAAAGTGGAAGAAAAAACAAGTTGTCATTCAGTCCATTTTTCCCCTTTCACTGTCACACTCTCCTCCCTTTCTGTGTGTGTTTGTGTTAAATAGTCACAGTTCCTTTGTCTTTGTCTGTGTATCCCCACAGGAGTTTCTGAGTGACAGGGAGCATGGCCAGGCCAGGCTGAGTACAGTGGGGGCCAGTGGGGAGCTGCTGATGGCTGTGGTGTCCAAAGACAGGGTGGAGGGAATCAAGGCCAAGGTGGCAAACACCAGAGAAGACTGGACGAGCCTGATGAATAACCTGCAGCTGAGGGAGGATGCACTCAAGGTTAGTTAAAATTCAGCTTTGTTTGCATGCTGCTTTTTTGTCTCGTCTACTTTAAAAAAAGAAAAGACAATCTGCATCTCAAGGTTTCTATGTCTTGAAGTATTGGTTAACAGTACAGAATTGGTGATTTAATGCATACAGATTGAACAATGTCCACATATTTGTTTACAGTTTGTTACTTCTTCCTGTTTACCTTTTTACTCACTTTTTTTTTCATGCATAGGTTATGTGATTTATTTTGACTATCCACATAGAGAGATTTGGCTTTGATATCGTATATCTATTGTCAGAGGACATAAAAACTAAACAAATTTCAAGTATCAACATGCTTTCTTGAATAGAGTTGTTTCAGTCTGTGTACAGGTTTATTTAAGAAATTCTCTAGTAGTTTTTGACAACTTATGTGTACCATTTGTAGAACCTGCAGTCCCAGATGACGGAGTTTGAGGCCAGTGCTGAGCCTCTGCAGGACTGGCTGAACAGCACAGAGGTCAGAGTTCAGGAGAGCAGCGCCCGGCTACACGACCTTCCAGCCAAGAAACAGGAGCTCAGCAAACTGCAGGTATTGTGGAGCCAGAAGACAAGCAGTCACACTAGACTTGACGCCGTCTAGGCTCTTTTAACAGCAGATATCCTCACAATATTCCTCACAGCTGATCATTGCAGCGCTCTTAAAATTATATTACCCCTGTAATTATAGTGTAAATGAATGGGTCTATCTCCTAGCTTTACAGTTTTATTATAGCCACTCCTTAAAGCAATATATTTCTATGATGTACGATCCAATTCTGTTAAAATGCATTATGTCACACTGAGAGTGTGCCTTTTACACACTCCCAGTGTAATTTCTCTAATTTCCTCTCGTCACTGAAGTCAACCACCAGAAATGGAATATTAAGTAGATTTCCCAAGGATGCTAAATAGTTGTAGTTCTCCATCAGATATGCATCCCTAAAGTGCAATCTCAAATCAGCTGGGAAAAGAGAAAGACCTAATTACATTTGTCGAGCACCACTGGATCAAAATAGAGCCTCGTCTTGACACAATAGTCAGAGGAAAAGTCCAGAAATCTAATTAATTCTCCGTCTGTCACAGCTGAAGCGCTGCGTGGCTAAAAGGCCCTTTTCAGGATGCGATAACAGTCTCTTCCATGTCTGGCAGAGACAAAAAAAAGAGAAACACGGAGCGTTCAAAAGATAAAACTGACAATAGAGAAAAAAACATATCAAGCCCATCTCAGAGCTCTGCCCTTATCTTTGTTGCTATTTTTGTATTTACTCGTCCCCCACTGTAGCACTTCTCCTTGCTGCCTTTTGTCAGGCCCTGCAAGCAATTACATTTTTCCCTCAGCAACTGAAGTACAATACAATACACGCAGGCTTCACTGTCTAAACCTGTGTTGGCCAAATCCTCCTTACCTTTTTCAGATAAATACCCCATTTCCTTTTCAGTATTTTATCAGCCTTGTCCGCTTCCCCTCTGTTCTGAGCTGAAGTGTCTCACCAGATTACAGCATTTTCTTTTCAAAAATGAACATCAAGAGAAATACTGCTGATGCTGTTTTTTTACGAAGTCTTTATCCATGTATTCCGATGTGTTCTTGTTGCTCTGTCTTTTCTTGTGACATGTTAACCGAACCATGTGTCCCTCCTCTGTGCCTCTCCCACCTCCCTGTCATCGCTTTCATGGTTTTTGTTGTTTTATTTTGTCCTTGACTTTATGCGGCCAACACACAACCATCCTCTCCTATGTGCTCCATTTCGTCCCCCTCCAAACTGTGCTTACCCACATCCTATTGCTCCTTCATCTTTATTTCTCCAATTCCACCTTCATCTCTTTTTCTCCTCCTGCTTCCTGCTGGTCCAGTGTGTTCTGGAGGAGATGGCGGGTCGGGAGGCAGAGCTGGGCGGTCTCAGGGAAAGAGCTCATCGTCTCTGGGAGGGACAAGCAGCCGGAAAGGGCTTCGTCCACCGTGTATCCCAGCTGTCAGCACAGTACCTAGCCCTCAGCAACTTAACCAAGGTAACTCCTGGCCTTTACGCTCCTTTCTTGTCCTTATACTGAGCTTCGGTCTAAAAAAAATGCTGCAGCATGCCGAAATGTGCTTAGCTTGACTCATGTGCTAAAAAAAACGATGGATCCTTCTGTCCAGCCACGTTGTTTACTGTTCTCTGCTATTTGCTGTGTCATGCATTATTCCCAAGTTTCTCATCAGTCACAGATTCTGTAATCAGCTTGCCTTGGGGTAAAATATTGCACCCAGGAAAGTCATGGCATCTTCGGTAATTTACCTGAGCAGGACAATCCATTTTTCAACTCCGAAAGGTCCTCGCAGCCTCATCAACATAAAAAAGACTAAGACTGTGGAGCTCACCTTTTATCCACTAAAGCACTTTTAAAATGCCAGGGCTGAAATGTGTCAGTGCTTCAGAATCTGACCTTTTCACTTTTCACTGTCTTTTCTATAATTGTATACCGCGTAGTACAAAACATAACTGACCGCAGAGCACCATTGTCCTTCCTGAGGAAAATGAGAGTGCTCCATGGTGATGAATGAGATGTATTTACTTTTCCAGCTAGCTAGAGTGGGGCTATTTTTAGGTCCTCTTCTCTGCCTGACATGGAAACAGGAATGAAATCTCTTTAAATTGCCACTTGTAGATTGTTATTGTCGCTCTGTCTTTCGCCACTTTACGGATGTTAAAGATTTATGAGTGATTACTTTGAGCAAAATACATTGTGTTGATGCTGTAATTTTGGGGTGGGGAAGTCTCTGGAGATTTCAGTGAGTAAAAATAAGAGTGTAATCCCAAAAGCAAACAGAAATATATGAACACACTGTCGCAAATCAATTGTTTGTTTTCGACTTACCCGTTTCTCAGAACAGTTATTAGAAGACTGTGTTTACAGTATTGTGCTCTGGTCTCTGAAGGATAAGGCCTCCAGGATTGAACGTATTGTCGGAGAGCACCGCCTCTTCTCTCAGGGCCTCAAAGAGCTCCAGGATTGGGTGTGTGAAGCCCAGAGGGTCCTCCACACCTGCAACACCACCACTACGGACAAGAGCGTGTTAGAGGACCGGATGTTACAGCTGGAAGTAAGGAGGACAAGAAGGGTGGGGGAATATAACTCAGTTTTTAGAGATTAGTCTATTGTTAAAATGTACAAACCATAAAGACTGTTGATGTTTCCCAAGCAATACCTTTCCTTCAGAACATTTTCAGTGATGAAACGTTTCAATTCCAAGCCCCAACTAGCTTTCCCAAGTGGTGTGATTGTTGGTATCGCTGTTGCAAACACAACATATTGCTTTCTGTTTTCCTTCAAGCCTAGGGACTTCTAAAAATATGGGACACTGAAATTGGTTTTACTATACTTTGGTTTTCCCACTGACTGCCATTTCAACAACTGGGGACAGAAACTACAAAAAAAGTTTCATTGATTTTCTTCTTTTTTGGTTTAATGATGAGAGCTATCGATAGTTTCTGGGGAAAACAAAAGTGCTATCCCTTTCCTGTTTTATTCACGCCATGGTTGCATTTAATTTGTGAGTTTAATCGGACCTTCATCTTCCTGTGAAATCTTCCCAGTGGCAGATAAAATTGCATGGTGAAATGAAAGGTTTACAGGGTACAAATCTAAACACTGATCATTTCATCATTCTATTGCCGTTACATTGTGCATCAACATGAACAGATTTCCTACTTGATACCAGGATTATCACTCCAGCAGTATCTTGACACAGATAATTCAGTTTGAGACCGATGCATCAGACTAAATGATGTCAAGGATTCGTGCTGAGATTATAACTACTTGAAAATCCTGTTGCAATGCTTTGATGGTAAAAAGGTTTAGACTATAGATGGTTATTTTCTGTCTGATCACTTCCCTCTGTCTGCAGGCCTTGCTGGCTGCTCGTCAGGAGAGGGAGATCCAGCTAAAGATGCTCCTGACGCGGGGAGAAGCAGTCCAAGGAACACTTCGGCTGAGGGGGTGCCGGTGATTCGCAAACAGATCCAGGACCTCAAAGACTCCTGGGACTCCCTGCTCTCTGCCTCCATTCAGTGTAAAAGGTTGTGATCATAAAGCAATCAATCTCTCAGTCAGTTGATAAATGGGACTGGGAACTGTCTAGTTTCACTTGATTGATTTCAGTTAGTTGAAAGGTTACGGGACAATTAGATTTAAATGCATGTGTACGTTGTATGTGCATGTTTTGTGTTATGTTCGTTCCCTGTGTGTTAACTGCATTATGTTGATTTAACAGCCAGCTGGAGGGCGCTTTGTCACAGTGGACCAGCTATCAGGAGGACGTGGGTCAGTTTGTGCTGTGGATGGACCGAGTCGAGGAGACACTTAGTTGCTCTGATAGACAGTACTCTGAGATGAGAGACAAGACCGCTAACCTGGGAAAGACCAAGGTATCCCATCGTGCTTTTAATTCCTAGCCTTAAAAAGCCAATTCTAGCAACAACAAAAAAGTCTGTTGTCCTGTTCTGTTTGTTCTTGGGCTTTCAAATGTCTTATTTTATCATATCTTGTTTTTATGCAGTCTTATGTGTGTGCAAATAAATGAAAAACCGTTTAACTCTACGAAAACATCCACTACATCAACTGTTTTGCCTGTTTCTTCAATTTTCAGCAGGATATTTTATTGTATAGAGCAGATGTCATGTTTTTTTCTAGTTCATATTTTTCGGATAATTAGAAATGTGAAAAATCTCTTTTATTTATTGAACTTCCTCCTCTAAACTCATGCAGTTACACCTATTATTCTCCAGAGCCTCCTGATGGAATTTCATGTAGTAAACTGAGTGTATTTTTGTGTTCTCATTTCATTCCAGCTTCTCTATGAAGAAGTACTGAGTCACAACAGTCCTCTGGAGACCATTGCCACGAAGGGATCCAATATGGCTGAACACTACACTACCAAGCAGGAGGTGCAGCAGCTGCAATGTAGATACAATGCCCTCAAAGAAAAGGCCAAGGTACTCACGAAACAAAACAAATCATTATTTTTATTTTCCTCTGAAGGCATTTGAATAATATATTGATTTCCAGAATGTTTCTCTGAACACCCAGATCCTGTTGTTTCATAAATATCAATAACATTCCCACAAATGACTTAGTTCAATCATTGAGTTTCAAAAAATTAAAGCCAGTAGTCATGGAATTATGCTTACAAATATCTACTACTGCTGTGTTTGAACAGAAGTAACTCTTCTTTCCACCAATTTCTTCAACCTGTTTTGCAGAATGCAGTCGGTAAGGCCAAAGGGCTGGTGCTGGTCCATCAGGAATATCAGAGGGGCTTACATGTGTTTGAGGACTGGCTGGAGCAGGAACAGGCCACTCTGGCCTCGTTGTCCCACCCTGAGGGGAACGTGGAAACACTAGAGAAGACACTGCAAGAGCTACGGGTACAGACATCATGGAGTGTTGTGCAAGACCCTTGACCTTTAATGTCAAACTCTTCAATCACACTGTTTCTTACCTTTTTTATTTCTCATGTAGCTCCTACAGGAACACTGCTCAAACGGCCAGTCTTTGCTCTCCTCTGTGCTGAGCAGCAGAGAGAGGGTAATCCCCTGGGGTATACCTCAGATCGAGGACCGAGCGCTGGACACCGCTCAGAGGGAGTGGGGGGCCTACCAGGGCCGTCTGGAGGAGACCCAGACCCAGCTGAGCTCCACGCTGACCAGACTGAGGCAGATGGGCCAAAGGTTCCTGAGCCTGGCCCAGTGGCTGCAGGAGATGGAGAAGGTGGCAAACCTCAGAGGTCATCGGAGGTCAGACAGAGGCACCAAAGAGACTCAGCTGAAGAAACTCAAGGTCAGACAAAGATTTCAAGTCCATGCTATGTGATATGCTGTTTTTAATAATTTGTGCAATTGTCAGTGGTTTAATTATATTTTAAAAAAGCACTTTCAGTTGATGTATTGTTTCACGTCAACTCTTTAGTCTTTATTTTGAGTTTGAAGCCCTTTCCTCATAAAGGAACAATATGTAGGAATTCACCCTAGAAACAATGTATATACACATACAAAAAAAATTCTAGCTTGTATCTGGTGTTTCTGCAGAGATCTTGCCTGCATTTTTGTCTTTTCATTAATTGCTAAAAAATTGTTTCAGATTTTTCTTTGACTGGCAGTCACACCATGTCAGTTCATACAACATTACATCAATTTATTCTACAAAAAATCTCTAAAAGATAGGATTTTGCCTTTCAAAATTAAAGTTATGAAGCATCCCAGGGCCTTCCAGTAATATACATCACATTTCCTGCTTATACACACACTCCACTGACATCAACATTTGAAAGGAAAGAAAACAGCAGGGGGGGAGAATATTTCCCTACAGTGTCACCTCCCTTTGGAGCTTCCTGTCAGAGTCAGGATGTCAGACAGTCTCTGTATTTTCCTGCCCTGCATTTAGTGGACACACACACACACACACACACACACACACACACACACACACACACACACACACACACACACACACACACAAAATCACACACACACACGCACGCACATACCCCTTGACCCCATGTCTTTTTTGTGGTGTGAGGTGTTATTTCTTGTTTGCCCTTTTATTTCACTCATAAAAAACCTAATTTACATTTAAATCATGAATATTTGTGTCTGTATTTCACTATTATCACACTAATTATATATTTTTCTCCTTGTCCCTTGTGAACAGGGGAGTCTTGAGGCGGTGCTTTCGCGGCAGGGAGAAGTCGACGGCCTCTCCTCTCTGGCTCAGCAGGTTCTGGAGGAAACCTACATCAGTAGTCGTGTCAGCGTTACTGCCACCCAGCTCACTGCCCGCTACCATTCCCTGCTGCTCAACATACAGGTTAGGCATCGTCTGTTGTCTATTTAAAATTGTTGCGTATTTACGTATATATTTATACATCATATATTTACTCTTTAGAGTTTGAAAAAAATCATCTTTTTCCTGAGAATGTTAATGTAGAAGTTTGACTTTCTGTCCAGTTCTTCCTTGTTATTTCAACGCTCCTATGATTTAGCGGTGAAATGTAGTTGTACAATGTGATTTATGGTATGTAAGGCAATATCTATAAGTCACTGTGACCTATATCAACAGCTTTTTATACTTCACCCTTATACAATACATGATGATTACTATTTCCTTTTAATACCCATTTATTATTAACAATGACTGTATATTGGGTCTTAAAAATGAACTGGTGGACAGGAAGTCTGAACTTGTGCAATATTTAATTTCCTGTCCACAAGAAGTTTTTCCTGGAAGATACTACCTGCCATTACAAGTAAAAAATAGCTAAACATAAAGCCAACATATAGTCATTATGGGCTGGGTATAGGTTTAATCCCTTTTGCAATATACTCTCTCAATGGTAAAGATAAGAGGAATGTGAGCTGTGTGTGTTGCCACTGGGGTCTCTGCCCGCAGTGGGCTTCTCACACATGGTTATCTCTCACCATGGAACTTGCTCCAGTGAGGGTATGTAGTCTTTGTTTCTGTAACACCCCATTGAAGTAGCTTTGAGAGTTATGCCTGTGAGCCCAGCCTGTGTTGCTCTGTATACTCAGATCCGGCCTCTCTATTTGTCTGCTCCTCTGGGGGGGGCTAAAGGAAAATCAATGGGGCTCCTCTGGTCTGGGGCTAAGGCTGTAATTAAACGCTACAGAAGGCAATCTCACACTCGGCACCAGGAGTGGAAAAGCTTTGCCTTCACTCCATCGATTTTTACACCTTCACTAACACATCTGAGTTTTGGGGTGTGTGTGTGTGTCTCCCCCCTCTCTCCCTCACTCTGTGATACCCACACCCCTTCCTTCCTCTCTCAAAATTGACTCAAGCATGCATATACTTACATTCAGTGCCAGTGTATACAGACACATGACATCCCTCTCATACCAAGGATGCTTGTAATTATCCTCTGTGAAGTGGGGGGCAGATGGGCTTGAGGTGGGAAGCTGTTACCTCTGTCTAGTCAGAAAAGGTGTGCACTCAGCACTATATGCTAATTGGGGCTTCTCGCCACAGGATTTGCAAGTTGAGTGAATAATGTGTCAAACCTGCAAGAAACCCTCTCCGTCCTCATGCTGCTATCGACTCAAAATCTCAGTCAAGTGGATAATATGTCAAAAACATAAAAACCCCTCTTCACCTTGTAGGGATGCTATTGACATTCTGCAGATGAATGGAGAGAGAAGTGGATATTTTCTGTTTTGATAGAGGATCAGAGAGCTTTTGGTCCTTTGTGGCCAAGATAAAACAGCCCACAGCTTAAAAGAACGAAACTCAGACCATGCTTCCTGAATTTTCCCCTGACCAAATACAGTCTGAAGAGTCTCACAAACAATTCTAACCTGTGAAACAAAATGTGAAATACTTTCTAAGGGTATCAAACTATGTCTGTTCAATTGTTCTAAAAAAAAATGTATTGGTGTCATCTTATTTTTTTTACATTTGTTACGCTTTATTTCTGACTTCTCATCAAATGTATTTCAGGACACCATCAAGCAGCTTCAGGAGGAGCTGAAGAGCATCGAAGAGGCTGAAAATCTCTGCATATCCTTCACTGACTGGCTCAGCTCCACTCAGAAAAGCTTCACAGCGTTAACTAACAGTTCTGAATCTCTGGACCGGGTCGCCATGGACAAGAAGATGAAAAAAATCGAGGTATTGATAAACCCACATCTGTTCTGTTTTTGCGTGGATACAGTAGAGTGTTTCACTTTCACAGTTCTGAATCCTGATATGCCAGTGAAGTATTTGGATACAATGTGCAGAGTAGTGCTTAATACACCTCGCTGAACAGGTTGCAATAAATCAGCACAGACGTTGGATGATAAACTGATGAGTTAGCAAGACTCCAGGCTGTAGTGGAGAATTTGAGCACCAACTCGAATATCCAAGCCAGCAGAAATGTCCTTGTGCAATCTTGTTTTCTGCCAAGCAACATACGGTACCTGTTAGAATCATCAAGGGTCCAGATTGCTTTGGCAGATAAAATGTGCTTACCCAGTAAAAATATGCTTGAAGCTCTCAAAGCATTCAGTATACCTATAATATTTGGGTAGATCTCTAGAAACTCACTCTAGTGGCGTCATTTTAACAGTTTGTATTTGTGCTCTTTTTGTGGAATAGCCAGTGGTGGAAAGTAGCCCTGTACAAACATGCACAGACTGCATTAAATAGAAAATCCACACTATGGTTTCGCTTGGCATAGTTCCTATCGAGTGTGTAAAGGATTGGAAGAGTATGTGTGTATCGATCCGCTCTTTATGAAGACAAAGCGAGTGCCGCTTTAGAGGAAGCGTGGTAGCATGGAAGAGACCTCCCACAGTGAAGAAGAGGAAGAAGAACCGACGGTGTCAGGAGCCTGCTGGCACAGACACTGTAATTGATGCAGTGCCCTTACCGCTTCACATCACACACACACACACACACACACACACACACACACACACGCACACGCACACGCACACGCACACATCACCAAACCTATCCAAAGTGCTAACTAACAAGCTGCAGCAAACTCTGAAACCCGTGAATCCTCAGTGATTTCACACGTTTTTCCACTGCCTTTCTTCTACATCTCATCTCTCTTTGTTTTTCACACGCATACACACACATCCAGAAACACATAAATACACATTTACAATACATAATCTGGTGTGGGCTTTGCAGTGATCCTTGTCTGGGATCGATGCTCTGTCTCTGCAGAGGGACTGAAGACATGCTGTCGCCACATGTGTCCTTCCAGCACTGCAGATAATGCGCCGGTGCTTCATCACTTACTCATTCTCCCGTGGTGAGAGCTTTTCAGAGAGCTGCCTGTGATGATTATACATTGACTCAAAGACCAGTAGTCAATAGCTGTGTTAAGGACCATTGGCTGGATTTAGACTCTTTTTGACTCGGAGTTGCAACAATATGAATCATATAGTATTGTTGCCCACTGCTTGGCTCTGAAAATGAACATATAACGATATGGTACAATGGTTAGATTTTCAGAACGCTGAACAGAATCATGTCAACTTGAAGAGGGCAATATTGTAGTTTTGTGCATTTTAATTGCAACATTGTTACGTTTTACTATTTCCCATATTCTGTGCCAACTCATTGAATATTCATATTTTAACTTTTTTTCAATGTAGTTGTTATTTTATTTTTTTCCTTTATAGAGTAGTTTCTTCCCTAGAGTGTTCCGTAGAGCGTCCTACACTCACTGTCTTCTACAGAAATTGTGCACAGGGCAAAATGCAAAAAAGGGTGTCTCCTCCTAATTAAGCCCCCCCTGACGCCTTCCCCTTTCATATTTTTTATTTCACTGACATTTCATAAATGTTCAAGGTCATTTCCCCCTTAAGATTTCTGCCTTATGCATAATACAATATGCTCTGTGCTGCATACAGTACCATACATTCAAAACAGAGACACGGTGACAGCAGAGCTAAATGCTGCTCACAGGGTCACCTTAGTAATGTTTTTCCTCTGTTAATATTAGATAGTGTTACTGATGAGCATGGCTGTCAGCGCCACAGTAGATGTATTACAGTAGATAATGAAGAATGAGAACTGATGCAGAATAAGAAACAGAATCACTATCGCTCATCATTTACACCGAGTGCAAGAGACACTTGACATGGATAATTGGCGCTGTTCACTGTTCAGGATCTCACTTCACCAGATCTACAGTCGACTGCTGTATCATAGTATTATCACTGGTCAATTAGTATGAGCTTAAGCAGCTTTCCAGCTTATGTTTGTAGAGAATTGAAAAATATTTCTTGAATATTTAAACATTTTAAGGAAGATTTTGCGCAACCTACATTTTAAAACATTCATTTCAATAGTCAACTTAGATAATAGAAAACCCATACATATGCAGGAAATGAGTAAAATTAGATTGCTCTGCAGCATGCATCGTGCATGCATGCTCCGGTCACATGTGCAGCCAACGTACCCGCCAACACTACTGCACCGTCTGAGCCTAAGGACTACATCCATTCAGGGAAGTTTTGGTTTTATTACTTTAGTGAACATCTAGCTAAATATATGAGATAATTTAGTTAATAAGGAGATTATAGCCAAGAGACAAGTACACTCTTTATATCTTCTAAACATCTACTGCTAGTTTTTGTTAGCTGTTAGCATGTGGGGTGTAGCTTGATTGAGCATGCTAACTAAGGAGTTTTAAATAATTTCAAGATTTCAATTCATTCATTATTATAAAACATTTCTCTTTATAACTTAAGTGGTGTATTCTAATTGCAAAATTCCTTACAACCCATATTTAAATGTTTAAAGTTTGCATAGACATTTTCAGCTAAAAGTGCTTCTTCCCTTATGGGTAGTGCTGGTTGATGGTTAGCTAACCATGGATTTATTTGGCAAATTATGGAATTTTGTCGATTTAATGATATGTTAGAGTTATTTCCTGCTGAAATATGACATGGTTAATAGAGCCTGAGCAGATAACCCCTTTATTTCCATTGAATTCCTTTAAAGTTTTTCCATTTATTATATCCCGGATTGTGCAACTATATTCCAGCCTTCCTTCAGTTTATTTTTCATCCAAAGACAGATGGTGAGAACAAGCTGTGAACGGTATTTTAAGCCAAGTGAATTATTATTTTGTCCTTTCTGGGAAAGTTATATTTTTTGATGATTCCTCAAACATACTTGGATTTTAATGCAGAGTATTGTCACTAAAAAGGATTCTTGATGTCAGATGTTAGATGAGAGCAGTGGTTTCAATATAATGTGGAGGTATTGAGTCAAACTATTAAGTTAAATCTACTATAAGTGGCAATTACCGCCGACTTCCTTGTTTAAGCTCACATGCATAATTGTGAGATATATTGAGTCTCTCCTATTAAGGTCAAATATTAAGGAAGCGATATCGGTGACTAGAAATATGAACATGCCTGGAGCTTCATATTAAGCAGCAAACATGGACGTGTGTGTGCAGACGAAGGTCTTGTTATATCGTATTATCTTCGTCAGTAGCTGGAGGTCTGGGGCGGTTGCAGTGGGAAGCCACTCTCTCTACTCAAGCAATAATAGACTGATGATGAAAGCTAGATGGCGTCCCATCGAGTGGAGGTGTGTGTGTGTGTGTGTGTGTGTGTGTGTGTGTGTGTGTGTGGTGTGTTGTGGTTGCCCTGGAAACCCCTGCAGCTACTGCTGCCTGTTAAGGGTCCTTATAATTGGGTCCTCCTTTCATATTATTCACTGTGGTTTCTCCACAACATGAACTCCAAGTCTTCACATCTCCCCGTGCAGGTGTCAGCCTACCTGATGGGTTCAAAGCATTTCAAACACACTGCAGGCTGGTCTGAGAGACTGGTGCAGCTCTATAGGTGAAGGACAAAGAAATCAGTGATATTGTGTTTGAATGTTGAACTCAAAGTAATCCTAGAGCATAACCTGTATGCTACAATTTTGGTATACCAGTACAGAAAAGCAGCATTTTTTAAGTCCACAGTATGTAAAATGCCCAGGTTGAATGTGTTTTTGCATAAAGTATTGCTGTTAAAACTATAGCAGCAGCCATGCTGAGATGTATTTCTCCTCATTTTCACCCAGACTCTCCAGTCTGAACTCCAACATGGTCACCGTTTCCTGAAATCACTGAGGGAGCGAGCGGAGAAGGCAGCAGGCTTCCTGGACGAGGCGGGCGCTGAGAGTTTAGGAGGGGAGGTGGAGGCTCGCCTTGCCCAGCTGGAGGAGCTCGCCGGTGGGCTGAGGACGGAGCACAGCTTCCTCCAGCGGTCGCTACTGCTGGCAAAGGAGTTCCAGGACCGCTATAAGGCTCAGGCCCAGTGGCTGCTGGAGACCAGGGCTATGCTCAGCTCCCCTGTGGAGCCCAAAGCTGAGCTGTACCAACGGAGAGCGCTGCTGGCTAAGTATAAGGTAAAGCAGCAACTACGACTCATTTCAGTCAAACTGTATTTGAATTGAAATCATGAGTATAATATGTAAATGTGTCCTTGTGGGGCCAAATTGCAGCAAGACCTTGAATATATAATTAGCGTAATGGGCCACATTAATGTTTCTCCATAACTGCTGACAATGTTTTCTCAGTATAGCAAGGATTTAATAATGATTGATGCCTATGGTATGTTTCGGAAAATGATTGTCCGTAGAGTAGGGCTGAACGACGAATCGATTTTAAATCGAAATCGCGATTTGAAATGATGTAATTATCAAATCGCAAAGCCTGCGATTTTTTTTAAAACTTTTTTTTAATTTTTTAATTTTAAATTAAAAAAAAAAAAAAATTCTTCTTGTGTGTCAGTCATCCACACCAATCAGAAGTGCTGTGCTCCACATTTACCAGCCACTGTTAACCAATCAGAAATGGCCCATGATAGAAGGTGATAGACAGATTGATCCAATCACCTGCCAAGTATTTTTGAAAGTGCCTGCCCTTTTCCAAATGGCTTCCAATGGAGCTTTCCTAGATGGTTTGGTGAAACAAACCATCTGAGTCAGGTTAGTAATGCTCCATCACATGTTCTACATCTATTACAGGGTGAATCTTAAACTGAAGCTTGACTTTAAAGCAACCCAACGGAAGTTTCATGTAAGTTTTGTTCTTTCACTCGTAGCTCGGGCTGCGGGGGTGCTGGAGACGGGAGCACGTCGATACGACCTTCCTAGCCGGAGATATGGCCGCATTTTACAATAAACTTCCGTTTTGGTCGCTTAAAAACAAATATCGCAAAATCGAATCGCAATATCTGTCAGAAAAATCGCAATTAGATTATTTCCCCAAATCGTGCAGCCCTACCGTAGAGTAGAACCCATTGGGAGTATATGAGCTAAAAAATGCAAGAAAAGCTGGTGGGATCCTTTAATATTGAGCAATGATCCAATACAACAATGTTAGCTCCACATAAGATACTCACATGTTTTGAATTTGTTCTCTACTGTATATTAGAGGATACTAAAGAAGATTCATAATGTCTGTCTGTGTCCCCAGGCTCTGTTGCAAATGGTTCAGTCCCGTGACGGATCCATCAGGTCGGTGGTGGAGAAAGGAGACGCTCTGCTGTCCTCCGTCCACTACCCCTCCATCAGAGAGAAAATGAACAGAATGCAAAGGGACTACACTGAACACTGTCATTCTGCCATGGTGAGAACCGGTCTTCAGTCAAAAGTAGTTTTCATATACATTGAATCCATTCCTACACCCATCAATTACATGCATTTACATTTAACTTTAGATGGAGACAGGATTGAGAAGGATTTTTTCTCTTTAGAGTACTTCTGACAATGAAAGAGGGCCTGAACTTAGTCTTTAAGAAGGTGGTTGTGATGATTTGTTGCATATGCTTTTTGTAATCATTATAATTTGTCTGTGTTTCCAGGCGCATGTGGAGAATCTAGAGGTCCAGGTGAAAGAACAGGAGGCTTACCACAACGAGCTCCAGGATGTGGAGCGCTGGCTGCTCCAGATGTCCAGCCGGATGGTGACTCCTGATCCAGCTGTGGGCGGCAGCCTGGATGCAGCAACGCAACAGCTGTCCAGGCACAAGGTGACCAATCACATGTCTTGATTTTTTTATTGTCGTTTGTCGGGTTTGTAGCATATGATTGGAAAGCATTCGCTCTTTTTAGGAAACTCCAAATATTCGGACTTCAGCTATTTGGTATTCTCTGAACAATTGGGGTCAAAGTATCTTCTTGGTGTTCTTTTAAGGAATGAACACCTCTTAAATCTAGTCAAACTTAACTTTGCTTCTAATGTGAGCATGCTATAGTTTTTTTGCTCATTAAACATTTCTGTATGACCAACTCTAGGGAGCTGAAATCATACAGTATGAGTGTCATCATTACCAATTGTATAATTTCTGCTGCTGAATTGAATAATGTAATTCCATATAATTCTACAGCCAGGGTCATTGATGAGTGGACAGTCTCCACTTGAGACTCTTTGTAACATGATCTTACATTGTTACTTTGTCCTCCACAGGCCATCATGGAGGAAATAGCACGCTTTGAGGATCGCTTGGTGGGCCTGAAGGAGCGAGGAGACCACCTGGTACAAGGCTGCAGCGACCGTGTGCAGAGCAGGCTGAGACAGCAGGTCCAGGCTCACCAGCAAGGCGCCAAAGACAGCTACTCTGCCATCTGTAGCACAGCACAGAGAGTGAGTGAGGAGGAGGAGAGGGAAAGAGGGAGGAGGAGGAGGAGGAGGAGGAGGGGAAGCTGAGATGTAATCTGTATTTGAATTAATGAAATGTTCTCACACATTTATAATGTATGACAAATTGGTGCATTGGATGCATGCTTATTTGCACATGCATCCCTGGATGATTCCACATGCGGCCACTGAGAACAATTATATCAACATCATGTGCATTATTACTTTCAATATCATGCGCAATAATCCTCTATTGTATTTTACTAAATGGATTTTGCTTTATTGTTCTTTCTATTTGGCAATGGTATTACTTTTTATTCACTTTATATTTATTGCTTATTGTTTTTAATGCTTAGGTTGCATTCTCTGGCTCAAGACTTTCCTCAAGGATTAATAAAGTCCTATCTAATTTTATCTAACCTTATCTTATATGCATGAACAGACACACACGTTCTTCATATCAGTGAGTTTAATATTCCAACAGCCTAGGCATCCACTTAATCCTAACCCATTCTGACACTTAAACCCATCTCTCAAGACAGCCCTTCACTGCCAGTGTAGAGGGCACGACCAATTAAGGCTGCCAAAGTGGCGCCCAGCAGCAGCCATATTCAGCCAAATCACTAACTCAATCTCACCATATTAATCTCTGAATATCCCCTGTCAACTCCACTTTTTCATGGCTAAGCCAGAAATGGTCACACACCACTATTCAGTAGATCTGGCAAGCCGTCTAATCCAGGCCCACTCTGTCATTTTGGCAACCTCTACTCTGTCATCATAGCTCACCTCCTAAGACACCACCTCCACCAGTACTCGCACATCCAATCTGGCATTGTGTGATCCAGCCACACTTAACCACAACGCTGCTGGCTTCTCTACAACTGCGCCTCCAGTGTTACAATGGCTGCCAACTGTGTCCCAGCACAACACAGCTCTAATATCCCGCCTGCCACTTGCCACCATGCCAGCCTTCTAGCCTTTGCCAAATACACTGGGCGGTTTGCCAATAAATGCCCCCCTTCTTTCCCGCTTTCGGACTCTCATATTAACACTGTCAATCAGACCTGGCTGTTTAGCTCTCCCCTGGAGGGCATGGACGCCTCCACATTCAACACCTGTCGAATTCAACACTGCTTAACTGCTTACTTGTTCAGCTTTTATCATTTAATTTGTCTTTTGGTTTGGCCAGGCCTCTTTTAAGTTTTAGTTCTTGCTTGATTTCCTGAAGGCTTCTACGATATGAGAGTGTTTACTCCAGGCGTATAGTATTGAAATATCTGTCCGTGTCTTATAGGTGTATCAAAGCCTGGATCATGAGTTACAGAGACATGTGAGTCTCCATGACACTCTGCTGCAGTGCCAGGCCTGGTTGACTACAGTCTCAGAGGAACCAGAACCTCCTGCACACCCCCCTCTCAGCCTGGAGATGGCCCTACAGCAGGTCAGTAAGCCACTTCCCAAGAGTTTGTTATTTTAATAAGACTTGAATTAATAACATCAAAGATCTTTATGAATGTAAATGTCTTTGATGTTTACACTGTGATCAGTCAATAAAACCTTATAATCATTAACATACTCTACACTTTTGTGGCAGGTGAAGCATGAGCGGGCTCTCCAGGAACAGGCCGGCACTTACCTCCAGCTTCTGTGCTCAGCATGTGACCTCTCTGAGCTGAGGGTCAGAGGGACAGCTGCAGCTATCCAGCAGGTCAAACTGCAGGTCAGTTAGCTTCAACAAACCTCTAAAGGGGACATTTCATGAAAAACCTAATTTCCAGTGATGTGTATATACATTTGTGTGGCTCAACATCCAATAAACTGTCAAATAAGATACATGGTCACTTTTTGTAGGCTGCCTCAGTCAGATAAAATGTGATTCAACAACCAAGTCAGATTTGTATTCCCTTTCTATTTCACATGGTCGCTCATTTAAATAATTTGAATAACTCATCTGGGTCCCACGCCTTTCGGATCCACCTTTGCAAAGGTTTGCCATACTATTCTCTGAATTTAATCAAAGCATGCAAGACTTAGCTTTTTTGTTAGGGTGGCTTAAATAGAAAAGAAGAAAACATGTCCTAGTAGAAGCCATAATGGAAGTATAAACATGAAAATGAGCATCATTTGTCCAATTTAATTGAAAAATATAATATATTATTTTGAAAAATACTTGGTCTCAAATTGATTTCTTTGTGTTTTTGTGTCTAGATTGAGGAGCGTATGCTGCTTTGTGAGGAGGTGGCCGACAGCTGGAGGGACATTGAGGAGCAGAAGGCAGATCTGGAGGTCCAGCTGAGAGAGACAGAGCAGCATCTTCAGAACCTCATCAGGAGACCCGCAGAGCTGGAGCCTAAGATCGCACAGAACCAGCTGGACAAGGCACAGGTCTGTGATTGGCCTGTTTGTGTGATTCTCAAAGATTCTTGTTATATAAGTTTATTTTACAACAAACACTGTATGTCATTGTCTATGCAAACGTTTAGAATTATACAGTAACAAAACTGTGAAAATCAATTATCTTTCCAACAGGAATTCCTCCAGCAGATTAGGGAGAAACAGTCTGAGGTAACGCATCTGAGTGAAGTGGTTGGTCGTATGTCAGACGGACAGGTCTCTCCTGCCCTGGAGGAGATAAGGAGACTGAGGAGGAGCTGGATGGATCTGGGCCAGCAGGCAGAAGAACTGGAGTCCCAGCGCGGGGAGGACATGCAGCGCAGCGTGGAGTACCAGGAGATTGTTGTCACTGTGGAGGAACTCTTCCACCAAGTCTCCAGGGAATGGGACTATCTCGCCAGGTATCCAGCTGTGATGTTTCAGTTTTGTGAACGTTTAAACATATTGTACTTATATTTCCGAGTGGTGTATTTATTTATTGACACCGCTAGTATTTACTATATGTACAGTAGTATTATTTGTGCGAGAAATGCTTTTTTATTCTAAGTGCTGTGTCAAATGTCCTTGTTAGTTTCTATACTATTTAGTTAACCTTATTGATTTCATTTCCCCAAGGTTTATTTGCCTAAAGTTTTGTCCATTTTAGGCTTATGTTAATCAACAAAAGCGTTATTCAAAACAATAAAAAACTTTTTTTTTTATTTTTTATCATCAGATTATATTGAATTAAATGCATTATTATATATATGTAAATGACTATACTACTGTATAGACTGGATGTCTTTCAACCCATGCCTGTGTGTACGTAGGGCTGACACGGAGAGTACAAGTGAGCATCTAGAGGCTTTGAGGAAACTCTCCAGTGACCTCGAGGAGCAGAGAGCAACTCTAGAAGACCTCAGAGAACAGAGACAAGCCATCCTGCCTCGACTCAGCCTGCTAGACAAGGAGCTGGTCAAGCAACAGGTGGAGCTCCTTTCTCATTCTCCTTCTTCAGACCCAAACATATGATAGTGTTATAATTAGGTCCCTATTTATACCACATTTTTCCTTTCACTAGGTTGGTCATCTGGAGCAGCGCTGGTCCCAGCTTGAAACCCTGATTCAGCAGAAGATCCAGGACTCTGCTCAGACACTTGAGGATCTGTCGCGGGTTGAAACCCAGCTGAGGGATGCCCGGGAGTGGGTGGAGGAGCAGCGGCCTGCTTTTACCTCTGTGCTGAAAACCAGCCCACCCCCGACCAGGCCCAGAGTTTCCTGTTTGACCACCTGAGTGTGTGCGTGGAGCTGGAGGCCCGTCAGCAGCTGCTGGGCCAGGCAGTGAGCGAGGCCCAGGCTGTGGCTTCCAGGCTGGGGCTGAGTGAGAAGAGGTTCCTGCAGGAGCTCGTTGAACAAGCCCAGACTGAGGTGGAGGCTCTGGGGGCTCGGGTGGCCCAAAGGAGGAAGTACCTCAGCAAGGTAAACAGCTGGATTTTGGTATTATATATTGGATGCAAGTAGAATTTGTATTATCTCCTAAAGGATCTACGTTTCCTCTGATCTGTTGAAGACATATTTAACCAACATGTTAAAATGAGGGTATACAGTCAGCACAAAATGGTAAATTCTGTATCACCTGAATTGATTTTTAAGAAGGTGAAAAATAAAAAAAAGGGGAAATAAAAAGGGGTCAAATAGAGGATGTAAGTAAAGAGAAGGTAAACGTAGAATGAGGATCATAGTAGGTTTAAAAGAAGTTGGAAAATTATTTATAAAACCGTGATACTTTTTTATTTGGAGGAGCTAGGGCTAAAATGTTCTCTTCATAGGTGCTCCTCTGTATTCATATATTTTTGAAATTCATTCCATATCACTATGTTCAAGTAAATTAATTTGCATATATAATGCATAATTGATTACCTTAGTGAATAGATGTATATGTGTTATGCACAATATTTCTTGATATATGTATATGGTCTCCTCTATAAGGAATGCAAAAGGGGGGAAATGTATAACAATGCAAATTTGATCAGTTAATAATTAAATGTTTGATATTTCCCTTATAGGCCTTCACAGAGAGGACACAGTTTCTTCAAGGCCTGGGCCGAGCACTGTCTTGGGTGCAGCAGCAGGAGAGGAGGGCTTTGATAGATGACCACATTGCTCTTCTCCCTGAGGACCTAGCTAAACAGGTCGCTGCCTGTCGGGGCGTCCAGAGTGGTTTACGAGCATACCAGAGAGAGCTGGCATCTCTGTGGGTACAAGGGCGAGAGCTAGAGAGAGATGCCAGTGACAAAGAGAGATCGGAAACCCTGTCGACACTTGAGAAGCTGCAGGCAGTGTTTGAAACCGCCCTCCAGAGGACAACCCAGCGTGTCACAGGCTTGGAGAAAGCCTTGACCTCCAGGAAGTACTTCCAGGTCGACCTGGATAAGATTTGCCACTGGTTGAGACGAGCAGATGTCGTCACTTTCCCTGAAATCAATTTAAGCAACATTGAAGAAAACTCAGAGTTGCAAACACAACTGTCGAGCTTTCAGAATGTCCTCGAACAAGCTTCAGAGTACGAAAACCTTCTTCTAATCGTCCAAAGAATAGGCCAGGAGATCCTCCCTACTCTGAACGGGATCGATCATTGCTACCTAGATGAGAGGCTCAACGCTCTGCCTCAGCAGTACAACGCCATCCTAGCTCTAGCCAAAGAGAAAAAAGACAGAGTCCAACAGATAATCTTAGAGCGAAAAGAGTTCAGCACTTTCTTTGATATCACTGGTAATGCACTGGAGGAGCTTCAGGAGCAGTTTGACAATCTGGAGAAGCAGACTATCAGTATTAGAGAGGAGGAACTTGTCTTACGTCTCATTAATGAATACAGAAACATTAATGAGAGTTTGTTCCATATTACCCCTGCTGTGAGAGAGCTTCATGGTAAATGTGAGGGGTTTCTCAGCAGGGGTCAGCAATACAGAGCTGAAGAGACATTGCACCTGGTCAGTCTCCACAACAAACTAAAACGGATGATTGAAGAGAAACTTAAACACTTTGATGATTGCTTGAAACCACTCGTTGAACACAACAGAGTATCAAACAAGTTGGAATCAGAGTTTGAATCTGTGAAAGAGAAGCTGGAAAGCCTTAAGTCAGACGAAGAACTAGGTGCCATGGATAAAATCACATGCCTTTATTCGCTGCTTGAATGTCTGGATCGTGTGAGGTATCAGGCCGAAGAATGTAACCAACAAACTAAAGACCTCGGTCCGACGTTTGATCCTGTTGCCTTTCAGGAAACTACACTGCAGCTTGAACCATTGCAGTCCTTACGGTGTGGAGTAAAGAGTTTTGTGGGTGAAAGTGAAACGAAGGTCAGAAAGAATGAAGATTTTAAAAAGGAGACGGAGAAAATGTTGGATTGGCTGAGGACTATCAAGGACATATTGGAAGAGCCTTTGACTCTATCAGAAGTTAGATGTGAGAAAGTACATGAGGAGTGTGGAAAATTAAGATCGTAGAAGAGCAAGTGAAAAGTAAATGTAGGATAATAGATGCCTTAGGTAGCAGAGAGAAGCAAAGTTATAGTAGTAGAAAGAACCCTGTTCCTGCCCACATAGAAGAGAAACTACAGGAGCTGGCAAATCTGGGAGCTGAAGTTCATCAAGGAATTAATAAAAAACAGGTTTGTGTGTTTAAATTACTCAATCATAGGGACATTTTATATCCCTTTATTTTTCCTATTTATACAAATCCAACCACTTAATGCCCCAGCCAAGGTAATATCCTGAACTCCTCATTCAAGACTGGAACCTGCTAAATATTAATTTTCATCTCCTGTTCGCCCATACTATCAATATTAATAAGCCCAGGGAAGCTAAAATATTTAAAATATTCAAGAAAGTTTTAATAAGTACTTAAGTTATTATTAATGCATTACTGTTGTGCCGACCTTTACAATTTTGAGAGAAAACTGTCAAATTCCTGGCAACTTGAATATCTAAATTGGACATCCAGCATGAGACCATAACTTTTATTGGACAATTAAACATGTAAACATTTGCAGTTTTGACTCATCTTCAGACAATGTATGTACACACAGGTCCATGCTTGTTGTAGCGATTAAGGCCTGTATTTCTAACTTCACTTGTGTGTAGAAACTCATGTAGAAAGAAGTAAAAACTGAATGTAATGACATATCCTTCCTCTTATTGTAGCTGGCTGTGGATCAAGCTCTCTCCCTCGTCCAGAGGCACGCCTTATCTCTGCAGTCCATGCAGAAATGCCTGGACTCTGCTGCAGCTTTGCTCCAGAAGGCCAGCGTGGGGGTGGATCTTGAGAACCAGACAGACTGTGTTCGGGACCTGGAAGACCTTTCAGCCCAGGAAAATAACTTCACAGCTGGTCTAGAGGAGCTGGGGACTTTGGATCCTCTGCTGGAGGATATTATCGAAGCAGAGGCCATGGGTGAACTTCGAGAAAAAGTTGAGGGAATGCAGCTGAGAAACACAGAATTCAAACAACACCTGGATGCTTACAGAGAGGTTCTGCAGAGGTGTGTATTACTGTTAAAGCCAAGTAATATATGTATAAACATCTGGCATGTGCAGTCCATGTGATGCATATTTGAATAATAAATCACACTAAATCTCGGTTTGTAATTTTCGATATTTTTTCAGTTGTGAGGCTCTATGGGCCTCCTTCCAACATGAGAAGGAAACACTAGTTGAACAGATGAATGACGCAGAGAGCAAGCTGGCCATGTTCACAACAGCCAAAGCTGTCAGTATCCAGCAGGCGGAGGAAAAGTGCCAGAGATACAAGGTGGGACACTTTCTTACAAAACTTAGAAAATATAGAAAGATCATCTGATGTTTATGTGCTGTTTTCCACATGACTGTTATATTATATTCCAACATTTGCTCTTGTCACGGCAGCAGATGAACATTAATATTTATAACAGTCAAATGTTTGTGCATTGTTCCTTGTTTCCTTTTACATCTGCATGTGTTGTGTCTTTTATCACCTCTGTTATTAATGTTTCAGCAGAGGGCATTAATGGAATGACTTTTGTGCATGTTTTGTCATCTTTGGTCTGTAGTCCCTCGCGGCTCACATCGACCTGCTAGAGCTGCCTCTGAATGCTATGAGAGAGAACGCATCAGAGTTGGAACAGATCATCTCCGAGTCCTGCAAAGCTGTCATCAGCCACTCTGTATCGTCACTGTGGCAACGGTGGACCCGGCTCCGCAGTGTGGCCCGAGCTCAGGAGAGGGCACTGGAGGACACTGCGAGGGAGTGGAGGAACTTCACTGACAAGGTAAGAGGAGATAAGCACACTTTGGGGTTGTGTCCAATAGTTAAAGCCTCATACAAAACCTTTACATTCAACATTTTCTGCAGATTCTTAAGAAATTAGTTTGACACTTGCAACTTGTGCTTGTGGACCAGCTGTTAAGACATGGTTGTTATTAAGTTATTTTTTCGGCAGTCAAAGCTTGATTCAAAAACCTCACAAACACTAGCGTGCCTGCAGTCCACAGTAACTATTTATAGCCACATAACTTGCTGTACAGTGAACAAACACTTAACGTGTTCTTGCTCCTGCAGATTTAGGTCAAACACAGAAACTGAATATCAGTTGGTGTGCCGTGATGTAACTCCAGGCTTCAAGCCAGTTGTTTCCTTCTGCCAAAACACGGTGTCATGAATCGTTTTCCCGCCTTTCAACCTATTTCAAGTGTGAACGCTGTCAGGTCCCAAGAATTCACACAAAGCGGTGCTCCAAAAAAGGAAATCAGGTCA
Organism: Dissostichus eleginoides; assembly: GCA_031216635.1. Classification (NCBI taxonomy): domain Eukaryota; kingdom Metazoa; phylum Chordata; class Actinopteri; order Perciformes; family Nototheniidae; genus Dissostichus; species Dissostichus eleginoides. The sequence continues at coordinate 18,623,455 of CM062281.1, read as the reverse complement.
AACTGAGAGTAACGGCAGTCACTTCCTTATACAGTATGTGGCATATTTCCTGTTGTCCGTTGGTTTTCTATGGCCCCTTTGTTCAACTGGACATGATGTCATTCTCTGCACTTGAATCACCAGACTCTTTTATACGCCTTTCACTGTCACAGGGAATACTTTGTACTGTGGGAAAATGTACCACAAAGCTTATTTGTTAAAGAAGTAATCTCACAGGTGGGTAGTTCTGAAGATCTCATCCAGTATTTCCAGTATTCATTATCCAAATATATAGATTTTTCATCATCTTTGCGCCCTAAGATGTATGCGTCTAAAAGTTTCTAGACCTTTTACACTAGAATTCATGAAACATAATGTATTCTTATAAACTGGCTCACTGATCCACAGAGGCTACAAAGCTAGGTTCAAGTTCGCTGTGTCTCATCAAACACATTTTCTGTAAATGTAAAACAAGTAATGAATGGATTTACATCCTCATAAAGCATTTGAGAAGCTGATTTATTTGTTATTTTTTCAATTAAACATTGCCTACATCCATGGTCACTCACACTTGTCAATACTGAATGTTCTGCTGCATCCACTTAATCCGAATCTTTGCACATAAACTTCCCTCAGATGGAGAAGGTGCGCTCTGTGTCCCAAGACCTCCACAGCCGAGTCCCAGACGGCACAGTTGAGAAAGCTGCCACCAGGGCGGCGCTACAGAGCCTGCTGGAGTACCACGACTCCTTCAGCCTGGAGGTGGAGAGGGAGCAGTCCATCCTGGCCCTGCTGGGGCAACACACCCGCAGCCTCAGAGGAGAGGAGGAGGCCACGGAGAAAAAGACAGAGAACGGACACGAAGAGACACCCTGCCTGCAAGAGATCAGAAACATGCAGGAGCAATATGACAGGTGAGAGACCCAGTAAAAAACTGGATTAACCACCTGTTGTGAATTCAAAATGTTCGCTTTTTAATAGCAATGTTATCAGAAAATGCTCTAAACATGCATGATAGACTCCTGGAAAAATACCTGGAAAGCAGTTTTTGATGCAAGTTACATATCATTTTGTAAAAGCAGTCATTAAGATTTAAACCTTTTTTCCCCCGCTGTGTCTTGTCCAGTCTCGTGTGTCGGGTACGAGGCAGCAGGGCTCAGGTACACCAGGAGTTGAGGGAGAGGGAGGAGGTTGAGAAGGAGCTGGGTTTGGTCAAAGGCTGGATCCAAGATACTCGGGGCTTACTGCTGAGTCCCACTGCAGACCTGGACTCACTGCTGCAGGAGCTAGAGGTAGGCTGCTGTTTGTACACCAACACGTTACACAAATGGAAAAACCATTGGTCCTGGCTAATTACAGAAATTCCAGGAACATCTTTTTACACCTTTAATATTGTTAGACCTTTATGGAACAGAGGGCATGAGTGGTAAGTCTTAGTTTTTATTTTTTAGTGTGATAATTGTTTGATTTTAGGTCTATTTGTTTTACACTAATGTAGGTATTTTAAAGTTTGATGGCATAAAAAATCGCTTGAAATTATTTTCCATAAAATCCTTAAAATGAAGATTGCCTTAAGACTCTCTGAAATACTTGTATATTGATTGGTCTATGTATTAAATATATATTGGGTTATGAATTGATAATAACTATAAAGTTGTAATTATTATTTTTGGTTTGTTTTTATCTTATATTAAAAGAATTCTTGGACTTTTTGTTAGATATGTTAAACAATGATAATGCTTATCTTTTGAAGCTGTTTAATAAAAATACAAATATATATATATATATACTATAACAAAAGACACTGTGATAAGCAGTCTGTCATGTGATGTTGTTTGCGTTGCAGACCGCACATGGTGAGGTCATCAGCAGGCGACAGAGTGTGGAGCGCATGACAGAGCTGCAGCAGTCCAAATACCAGGACCTGCAGGCCGGGCTGCCCTCTGAGCTCAGCATGCAGCTGGCCGAGGTGGCGCTGGCTCTGGGTTCCGCTGAAGACCAGGTGACCTCTCTCGGCTGGAGTTGAACATTTTATTAAATGTTGCCATTTCATTAACTGATTAGCGCTGTCCGATTGGTTAACAGGTTCATTGTGTGACTGTACTACTCTTCTGTTCTTCTGCAGATTTATTCTTGACCACTTACCATTATTAAAAGGCGTTTATTTATTTGTGACAGTTAAGTGAAATGTTTGTTTCTCTGCCATCTTTAGGTCCAGGCAAGAGAAAGGGAAGTGCAGCAGACCAGAGATGTGAAAGAAGACTTCAGCTTCAGACTCCAGGACATCGAGGCGAAGCTGAAGTCCATCGCTCTGAAGTTGGAAGACAAGGCTGCCGACCTGGAGGAGGCCAAAGAAGAGACCAAAGTAATCAACCTGACAGATTGACTAATTAACAAGCAATTAACCCCTGTTAAATTGGCTATTCATTTTGCAGCTGTTGGGGTTAATGAGTGTATTAGAGTTGGTATGGCATGAACTGAATTCTGCCTTCAAGAGTGACCCACTTCTGAGAGAAGTGTCCCCAATGGGAGTCTAAGCCCCTTCCCTCCTGTTCTCTTTCTTGTTGCCCCAACTTTATTCCTTCTCTTCCTCTTCCCATCCATAGATCCACAAGCCATGTGTAGTGAAAGGATTAGTTTGTCTTTTCTTTTTTGAACTATTCTGCTTACCAGCACCTACAGTATGAGGCTAGCTATTTAATCACTACTTTGTTTTAAGCTTGTCAACCCTAAAACGTGTTTTTTGAACACATTTTACAAACAAGATATTATGTGTTTAATTAGGGAGCCTTAGAGATGCTGGTAGGCCGATTTGTTACCTATGGACAGAGCCATTCTACTCCTAATGCTAAACACACCTGCTGCTGACTGTTGATTTGTATTTATCATACAAATATAAGAATGGTATCAATTGTCTTATCTTACATATGCCTATAATGTGATTTCTTTGCTCACCTTATTACCATGTCTTTTCCTAAACAGGCTCTTTGTGAAGAGTGTGAATGCTGCGGGCGCTCTCTGGCAGAGCTAGGAGCAGCGGTGCAGGAGTTTGGGGAGCAGAACCCTCTGCTGTGTAAGCAGCTGGGCGATGCTGTGGCCAAACTTTCAGAGGTGCAGCGCAACACAGCGCAGCAGGTCCAGGACAGAGCCAACAGACTGAAGAAGGTGAAGTGTCCATTAAGTTCAGCATGTCATGTAGACCTCCCTAAAGAGAAACAGAGAAAATGTCAAAGAATTGTCTGGTGTTTCTTAGATATCGAGAAAAAACTGGACAAACAGGAAGAAAATCAAGGCATTCCAAAATATAAGAACAAGTGACAGAGGGGACTGACATTTTAAAAAGTCTTAATTGTTGTGGCTATTTAATAAAACAAACAAAACATGGTCTTCAAGGCTGATATCAAAACCTTCAGTGGTTGAAATGTGTTTTTCTAAGGATTAATCCACTACAAGTTGTCCTATAATTATCAGAATGTTTTGGCCATTATCAGGTCATTCTCTTTGATAATAACTTTTTTTTTTCTGCTTGATTTCATTTTGCTATCTTGTATGTCTCTTGTGAGCAGGCACAGAGACAGGTGGAGGAATATCACGGTATGAAGGCGTTCATTTTGAGCTGGACAAAAAAGGCAGAAGATCTGGTCACCGGCTGTATCATCTGGGGCTCTGCGTCTCAGCTGCAGGAGCAAATTCGAGCTCACCAGGTGAGTCACGCAGCAGGGAGGGGGTCTGAATACTGCTGCAACAGAAATTGGATTCTAATGTTTGTAATATTTACTTTTCCACAAAAATAAACATTATTATTGCCTGTATTAACATATTAAATCTGAAGAGACCAGACAGATTAACAGCTAATTAATTTCTCCCACTGGATTTTCACCGACATGTCATGTACTGTACAGTGTGTTGGCCGGCCTTAATTAGTATAATTGCTCAGCACAAAAGGCTCCTCTCTTTGACTTGTAATTTATTTTCCTATGGTGACAGGCGTTGCTGCGGGAATGTCGGGGTCTCCATGGTGACTTGGAGGCAATGGGGGAGAGGGAGAGGCAGCTGGGGGAGGTGTTGCAGACGGAGGGGTGGATCCAGCAGGTGAAACAGCTCAGCAGGCGCACAGAGGAGCTGCAGCAACATGCCAAGACCCGCCTCCAGAGTCTGCAGGATGCTGCAAAGGTAAACGAAACACACTTTCAGGAAAACGTATAAAAAAAGTAAAAGTATAGCTAATTAAATGTCTTAAATCCAAACAGAATTTACAAAAAATTGAAAAAAATGTGTACCTCATACCTGTTGTGACAGATCTTATAGATAATAGTGTATATTAAACTAACAAAACATATTTAATACACATTTTTTATGAAAAATACATTGGATTTCTTTATCATTGGCCAAATTTCACAGGCATCACAACCAAACATTTTGGTGCTCATCCCTTTGGAGTGGGTCAAATAAACCAGATCTTCAATCCAACAGCGCACCCCTATGGTCATGAGAAATACTACACTATCATTATGGAGTGCAACGTTTTATCTGTTAGGTAACCTGTCAGCTGATCTGATCCAAACATCTGGTACCCAGATGACAGTGTGGTGCTTATGATTGCTAATAACATTGTCTGTTTGGGAATTATTTTACAATTCCTCCTGCAAGTTTGGATTTATTCTGGTTCTTTTAGGGATGAAGAGTTTTTTTTACTTCAGAGTGGTATAATTTAAATGTATTTTTTCTGGATATAGAGCTACAATGATTAGTAGATTAAAAGAAAAATATTGCCAATTATTTTGATAATCAAAGTAATTTCTTATTCAAAAATGTACATTAAAGGTCCCATGTCATGGCCATTTCTACTGATCATATTTCCATTGTTGAGGTATACTAGAATAGATTTAAATTGTGCAATTTTCCAAAATCACATTGGTTTCTCATACAGCATCTCTGTATAGTATGTGTATTCACTCTCTGTCCTAAACGGCTTGTTGGAGCTCCTGCCCCCCCCTCCCTATGAGCCCAGTGTGCTCTGATTGGTCGGGACGTTGCGAGGCTCGTTGCTGCTCGCCGCTGCTGCGAGCTGCTGCGAGGAGCGGACAGGTTTCCGGGTCGGCGATAAAGCGAGAACAAGCGAAACTCATCCTGAGCACACACAAACACTCACAGCCGAAGTAAAAACAATAAGTAGCCAAGGGATCCTGGTGTGTGAGGTGCTCCGCGGATTGGTCCATTTGTTGTTGATTTGGGTATTCACACGTCACAGAACCCAGGAAGCAAACAATGGAAAATGAGAAATCTCCAACGAGGCGTTCTGGGGCAGCATAGACAGGTCTTTTCTGTGTTAGAGTTGTACTCGCTACAGGGTGTACTTTGAGGGTTTTTGACTCTGCAGACCGTTTACATGCATAAAAACCTTCATAACACACAAGGGGATGGGTAATAACCGGAAAAGCATGACATGGGCCCTTTAACATCAGCAATAATATATATATTTTTTAAATCCAGGTTTATATTCTACATAAGCTACATTAAATGTGTACAATACATAGTATGAGCTGCTCCTTTACCCGTATGTGCAGTACTCTAGATTGTGTCTCTCCTCAGGACATGTTGCGTTTGGAGGCGGAGGTGAAGATCCTCCATGCTGCTGTGGACCAGATCCAGATCACACTCGCCTCCCCAGACCTCAACAGGCTCAGCCTCAGAGAGCAGCTCACACAGAGACAGGTAAACACACACACATTTAAAATGTTTAATTATTATGAAAACATAAAGAGAATACTGCAAATGCTTGCCAACAGTTGCAATAGGACATCTTCAAACCATCTACAGTTCCTCCTTACTCTCTAACAACCCTTCATTTCTTCATAAAAGCGTCTGTTGGTGGAAATGGAGGGCTTCAAGCAGCAGGTGGCGGCAGTGCAGCAGTGTCAGAGCGCCCTCCGGCTGCCAGAGGAGGCGGTGGCCAGCCTGCCCGTCTGCCGCACAGCTCAGACTCTGCAGCAGGAGGCCAGCCAACTGCAGCACACCACCATCCAGCAGTGCAACATCCTGCAGGTAGAGGGCAGGCCTCATACTGCAAATGATAGACAAGTGTTTGTATAACATTTTGCTTTTTAGTTTTTTCCCCCTTAAGACCACCAAGATATCTGTCAATATACAGACTGTAGAACTCAAATGTGGCAAAGCAAGTGTGTAGTTGGTCATTTGTTGCCCTGTTAGAAGAGTTTTGTATTTCTATCTCTATATTTACTGCTCTGAAATATGCTGCAGTGTCCCAACAGGCCGTCTCAGGAATGTGTGTTTTTTTTTAGCCCCCATCACACCAGTATTATCCTCCAATCACTTGGTTGTAGTTTTAAGCTCATTGTAGTGAAGATTAGCATTTACAAGAAGAGGCAAGTGTCCATTTGTGACTATGTGGAAGACAAACACCCACATTTTAACCAAATACACCAAGATTTAAAACAGTAAATCGGTTTGTCTATTCTGATTTAGGATCATAATTGAAATAAACTGCTTATTAGGGCTGCAACTAACGATCATTTTCATTATCAATGAATCTGCAGATTACTTTCTAAATCAATCAATTGACTATTCGTTCTATGATATTGTCAGAAAACATGAACAGAAGAGGTGTTTAAAATAGCCCATTGTTTTTAAAGCAGTATATGTCAGATTGCTTCTTATTAGGACTTTGTAGATTGTCTTTTTTTGCCATTCTAATAAATGCCACTCTGGAACATACATGTCAACATACTCAGTGACAGAGACTGTGCTTATAGGAGTTGATATCATTGAGGCTTTGTGACATAGAGAATGAGAGACATTTTGCCTCTACGATGATATCTGTAGGTGACACCTTTGACCTTCCTTCTCTTCAGAAATCAATAATATCTACCTCATGTTTTACACAAAGGGCATCTTCAGGCTGACCATATTATGTTCCTTTTTCAAAGGAGGCTGTGGTGCAGTACGAGCAGTACGAACAGGAAGTGAAGAACCTCCAGAGATTAATAGAAGAGGCTCACCGCATCATTCAGGACCGGCCCGTCTCCACCAGCAACATTCAGGAACTTCAGGCTCAAATACACCACCATGAGGTCAGAAAACACACACTTACTCCAGCATTACACCCATATGTGAATATATCATTCCCAAACTATATACATTTGTTTACTGCTGTCACAGGTCTTTGTGACCTTTTAAAAAAGATGTTGCAACCTGGCTGCAGGGATTGGACTTTCAGCCATAAATGGTATTAATGAATTGGGGCACTGATGTTGGGCCATAAAGTCTGGTTTCACATTAAGCACTGCTGGTCCTTCAAAATGTAGAGAGAGCCTTTTCTTTATGGAATCAGCTTTGAGGCTTTGTTGTGTTGAAACAGGAAAGGACCTTTCCTAATCTGTTGCAACAGAGTTGGAAGCATGCTATTGTCTAAATAAAAGATCATTGTTTGTTGAGATTTCCTTTGATGGAAGCCAAGGAGCCTAGACTGAACCAAGAAAAACAGCCTCAGAGGGTGCACTTTAACATTTGTTTGTTTCACAGAAATATTCTTTATTTAAGTAATGCACAGCTTGTTGTGAAAAAAGAACTGTGAGAAAACAGCAAAGCAACATGACTTAAAAAGCTCTTGACACTGCTTTTTGTTTTAGAGGTCCTACAACATTCTTGCCTCAAAGGGCCCTTCATTTGACATTTAATCAGAGAATATGCTGATGTCTAAAAATGGCTTTTTAATGAGGCTGACGTCAACATCAAGGAGGTTGAGTCACTGTATAATTCCTGTTCTAACCGTGTTAAACATCTTAAAAAAAAAAAAAGTTGAGGCAGCAGTAAATATAAGGTGTCAGAGAGAATTTGAGGGCAACCCTTTTGACTGAGTGAGTCAGACTGAACGACTGTAATTTAGTCATTAAGCTAGTATTAAATCATAAGGCATATTTTCATCCGTTTAGCATCACTTTCTATGCTATTTATATGTATTTATCTGTCAATGCCCTATATGAGTTATCCCCTAATGTCTTGATTTGAAATGCATACGACGGACAATGAATTCATTTACCTAGAAAAACGACCAGAAATGAAAAAAACCTGCTTATGAAACCCCCTTTTTAACTTGGTTTAAGAGCAGTGCTGAGAGAATATTTGTTGTGCCTCAACAAGCCCAGCTAAAGCACATTCCCCTTTTATCTGATGGTGCATGTAAATATAATCTGCATTGATGTTTGATGCAGTGCACTGTTTTTTTACCTGTGTTAGTTAAGGCCTGTACTTTTGGTTGCAGTTGTACTATGCTGAGTAAGTGTATTTGCTCCCCAATGCGGAGAGAGATATTGAGAAGGAGGGGGGTTGCAGACTGAGAGAGGAAGAGATCTGCAGAGAAACAGATCAAATCTCTCCGGGGACATTTTTATTTCCCCTGCATTGTTCTGAAAGATCTTTATCTACTTACAGAACTTGACAGAGTATTCATGAAACTCGTATATTTAGTTGTTACTGCAATATCTCCATTGCTGCAGAGGCACTTGGCATGACAGTGTGTTTATGTCTGAGTTTGATCTCTAAGCTGAGCAGATAGCTGCAACTCCACTGGCCCAGATAGTCACATGACCTGATTATCAGTGCATTGGCCATCTGCGGGACAGGGAGGAGGAGGGGGAGGAAGAGGAGGGGGGTGGGAGGAGGAGCTGGACCCGGCCTGCCGGCTCATTCCATAGCTGTAATTTGACACCATCTTTGTCATTCTTCCTGACTTAAACACTCCCTCTCTCCTTACTACTCGCTTTTGTTGAAGGCAATCTGCCCCGGGGATTGGTGGAGGGGGGAAGCGGCATGCAATGACATCACTTCCTGTTTTTCCTCTCGGTTTGTGTATGTGTACGAGAAGGAGGGTCTGAGGGATTTTGAACTATTTCTGCTAGGGTCTGTTTCTCTCTACCAAACATCCTGTCTGTTGGCTTCGCTGCTGCTCTGACTCACCCGCCTCTGTGGTGCTGTGATTGGCTCAAAGATACAGAGGAGAGAGAGAGAAACTGGAAAACTAGAGAGGGAGAGAGAGAGGCAGTGCTATTCTCTTGCTAGGCTTACACAAGCCAAAGTGAGAGACCGAGGAGAGAGGAGAGAATGCGTCCACTCCACCTACTCCTCTCACACCGGCACTACATTCAGCGCTGAACCAACTTCACCTCCCTCCTTTACCAGGATCCTATTTGACCAGGAACTATTGATCTTGCATTGTGGACTGAGCCACACTCTCCTGACCCTGGGGGTGCTGGTTGTTTTCTGTTTGTTGGGGGATGTTTTGACAGGAGCTAGCCCAGAAGATCCGTGGCTACCAGGAGCAGATCGCCTCGCTCCACTCCAAGTGTAAGATGCTGACAGTGAAAGCCAAACACGCCACCATGCTGCTGACGGTGAACGAGGTGGAGGGCCTGTCGGACGGCGTGGATGAGCTGAGTGATGAGGAGCTGCCCGGCTCAGTGGCAACCACCAACGCCAACAAGCAGCTTCCAGCACACCCCTCTGTCGTCATGGTGAGTGGTGCAGCCTTTTATGGACTTATACAGTACACAGAGATTCACACAGGCACAAACTGCATGGCTGTATGCATTGTGTATGTGTATGCATGTGAGGCTTTTATTCCTTCTCTCTTTCTGTACAGACCATTGGTTCTCAACAGGGAACCTCAGGGATCCTTTTGGAGTTTCTAGTGGGCGTTTACAGTTCATTTCACAATGATGTAATTAGATTAAAGTCATCCCTAATAAGAGGGTAGCTGCGGATGACAGTTATGATTACAGGTTTAACTCCAGTACTTAAAGTCACAGCAACAGTGCACCAAGTTTAAATTTGTGCAAGTATACACTTGCAAACTAAACTTAAATTGGGCTACAGGGTGTCATGAGCATCTTTATAAAAAAACGTTTCTAAATAGGCCTTTAATCTCTATATTGGTATCCGGTTCCTCTTCCTCTTCTATTTCTTTCTGTGGTTTTATTGCACCGAAATAAAAGCTAACCTTCTTTTCCTCACACCTTAAGTGTTACTATTCTGGCTCTTTCTCCTCTTGTGTATTACTGCACTGATTTTCTGCTGTGTCACTTCACTTTGCTTCGTATTAGCCTGATTCTGTCAGCCTGCTACTACAGTATGTCATCCTCAGCTTCATTGTTTTTTCTTATGTGCGTCCGCCTCACTGCCTCTTCCTCTGTGTCGTTCATTCAGATTCAGATTTCTTAGCTTCCTTGCTCTGTTACTGCTCTTTGTGTTGTGTTGGTCTCAGCAGGCCAGGAAACAGGATATTACTGTGTGTGTGTGTTTGTGTGTGAGCAGAGTATGATACGTTTGTGTGTATGGCATAAGAGGGTTGCTAGGGCTGCTGTTATCCTTCATTTGTTATTGCTAAGCATTTTAAGTACTGTGTCATTGTCGTCTAAGTTTGGGAGAGTACTTCCCAGGTTCTAACTAATCTCAATATATGAAACCACTTTGTTTCCCACACATGCTATTGGGCTGATTCTCTTAAGTTGCATTGCATTGCATCATAAAGCCCGGGAAAAAAGTTTTCCGAGTATCACAAGGTCCCGAGACAGTCGGCCAAGTTGTCTCCAAAAACTGCCAAAACATCCCAGTAGGGCTTGGCTCACATTTCTGCTCTGCCTCTCCACTGAAGCATGCAGGCGCACAGACAACTGGGATACTGCTAGGACAGCTGCTGCTGCTGTATGCATTAATCCAGTCTCGGATAACTATGCAATCTTTTAGCTATGCTTTTGGCCTTGATCTTACTCTTAATTTGTCTTTGCTATTCTAATATAGTGTTGTTTTTAACGTGCTCATACATCAGACTGTATGAGTTGTTCCTTAATGTCTAAATGATCGTTACAAGCCACTGCTTCTTTGATGGAAAGGAAATAACTGTGGTTCTGAAACTGCAACCGTATGCGTATGTGTGTGTGGTGAGAGCGGTGTCAGTGTCTGTACTTACTGGATGATTTTCAACTTCCTGGTAATGGCCATTCCTTTCCCCTGATGTATCCTGTAAAAGTCTGAGTGGCTCATTCATTGCCGGTGTAATCCAGTGTGTGTCCCTTTTCTCTCACAGAGCAATATTAAATTATGTCTCCTTAATGCTGTGCTATGGCAAAATCATTACAGTGTTTGATGTCAATAGCAGTAATGAGATCTTCCTGGTCTTTTCTCAGTGTTATTTGATAACTCACTGTCTTTTTAATCATCAATGTGCTTACTGCCTAACCTGCACTCCCCCATTAATTTTAATTTTCTCTCTTTTTCTCTCTCTTCATTTTACTCTCTCTGTCTCCTCACTCCTTTGATCTGGGCGTTTCCTGTTTGGTCCCCCTCCCGTTTCCTCCTCCTGCTTCTTTTGATGTGTGCGTTTGATGTGGGGTGTGTATGTGTGGTCAGATGATAGCAGGCCGCTGCCACACACTCCTCTCCCCTGTGACGGAGGAGTCAGGGGAGGAGGGCACCAACAGCGAGGTCTCCTCTCCCCCTGCCTGCCGCTCCCCCTCCCCAGGGGCTAACGCTGAAACACCTTTTAACCAGGTACTGCAACCCCCCCCCCCCTGGTTACCTCCAGAGACCTCCAGCACTACCTGACCTGCCCAGCCTCCATACACCACCGTCCAAATGACATACTACCATCCTCCGATTTTACATTTTCATCTCAAATTATATCATAAGAAACCACCACCATAGCCTGTCCATCAAAAACAAGTCACCAACCAAATATTAAGTCTTAAAATCTTCTATTTAAAATGACAAAAAATAACTTGCCCCCGGGATGGGATTATTTTGACTGTTTTCCAATTCAGATTAACATGTCTGAAGGATGTTGTTGTTCCCAATGACACTAAGTTATTCAAATAAACGCGGCGAGTGAGTTTGCATTGTAATTATGATCATTTGTATTCTGTTAGCAAAGCTTCATTTAATATAGGATTTTTAGAATAAATATTGATTATGTGACTTAATAACTAAAAGAAAAGATGGTAATGTTAACTCTGCGCACCATTCCATACCATCGCCATCATCTGATTCCCACCATCAAAAATGTAACGTGCCCATCATCACCACTATCAACAGAATGAATGTTTGAAACAGATGAAGAGTTGCTTTGCTACCCCTGCTTTTTCTGTTTATCAGCTTTATGTTTGCAGATTTACTTTGCTGCAGATAGTTTGTTTGTCACTTGCTTCTTTGCTGAGATGAGAATGAGAAAGTGTCAATTTATTATTCATTTAATTCCTAACCGAGCAAAGTGAGCATAAATCGGCTTTTATGTGTAATCTATTGATGTAGCAGTAAAACAGAAGTGTTGTTGTTGGAGGGATCAAAGTTCAGAATTGTTTTTCTTTTTACAGTAGCTTTTATTGTGAAATGTAAATATAGCATGTTTATCTTGAGATGTGTCATGTAAGTTTAACTGAAATCAATAATGCAGTTGGAAAGTGACTGAAAGGGAGTCCAAACAAATCTGATAGGACCTCAGCCAGGTGCTGCTGAAGTAAAAACATCTCACAAAAAAACGAATTAAACTCACAGGTCATAGATAGTGATACTTCTCTTAGGTTTTGATTGATTTAAAAGAGCTGCCATAACCATTAACCAATGGCATAATGAATTTAGTTGCCATTTCAGTTAAATCTCAACATGTCCTTTAAAGTGTGAACTAGAACAGGTTGAAGATTTTTAACTATCTATATTAGTTTATATCTTGAAGTGAATAGTGTGTTAGTAGGAGGCACAAATGTACAGTACTATATATAATTTGGTCATATTTCCTCTGAATATGGCAATTCAAATTTCAATTCAGTATGTTTGAGAGCATAAGGACATTTATTTTACAGCGCTCTCACACACTACTGAGACCCACACTCACTGTGTTGTTGTGCCACAGGGTCGAGGTGCCTTGAGTCGAGCGCCCCTCCAGGAGCTGTACGACCCATCAATGGAGACCAGTGCTGCTAACCTGGACGACCTGCAGAGATCCTGGGAAACACTCAAGAACGTGGTACGTCACATCATCAGCTACACTAAATTATATTAATTCACATGTAAAAAATTACAGAGCTGCCATCTCTATTGTGCAAGCGTTCATTTCTTTATTTTTCTTTCCCTCCCCTCTCCCCTACCACAGATCAGTGAGAAGCAGAAGAGTCTGTACGAGGCTCTGGAGCGGCAGCAGCATTATCAGGAGTCCCTCCAGTCCATTTCCACTAAGATGGAGTCCATCGAGGGGGCGCTCAATGAAGGCCTGGACCCTACCAAAACCCCAGAGAGCCAGATGGCTGCACACCAGGTGAGAAAAGGGGGGACAGAGATGGCTGGAGATGTGGGGTTGTGTGTGATAGAGAAAGAGAAAGGAGTAAAGTACAGATAACATTCAAAGTAGTAGTACATGTTAAGTTTAAATTAAAAGGCACACAGAAAACCTCTCTTGTGGGAGAGACAAAGCTGATAAAAGAAAAGTCTGATTTGAGAACACAGAGAATGATTGAGGAGTTTGATATTGCACAAGCCCATGCAATGGTTGCACAAACTTCATAGCACTGTTCTCAGTTGCTATGCCAACTTCAGAGCGACGGCCAATACAGCTCCTTTTTGTAAACGCTTCTGTCAGACTATTGGGAAAAACCCTCTGTTACTCCTGTCTCTCGCCATCTATTCAGGCTTTTCTCCCTTTCCTACAACTTCTTTCTCTTCAAATCTCTCTTTATTTCAGAATTCATATCACTTAATTTCACCTATCCCACTTTTTTGTCCAGGCTCTGATGGATGAGATCATGATGCTGCAGGAGGAGATTGGCGAGTTACAGATGTGCTTCTCTGAGGAGTTGGCAGACAGCGACAGTGACGGGGAGCCAGGAGACCAACTGGCTCTGCTGTCTACCCTCACTGTGCTGGGAGAGAGGATGGCCACCATTCGAATGAAGGCTTCTGGGAAACGGCAGCTGCTGGAGGTGCGCGCTTTGAGATGATCTTTTAACATCTCCCATATCTGAATGCTGTCATTCTACTTAACATTTAAGTATACTATAGTGTCAGAGCTGTCTCACCTGCAGATTCTTAACATGAGTGTCACCTTCACCCCAACAGGAGAGACTGAGTGAACAGCTGGAGGAGCAGAGACAGGAACAGGCACTGCAGCGGTACCACAGTGAGGCCGAGGAGCTCGACCATTGGCTGCTCAGCACTCGTGCCACTATAAGCTCAGCACTTCAACCGCTGAACGAGGACTTGGACATGGAGGAGCAGCTCATCGACTGTCAGGTAAGAACTACTTTTATGCTTTATTTAAAGGCTGGGCTGAAGCACGGAACGTTTTTGAGCTTGACTTTTTTCACGGATGACAATGTTGCTCGCAGTAGATGGTTCGATGTGTCCTTAAAAAGCTGATACAAACCACAGAACCAACAGTGAGTCAAAATGCAGAATAAGAGACTTATTTTTTCCAATTAAGTTAAGGACTTTTTTAGGGATAGTTGTTGGTTTTTTGTCATTTCTGCCATACCAGAAATTGATGAGAGAGGACTCCTTTCTTTTTAGATTTGGGTGACCTTAAACACAGTTGAGCTTTTTTGACTTCATGTGCACCTTTAAACAATATGTGTGACATGCAGCAATCGTCCTAAAGCTGTAATTGAACACATGATGATGCAGTTATTTGGCACGTGGCAGGAATTCTGTTAGTATTAAGACATATGGGATATGGGTTTGACCCTGTGATGACCCTCATCACTTGACCTCAAACATTCCTCCACAAGCCCGAGTGTGGTTTCCCTACTCATTATGTTTCCACGGTAACATCTCCTTTATCTGTGGGGTAATTAGCATCCATGGCTGATGGTAGCAGTAGTCACTAATCCAACTGTGTGTCCTTTTAAGGGTTTTTCAGTGACAGTGTGTAACTTGTGCAGTGTAATTAGAAAGGCTTTTTGTAAACAGTGCCACTGCTTTTCATTACCTCATTTCCTTTCCTGTTTTTATCTCCAACAATGGTTTCTTAGTGTTTTACCATGACTGTTATTTCACTGAAGTATCCATTTGAAGCTAGTTAGTCTTAGACTGAATTAACAAACAAATGCGCTGATTTGGCAGCTTAACTTTTCAATACCAAAACTGATGTAAATACATGTTCAAATATTCAAGCTATGATGCACAATAATTGGCTTCTCAGCATTAATAATGTTAGTTCTGTTACTCAGTCATAGGAAGCCAGTGTTTTGAGTGTGTGTGTGTTTGGCGCAGCTTCGAGACAGTAAGCTGATTAAAGCTCACATATGGCCCCTGCGGAGTTCAGGTCTAAAGGTCTGGCTCCATGCGGGTTCTCATCTCCAGGGGGTTTAAACTGTATGCAACGTAGATTATTACAGTATCGACCCTAGAGAAAGGGCACGATGTGAGAAAGGATATGAGGTTGGTGAGATGAAGCGGGCATAAAGGCAAGAGAAAGGGAAGAAATTGAAGTGGAGCAACTCAGGCAAATAGGGAGCAGTAAAAATCAAGGAATAAACAGAGGGAAAAGGCGATATAAAGGCATACTTGTCTGTTAATGTCCAGATGAATCAGGTCTCTGTGTTACAATAGTTGTTTTTATTCTTTTATAGCCTCAGTTTGGTGTGACCGATTCTGATTTGGGTTTATTTAAAAATGTACACAGTTCTGGAAAATCCCTACACTGTAAGCGGCTCAGTACCCACTTAAGCGTAGCCTCTCACGGGTCAGCGCTTAATCAAATACTTTACGAGTCCAAACTTTCAGCCCAACATTGTCTCAACCTTTATACTAAACTCCACCTTGTGATGTAGCTGTTTCAATCCAAGCAAAAACATTTAAGGTTTTACAAGTGCTTAGGCCAAAGGAGCGGAATTTGAGTTACAATAAAGAACTTTTTGTGGTGAGAAAGTGTAGAGACAACAGAGGTTCCACACTTCCCCAGTGATCCACACAGCGGCAGCTCTGGATAGAAGCACAAGAGTTGTATGTCGGCTCTCTGTATTCAGGAAAAAATCTCTTGGTGAATTACCTCCTCATCTCTGTCAAGGGCCCTTGTAACCTTGTGTGAAAGAGGAGGATTAGGGTTGAATCTGTCCTTCTGCCATACAATTACACCAGTTTACAGAGAGTCTGGACGTATGAAGGGAGGGTCTTTTTTTCTTTTGCTTCTCTGATTGGAAAATGTAAGAGAGGGGTTAGTAGAATAGGTCTAAAAAGAAGAGAAACAGAGTAAGATTAAAAAAGAATATGAGAACTGATGAAAAACATATTGTATCCTTAAACATTTGAGGCAAGGAGAAGCAGAAATAAAAAGCATGCAACTGAAATATGCTCATGTTATGTTAGTGGAAGCCTCTAAACCACAGGAATTACTGTAACATTTTACCTTTTCATCTAAAAATATAATAAAAAATAACATCGCCCTTTGGTTCTTCTGGTTGCAATTTGTGGTGAAGGATTTCAAATAAACATTGCTTCTTTTTATTGGGCCATAAGCAAAAAGGTTTAGGAACCAATGATTTTACCTTCCAAGAAAACCTTTAATGCTGAAAAACATTTGCTAACACATCTTGATGCCGAGATAATACTTTTTGTAAAGCTCTGTGAAATAAAGTCAAGCAGTGATAGATACATTTGGCATGTAGAACCTGTAGAAATAATAACTGCTGCTTTATTATGTATGCATAAGATGTTATGATGTTTATTATGAGAGACTCTCTAGGAAAGTTAATGTAAAGGATTTTGAGCTTTTGAACAGTTTAGATTGATTCTTAACTATAACTCTTGCCTTTCCAGAATATGCTGTTTGAGATCGAGCAGAAGGTGTCGTATCTCTCCGAGCTGTCCATCCACAGCGAGAGCTTGCTGTTAGAGGGCCGGGCTGAGACCAAGGGAGAGGCGGAGCAACTCGCTTTCAAGCTGCGCTCCCTCAAAGACAGCCTGATGGAGCTGCAGCAGATGTTGCAGGACAAACAAGTTGGCATACAGGTGAGCTCAGAGGTCATGTGAGGTCGTCCGTCCTCTCCTATTTCACAACCTAAATTCTCTTCCCCTCCACATTCCCACACATTTTTCCTTCCTCTGTGTCATTTTTGTTCTACTGGCTGCATTATGGGACACTGTCTAACAGTATCAATGGTAGTATTGTACAAATACTAAAGGTCATTTCATGCTCCTTCATAAAAGTCCACTGTATTCCACTACGGAACAACAAGAGCCTGTGTGTCCCACAATGGGCCTCAAACAACAGACAAAAGGATGCTACCTCATCACATGCTTACACTAATGTACTGCAGCAGGTGTGTTTCTGATGACTCAACAGTTTGGCTTTGTCCCTTTGTGAAAAATCTACTCAAATTTCTTCTTCAATCTCCACATTTTAACTGAAAATGGGCCCTTGTTGCTGGCTTCCCTTAATGTGATAATATAACAATGTGTAATTGTAGAAACTAATGAT
The DNA here is from genome assembly GCA_031216635.1 of Dissostichus eleginoides. Lineage (NCBI taxonomy): Eukaryota > Metazoa > Chordata > Actinopteri > Perciformes > Nototheniidae > Dissostichus > Dissostichus eleginoides. The sequence continues at coordinate 18,606,000 of CM062281.1, read as the reverse complement.
ATTAATAAAGTCACCCTATAAACAAGGATCTACAAAAAGTATTTTGTCTGAGTTCACTTTAACTTCTTTTTTTAAATATAGGACTTAATGAAATTGATTTTAAATATAGATTTATTCTAGAAGTGTTGAAATCTCAGTTTTAGTACAGTTAAGTGAACTTACATCAAGAAGTTGATTACTTAATATATGCACATACAGTATGGACCAAACTTAGTGGGAACAAACTTAATCGCCTCTTCCCCAGAGAGAAAATCAGATTCCCTTTCCTCTTCTCTCCTGTTAAAGTGTTTGAGCATTTAATCAAATTCTGAAGTTTCCTGTTTTTTCTCCCAGGGTTCATTGCAGGAGCAGGAGGATAGTGAGCCAGACTCATCTCTGTCTCAGAGTCCCAATGTTCAGGAATGGCTTTCCCAGGCTAGAACAACACGCACACAGCAGCATCACAACAACCTTCTTCGACAGAGGGTAAGAGGAAGATGAACTTTAGTTTAGTTTTTATATTTAATAAACCTGAGCTGAGCCTATTTTAAGCACTGTACTTTGAGTGCCAAAATGGATAACATGTTTAGTGCAAATCAATTTAGTTTAATAAGATTTTTTAGATTCATCTGATATAACTCTGAGATTTTGTGGCCTTCTAGGAGCTGCAGCAGCAAGTAGCTGAGCAGAGGAGGCTGCTGCAGTCTGTAGCCAGCGCTGGAGAGGAGTTACTCAGCCAACAGACCACACCCAATGGGGACAGGTACTTCACTTCTGTCTATTCAGGTTGCTGTGATTTGATGTGATTTGTTTATTATAGTATTTATTATGGCCATATGTTCCTATCTGGGAGAGTTATTATATGAATGAATAATGTGTTAAATCTGTCAAATAAACAAACGACAGTCCGGGACCAGATACAAGTATCTTATACAACCCACCTCTCTTCCTCCCACAGTGAGATGTCCATCCCAGGAGGAGTGTTGTTGGAGTCTGAGACTTTGTCTCCTCTGGAGCAGATGAGGCAGCGCTGGGAAAACCTGAATAAAGACCAGAGCACGAAGCTGCAGCTCTCCCTCAACTCCCTGGAACAGGACCAGCTTAGCCCGGTACACATGCCATGCGTCATGGATTGTGATGCGTTTCAATAAAAGTTTACTGCCATGTAATTTTACACTTTTATTGTCATTTTCCCTCTTGTTCTCAGGTGCTCCACCGGTCCCGTTGTCCAGCCCCAGCGTTGTGTTCAGAGGTGTTTCTGCCAGCCAGGACTCTCGCTCTCCCAGAGCTTTGTTCGAGGCCTGCAGTCAGACTCTGGAAATAATCGCCCTTGAGGTAAGGCACATATTTCTTCCTTATGATAACTTCTCCTTACTTATTGTTCCCCAGTGAAAATGTTTTATGTGAAAATTATTCTTACTGAAAGCTTTTAATGCACTGAGATAATATTTGTTCTTCTTCCTTACAGACGGCAGATGGTGACAGGAAACGTAAATCTTCTTCTGGAGAAACAACAGTCCAGCAGGATCTGTATGCTGCAGTTTCAGCAGCCTCCTCCTGGTTAGATGCTGCGGAGAATCAGCTGCTCTCTGGTCCTGTGCTGCTGTCTGAAGATACATCGACACAACTCACAAACCTAGAGGTATTAAATTAGATATTGCTACCCAGGCTGGCACCAGAAATACAACATAAACATCACTAATCAACAGACAACACGATCAAAATGCTACTAGATGGAAAAGAATCACCTCATAACGGACCTCTGCTCTTGTGTCTAGGGTCTGAATAAACAGCTAAAGGAGATGACCGGGGAAGTGAACCAGTGCAGAGAACTTCTGGGCGGAGGAGCAGGTCGGCTCTGTGGAGGAGAGGAGCAAGACCTGATGGAGGACACACTGGAGGGCCTGCAGGAGAGGATGGGGCTGCTGGACGCCACTCTGGACCAGCACTGTGACTCCATGAGGGATAGGCTGCAGGAACACTCAACCTATCAGGTACATAACAAGACTGCTGAACCACCAGTCTGATTTTGATGAAACTTAGAGTATGGAGCATGTTTTTCTTAAAGTTAATCTGCCTCTCGCTTGGTCTGAGCTACGTCTTTTCTGCTGTCCTTGCCAGAATGAACTGAGGATGCTGTTCACAGCTCTGAGTGAGAGTAAACACCAGCTGCTTCAGAAGATGGCTGGAACTGTGGACAGACCTGCATCCAAACAGATAGAGGTATGATACAGACAAAGGGCAGATACATAAAAGATAAAACATATAGGGACAGTATTGGAATTGGCAATAGCCTCTCAATGGACATTTTCATTAAATGTGTTGCATCTTTTGTAGACATTATCAGAGGTGGATGATAGTCTGAGAGAGTTTGAGCAGAGAGTGACGGAGATGAAGACAAGGGAAGAGGTACTACAATCTGACCAAATCGCTCACCAAGAACTTCTCAAACTACAGGTAATATCTCCTTCCTAAGGACCTTATTTCTGTTTCTCTTGTGGTCATTACCTCCAAGAACTTTAATACTTAATGACTGACATGTTGATATATATTTGTAGGATGCCTATGAGGAGCTGGTGCTGATGGTGGGCTCCAGACGTAGCAGCCTGAACCACGGCTTGTCTCTCAAGGCTCAGTATGAAGCTGCACTCCATGACCTCAGAGACCTGGTGGACACCGCCCAGGACAAGATGGCTGCCGACCAGAAGATGACAGTGGCTTCTGTTATCGAAGTCCAGATTTTGCTGGACAAACACAAAGTAAAGACAATGAGTAAAATGGATACTGTTTCACTGAATTGTTTGTTGTTCATTAAGAGACCAATTTATTTTACATTCTAACAACTATGTTTTTCCTTAAATCCAGGACTTTTTCCAGGGTCTGGAATGCCATATGATCCACACCCAGACGTTCTACAGTAAAGTGTCCGGTCTCGTGGCTCAACGGGAAAGCCAGGCCATGGAGGAGATAATGGCCTCAGCCCACAGTGTGCTCAAACAGGCCCACAGGAGGGGAGTGGAGCTGGAGGGCATACTAGAGGTGAGGAAAAGTTACTTATAGAGTCAAATAATAGAAGTTAGCAACAGTACAATTTAGTTAAATGAAACAACATGCAGAATGAATCAAGTAAACTCTTTTCTTTCTCCTCTGTTTGGCAGTCATGGAGCAGGCTTGTGGAAGACTACCAGGCTCTGTGTAGACAGCTGGAGGCGGTGGAGTGTAGCATACCCACTGTAGGTCTGGTGGAGGAGACGGAGGAAAGACTTGTTGAAAGGATCGCTCTCTTCCAGGTAAACATCTTTATACGAACAAAAGTATATTTTTATGATTGAGAAAAAGATGACGATGAAGACAGCACCAACGTCATTAAACACTTATTGTGACCACATCAACCTGCAATATTTTTAACGAAAATACAAAACTAAAAATATACAAAAAGTCTCTTTATCTTAGTTGACAAAAAGAGGAGTACAAATATTATAGGCTGTTTTTTTTTTCATTGCAGCATTTCTATCTATATAAATCTATTAAAAAACTAACAAGACTAATACGGCAGGACTCGCACTAAATTAAGCAAATGGGCTTACTAGATGAACACTTATAAAATTGAATTGTTAATTCATCAGTTACCCTTCTCCTATCTTAGCGCCTAAAGGCCAGCCTGACGGAGCATCAGCCCCAGCTGTACCAGTTCCTGGAGGAGGGCAGACGGCTCCTCCTCTCTGTTGGCTGCTCAGACCTGGAGAACCAGCTGACCCAGCTGGGAGACCACTGGCTCTCCTCGACAACCAAGGTCAACAAGGAGCTGCACCGCCTCGATTCCACGCTGAAGCACTGGAGCAGGTCAGCTTCTAACAATAGTCTGTGTTATTTGCCAGTGTGCCAAGAATAAATAAAATAAATGATGTAGCTATGTGAGTCAGCAATCCTGTTGGTGATACCTAGAGGCTGAATACAGAAATAAATATGCCTTTAATCTTTTAGAAGCTGTCAGTACTGAAATATAATTCCTCTGTATGAATGTCAGGTACCAGAGTGAGTCGGCACAGTTGAGCCATTGGTTGCGGTCTGCTCTGGATCAGCTGGAGTTCTGGACGACTCAGTCCGTCACCGTGCCTCAGGAGCTGGAGACCGTCAGAGACCACCTCTACGCCTTCCTGGTTAGTTTGGTTATCACTGAAGCATCCAAAATGTGCCACACAACTAACAATAGCATTTATAGTATTCATTAACACATGGCTGGATTCCAACTTATCTCGCTGTCATGTTTCTGTCAGGAGTTTTCCAAAGAGGTGGATGCCAAGTCGTCCTTGCGCTCCTCTGTGCTGAGTACAGGCAACCAGCTCCTGCGATTGAAGAGAGTCAACACAGCTGGTCTCAGGACGATGCTCGGCCAAATCGACACTCAGTGGGCTGAGCTGCTGACTCGTATCCCAGTAGTACAAGAGAAGCTGCACCAGGTCTGAGAACAGCAGCTGTTACACTTAAATGGTTGACTATTGTCGCACAATTTGCTTCTCAAGGGGTTTTGTCCTAGCAGAGGAAACTTCTTTAACCCCTCTGCTTTCGTCCCTTAGTTGCAGATGGAGAAGCTGGCATCCCGGCATGCCATCACAGAGCTGATGAGCTGGATCTCTCTCATGGAGAACATCATACAGGAGGACAAGGACAGAATAATGGCAGCTGTAGGCTCAGAAGTGGTCCAGGACTTTTTGCAGAAGTATAAGGTAGAATACAGTTTTTTCTCTTTACCCCAAAAGGGCTCCCAAGTTGTACCTCTCAGGTCAAGCTGCCAAAGAACTTCACATATTATAAGTCAGGGAGTGTATTAACAGACCCTTTTATTCCCTCCTCCTCCTCATGTCTCATTTGTATTTCAGGGTTTCCGCATAGATCTGACCTGTAAGCAGTTGACCGTGGACTTTGTAAACCAGTCGGTGCTGCAGATCAGCAGCCAGGATGTGGAGGGGAAGCGCAGCGACAAAACAGACTTCGCTGAGAAGCTGGGAGCTATGAACAGACGTTGGCAAATTCTACAAGGGCTCATCGCTGAAAAGGTAATTTCAGTCTGTGTAAAATTAGACCTGACTGTTTCCTTCTGACATTTTTAGTATGCTGTTGGGTTTTCAACTTGTTTTAAATTCTGTTTTTATTTTAGATTCAGCTTTTAGAAGGAGTTTTGGAAGGTTGGTTGGAGCATGAAAATGGAGTTCAGGCCTTGAAAACCTGGCTCACTGTACAGGAGGAGAAACTGAAGAAGAGACACAGGATAGAGGATGTAGCATCAGTGCAGACTGCACTTAAAGACTGTCAGGTACACATACAGTCCATAAAACACTGCTCTCAATGCCTAACATACTTTTTTAGAATGTCTATATTTATAAAAACACAATTTATTTATTTCAGGAGTTGGAGGAATTGGTGAAGGAAAAAGAGAAGGATCTAGAGAAAGCAGAAGAAAGAGGAAATGCTCTTATACAGGATAAGAAAGAAGCAGCATGCTCGGTTGTCAAAGAGACCCTCAAAGGTCTGAACCAATCCTGGGCTCATTTGGACCACATGGTGAGCTTTTTGGATCACTTACCCTCCTTGCCTATACTTTCCTATTGAACCCCAGAACTTAAGACACTTACAAGGTTTTGTCTACCTTCCTTTTCTCATCAGATAAGTCAGATGAAGGTGAGCCTGCGGTCGGTGCTGGAGCAGTGGACGCTATACCGCAGAGCTTCGGAGGAGATAAATGGTTACCTGATGGAGGGGAGGTACTCTGTGTCCAGGCTGCGCCTCCTTAACGGGTCTCTGGAGGCGGTGCAGCAGCAGATGGAGGGTCTGGAGGTAAGGAGTTTATTAAAAAGACTGTAGATGGAGCATAAAGTCATGTTTAAGATATTTATCAAGAACATCTGCACCGTGTTCAAAAGACAATTGACAGTGATTTCTTCTTCAGATAAAAATGTTTAAAGCAAATTTAACAAACATTAAAGATGAAATTGACTTTTGTTGGGTGTCTATTTTTAAAGAACATGCAGGAGGAGATGGATAAACAGGAGAGCAGCCTGAGGAGATTTGGCTCGGTAACACACCAGCTACTCACACAGTGCCACCCCTCTGTGGCTGAAACACTCAACACAGGGCTCCGAGACGTCAACATTAGGTACGGGTCACAAAAATACATCCCTGAGTGACTTTACAGGAAATTGAAGCAACATCTGAGCTGAGGTCAACTTGTTTCGCCTCCTCTGTTTTAGGTGGAACAGTCTCCTGGAGCAGATCTCAGAGCAGCTGAGGAGCAGTAAGGCTCTGCTGGGGTTGTGGCAGCGATACAGGTCATCATGTGGCCAGTGTGTGACGGCAGTGCAGAAACAGGAAGCACGTGCCGACCGTCTGCTGAAGAGCGCCACCGACAGTGAGATCACAGAGGAGGAGAGCAGCGCCTGGATAATGGACTGCGATGTGAGTAGAGATAGGACAGTGTAACAAAGCAGTCCACTATGTGGTTATGTTCAAAATTGAAAGTATTTTGAAAATGTTGAAAGCACTTTCATAGTGATCATTATATGTATGATGCAGTAGCATGAGGATTTTGTGTTCACATGTTTACTAAATTGGAATTAATTCTCAATCTGAGACCTAATACTAGAACCTATTACATTCGGTGAAAGTGGTAGTGTTTATTTGATAAACAATATTTGTTATGATCGGTATTACATTTACTGATACAGTCATGTAAAGTTAATCTAGTACACAGTGTTTACTACATACTGATTGGGTATGTAGTATGCAGTATGTAGTAACCTAGTATGCCATTTGAAACGCATCATATGATTATTTAAAAAATGTTTTGACAGCATTGGGAGCCTACCCTCTGCCTCCTTTCTAAGACTTTGTGAATAAGCTCTGGAACGGCTTGTCAGTCCAATATGAGGATCCACAAAGCCTCGCTCCCCTCTGCAGAATACCAAATGGCACCCTGCCCTTTTGTCTGCTTGAATGTAGATTCACAGCACAATTTAACAAAGGCCTTTTGAAAAAGCGGCTGCAAAGGGAAAGACAGGCCGCTGATTTACACTACAGGGGTCTCCCGGTGTCACGCTGGGCTTATAGGGCCATGCTGGTCGATGTCTGAAGACGCAGACGGCACATTTTGGATGCAGACTGTTGCTAGACACTGTGTGGTTCTACACTGTTGTTGGTGAATGGGCTGTCTCTTCTGCAAAGCATTTTACAAGCAAATCGAGCCTTTTTTTTAATCCAAAGAATACAACAAATTCTCTTTAATTTTAGTAATTTTGGATGTTGAGGGTTCCCTTCAGGTGTTTAAGAGGAACTGCCTTCCCTGTACTTCAATGTATTCTTGCAATGTCAAACATTCATGCTAACATTTCAGCCTGCTGGCCTTTGTGCTCTAATGAAGGCGATCAGGCCTAAAACACTTTTTACCTTTGGCCATTTAACGTGAAACGTCTTTGTCTTTCCTTCGCATTTAAACCACAGTCCTGTCGTTCCTATGCCATTAAACATGTATATGTACATATTATAAATGTGTATAATATCATAACTCTCAATCACTCAATAGTTAGTGTTTCTGGTTCTAACCTGCTTCTCTCTGCTGACATACCTGTTGTAGGCGTGCATCGCGGACCAAGCCTCCGTGCATCAGTCCCTCCAGCAGCTGCAGGCTTTAGGGGAGCAGCTGAAGATCCAAGTTGACGCCTCGTCCTCAGCAGCCTTACAGTCCGACCATCTGTCACTCACACATCGCCTAGCAACACTTGAGCACGCCCTTAACAGGCAGCAGGAAGTACTGCAGGTAGGATAGTGGGGATTTGTGGGCATGGACAGAATGAAAAACATATCTCTGTTCCCTATACACAACCTCAATATATCAGTAAGGTAAGCCATTCATTTGTATTCTAACTGTGTCTGTCTGACTGTTTCAGTGTGGATCTCAGGCTTGTGAGGGTTTCAGAGAGCAGATGGACGCACTGATCCGTAAGGCTGAGGAGGCCGATGAGGTGCTGAAGGAGTCGGACCCGGTCGGCTCCCCAGAGCTCACTGTGGTGCAGACGCGTATGGAACAACTGAAGGTATGAAAAACATTGCTGTCTGAGTTATTGTGAATTAATTGAGTTTAAACATCTGGTGCTTTTTCAACAAAAACATCCTGTATAGCAAATCACTCGACCATACACTAAAAGTTAATTACATTCATTAGATTTGCTTTCATTTGACAGACAAAGCATGTTTTGCACATAGTTGGACTTGTTAGACTGTCATAGTAAGAAATGTGTATTTATTTGTTCCTAGGTTCCCTTATTGAAGCTGAGCAGTTTGTCTCCGGACCTGGAGCGTGTGAATGAGTTGATGTACAGACTGCCGGTCAGCGACAGAGACGTTAAACGGCTGCAAAGTCTCAACAGAGCCTGGGCCACTCACTCTGCTCACCTCACCGAGAGATTCAGGTACCTTTAAACTTCACCTTTTTATATAAATACAAGAAATAGAAGTTATTATTTGTATTTATTCATTTGTATAAATTAACAATGAAATACTTTAAGAAAGTGTTTGTAATTTGTTAGACAACATTCATATTGAGTAAGACTTTCATTGAGGGTTCTCCTATTAATTTTTTGGCCACTTTAATGAACAAATTACAAAAACTAACTAATTATTAATTAACATTTTGCCTGCAAGTGTAAGTTTTAGTGGTTCATTAATTAAAGGTTTTATGCTTTAAAACTTATAATTAGCCTCCAAACAGGAAGTTATAACAGATTGTTTATGTTTGAAACAACTATCCTCTGTCCCTCTCCAGTAAACTGCAGGCAGTGTTGCTGCAGCAGCAGAGTTTCCTGCAGAAGTGTGAGGCGTGGATGGACTTCCTGTCTCAGACTGAACAGAAGCTGGCTGCTGAGATCTCAGGAAACTACCAGAGTCTGCTGGAGCAGCAGAGAGACCATGAGGTCAGAGAAGCATTTCAAGGACATGTGCACCAAATGCAGTTTTTGTAACTAAAGTGTTGTTATTAATATAGATTTGTTTTTACTTTCAGTTGTTCCAGGCAGAGATGTTCAGCAGACAACAGATTCTCTACTCCATCATCAGTGATGGTCATCAGATGTTGGACCAGGGACAAATGGATGACAGGTAAACACACACATTTAAAAAAACAAGTCAGATTTGATGAATACATTTATCCAGTTATGTGGAGAAAATAAGTAATTCTTGATGTTTTCTCTCATACAGGGATGACTTCAGTGTGAAGCTGGCCCTGCTGAGCCACCAGTGGCAGGGTGTGGTGAGGCGGGCCCAGCAGAGAAGAGGCATCATTGACAGTCTGGTCCGACAGTGGCAGAACTACCGGGAGATGTCAGAGAAGCTGCTGCAATGGCTTCAAGAAGTGACTCGTGATCCAGATGTGCATCAGCCAGGAGAACCCGTCGCCCTGCAGCAGGCCAGAGACCTGTTGGATCAGATTCAGGTAGGGGACGACACTATGGAGGAGCCTCACTCCTTTACGTATCCCCCTATTCAAATGTATTCTCTGAAATTAATAATCCAAAGTATTTATGTTTGATAATAATTATATTGAATTTATAATTAGTTACAAGTGTAGAGCAGGTGCAGAAGGTCGGTCACTGAAAATCCCAGTGAGTCTGGAAGTAATTATTTCTTATAAAGCTTATTCAAAAGGTTTGCATATTAATGAGGTCACTGGGAGAGAGTGTTTTAAGCAAATGTTCATATTCCAGACCTTTTTCATTTAAAATGTCTAGTCCATGTCTTAAATCTTTACAATCATGTATCCTGCCTAAAAAATACTCATACATCTTGTCAATCTTTAAATGTAATGTAATTTAACATAAAAATATAAGCAGATCTAAACCTCCCAATACTAAACCCTCACCCCTTCCCCAACCGTAGTCTCCCGTAGTTAACCTGCCCCCCCTCCGCCCCCTGTCCCTGTTCTGCTCCTCCAGCTGAGGGAGCGCGTGCTGCAGCGGCAGCAGGGGTGCTACATCCTGGCGGTGGAGGCCGGCCGCAGCCTGCTGCTGTCGGCTGACTCCCGGGCCGAGTCCACCCTGCAGACTGAGCTGATGGACATTCAGGAGAGGTGGAGGCACGCTCACCACCGCCTGGACCAGCAGAGGAGGGAGCTGCACGGCATGCTCAAGGTGAGACAAAACTACAGCTGGAACAATAGTGAACATGTTTCTTGGTTTGATTTTTTCTAGATCCTTTCTGTCTAAGCTACGGTTAAAAGGGACAAAAAAAAAAAAAACATAACTGACTGTCTTACTATTTCCACTCCCTGTTCAATGCTGAAGTTCCTATACTCATTGGGATGCAACATTATAACAGTTTAACAACTATAGAGCTTTTAGCAAAAGCAGTTTTAAGGGTGAAAATGTTCCCTTTCAGTGCTGTATTATGTTACATATAACATGTATGAAGCATCATTTGAGCAGAGTGGGTGTTGAAGGCTAAGCTTGGAGCTGTGTCTCTATCGTGCTGCAGTGTGAAGGGGCTGAAGGTCATCTGTACCTGTTGTACATGCAGGAAACTGAAACAGGTTATCTCATGAATTATGCAACGCTGCATCTTAAGTCCTGAATAGAAGTGAAGGACAGCGATAGAGCAGCCCCTCTACCATCTTCAGATAAATTGCTGAGCACACTCACTCGTGTTCAAGCGTTATCAAATGGCACAAAGATATAAAAATGCCAGTCCAGTTCACACATCTACACAAACACACACACATGCAGAGAGTGGACGCTGTGCAGTGAGCTGAAATGATTTCAACCCTGCGAGGAAGATTTCACAGGCTGTGCCTTTGCCCTGTTTAGAACGGGACATAGTGACGCAGTTTTAAAGATGCATCCCCAGATTTTTTTCTTTTTTGCTGAACATAGTTCCCTCCTCTCTTGTTCTTATTTTCCTTAAGACTACTCCTACTCTCTCTCTCTCTCTGTCCTTCTTGGTTTGCACTTAGAGAGCAGCTAATGTATCTATTCTAGTCCTCTTTTACCATGACTCTAACTTTAGGTATGCTACTAACTTTGTTGCAGCATTTCTTACCAAATATGACCCTGTTTTTTCCTGAATTTGGCCCTGTTAAGGCTCTAAGAATAGCTCTTAATCTACCCTTTTGGAGCAGAACCTTTTCATGAAGCCGTGTTAATTCCCTTCTTTGTCTGTTGGATTTTTGCTGCATCAGTCTTTTTAAAGGGGAGGTTCAGAGCTGAGTGGCCTGTCTACTGCATGATCATTGATGTTGACTGTCAGTTTATGGTTGTGTATTCTGCAGTTAACCCATACTGACGCTGCAGCTACAGGAAGAATTTATAGCAACTTCCCTGAGTAATAGAAGATCTACAGCCTGTGTTGGAATGCATGTGTTTGTGTGTGTTTCTTTTATGCTCTATTTCTTACTGTGCATGTTTGTGTGTGTGTGTGCAGAACTGGGAGAGATGTGAGAAGGGCATAAATGCATCACTGGAGAAACTGAGGGCCTTCAAGAAGAAGCTGTCTGTGCCACTGCCCGACCTCCACGAGGAGCTGCACTCAGAGCAGATCAGATGCAAGGTGAGGAGAATCTATGCAGTATAAACATATATGCATGCACGCTTTGTCTCTGAACACATTCACACACACAGACACTGACCTGTCCTTCCTCTACCCCTTAATCTGGCTACGGGGACAAACAGATAAACCGACAGACCAGAAGCACAAAAAAAAGTCTTTATCTGTTAGCCGCTGTTTCAATGTATGACCTTGTCTTTTTGGACTGTTGTTCATTCTCCTGCTGGCTGTGATCATTTTTTTGAGTAGTTCAAGTTTTTATATAATTTAAAAATAACTATTCTTGTTTGTTTTTTTAAGTCTTGAAAATAATTGACTTCCTGTGTTAATTTTTCAAAAAAATGTTATTATTATAGCTGAAATGATGCTGGGCTGCTGCTTGAACCAGGAAACAGCGATGCCCACACCCAGCTTCATATTTGTGTGTGAAAATTCACATCATTTGCAATTTACCACTGGACTCTGCAGTCATGTTTCATGCATGACATGCACTGAGCTCCTTAGGGGGAGGAGGGCTTTGAGAGTAGCTGCACATTGTTAGCATCAGCTGAGGGAGAGAGGGGGTGGGGAGAGAGAGAAAGAGAGAGTCAGAGCATCGGTGCATGCAGTGGGGGATATTTATATATGTGTGCGTGCTTCCTTTTGTGCGTGTTGCATAATGGAGACATGCTCGGCGTCCACAAATGATTACGCCGCAGCAAAACCGTCACAGTGACGGAGGAGGAGGAGGAGATGCAAGGTTTGATGTGTCTGTTACTTATCTTTAACCTAGAATGGAGCTGTTTTATTTTATTTTCTGATGTAATATGTTACTGTTATTTCTATGCTTCTTCTCAGAAAATCTAGCTCAAAGCGTTAAGATGAAATAGTTTCTTTCTCTGACATGGTTTGCTCTTACATTCCTTGTCAGTGTACACTTTAGCTTTTCCTCATCACTCTTGTAGCAGCTGCAGTTGAGCTTCAGTAGTTCTGTTCTGTGGTTTTTCTGCTAGATTTGACAATAGCTGTTGTCAAACCAGCAGAAAATCAGTCTTAACCGGCTGGTGTGAATGAATCTATGCATTCAAGTTTATGGGTCACCTCTGTGTGTTTTAAATCAATCTTGTCATGTTGTGTGGATGCAGGAGTTGGAGAGCAGTGTTGATGGCTGGACTGATGACCTCACTTCCTTGTTCCTGCTGAGGGATTCCCTGGAGGGTTTGGTTAGTGCAGATGACATCACAGTCCTACAGGAACGCCTCCTGCTGCTCCAGCGTCAGTGGGGGGAGGTCAGCCACCAGGTACAGTCACACAGTGCAGCCTTTTCTTGGGTGTTTTGAAAAGCTGATGTTATTTTTCTGCCCCAATCAAAACTCAAAGGGCTTGTTTGTGTGTGCTAACAGCTGAGATACATTTGACAGAGTAAGATTACAGCTGTTGCGCACTTTTTACTCCACAGGCCAACAGTGTTATTCTGAGCTTGGTGCTACTGTGAAGTGTGTTTTGATAAACAGAGCATTAGAAGAATTAAAATGACTCAGCATATTCTGGTTGCTGCTTGAGTAGGTTTCTGTTTGATAGCATTAACTGTTCAATGAAACCCTTTAATTTGCACAAATGTTGTTTTTTCCTTAAATGTTTCACATAGCTTAACCAACCTTTGTTCTTATCATCCCATCCTCCCCCCCATCTGTCCTTTGTCCCCTCAGCTAACCCTACGCAGGCAGCAGGTGAGCGAGAAGTTGAACGAGTGGGCCGTGTTCAATGAGAAGAACAAGGAGCTATGTGAATGGCTCACACAGATGGAGAGCAAAGTCTCTCAGAATGGAGACATCAGCATTGAGGAGATGATCGAAAAGCTGCGAAAGGTAATTATAGCAAACAGAAAGAAATACCGTAAGCACATACTGTATGTAGACGTTAAAAAACTCAGCACAGCAACATTTACACATGCCAATCAGAGGCCCGATTGTTTCAACATTTCTAGAATTTGGTCAATGTTTTACATATTTATTTAGCATCATACAATATTTACTACCCAAATCGTAACTAAAACCTAAATGTTTACTGATACTGGCATGTTTGGAACAGTCATGTTTGCATTTTTACAAAACAGTATCTTTTGAATTCAGATTCATTCCAATAAGTATTAACTGCACAGTGCATTGCCCATGAAATGACCCTACTCATAATTTAAACTTAATAATGTGGTCTCATCTCTAGTTTAATGGACAGTTCTATAGACACACTGTACACACACTCACTGCTCCCTGTGTTAACCTGCTTGCTGTGTCTCTCCCAGGACTACCAGGAGGAGATCAGTGTGTCTCAGGAGAACAAGCAGCAGCTGCAGGTTATGGGCGAGCGCCTGTCCAGGGCCAGCCAAGACAGCAAGGCGGCCGAGATCCAACACAAACTGAGCAAAGTCAGCGAGCGCTGGCAACACCTGTTGGACCTCATCGCTGCCAGGTGGGTGTACGAGACTCTCAGGAGCAGGTGTAGAGTGTGGTCTGATAGTAGAGTTCGGACTTATACTTCTATTCCTTTAGAGATGGGGTTTGGCTTTTCAAGGTCATAAAAAGAGTCGTTAATAGCACAGATCATTGATGATAAAGAGTAACATGTAAAAAGTGTATAACAGAACAACTACTAACAAGTTAACATTCAAAACATTTAGTTTGGCTTTAGTTTGTGGTCTGATAAATTATGCATATTGAGACCTGACAATATTATTATTTATATTAAAAGAGAACCGTTTCTTCTCCCCAAAGCATACTCTTCAGCCTACACATCGCCCATGCATCACTCCTTCCAATGGAGTAGAGGTTTTCTTAGTTTTTCTTAGTGAAGGAATGTAGGGAATTAATTTTCCCACAATGCTTCTGAGGAATTTCCTGAGCTCCTTGCCGTTGTCAGAGGGGATTCCACTTGGTGAAGCCGCCAAGCAAGCAGAGAAAGGTCACATTCCTCCTCTCACCTCGACTCTCCCTCTTTGTCTTCATCTACCTTTATGCTCACCAGACACCTCTACCTAACTGAGTGTGAACCCGTCTCATTAAAATATCGCTATGCTGGGAATTGAAAGTGGCCTGACCCAAATTTTGACTCTAACTACCCCAGCTGCCCCCCGACAGTCTTCCGGCTGTTCCCCTCTGAGACTGTTGTGGATGAAGGAGGAAAGGGGAGGACAGAGTCTGACCTCATGCAGACAGCTGCACTCTCTTTGTTCCTTATATACGTCCTTAACTAAAAAACAACAGGACAGAAACCTTGTCGCTGTCACAAAGTGAAGAATACTGTTGTCTTTTCGTTAGGATTTCTATCTTGTGGACTTTTGTGATTTCTGGATATTTTTTTCTAGTCGAACACCTTTTTCTTGTTTTTCATTATTCATTAAGGTTTACTCACATGCATGGAGCCTCCAGCTTCTGTTTACAATCCCCTTGGTGTGTCTTTGGTTTATGAAACTCTCTGCGGCACATGCCTCTGACTGTAAGTCTCTTTTTAGAAACAGCAGCACTTGTCACTCTCAGCCACTCACACTCAGAAACACACACACACGCATACATAACATACACACACACACACTCACGCCTGTTTGGGGTTCTCTTTTTTTAACTTTGGAGAGCAACAGTTGATAAGTCACAGTTGTGCCCCCCCACCATCGCCTGTTCCCCCTCCCCTTAATGCACAGACAGAGTTTAGAGAAAGTCCCTTGTGGAGCTCGCAGACGAAAGAGAAGATTGTTTGGAACGACACCGTTACGCTTCTCGACGTGAACGTTGTCTTTTGGAATCTCGCACCCCCATGGTTTTGGATTTAGGGATGGATAATATGGCAGGAGGCCCGAGCGAGGATCTGCCGGAGTGTGATTGTGATGTCAACAGGCAGGACAAACTTATTTTGAACAGTTTACAATCTTGAAAAAGAGTGAATCAGCTGCATGTGCTTCCCTCATGCAATGTTTCTTATGCACTCAAAATAGATTATGATATGTTGTTTTTTTATCCAACTCCTGCAATGTACAATAATCTTTTCTTTGATCATTTCTGTGGATAGTTAGAGCAAGATAAGTATGTTTCTGCTGCACAAAGATTTAGAGGGCTTAATCTTCTTTCTCTTCTTCTGTTTTGCTTCAGCTTCTTTGTTAAGTGGAGATCTGGTTCAACTAGTGTTCAAATATAATTTGTTTATTATTTTAATTAGTCTGGGTTTCCATCTGTAGGGTGGAAGTTACCACACAGGACAATTGCAGGAGTGTCGGTGTTGTTGTCAGTGTGATTATCGCATCAGTGTTTGATTGACTTCCAAGTTAACCTGACCCAGTGAGTGCACAGTATACCGTTTGCAGTTTGTTTTGGCTAAGGACTGGTGTATGCAGTGGATCATGTGATGCTCTGCAATATATTGCCCTATAATGTGAACAGTCAAACTACTTTAACCTGCAGTATGGTGCATTATGAGATGCAGATTAAGGAATGTTCTGAATGTTGTATGCAGCTGTAACCATGCAACACGGCACATGAGAGCTGCAGAGATAGTAGAGTGTACTTACTAAATGTGTCTATTGTTATCAGAGTTAGTTCTTTACGTAACATTAAAGGGCCAACGCCTTCATTCTCATCAAGTCTGTTCAGAGAGAGTTTCATTGCTTTGCAGGGTGTGGAGTTGAGCATTGGCTGAATGCTGGCTAATTTAAACTTGTTTCACATATCTTTTATTGCAGTGTTAAGGGTTTGGAAATGTTTGGCATTTGCAGACCCAAAATGGTTCACAGTTGTTCTCTAGGGTCAAATAAGAGTTCATTACTTCCCAACAAAGATATCTGTGCAGATCTGTTACTCTTTGCTCTGTCAAGCTGAACATGGCACCCAGTTACTCTTTATTTTGTGTCTGTAAATGAGAGCTTTCTTTTTATTCTTACTTTAAAAGTCACAACCAGATCCATGTATGTGTTCAGTTAGTTTCAACAGTGGATGAAAACATGTTTTCTGTTGCTTCATCATTTTTGGTTATGTATTTTGTTTATCGCCAAAAATTAAAACAGGAATAAGCTGTATTTGTCTTATGTCCATCCCACACTGTCTGCCTGAGTATTTACAGTTGTCCCTGTCCTGACTCTGACTCCCTCTCTGTTTCTCTACCAGGGTGAAGAAGTTGAGGGAGACCCTGGTGGCGGTGCAGCAGTTAGATAAAAACATGAGCAGCCTGCGTTCATGGCTCTCTCACATTGAGACGGAGCTGTCCAGGCCCATCGTCTATGACACCTGCGACGACCAGGAGATTCAGAGGAAACTCAACCAGCAGCAGGCAAGTGGGACAAAGGCTACAACAACTTAAAAACAGAATAATTTATCTAAAAGTCATACAAAATGTTGGCAGCGTTTGTCCAGTATGTGTTAGTGACATCCTGTCTCGCACACAAACTACAAGACATATGCTCACTCATATGCCCAAGCACCTACACAGACACAAACAATCCCACATGTCCTTTTCTGTTTATACAACATAACACCAGAACAGCATGACTCAAACTGAGTTGGTGGAAAATGAGTGACACTGAATCACAGCATGACTCATGCATACATCTCGATCTGTTTAAAGCTAGCCTAAAGTCAGTATCAGTATCCTTCCTGTTGACCAAGCTGCAGCTCTAAATCTGGAGCGGATTCTGAAAACACACTAACCTCCTTCCTGCAGATTAGACTCACACATGAATTTACTGCACTTAAGCAGGCTAACTGTGTTCCTCTATACACTACTGCTGATTTAATTTATAGCACGAAAGACACATGTGGAGCAAAGCCAAGTAGGAAGCTCAAGAAACATCAAGCTACATTAAACAACATTTTGAGTCACCTACAATCTTTTTAAAGGCTGCATAAATAACGAAATCATTCTGACTAATTTGCAGACGCTGCAGAGGGACATAGAGAAACACAGCACCGGTGTGGCATCAGTGTTGAACCTTTGTGAAGTCCTGCTCCACGACTGTGACGCCTGCTCCACGGAGACGGAGTGTGACTCCATCCAGCAGGCCACCAGAGGGCTGGACCGACGCTGGAGGAACATCTGTGCCATGTCCATGGAGAGGAGGCTCAAGTCAGTGCCTCTTGCATAAATTCAGTTCTCCATATACCTGCATTCATATGAATACACTGGCGTTAACACAGCAAAATGTTTAGCCAGTGCCATCTTTGTGTTGAGATTAAATGTTGCAATTAATCATATATAGTGAGAAGTCTTCATGGCCAACTGTGTTCTGAGTGATCTATTTAGTATATTATATGTATAAGTATAGCCATGGCGTTACCAAGGATTTTGTCTCCGTGCAGGATTGAGGAGACGTGGCGGTTGTGGCAGAGGTTTCTGGATGACTACTCCAGGTTCGAGGATTGGCTGAAGACTTCGGAAAGAACAGCAGCTCTGCCTAACTCCTCTGGAGTTCTGTATACTGTCGCTAAAGAAGAGCTGAAAAAGTTCGAGGTGAGTTTATTTCACTTTTGTTATCAGAATGTGAAATTGGCTGCATTTCAAGATAGAGAGAGTCATTGCAGGGTAGTGGAAACATAGAAAAAAAGGGAGAGGAGTGTCATGTTGCTCAAACTCGTCTGCACTGGTCTGCTCAGCTGCTGCTGTCAATCACTGCGAACGTGCAAATCCCTGCAAGCTGTCTGTCTGCCTGCACCATTAGGATCTGATTGGAAAGCTCCTTTTTACTTAAACATAGATTTACCCTGCATATTTCATCATGTGGAGGGTTTCATGCATTTATTGACCTTCTTTACTACCATTTTTTGTACTTATTTACTTTTGTATCTTTTGTAATTTCTTTCTTACTGCAGTACAAATTGAATGTTTTCAGATTTGATGGGACATCTGTAGTCCTTTCAAATTGTTTGTTTTCTTTGTGCATGCACATAAACCTTTTTTAAAGACGTTATAATAAAGCATGTATGTTCGTAAATAACTGTGTGCTATTCAGAGTTTTAATCTGTGTGTGTGTGTTTTTGTTGCAGGCCTTCCAGCGACAGGTGCAGGAGTGCCTGACCCAGCTGGAGCTCATCAACAAACAGTACCGCCGTCTGGCCCGGGAGAACCGCACCGACTCCTCCCTCAGACTCAGGGAAATGGTGCATGATGGGAACAGAAGATGGGATAACCTGCAGAAGAGGGTGGCCGCCATCCTACGCAGACTCAAGGTAATACAGGCTGAGATTGTTGGCTCAATTAACTAATTTGCAAGAGTTACTAATGCAACCGCTGAAGTCCTCTCCATTAGTTCTCACAGCTGTTTTTCAATTATTCTATTTCGGCCCAGTTATGGTAAATAACGTGCAACATCCCCCTACTTCACTTCTTGTGTTTTTTAGAAGGAGCCCAGTGAATTAAAAAAGATAAAGAAAAACAATTAATGATTGTTGTCTGTGTCTCCTTCTTTTCATTCAGCACTTCATCGGGCAGAGGGAGGAGTTTGAAACGGCGCGAGACAGCATCCTCGTGTGGCTGACAGAGATGGACCTGCAGCTCACAAACATAGAGCATTTCTCCGAGTGTGACGTACAGGCCAAGATCAAACAGCTCAAGGTAAGACAGAAATGTTGGTGCTGCACACAGCAATCCAACATGATACACAACTCAACCAAGATGCAACATCAGTGCATTAATCATAGATTTAAATGAACATTTGCATTACTGTATATCAACATTTTTTTTAACTTTTGTCCAGATTTGAATTTGAGTTTGAAGGCCTTACTTTGAAACTCAAATTCTGAGCTTGGCTAAACTGTGATGGGAATTTACAGTTTTTTAAATATTTATTTCAAAAGATTTTAAATGCATTGCTAGATGGTCTTCTTATTGTTGGATGTTGTGTGTGTGTTTCTCAGGCGTTCCAGCAGGAGATCTATCTGAACACGGGGAAGATCGAGCTGGTGTTCAGGCAGGGTGAAGCTCTGATTGAGAAGAGTGAACCTCTGGACGCAGCCGTCATCGAGGAAGAGCTGGAGGAGCTGCAGAGATACTGCCAGGAGGTGTTCGGACGAGTGGACAGATACTACAAGAAACTCACACGCCTGCCTGTGAGTAACAATACAGACGACACACATCGGGTAGCATGCAGTAAATACTATATCATCTTACAAAAAACAATATTCCTCAGACGGAAATAAGCTTAATTAAGTTAATATGAGATTCTTGTCTAATGCTTGCAAAGAAGATAGAGAATCTGACTTCCTGCTAAAGCAGCAGTCACTCCATATGGGCCACTCGTTAAACACATGACAACATTTACACTACAGCTGTCCCCTTTCACCACCAGTGCCTTGCGAAAACATGTGTGCAACATAGTTTTACCCTGACAGCTGGTAAGAAACAGAATTCACACTCGTGTTATATTTGCATGTCAACATGGAGTAAAGAACACATGCTCACCTTACAGTACCTCACAAAAAGCACTCTGAAACTTCTTAGGGGTGCATATTTTGAAATGATAGCTGACCCTTGATTTTCTCTCGTACTTACATTATATTGTCCCTCCCACTATCTTGCTGTCCTTCTTCTCCTAACATGTTCCTGTCTTCCTCCTGCAGCTGGCTGATGACGAGCTGGATGGCTCAGACAGAGAGCTGGACATGGAGGAGGGGGGCGAGCTCTCTGACCTGCAGTGGGCCGACCCCTCTCTGCCTCGGACGTCCAGCCGCCAAGCCTCTGGGACGACCGCCCTCATACGGGCAGACCGCTCGGGACGTGACACCCCCGCCAGCGTGGACTCCATCCCGCTGGAGTGGGACCACGACTACGACCTGAGCCGAGGACTGGACAGCCCGGGAGGACGAGGCCTCGTGGAGAGCAGCCGAGGGCCGGAGGAGGAGGAGGAGGAGTACCTGAGGACGGCTGCCGCAGTGCTGTCAGGTTGGTCAACGTTATCCATAGATGATGGATGATTGGCCTAATGGATGCTTGCTGATTGCCTGTGGATGTAATCATAGAGGTTTTCCTAATGTGCTATTTTAGAGGTCTGCAATTTCCTCATTGTCCCAAAAGGTTTCCTAAAAATCATTTGGATTTATTATAGGAAAAACAGCTATGGTGTGTTAAAATATATATGTTATAAACATTTTCAAAAGTAAATGAATAAGAAATAGTTTTAAAAAAAATAACAAAGTTATTTTCAGGAAAGTTCTTATGTCATATAAGGAAATTAGAGACACATCAAATGTTGATTCCAATGTTTGATATCAAATGGTAACACATGTGTTATTATATGGCAACAACAGTCATGTGATTAATTGCTGTGTTAGGATTGAGGCTTATTAGAACTGATGGTTAGAGAGGATTTCATGGTGAAGAAAAAATCATTGTTCAGTTTTCGCTGTTTAAAAACAAGGCACCCGTTGTATCTTTTCCAATACGGGTATTCATGTACGGTAAAGTCCAGTCATTTTTCCAGTAAGAGCTTTGAGGTGAACATCCAGATCCGTGCCAAATGATTATAGATAGCACAGATGTCATATTTACACCATGCCCACATTGTAAGTAGTATGTTGTATGTCTTTTTTCCCAGATGTAGTTATTCCAGAGAGCCCAGAGGCCTATATAAAACTGACTGAGAACACATTGAAATCGTCCTCTGGTAGGAAACAGCATGACATATGACAGCATGCCATAAACTAAAACTTTAACTTCATTTTGATACTATCATACAAGGAAGCATGTCCCACCATTCAGAGAAGCGTATTAAAAGTGTCAAAATAACATCATTGCATGCAATCCACATCACTAAATGCTAATCTCACCCATTGCCTTTTGACTTGTGTGTTAACATGTCATTGTTAACTAAATCTGACTTTCGTGTTCTTTTCTTCCATGGCTTTCTGTTCATTTGCATTCCAGACTAATGCATGCCATCCAAGCCTCAGCCGTCCCCAACAGCATGCTAAACCTTTTCATGCAAAGCGTGTCCTCTCTAGTGTTCTTGACTCTGTCCTAACCTCTTTCAGGTGAGCCGGGTCAGCTGGAGGCCAGCCTCAGGCAGCTGGACCAGGCTCTGGACGCCGGGCGGTTCCACCTCCAGCAGAGAGAGGCCACCGCCAGCAGCTCCAGCCCCGACAGGGACTCCACCTACATGGGCTACGTGAGTGCTGATCACTTGCAGAGATTGTGCTCGCTGTGGGGGGGAAATAACTGTAGAAGCTGTATCTATCTTCAACTGTATGCATATTATTATAATCTTTCTTTAATTGTTGTTTCTTTCAAAATGCACTGTTGTTACAAATGCAAATATATATAAACTCTCAACCTTATTATCATTTAAGGAAAACTATTTATTTTCATTTCAAGGGAAGCAAACTTGTTATGTTATCTAAAAATTGTATTTGTATTTACTTCTCAAAACATTATCTTGCACTATTTTATTTGTTTTATCTGTTTTATGTCCTATATATATTCATGTTGCATTGGTCGAGGAGCCTGTGACAAGGTTGTCATTGCCATATCTGCACTGTAGCTACTGTGCACATGACAATAAAGCCTTGAATCTAAAACATATTTCTCATATCATCCCTCCAGATGCGTCTGATGGGAGAGTGTCGCGGCAGTATAGACGCAGTGAAGAGAGCAGAGGGAGAGCTGACTGAAGACGAGGACGACATGCCGGGACTCATCAACCCCACCAACACCGACACTCAGAGTGCAGGTCAGTCACACACACACACACACACACACACACACACACACACACACACACACACACGTATAACCTTCTCCTTTAAATAGTGTGCGAGCTGTGTTAAATAATTCTGATCTGTTTCCCTCCAGGTGTGATCGAGCGCTGGGAGCTGATCCAGGCTCAGTCTCTGAGAGAGAAGCACAGGCACAAGCAGAACCTGCAGCAGTGGCAGCAGCTGATCTCAGATCTGCAGAGCATGAGGGCCTGGCTGGGTCAGTCTGAGGCCGAACTCAACCAGCTGCGAGGACTCCAGCTCAGCACCGACATACTCACCATCCAGCAGAGAATCAAGAAACTCAAGGTTTGTTGACGCGTCTGTTTCTGTCTTTTTCAGTTCCTGTTTCAGCAAATGTTGAAAAATGCAGATGAATTTGTCGGCTGAATGGGCTGATAAAAACTGTATTTTAAATTACAATTTTGGCTTCCAACAATTATTTAAACAAGATAATAAAGCTTCAACAATTGTGCCATATTGCTATGTATCTATGTATTTCATATTTTGACCTTCCACACACCCTTACACACACACACACACACACACACACACACACACACACACACACACACAAACACACACACACGCCTCAATATCTAGTGCAGCTGCTGCTGCCTGTAAAGCATTAGGTGAGATATCACTATGCTATAAATACACACCCCTCTGGAGCCTAATAATCAAACTCAGCTTAATCCGGCTGCACTCCTGTCTGCTGACACCTCCTGCATTCTGGGCTTCCTCTCTCTAGGAGCCACCTACAGTCTGACCCGGTTTATGGTTCAGAGTTTTCATAAATACTCTTTTCTTTGACTCTTCCCCTCAGGAGCTTCTGAAGGGAGTGGACGCCCACAAGTCAGAGGTGCTGTCCATCAACCTGAGCAGTGCAGACTTCCTCCAGTCAGAGCCCGACTCTGAGGAGGCGTGGGAGTTGAGGGACGGGCTGAAGGAGATGAACGCCCGCTGGGACCGGCTGGGTTCCTCCCTGGAGGACTGGAGGGGGGAGCTGCAGAGGGCGCTGATGCAGTGCCAGGTATGAAAACACACACTCTCCAGGAATGAATAATAACTGATATGCATCCTTAATTTGGTCCTCTGTTATGTTGCATGATTTTTGGATGATTATTTTTGGAAATATAGTCCTATGACTTTTTTCAATGTTCTAATATGTTTTTTAGACATGCTATACTTTACTTATTCCATTTTTCCACATATGACTTTTTTTGACTTTTTTCCAACATACTATCCTATATATATCCTTTATTTAACCAGGTAAAAAGTCTCATTGAATTTAAAGTCTATTTTTCAAGAGCGACCTGGCCAAGAAGGACACATGAACAAAGTTACAACAGATAAAACACAGACAATACAGGCAGACGAATACAGCGGTCGTAAAACACAGATTAAATGGCACATTAACTAGTCAATATAAAAATCTATGACTTTCTTTTCACTTTCCTATACTTTTTCAAGTCATACTTTACTGTGAACTTGTATTGACCTTTCATAGCATACTATACAATGACATTTTAAACAAAGGTATAACACTTAACTCGAGGATAAACCCTGCAATATGAGAAACTACAACCCAAAGCTAATGGCAGTGATGTTTCCTACAGGAGTTCCATGA
Organism: Dissostichus eleginoides; assembly: GCA_031216635.1. Lineage (NCBI taxonomy): Eukaryota > Metazoa > Chordata > Actinopteri > Perciformes > Nototheniidae > Dissostichus > Dissostichus eleginoides. The sequence goes on along the minus strand of CM062281.1, from coordinate 18,582,108 downwards.
GACGAGCCACGGCCTGCTGCTGTGGCTGGAGAACATCGACCGCAGGAGGAACCAGGTGGTGCCCATCCCCCCAAACCTGGACCGTGAAGCATTACGAGCCCACCACAAAACACTGACGGTATGTCTCTGTGATGTGTGCTTTGTGTACAGCAGACTATGCATTTAGATGTATTTACCATAAGTAAGTGGAAAAAGGTGCAGTTCCGGAAATGTGGTTTATTCTCACAGGAGGTCTTTAAATGTAGTTATATGACTTTGTTCTCTCTGATGGCAGGTCTGAGTCTTTTATTTAATGTGATTATGGTCTGGTGGTCTTTGTTGTTCTGTACACATTTTGTTAACCTTGCTCAAAAGAAAACAAATGTTTACAATGATGACATTCAACATTCATAGTATTCCAAGTCATAAACATCTCTTTTATTTCCCCGCAGCAAATCAAGCGTGAGCTGCTGGACTCGCAGCAGAAGGCCTCGTCTCTGCAGGAGCTGTCCTCTCAGCTGCTGGTGGACACTAAAGCCTCGGAGCAGATCCAGAGTCAGGGCAGCGAGTGTCTGGAGGCGCAGGAGAAGGTGCACGTGATCCTGAACCGACTGAGGCTGCTGCTGAGGGAAGTCAGCGGCGACCTGCAGGGGCTGGAGAGGAGGCTGCAGACCCCCGCCACACGGCAGGTCAGGAAACGCTAAAACAAGAGGGAATGAATGAGGGGGTGGTTTATTTTACTTTAAAAAGCGAAATCTTCCTTACCATAAATACAAGAGAGTTAGCCAAGAGTCTATTTTCATCTGTGGAACCTAATCAAAATGAATTGTTGTCGAATAAACAAGTACAGTTTGGGTAAATGTACTTTTCATCAATGTCCATTAATAGCATCCTTTTAATAAAACATAACGAAGGCTGTTGTTTTTATCTTTTTCCAGGATTGCCTCCCTTTGTCTGTTGGTCCATCAGAGATGTGCGGATCAGCTGCTGAGTCAGAGGTGACCGTGCAAAGTCACAAACGCTTGGTAATGTTTCCCCTCCGCGCTCTCTTTGATCCCCCAGTAGACATCTCATCTTCCAAATAATTATTTTGATAAAATATAAATGATTTTCCTTTTTCTTTATTGCCGTGCTAACACGTAGATAGAAAAGCAGTTGTTGCTGCCCCCTCGTTTGGTTTTGGGATGTTTTTGCTGCACCATGTTGATCTGCCAAAAATGTACAAGAGAACCTGGCTTTTCTTTTCTGTAATGACTTAGCTCATATCTCATTTAAGAAGTAATGTATACAATTAATTATCCGTTTCTGTGTTTTATCAATATGTAACTAGTAGTTTTAAAATAATTCACATTGTCAGTTTTTTGTACCTCTGCAGGATTAATTCTTGAGAAGCCAGATTTCTTGGTTCTGAAAGTCGATCAGCGTCATTGATTTTGTTGCTGACTCCTTCTCTAGCGATGTTATGGCTCCTTATGTTATTTGATTTTCTCTCATCTGAGGCTTTGTCTTCATTTGCCCTTGACTGAAACATTCTTTTCTTTCTTTTACCCCTCCCTGCTCATTGCGTGGTACAGCCCCGAGGCAAAAGTAGTCAGGCCCACCCCGGACCCCCTGAGAGCGGCCCGCGCCACAGGTACCTCTCTCCTGGACTCTAGAAACACGGAGGATGATGGAACCACAGCTACGACTGACTAGAAACTTGATTTTTATAAACTCAACCCATGAGAAAAATCAATGAATCAAATCAGACTAATTGTAAAAGATATTAGTAGATGATTTAACCTTTGATTGATTAGTTTTGAGGCTTTAACCCTGCGTTCCATGATCCTTCCTCATTCTAGAGACCATGTTACCAGCTCTTAAACGAGGGGGGACTCGCCTTCATCAGGCCGCTCCCTTCCTCCTTTAAATGTTTTATTTCACTGCTTCTCTTTGCCCTGCTGCTTTTTGAATGGCATCATGAAATATGGCCTTGTCATACGTTTTGCTTCTCCTCTCTGAGTGACTGCAGCCCTCTCCTCGCCCACTAGATGGCGCTATCTGACCCCCCCTCCTCAGCTCTTGTTCCTTCAGCTCTGTTTATCTTTCTTTGTTTCTCGTCATAGTTGAAAGCAGGATGTGATGCAATAACTCCTGCGTCTTTCCCCCTCTACCTTAACTCCCACTTTCTTTCCTGTTTCCTTTCCAGACCTCTTAAATTACCCACCTCTGTCATTTCTGATTTCTATCATTTCCATTACATGCCAACAACAACACAGGCCTGGTGAAGACTCAGCCTAAACTAGTCTTGCCTTATTGTGGCAGAAATAATCTCTTTGTTTCCCCCTGGTAGTATCCTTTATATGAGGGTTATCACGTATGAATGGGCTGCAGAAACTAAAACTCGCCACACACAGACACATCGTGCTCATAGCAGCCGTGTTTTAGCATCTAGCAGACTAAATGGAGTTGGCAGAGTGCGAGGCTGGAGGAGTGTCGGCGTGTCTGACCTCCTGCAGCCTCCTGGAGGATGAGCCGCACTGAGAACATGATGTTCCTCCCTTCGAGTCTTGGCTCGAAACGTGGAAATCTCCAGAGGCATTTTGGCATTTCTCCTGCGTCTGTTTGTGTGAGAGTTCAATGCCACGTCTCGTCCACTCGGCTCTAAATCCAGAGTGTTTCCTCCTCCAGTGAGACACAGCATATCTGCGAGTGATGGCTGTTTTTTAAAGTGTGTCTGTGCCTGTGTTGTGTGTGTGTACGTGTGTGTATCTCTCTGTTCAACTGTGTGACTGTCAATCTCTCTAACGGTTGGATCTATTTTCTGCATTTTCCTTCCTGTCGAGTGTTTCTTCAGTCCTTATCTTTTTCTCAGACATGGGTTAAATAGTTTTTGCAAACATGTTTCTTTAAACCCACTTGAAAGTCAGAACTACTATTAATGTGAATACAAATCATTTTCCCTAACAACTCATTATTACAATATTTTCTCAGTTAACTTTTAGTCGATAGATTGACTGGAATTTGTAAAATAAATCAAAAAGATTGACTGAAAAAGTCTTAGTTTGATCATCGTGCGCTTCAGATTCAGCACATGAGGTTGGAGTGTTCTTCAGAATTAATGCGAGCACACAAACCTTGAATATTAACTAAATTAAAAAAGCTATCAAGTGTTTTTTTTACAAACCATGATTTGCAAACACTAGTGGACTCAGGTCTGTTCTCGGCTGTGTTTAACTTAACTCTGTGTCTCCCTGCAGCCGAAGCAAATCCCCCGGCGCCGCTGGCTGCGTTTCCTCCCGTTCTGACCTCCAGGAGGGCATCTCCTCCTCCTCCTCCTCCTCTAAAGGCCAGTCCTTCCTGCTGCGGGTCCTCAGGGCTGCGCTTCCCGTCCAGCTGCTCCTCCTCTTCATCATCGGCCTGGCCTGCCTGGTGCCCATGACGCAGGAGGACTACAGCTGTCACCACGCCAACAACTTCGCCCGCTCCTTCCATCCAATGCTGCGCTACACCAACGGACCTCCGCCCATATGAGAAGCAGCCGATCATCTACCTGCTGCTTTGCCAAGGACTCCTGAATGTCTCCTCTTCACTCCCCATGCCCTAAAGCTCTTCTTTGCATCATGAAGTGACTCAGAGGTGATATGAAGACTTCCCTCTCTAACATTGCACACTCACCTCAACCCTTTAAACCCCCTCCACAATACATGGAGCTTCATCTGGAGACCCCATCTCCAAATAACACTTTTAACTTAAATGTGTACATTATTTTATAAGGTTCTCTGAACAAACCTGAGAGATCAATGAAAACAAAGCACTATTTATATACTGTATGTATGTTGGGAGCCAAAGTCCACCGTGCTTTTTGTCCATGATATCCAGAGCTGCTACTATTTATTTAGCGTTCAATCAATTATTAGATTGTAAGTTTTGATGAAGCACCACCCTGAGAGTGGGGTATTGTACCTTTTAAATTGTACAGTGGACCTGCAGTTTGAGTAGCAATCACTCACAGCCTCGGAAGTTTGTTTCAAAAGACACATTTGAAGACAATGCAACGACGGAAACAGGAGTGCTTTCTGAAGGATGATCCGAAGTTTCTGCTTGAATTTGGGAAAGAAGTCGACGTAAATGACGTTAAAGCAAAACATCTGAACCTATAGCACTGATGTGAGCACTGTCGAAGGTACTGCACTGAAGCCGTCCGACTTCTTTCCCCAAAAGTCAACGCTTGAATTCCTGTTTTTAATTTCAGTATTTAATCAAGGAGGGTAAATATTTTAAACGAGTTATGAGCTCTCAACTGATTTGTATATTTTTGTTAAAATGCCTTCATAAAGGCAGTTATTTTTTTATCTTTCTGTTTGAGCATGCACTTCAAAGTCCCTGCTTTTAAGAAAGCCAAACAATCACTGGTAGTTTTAGTAGACGGCTGCGACAGGAAATAGTGAGCTTTGTAATAACTGCGATGATTGTTCTGCGGTGATGAGACATTGGAATCTCTGCGTCGGTAAAACAGAATCTGTAAAAACTGATCAAATATTAAAATGGTTATTTATGTATGTACAGTTTGCTAATGCTGACTTCATGACTCTTTGCAAATAATAAAACATTAAATATTTACTGCTGTGTTCTTTACTTTGAGATTCCAACAATGACAAACAATATTTTCCCATTTAAAGCTTTTATTTTTGTGCACAGTAAACAAATGACAGACAGTTCAAGTTTGACTGGATTTACACTTCACAGCTAAAGTGGCCGAGTCCATCTTTTGGAATACTGTATAGAGGCTTTTCATCTACACTACACTGTAACGTTAACTATGTGTTAGATCCTGGTAACATGATTTTTAACAGCTAAAACAAAACAAATGGATTAGGCGATCAACAGGAAATGAATCCACACATTTTTAGACAACATATTTCTTAAGCAAAAATGCTGAAGAGCCTGTTAGAGGTTTCTTCATTTTGTCTGTTTTTAGACAGCACACAACTCATTTCAGAATAGACGATTGGATGCTTATTCGCCATTTGAGCAGCATATTTTCAGTTTAGGATGCACCCCTAGCCACAACATAAGCCTATGGATGTGTTGCATAACGTTCATAGACAATTCAAATTGTTGGAGGAACAGAAAAACCTATTTGAATAAGTACATTTGAGCACATTTTGCACACTTTTTAAAATGTTATGACACAAGCAGTGTAAAGCAATTGATAAAAACGTGAACTTTTTTTTTTTGAAGGTGTGTAAATCCAGCCAAATGCAACATGTAATCAATGAATAGCTGATGAGCAATAACCAGTGATAGCTTAAGTGTATGAAAATGTTGAACAACTGCACCAAGACAAAATGCATCATATCAGCTCAGTCTCTCTGCCCCCACACACACACACTTACACACTAAGCACACAGAACAAACATTAAGTCTTCACATTAAAAGCTTGGTAAGGGCGTTTCCCAGCAATGAATTTGGCTTCCTTCAAATTTGTATAACTATTTTATCATGCATTTTTTGTTATTCCTAACCACTGGCAACTCATTGAATGTATTTTTCCCAAATATATCAAAGTTTAACATTTTGTGTGAAATCACAATACCTGATGCTTAGTCCTCAAAATAGTTGAATTTAAAAACACAATAAATTACACATTCACCTTCTTATCATAGTTTAGTGTGTCATCATCTTAATATTTAAAAGTAAAAATAATGCCCGATAGCCCCTTAATCCCCAGAGGAAGTGCACTTTGGTCAAATGAAAAATAAAATTAGCTGCCCGTCATTTTAAAGCTAACAGAGTGCCAATGAGCTGCACTGTAAAGCTGTTAGACTAAATCACAGATGCTGCGTTGAGCTCATATGTTGGTGAATTGGAGCAGTGCAAAGGAGAGTTTTCTCCCTAAACAGAAGCAACTCATTTCATTTATAAATAATTATCTCGTGAAAATAATAAACCCTTTTTTTGTTCCCGATCCACAACGCCTCTCACTCTGTTCTACAGTCATCACCCATCAGAATGACCTCAGACATTCAGGCGGTGCTCTCTCTCTCCCCCCCTCTCTCTCTCTCTCTCATAGGATGGGGGTGCAGTCCGAGCGGGAGCCCCCGTACTGCAGGACTGTCGGGGCTCTGCTGGCGCTCTCATTGCAGATTCGTGGTCCTCCTCCACTGCCGCTGGGGGGGGGCTCTCCGTCAGCCTGGGTCCAGGGCTGGCCTGGTCTGTCGGGGCGGTGCAGGCGGTGAGCGTCCAGCATCTCCAGCAGCAGGTCGTACAGCGGCACCTTGTTCTTGCACTTCATGCTGTAGAGGTGCTCCATCCCTTTGTTGCTGCGGGGGGGGGGGGGTAAACAAACGGGAGACGAGGAATAAGAGAGTCAGTCCGACAATCTGGGAAGCTCTGTTCCATTTTACATTACATGTTACTTGTTAGACGCTTTTATCCAAAGCGACTTACATACTCAATCCTGTGGACAATCCCCACAGGAGCAATTTGGGGTGAAGTGTCTTGCCCAGGGACACAACGACATGCTGACTGCAGAGGGGTTTGAACCTGTGCTCCCCTGATCCAAACACCAACGCACTAGTCCACTGCGCCACAGCCGCACTACTAACCGTATGTGTTAAAGGTCCCATGTCATGGCCATTTCTACTGATCATAATTCCATTGTTGAGGTCTACTAGAATACATTTATATTGTGCAATTTTCCAAACTCACATTGGTTTCTCATACAGCATGTCTGTATAGTATGTGTATTCACTCTCTGTCCTAAACGGCTTGTTGGAGCTCCTTTTTGATAAATAATTTATGGTTTTGGGTTTAATTTATGACTCTTATGACTGAGAATTATCTTGCAAAGCAAATACATGTAATGAGGCTGGTGTATTTCTTCCTGTCTACAAATCAGCTATTTGTTCGTTTTTATGACTACTACTTTTCTATGACATTTTTTTATACTTTTGACGAAATACTATACTATGACTTTTCAAAGGACATACTATACTATGCCTTTTTTTCAACTTACTAAACTATGATTTTTTTCCCCGACATAATAATAAAAGTAATACAAGTCTTTACATAAGTTTTCACCTCAAAGAAACATTGTGGATATCTGAATCCTGATTCTCAACAGAACATGTCGAAAACTAAAGATTTTTAATACGGTAAAAAAAGCCCACTTTTCTTATTGAATCCCACCTCATGTGCCTGATGTGTGAGAGCAGGAGGAGCAGCTGGGCCTGTCGTCTGGACTGCTGTTGCACCGAGCCTCCTGATTGGCTGATGTGATGTATGAGAGCGTCTGTGATGGTGTCGAGCATGATCTGCACCGCCGCCGTGTCGTGGAGGGCCTCCATGGAGCCGGTGCAGAAAGAGAAGGCCCCTGACGGAGAGAAGAACATAAGATAACTGCAGTTTGTCAAGTTGCACACATGCGCTCACTAAAGAAGCATTCCGCCCACTCAGCAATCAGACGCTGGTCCGGCTCAGGCAGCTGGGCCAGGTCATCCTGTTGGTATTTCAGTCTGCTCCGTTTCTCTTGTAAAACATCTCAATCTCTGGGACAAACAGAGCCCTGTGTGCTGCATCCTGTTGTCATGGGAACAGTTATCGGGCATGTTGAGGGTACACGGTGCTGCCTAATGCGTCTGAGTAGCGCTCAGAGCTTCACCTGGTGGGCGTAGTTAGACACTGTTCAATATTTACTGACGGGAACACAAATGGAAACCTGTGACAAATGTGTGGGAGGAAAAATGATGAGTTTATGTTTTAATTAGAGAATTGAATCAGCTGTCTTCTGTCAGATGGGAATGGAAATATATAAACAAATCATCTCATCCAGGACCAAATGCTTAAAAACCACAAAACTACCTTGATAATCTTCAAAATATGCTCAAAACTGTAGAATTGGCGCTGAAAGAGAAATCGTTTCCAGTATGTTGAGAAACAAATGTGTGTATTGCATCACAGATAGGAGGCATCATGAAGTAATATAACCATAAACCAACATTGTGTCAGTCTTTTTTACTCATCTAGCATGATAGAGCTCTAGACAGCACTTTTAAGGCACTTGTGAAGATATTTAAAATTATCAGAATGTTGGAAATTCTCCCAAAACAACTATTTTTTGTGTTTCTTCCCATTAAATCCTATATCGTTCCATCCCTACTGTCAGTGTTTCCAGGCATTAGCTGACATTCAATTCCTTTGCAAATGTTTTAGAAAGAGGTCACTAAAACTAAAACACACACACGCTCCTGTTGCCTCACCAGAGTTGAGCAAGATGATGGCTTTGAGACAGACAAACTCCTCGGGTTTGAGTTTGAGCAAGCGGAAGCGTGAAGCCGTCGCCAGCAGCATGTCGAAGATCTCCGCCATGCCTTCAACACAGTTTCCTTCGTTCCTGGGGAGAAGAATGACACAATATGAGAGTTTTATTTGGAGTTTAGAATGTCCCTTTTCTTCTGTTTTTAAAAATCGTACAAACAGAGCTTAGTTCTGAGGAGCGACAGAAGAAAACCTGACTTCATCTGCAACACTCCAGTTGCAAGGACAGTTGAAAAGTGACAGAAAGATGGATCGGAGTGCAAGATAAACTTGGACAGCACAGAGCCGAGGGAAATCATCCACTCTGACCCACAGCCATTAAGTCATCATGTCCATACCATGTCCAATTGGTGAGGACACTCACACAGGGACCAGCTTTTAGAGATAATACTCTGTAAAACACTTTTGAATCAAATGGGACCATCAGAGGGTAAAAGCTGTGTCTGTCTCCCTCGCCCCTCTGTCTCCCTCGCCCCTCTCTGTCTCCCTCGCTCCTCTCTGTCTCCCTCGCCCCCTCTCTATCTCCCTCGCCCCCTCTCTGTCTCCCTTTGAACACGGGGGAAATGTAGGGAACAGACGGTGCCAGCAAAGCAGAAATCCATGTCTCATGCCTCACTGCATCTCTATCTTTTCTCTATTCTCTGTTCGTCATTTGGCTTTTTCTCCTCTGCCTCCTTACTAGTCATCTCTCTCTCCCTTCATCCTCTTCCATCCTTTCCTGCATTGAGTCTTTGATTAAATCTCTATCTTGTTTGCCTCTGATGTAGTGATGAGTATTTCATTTGAGAGAGAGGCTGCTCTCCTCTCTGTGGGGAGCATGTCATTAGTATTTCACTCTATAGCGGGCGTTTTGGGTGGGCACAATGGCTGCCAAGGTGTGAGATGGAGAATCTACAATGCTGAGATCTGTGAGAGTGCAGAGAAATAGGGAGGAAAAGTGCAGCAAGATGAAAAGTAAAGAGAGGAGCAGCAGAGAAGAGGTGAGTGTTCCTGATACCTGTCCAGTATGAGGTCCTGAGCAAAAATGAGCTTCCCGGGGCAGTGGATGGACCTCCAGACGAGCCCGATCATCAGAACCTCCAGCCAGGAGCTCTCCAGCAGCTGCACCTGGTCATGGAGCCCCAGCTGCAGGAAGCCTTCACACACACACACACACACACACACACACACACACACACACACACACACACAACACACACACACCACACACACACACACACACACCACACACACACACACACACACACACACACACACCACACACACACACACACACACACACACACACACACACACACACACACACACACACACACACACACACACACACACACACACACACACACACAATAACAAGCCTCTGTTTGAAAGCACCAAAGTGATCCACAGCCGGAGTAGATTTAAAGGTTGCCTATAATGCAAAACCCAATTTTCATGTCTCTTCTACATCAACATGTGTCCCCTCTGTGAAAAGAGATTCTGAAAGTTTCAGGAAAAAAGATTCTCTCTTTTCGTCCTGACCCATTTATATAAAAACCTGTCTGAAAATGAGCTGATCAGATTTTGGCCACTTTGTGATGTCATAACGATTTTTTGGCTTGTGTAACCATTAGCCAATCACCAACTAAGGTAACACAACCCCCCCCCACCTTATCACGTGAATCTCCTCCAAATATCTCTCAGAGGGGCGTGGGGAGGGGCTCCTTATTTTCATCTAAAGTAACAGACACAGAATCAGCACTTTTGAAACAGGGCTGAAAGAGAGGGGATTATGGGATGCTGCAATGGGTGATCTGTTTGGTGTTTGGAGCCAAACACATGAGACATGTTTTGTATATATCTGAGACCTATAATATATTGATGAGAAACAGTATAATAGGGGACCTTTAACACCTTTTTTAACTTTCTATTAATGAACATTTCTACATATTTAATAACAGTGATGTAATACCTCAAATGAAACACCAAAGGTAAACAAATATAAGGTCATGGTAATATCTGTTAATGTAGGAAAATGATGTAACCCTTTATAATGCACGTTATCAACAAATGGTTTCTCCAGAGTTAATTAAGTGTAAATTAACAAACAATTAAAATGATAAAAACAACTATCATTTATGTTTTTTGAACAGTTTCTTTTTTGCATACATTATAACACTTAATATGCAACATTAAGTGTGTTCATGATAACCTAACCTTTATTGGATAAGTAAAAGTTAGTAGTTATAAAGCAGATATTTGTAACACTAAGTTTATCGTTTTGAAATCTTCTAATATATAATGTTTCGTGTTACATATAATTACTGAACTTTATGAACTGTTTGTTAAGAGTAAAACAACTTTCAACAAAAGATGAATCAATCAATTCATTGTTGTTTGATATTAAAAAGTGTTCATGGAACTATTATAAAAGATCTGTCTCTGGTTAAATAAGCACACCATATTTCTCACAGTATTTCATTTTGGAGCCGTGTGGAGTGGGTTATCTGTTCTACAAGCGTCTTTGAGCACTGGGAAAAGCACTATCAAAATTAAATGTATTATTATTACAAGATGTGTTTTACAATATTGACAATGAGGGCGGACTGGAACCGTTTTTCAGAAGCCTGTATCTTGTTATTCCCTTTTTACTTGCTGCCATCAAGATCTTACCTCGTGAGAGAGATTTAACACTTTTTATAATCACTCAACTTCGTAAAATTGTCCCCAAAGAATCTGGACAATATGTTTTTAATCCCCGAGAACTTTATAGCAATTATATTGAACAAAGACCAGATCCAAACAGACACAATCTGGTGCTGAAAGGTGTTATCAGTGCTAATTACTTGGAGCGGTGGGCGTAGACTAGTACGGTTTAGAATACTAACACTGCCAGAGTTAAATGTTTTCTATGCACCTTCATCCCACTCAAAAAAAAGACATGCATGCCCTTGTTTTCTAGCACTTAAAAGAAACCATCTGCAATCTCGCTGCTCTTTCTCGTAGCCTTATCACTGGCACTCAGCTGTCTCAATTCATATGTAATTACATCCAATTCCCTCCCATTGTCCCCCCCTGTACCCTGTTTGGGACCCCTCACAATTAAAACTGTGTGCCTTTGGGCTTTTAGTGACGCACAAAGTTGTAATACCTCAAAGTCAGCTGTCTGTGTCTGTGTGTGTGTGTGAGAGAGAGAGAGAGCGAGAGCATGTGTGTGTGTGTGTGTGTGTGTGTGTGTGTGTGTGTGTGTGTGTACTAGATGGGTATGTGTACACTGCATTTAGGCTCTATGGGGTACCTTGGGATTGGCCAAACAATCTTTTCAAAAGTGATGACTGTGATAACCATCGCTGTAATTGCTCTGCATGCGTGTGTGTGTGTGTGTGTGTGTGTGTGTGTGTGTGTGTGTGTTTGCTTCAACTATAAAGGTCTGCCTTCACCATGCTGTTGCTCCAACCATCAAGAGCAACAACCTGTTTCTCAAAGTACATTTGAATGTTTAAGAAAGGCAATGATTCCAAGCTTTTGATAACATTTCCCAATTTGTCAGGAAATGTCATGGTGCTCCAGCAGAGCCTGACTCACATGCTGAGCACCTGCTTTCACCTTAGTACTTACAGACAGTGTTCTCTGAAAAAATCCATTCAAAGCTACTAGCGAAAAGCAGAAATGTCATTAAACTTGAAGTTATCCTTTTTGGTTGAAGACAGATGATGTCACTTAGCAAGGAGAAAATAAAGTTTGCACTGAGGGGCTTTTAGCCTACTCCTACAATCCTACACTTTTCAAATCTGAATAGTATTGCCAACATTTTGTGAAGGGCTGTAGTGGGCTCTGTTTTAGGAATCCATTGGTATATACACACAACGTCATGCCAGCTTGTTGGAAAGGAGAACAAATAACGCAGCAAAGTCAAAAATAATGGCGAGGGGAAAATGGCCATGGCTCTATCCATGGGGCTCTTTTGATTTAAGAGATTTCTGAATGGAAGGGGGTTCTATGGATACCCACAAATATATTCCTTAACAGACATGTCAAATGTTAACCAATCCCATGCAGTTTTTTGCATCATATTTTCCCGTTGTGGTAGCCGTTTCGTTGTAAAGAGACCATTTTTTCCAACTTGGCCTTATGGCATAAAATGACCTGCTGTGACCTTTAGTATAATCACAGCTATATAAAACTTGGCAACCACAAAATACAGAGTTAAGTTTTTCAGAGGGTGCATGTCTTTCCTAGGTATACTGACAGTAAGGGGGGTTTGAGCAGGTTCCCTAGCAGATGTTCTCACCACACAATCGCCGAAACATGTAATTCTTGCACAAATCTCAATATGTTAAAACGTTTCTGAAAAAGATACTAAAGTCTCACTTTTTACAAACTTGGAACAATTTGGTATCCATTAACAGGAGTTGTACCAGATTCTTTTGCTCAAAAACCACAGACACAATCGGTTAGACATCACTTCTATCAAGGAATTTGATGAATGTGAAAACATGATGTGGAAAGGATAGTTTGTGAATTTTGGAGAACAATCAAAAAAGTGTGCAACCAACTGTTACATTTCCTACAGAGCACATTACAGACAGGAATGTCACGGACTCCTAGAAATCTCAGGAGTCTTAACAGTTCCAATAAGTCATAGGTATTTGCTCCAAAACAGAATTCAGGCCATAATGTGAATCATAAAAGCCACATTCCAATATCTGGTCAAGTAGTAAGCTAGTATCTGTCGTGTCAAATCCTAAAAGAAAACTATATCTTAAAGAATGGATCTAAAGACTACACTGCATTATACAGTCAATATTAAAGTTTTTTATAATTGTTTTAATATAATTAAAAGGATTCACTGGAGCAGTACCTGGAAGCTTCTTGGCCCAGGCAATCATGTGGACCAGCTCCTTATCGGCCATGCTGGTGAGCAGCGTCATCACGGTGACCTCGGAGTAGGGTCTGCTCAGCTTCTGACGGGAGCACAGTGTTGGGGGCTCTGCAGCCTGGAGCAGGAGGAGCACCTGAGGAAACAGCAGAGAAACAATACATCTGAACACCCACTCGCCAATAATATTCAGACGATGCTTTATATGACTTCTCCTTGGCAACAACAAATGTCTCTACATGAATAAGCACCTGGTCAGGAGGCATGCCATTCAGTGTTGATCGTACTCCTCCACCACAAGCACTGCTGCGCCTCCTCCCGTCAACAGGGGGCACTGTCCTCTGCTCCAGGTCCTTAGAGGCCTTAACTCTATCAGTGGTGTCCGTCCGCCCTTTGTCACGCCGCAAAACACGGCCGCGGTCCTTACGAACACCTTGAGCAAACAACAAGGGATTAACGCAAAAGAACATGGACATACAGATACAAAAAACACACAAACATGCAGGCACACAACTCATTGGGCTGTTTTTCTTGCAAATGCTCGAACATAACCTCCTGATTTTACTACTAGGTCGAGCAGTACAGATTTTCTGGATGCCTGTGTAATACAAGAAGTATGAAAACAAAATGTGGGTGGGTTTTAATCAGTGGTTGTACTCCTTAAGAGGAAATCACTTCAAGGTCATGTTAAAGTTAGTCTGAAGCTTATCTGCATCCACCAGCGTGCTCATATTTGTGGCCATCCTTTCAAAACTTGAGGGCAATCAAAGTATTTTATTTTGCTGACAATAAAAACAATATACAGAGAAGGCGGAAAAACAAATCATTAAATAGACATACAGAGAATGTAACCAAATATCTAGTTAAAAACAACAGACTAAGCCAAAAGTGAAGCTACAATTATACGCAACAGAGAGCAGACTGCACATAAATCAAAATAAAATAGAAAATAAAGATAGAAACTCTGCTGTCTCCTGGTGTTTCTACCTACCTCCCTTCATCATGCCCACTTCGTAGCACTTCCTAAGACGGCAAGCCTGGCAGCTCTTCCTCCGATTCCTGTCGATAGTACACTGATTGGTTGCTGGGCACATATAGTCATTGTGACCTGGAAGGAAAGAAAATCTATTACTTCAAGCCCCCCACTCCACTCTTCAGTTTTTTTTTAATTTTATTTAGTAGTCAGGGACACTCTATTCCCATTTTAAATGGATCTGAGATAGAGACATTTTTAAACGTGGCATCTTGGTTTGTTCATCGCCATGGAGACTATTGGTTTCTTTATGACCAGTCCTACTTTGAAAGACTTAACAACATGCCGAAGCATTATATCACAGCATGACTAGGCAAGCAAATTACATTTCTTTCTATCTGCACAGGCAACAGTACATTTAGGTTGTTCACAATGATCTGTGAAAGACATGACATGCAAACAGAGGAACATTGTTTGTCTTTCTGCACTACGCTGAATTAAGCGTAATATCTCCTCTGATGTAACCGTCTTTTGTCATATTTTTGGGGGGAAGTGTAGCTTTTAATATTGAATTCTTAAGGAAATTAAAAGAAATGTAATTTGTTTTGTTTGAATCCTTCCAAAACAATGTTCTTGCAAAAAATGAAACACTTGTCTCTAGAACCAAAAATCTATAAAAACGATATAAAAAGAACAAACTTATGATAAGAAATGATTGAAAATCTCTCCGTTTCACAATGTCTCAATTAAGGACAGACATTTCCCCTGTTTTCTGCTTCCGAAAGCTGCAGTTTAACCATTGATGTCTCTGTAGAAGTTACAGGCGGTTCACTTTATTACCATGAGCCTAGTCAGTAATAAGCATAATAATTCACTATCCTTTCAAATCCAAACTTCTGTTTTCCCTATTGTGGATGTTTTTTAATTCCAAGATGTGCCTGAATAAACAACATTAAATATTCATTTGTTGGCTGACAGCCAAACTTATTTTTTATTAGGCACAGTGCTCCATTTACAAAGTTGTACTCTTCTTTCATATGGTTTTATCTTTTATATATATATATATATATATATATTACAAACAGTTTGAGAACAACAGCTGCAGATCACACGTGTATGAAGCAGACAGAGTACCTACCCTGGATGCTCCTCTTGAAGAAGGCCTTGCAGCCCTCACAGGACCACACCCCGTAGTGATACCCAGAAGCATAGTCGCTGCACACGGCACAGAACCGCGTCTCTTTGACCATCTCAAACCCCCCGGCCCCCGACTCCCCCACGCTGAACGACTCGTCGCTGGTGCCGCACAGGTCCTCTCTGGAAACTGACTGCAGACTGGACCTGCCACAGGATTTCAGCTCAGTTGAATGATTTCAAATGTTTAACTTTGTAAGTGATTTAATAAAAGCTAATGACAATAAACTCAGATGGAGGTTGAATAAAATATCAAATGTATTTCTTGCCATTACATATTCCTGGACATTTAGTCAAAAAATTCTCTAACAAATGTCTTTAATCATAAAATAATTGGCTGGCAACGACTTACTTTCAATCCTTCCACTTTTACGATACCAACTTGAACTGGCTTATAGCATAACAAATATTTAGTACTATTTTCCACCTGAGGCAGGAAGCAATCTGTATGTGCACTTATGTTATTACGTATTGTTCTGATTTCAAGGTCTTAGACCAAGTCCTTAATCTCTGGAATTAGAAACCAGGACAAAGCTTGATCCTTTCTATGGAGATACGGCAATGTTTTGTATAAAGCTAAATTTAAAAAAAACAATGCAGTTATATAATTTGGTTTTGTTTACAACGGTGAGGACTGAACAGAATGCCAATGCCATAATATGTGAGTGAAAGATATTAAAGCTAGTTATGTGGCAAAATACCATACAACCACTTAATAGGAGACAACCAAGTCAGTAGATAAAATACAGTAAAATAAGAAAGAACATTTATTAAAAAAATATTCAACAAAATTAGAATTTAGAGAAAAGAGAAGAATGGGAGGGATAGAACCCTCTTTAATGGTCACACATGCAGAGCACACAGCACACAGTGACATTTGGCCTCTGCATTTAACCCATCCTAGTACCAGGAGTCTAGTACTAGGAGCAGTGGGCAGCTATTGTACAGCGCCCGGGGAGCAATGGGAGTGGGGGGGGAAGGGGGTTGTCCGGTGCCTTGCTCTACCTCTCCAAGTAGCAGTCCACACTCCATATTTAGGTCTGTTCGGGGACTTGAACCGGCGACCCTACAGCTCACAGTCCAAGCCCCTGCTGACTGAGCCACTGCCGGATAATGTGACGTAATGATGTTTGCACTTCTCTTTTTTAGTTTTCATTAATTGGTTGGATTTAATAAACCCACTAATGAAAACTTAAGAGGTTGTCGCCAAAAATAAACCAACTTCCCCTAATGATACAAAAAAACAACAGCAGTGATTCATACCTGTTGCTTCAGAGCCTATAAAGATAACTTTTTCCAAGTGCACAACATTACCCTTTTTTTCTCCAATATGGTTATAAAGAAAACTTGAATTCCCTCACCTGTACACAGGAGTTGAGGTGGTTTCCAAATAGTGATGGTTGGGGGGGTGCATAAAGGGGCTGAGTCGGGGGCTGCAGGGCACGAACACTAGAGGACTAGCTGGCCCACTCCCCAGGGACTGAAGGCTGCCATCCGAGGGCTGTCCGTGGGCGTCCAGAGGAGGAGAGTAGAAGCCCGCCGTGGAGTGGCTGTAGAGAGGGGTCGGGGCAGGGGTGGGGGCCGCATAGTCGTAGGTCCCTTCAAGGAAGTCCACAGTGGCTCCAGACCCCCGACTCTCTTCAGGGTACATGTCACTGAAGGGGGCCCG
This sequence comes from Dissostichus eleginoides, assembly GCA_031216635.1. Lineage (NCBI taxonomy): Eukaryota > Metazoa > Chordata > Actinopteri > Perciformes > Nototheniidae > Dissostichus > Dissostichus eleginoides. Next base: position 18,565,134 of record CM062281.1, on the reverse strand, counting down.
CGGTGGAGGCGAGGGTCGCTGTGGGGAGAGGGTCTCCAGCTCTGGGAAGGCTGGGCTGATCCTGGGTCTGAGTGATGGTCCACACGGGTGCCTGCTCTGCACCGGGCTCTGCCTGAGCAACATCACAGCACAACAGCACTGATATGCAACATGATTTAGACTTGCTCTCCCCTTTGCTGGGAGGGGGAGTGGAGACGAGTGCTGCGCTCTCTTTTCTCTCTCTCTCTCTCTCTCTCTCTCTCACTCTTCTTTCTAATAAAGCCAACAAGCAACTTGAAGAGTCCACTATTCTTCCAGTCCCTTTGCCCTAGAGCTTCAGCCCACCAAATAAAAAAAAAAGGAATTCAAAAAGACTCCTCCCAATCTCCTTCCAGGTTTTTCTTTGTCAACAGAACTCTTCCCTATATCCCTCTAGTAATTCTCCACTAATGTGTGCGGGGGGGGGGTAAATAAACAGAAAGATGCACAGAGTAATAGCCCTACATCTCTCACACCATTATAAAATGCTCTCTTCTTACATTGTAAAGCTGTTGCTGGTTGAAGCTGGATAAAATACATCTGTAAACAATAAGTAAGCAGTTTAATTGATCGGATACTCTGCAAGCTATCAGCATGACGTATGACCGGTCTATTTGTAGCCAGACTATTGAATACACCTGGGACTCTGCAGTAAATCAAATCACTGTGGAAATTAGAAACATTTGGACAAAGGTTTTAAATAAAGGTGGCTAAAAGAAGCCAAAATCTACCTTCGTGCACTACTCACCTCTCACACGTGAATCATCCTCATCTCTGCTGTGCAGCACTGGGACTTCTCTCTCCCTCTCTCAGAAATCTAGCTGGTATCATTGGACACAATGGGATCAGTGAGAAGGTTAAAAAAGAGGATAAACAAATTAAAGAGGCTGCTAAATCGATAATCAAACCACAGCATGTTTTAGTGCCAGGTCACTTTAACACAGCAAACAAAGCAGGTCAAATCTCATACCAACAGCCAATTATTACACAATCATTCCCCAATGAGTGGATTCATGATTTTTAATCACATGACCACAAATAAATACTTGAATTAACACTACCCAAAAAATGTACAGAATACTTTCTTTCTATTTTTCTAGTGGCACTTTATTTAAAAAGGAAGTTGCAATATTGCGTCGGAGCAGAATATGGACAAGTTAATCATTACTCTATTATCAGGTAATGATTACAAGTCAGGGATGAGATAGAACACTATAAACAAATTAAAGCAAAGGAGCAGTGTGTGCAGTATAGACTTAAGGATTCAGTAATACAATGTTGATAGAAATTTGAATAATACAGGGCTTGAAAAACAATATACTAATTTTCTAGTGAAACTTTCAGATGACAGTCAATAATTCAGGAAATGCATAAGATAAATAAGATCAGCAGCCTCCCCCTCGGAGGACAACGTGAACATTTGGCACAGGGACCAAAAATGTCCCTTCTGTACAACATCTTTCTTGAATAAACAGCCCAATTTTCAGAACATGTCAGGTCAAGTGTTAAACAAGTAGCCCTAATACATATTTCTTTGAATTTCCCCCAGGATAAAATGGAGACACTGTTGCATTAGAAAACAGGAAAATAAAAGGGTGAGATTGGAAACAGCGAATTCACCTAAATGGCCCGAGAAGCCGGGTAGCTTCTTGCCATAATTGACTTGATATTTATGACAGACCAAATTCACAACGCATGTGAGCAGCCTGAATTATGCCGAAAATGAATGCAGCAGCATTACCAGCTGTTTGCTAGGTCGACCCTGACTAATATATCAATGACAAATGTCAAACTACTGATGAAAAATGTAACTAATGATTCTCATATATACAGACACATTAGTCCCAACATAAGGTGATTTTGTTCAAAATAATTGGTTGCGTATGGATGTAAATAAAAAAACAGATTTTGCACTATGCTGAAATGAACAAACCATCTTGATTCACGAACTAGATAACAAAAAGCCATCTGATGGATTATTCTGATAGAGTCATTATTTCCCACATCTTGTGTCCCCCAGCCTGTAAAGTATGACATTGGGAAACATATCAGTCAGTCAATAACCTTTATTAAATCAAATCCATTAGAGAAACTGCATTTACCCCAGCAGTATTGAGAAGAATCCAGGTAACATGACCTCTGAGGTACTGACACCCCGACAAAGATCATTTAGATGACATAACAGTGTGCACAGAGACATCCATTTTAGACAGAAATCTTGGTTGCCATTTTAAACTAAACAAGTACACATGCTTACTGTTATTGTTATTCTGCCCAAATAACACTAACATCTTTATAATTAAATGAGTCATAAAGTTATGTGAGAACCTGGTTTAGGTGAATATAAAATGGCTGCATGTTTTTATGCATGCAAATCAACGAGAGTGCAACAGTTAAACAACCTAGCTGAATTAAAATCAAACTAAATATTACTTTAATCATCACTGAAAGGAGATGTATTATCAATCAATTTAAAATGTTATAATGAATTGTTAATAGCATCTACATTAACCTGTAAACATCATGACTTAAGTGCTAACATTGCAAGTATGACATGGTACAAATATGTTATGAAAATAAAAACTAAGGACATTTCTGTTACTGTGCATGTGCGCATCCAACACGATGAAGTATTAACTTTCGAAAAGAAAAACAAAACACCCTTTTACAACCTCAATGGTCTTATGGCTTGAAGATAACTCCTTAAGGTACTTCTTACTGTAATGTTCTTATGAATCCACGTGTGCGCAGGGAGATCCTGAGCTCAGTCTTTCTGTTCCGCCTTTGAGCTGTAGAACTGAATGACAGCGTATTTGCTGCAGGTCATCCAGTCTGGTTCATGGGAGGTGAGCTTCTCCGCTTGGCCAGGCTGCAGACCGACCTGTACGTTGGCCTTGAGAGTCCTCAGGCTACACAGCGGCGCAGGCCCAAAACCTTGTAATGCAGTACCAAAGCCCACTGTGTGATCCCAGTCTCTGTCCCCCACCAGCTTCCTGTAGTTGAGATCCCCTTTAAACAGCACCAGGTCTGCCCCCTTCAGGTTAGCATACAGGTCGGGTGCATCAGCGGCCATGTCACAGAACTCATTGGGCTGTGTCCAGAAGGGATGATCGTGATAGGACCACACGCCGTCCTTCAGGTGGCTCTTCCACTGGTATCCAATCTTTGACATGCACTTGTGATTGGCCGCCATGGTCTGCTGGATGGTCCACTGAAAATCGTGAGCTGTGACATCAGAGACGAACCAAGGAATGGATTTGCCGTGGAAATGGACCTCATGGGCAAGGCCAGAGGAAACCAGGAAATCGGCTAAGACCAAGTCAGTGACTAGCTCGAAGCCAGCGTTGTCTAGAACAATGTCCACTCTGACTGTGGTTTTCTCTGACCGTGCGTGCGTCTGGGCAGAAATAAGAGTTGACCATACCGTGTTGGAATCATTCACCAAGATCAAGGGTTGTAGGCTGACGAGGGAATCTATTGGACTGGTCTTCTGGGAGTTGTCTTGGCCAGCAGAGATAGAGAGATCACACTTGTTCCCCCATAAGGAAACCTAGAAAGGAGTCAAATCAAATGTTTTACACCTGAAACTATTGTAATGTATTTCAATATGATCCTGAATAGAGTACATGATAGAGAAAATTAATTAAATGGACAGTTCATGTTTAAGGACCGAGAAGAGGTCCATGAGATAATTGATACTTAAGTTGCAACAATTCAAGTTGCAGCTTTAACATTTTAAGGAGCTGGTTCAGAAGGTATTACCTGTAGCAGTTTGTTGAAATGCTCAAACAGCTGATTCTTGGAGAGATTCTCAATGTTGCTGTTGACGCCCTCCAAGTGTGTACATATGCTCATCACTGCCTGCTGGGACTCAAAAAAGCTCTGAGTCTTTCCTTCATTGAAGACGTCATAGTCACTGATGGGAGGACTGAAATAAAAGCACAAATAACAACATAAGAGCAAAAGAACACAACATGAAGAAACAATGAAAATCTGTATTTACTTCCCCGAAGGCTGCAATATTTCAATGCAAACATTTTTGTTTTTAATCATTGAGCAACCATTGTTATTTATAATGGTGTAATATTCTCAATGTGTTTTTCTATTGAACTGAGATTAAAATAAATTGACATCTTAAATTTCCATTGTTTGCATACGAATTTAACTAACATCAGATAAAAAGACCAATTAGAAATTAATATAAGTGATGTAATGCATAGCCCAAAATATATGTACACTTAATAGCAGGAGAAAAAGCAGCAACAGTTCCCATTTAAAGACGCAAATGCTACTCACTTCAGCCAGAGGGCCTCATGTATCCTGCGGTACATGTAGCACTCCACATACAGCCATGGGGACTTGAACCAGCTGACAGACTCCTGGTCTCCGTGCAGTTTCTGATGTTTCTGCAGATACTGGTTCCAACACTCCGCGTCTTGCAAGCTGTCTGTCAGTGGTATTACTGGCTTATCAGTTTGCAGCTCATTCCTCATCTTAGACAGCAGACCTATTGTTTGCTTCTCTGCCTGGATACCCTCCTGTAAACACACGCAGAGCCTTATAGTTAAAGATGAAGTTAAAGAAAATAACTCGAATTTAATTGATCAATGACAATTCTTACCTCTCCATATTCTTCGAAAAACTTGTTTTTGTTGCGATGTATTGTGTCAATAACTTTAGTCAGGATGGTTGGCAATCTGTCTCTCACAGTCAAATAGGCAAATGACCTGCAAAGAAACGATGGCCATTAACTGATGTGAAACTGGCAGTTCATGATAATGCAGCAGGTGTGTGTACTAGCAAGCTAGCAAGCAAGCTAATTCACCTAGCAAGATGTCAAGGTAACATTAGCCCTTACTTTGTAGACATTTCGAGTGCAATAATGATACTTGTTGGTACAATGAATCTGTAAACATATGTATTAAAGCTGACTGAGTCAACGTCATTTTATCACCTGTGATAAGTCAGTTGTTATCAGCTTAATTAATTTGTTAGCAAAAAGCTAATGCTACTGCTGGTTCAAAAACACGACACTCCTACAGTGATGTAGCCATTTTCATTGATCAGTGTAGTTAGCCAATTCATCTAACATTGTTGGAAAGAAAAACTGTCAACATACCCAACCACTTTAGCAGACAGGGAAGGAGGAACTCCGTGAACAGTTTGATCAGCCGCCATCATGTTAGCAGTGGTATGCGGTTCAAATTCAAACTTTATCGATACAAATGTCCAGGACAGACACAAAGTGTAGTGGTCTGCTAGACTTAAACGCTACAAGTAGCCAAATGTTAATCTTTTTTTAGGGGACGTTACGAGGCTAAACAGTTTGTATCAAGCTTGAAGTCCTCTGTTTATGGTACCAAACATTGTACATTGAAATCATTATTTCCTGGTTTGCTTGTAGATTTGGGTTTTATTTAGGATACGATGCTACCATCTAGCGGTTAATGTGTAAATTGCAAGTCGTGTGACGTTCGCGTCCCTCCCATCCATCCCATGGATGTAGAACTGCGAATTTATGTTAAGGGTTTGCTACATTGTGCCTTGTCTAATTCATTGTCACTTATTAACCGTGCCACATATCAGCTACAGTTTTAGAACGTATCTAAATTCTTGTTTTCTCTTGTTGATGGGTAGAAACAAATACTTTATTTTTATATCAAAGAGTGGAAAGTGCTGCCGCATTGCGCATGGCTTTCTGTTGTTCAAACGGCACCCCGAGCATCCCTTGTTGTCCAGAGCAACGGTAGTCATGGAGACATCCGTCCGCTCAACCAGAGGACAGCCCCCTAGGCGTTTTTGGCGGGAAAAGAAGCAGGGGGGTAGAGTATGATATTGGTGGGAGAAAGCATTAGGCTATTATATTGAGTCATTGCTGGAGACCCTGACTAACAGGCTATTGAGGATAGTAAACGTGAATATTTACAGTTTTTCGCAAAGTAGCCTACATTAAAGCAAGTTAAGAGTTTTAAAATAACCTATGTTTGTCTAGGTGATCTATAGTAACCTTATATTGTATTAAAAAAAATACATAAAGGTAGCCTATATGTTCTGTTGTAAATGTAATCACTCAGCTTAGTAATGTATCACAAATGTGTGTACAACCTTGATAGTTTTATTTTTGTTCTGTTGGCCTATGTGTGAACTACAGTGAGAGTAGCCTAGCTGAAGTAGCTGCATCAAATAATGGGGTATCCTAATAAATATAAATCAAGAATGCTTTTTGTCGTGGGATCCCCCTTCCCACATCGTGGCCTCCCTTTGACAAATATGATCATGGGCAACAAAGTAACCTACTCACAAACTGATTCATAGTCAATCTTAAAGTTGGGAAATGGTAAGGTTCTCTATTCTTGGTTCTCTCTTTTGAGAAACATGACCAATTGATTGGCTGCACCCATGATAACTAGGCGGGAAAAGTATGCATATCAATTCATTCTGGTGGTGGTGGTGGGTTTTTCCCTCTCTCAGATCAGCCCCGGTCACTATGGGAACACGGCGGGCCGTTGTCAGGATGTGGGGTCCTTGGGAGTGGGAGTCCAGCTGCGTCCACCTCCGGTGTTCATCCACCGCCGGCCTCCCATCCCCCCACCGGGCCCCAGCCTGGCCGGATCTGTTTTTCTAAACCGAAAGAGAGGAGTGACTCACCACTCCGGTTTCAAAACAGGCCATGAACGGGAGGGGGAGGGCGGCAGCTAACGTTAAAAGCCCTGTTTAAACAGGTGTTTCAGCTCACCACACAGGCGTCTCATGCAAAAGTAGGCTTGTGGAGTATTTCAGTTGAGCGACTAGATGTGTTGTGGGTAAATAGTGCCCTGGTATCAGCATTGGTCTAATCGGACAGAAAATCTTGTTTCACTTTTTACGTTTGAAGCGATTTCATGCAGATTGTGTGGTATTTTTTGAAAATGCATTATTGCAGGAAAAATCCATTAGTGGAAATCAGTGGAATGGCAGTCATGTGAAAGTCCAGTATCTTATGAATGAGCTTTGAAGGCATAGAAAAAGCCATAAGAAAAGACGCAGGCAGGAGTAGGCCCACATAACTTTTCCTAATGGTACAGTATTATCATTAAAAACTATTGATTAGATTGTATTGATCTTAATGATTTAAAAACAATAAGCCAGTGTGGTAACAGTTGATCTGCTTCTTTCAATAAACCCCTGCTGTGGAAACTTCAACAAAGTAAACATGCTTTTGTTCTGCCTTGATTACCATCAACTACTGCTCTGCCAGTGGTCTCAATGTTTTTTTAATGTAAAACATTTGTTACCCCTGCAGGCCAATATTTTTATTTGCTAACTAGTTTCAGTAAAGTTGTGGACAAGATCAGATCTAAGTCTGTTGTTTGTTGTTTGGTCCTCAGGCTCTGCTTCATAGACATTTCTTAACCACCCCAAGTCTCCCGTCCCCCCTCTGTTTTAACAAACTCTCCACCCATTCTCTTTCAGCTGTGCAGGCGTTTTCGGAGTTACAACTTGCCTGGTCTGGTACTCATGTGGACTCCCTGTCCTAAGGCCAAAAGGCAACTCGGTAATGAGAGGTCTGGAAAAAAAATTGGTGTTTACACTAGGGCAACATCTGATGACAAAATATTGATGTGACTCCAAAGTGCGTTAGTGCGAAGGTCCTCCTACACTTCCTGTGCTATGCAATGTGTGGTTTAGTTGAACTCTATTTCCAGACCTCCACTGCTTCCCTCTTCTAGGACTTATTTCTATAAAAAATAAATTGACTTGATTAATTCCCAGGCTTTTTGGCATTAACTCTTTTTTTTGGGAGCATAAAATAACAGCTGCAAATACCCTAGTGTAGGGGCTACAAGAAACAGGGGTAATAACTATTTTAACACACACAAAACAACTGGTTGCTATGTGTGTGATTTTAAGGTACTTTTAGTTTAAGTAGGTTTATGAAACTGTTTACAACTAGGGTTACAGAGCACAAGTTAGTATGCATAGGTTTCATCAAGTAAACTCACATGTTATGCTGTTCATAACAGAGAAACAAAAAAACAATAGTACTTTTTTCCTATGTAGAATTTGCCATCAGATTAGGGGTGCTTGGTATTAATTGTATCCTTAAAGAACTACAGTTAAGGTCTGACCAAACAATCAACACACTATAGTTAACTACAAACCAGTAATTTCAGTCTGGTATGAACGGTCAAACAAGGGTGGAACCTATATTTAATATCTTGTATCATACAGTTAATAATGTTTTTGCACCTATACTAGCCTTTGAGGTAAAAACCTAAAATAATATAATTATAAAAAAATACATAAAAGAGGAATATGTGTTCAGAGCCACATTTTTTTGATAAAGCTTGTTTAACAGTATTTAAATGACATTTTGGTTCTATAGGGACCATCTATTTTTTTTCTTTTTTTTAATAACCTTGTAATATTCATAATCAAAATGTGTGTTATTATTACTCATTAGTTATGTAAGGTCAAAAATGGCAAAAGTCAATAGATTTTGGTAAACTGTGAGAATATATATTTTAACCAAGACTGCATCCATGCTTTGATACTGGCATGATAGGCTACAAAATACATGTTATATTGTATGCCAATATTTTTCTTGTTATCTTGTAAACGTGGTGTCGGTTTTGCCAAAAAAAACTGATGCAAATGTGAAGCAACTATGGGCAAAATATTGTTATTGCGTTATTTCAGTGACAGAGGGTGAGGGTCAACACACACACTTCGGTTGAATGTGTATCGTGCGGTTAACGGCAGAGGCAGACTACCATACGGTGAGTCAGCGTAACTCTGTTAGCTGTTAATGTTCAAACTCACCGGCTGTCAAAAAGCTCGCGGGGGTTGATCCACGGCGGTTAGACAGAGCAGGAAATTAACGTTAACTCAACCGCCCCCTTGCTCAACGGATTTTACAACGGGTGTTTTTTGGCTGTTTTTTACCCACAGTCATGTGATTGTAACGTAAAACCCCTAACCGGAAAACAGCGACGGACGACCCTCTCCGCCGCCAACGAATGCTGCGTTTGCGAGGAACAGTAGAAGCCGCTGCGAGCCCAGAGAGGACGGACCCGGTAACAAACAAACAACGGCGACACGGCAAACTCCACGGATTTACGCAGAGTGCAGGTACGACTGTTTGTAGCTACACACTCACCCTTTCGTTTACTGCAAATGCTTCGTTATTTAGCTACGTGTGTGCGCTTCGGTTAACTGTATTTGTTACGGGAAGTTAAAAGAAACGCATTCGTGACCAACCCCATCCCCCTGCGTCTCTCCCTTTCCCCCCCATGTGTGTGTGTTGCGTGCATGTCCGTTTTCTCGCGCTAGCAATAGCAACCGAGATAGACCCAAGGCAGTGAGTCTATGCGCGCTGGTTTCGTATGTTTCAATGCTTTATGTACTTTAGCTGCTATGTACGGTTCGCATTATTGAACGGTTTTATTCCGGTTGCGTGTTTACCTTCCTGACGTGCTCTCCTCGCGGGCAATTTTAACAGTGTATTTTCAGGATAACAGCAAATTTCACTACGGAAGTAACTGTTCCACGTGTCTACATCACATCATGGGCGGTGCTTTATTGTTGCAAACAAGTTAGTATTGATTAACTCATGTTGCTGTGGCTAACTAACTGGATTGTATGAATACCAGTTTAATTCACATCATCAATAGATCAATAGTTAATCAATATATATGTCAATCAAACATATATGTCAATCAAACATATATGTATACTCCTTTTGTATACGTTTTAAAAAATCTGTGGAGGCAAAGCAACAATGTTGCAGGGTTTAGGCTGAAGCAAACCATAGTCATGTTTTCTCGAGTTTTACTACCACTACTAAACTAACTAAATCCCTTTCTGGGACAATCATCAAACCACTATAAAAGTCCTTAGCTACCCTAAAATACACGAGCCCATGTTTTATGCAATCCTAAACCATTTGGAAATAATCCAAACTATGCAGGGAAGAGATAGATGCTTGGAAGTGGCTTTAACAAGAAATTCATGTAAATCAGAGATTGTTATAGAAATATATTTAATGGGGGAAACGCATGTATCTTTTTTTAAGTTAATGGGAATAATGGCAGCATTGTATTGAGGTGCAGGTCAGAATTAGAATCAGAATCAATTTTATTACCAAGTAGGTTTACACATACAACGAATATGCTTTGTGGTGCATACAAAGACAGAGATAGAAGAAAACGTAGCAAAACAATGTTATATCAAGTCCTATTGCCATCAATTATATCTGCTTATTACATTTTTTTAAATGGTAAAAACCACATTCTACTATAGTGTTTTTGGTACGATGTTTACTCAACAGTGAAATATATAGCACTTAAAAGTCAGCCTCCATTAGTTTAGGCTCACGGATAAATTAAGTCAATAAATTATTAGAAACCACCCTAAGTAGAACATATAAATCATTGCAGGATTTTTTAAATAGCTTTATTTGTAACTAGGGCAACCTAATAAACAGACAACAAGTTGAAGTTATCTGTAAGTGTGGCGAGTTCAGTTTAGGGGTATTTTACGTATTTTACGTCTTGGGTGAATGCTGTTGCTCTATCCCCTTGCAAAAGATACGGAAACCGAGCCTTTTCCTGGAGCGCTGCAGTGCCAACATCTTTGCACTCTGACCTCTCTGCTGAAATACACATGTGCAGGGGGCTTTTTCTAGTAATTTTGTAACAAACCGGGGACATGCAGAGTTATACATTTCTTATTATCTGAGGCCAATTGGCTGATGAGTTTGTACCCATCATCTTGCGTCTTCGTAGCTTCATACCTTAGGCTGTGTGGTGTGGAGAAAGTGTTGGAGAAGGAGATTCGCCCTGCCCCCAGCTGTTTTCATTCTCCTCTGGGAGGGGGGTAGAACCAGTTCTGCTTGAGGAATGTGTGTCAACAGCCATAACCCTGATCATGTGATGCCCTGAAGCCCTTGTAGTCCTCTAGTGACCTTTAGGGTCAGCAACTACCACCTCATTGGTCAGCAGAACGTGCATAGCTCTGAAATGTCCCTTGAGGATGAGTATGGGGACGGTTGAGGCTCCATCTGAACCAAGGATGCTTCCTCCAATTTCTGACCAGAGATGAGAGCTCTAGTAACAAAAAAGCTACTTGTTGTCTCTAAATGATAAGTGGGTGCTAGAAAGTGGGTTTAATGATGAACATTAAGGGGTTATACAGAAAAGGTTTACCCTTTTTTTCACTGGTACCTATAACAGAAAGAAATTGGACAATATTTTGTTATCAGCATTCATGCTTAATCCTGACCATACCACCATCCAAAGATATTGACCAATTATGGGAGAATTCTTGAAATTGTCAATATGGAACCCTTTCTGCTGATGTACACAGCTGGTTTACTTACTTTTTTCTATGAGAAACACTGTGGTTATCATTGATTTACAATTGTGCTGACCCACTTGTACATACAATGAACAACTAAGACCGTTTTGTTTTGCTGAGCCACGCAATTAATTAGCATTATTTTCTCTGACATTAGTGCTAGGCAAATGGTCTCCAGTGTCACAAAGTGATTCTTCACTGTTGTGTTGAGATGGCCTTTACAAGGTCGTTAGATTACCCCCGTCAGCCTGACACTCTGTGGTCACAATAAACTCTGGGCTCCTTCCAGACAGGAAACTCATTGCTGCTTGTGTGTGTCTCTGTGTGCCTTTTGTGCAGGTTGAAGAATGGAGTTGGCCAACCATGGTCTTATCCTGCTGCAGCAGCTTAACGCTCAGAGGGAGTTTGGCTTCCTGTGCGACTGCACTGTGGCTATCGGAGATGTCTTCTTCAAGGCCCACAAAGCTGTCCTCGCTGCGTTCTCAAACTACTTCAGAATGCTCTTCATTCATCAGGACAGGTACAGCAGGAGTGTATTAAAACCATAGACTGTATGACTAAAACTAGCTAAATACCAAGATACTTTTTCTCCCATTCCAAATTCTGCTGCCAAAACACTCAGATACGTGGTCAAAATAACGCTCCCTCATGTGGTCAAACATTGACATTTTTCTCTGTAGTTGAGCACTGGACTGTATCTAAATCTGTTGAGTGTGATGACCCATCAATAATGTCATTGTTTGATCAATGGAACAGATTGAGGGGACAAATTGGAGGGTCTGTAAGGCATCAAGATCAAAACATGGTATCTGCTGCCCTAGTATCACTGATGAACTGAGCACAACAGACACACTTACATGCCAGTTTTCACACACTTTGACCAGTAACTTCAGAAGATTTGATCTCATATCAAACATAAATAATCAGTCACTCCTCTTATAATGGATTCTAATATCTATCACTACCATGATCTCACTTGTCGTTAGTCACTAGCTTAATGTAACTTTTTTGTCTTTCAGTGACTGTGTGCGCTTGAAGGCCGCGGACATACAGCCAGATATCTTCAGCTACCTCCTCAACCTGATGTACACAGGCAAGCTAGCCCCCCAGCTGATAGACCCTGCACGCCTGGAGCAGGGGGTCCGATTCCTGCATGCCTACCCACTACTGCAGGAGGCCAGCCAGTCTGTGTATTCACACTCCGAGCAGCACAACATCAACCTGTCCACCTCCCTCTACGGCATCCAGATCTCAGACCAGCAGGTTGGGCTGTCGGCTCGAATGCCCACTCGACGGCAGCTCTCTTCTCCCTTCGACATGGAGCAGTTCAGCTCGGAGGGGAAGTTTCCGTCCATTCCAGCCGCCACAACTTCATTCGCAAACTCCTTACTGTCCAAGCTTAATTCCTCATCCCAGGACATGGAGGCCTCGACCAGTGGCACCAAGCCTGCATTGGAGGAGGGGGGAATGGACTTGCTAAGTGCAGATGGTTCCTCAGCCAGTGCCATCCTCAATGTAAAGCCCAGCATCATGAAGAGGAATTCCTCCTTCAGGAAGCACTACTCCTGTCATCTGTGCAGGAGTCGATTCAACCAGAGGAGCCTGCTGAGAGAACATCTCTTCCAACACACCCAGACTCTACACCAGGCACCGGCCGAGCCCAGCAACGCTCTCTCGCCCACCATGAGCCGAAACAATAGCATGCTAGAGTTAGAGGGGATCCTGAAGGGATGCAAGGCAGGGTTCAATGCCTCGGCTGCCACTACAGCAGTAGAGGTGATCAGCGACAGCGAGCAAACGCCCGTTTCAGGGACCAACTCGGACTCTCCCCGGGCCGAGGTGTCCACCTCCAGCTGGGGGGTGGGGGGAATGAACTCTCAGGCAGACACACCGCCTCCGTCAGACATTGCAGACATCGACAACCTGGAGAGTGCCGACCTGGACAGGGAAGTGAAGCGGCGGAAGTACGAATGCTCCACCTGCGGGCGTAAGTTTATTCAAAAGAGCCACTGGCGCGAACACATGTACATCCACACGGGGAAGCCCTTCAAATGCAGCGCATGTGGCAAGAGCTTCTGCCGGGCCAACCAGGCGGCCCGCCACGTGTGCCTGAACCAGGGGGTGGACTCCTACACCATGGTGGACCGGCAGAGCATGGAGCTGTGCGCTGCCGGCGACGACAGCAGCCAGATGGAGGCCATGTTCATGGGCTCGTCGAAGCCTTACAAGTGTAACATTTGTGCGACCACCTTCTCCAGTCCCAACGAGGTGATCAAACACTTGTGCTTTACTCAAGGGGGGTTAGTGGGGCTGCAGGGGGCCGCCGACGCAGGGATGCTGCTGCAGCGCGAAGAGTTCTCCAAAGATGAAGGCTCGGATTTGTCCAACTCTGGCACCCCACTGGAACCCATAAAGACTGAGGAAATCCTCGTAGAGTAGTGCCAAAACTGTGTGTTGGTCCTTTTGAACATGTGTGTTTACTTTCTAAATTATGGTTAATAGGTAAGCTAAAGGTGAAGTTAGTCAGTGTATGTATGTTTGAGGTTCTCAATCTACTAAAACTGTCTTTTTCCTTTCTTTTCTTTTCTTTTGGTACTGTATTTTTGGATTTTTTTTACCCTAAATATGACTAAAAGTGAATTAATTGTAAAGTACATTGCCTTTAGCGCTCTGGAAGTCAAACATCTCTAGAAAAGTAAATATTAACATTTGACTCAAGGCTAAGTCGAACACAAATGAGGGAGATGAAGTAATTGTTACTTTATTTCTTCTCATCATTTTATTGTTATTGATATAATCCATTGATATGTCAGGTTGTTACAAATGAAATGTTCTTAACAGATTAAGGTGTGGTAAGGCTGCACACGCAGACGTTGAGTACAAGAGGAAGAGAAAGCTCAGTTCCGGAAACGGCATGCTGTGAGAGGGGTTTTCTGTGCTAGCTTTTTGAGGAGAAAGAGTTGCAATTAAAGAACCTTCTGGAGCTGCACAGAAGAGTTGTTTCTTCATGGTCATACATTTGAGGCTTATTCTGCAGATCAGGTATAAATTATAAGTCTATCTTAAAGCACAAAACATATTCAGACCTGAGACAATCCGTGCTCATTTTTTTTAGTAGAGGCCCGATATGCAGGAAAGTAAATTTGTCTTCCATTCATGTTTTGGTTGGCTTTATGGCCCAGAAAAACTGATAACTTGAAATGTTTATTTATGACCATTGTATGCATCCTTCTCTGCAAACACTTAGTTGTTTTAATCTGTGTTTTGTTCACTGTGCTAAGTGTGATTATGTGTCCCATGTCCTTACATCTTATTAAAGCACAATTGCTTTTCGTAATTTGGGTTTGGCCACAGTAAATTGATAACGACAAGTAAGAGCATTCCTTGTGTTTACAGCTGAGCCACTTTGATTCTTTTTCTAAATGTACACACCTTGATGGGAAGCTGTCCTGTAAAAGATTTGACATCTTGTCTTCGTATAATTTGCCTCAATCTTAAAGTCCTTACATTTTGGTTTGACATGCTTTTATACAATGCTATATTTACAAAGATTACTTTATATTGCAAAGGTTTCTATTAGTAGACATATAGTTTTACATAGACTACAGATTACATTTTGTTTAGCAAAAATGTATGTATTAAGGATGGGCATGATACATGTATGTTTTAACTTCTTAAAGAAATCCATTAGAATAAAAAATGTTATTTTGTGTTTTAAGCCTCGCCCCCTTGCCAAATTTGTGCCAAATGGTAAACTTCTTGAACATTGTGTGTAAGAGAAATGTTTTAATCTTACCGTCTGACATTTTTATAATTTAAGACATCAGAAGAAAATTATTAATTATCAGTTGTCATTTATAAAAAACGTTTAAAAAAGAAGTTTAGATCAACATGATGATGAACTGTGATGAGTTTATGTGCTCCATCTGTTGGTGTGGAAGTCGTATAAACTCAGGCGGTAGCTTAAATATGTGGTAGGACTATCAAGTATGGTATTAATTATGACATCGAGTGTTTCTGATGAACAAAACAATAAACAGGAACTACTGATTACTTGAAAATGCTCAAATCTATACAAACATGTCCAGTAATGTGATTTGTCACGATGAAACATGTCAGTCAAAAAGCGAAATTCAGGTTTTTCAGGAACATCATTCAAAAGACCCCTTTGAACTGAGATTATGTTTTTTATATTTTAGGGAGACTTGTTAAAACCTTTATTTAAATGAAAAATAAATTCTACATTGTATTGTTATTGCAATTACTTTTTTGCTACAAAAAACATTTTAGTCTGGCATTTGTCTTCCTAATCTTACTGCCAGAGAGCTGTCACGAGAGCTAGTTATCCTAGAGACCAAATTAACAATTCAGAAGACTTATAATAATATAAAGTTATTTATTGTGCCGTGGAGAAGCTCAATCATATCTGTAGAAGGTATTTTAAATGTAGAAATATGCCCATCCCTAGTATGTTTCATATTCATCGTTTTTTTCTTTTATGCCAATTGGATTCAGCTTGTGACAGTGGGGGATGAAGCCCATTTTCAATTCGTTTTTTACAATAAAAAATCCAACTTTATTAGGTGTTGAATAGCAGGAGCTGCTGTGATACAATGAGCCCGGTGGGCAGCTAGGTGGAGCTGTTTGTCTTATTGGTCTACTCAGGTTTAGTGAGGCTGTCCAATTTGAAGTAATATCTTTACAAATGTTTTTGTGATTTGTTGGCCAAATATATGACCATATTTGCCATGTTTCATTAGTCCTTACCATAAAAAAACCCACAAATATCTGTGAATTTATTCTGAAGTGTTTAGTGTTGACCAATAAAAAGGATTCTTGTTTCTTTTATTCAAGCTTGTTTTGTTGAGGCAACTGAACGCTGTACTACTGACATTAACTGATCAGAGTTGAATTGATATGAAAGGTTTAAACCCTTCTGTTCTCCTGCCACACCAGTCTTGTAAGTTAATGGTTTGTGTGTTAAACATCTCCGTGTCTCAGGAAGATGAGGAGTTTGACATTGTGATTTCTGTCCAAACTATTATTTCAAACCCATATCCGTGCTCCCCGATGGCCAACTGACATGTACTGTGATCAGTCTGTGTTCTCAGGGATGTGAGGTATTTTCTGTACAAACAATTGTCATGTTTCGTTTTCTTGAATGAAGAATGAACAATAAAAACATGTCTTTTTTTTATCATTGTGGGTCTTCATCATTGTCCTCATCTTTACCCCAACTCATCAGCTTCAAGAGATAATCACTATTCTTTTTGTCCATCCATTTATAGTAAATTAGTATTCAAACAATATGTTCGATAGTACACAAATGAGAAGTAAAACGGACATTCAAGTCTCTAAAGGTAACAAATATCACTGCTGCAATGAGGAGATGCTTTATAAATGATTACACGTGATTTATAATAGTGTCTGTTCATAGTCGTATGGCTCAAAGAGGTTATCATTGGCAAAAACAGTTACTCATATCTGCCTTATAATAAATAAAATAAAGTACTAACGCATTCATTCAATGTTTTGTATGCTGCTTAGAAATGCTATATTGGGTTGGTAGGGATTGGCCAGACATCTGTCTTTGCACCAGTGGTAATTCATGTCTTTAAATTGGCATATGATGTGATAAAAGAACCAGGGAGGAATAAAAGCACAATCACTCAATACATTTTCTCTACCTTTATTGAATGAAATAGACAAGTTTCTGTATCCGTACTATTAACAGCTTGGGAAATATCAAAGACCAGTGCGACCATGCTACATGAATATTAAGCTAAATGCCTGCAGGTTAATATAACAACAATATGATTTTTAAGTACATACAATAAGTATACAATCTGTACAAACAGGTTCACAGTTAAGTGTTACAAAAAGCAGGGGAGGACTAGAGTGGGCGCGTGGCCCAACTAAATGCTTTACATTATGCAACAATAGCAAAAGTCGTAAGCTCACATTGTGATTTCTCTAAACATTTATTTTACATAAAGCAAGTATGGACGTGGCACACCCTCTAGTCAAAATAAAGGGAAGTGGTGACCTAACAAGGGCTCATACTTCCTGATCTTTCTCTTGTTTGGTCATAAAGCTGAGTGAAACGTGAGCGTCTAGAGCTGCTCGTGTCAAATTTGTATCAGTGGATTATAGAAGAATGTTCATTCGTTCATTCTCATGATGTCTGAAGGATTGACACAGTGCAAGTTTGCCAATTTGGTAACACATAAACAAATACCAGTGTAACCCTTGCTTTGGTGGTCAAACTGGAACCAAGGAGTGTCACATCATCCTTTACCCTAATCGTCTCACTTTGCCAAAGCACAAGAAAGCCTGACCATGTGACTTAGGTTTGATGCGTGACTAGCAATAGCAGCTCCTTAGATGCTTTAGGATTTTAAATTGGATGCAACTGATGTCTTAAGTGAGCAATGGAAAGTCCATGACTCCCTATTGATTGATCCTAACTCAATTTGGCTTTTAAAGGAGATTTTATTTTCACTTCTAGTACCATGCAGTCAGCCTCTAAATCAACCTATGCCTGAGCCATCATGCTGAGTAAAGAACATGTTTCTTTTAAGACTTTATCATTCTGTTAAAACATTTAAGCCAAAGTGAAACAAATGACAGAGGACTAAAGGGTGCTACTTTCTGTAGACAACAGAGGGCATCAACATACTGTCTTTTCATAAAGAAGTATAAATATAGTGTAGTAAGGAAGGTGTTAAATGTTTACTTTACAAATATTACATACAGTATGTCACACATAACCTCAGAAACATGGCCTTAAAATATTGTGATATATTTGTGTTTCTAACAGATACATGTCAATGCAGTGTGACAGTGTAAAAAAAGAAGTATTTGTAATCTCTCTGCATGTCACTGTTAACCACATATATCTCTGCCACATGATCAAATGAGGGTGTTATAATAGTATTTTATTGTATTATTACATAAAACAATGTGTAACAATGTATTTTTCACAGTAAATCAGGCAGTGATTGTTGGTCTTATCTACATGAAGCGTATTAAGTATTTTGTTGGGTGCAGAGTGAGAACACATGTGAGAATGTGTGAAAAGCGTTTCCGGTAGATGATAATAAACTCTCTGTTATCACTTACTGTCAGTGGAATCACACTTGTACCATGGTTTAGCTATTCTGCTACTGAAATCATTATTGAAAATATGACCATTAAAACCTGTGATGCATCAGCTACTTATAGGCGGTCACATTTATTTTGGGAAATTATACTTTATAGATGTTTCTATTCACTACCCTTTCATCATAATGTTGCTCAAACAAATACCTGATGTATCACAGTATCATTTGGGGATTTTAAAAACAACAAGGCAACAATGTTCAGACAAAAAAAAAAATAGGGGTGAATGAAAGAATATTCAAGATATAAATACAATATACAAGATAATAATCCTCCATCTCTTCACCTTCTGACACCAGCCTACTCTCCGTACTATACACATACAAACACACATTATGAACAGATACACACTCGACCAGGTTGCAGACTCTCGTCTTATGCAGCAAGGGCAATGGAAAGTCACTGAACACACATCACACTGATGACAAGCCAGGACATGCTTTAGTGTGTGCGTGTGTATGAGAGCGAGTGAGGGGTGAGGATATGGCGGTGGGACGTCACGTTTAGCGGTGACAGGGCTGCAGGATAGGGTTGGAGTACAGTTGGTTGGGAGGTGGAGAGAATGGCGGAGCTGTTGCTCAGTCGCTCAGTCTCTCTGGGCGGGATGGGAGGAGCCCAGTCCCAGCCTCTTTCATTCTCTCTCTCTCTCTCTTTCTCTCTCCCTCATCACTCACTTCCTGGTCCAGACAGTGTGTCTCCCAGGCATCAATAATGTATCTCCAGCTGTAATGGAGGAACAAAAACATGATATTAGGAATAAGCAAATACTTGATCTTCCGCTTTTGAGAATAAACCATCTGAGATGACATCCCATTTCTAAATCTCTTTATCCGTTGGTATGCTAGGTTGCAGGACCAGAATATCCGTTAAAAGCTTCATTTAAAGGTTATATAATCCAACCCTTCATTAGAACACAGAGGTGGTGAGAGGTATGGATGGAAACATCATATAGTGATTCAGGATGTTCAAGCCTTTTTTGTAACCTGCTATGTTCACCACCAATGTGTTAATTTTTCATGGGATGGACTGCTATATTCGGCTGCGTCGATAAATAATATATGCCATGAAAAGTAATTTATAAACTGTACATATGAATCATCACTGCATAATCTTTTTCAGTTCCCTGCAAAATTATTTCGCCCTCTTTTTAGCTTTTCCTTTTTCTTTGCTTCAAGGTTTATTTATATGAATCGGTAAACATGAAGTGTTGCGATCACACTGCTGTAACACATCAAGCTCTTTCCTCTCCCCGTTGTATCCCTCTTCAGCCTTTCCTCCGCTGCAAAGCTGCTGACTGCCTAATAAAGATTAGAGTGAAGGACGCCCGGTTTTCCCTCCTCCACATTGGTTAGATCAGATTACATTAGTGACACTAAAACGTTATTTTACACATCCAGATCATTTAAGCAAAACAACTGAAACAACAACAGCTTGAGCTCTTTGAGGCTTTGTAATTGAAACTAACGAATGCATGCTCCGACATGGTTTCTTGACTCCATACTGAGCCTGTTATAGAAGGAAAGCAGGAGGAGGGAGCGGAGGAATCATAATCAGTCTTTCAGCACAAGTTCATCTGCCCCTCACACACCGCTTCCCTTTAAGACCCCAGCCTACAAAGAAGGGGTCAACGGCGGCATTCCTGCTTTGATATCAAAGGTCCCCTGGTTACTCATACCCCGAACAAAAGCTTTTTCATCTGGTCAGTGGGCAAACCCCCTCCCCTACTCCCTAATAAAAGTAGGGCCCATTGATGTTTAAAAAAAAGCCACTATGAGAAGATTGCTTGATAGGCCAACAAAGGAAAAAATAACTACCTTTTTTTCTTTCTTTACTGTTTGTTAACTCATTGCACATTTCATTTACTTTAATTTGTTCTTAGCTCCAATTTATTCATTACTATTATTTGTTTTTCAAGCACTTAAAGGAGCATTTTCAAGCTTTTCCAGCCGCTTACATCTGTAGTAAAATAATAATATATAGACAGTAATTACAATTCAACCCTAAATAGATAACAGTTGTCATTCGAATGTAATATCACTGTTGTAAGATCGGTCTCACCTGCTCATGATGCTGCTGTGAGCTCTGTGGACACAGGCTCGATCTCCTTCACAGCCTCCTCGATCACCTCCATCACCTGCGCCATCACCTCCGCACACTTCCCCGACGGTGCCGGTGTCTCTGCCTCTGTGTCCTGGCTGGGAGTGGAAACCTCTGCTGCAGCTGGCACCTGGGGCTCTTCTGACAGCGTTGAGAGTTGGTTTTCTTTTGCAGCCTTCTTTGGTTTTACGCTGGTGTCTTCAGCCACAGGGCCGTTGCTGTCAAACTCCACCGCGGCCTCTTCTTCCACCGATGGTTCCTCGAACACCTGCGCCGTCTGCAGAACGACTTGGACTGGCATGTGAATCTCAAGCACGTTCTCTTTGTTCTCTTCTGAAGGGGAATCTGACTTTTCTTCCTCTGATAGTGGTTCCACTTCCTCAGCTTTCTCTTCGACCTCTGCTTCTTCTTTGACCTCTGCTTCTTCTTTGACCTCTGCTTCTTCTTTAACCTCTGCTTCTTCTTTGACCTCTTCAAGCTCCTCCTCCGTCTGACTCTCTGACTTTATCTCAACCACTTCTTCCAATACGATCGTTTCTTCACCTACTTTTACCTCCACATCTTTCTTCAACTCTTCTTCTGGTTTGTTCTCTTCTACAGAGGCATCAAGGCTCCCTGTAACTTCTACGATGGTTGTCTCAATGACCTCCATGGCAACATGAAGCAGCTTGGGTGACTTTGGGGCTTTGCACTCAACAGCAACAGGGGTCTCTGTAATAACCGGGCTCTCGGTTGAGATCTCAATCTCTTCCTCTGTTGTTGCGATGGCCTTGACTGGTGCTGGGGTGTCGGAATCTTCGGATTCAGGCTCGTCTTCTGAAACTTTATCCACGGCCTCCTGAATGACATTCTGGGCAATGACCATACTCTGAGCTTCAATTTCGCTGGTCTGCTCGATGATTTCCTCCACCTTTTCCACGACTGTCTCAGGTGCATTTTCAATTTCTGATGCGTCTTCCTTGGCTGGGGCCACAAGCACTACTGTTTCGGCAACAACAACCTCCTCACTTGGTACGATGAGCTGGATGGCTGGCTCGGTCTCCTCTGTGATGCTGGTCTCTGCTCTTTCACAAATGGTAGCAGCAATCTCTTTAGTCACACTCTGAACTACCTCTTTTCCAGTATTGTGTTCAGTGGCAACAAGCTGCTCCACATCCAATTTGATTTCCTTGGTCTCCACAGTTAGCTCAGTGACTGCTACGCTCTGGGTGCAAACAGCTGTTTCAGATGTTGGTGTAATGGGATCCGCCACAAAAGCTTTAGGAGAGTTCTCGGTCAATGAAGCAGGCATGATGATTTCAGACTCCTGAACACTGACAATTCCAACCTGATCCAGTCCTGGTTCCAGGCTCACACTGGCCGCCTGAAGGTCTGACGAATCACTCGGTGGACTTTCAACCACAGGCTCGAGCTCGGTAGCCTCTACTTGGTGCACTTGGGCAATGAGCACGGCATCTTCTGAATCAATGGCTTCTTCTGCACTTGGTGGCTTCTGCATCACTGCCATCTCTGTGCTTACACTATCATGGATCACGGCCACACACTCTGCGATGGGCATTGCTGGTTTCTCCATAGCCACTTTGGCGATCTCCTTGGTTCCTAGGCCAGTGCAGATAGCCATGGCCTCATCACAAGCGTGTGGCTGCAGGATAGTACATGTGCTGGTCTCAACCTTCTCAGTTGGTGGTTCATACTCAGTTTTCTCAGAAGCTTGCTCAGTTGGTACATCTTCAACAGTCAGATCTACCTGGGGTGGCATTTCGCTAACTTGAGCCTGAATGCCCTCCAAAACCGCTACAGCACTTTCTGTGTTGGGACCCTGAGGAACAGGAGTGGTTTCCGCAGATGGAGCTGGAGCGAAAGGCATTACCTCAGCCGTGGAGAGTCTGCGCCCAGTACGCCTGGGGGGTTTAGGGGATGACTCCTTGTCTTCATCCTCTGCGATGTCAGTGTCAACAGATTTAGGCGTGGCAGCGTTCTCAGCCTCCTCTGGTATGTCACTCAGCTGGTCGTGTTTGTCATCACCTTCCTCGACGGCGGCTGCGATCCATGAAGGGGATCTATCTTCAGCGGTTACTTTAATCTGGACCTCAGTAGGTTCTGCTGGGGCTTCCTCTTCTTGTGCTTCCTGTTCAGCTTCAACTTTCTCTTCATACTCTGAGAGGGGAACCACACCTGGGGTGTCAGAGTCCTCTTCACCCTGTTCAGTGGAGGCCTGTTTTTCAGCCTTCTTCTTCCTGCGTCCAGGGAAGAGCTTCCTCAAGGAGAAAGATGACTCGTCTTTAGGCGCTTCACTGTCTGACAGGACTTGTTCTGCAGTCTCCTCAGGCTTTTCCTCAACTTTGGCCTTATTCTTTGGCATAACCATGCGCTTCAGTGTGTCCCAGGTGGACTCTCTCTCAAGGGCGGGGCATGAAGGTTCAGGGGAAGAAGCAACTTCAGCATCACTTTCGGAGTTTTGGGAAGTGACAATGGCAGCCTCAGCTTCTACCTCCTGCTCCTCCCCTTCTACCGCTGCCTCTGCTGCAGGTTCCTCTTCAACCTTGGTCTCCTCATCGTCAGAATCAGAGGTCTTCCTTGTCCTCTTCTTGGGTCCACCCATACACATTAGGGCCTCCCAGGAGACAGAGGTGTCCATTTTCCTTTTCGGCTCCTCCGTGCTGCTGACCAGTTTCTCTGTGTTTTCGGTTTTTGTCTCTTCCTCAGTCGGCTTATCCTCCTGAGCCTCCTCTTCAACACTTGTATCTGCTAACGGGGCACTCTCAGAAGAGGACAGGGTGGCTGACTTTGCTGGTTTCTCACCTGTGGCTTCATCTTCGCTTTCAGAAGACCTTTTTACAAGTTTCTTGGGTGTCACTAGTTTCTTGAATGAGGACCAGGCGATGATACCATCTTTTTTCTTCTCTCCATCGGAGGCAACGTCGCCGTCAGTCTCTTGGCTGGATTCAATCTGTGTCACCTCCACAGACTCTTCGGGGGATGTGGGCCCACTGTCAGTCTTTGGTGCCTCTCCTGACTCAGTGGAGGATTGAAGCTGCTCACCTGCCTGCTCCCCAGACTCAGTGAGCTTCTTCTCAGCTTCCCTCTTGGCCCTCTGTTTCTTAGTTGAGAGCTTCTTCAAGCCAGCTCCAGTGAAAAGCTTCTTCAGGGGGCTTCCCTGGGATTTCACCTGAACCTGTGATGACAGCAGCTCAGCCTCAGAAGTCACCTCTGCTTCAGCCTTTTCCTCTTCTTGTTTGGTGTCATCCGTAGTTTCAGCATTATTAGTTTCATCTGTGGCCTCTGGAGACGTCTCTGTTTTCTCTTCCTCTGGAGCTGCTGGTGCCTCCTCATTAGTTTCTTGCTTCGCCTCATCTTTCTCTTCTTTTTCCTCCACAGCATCAGCCGTTTCTTCTGT
The DNA here is from genome assembly GCA_031216635.1 of Dissostichus eleginoides. Lineage (NCBI taxonomy): Eukaryota > Metazoa > Chordata > Actinopteri > Perciformes > Nototheniidae > Dissostichus > Dissostichus eleginoides. The sequence continues at coordinate 18,541,124 of CM062281.1, read as the reverse complement.
CTTTGTTGCCTCCTCCTCAACAGCTGCCTCCTTGTCTTCCTCCTCTTTCGTCTTCTTGACACTGGCTTTCTTTCTCAGGTTAGAGAAGAGTCCTGTACTAAAGAGCTTCCTGAAGGGGGACAGAGGGATCTCGCCTTCCTTCTCAGCTGCTCCCTCCTTGACTGCTTCATCAGTAGCTTCAGCGGCAGTGCCCTCAGCTGGGGCATCGCTAGATTCAGCTTGATCATCTTTAATGACCTCCACCTCAGCAGTAGATACATCTGTATCAGCCTCCTTTTCTTCGGTGGGGCTCTTCTCCTCTTCCTGCTCCTTGGTAGGTTCATCAGTCCCACTCACCTCCTCTTCCTTATCTTTGACTTGAGAAGCTTCACAGGATCCTTCTCCTCACTCTTGTCCTTCTTCAGTGTGAACTTAAAGCCCACAAAGCGGAAGATCTTCTTGAAGCCGACTTCATTGGCATCACCAGGTTTCTCCTCCGCTGCTTTCTCCTCAACTGCAGAGATGTCATTGGCATCGGAGACTCTTTCTCCACTTTCTCGCCGTTCACTTGAGGAGCCACTTCTCCCTGAATGGTGTCCATGGTCTCAGGAGCCTCCTCCTGCTGAACCACACCATCTGGCTGGCCGACTGAAATTACAAGAAAATAAGGAACTTTAGTCAAGATCAATTTCACGACTTTAGTTTGATTAACATCTATACAGCTCCCTCTGTGCAACATGGATTAGAACACTAACAACAATCACATGTTATTCAAATAAAAATGCTTTGTCCATTTGTAACTTGCTATTAAAAACATATTTGTGTGATGATTAGGAAATCAATCTGTTGTGAATTAAATTCTGTATGGCATTACTCAAAGGACACAAAACAAGAGGATATCTCATCTGAATTTAATCAGAGACCATTTTAAGAAAGTATTCTCTGAGATCATGACTCCTGAGTAGATTTTATCAAGCATATGACTATTTATTTGCAATTAGATTGCAATTTGGCCCAGCTAATCCTGTGGTATGTAAAAGCCTTAAAAAGACCTTGAAAAAATGTAATTACTCCCCAGAGAAAGAAATGTTGAACTAAGTGAAATACTTAAGAAATGTGTGGAGTATTGGTTTGAAAAAACTATGTTAGCCGACCCACAACCTCGTAACAGTGCATAAGGTTAACTACTTGTTTCATTGTTCTGAGTAGGTCCTTGGTTGTTAAACTAATAAGACACATGTCAGATGTGATAAGAGACAAACACACGCATGCAAAACATACACAGTGTCTAACTGCCATGGCGGGGGGGAGGCTGGGGGGGGTGGACGAACTGCCAGTGTTTGAAGCTTTCCTTCTTTTTCTTCTCGTGCCTTTCTACTCAGATCTCACTACAGTCTGGAAACATCTGATACCTCTGGACTCTAAAAACAACTTCCCAGGACTTTTAATGCCTAGCTATCAGCTTACCTGATTACACACACTGGGAAAGTGAGTACTCACTAAAATCACATATTGTGGGAAATACCTCTTTCACAAAATTGGAAGGAAATTGTAAAAAGAAACAAGGTGTTTGATACACTATTTTCATTTTGGTATCAACATTGGATCAAGTTTGTAAATAATTCTGTAAATTTCTTGTCTCCCACAAACATGTACAAATATGTGCCCACATCTGTCCACATGCTTTTTCCTAAATTATAGGCATGAAGTTTGCCTCACTGCATTCCTAGAATGTTTTAGCTTCAAAATAGACTATAACTACTATAACTATTATTTGACAAAACTATGTAAAAAGCTCACAAAACACTGCATCACTTTACAATTAGCATGTATGATAAAATAAAGAAGTGCTTTTATAAAGTAATGGTATAAGTAGGGGCACGCCCATATCTTTGTATTTGACTACAGAGGAATGTGAGCTATGCTGTGCACACTGTTTTTGTAAAAATAAATTAGGATGCTCTAAACATAATCTGAATTTAAATGACAGGGTACGTTCTCAATGTGTAATTGTTTATGGTTAAAATGTCTGGACTGTGCCCATGTAGGATTCAAACCCAGACAATACAGTCCTCCACCACAAACCCTCCTTAAAAACGACCAATCTCCTTGACCCAAATTCCACCACAGGATGGATGGGGACCCACCCCCATCCAAAGGCACACCAAATGCAAACACAATAGCCTTCTAACCCTCTCTGGCCTCTGAAAATAAAGGAAGGGGGGTGGTCAACTTTTCTATTATAAAGACACACTGCAGCTTGGGGGAACTTTGCTGACTTTCTCAATATGGTGTAAAGACGAATAAAGAAAGGCCTGGGTGACTTCTATAAATACAACTGTGTCACATGGCAGCTCTCTCACATACGCGTGGTTTTAAAACACACTTGGAGAGCATTTAAATCACATGGTTGTTAAAGAAGCCAGTAAAACCAAATCAACAAACCATATAAAAACATAGAGGTGTTCAAACCTGAGTAAACATTAATTAATCTCAAAGGCATATATTCACCAGGTTTTGGTGCAGTAAGGTGCAACTATAGGAGGTATGTGTGTAGGAAGGACAATAAAACTGGACTCATGTTGATTTAACAGACTACTGGCATCTCTCCCCTTCTTTTTGATCTTTGTTTTCCAGCTCAACTTTTTGTCTTTTACAGGCACACAACTGTTACCGTCCTTAGATTAATTTGGTTAATGTGGTGGGGGGGTTAATGTGTGTCGGAGGGGGGTGGCTGTTTTGAATACAGACTGTACCAGAAAGAATGTGAGACATTAAGGAGATGAAGGGACGGCGTTGAGGGGGAAGGGGGTCTGCCCTGGGGCCGGAGCCCACACACTTTAGAGGGTGTTACATATCTGAGACACACATATTCATAGTTGAAATGCTTCTCTCTGCTGGAGACAAGCTTTGTTTATGTGTGAGAGCGAGAGCATGAGGTAAGATGATGCTCTCATATTAAATGTCATTGCCGCAGCCAAAAAAAAAAATGATTGTAGTAAATCTACACCAGTGTCCAGTGAGATCAGATAACGTTTTTGTTGTGGTTGTTCCAGCCCTAGTATGTGTTTGCGTGTTTGAAAAGGGAGGGGGGGCAGTTGGGAAGCTGAATGCAGCTATTCTTTAAGCCATTATTTACAAACTTTGCCAAATATATGCAAATCCTTGCACTGTCTGGAGCACAAGGCCAGTAAACAAAAGAAGTCAGTTAAAATGAGGGCACAGAGACACCACCACACCCTCCCCCAACAGTCCCCCTACGAGCGTCCCCTCTCTATCAAAGGTGTGGTCAAAGTGTCTCCAAAGCTCCGGGGGACCCGACACATCCACAGCACTAACAACACCCACTGTGGCACCACTTTGCCATTAACATCAAGACAGTGTGAATTGAATAACCAACAGCAAAATACAAAAACTAAATATCTATATATTCCATATTGCATTTATTTGCAAAAACCTTGAGGTAATATTTGAGACCGGCTTTGTTTGAGCCATCACTCCCAGTTATGAACTAAAGACGAATTGGTTCTGGCAAGCAATTAATTTCATACGCCCCTTTCTCCTCCCTCCATAACCTCTGCGGCTAAACTCAATAAACCTACTGGGAATTAGGATCCCACTCTAATCTAATGAAATGCTTCACATGACGGGACACAGGGGGCTGGCTCCGACAGAGAAGTGAGCTTAAAGCAGGGTTTGAAAACGTTTTCTATAAATGCATCTTCATATATTTCTGCTGCCAGCTGTCCCGGTGTGAAATTATTTTCCCACAAAGAAGTTTGGCAGTGGTAGGAGAAGTACACTTCAGAGATCAGGGCACTCAGCAGTTGGCTTTGGCAAAGGGCTGAATAGTCGATAAACAGGATTTAACTATAGGGCTACTGTAAAGGGGATTAAAAGGGGGGATGTTTTCTTGTTTGCATTGTAAATCTACAGGTGATAAATGAAAGCATGATGTACGCTAAAATATACTTTTTACTTATAAAAAGGATAACATAAAGTTATTGAAATAAGAATTTTACAGCATTTAAACATCATATAACTTTAAAAATGATGAGGCTCTGCAGAAACCAAAGCAAAACCATCACCCACAAAGCCGAGACATCTACGAACCACAATGCTAACTAACCACACCCTCAGGACAACAATGCCTTCAGCTATCTAAGGAGAAACCCCTACTTTGGGTTTTAGACAAATCCTCAAAAATGCTTTTTAACAAATCACATTAGTACCTCACAGTAAAACAGCCACAATGTTGAGAAGAGTACAAAAAAACAGCCTCAAAGTAAATGATCTTACCTGTTAAAGTTATTGTTCCCAGCATTTGTAAAAATCCAAAATGTCTTTCTTCAAAAAAAGTTAATAAAAAAATTAAGGGGATAAAAGTATATTTTGAAAAAGCGTATAAAGTAATTAAGTGTCCCTTTACTTCTGTGCTCACTCAGTAAAATAAGATTTTGCTTGTTGGCTCCGTCCTCTCTGGTAAACTCAGCCTGAGTGCAGAAGTTGTGTCTCTCTCTCCCAGCTCTTCTCAGCCAGTATGAACAGAAGAGAGGGCTCTACACACATTTTAACAGACTGACACACATGTCATGTTAGGACCACCCCTCCCTCCCTCTTCCTGCCACCTCCCTCTCCTTTCTTCAGCTGTTCTGAATGAGCCCCCCCTCCTCCATGTGCTCCCCCTATCCCTCCCCCTCCTTTTTCACCACTCATCCTCCCTCAGACTTCCAACGTCCAGCCGGGATGACTGGAGCTCATCATGTGATCTTTCAAGGAAGCATTTGGCACTAATCCCTCAAAAAAACCCAGTAACTATTGTACAGTTGTAAACTACATATAACCCCCCCCCCTCCCACTCCTTTAATTCCTCATGCATTGTTTATTTGGAAATAAAGGGTGGGGGGGGGGTAGAGTCACCTTCTATGGCCTTAATACCCTTCTGTGTCCTCAAAATGCACTAACTCACACATTAAAAACTGAAAAACAGTCTTAAGCACACGCCACACATTCTCCCCCCCTCAACTCCCCCCTTTTACAAGGAGGCAACACACTCTCCCCCGTATCTCATGGCTCATGTCACTAGTGGTGTGGAGGAATGTTGACAGAGGTAAACCAGAATGAATTCCAGGACTTTACTTTGGAAATTGGGATTTTTCATTCAACATTTCTTGATTTTTTTTAAGGTCATTTTTGAATTCCCAATCTCAATTCTTTAAAGTTCAATAGATTAACAACACAGCCCCAAAACTCCCCCAACAGATCACTGTTTGAGGCTAAGTTCATACTGTGAGCTTAAACCTAAAACTAACATGAACGGGAGTGCCATTAAGTTGCTGCCTGCCCCCTGTGAATGTTAATAGGCCCCTCTCAATTACGCCAATACAGACACATTTAATTCAGCTTTTGTCTGGGGGGGGGGGGGAGACTAAAAGGCATGCAGATAAATCCTCAGGTAAATACCAGCATAATCAGATCTGTCACACTTCAGCATTGTCCCAGAGGAATGTGTGAATTCCATCCAGAAGACTCCCAAATGGGTGATAACAGCAGTAATCAAGTACCGTCTGAAAGCCCACCTCAACCAAAGTCTGACTGCTTTCAAATGTGCACTCATACTGCAGAAAAAGTATTGATAAAAAGCATGGATCCAATAATAATGCTAGAAACAGCCCAATGTGCTCGATTAAAGAAGTGTCAGCAGTCTCTTTGAAAACAATAGGAAAATGTGAGTACAATCGGTACAGTGTTCTTCTTTCGAGAGAGCCTCAAACTAAACAGACCATAATTTAAATCAAATTAGGCCAAAACTAGACAAGAAAGAAAAGCTCTGGGACAAAATGTTAACGAAACAAATAATTGTAGTTTCTCTTTTATCAGAAACATCTTTCTGCGTTTCTTCAGACCTATTTCACTAAGGCAGTCGTAAATTCAGAGATCAATGCCCATTACCGGAAGACTTCATTACAGCTGGGAGAAGTGAGAAAAAGAAAAAAAAAGTGGGGGGGGGGGGAGAAAAGATAACAGCCAGAGGTCTTTTATATTTTCAGGAGAAAGTTAGAGGTTGATAAAATGAATCTTCATAACATTACTGATAAACTCACGCTTTTTCTTTTTCAAAGGCAAAACTAGGTTGTTAGACATTCTGCTCTTTTATCTAGCCCTAACTAAGTTACATGATTCAGGTCTAAGTATATAATTCAATTCCATCCATGAATTAATAGGTAGCAGCAAGTTAGGAGTGGAGTCCTATGGGTTTATCATCTAAAACCCTTTCAATGGATCACAGTAATTTACCAAGAATTATTCTGACACATGCAGCGAAGCTTTCTGCTATTGCAGTGACTCATCTGGTAGATATGTCACTATCAGTAATATAATGACCACTATGACTTTATGTTATGCTGAGTGGACAGTGAGTCAGAATTGGGAATTGAAAGCATAATGAGAGTACCTCTGTTGGGGGAGCACACATCTTCCTTTCCCCCTCCCAACTTCCTTCATATGACTCACACCAGTCACATTCCTGGACTTCCATACATACTGAAAGATTTTAATTTAGGCACAGCTTCAGGCTAGGCTGAGCTGTATGGAAAAAAACTGTCGCGAGGAATTCATGCGCTTCATCATGACAAGGCTTGCCATTTTGGAGAAGCTTATAATCAACAAATCCTATGAGCATATTACCCAGCTTCGACTTCATCCTGCTGACTAATGTTTCTATAAGTTGCCTTGGACAGATTTCACTGATGCCAACTTTACTATCCATAAACTCTTTAAACATATTAAAGAACCACATGTTTGTACTGAATGACATTCTCCTTTATTACTATGAAGTTAGAAAGATGAGATATAAACCACTAATACAGTACATTCACATAAATGTTGTTCTCCTCAGTTCTCCTTCTTTTGTCTCAGGGCTAATTTAATAACCACTTGAACCCTACGATCCTGATCCGTCCTGCCAAACTAATCTGCAGCCGGACACATACCCACAGCCATTTTTTACTTTAGCTTAGTCTAGTCAACATTTCCTGGCCCAAAGATATCAATTTAACGATTACATATTGATGTCTGACAAGCTGGACTCTGGAACTGGAATTTTGCCATCTTCTGTTTTAAGAAGTCATTTAAACGATGAATCAATTGAATAAGTTGCTGAACAATTGTATTACAGTATAGGTCTAACTGAAGATACCAAAAGTTTCCAAAGATCCAACTGTTTGAGCCATATCAAAGTGGATGCAGCTCTTAATTAGAGCTGGAATAATATAATTATAACAACACTATAGCTACTTAAGGGTAAACAAACAGGAAAGCACTTTATTTATTTCGTTCATTAGATAAAAGCTCATTTAATTCTAATTTTCGAAGTTTCTATTACACCACTAAATAAACTGGAGTGTATTCTGTATTAAACCGCAGTTAAATCAGGATAACACAGGACCAGGCCGTGGGGGGTGACGCCCAAAATATTCGATAAATCAGAAAACGTGCCTGAGTTCAGGAATGTTTGAGGGGGGGTCTTCAATGGTCTGTTGGGTGGGGGGTTGGGGTGCCGGGCGGAGCAGGTTTTTGTTGCCTGTTAAAGAGTGAATGACATCATCGGACAGCGCAGAATAAAAGCCCTCCTACTCTTCCAAGAACTGGATAGGATGATGTTGAAATAATTGGAGGAAAGGGAAACGAGGGCCGTGAGTGTGTGTGAAACTGCCCGAGATCAGAGAGATTTTTCATTCAGTACGTCTCCTTTCTTCTCCATTTTTATTCAGTATTGCTCCTTTCACACCTTCGTTTTTATCTCCCGAATCCACACCCCAGTCCTCTTTAATCCTTATCCACAACTTTCCCCTCTGTCTCTTCTAACCCTTTGAGACCCCATCACACCCCTCCTCCTGGTTTGTGTGTGGACCGGAGGGATGGATAAAGAATGTCGGACAGGAAACGCAGTCATTTCTTGACATCACTGTTTCCTCTTCCTTTCGCCTGTTTCCTCGAAATACACTTCATTCTGTACTCTGCACAGTCCGTCCAACAACCTTTCCGCCTTTTTTCTTGCTGACATTGTGTCTGTACATAACATGATGTAGCGTAATGAGATTAAGATTGAAGATGTGATGTCCAAAATGTGCATGTTTTGTAACAGTTTCTTGTGGAAAATGTTGCTGTAAAACAATGGAGAACATGTTTACAGCTATCAGCATTGAGAGAGAAGGTGTTGCTTCCATAAAATCAATCTTATCTTGCACGCAACAGGAAACAATTTCAGATCAAGAATGTGTGCTTCTGTTACTATTGGTCATCCTAACACTCCTTTTCAAGTCCTATAAGCAGCACTGTTATTTTAAATTCGGTGAAGAGTAACATTTCTTTCAGAGTGGTATGTTTACCCAGTTTCACCATCTGTTATATTTGCATTCCTGGAATATCTGCCCCAGCAATTTGGCATTCCAGTTGTTGTTATGCATCGTCTTGTCTGCCAGTAGACAGTATTGTGAAAAACAGGGAAGGGTCGATCCAAAGACGCCCCTCCCAAAGTTTGAAAAGGTCATGGAAATAGACAACATTTACAAACGAGTGTGAAAGTTGATTGAAAAGGACTCATCAGCTTGTCGACTTGCTCGTTCAACAAGATCCACAGAAATGTCAAATGATTGTGTATATGTGGAAACAGGCTGGTAAAATGCATTAGTTTAACTCAAAAAGTGTCTCATCTTGTTTTTGAGCCAAAGAAGAGGGTTCCCACTCCCTACCCAGCTGTACTTCATGAAAAAAATCTCTTAACCTTCATGCTCTTCTTGGCTTGTAGTTCCTTTTCCTTACCTCAGTGTCTGCTTGATATTGGGATTTGGCAGCAATCCATCAATGTGTTCTTCATCTACACGTAAAACTACCCAAAGACATCTTTACAAGTAAACTGATCTCAACTGAGGGTTGAAATAATTTTTTTCTCGCAACTGTCATAAGTCGATGGAGTGATTAATTGCACTTGTTGACACAACAGTTATACTTGTTGAGACTTTTCTTGAAACAAATGTGGGTAACTGAAGGCAGGGCGGAGGAAGATAGCTGAAGTATCACATATCCAGCACCAAGAGGATTACACTTAATTCTAGCATTGGAGACAAGTGGAAAAACCTCACCTCACTGTCACGTTCCTGGCACATATTTAAAGAAGATTTTGTATCATTAATTGCAAGGTAAAACAGAATTATTATGGCATATGGATAATTGCTGCAGTGTAGCAGAGGCCATAACTCTATTAAAGAAGGAGGAGAAGGAGGGGTCAGTCACATTCCTGGTCCATTCTCTCAGTCCTCCATGTGCCTGGGGGAGGTTAGGGGTTGAGGAGGGAGATTACGTTCCCTGATGCCGGGAAAGATGAGAGAGCAGTGCCTGCGGAGACGAGAGGGTCCGGGGGGGTCTGAGAGCCCTGATGGGAGTCTACCATGAGTTTGACCTTATTACTGAATTGTAGGCCCTCTTTACCTGGGACACTACTCCTAAAACTCCTAAAGCTCAAGTTTGCTTGAAACGATTTGGTTGGGCTGCACTCCCTGCTAAATATATTAGCATGCCGAGTTAGCGTTTAACTCAAAGCACGATGTGTCCAAGTATCTCCTCACAGAGCTGCTAGTTTGTCTTGATACAGCAAATCTGAGCTGTGCAATTTGGTTCTTTGATAATATGCTGATCAAACTAATGATGGGGGGTTGGACAAATATGTTAGCCAGTTGTTGTTTTGGTGCAGTAACTTCTTTTTGCTAATTTAATGGTCTGCCTCTGAAGTGCAATTAGGAGCTGCAACTCAGCTAAATATAGGTGTAGGATTATTTTCTTTAATTCATTTTGTGAGTTGTGAGTTGTTTTTATTTATTGGACTTCACAAAGCTAAGAAGACTAGCTGCTGGGACAAATCTCACTGCTGTAACTATAGTGGAGAAGGGCACCATACACACACCTACTCCAATAGATCAGCAATAACTGGCTGTTATGCGCATGGTGTCCGGTTAGAACAGTTGAACCTAATCCAAAATCCAAGTTCAACAATGACAATGGTTAAACCATGACAAACGCTTAAGAAGTCGAAGGGAGCTGCGGTGTTAAGTCCGTAGAGAGACCAACCAATAGCAAATGGAGTAATTGGCTGTGGAGGTTAATCTTCTCTGGTTAGTGCCGATATTGTGACCTATCAGAAGTTACTCAAGCTTCATTTAGGTTGCTTCTGTTATTTGCAAACCTTAGAACTGCACTTTGTTTGGATCAGGAGGAAAAATAACTTTCGGTCTGATCATTTTAAAGGCTGACTAAGTGATGACTAACAACAGCTTTCTAATAGAGTTCTCCTATCCTCTCTTGCCCTGCAGTAAAGTACCCACTTCATAACAAATAACTGAATAAAACATGCTGCACTGATGAACATAATTGAACTAGTGACAGGACAATGATGGATCTTGAGGGATTGTGGGGGCCTTTTAGGCACTCCAATCTAAAAACTCTGCCTCCCTAACCCTTTCCTCTGGGATCACTTCCTTTCTCTGAGGGGAAGAAATCATTCTGACGTCTTGCAGCCAGTTGATGGATCAGCATCTGCGCAAATACAAACCGAGAACAAAAGAATTCCTCCCAGTTGTGTGAGTACAGTAGAAAAAGACGCACACGAACATCTTAATAAAATCTGTAATGAGTATTGTCAGCTTGAATGTAAAAGGAATACGGGCAAAAATCTAACAGGAACAATCTGGTGGCTGGATTGTGTTAAGATGACTGTACAGCCTTATTGGCAGAGATCAGACAGAGCTTAAGTGAAGGGAGAGGTCCCTTCCACAGGCATGATGCACGTTCTGGCACCAATATGATTTCCCCCAAGCCGAGTCTAAGTGAGTCCACCCTGGAATTAAATCATAACCATACACACACACACCACACACACACACACACACACTCACCCTCACACTTACAGTGAGCAGAGACTGCAGTTTGTTCGCCTTGTAAAAGTTAACACCTGCAACCAAAAAGACATAAAACTGTAGCAGAGACCTGGACTGGTGAATCATTCCTGACAGTTCATAATACCCCTGGTAATAGTCGGACTTCTTGACACACTTGGATTGCTGCAGTTTGTAGTATAATATGACACATTCAAGTGGATGGCAACTTCTCCTTGCTTTCATTATTGATTAATACGTCTGCGATGAAAACATTTACTGTTTAGTCTATAACATTAATAAAGCTGCCCATCACAGGCTCCCATAACCTAAAGTGATTTCCAGTTGCTCAGTTTTTCTGTTCCGAGAAACAGCTGAAAAACCTAAAGGAATTTTCAATAATATGACAAAGAAAAATTGCAAAACCCACCCTGGAGTACTTGGACAAATCCATAAAAGCATGTGTTTTCTGTCAAATCAACTGTGTTGGATTAATTGTTCAAGTAAAATGAGTGACAGATGTTCTCTGTTTTTCTTTTGGCCAAACAACTTAAAAGTATCTGAAATTAATTTGTACACAAACTTTAATGAATGGATTCAATGAACTAATTAAATGTAGTGGAGAACCATCAGGTCCCTTGAGTAAGATGAAACAAACAGACATGCAGGATTTGATTTCCAGCATTCCTACAAATAAACACAAGCTGCAGTAAACACAGTCAGCATTCTCTCTCCCTCAAAGCTTTCAAGAAACGTCCTCAGTCCTCTCTTGGAGCCTGTAAACCATCTGGGAGGGACCGTCAACGCATCGGCCAGTGAATTACATCAGCCATGATGTCAGTCTTTGGGCTCCCAACGCACCCCGTGCGCCAGCACCCCTTAAACTAGCAACCCAAACACACATGCAGGCCGGAGTATTCATCTCTACACGGACACACAACACATCTTACTGTGACTAATGTGATTAATATGGTTTCAGCATGGTTTCTTTAAAAACACATGATTTACTGCTGTACACACAAAGGCATCTTTGGTTGTAGAGAGCTGAGGTCTCATTTTGACTCAATTAGTAGGAATGATGTACTTAGTTACAGTCTGACGCAATAGCCTGCTGCATCATTCATGGATGTGAGTTACTGTCTTTCTCTCTTTATCCTTATCTATTTTTACTCCTCCTGGCTCTAGCTCTTTGCTTACCCTTTTTCTCTATTGAAAAAAACTTTATCTAAAAAACTCTACTGTCATGTAATATTTATTCAGTTCCTTTTTGTGTGAAAACTTGCTGCAAACTCAGCATTCCTAAACCTCAGTCATTCGGCCTGGGCTTTCTCAGCCCAGCTGGTAAACAAAGTGAGTTGAAAACGTCTTTAAGATTTTCAAGAGTATTTAGCCAGTTTGTAAGTCGTTTTCATTCAAAACAGGCAGGCAGACGATTAAGAGTTTGTTTTCACAAAAAGGTCCACTACTGACGGGATTGCTGGATAATGCAACCACACACACCATCCTTGTACTTTGATACCATTTTAAATACATGTTTACTGTTAATTCAACATTCAATGAGGATTAGACTCATTTACTTCCCTTTTTATTGGAGTTTTTCCAGTACCTTTGAATTCCCAGATATCAAAAAATAAAAAATAATCACAGAACTAAGAGTTATTGGGTTTTTGTTGCCTCGTGTTGTCTTCATTCGCTACAATACATTAAACAACCCTGTCCGTTGTGATGTTATCCAGATTGATGTGTGATGTGTTTGTTGGTTCATCGGGCTGCTCCCTAAACTGTAAACACTCTGGTGTACCTGATAGAGAGAGATGTGTGTTTTTATGTGTGCGTGTGTTTATGTGCGTGTGTTTATGGGTGTGTGTTGTTGCTCATGCATCAGCATTTTGATCTGCCCCTGTCTTATGTTGTTCCGTTGTTATCAGAGAGAGTCCTCTTCTCTTCCTGTCTCCCATAATGCACTGCTGTCTTTATCAGGCTTCACAAGAGGTACAGAAGTGATTGGATGTGAAACCCCTCCACAACTTCCACTCCTGTATCTTTTCACTTTTTCCCACATAGTGTGACTCCCTTCCTTTCACTCCCTCTGCTCTTCTTCAATCTGTAGCCTTGAAAGTCTTTCACAACGTTTTCTGTTGTTTGTCTCCCGTTTTTTAGTCCCCATTGGTGAGAGAAACAGTTTCTCCGAGGACAATATTAGTCAGCTAGCTGGTTCACTGGTAGGTCAGGTTAGATTTACAGGTTTCACTCCGTTCCGAGTTGTATCAGGTTTATTAGCATCCTGTTGCTCATGGGTAAGTATCACTAATGAGAAATGTTGCATATTTGCAACACTGAAACCAGTACTTTCAGGCCTGCTTCCAAAGCCACTCCTCTAAAAGTATCATCGCAGCTTGTGAAAGATGTTGGTGACGCGCAATGAGTGCATAGAGGGCCACAGGAAGGTTATCGTTCTAATCATTCAATCTAGGCTGAAATTAATAATTGGATGAACTCATTACAGTTCTGCAACAGTAACCCATATCAGAAGAAACAAGGTTATATTTTGGTAGGAATAGATTGACTGTTTGGTTCAATATAAACAACAGCATTTCACACGAGTAAGACTGATCTCTTGTAGAATATCAGCTCAGAAAAAGTGTGTGTGAACGAAAAGTTACATGTTTTGCTTTTTGTGTTCAAAAGGTTTTCATTGTATTAACCTTTGGGTGCATCAAAGCCAATGGTCTGCAGCTTCTATTTGTGTATGCATGAGTGCACAAGATCTAAGAATTGGAGACATGGAAAATATGTGGCTCCCCTCTTTTCTGTCCTACATCTTTCCACGTTACTAATTAACTTACAGTACATGACCAAAGAGACAATTTCAAAACCCAAATACTCCCCTTTATTCTACTTGCCACATCAACTGATACACTCTGTATCTCTGCTCTGAAGACTGTATTGGGTTACTCTATAAACGGACAGAATCGCTTCATTAAATAGCTTATTAAATAGGTTATTTGACAGAGTGGTATGTGACATATCTCTGTGTTTTAAGTAGTATAGGGTTACCCTTTCCCCTGGGCCATAACATATTATGAAGTGCGCAGGTTGCATTGTGCGGGGCCCGGGTCACGGCCTGCTAAATATTTAGGGTGGGAGTACAGGCCACTGCAGCCCGCCCAGATTGAGGGAGACACGATAGACATGGCAAAGAAAATAAACAGCTCTGGTGAGAGGAGGGGCTGCAGGAGATGGACAGAGCAGGTTGGTGCACATATTAAGGTGGCAGAAATCTATTTGGCCCAGGTTATTACTAGTTAATGATTATCTCAGATTACTGAATTTAAAATGTGCATTGTGCCCTTCAGAGACCCTCTAAATGCTAACATCTTTAAATTGCCAATAAACTGTGAGAAAGAAAAAATATTTAGTAGAAAAAATACGTATTTCAAAAACTATTTTAAAGGCAGTGGAAGATTATTTTTGGCCAAATGTTAAGTGATTTTTTTTTTAAACCACTAACAAACCGAATGTTCATTGAGTACAAAAAGGATATAAAATGGCGGTATGTACATTTACATCCATTCGTTTTCCATTTGAATGGTTAAAGGAATACACAGGATAGAGAACAGTATTTGGGTGTGTTATAGTGTGTGTGGCTCCTATGAGAAAAGGTGTCCCCCATGTGTTGACAAAAGGATTATTAAAGGATCAAGTAAATCTCCCAGAGCCACGAAGACATCTGCAGAGGGAAAACTGACCCCACACAAACAAGCTTACCTTTGGCCACTGCTGAAGAAACAGTACAAAATCCCAGACACAAACAAATACAAACATTGCCGCTTCTTATCCCACCGACCGCAAGAACATTACCCAAAGTCACACACTGTAAATAAACACACCTTCTGCCAGCGTGTTGTCCTCCGAGTGACCATTCAGACTCGTCATGCTGGAGATTTGTCCATTTTTCGCCAGAGGCTGAAAAGACAAAGAGAAGAATTTGAATAAAAACATAATTTGTTTGCATTAGTGTACATACTTTAAGCCACATGGGTGATTAGGTTTCTCCTCTGGAGGGATAGTTTGACATCATGGAAAAGACAAGTATTCATCTTTTAACATGTGACGATTGGTACCACTTATCTATTCTTTACAATAAAGTTAATAAGGCTATTTTAAAAATATATTTTACTTAAAAAGCACCAAAGCCTTCACTACAGCATTCAAATGGCAAATATGTTGATTGACATTGTTCTGTACAATAACTGTAATGCTTTTTGCACTCATGGTTGGATCACAAACGGCCTATTATAGTATCATTTGTATTTTATTATACATGTTGCATCGTTGGAGGAGCTCGGGTCATAAGATTTTCATTGCCCTTTCTACACTGTATCTTAAGTGCATATGACAATAAAACCTTTGAATGTAGTATCTGTATAACTCTACTTATAATGTATTCTGAAATGACAATACAGTTTAATCTAATATATCATATCGAACAGCAGCAACTTGACACTCACCACAATACATACACTCTATAAAAGTTTTCAAAGATTGCCAACCACCAAATATTTTCCATTCTCCCAACTGATCCTTTATGTTTTATGATCACTGACTCAGCCTGCCAGGATGCTATTAGATCCTTATATGGTGACACTATGATACACATCTTGAACTATTTTAATAGAAGGTAATACAATGCATGATTAAACGACAGAAAGATAAGAGACAGACATGGGATAAGTCCCCTAATTGAAGTAAGTATTTTTTGAAAAAGACCCACGCAGAAATCCTACAACAAACGAATCTAATATACCCGCAAAAATGAAAGTTTGGTGCCGTTATGGACTGTGTGTAATTTACTTGTTAACACACAGTCTGGTTCACAGCTTCTTATCAGAGGATCTGGTTCCTGACAGAGTTTTTTCTGGTATTGACCAGATCCGACTGACAGCCGTACAATGGCAGGCAGAGCAGAGCTTTGTCTGTCCCGGCCAGGGGAGAGGGAACCAGAGCCTCCCCACAGAGCTGCTAATCTAACTAATGGACAACTCAGGCTCCACTCTCATCAGCACAAACTCCTCCAGGAAAGCCCTGAAAAATGACACCACTGAAGAGACACTCTGCTTGGGAGGGTCTAACAAAAAAGATGAGAAAAAGAAAGTGAGAGCTGTTTGGGAAGGGAAGACCGGTCATCAGGTCTAAAGGCTATCCTACATGGTGTTGTAACAAAGGTTCAATGTGCCTGTGGTCTGGCAAACAGACAAAAAAAGACTATCACTTTAGATTAGTTTGTAAAGTGGAAATATGTTCCCATTTCAGTCCAAATGATTAAGACACATTTTCAAGTATGATTAAGGAAATTCGCTGAAATATTCCCTGTTTTGTGAATCCTTTTTTTGACAGATGCTCCATTTTATTTCCAACAATCTGATGAGGTGGTGTGGATAATATTGTGGTCATAATTGGTTGCAGATGCACTTAGAAATCATATAGCAAATATACTGCAAAAACATAATACAACCACGCCCTTTACACCTGTTTGCTTGCTTCCATGTGCTCAAACCAAGCAAACAGAAATCGTAGCATGCAAGCTGTAATTTGCAAGATGAGATCACTTCCCCTCCTTTACATCTTGACACATTTTACTAATCAAAACAAACACCGTAGTTGCAGAGTCTCGTTGCACTAAATCAGAGTACAACTTGCAGCCAGCGATTCATTTGTGAACCATGATGATGCAACTTTTTGCAATCTGTATGTAAGCAGTACTAGGGCCCTAATTCTTTACAAAAAACATGTAACATAATTGAAGCCAGACAACAACAATAACGCATGTTGGAAGCCTTAACACCGTCACATCTTCTCACACACATAAAATGATCGTTGGTTAAATTCTCCCACATAGAGGAGCACGGTGCTGTCAATTCTGTCCTTTTAAAGCCATCAGGACCTCTGATCAGATTTGGGTGTGAGAGACATCAGCTGACCTCCAGACCTGCATGGTCCCGCCCTCCTAGTCCACCTCGTGAGCCGCATTCCTAACATTCCTTGTCATCTTCTCCAAAAATTCCACAAATCCCTCCTTAACACCTGAAACTGCCCTACCTCCTCTAAATAGACACCCTTTGACCACTTCTGTCCTTAAGTTACCTTACCCCTCTGACCCTCTCAAATGCCACTCCTTCCTCTGGGCGTCAGAATGCTGCTTCTACTTTCTCAGTGTTGGACTCAGGAAGAATTCTTCAAGAGCAATGGCAGAGTGTGTTTCCGGATCAGGATGAATGAGCCTCCTGGGTCATAATATAGACCAGGAAACCCAACCCAGTACCCGTGGGAATTGTGTCCATAATGGAAGTGTGAAGTCCAATAAATTGCCTCAAATGATGTCACTATACTATACTATGAGTTTTAAAGTGACAGAAAGCTGGTGGGACTGAGTTAAAAATAATTGAGGGTAAAATACTTCAGTGGCCTGCTCCTCAGTTGTCAGGATGTTTTAAGCTGATCCAAACACATCTAAATCTCTAAACCTGTCAACGGACAAAGTGCACTGTGGGTAATGTATGCACAAGGTTTTGACAAGGATGAAGAAGGCTAAGAATACGAAAGGCAATATGTCTGAATATGCTGCATGGTATTTGACACCATTTTATCTACATGCAATACTGTTGACATATAGTATTATGTATTATATAGACAATGATTATGACAACAATCAGCACCGTCAGGAGGACTCAAAGTGATTCACCAAACCTATATTTCAAAGTAAAAAATTACAAAAACAGAGCTTGGGAAAAAAAAACAAGATTATATATTGTCTAGAATAGATTGACTAAAATGTTTAACATAATCGGCCTGTGAATACTTGAAATTCTTATGTAACCGGGTAAAGAAGGAGGATGTTCCTCATAGGGAGGATCTGGTAACCCACACATATAGAAATGATTGAGAGTGAAGGCCGTGTTTAACATCCCAGTGAACTGATCTGACCCAAAATCTGAAAGGTACTGCGTCGCCTGAAATGCCTTGAATTCCTTTGGGAGTTCCCAGAAAGAAAATGTTGAAGCTTCGCTGCCAGTTGTGCATTTTTTGATGTCTGTCTGGTCAACACGGTCTGCCACAAAGACAGACTTAGACCTGCTGGTCACAAAACAAAACATCCGCTAAACAAAACAACAGCGGGGAAAAAATGATTTGTTTTCTGTCTGGTTTTCTGTGTAATGTGATCTGATTTAATGTATCTTACTGGGGAAAAAACACTTGAGAAGACTCATCCTTAATCAGGAAAATGTCGTTTTTCAATCTTGCTGCATTATACAAAATGACGAGATTGAGTGAGAGGAGAGATACTGTATATACATTTCCTCTTGCAGAAGGTATTTATTGTATTTGTGTTAGCTACAGTAGCTACTGACCATGCTACAGCAGTGAGCAGCAGAGGTGGGGAGAGGTGGGGCTATGGCTTCATTGTTATCAGGAAATGATCGTATAGGGCGTACACACAGAGCCGTTTGCCCCCCCCAGAGCGTTCCGTTCCGTTTGCAGATCTATCCACCTTGGGACCCGTTATCTCTTATTACTTGGTCTCATTTTGATTTATCAAAGGAGGCTAAATTATGAATTTTTTTATCTCCCTTGTTCCCTTTCTGAACCTTTTCCCTTCCGTGTTAGAACACCTTTTAGGCACTTCTATCTGTCTCCCGGCAGACCTGTGTGGCACTTACACTAATTGCTGAGTCACTATTCAGACTTATAAATAACCATTGTTTGTTAAATCCAACTTAAATCCTTAAATTGTTTAAACAGGTAATTACAGTGAGTGGCAGACAGGTAAAGTTAGACCCCATTTACACGCAAACGCAAACGAAAACGAACCGAATACGATATAAAAAAAGTCTTCCGTTCACACGAGACCGCTCGGGAGCGCTGGAGACGCTGTAGTACATATGCCGGGCCTGTAAGTGGCGCTGTACTTTCGCCACAAAATAAACCAAAAGCAGCGAAGAAGACCCTCGAGCATGGTTGCCATGGTTGCCCTTCTGTTTATGCCCCGCGGTAGATTTAGCAACATGTAGTTCATGTAATTCTCCATGTCCACTTGTTGCTGATGGTTGTGGTAGAGGAGCTGTAGATTTTGCACTAACATCTGTAGCATGGTCAGTAGCAGTAGCTACTGACCATGCTACAGCAGTGAGCAGCAGAGGTGGGGAGAGGTGGGGCTATGGCTTCATCGTTATCAGGAAATGATCGTATAGGGCGTACACACGGAGCCGTTTGCCCCCCCAGAGCGTGCCGTTTGCAGATCTATCCACCTTGGGACCCGTTATCGTTTGCGGGGTCCGTTTCCGCAGTTCCGTTACGGCCTCGTGTGAACGAACGGGCTATACGAAAGAGAAAATTTGTTCTGTGCCGTAGCGATCCATTGTGGTCCAAAAACGATTAAAAACTCATCAATGAGCCACAATGTTGCAGTGGCTTACTTCATATTACTTCATTATGATGAACACGTGCACTGTAGTTTTTTTAAAAGGTAATACTAAACACATTTATCTGCTGCTTTAAATATTACACATCATAACCACATTTTGTATTAATCCGCCACTGAAAATAGTCCCAAATAAATGTTCTTTTTACATTTGCTAATACGTATTTTAGGAAATAACTTAGCCGTCCTTTTAAAAAGATGAAAGAATCTGACCCATATTTACATCTTACGAGTAGGAAATTCAAAAGACACATGAAGGTCTCGGGTTCAAATTATCTTTTGTTCAAGTTCGATATATCTACAATTTCTGCTTTGGTAGCATTGAAGACTCAAAACCAGTCTCAGAAGACCAGTCTTTCTAAAACTGACATCAACTTTAAACCCACTGCACCACAATTCTTACTCAGCAAAAGATCTCTTCAAGACCAGAAAGCTTGTGAAATAAGTGCCATTTAACTCTCACAAACTTAAAAACACTGGTCAGACCTCGCTGCCTAAGTTAACTATGTGAGAAACTTGCTTTTTGAGCTCCTTATTGACAAAGAATACTCCAAAGTCTAATTAGTCAGTCAACTGTGTTCAATAAAGCCCTCGGATAAACTTTAAATCCTTCCTATCGGATTGTCAACAATGAGAATGACCTACATTTTCAGGATCAGCACTGGAGGAAAGATTCAATTATCTCCTTAGCCTTGATCTTTTCTCTGACTTCACTCTTTCTGATCACTTTTATCCTGAATGTATCTATGATTCTTATTTTCCCCTATGTTCCTCTCTCTGATTTAACTATTGGCTGCTGTTCTTTACTCAGCGGCTCCAGGAGGGAGACAACCCGCTGTCTCCTAAATCACTCTGTGGAGGCCAGCCGAGGAGATTTATATCCCCTAAACCAAACACAGAGCGCAGGAGGAGGGGGTTAATGGAAAAGAAGAGGGTGACGCAGCTGGCGAATGACATCCCAAACTCAGGTCTCTTGTCTTAGAATAGGCAGTAGGCAAAAAAGAGCTTTGTTGACCTTTGTTTGGATCTGATCCACTTAAATAAAACAGAAGAGGCTCATATAAATAATAGGCCGCAGGAATACTAAATAACACAAATTGATTTAGGAGTCCTTATGTACATAAACAGTAGGTCTATGCACACGAATGGTGGATCAATGTAGCCGGCGTTTGATAGTCCTTGTAGAAATAAGCAGATATAAGATGCAGTAGGCTAATATTTTCCTGCTCACCAGGAAACAAACTGTCCTTGTCAATCACAAAGCGAAGCACAATAACTTTGAGGTGGAAACAGCGGCCGTAAATTCACTCCATCTGGCCGTGTATGTTGCCAGTGACTCAGCGAGGTGCAGCTGAAAATGCACCAGGAGAAAATCTGCTGCTTAAAAGTTATTAAAATGTTTCTTTTGCACAAATATAAAAGTAAAAAGTGACGTGACACTTACATTCAGATTCTGCTGTGTCAGTGAATGACTAATAGTTTAGGAAAACAAGCCATCTCATTTAGAGTTTTCCCCAGTGAACACATGCACACACGAGCAAAGTCGCAGCAGGAGATAACAGGCTTAAAGACTCTCTGTGGGGTCGTAGTTTGTATGTGGCAGTTAACCTTGCGACCTCTGACCTCTGAGGTGTGGACAGAGTCTCGCAGCAGACGAAAGGAGGATGATGCCGTTGGAGGGGGCGACTGGGAGAATGGTGAGCGAAGAGATAAAGATGGAGGAGAGGAGGTTAAAGCAGAGATGTGGAGATAGAAAGAGAGAGGTGATGAGAAACAGAGAGCCAGAAAGTGGAGAAAAAGCATGTAGTCCAAGGTAGTTTTTATTTTAACGGCATATTATGTTCAGTCAATCATCATATTAGAGTACTAAACTAGGAATAATTGTTCAGATTTTTTAAAGAGGAAGACTCAAACAATGTTTTACCCAGATCATTGTTGTGAGAGAAAAGGTCCTCTTTGTCCTCGGACAGGAGAAGGAAATGGTCAGACATTTTGGGAATAAGGCTAATTCACCTTCTGGCCAACAGTTGGATAAGACGATTTAATGTCTGTATAAAAAATGTGTAGCTATGGCCAGCAGTCAGTTAGCTTAGCTTAGCTTAGCATAGTCGCAGTTCCAAGCTAAGAAATGATCTTAACCTGTCCCAACTTATTGCTTATCTATTTCAATTCTTCTAAAGAATAAATAAACAATTGTCTCAAAATAAAGCAATAAAGCAAGCCTTATCTACAAATTAAGAAGAACATTTAAAAGTGAGTTTTAACTTGGATAAAGTTTGGTCATTAGTAGCTCCCCAAATGCCTTGAAGAGATGAATCAAACTGCACCAAGAAAATATTCCAGACAGGTCAAAACGAGATGCGAGAGGTATTTGCCAAAAAATATTTCACCTCAGTCTACCAGCAGGATTCAGGGCCTGTGTGACCATCATGTCTGTCTCCCTCCCTCTCTCTTCATGTCTCTTCACCCGTGCCAGCCCCCAATCTATTATCCCTGACCCCCACATTCAGTACATACCAAAGATCAAAGCCTGACAAGACCCCTAAAGAGCACTCTCACTGTTTCCACAATCCTTTAACGTTGCTCAGGTGCTCAGACAGGGAGTACCTGTGCTTCTGTGACTGTGTGTGTGTGTGTGTGTGTGTGTGTGTGTGTGTGTGTGTGTGTGTGTGTGTGTGTGAGAGAGTGTTGCTTCCTAAAAAAAACGGATTTTTCTTAGTAATCCCTCAAACATTTGGACGAGGCCAGATCTGACAACCTCAAGTCATATCCAGATGTGTTATACGTTAACAAGAATAAAAATAAGAGTCTCTTCTTTCCTTTTCCTCTCTTTATCTTTCCCCTCTTTTATTCCAGTTGTCTCCTCCACCTCTGCTTCACACAGAGAGCAGGTTTGACTGCGTGATTTTATTTATGGCGGTTTTCAGGAAAGCATCCTTCACAATAAATCTGTCAACTTTTCACTCGCCAACTCAAAGTCACAAGCTGAATGTGGAAAATCTCCCGTACTCTCGTTTGTGGCCAAGGTGAGGTTGCCAGATCTTCTATTAGTTTATCTAAAAATGGATCCAGTCTGATGTTTGGCTAAAAGTTAAAAAACAATTTGTTTTCATTTTGCATTTGGCCCCTTGGAAGTCACAAGAGGAACAGTCAGGGGATCAACAGAGTTATCATTTGGGAACATTTGAAAATGTCACTGCAACAGTTTATGAGATGTATCAGACTTTGCTAATCCCAAAGGAGCGGTGCTTTAGACTTTGAATATTTAATCATTGGGCCTTTGCATTGAAACGCCTCCCTCTCAGTTATATAAAACACTTTGCTGCTGTTATATGTTGTTGTACTGTCAGTAATCAGGCCTCTGACTTGCCATTTGCCCTTGATAGCTCAAACTTTAGTCAAGTCAACTTTACTTGAATTTCCTCCAAAATGCTGCTTATAGTTGAAAGTGCATTACTATGATTGTCTTCTGTTGTCCTTTCATATATTTGTGCTGCAGAGAATACCATACAGTACGGAAAATACATTTTACTGTGCTTGGTTGTTAGTCTGAAATGAACCATCTTTCTATGCAATGATACCTTTTTTATTTACCTATTATGTAATAGGTCTCAAAATGTCAAAAAAAGACCATATGGTTAGAGACTAAGTTTCAGCCTGGTTAGTATAGATGACCTGAGAAGAGAACCTGAGGCGGACTGAATTAGATAAATAAAGCAGCAGACGGATAATAAGACTCACATATGTGTATATTTAAGAGAAAGAACTAGAGAAGACAAAAAGAAATGCAAACCAAAAGACTCAGTGACCCCATAGAGTCACACACCTGTTAGCTGCCATTTTAGCCCAACAGATGAAACCAGGTTTTCCTCCTCTACCTCCATCTGTGCATCACTAACCCCTTAACCCACAGTCTCTATACCTCCCACAATTTGTCTGTTTTTCATCACCCCCGTCCCTTCATCTGTGCGGCTGCTACACTTGAACAGCAAACGGAGCCAAACAACAACAACAGCCTGCATTGGTCGCAGGAAAGACCCCCCAGGACACGATCATAATCAGGGCACACTGGCCAGCGTATGACCCCACGGTCCTGGCTCTCTAGCTGGGTTGAAATAACAAATCCACCCCCTTTGCTGACCCTCCTGTCATGAATCTCTAAATATCTCTGAGCCCCGATAAGCATCTGAGCTCCAGACTCATATGTGAGAAAAGAAGATGACTGGTGAGAGAGGGTGTCTGGAACGCACACAAACGTTAAACATGGCTTTAATTAGTGAGATATTTAAACCAGACTGTTGTTTCTGGATTTAGGCCTCAAATTACTTTTAGATTATTGCCCTACTAATGTCTATACATTCTGAGTTTTGGCACAGAATCAACATGAGGGGTCAAATGCGTCACTTTAACTCTGAGCCATCCAAATAGTCTGAAGAAAAGTTTCCAAACTCAGGTATTTTTGGACATTTGGTGCATGTGATTGAGGAGAACCACAGCATGAGGTGAAATCAAGTTCAAAAAACAATAAATACAGGGAAACCATAACCTGAGCATGAGAGGATTTGGGGCCGCATGATCTTAATCTATTATTTATTAGCACAGACAATGGAGTCTTGCAATGCTGCATACTTTCCTGGAATTGGTGCAACATTTGTTAAATTTAAGTCAATAAACAAGCTAACTTGAAGTTTATGTTGAACATTCAGAGCTGCTTTTGTTCTCTCGGATTAATGTAATTACTGAATAGAAAACAGACGTGTCACAGAAACACGGTTAATAGAATAAAAAAAACACATTACAAACACCAGCCTAAACATACATAAGCAAAGTATTCACACAGATGTGTCATTCAACGACAGGAAGACGGCTGCTTTCAGTTGTCTGTTTTGTGCAAAATGTTATACAAATAATACAAACAGGGTGACATTTTGTCTATTTCAAACCGCCTTCATTAGCAATGTCAATCTGAACAGGGGAGCCTGACAAGCAGGACGTTTTACAACAGCTGTTTTTTACAAGCTTAACTATACTGGTGGGCTATATTAAATAGAAAAAACATGCACAAAGTAGCTTGGACAAACATATCATTGGTTTAACCCGTTAAGTTAAAGCTGCATTAACTGATGTTTCGACTAGTTTGGGACATTTTAAAAACGTGCAGACACAAAATTGCAATGTTAGCAGACAGTATATAAGTCTATTTTAAAGCACAGAGTTTCAATGTAATAAAATGCACTGTTTAGATGAAGCTTCCCTGCCACATGTTGTTGGGTACCATTGGACTTTTAACGCAGTAAAAGAGAAACATGTGAAAGAAATGAACTTTATATAGAGGTCAGTTTTCTTGCCACAACACAACACAACCCTTTAGTGTTTTCTGATCGGCTCATTACTTTCATTTCATCTGCTGAGTGGAGCAAGAACAGTGTGTGTTTTAGTCCTCTAACGCAATTACATGATCTAAAAAAAAGAGTAGGATTGGCTTAATCAAAAACAAGCACATGTTAAGTCATGGCTTCTTGTTGTCTCGATACATCATGTAGATGTTTGAGAGCTGCACTGTATGTGTAGTAATATGTAGTAATTATGCTGAGACAGCCGTGGGCATCATAAACACCACTTACAGACTCAACGCCACAGTATTCTGAGTTAAAGGTCCCCTATTATACTCTTTTTCAACAATACATTATAGGTCTAAGATATAAACAAAACATGTCTCTGAAGTGTTTGGCTCTAAATCCCTAACAGATCATTGTAGCATCCCATAATCCCCTCTGTTTCAGCCCTGTTTCAAAAGTACTAATTTTGTGTTTGTAGCTTTAAATGCAAATGAACTGCCAAACTCCATGACGCCTCTCAGAATCTCTTTACACAGAGGGGACACATATTTATGTGTAAAAGACATGAAAAAGTGGATTTGGCGTAATAGGTGACGATAGTATGTGGTATGTGACAAAAGCACTTCTTCAGACCAGTCACGACTCCTCCCATTATGTTTGAATCTGTTCAGTTGTTGGAGGAAGTGACACGTTTTGCGTTTTTGGAAATCTGCCTCCCTTAGTTAGTGCTGTAACGCTTGGTCTGGTCCATAGCACTATGTCAATCAAATGCCTTAATCTTTATTAAAACTATTTAAATATTAGGAGGAAAAATGTGAGTATTCAAGGTAAAGGGTCTATATTATAATGTTTTTAGTATTTTGATGCATTTGCATATAAACAGCACTTTCTGGTTGAATCTGGTTAAGTGGAGCTAATTTAAACAAGTTTTCAATATACCGTCTGGTAGTTCATTTTTCTTTGTCACACAGCGTCATATTCTGTATCTCTCATTACTTCATATGATTATTAGCTGGCAGACAAATGTAGATTAGAACAAATTGAAGATGTATGAATGAAACTGAAATACTATAAAACACCTAAAACTGTGTACACAGGCTTTACTACTGCTGTTTTTTTGTTATCAGGTCAAAGAGTTTTACTGTTCTGATATACAAGTCTTGTGTTTGGTCAATACGGTAAATCTCAGCTGTAGAGATAAGAGCGGCTACACCGTCCTGCAGCTGCACACAGGCGATGATTCACAGTTTGTCCTTCAAACGCTCCCACTCCCACCAGCACTGTAGACACACAGGTACAACACTCACACACACATGCACACACACATATGCATACACACACCTTTTCCACTGTGCTGGCTGAAGCAGTTAGTTCTGCATCAGGACCAAAGCTGATGAAAAATGGATGTTCCATATGAGAGGACAAGCATACCTCTTACAGCCGTAAATAAAAAACTCAATGCAAAGCTGAAAACCCCCAATTCAAGCAGAAGGCTCTACATCTGAATGTTTTCCTTCCCAGTGTCCTCTAGGGTCCAGAAAATAATAACTGTTCTTTTTCAGTGTCAGTAACACGTCGTAAAACCTGTCTCCGTAAATATCAAATGTCTTAAACCCGGGTAAAAAAGGTGCAATTTAATACACTTCATCCCACGTCTGGATTTTGAATACTTGCAAATAAGAGTAGGCCATACTCCAGTCAAGATGCGCAGTTTGATAACGGCCTGTCTCCTGCACCGGCAGTATATTCAAGCCAGTTGAACAACTACACTGTATACTTGAAACTGGTTATATCTGCTTTGCATGAGCAATGTGGGATCATGAATGAGTCATTTGTTTCAGAAAGTGTAAGAAGTGATGCCATGCAAAAAAGGCAAAAACCCAGCAGATTTTCACTCTTGTTTTTACAGAGTGAAGATGAAAGAACTAACAGGTGCTTCATACGATAAAAAAAAGATGAATCATGGGACTAAAATAGAAGAGGGCGTTAGAAAGTCCAGGCAAGATGGAGGAGCTCGTGATGTAATGGAGGTAAGAGTTATTTTGAGCAGTGTCGCAGTGAGGAGCCAGCACAGACTTAGATAAAAGAGGACATCTGTGCTTAAATTCAGAACACGCAAAAAAACACAAGACTCTTCATCAGTTCTAATTTACAGACATTGCTTCAGGGAGAGAATATATAAAAGTCTTGAATCTGTAAAACCTTCCGTTTCATAGCAAGGAGGATGGGGCAGAGAGAGGTAGCTAATTTCTATATTATTACGAGAAGTGATTATGAGACACAAAGTCATTATACTGTGATCAGATTGTGTGCATGATCACAATCCCTATAATGCAAGGAGACATTTCCTTGTTTATTATTCTGTTCTGAGGGCCTTCAAACCTCCTTTGCCTTTGCAGGAAGACAAACAAACTGAAGCAGGTGAAGCCATAAAGAAAGGCAGTGCATTGAGGATGCTGATGTGGCAGAATCTCCCGATCATAATGATGGATCAGGACAGAGCAGCGGTAAACGTCCCTGTTGGCCCGGGAACAGGCCTCCCATATTCAATAACAAATCTTTACTGCAGGACAATGCTTCCAGGGAGGAAATCCCCTCCTGACACCTCCACCATCAACACCGGAGGGGGGCCCTTGCACAGGATGGTCATGTGTGTTTGTGCAACGCGGAAGTTAATCTTACTGGTAACTTCTAAATTGAATTAAAAGCAAACTTTCCAATTTGTGTTAACGCAATTCCGGACAAATCTTCAATTTAACCGGGGACCAACAACAAATACGTCAATATGTGAAACAGTCTTGCTTTCTTTAATCTCTAAGGCAACTCTTAAAGTCTCTGTTTGTACCTGAGGCTAAAAAAAAACATTAAACCAAGAGTCTGTCTGGAAAGAAAAGAAATAGGAAATATACGAAGAAAAACATATTTAGATTTGTTGTTCTCTAAATCATTTCAACACCCCTCAGATTGATGTTGCTAACATGACCCACAGGTTGGGACCTTCTGCCCTAAAGCACAGGGTGAGGATGAAATATGGCAATTTATGGTCTCACTGCATACCTACAAAATGGATGTCATGTGGAGTCATGGGTTAAAATAACAATTTTGGGACTTTTGAGACATCAAAGTGGAAAGTAATTAGATTTGGACAGCATTCTCTGATGCGGTTGTACAAACTGACAACAACAACAACAACAACCAGGTTTCAAAGCAAAACAGCAACATGTATCTGTAGTAAATATATTAAACGTCATGGTTTTTAGTGTGGTCAGTCTTCTCTTTGAAAAAAGAATGAAAAAACGTACTGCAGTTTAGAAAAATAATGGGTAACAGCAGAAACAATTATCTGGGAACCGCTCACAGACACAGTAAACACAACAAACAAGATCCTCTAAGATTATGTAACATTTTGATGTTGTT
Source organism: Dissostichus eleginoides (assembly GCA_031216635.1). Lineage (NCBI taxonomy): Eukaryota > Metazoa > Chordata > Actinopteri > Perciformes > Nototheniidae > Dissostichus > Dissostichus eleginoides. The sequence continues at coordinate 18,512,982 of CM062281.1, read as the reverse complement.
GCCATTTTGGGATTTTATATTGCCATGTGAACTCATTATTAGATCCAAGTATTGGAGTGAAGTCTAATTTGTAGGGGCAAAGAGGGGAGAGGAACAAAGGATTTCCTTTTTTTCACATCCTCAAACCCACGTCTGTTTTTTACTGGCGGTGAATCTGAGAGATGGGAGATAGGAAGCAGCATTAGAGGGATTAACTCACAAAAAAAACGATTTCCTGTTACTCTTCAAAAGGACAAGACATTTGATTTTATTTTGCAGACAAAAATAATCATCATGGGAAGTTCATTATCCGATGTCTATAATAGTTTATTATAGACTTAGCTTTTATTTTCCGCAATAAGCAAAGATTTGACGATAACAAATGCTTATATGCGGATATTTTGTCCCATCATTTTCTCTTCCCTTATAACAACTCCTCAATAAACAAACTTTAAGGTTAATGTAATTGTTGTTCTTTACGTACAAAACATGGTATAAAGGTAGTCAAGATTCCACCGACTCAGCGGGGTTGAGCAGAGTTTGGGTTTTTTTGGTTTACATTTTGGTAAGAGGAGTTCCCATACCTCCACCTTTAACACACACATTCAAAAACACTACTGCCTATCCTGATGCTTTTTTTTGTACCTGGGCCCATTTTCAACTTCTGTCATCAGGGTCCTTTTAAAATCAGGCAGGAGGGAGGACTGGGGGAACAATCGGCTGATTCATCTCTTCATGTCACTCTGGCAGGTTCCTCTCTCACTCTCTCTCTCTCTTGCTCATTCTTTTTTCCCTCTCTCTGGGCTCTACACCTCTTCCCCTGCCCACCCAAAACGCTGCTCCCCCCGCTCCCCTGTTGGTTCCTTCCTCTTGTTTTGGGCCGGTGCACACAGGGGCCCCCGGCTTGTCCCCGTCCCGGGCCATCCTCAATGGATTCTCTGTTTGACCCCTGCCGCCTCTCTCTCTCTCTCTCTCTCTCTCTCTGTGCTTGACAGGATAATCAAAGCCACAGCAGCATCTGATCAGCTGCGGCTCATTATCCAGGAACGCACCAGCCTTAATCAGCACACATGACATTACATAACATGCTGTGGGATCATTGGAGTCATGTGATGCATGTCTCATGTTCAGGTGGATATTTGTGCTGTGTGTTTGTTCATTTGTGGAGGTAATGGAAAACAATGATCCTTACTATTCTGCACAGTTTCTATCATATTCAGTTTCTATTATATTCTATTTACTTGTACTATTTTATCTGTTTTATTGTGTTGCACTGTTGGAGGAGCCTGTGACCTAAGATTTCCATTATCATAACTACACTGTAGCTATGCACACATGACAATAAATGCCTTGAAACTTGAAACCTACTGTAGTTTCATAACAGTGTCCAGTTGCAGCTACTGTAATAGACTTCTTTAGCAAGTTTTGTCTTAAGGTGTTTAGGGTGCTGTGGCTGGGAAATCACATGTTTTTAAATGAACGACATAAATCATAAATTATAATCCCAACTAAATCGCATGCAACAAAATCTTCTTTAAACGTAGAGAAAACCGTGAAATCTGTTTACATACAAACTAATAAAACTCATATTATTGAAACTCATTCAGTCTAAATCTAAACCTGATAACATAAGCTGATTAAGGCCAAATTGGCATAATCATATCATCATGTATTTAGTCATGCAGGACAGTATAGCTATAGAGGCCGTGGGAAAAGGCAATATTTTGGGGTTGAAAGCAACATTTCTCAAATATTTAGATGACCTAAAACATTTTTTTGTAGCAATATAACAATGTTTTGTGGGACAAGGTCACAACATATCAACCTGAATAGACCAACCTGTAGTATGATCTTAATGTGATTATTGTGATAACACTTGTGAGGTTGACGGAGAAAGAAAGGTATGAGAAGCAGGTCAGTGGTCGAGAGAGACGGAGACATTGCTAAATTCCTCTGAGGAGTGAGGGGAATATTTATTGATTGTCCATCAAGCAGGAAGTGTCCATCCGCTTCATCACAGCACACACCGTCACCAGACACCCCTCCCCCTTCCAAAAACACACCATCTATAATTTATAAACCATTTGTCACATATCAATGTCTACATTTACCTTTTAATGCGACAATGATCGCAAAATCTGTTTTCATCTTAAAATATAAGTGTATCATTTACAGAGAGAACATGGCACAGTTTAATCTGCATTTGTCTGTCCCCTTCTCTTTCTCAGACTCAATCTGCAGAAAATGCCCCCTACGAGTGATTTGTTATTGCATAAGTAAATATAAGATGGTTAATTATTTATTAAAAGGGTCACAAGCCAAACAGGTTGAGAGCCAATGGTTTAATCTCTGGTGAGTTTAATTATGAAGGAGTAGATGGTCTCTGCATGGATGTGCAATCATTTTGTTTACTGGCTAGGAGAACTGGCGTATTTATCGTACTTATACAAATTAAGCAAATTAATTAAACGTTTGCGTCAACAACCGTTTTTTATTGCTTTAATTAAAAAAAGGAAATTCCAGTATGTGCAACAATAAATTATGACAGTGGCTGTTATTCAAGCTGGGATCAGCCGAGGACAGCAGTCATTGTTTAACAACCCCACAATCATTAACAGCTACATGCTACCTGGAGACACAGTTTCAGAGGCAGAAACGTGGGTCTAAGCGCACAAACTGTATGTATCCATTTCAGCTGAAATCTCAGCACGAACTCGCAGATTAAAACATTTAATATCACACATTCCAGCGCCAGTGGTAAAATATGAGAGCAAACACTGCCTCTGCGATTATACCTGCGATAACAGCTCAAAGCTAACAAAACATATACACAGTGGAGTCAATTCAATAAAAAGCCAGCATGTAAAAACACAAGCAAAATCACATCTTTAAGAAAGAAAAAGGGTGAACAGATGTAGCTTTGATTCAACTCTTGACCGAATGTTAAAACCCTCTGGGCTTTCTGTCTCACTTTATGTCTCCCTCAGTGTCATTCGACCTTTCTGCTGACCTTTAAGATCAGAGATGAGCCACCAAATCTGACCTGGTGACCTATGGCCCACAAAAAAAGTCAATAAAGCCAATAACTTATATGAGGCGTGAACAGAGCAGGTGGCAAGACATGCATAGTCATTAGTATGCTCTTTCCAAACATTCATTCACACAACGCTGAGCAAATGTGCACCAAGGTAACAGTGCATTCGGCACGGTGCTCAGATGATGGCAGCTGCACCATAACATGGTGCAGAGCACAGGAAACGAAAGGGCAAATGTACTCTTACAAGTATGATATCAGTTGTTGCATCATTCAAAATGAGCAGTAAAGAAGTTTATAATCTGGTATTCTTTATAATCTCAGTGTCCTGTGCTGCTACTGGGACTGGTTGACAGCTGTTTATGGTGTCAGATCACATATAGGCTGAACATGTGCCTATTTTAATCAATTATTCATTCATTGTTTGTCAAACTCTGGTGGTATGTGGTATGAAATGTACTATTATATAGATGAAAGTGTTAGAGAGGAAGTAGGTGGTTATTGTGATGCAATGAGGTTTTAAATTATTCATATTTATGGGACTTTTATAATATCAACTTGATATCACACAGGGTATAACATTTTTGTTTATTTGCACACGTTACTTTCATTTTTTTTAATGATTTCAATATGTTTTTTGCAATTTTCATGACTCTTCAACTTAAGCCGAATGTAACAATTTTTTTTTCTGCCCAGACTATTGGAATTTTCTTCTTTTTTAAATACATGCAAATGTCAAAAATGTCCTCTTAAGATTTATTTAAAAATTAAAATATGTCTATATATAACATATTTAAAAAATATATAAAATATATGTTTTTGATTTAGTGGGGAAAATATTGTCAAACCATAATTCTTTGATCAACCAAAACATAAACTATAATGCATGATAAAATAAATGCAAACAGCAGTCACATGAAAACTTGTTATTGTCAATGTGTTGCCGTTTACTCAATAATGCTTCTCTGCTCATGTGCTTGGCCCAAAAGCTCCAAAACTATAAAAAATGAAATACAAGACTGTTCATGACTCAGACTGAGCCCAGGTGGCCTTTCTGCACCGGGCTGAGCTGCTTTCGTTTTATTACTGCGGGACTGCAGACAACACGACCCATTACTCAGCAAAAAAAAAAACCGCGTCAGGCGCACATGGAGGCTGCAGCACGTTACTGATGCGCAAAGAGGTACACTGCAAATCCGAAGGGAGGGGAGGAGGGGGGTGACGACAGGTATGTTTGCAAACAAAGACGTAAACTATAAAAATAACTTAGGCTACAAGATACCAGGAAACAGAAGAAACGCCAGGTAATTTACATGCTGGTTTGACCACTTGCACTAAGGTTTAGGAAACACTCACAGGGATAAGATTAGAAAAATACAAATAAAAGCCTTAGTTTGCGCTCTACCTTGCTGTCGGTGACGCTGCTCCTTTCCTGGAGCGCAGACCCCTCCGCACTGAGCTCCCCGCCGGAGGCTGAGGCTGAAGCTGGGGCATCCTCCTGGCTCTTCCCGTCCCGCGGCACTGAGATCTCTGCTCCCATGGCGCACAATCACAAGAAGGTGAACTTAGGTCTCTAAAAAACAAACAGCAGCCCTCCAAGATGGCACGACTGTGTTACAGCAAGCAGCGAGTATCCAAAGCGTCCAAATGACGAGCTCTACAGTGCAGCTCCGCCCCGGGGTGGCCTTGATCTGGAGAGATGTGAAGTGTGAGGACCAGCTAACTCTGTCAGGACGCCCGCACCTCCTCCTCCTCCTCCTCCTCCTCCTCCTCCTCCACCTCCCCTCAGTATCACATGGCACGCCTTGCAGCATCAGAGACGGTGCTGATGGAGGACAGAGTGAGAGAAGAGGAAGGCGGTTCATAAAGAAAATGAAATCTTTAACGCCTGAAGCATCGTGTATCCGCGATTACAGGAATAATATGTATCTTGAGGGATTCAACTGAGCTGTTATGCAGTGAATACAGTGAGTGGAGGAAGAAAGCCTGCACATTTTAGAGGGATCCCCTGCAAACATAAAAACATGTAATGCCAGATTGGAGTAATAAAAGGCATTGCACGTGAGAGACATGCTCTGTTTATTAAAAGAGTATAAAATACAAGTCATTATATGGGATTTGGTAGCAGGGGTATCCAGGTAAAAGTCCTGCAGTTGTGCAGGTATAACTTATTTTGAGTGTTTGCATATATGAGACTTGTACTTTAACTTTACTTGATTTCAAATGGGAATCAGATGATGTTTGTATGTATTCTTAGCAGAATAAAGGTTTTTTGAACAAAATAATAAGCTGCAAAAATGTCTAAAAATATAAAGATGGCCTTGCAGTGCATTGAATAATTCGTTTGTGTGGTCATTAGACCACAGGACACAGGTAAAACAATAAGGATATTTCATACAAAATGATTACCATAGATCAAGACTTGTATCAAGACTTTTTTATTCAAAATAAAATCACATTAAGCCAATTTCTTAGCCTAATAAAATGTTATTCAATTATGGTAAAGCTACTTTTATATTCATTTTTGATCACTTCCATCATCCCCTCTTTCCACGCAACACACAGACTCAAACATTGTTGTTGGTATGGGTGACATATAGCTGTGGTGTCTCTGCTGCTCATGTGGAGATGATGTTTAGGTTTAGTGAATTGCACGGTGAGCCACGTACCATTTTGTTTGGAATTTTAAAAACGCACAAATTACAACCTCAGTGTAAGTTCACACAGGCCCAACACACTGAGACAACACTAACAAACACGATATCACATTATAGGAGGTGGTAATGTTGTAAATGTGTGCATTGACCTGAAAGTCACTATAAAAACATTGTTTACATATGTTGGGGGAGAAAAGTTATCTTGAGTCAGACTTAAATCATAATTATTGTTATGGCCTATTATGCACTCTCAGAATCAGGTGTATTGCCAAGTTGTCTTTCACAGGCAAGGAATTTGCTACAGTGGGGTGGTGCACAACATTAACATAGATAATTATAAATAAAAGCAAGTATTACAAAAATCAAGAAACATAAGCTAGTAAGAAATAACATAACAATAATAAATATATATATCGTAAGATATGTCAGCTTTTTAATGAAAGAACTCTGCAGTTGATCTCAATCTCAATCTGTATTTATAGCACATTTAAAACAACCTCAGCTGACCAAAGTGCTCTACAGCACATGTGTCAAACTCAAGGCCCGGGGGCCAAATCAGGCCCTTGGTGGATTTCATTTCGGCACGCAGGATCATTTGTAATTACTATTAGATCTGGCCCTCCGGTATATTGCACACACACCTTCACTCAATCCTGAGGATTTCCTCAGCTCGGAGCCTGACCCCAAACATTGATGAACTTGCACCTAAGATGAGATGCCAAGTATCTAGCATCACAGAGCAGCGTTTAAATGGATGTTTCCTTCTGCACTTTTCTTCTTGCGACAACAGGGCATGATTGTTTTTTTCTTTGAGGGAAATTGTTTTTTTGAAGCTGTTGTTGGCCTGTGGAAAAATGTAATCATAAGAAATGACTCCGGAAAAGCTGCAGATAGAGCCATAAGAAATGAATGCAACTGATTATTTAATGTTTAATGTTGTTTTTATAGGAAATAATGTAAGCTTTTTTAGTTCCAGGTTTAATATGTGCAATAAGTTCATTTCAATAAGTTTTGCAATAAACATTGAACCAGTCCGGCCCTCGACAAGTACCGTTTTTTTTATTTTGGCCCACTGTGTATTTGAGTTTGACATCCCTGCTCTACTGGGAACACATATAAAATAACACAATAGGAGTAAAATAATAAAACAATAATTAAAAACAAGATAAAAAGCACAATAACTAGAAACATAAAAAAACACATACAAATATCAAAATGTTATGTTCAACTAGTATTAAAAGCCAGTGCAAAGAGGTGAGTTTATAGTTGGTTACTAGTACAGATATAAACTTCCAAAGAAGTGCATTGATGTGACACATTAGTCATTTTCATATGTAAAGAAGTTTTTGGCCACTGTTGTATAGTAATGTTGACAAGTAATGTTATGTGCAGTTCACAAAAATGACGATTTGACATATAACTCTTTGACTGCCTGAGGACTTGATGCCATGTTGTGATCTGGACAGAGTTGATTTAGCTAGCCTACTTGAGACTTAATTACTAAAGACTTTACTTGAAAACCTAAATATTCTTGAACTTTTGTTTACGACAAGGTAAAACCGCGGAAACTAAAACATTAGCAGGACAGTGTCACACATTTTACACATCAGTGCGTTTACCGTTACAGGTGTTAGGGAGTGCACAATGTGGGAAACCTAGTGTAAAGTCTTTGTGACTCCAGAGAGAGCTGTATATGCCTACTAAAATCTGATACATAGTAACGTGAGTTAGGTTTAAAGATAACACGTTTTAACAACTTAAAACAGCCTCACAAAAAGGCTGAGGTTTAAAGTTAAAAAAGCAGCGAGTTTACCAGTTTGTGACCCACTCTCTCCCAAGGCGCGATTAGCTTGCTAGCATAGCTTCCTAGCTAATAGCAAAAACTGTTGGGGTGCATTGTGGGTAATGTAGGCGGTGTCCCCTTTTATTTTGGGGAATGTAAGTTAAAGGTAGGGTAGGTAATTCACTTCAGAAACACTTTTTGTTATATTCCATGGAATGCTCTTAACATCCCGATAGCGATGAATAAATTAAATGCTTTGACAATAAATATATACAAATATTTCATCTGTGGAAGCCGTGGCGCTGCAAAAAGCAAGAACAATTATCTGCCCCGGGCCGGGCCGGGGGCAGATAATTTTCTTGCCTACCTGCAAGTACTGCAAGTACCTTGCCTACCTGCCTGTCAGCCTTCCATGTCGTGCACAAACTTATCTCGTGCCCTCATTGGTCATTTGCGCGTTCTTGTGTATTGGAGGAGGGGCTCTGTAAGGAAGTCTTTTTCGGTTGTGTACTTTCAAATTCTAGCGCACTCGAGCTGGTTTCTCCATTCTTACCTACCCTACCTAAGGTTGATGCTCTTTCAGAAAAAAAGTATACTAAAAGTTTTTATTTTATCAGCTTACTAGTCACTACTAAGTAATTACCATTAAATAATGTAATACTTTGTCAGCCTTTGAAGTGCAAAGAACGATCTAACTCCTTGTGTAACCACATCGTAATCTGATCAAATTTGAAAAATCAGCACCGGCAAAGTGTCTGACGCAATCAGTGCACATCTTATATGAAGAACTCTCTATCTCTGAGTTACCTTGTTAAATAGATGATCGACTGATCTTGTTTAAATAGAACATATACAAGCAGCTCCCTGGCTGCACAGCATGTGGTTTCACTCTGTCAGCATTATGGAGAGGGTTGGGTCAGTTACTTTGAAGTGAAGTCAGTTACTGAATACAAATTACATGGGAAGTTTTGTATTAGGTAAGATGATCCATTTGATTACAAAACAGCATAATCAAATATATATACTTTAGAATTTCTTTAAAAAATATTCCACGTTATACCTCAAAATGGACACGGCAACCAACATGTGAGTACCACAAATATAATTGTTTTCTCTTTAAACATCCCTTAACATTTTCAATCCAAATAAATATAAATCCTGCTTCACGTTTACATTTTAACCACGGAGCAGTTAAACCACAGTGCTTGAAAAAACAGCACCTAACAAAAACTTGTTCTGATTTGACTAAAAGTGGGGAATATTCAAAATGCTGTTTATGACTGAATCTCCTCAATCCGTATCAATTTAATTTCTTATTATCTTTGTTGCACAACATGATCCAAGACTAGATAGAAAAGAAAACAGGCTGCTCTTGTTGTAAACTTATCGAGTCAAACCTTTGTCTCGCAAGACAGGAAACCTAGACAGAGAACCTCATCAGAGTTGTTCAGTGTATGCAGATACATGTGTTGGTGAACGACCTTCAGCAGGCCCATTAGCACAGACGCTGATCTCATATGATAAAGGAGGGTTGTCAGAAGAGTGGAGTAAGAAGGGGGAAGGAGGTTCTCATTAAATGGAAAGCCTTTCCGGATATGTCATGGTCTCCGCTCATCAAACTGTAATGCAAGGGGACATGAAAAGGCAAAAAGCATGATCTCTCTCTCTTACACACACACACGCACACACCACACACACAGACATTAAAAGGTCAAAGGGGTCAGTAACATTGACAAGATATATTCTCAGTTTAACACTTGCCTGCTTGTTTTAATGCTGTGGGAAATGGGAATTGACTCCATGACTTTGTCAAAATACCACTGCCCTATTGTTTTGTGCTGACCACACACATTGAAATACAAACCACGATAAGCAATACATCATCATTCTTATTAAATATGAGCAGATGATATTCAATTTGAGTGAGACATTTGGCTGCACTAGCAGACAGTAAAACTGTAATAATCTCTTTTGTAACAAGAGATATCTCTACATCAGCTACAGCCTGCAAATCCCTAAGAACATTCCCACAGGACTCCGTTGATACATGGACTGCAATTTTGTTTTAAATGCAACAGTAAAATGGTGGGAAGTCTGGTGTTTTTCAGGACAGGGTGAGTTGAAGAATGTGGCCCTGAGGGTTGATGGCTGCGTGGGCGAGGGGCTCGTCTAGGCACACCAGGGGGCTGACACATTCCCATTTTGTTACAAGCAAGGTTGTTAAAAAGATGGGTAAAAAAGACAGTTCTATTTCATCCTTACTGACCGCCAGAGGCGGTGCTTAGCACTGAATATCTTCTGTCTCGCGCATGCGCAGGTCGAATATTTATATCAACAAAGTCACGTGTGACCTCGTATGACCCCGGAGGGCATAAGTTCCGGTGCTGTCAACGAGTTCAGTCCTTTTTTTCTTCTCGCTGCACAGGTTACTACTTTATGAGTAGAAGCCAAGCTAGCTTGTTGAAAAAATTCGATTCTAGCTCATGGCTACCTGTAGCCTTGTGATCGTCTCGATCGGAGCTGCGGGCTAGAAAAAACGCTCGCCCTCCAAAGGCTGTGACGAGCTGTCGCCCTCCCAAGGGAGGGGACCGCGGTGTTCACCGCTCGGACCCCAGGAGCTCCGGACCGGTAAAGAGCGGACGCTCCTGCACGTCAGTCGGTGAGATCGCTACCGTTTATTGCTGTGCTATTCTCAAGCTAATGAGATAATTGTGTGCAAGTTAGCCGAGTGCTCTCGCTCAAACTAATTTGTTACTGCACTAGGGAAGAGAGCGTCTCCGCTCCCCTCTCACTGCACACATTTGGTTCCTGTTCCATCCTCCAGTTAGCTGAGTGCTCTTGCTCAAGGCTAACTCGTTACGGCGCTAGTGAAGTGAGTGTCTCCGCTCCCCTCTCACGGCGCATAATTGGTCCAGTTAGCTGAGTGCGCTAGCTCAAGGCTAACTCGTTACGGCGCTAGTGAAGAGAGTGTCTCCGCTCCCCTCTCACGGCGCACAATTGGTTCCTGTTCCATCCTCCAGTTAGCTGAGTGCTCTCGCTCAAGGCTAACTCGTTACGGCGCTAGTGAAGAGAGTGTCTCCGCTCCCCTCTCACGGCGCACAATTGGTTCCTGTTCCATCCTCCATTAGCTGAGTGCTCTCGCTCAAGGCTAACTCGTTACGGCGCTAGTGAAGAGAGTGTCTTCGCTCCCCTCTCACGGCGCTCAATTGGTTCCTGTTCCATCCTCCAGTTAGCTGAGTGCTCTCGCTCAAGTTAACTTGCTACAGCGCTAGTGAAGAGAGTGTTCCCGCTCCCCTCTCACTGCACACAGTTGGTTTAATACCCGCTCCATCCTTCGGTTAGCAGAGTGCTCTCGCTCAGGCTAACTCGCTACGGCGCTAGTGGAGAGAGTGTTCCCGCTCTCCTCTCAAAGCATATATTGTTTCCTGGCCCAGTTATTTACAGTCAGCTGAGTGCTCTCGCTCAGACTGACTTAAGCTGCCAGCAGCAATTAGTCTGGAGTTTTTTCACTGGTACTGTCCTATGTTTAACGGCTGTAACACCTGTATGGCTCTTCTTCAACCAGAGGATGGCCATGACCTTTGCCCCTCTTGTCTTGGCCTCGAGCATCTGAGGGAGGGCCTTTCGGAGGACCCGTGCATGAATTGCACCATCATGCCTCGTGCGGTAAGAGCTGCTAGACTAGCCGAGGTTGAACTACTGACTGAGGGTGGCCTTCCCCTGCGCAGGCGACCCCAGCCCAACCTACCCATCCTAGGCGTTGGGCCGCAGAGGCTGCGGGTTCCCCGCCCAAGAAGAGGATTAAGCCTGATAGGCTGTCCTCCAGGGTGGACCTACTCACTACTGAGCTAGCCCAGATGAAGTCACTCTCTTGGCTCTCCATTCTGGTGCCCGTACAGAGCACGCCGCTGCACCAATCCACCCACGGCTGAGCTGGTTCCAGATGACGATGTGTTCTCGATGGCAGCTTCAGCCACTCAATTTAATGATGACGGGGAGGGCCCATCCCATGCTGGGCCTGGCTCCTGTACCTCAGCTCATGGATCCTCGGAGGGGGCAGATGACAGCTCCATGGGTACCGTCATTCGCATGGCACTGGCTCGCCAGCAGCTGGATGTACAGCAGCCCGAAACAGCGCCTGCCAGTGCGTTCTTCAGGCGCACTCTGGCACCCGCCACCTTTTCCGTTCCTCCCTCTTGTGAGTATCTGAGGGAGTTACATGCATGCTGGAGGGACACTAAGGCTCTTTCCCGTCTTACGTCCGATGGCCGAGCCCTGGCAGCCATGCAGGATGCGGCAAGAGTCGGCCTTGACCACATGCCGGCTGTTGAGCCTACCATTGCTTCCCTCATAGTTTCCCCTGACGAAGCTCTGAGGTCGGAGGCCAGGTGCCCTCGACCCCAATGTCGGGTCACTGATGACCTGCTCACTAAGGCTTACGATGCAGCGGCACGCATGGGCCGTATAGGCAATTCCCTCTCTCACCTCATGCTCGCCCTCTCAGCTTCCCTGCAGCAGGAGGCTCTCAGCGCTTCCTCTACCAGCCTCAGTGACGCCTCATTACAGGCGTTTGCTCTGATGTCTAGGGAGCTTGGGCGCCTGATGTCCACTCTCGTCTAAACTCGTTGCCAGGTTTGGCTGGCACAGTCACCCTTATCAGAGGCATGTAGGAGGACTCTCCGTGCAGTCCCAGTGGAGCCGGGGGAGCTGTTTGGTTCAGCTGCCGTACAGGTGCTCGAACGGACTGTCCAAGCTAGTCAGACCAGGCAACAGTTCTCAGCTCTTCGCAGAGACATGCCCCCCCCCGGTAGGCCTAGAGGTCCTGCGTCTGCCTCCCGAGGCCGCTTCCATCCACCGGCTCACCCCGGTGTCCGCCATGGGCCTCAGCGTCCCACGAGGGGGCCGGCCCGCTACGGTCCTGTTAACTCGCCCTCAAGGCAGCCTCGGTATCCGGTGCCTAACCGTCGCCCCCCCAGAGCCTCCAGAGGCCGGGGGGCAAGGTACTGAGGGTCTGGGGCCGGCGGTCGGTTATTTCTCCCAGCAGCAGCTCAACTACTGGGCAGCTCAAGCTTCAGACCCCTGGGTGGTTTCCACCTTAACCCAAGGGTACAAGCTTCAGTTCCGACGCCGGCCCCCAGCCTTCAGCCGGGTCAAAATGACCACCATAAGCGACCCGGCAAAAGAGATCGCCCTAAACCAGGAGCTGTCAGTCCTCCTTGCCAAGGGTGCAATCGAGCCTGTGGACCCCATCTCACAGCCCGGGGGCTTCTACTCAACCTACTTCCTGGTAAGGAAGAAAGGCGGTGGACTTCGCCCAATCCTCGATCTGAGGGGACTCAACAAGTTCCTAAAGATTTTACCTTTCCATCACTATGCGGGCCTGTCCATCTGCTCAGCGCCTGGACGACATCCTCCAGCTTCTTCCCCTCTTCAATCAATCAATCAATCAATCAATGTTTATTTATATAGCCCAATATCACAAATGTTACATTTGTCTCAGTGGACTTCACAGTTTGTACAGAATATCAGTATGACAATACGACACCCTCTGTCCTTAGACCCTCACATCGTACAAGGAAAAACTTCCAGAAAAAGGAAAAACCCCACAGTTTAAAGGGGAAAAAAAAATGGGAGAAACCTCAGGGAGAGCAACAGAGGAGGGATCCCTCTCCCAGGACGGACAGACGTGCAATAGATGCCGTGTGTAAATTGAGAAGATAATACATTTACAACATAGGTAGTCCAAATGTTTGGAAATGCATGTGTCTATAATAAGAAGATGAATCCCCGAGGATATCCATCCAGGACTTATGATCCAGGACCACAGCAACAGGCACAGCCACGACTCAAGATCCAGGGCTCGCGATCCAGGACTCAGGACCACAGCAACAGGATCAGCCACGACTCAGGGTCCCGGCGTAGATAGACACCAAAAAGAAATTTGGGAAGCTGGGTTATTCGGAACATGAGAGTACACAGGTACAGACAGAGAGAAGGAAGAAGTAAAGTAAAGTGTCCCCCGACAAACTAAGCCTATAGCAGCTAAACTAGGGGCTGAATCTAATCAGCCCTAACTATAAGCTTTATCAAAAAGGAAGGTCTTAAGCGCACTCTTAAAAACGGATAGGGTGTCTGCCGCCCGAACACAAACTGGAAGCTGATTCCACAAATGTGGAGCTTGATAAGAAAAGGCTCTGGCTCCCATTGTACTTTTAGAGACTCTAGGAACAACCAACAACCCTGCATTCTTGGAACGCAATGCCCTAGTAGGACAGTAGGGTATAATGAGTTCTTTAAGGTAAGATGGCGCCTGCCCATTAAGGGCTTTGTAGGCGAGAAGAAGAATTTTAAATTCTATCCTATGTTCTATAGGGAGCCAGTGTAAGGCAGCCAGAACAGGAGTAATGTGGTCCCTTTTCCTAACTCTGGTTAGTACACGTGCTGCAGCATTTTGAATCAGCTGAAGCGACTTAACTGACTTCTTGGTACACCCTGATAATAGAGAGTTACAATAATCTAGCCTTGAAGTAACAAATGCATGGACTAGTTTCTCTGCATCGTTTTGAGGCAAGATATGCCTCTTCAAGAGGGGCAGGTCTCTGGCGTATATCCTGTTTCTCCGCCTCTTGGGCAAGCTGACAGCGGCCTCAGCTGTCGTTCCCTTGGGCTTGTTGTCACTGCGCCCCCTGCAGAGATGGCTGAACGGCCTCCACTTAGACCCCAAGTTGCACAGGCACAGAAAAATCAGGGTGTCACAACAGTGCCTCTCCACTCTATCCCCATGGAGGGAGAGGTCATATATGTCGAGGGGCGTGGCCATGGGCTCCGTCCCTTTCCGCAGAGAGACCGTTATGACGGATGCCAGCCTCTCGGGATGGGGTGCGGTGTGGCAAAACAGGACAGCCCACGGGCTGTCCTGGCAGTGGTCTGCTCAGGACTGCACAGAACACATCAACGTGCTAGAGCTGCGAGCTGTGCACCTAGCGCTCAGGCACTTCCTGCCATACCTGAGGGGGAGGCATGTGCTTGTCCGCTCGGACAACACTACGACGGTGTATCACGTGAACCACCAGGGGGGCACCAAATCTGCACGCTTGCTAGAGGTGTCCCAGGCTCTCCTGACCTGGGCAGCTCCTTGCCTGGCCAGCCTACGGTCAATGTATCTGCCCGGAGAGCAGAACCAAGTCGCCGACTTCCTCTCCCGTCACAAGCCTCCACCGGGGGAGTGGCGGCTCCACCCAGAGGTGGTGACCAGCATCTGGGGTCTCTTCAGCGGGGCAGAGGTAGATCTCTTTGCCTCGAAGATGTCGACCCACTGCCCCCTATGGTTCTCCTTGACGGAGAAGACCAGCCCTTTGGGGCAGGACGCCCTGGCTCATTCATGGCCAGGGTGTCTTCTCTATGCCTATCCACCCCTTCCTCTGATCCCACCAACACTCCTCAGAGTGCTTCATCAGGGCCACAGGCTTCTTCTGGTGGCCCCCTTCTGGCCAGCCAGGACTTGGTTCTCCCTGCTGCACAGACTCTGTTGCGGTACGCCTTGGCGTCTCCCCAACAGGAAGGACCTCTTGTCTCAGCTGCCGGCTCGGATATGGCACCCCGACCCCTGCCGCCTCCAGCTGTGAGTCTGGCCACTGGAGGGCCCGACCCGCTGCTGAGCGACTGCATAGAGCCTGTCAGGAGGACTATTCTCAATGCTAGGGCACCATCTACTCGTAGGCAGTACGAAAACAGGTGGAAACTGTTTTCTGACTGGTGCCAAGGGCGAAATGAGGACCCAGTACATTGCTCGGTGCCTACTACCCTTGAGTTCCTGCAGTCCCTCCTGGACGACGGCCATTGTCCCGCTACCGTCAGGGTGTATGTGGCTGCTATATCAGCTCAACACGCAAGGGTTGACAACAACACAGTGGGGAGCCATAGGCTGGTATCCCTCTTTTTGAGGGGAGCTCTGAGGCTTCGCCCCCCGAACATCCCAAGGGCTCCTACATGGGACCTGCCCTTGGTGCTGGAGCCCTATGCTCGCCTCCCTTTGAACCCTTGTTACAGGCAGAACTGAGGTGGCTCTCAGCTAAGACTGCTTTCCTTCTTGCCATCACCTCAGCAAAGCGTGTAAGCGAGCTTCAGGCCTTGTCCGTGAACAGCTCGTGTCTGAGGTGGAACTCAGATGGCTCAGGTGTCACCTTATGGCCGAACACAGCGTTCCTCCCTAAGGTGCTGGCACGCTCTCATTTTAATCGGCCTATCCAGCTGGCACGGTTTGACCCCCATCAGGAGAGGGGGAAGAGAGGTCAAGACTCTTATGCCCGGTGCGGGCCCTTAGAGCTTATGTCCAGACTACCGCAGGCATACGTCAGTCTGAACAGCTCTTTCTGTGTTACGGTGGTCCTAGAAGGGGCTGTGCGCTCTCAAAACAGCGCTTGTCCCATGGATTGTGGACGTCATTGCCCAGGCATACAGCAATGACCGTCCCTTGCCACCCAGAGTAAAATGCCACTCTACCAGGAGTGTCTCCACGTCATGGGCGACCTTGAGAGGTGTGCCCCTGGAGGACATATGTGCCGCGGCCACATGGGCATCCCCGAGCACATTCGCCAGATACTACAGGGTGAATGTTGCCGCCCCTCACCCGCTGGGTGTGGTCCTCCTGCAGAGTCCACCTAGACCATCCCTATAGGGTAAGTATTCAGACTTCCTCGTGACTCTGTTGGTATAGGTCATCCAGTGCTAAGCACCGCCTCTGGCGGTCAGTAAGGATGAAATAGAACGATAGTTACGTATGTAACTACGGTTCTATGAATCCTGGATGACCGCCAGAGTTCTTGGTCACTCGGAATCTCGTGTTTCCGCGAGAAGATTCCATAGGACTGAACTCGTTGACAGCACCGGAACTTATGCCTTCTGGGGTCATACGAGGTCACACGTGACTTTATTGATATAAATATTCGACCTGCGCATGCGCGAGACAGAAGATATTCGGTGCTAAGCACTGCCTCTGGCGGTCATCCAGGATTCATAGAACCGTAGTTACATACGTAACTATCGATTTGTGCATAATGATTGCTTGACATGCGTGTCAAACAGAAAACAGACTTTTTACTCCAACACAACACAAACTGATATTCTCAAATTCGGGTTGATAAAGATATTTTTCTCCAAAGTTTATATTGAAAATCGTTGAACTCGACTGCAACATGTCAAATTAACATAAGGTAACTGTCGCACAGTGAATCAGAAACTGTAAGGGCCCCAGGAGCGCTGAGGCCTGGGGACAGCTGCTGCCTGCTCTGCCTGCTGGGTAATCAAAGCTATTTTCCAGCTACACTTTGAGTTACATTAACACAGGGACCTGTCCTTGGTACTGAAATTAGCCAATCTATTAAATAATGAGTGCTAAGAGATGAGAGCGCAAACATCTGGAGGCTTCTGCAGATCAAGACAGAAGCTTTACATAAATAACTCCAACATGACAAAACAGGGATTTTCCAGCACATTACAAAGCAATGACGAAGCCCCCCTCCTCATCAACCAGGTCTTCAAATCTGTCATCAGGTTAAAACAAGAGGGCTCAGTCTGACACAAACACACACTTAATATGCCGTTGGAGTACTACTGTATAAATGAGAGCATTCCTGCAGGCTTGCCTGTAGTTAAAGTGCCAGATCCTGCCTGGTGAACACAGAGAATAACAGACTTAGCAGGTGTGGAATGCCAGCTTTGACAGGCACACACATGTGCGCACATGTACATTATGTCGGCTCCATGTTGTAAACCCAAACACCTCCTAATGACAGATGCTTCACCCTGGGGTGCTGCTGAGGGGGCTGACCGTTGGCTTTCAGTCACGCTTACAGCTCCCCTGAAGGAGCAAGCCAAGCTGCACTCAGGTAGAAAAACATGGTAGAAAATGTATGTTTTAATATGTGACTGGAGTGCGAAAGAAAGAGGAAGCTTTAATTTTTTTCTTAACAAAAACAGGTTTGTGTTGGAGCTGTGGTTCACAACAGGAAGAGAGCGCATGAGTTCAAACAACAGATGGCATGAACCACAAGTCAACTGCTGGGTGTGAAAACACATACACAGTTATGGAGTAAATAAAAGGTTTATTAGAAAGGCACACACATTTGATCTCTGAAGATACTTTTTTAAACAAGAAAAAAACTAACTTTGTTTTTAGTCACTTGTGTTGGGGTTCACACTGGTTACAAAACATTTGGCTTAGGGTTTGAACAATGCAACTTTAAAAATAGTTTCAGTCACAGCGGCAGTTTCATTGTGATTTGTTTATTCACTCTTTCCCAGGGTAAGTAAAGGGTTCGGACACAGACACATGTGCCCGTTTGAGAATGTCAGAGCAGAGTAACATTCAGCGGTTTGGAGAAGAACCACATCCTGAACATTGTACCTTTATTTAATAAAGTATTAGCCTTTAGAGAAAATAGCAGAAAAGCCATTCCACACAGCAATGACCTGGACAGGCTGTTGTTTAAGTCATTAAAGTCACCAAACTGATATTAAAAGGCATCACCCCTGCTTAAACAAAACAATTACGCTTTATCAGCACAAAAATGTAATACTTGAAAAGTATCCCTCACAATCATTTGAACTGACGAGTCAAACTTGTGTAACTTTTTTGCATTTTAGTAAATAAATAGACAAACTCTGCCTATTTCAAGTCAAAAACGTATGACATGCGTCAAAAACAAGGCACTGTTATAAGACATTTGAGTAAAAGTTCCCAAAAGAAGACAATGAGTTGAAAACAGCATAAAAAAACTGAAGATGACTTTAAGACTTAATGTGACTCTTCCATACATAGAGGTCAAAAGCATAAAAATAAAACATACAATTCACTTAATATGGCTGTATGAGGTCATCTTCGGCATTCAAACAGCTGTGCAAATACAGCATAAAGCTAATGCTCCAGTAATCTTTTCCACCAGAAAATAGAAGGCAAAGAAAGCATTTCCTGTCAAAGATGGAGGGCATAGATGAGTCTGATGGTGCACGCGTGGAGCAGGGGATCACGAGTACAGAGCAGGAACCTGGACAAAAAAACAAACAGAATGAGGATCTGAAGAGTGTATAAGTGAGAGTATCCTCACAGACTGGAGTCTCGGCACTGAGTGAATGAGGTAGTAAACTCAACACTCCAGGGAGGAAATAAAGTCTAGCAATAGAGACAAAGGCTGCTCGTAAAATATTCATAATGACAATGGATGATCCTTCAAAAAGGCTGGGACGGTTTATGGAACATTTTATGTTGATGTGCAATAGAGGATACCTAAGACAACATCTATCTTTGAAGCACGCTTCAGAAGAGCCCAGTGATCTCCTCTGTGACCGGGTCAAGGTCGATGTCGTAGAAACAAGGTCGGGTTGGCAAGCCAGGCATGGTGCTCATCTGAGGACACAACACAAGCAGAGAGAGGGAACTTAAGACATAAGAAGCAATATCATATAATACAATAGTGCAATACAAATAGTGCAGGTAAACTGTTTACATCTAAATAGAATTAGATTTATTTAAAAAATCATGACGGTTAAGATGAAGATGTAATCCTTTATCTGTAAAACTTTGTGAATTTTAAATGTGGCTTTCGTTTCAGGTGTTTGGGTCCAATCAAATATGGTACAAAAATACTCGCAATGCAAGATTGGCTGCCCTAACCAAATGTTTTTCTATTTAAAGTATTTTACTTTTAAAGCACACAAAAAAACACTAGAAATAATTACACATTTTTCCAGATCTTTCTTGAATAAAAGTGAAAAAGTGTCCCCTGTGAATTTATTTTAGCCTTGAATTCCTATCGTAGAGACGCACGCTATGTGGGAGACAATGCAGCTGCACTGAAATATGCTTTACACACATACAAACTGTAAGCACTTTATTTATGAAAAATATAAATATACCGATACATCTCAAATAAATGATAACAAAAGATGACATGAAAGAATACACCACATTATTTCTTCCATCTGCTGAATGAAGGGACCTCCCTGATGATCAAGTACTTGCAGATGGTTATATTTTTTTTATCAGAACAATATAAGAACGTTAAGATTACTATCAAGATAATAACTGTAACCTCATATTAAAGCCTTTGCCACAACACAGCTGTTTTAAACCCAAAGACAATACGCCCCGCCTTGGTATTAAACGCATAGACAGAGAGGATCACCCCCTACAGGTTCAATAACTAGAATCTAGAGTCATTAACTCTGGGCAGACAAAGGATCAATGTGTAGACAACCTCTACTTTAGCAGTGATGAATTGAGACAATGGTGGCTTTGTTTTAACTGTCTGTGGGGCGGCTGTGGCTAAGTGGATAGAGTGCTGGACTTCAAATCAGGGGGTAGCAAGTTCGAGTCCCACTGCAGTCAGCATGTCGTTGTGTCCCTGGGCAAGACACTTCACCCCAAATTGCTCCTGTGGGGATTGTCCACAGGATTGAGTATGTAAGTCGCTTTGGATAAAAGCGTCTAACAAATGACATAAAGGGGACAACTCTCAGATACAAGACAAAGTTTGAAGGCCATATCCAAAATCATACTGGGGATAATGACTATCAATCTGATGGAGCAAGATACTGCTCGAGGACGGGGGTCAGAGATGTAGAGATAGATTCAATTGGAAGAGAAAAAAACAGAAGCAGTGGAAACTCTTCCAAATCAAATTAGTGACGTGATCAGGAGAGAGCATGTGAACGGTGGCTCACGCGTACAGCCAACGAGACCAGACGTCAACAGCACATGCTGGAGTTAACAGCCTAATTGAGAGCTTTTTTAGTTTGGTTTGGGTGCCGAAACTAATTTGAATCTTAAGTTTCCAATCAATAAATGAGTTGCCCTAGTGTCTGTGGTATGACAGATGAAAAGAAAAAATCGGTACAATTCACATGCAAGCTAAAAAGTTAATTATGTCGCTCATTAGACAGGGAGCGACATTCTTTGCGTGCCTCCTTCCCTCTGACCCAGGGCCAGTTTTATGGGCCCATTAGTGGACATAAGACAGGAGGAAGTGACCAGCCAATTTCCTGTCTGAGGAAACTGCATGTAAACCAAGGGACAGAATGAGGAGTGCATGCTTACATAATCCCACAGAGCGGATGCTAACTGCTCCCTCTTATTGTTAGCTGGTCTGATATCAACAGTGACTGCCACAGTTTCCCGACTCTGCTCTGGGTCACAACCATCAATACAGCTTTAACTAAAGATGACTCAGACTACAACAGCATTAAAGGAATTCAATATCAATGCGTCACCCTTTATTCTAATGGACACATTAGGAACAATGATGGCAGAGGGATTACTTTACTTTTCTTTTAGTTGTAACATCACAACATCCAAACACTGCTGCATGACGTCACTAAGGAACTGATCAGTGGGAGAAGCTATTCAGGTCCCTGGTCTTTGAAATAAAATTAACTTACATTTTCCCACAATGCCATGTGACTCACTGTTGAAGCACATTATACGGCTTGGAATGAAACACTCCAAGGTTAAGCACTAAACTGCATCAGAAAATATGTTTTTTCTTCCTGAATAGTCATGATGTAAAAGCATGTGTATATCACAAGATAGAAGGATAAGTAAAAAAAAAGCTAAAAAGACAACCATGTTAAGAAAACAGACGATACATCTACAGACTTTCTTTCTATTAATATTGCTGTTTCGTTCGAAAATTAAATGGCAGGGCCATACAAATGTCCAATAAGACAATAAAATGACTAACTATAATACCATAATTGTTTCCTATATTGTAAATGTATTTAATGGATCAAAGTAAAAATCATTGCTTTATTGTTAATAACAAACCGGGAGGTAGGCCATGCTGGTTGTAGTTCACACTGCTAAAGAGGACCTCCGTCCACAGAGTGAGCAACTATTACCATCAAATGTGGTGAGAAAGCATGACAAAGCACCCGTCTTGCCATCATAAATAACAAAGCAGAGCTGCAATAAAGAAATATCTACCATCGCCCCTCACCAAGACGCCACTGTTTCAGTTAGACTATACATCTCAGAGGAAGAAATGACATAACAAATTCTAAACTCGCAAAAAAAAAACTGCTTTGAAATCATTTGATACCCAAACTTCTCTCAGCTTTCTGGTCCTCAGTGTCAGGCTGCACATTTAAATATCAAAAGATGCTAAAATGTGAAGACTAACTGCCAAGGTTTGAAAGCAACAAAGGATGCGCTGTTCTGCTGCTCCTCTCCAGCCTGAGAACAAGTTGGCACTCGCAAAAACACACAACACTCCGTGGCTAAAGTTGGAAACTCCACTCAGCCAAATCAGTCCCTCCATTATGCCCAAACACAATGCTTCTTTGTCGGGGGGGAACCCTGGAGGAGACAATGTAGCTGGATATCTACCCCCCACTGATTCTGGAGGAGAGCCTCGGTCAACAACAGGCACAGAAGGGGATTGAGGGGGATTATAAAATTGTGCCATTTAAAATTAATGGAGCGTTAGAAGGAGATCAATGTTAAAATAACGGCAAGCGTGCGCGTAAACATTTAATAAACAGGGTCATTGATGCCCTAATGTTGGGCTGTAAGTTCATCCAATGACTCTTGTGAAAAATGGATGAACATAATTACCTAGTGACTAGACAGGTGGAGTTACATTGATGAGATCGAAGAGTTCACGGCTGCAGTTTGAACTCTCACCTGAGAGTGAATTGCTTCCCAGAGGGAGCACTTTGAACTTCACAGAGACAAGTCTGAGTCTTGTTTAGGACTCAGGTTAAGTGTGACTACATAAATATTAACTACCAGAAAAATATATATCAATACAACCGCAGTGTCATGTTACATCTCTACATTAGTTTGACTGTAACTGAAGTAAGACTGCAGTTGAAGAAAAGGTCAGTTTCAAAGAGGAAGAGCTGCCTGGATTCACTGAGCTAGCTGGTCTTTGGGTCATTAAATTCACCACATAAATGAAGGTCTACTTTCATCCTATGTGTGCTTTCTCTCTTAGATGTTATCACAGCGCTTTAGCCGATTTACATCTTGTCAATTATTAACCAATCCTGGAATATCCAGCCATAGAGGGGGGTTTCTATAAATCTGCAGTGGGGCAGCTCTAACGGGATATGAACTCTAAAGAGATCTATTGTTCTGCTAGCGACCCCTCCCTCACATATCTGGAGAATGACATCAGCCCCTTCCCGATTCTTCACCCTGTAAAGACCCCTAACCCCCTCAAACTCTCCCCCTTCTCTCACACTCACGCTAACCGCTTCAGGAGTTTGATTGGTTAGATTTTTCCACTTCTTGGAGTCTCTAATGACCCCAGAGTTTGGTAATTAAAAGAAAAAAACATATTATGAAGAAGCACAATTATTTTTTATTTGATGTGATGAGATGATTGCTTCAAGTTCATGTGACAGTATGTAGATGCTCACACGCTAGCCTGTTCTTGCTTTACTTTCACCCGCTACATTTCCTCCTAATGGGTCTCTTTCAACGTCTTTTCAAAAAATCTGAAATATAACCCTCTAGCAATACTGTGAAGGACAGTAAAATTGAATAACCTTGACATTTTAACCCAAAAAAAAGTTCAAATTGTCATAGCTGAGGCTGGAGAATCTCTTTGGATCAGTCTGGCAGACGGAGGCTAAGCCAATGAGTTCAAAGAGCATTTTGGAGACTTCCTTTGGGTGAGGAGTCACAGTTCAAGGGTTGTCAACGTGCCAGCGGCTCCGCGGGCCACAACAGATCAAAGGCAAGGGTTGGGAGACTGGACAGACGCTGCCATACCTTTCCCAGCATGCCCGGCGTTTGACACCTCAACCTCAGTTTATCAAAGTCCATCCCTCAGGGCACGCTGGTGAAACAGCAGGAGGCAAAACGCTCAGGAAGCTGCTTCCTTCCTGCCTGGCCTATCATCGGCAGAGAGGCTCCAGCTAGCCCAGCTCACCTCTAACCAGCTCAGTAATAAGGTCGTCAGGAAAACAAGAGGATGAAGTATGACGAGAAATGTTTATAGCACCTGCATGATCCCATGTGGTGAGATGGTCGCAGAGCTGTCTGGAGTCATGAACATAACTACTAGCTCTCTGGAGACACTTAAGAAGTAATCAAGACAAAACAAATTGAAGTCCGGGCACTTTAAGACCAGGCTCCCAAGACAACTGATTTGTACACACATCCGTTTATTTACGACGCTTATCAATCAAAACTAATTCTATCATAAAACTTTTCAAAGATAATCTGTAATGCACCAATACAACAATCTTTGGTTCAAAGACAAAATGCATATAAATCTTTGAGGGTAAACATGCCCAACTTGTTTCAGATTTGACTTAATTATTGGAATAGCTGAACTTTTCTGGCTAACTGGGTGCATTGAAAAGATGTTGTAAACACAACATTGACAGATGATCACGTTTGAGTTGATATGTTGAACTTGATGCAAACGGCTGCTTATTTGCCCAACCCGAAGTTACGTAGAAATGTAATCATTCATTTTCCTGCGGGCAAATGCTCTACTAAGACTTTTTAAATGCCCTTTTGAATGGAATTTAAGAAAACTGTCTCAGTGAGCTATAAGTCACTCAGACTGAAGTCAACATTAGCATACTGCTCTGAGCTGTTGCACTATACCGTTACGTACCGTTCCCACAAGTGGGTAAATGAAACCAGCCCCAATGCTAGCACGAACATCTCGGATTGGCAAAACGAATCCAGTGGGTACGCCCTTCTTGTCAGGCATGTGGGACAGGGACAGGTGAGTCTTGGCCATGCAGATGGGCAATGAACCATATCCCTAAATATAGGACGGAGAAAACAACATTGGTTAATATGTCTTTATGTGTGTAAGTTATAAGACACAAAAAGACAGAAGGAGGTGAGCAGCCGACAATGGGAAAGTCAGTGCTTATAATGATCTCACCTGTTGATTGTAGTAATCAATTTTAGCATTGGCCTCTGGAGTCAGCTGTATGTCATCAGCTCCGTACACTTTTTGGGCAATTGTCCTGATCTTCTCCACTATTGGCATCTATGGGGAAAACATTGCATGAGAAGCAGGTGGAAACAACATGTGGACTCAAAAGGAAGTAATCAAGCAAATTAGATTAGTGAGTACACGTCCGTGTGACGTCAGGGTTAACCAGGGCTACACAGTGCAAATGAAATCATTTAACATGTTTGAATTTTACTGTGCGTCTCATACTAGATACTGCATTCCTTTATTAGCTTCATCGAGGCGGATATATGTTTTCGGTTCAGTTTGTTTGTTTTTCAGAAAAAACTATTGGCACAATTTTCATGAAAATTGGTGGTAGGGTATAGCATGGGCCACGGCAGAACACATTACAATTTGGAGAGGATATGAATCCCAGGGCAAAAACATAATTTATTTGTTATTCAATTTGTGATATTTGGCCGTTGCGTAGGTCTGCAAAAGTTGAGTTACTTTCTAGTTTTTCATCTTTCTCTGCAGTCCCTGATTCTGGTAGCAGAGCTTCACTATACAGAATGATGTACATTACAGTATGTGCAGAGTTTAGTTTTTCAGTTATGTTGTGCTCAACTTATATCTCAGTTTCACACAAGCATAGACATCGAGAGCAGTTTGGGTGCAAATCCTGGTCCAATGTGCAACTAAATCAAGTGTGATGTGGAGACTTGAAGCCTAGAGTGCACATAAACTGAAAAACTGACTTTTTTGTGATTTTCCCTCTACAGTATCTGCTCTCACCTCTGTGTTGTACAGGAACTGGAAGTCGCTGGTTCTGCTGGCAGCCTCATGGACAGCCTTGGCGAGCTGGATGGAGCCGCGGCCGCCCTGCGCCCAGTGGTGACACGGCACAGCTTCAGATGCTCCACACTCTTTTGCTATCTCACACACAAGGTCAATCTCTGCCTGGGTGTCCGTCCTACAGGATCACCAGAGGAAACATTGTAAGCAGTGCTTGTTTGTAATGGTGACAAATTACATATTGAGATTAAGATACATATTAAAGTTACAAAATGGTGCTTTTGTGTGCTCAGGGAATGTGCAGACTATCCTATTACGGCTCCTTAGTGGTGGGTAAAGAACAGAAACCAGTACTCAAGTAGTTGTATTATTCAAAGAGAAGTATTTTTACTTCAAGTTATATTGACTCATGTTAAAGTAAAAAAGAAAGAGTTTAAATTACCTCGTAAAAAAGTCTTATCTAATCTGCCACAATTGGTGCTGTGCATGTAAGCTCAGCTAAATCTAAAACATTTTAAAAGTATTGAGTATCCCAAAGTAACTGGAGTAGTAGTTCATATATTTTATTACAGATGTACTTAAGTAAGAATAAAAACTGCAAATCAACTACATGAAACACTTTACTACATACCACGATCCATTTCTATGCATATATTGAAAAGTTGGTGACTTGTATTAGCTTGTCATTTTGTGAATGTGTGTGTCTGCATGCATCCTACTTGAAGACATTGAGCGCCACCACGACCGGCACCCCAAACAGGTGAGCTATCTGGATCTGCTTCCTGAGATTGCTGCGGCATCCGCCTGCAACCAGACTCAGATTCTAGAGGAGAAAAAGACAGAAGGAGGTCAAAAGGTCAACGCTTTATCATTGTATTTAAACTGCTTGTTGGTCGTTCACGGCATGACGTGGACTACCCCCGCCCGCTCTCGAAATACCCTAATAGAATAAACAGGTAGTATCCTACTGTTGGCAGTTAGTCATGTATCATTCTTACATTGTATACTACCATGTGCAGGAGGCCAGTTACTACAGAGCACATTAATAGCATATTGTGCAGCCAGATACTCCCAAGTTCGGCCGCAGTAATCCAATCATGCACTGTGTGTGTTGTGTGTGTGCGTGCCTGTGTGAGCATGTGTGTGTGCATGCAGCCCCTGGCTCAGAGCAGAAAGGCCATGAAGGTCCCATAAATTAATTTCCCTGGCTCTGTTTTTCCCCAGTACTTCTGGTTCTTGTTACAGGCTTCAGAATTAACTTATATTGCTTCATTATTTACTCAGCTGAACCTGGCCAGTGATTTTAGCCAGATATGAGCTCCAACCCACACTAACACACACTCATACACAGGAAGAATCCCACCTCTACTTTGTAAAAAACCACGAACCCGGAAACCCAAAGCAAAGGTTGCATTTGTGCTGTTAATCAAATAAGTGCTCTTAACCATGTTAGTGGGGGAGGTATGTATGCTTGTAGGCTGGGAATCAAATGTCCGAGAGAATAGAGCTGATCTCTGTAAAATCTCTATATATGTGTGGAATGATGGCTTATTTCCCTTGGCTAATGCTACACACACACCTAGCATAAAGGATTTGATAGGTGATATGAAATATTGTGTGTATTGACTGTGTTGCACCAATATGTAGTGAGTCACCTCCATGCAAGTCATCCCGATCTTTTCTTTCTTTAAAGTCACGATGGGAATGTCAAGCGCATGATCTCATGTCAGTCAATCAACAACACAGTCACACAAACAACGTGATGTTATTGAGCACATGATTGTTCTATAAGGGGAGCCTTGCATTAGCCGATGACATTTGAAAGCTTTACATTTCCTCAAAACATCCTGACCTTTACCACTAAATGTAATAAAACAAGCTCAGTTCATTACTTAACTTGATTTTAAGTTTATGTCATTATGTTTCCTTTCTTACTCCTTTTGGTTACAGTGGCTATGCTTTTTTTTATGTGTATACGCGTGTGGATTTATGCTTATTCGCTCATACCTCATCAATGTACTCTTTAGGAAGAGGTGCGCCTGCCGACACCTGTAAACACACAAAGAAAACAAATAAACACACTTCAGTATTATATCACATTCTTCAGTGCGCTATTATATATAGCATTTAGTTTTGTTAACCACATGATGGAGTATTTAGTCATTAAAGGACACTGAAACCTTTATGTAACCTTGTGATTTGTCTAGTATCTAATGTATCTTTCAGTTTTTTATACTGCAGATGGGTATTTACAAAAAATACTTTCAGAGATTGTATAAACTAGTTTACTTATCAATTTCTACTGAGTTACAGTTTTTAACCATCCAGCAGCTTTTATCATGACCACTCAAAGCACATTTTCATTGACCTCGGGTGATTGAGACACAGTGTGATATAACAGTGTGATATAACAGTGTGATATTCTAGTTTAGGCTTTTGAAAACACCTATGCCTTTGATTGTTTAATTGTACAACATCTGTTGAGAAAATGTACAGGAGAAAGACAGGCTGCATTCCACATTATGAAGTCTAAGGCAGCATTATGGACTGAAAATATACAGACATCTGGTGCAATTAAATTACAGTGTGTTATGTAAACTTACATTTGGGCCACCGCCATGCATCTTTAATGCTCGGACTGTTGCAACCAGCACCACCGCATTTGGCCTCAGCCCTGAAGCCCGACACTTGATGTTAAAAAACTTCTCCATCCCGATGTCTGCTCCAAAACCAGCTTCTGTCACTGAGGGAACAGATTTCAAAAGATTAACATTTCTAACAAAGTTTACTGGGTATAAATACGATTATTCAGCATACAAAAGGGAGGTAAACGGTGTGTACTCTTTAGGTGAAGACTTTGCCAAATTAATCCTGCACATGAATTAAAAAGGTTGGTGAGGGTTATGGTGATATGTTACATAATGCTGATCTCACCTGTCTACATTTACTCATTCACTAGTATCCTCTCTACCTAATGTAATGTAATTATGTTTTAACCACATTTATCTTCAAACCAACTTTATATTCACAGCTGGGTTCAGGCAGACATCTTTAAAGAATCATGGGGAAAAGAGGGAGTCTGACTGTGTTTCTGTCTGAACAGCAACACTGAGCTGAGTAATGTATTCACAGTGAGGTTCCCTAAAGACAGAGCGCCTCTGATATGGACGTCCCTACACACAGGCCTCTTGAACAGGATCCAAGCAAAGCAAATAGTCCACCTGGAGTGAAGGCCTTGTTAAGATAAGGTTTCCTGTTACTTACTGTGTGTTTGTGTGTGGCACCATTGTACTGAAACACTTGCTGGCGGGCTCAAGCTAGAGTTAAGGTTGATTTCACGCCTTTCTTGTGTATGGAGGGTTTAACGACTTCTGGTGTATTTGAACCATAGTAGGGAGAAAAAAGCTGCACATATAACGGCAAAAAGGTCGACCTCCAGATCTGCTTTTAGTGTTCTGTGGGCAGTTTTATTTTGTATTAAAAAAATGCAACATGAGCCTGCCATGTGATGTCTAGACTAATTTGTCAATGTGACCCTTTGTTAGCAACTTACATTTGTGACACCTAAACCATCAATAGAACTTTATGTGGATGTTTAACTAACAAAAAAATGATACATTAAGTGTGTTTTAGCCCTTAGTTTTCAATAAAACACTAGTTAAGCTTAAACAGACCATTTCATAACTTAACAATTCTCAGTAAGAAAAACAAACTGCATCAACTGTTGTTTGTTCCTCAACAAAATACTCAAAAGTGATTTGTTAGAGAAAATTAGTTATGCTTTGTCATTTAAATCAGCTTTCTTTAACGAATATGGCTTGTCAAAGCGTGACTCCCTCTGTGTACGGCAAGAAAGCAGTGAAAATGCTCTATTTGAAAGGCTAAACAAATATTGGTTGAAGCAGAATATTTCTTTTGATTACAATTTTATTTTAACGTCTTAGTTTTCAGCTTTACAATGCTCTAGTTGTCTAGAGTTACTGGAAACGTTTGAATTACACAAGCAGCCACAAGTGGAATCATAGTGCAGATACGACAATTTTATATAACTGATACACGTGAGACATGTATGTTGTCCAACCAATTTCATTTAACATATACATTGTCTGTTTAATCTCTGTGTGGGCAGCCTGTGTATTGGACACAATTACCATCAGCTAACCCTCATATCATTTAATTCAATTTGAAAGATATGAATGCAATTAGACTCGGAAGCATATCAGGATAACAATTCAATGAATGGCTTTTTAAATGTGTTTGTGCATTTGCAAAGAAGATGAGATCTTTACAGTAAATTGTGCAACTTTATATAGTTGACAAAGATTCCAGTAAGAAATGACTTATTCACTGTAGCTTAAAGTGCGTGTGGTTGACGCTTATTAAAAGACCTTCTCTTTGAGGTTTTAGTGAGTGTTTCAAATAAGGAATGCGTCACTCTGCATGCTCTTTGGAGTTGTCTGCATTAGTAGTAAGAGTATGATTTATTTCACCAAAGACGCAAGAGTAAAACAACTCAAGGTAAGGATGCTAGCAGAGAGGTGGGAAGAGAGAAAAGAAGTGGGAAGTGACAAGAAGCTGATATAAAAACTCCCCTGTACAACACACTGGCCCTTTAACAGTTTCTGGCAATATAAATGACATTGTTGACGTTACGCAGAAATTGAAGTTTGGGTGGCCTTGGCTGCATCATCTCCATCGCAAAAAGCCTTTCTAAGTAAAGAGCAACAAGTAAAGCCTAAAGGGATGAGAACAAGAATGTAAATACATTTATTTGGCTACAAATTGGCCACTGACGGAGCGTATTGTTCCCGTTAGCCCAACACTAGAGCTCTGGCTTTCATACTAAACTAAACCAGCTTTCCAATAAAGCTCACATTCCTAAGTTTATGATTTGTGTATATTTCCATAAAACTGAGAACAAGAGTATGCAGAGAAAAGATAATTGGGGTGGGGAATAGTGAAAACAAAGGCTATGAGTATGTAATGACAGTTAGTATGACAGGCTTTCCACTACAACAGTTCACCAGGCAGGAGATTGACCCCAGAGGATGTCACGAGGAAACACTTGCAAGCTTCCTGTTCTGCGGGACAACCTTGAACTGACCGAGAGCAGGCGGGGACGAAGAGGTCGGTGTTGTTGTGAGTGAAGAGGAAGCTGGATGGTGTTACCACAGTCATAGCATTGGGATCAGCACCCGTGCCAAAACACACTTGCAGAAAGGACTGGAAAGTAGGCTAACACAACCATCTATTTCCTGCTTGGGTTTTCCAGTTAGATTTATTTTTGCTTAGCTGTGCTGGAAAAAAAGGTGGTATTTTCATAGTTGAATAATGTAGTCTTCTTTAAAATGTAATAAAACAAAGATATTAAAGTTACAATGACATACAACAAATCAAAATAGCAAATCTCTATTGGAAGAGGCCCATTTTCAGTACGTAACAATTGTTTCTTATTAATTATCCCAACAACAAACTAATCAATTAATCTATTTGTCATTTCAGTATTACTTTTAAATTCATATCATTATACTATGTGAGGAATGTATTTATCGTGCACCTGTTTGCATATGAAGTACTGATTCTGATTCACTAATCATGCTTAAATGCACATTATAAACACAAATCTAAGATGAAGAAGTTAAAGACAATTTGACTAACTTAAATAACCAAAGTAATGAATGTCTTAAAGACAAGTTAAAACAATGGCAATGGTGTAATGTTGAGATGGTTTTTAAAATGTGGTGATTGGGTGTAGAGCTTGAAATATTTGACATGTTGAACATATCATCATCATATCTCACGGACCACCACGGTTTAGGGAGGCTCTGCGGTTTGGGAAAACTTACAGTAAGTCAGTGTCAGAGGGTTATCTGCGTTCAATACTCCAGACTGTTAACGATGCAGGAATCCTTCAAATCTGGCAAGTGAAATTCATCCACCAGCGACCCCTCTACTGGCAGCATTTCTCCATTTCAAGTCCAGATTCCAAAGTGACAGGAAAAAAGCGTGATGAAGCATGGCCACGAGTATGTTGATACACACCCCAACTACCCTCAGTGAGTTCACAGAGAGTTTATTTACTTCCTTCCTTATTTTAATCAGGTTTGAGTATTATACATTTGAGAACGTTTTAAATAGGGGATATTGGGTTATTTAAATGACATGTAATCCCCTAAGAAAGAGGATGTGGCAAACTTGATGGCAAATGCTTATTCACACGTCCAACAGAATTAGAGCAACATACGCATTGATTTGGGGTTATGTTTCTGGCCTTGTGTTTATACAAGTCAAGCAATACAAGTTTACTGTTAGGTCTGTTTTGGTCCCTACAAACTTCGACTATGTTCTGCAGTCAGTAGCTACGTTTTTTTCCAAAGAGCTTTTTTCTACAAATGGCAGCCTGCTGTGTCAGAAACAAGTTTGTCGAGACCAGTTAGAGTTAACCAAACAAATAAACTGCAGAGAAAGAAGTAACGTCGTAATTCTACTAGTTTACAGACTATACTTGTTTTATTTGGAGTTCATGGATTTGCCTTTATTATGCAAGTGCATGATAAATCACTGCTGAAAATGTGAGTGTGCTTTCCATTGCCCCTCTCAAAAGTGATTTAGCTAATCTAGCTAAATCCTGTTTGACTGTTGGGATGTCATCATGTTTCAAGATCTTAACCGTTACTTTGAAGTGTACAATGTTCTCAAAACCAATAAAAACTAAGACCATTACTAAGAAAAAAGGACCCAAGCTGTAAATTCTCTAGTTTTATCATCAAGTGAGAGGATAAATCTGTTTTGTATTATCTAGTTTTCTAAATCGGAGTATAAATCCAGTTTATAACCTTAAACTTGATCATAACACTAGATAACACCTTGGTAAAAAGCAAAGAGTTGCCTTGTTGCTCAAGACTTTTTATACATTTTCTTAACTTTGCTGTGGTGTTATTTTCAGTGCTGCCAGTTAAAAAAGGCATCAGGGAAAGAGCCTGAGCCGAAAGAGGGGGGTACATGCATCCCAGCTGCAGAGGGAGGAAGAGGAGGGAGGTGGAGTTCCTGGCATACCTGAGAGTCAGGTAACAAACACACAGACGGGAAAGGGAGGGAACGAGACGAAGGGAGGGAACGAGACGAAGGGAGGGAACGAGACGAACAGATGGAGAACGAGCGGGGTGGAGAGGTGGATGGAATTAAACCTGCTCCAGTGTTGTGAAACCCAACACTCTGCTCACGCTGCATCTGCCCAGCTCACAGGTGACAGCCTGTGTAAATGTTGTGTATCACCCTTCTCCTTTTACCTGTTATTGCTCCTACACAGAAAACCTTTCCCAAATACACATAAATATAAGCTTTGATGAGCTTTGCACGTCCATCAAATTCACCTGACACACTGGAAAACACACACACGTGTAAATTCCACACATATTTCTGCAGCCAAAGTAAAGGAGGACGGAAAGCGAGCAGCAGGAGAGATAGACAGATAAAAATGGGAAATATTCAAGTATGCTTTGACGTTGAAGGGATTAGTGTGGTTTACTCTAAAGCATTCCAGGGGCTCTTAAGATTATCAATCAGCTTCCTTCCTCTCCGGTGTGTTTTTTTTACGCAATCTCTCCGACTGTTTCCTAGAAAGTTGCGCAGTGGCAAGACACCAGAGCAGCACACTAAGTCAGTTCGAACAGAGCCAGAACCAGAACTAAGATGAATGTAGGCCAAAGGTTGCAGCAGCGGGGGAGCAAGTTGAAGTTCATGACTGGAGAAAATTGTAAATTATAATTTAAGCTACCCTGCTAGGGAAGCTTAAGCATTAAATTCCACATCTGGCGCTTCTAGACTCTACAGTTAACATCTTGTTGTCTGACATCCCCACAGGTTTTGTGGGTGTGCATCTGCTTTAGCTCGTGTGTGTGTGTGAGATCTGTATGCGTGAACAGTGAGTTCTTACCCACAAAGCCGTCTCGACCGACCAACTTCAAAGCCAGCTTGTCTGCCAGCACCGAGGAGTTGCCATGGGCGATGTTGGCAAAGGGCCCAGCATGGACAAACACTGGCGTACCCTGCAACAATTAGAGGGGCTCAAAACATGCAGGAGGAGTCGAGAAAACATTGAAAACAGGAACTCACTCTAAAAACTTTAATCAAGGACTTTGCAGTTCTTTCATTCTAAATGCAACATCTTTGAGAAGCTTAAATAAATATTGAAGTGTGGTTGCACTTGGGCTGGCCCCATGTTTGTCTAAACAATCAACACAAGTTAAGAGGTGCTCGACTGGCATGGCAGCCTGACTGTGGGCCAAGCTTCCTTCCACTGCTGATTTTAGGATTACTCCCTTAAGACTGGACACACACAAACTAAAGGTTACTGCCTCTTTCAGACACTCAGGCTAGTACAGTAACTTTCAGCGAGACAGTGCAAAATGCAATACACTTCATGATCATGTTATATGCCCACTAAGTTCTGATAATAAATGCAATAGGTCACATTTCTAGAAGTAGAACTCTGACTTTAAGACCTCACAGTCTAACTGTTCATTTCTCTGTAAACTTTAGATACCAGTTCTCTATCAGAAACCACCCATGCAAGTAACATACATTTAAAATAGCCACAATATGAATAATGAAGTTAAATGGTTTAGAGCAGCGGTTCCCAACCTTTTTCAACTCAGGGCCCACTAAGAATCTAAAACATTATCGCGGCCCACATTCAACCACAAACAATACGGAGGCTAAATAAAGTTCTGATTGGTCAAATCAGAACATGTGACACGTTGTTAATCCAGTAGAACAGACCGCTGTCAAGGACTGTAATGGCCGTTGCTAAAGGATCAAGAAAGAGAAAGTAAAAAATTAAAAAATTAATTAAAAATTGAAATGTTTCCACACAAATCATAATGTTTTGCAAATTATTTGGCGGCAAATATTGAATTTACATTTACACCCTTTAATATGTTATTGGGCTTTTAGATAAAGACCGCACACATTTAATAAATACAACTATTCTTCTGGCTAAAATACATATTTTTAAAAGTCAATCAAGGAGTAATCTTAATTTAAGGTGTTTGAAGAGTAGATTAAAAATACAATTTATTTTTGAAAAAATGATTGCCACAAAAATCAAAGGGTGGCTCAACACACCATGACATGGGAAATAATTAGCTCTAACAAAGAGTGGGATTAAAGGAACAATAAATATGCTCGCCATGTTGTGTTTTTGGTGGTTTTTGGTTGTCAACCAATTTTTGTGTGTGTGATCCTACTGACTGCATCTTTATTTCTCCTGTTTTTGTTCTGTTTTTGTCTGAGATTGGAATGTCATCTCCTATATATTATTGTTATGTCCATGTTTGTGTTTTTAGCCTGTACAAAAAAAATATAATAATAATAATTTGGCGGCCCACTTGCAATGCCTCCGCGGACCACTAGGGGGCCGCGGCCCACAGGTTGGGACCCGCTGGCTTTAGAGACTTCACAGAAATGTTCTCAAAATGGATGGATGGATATTCATGGCATGATATTTTCACAACATAGTTTTGCGAGTGTGCAGTTATCTCTTTGGGTTTGCTGTGTTTTCACAACATTAATGTGTTACCTTGGATTTAAGCTTTTGTATCCATTAAAGCCGTTTGCATTCAAGTGTTTAAAAGAATAACAAAACTACCGTCTAAAAGGAGAACTATCTAAGAGTGTTCA
This sequence comes from Dissostichus eleginoides, assembly GCA_031216635.1. NCBI lineage: Eukaryota > Metazoa > Chordata > Actinopteri > Perciformes > Nototheniidae > Dissostichus > Dissostichus eleginoides. Next base: position 18,478,131 of record CM062281.1, on the reverse strand, counting down.
TGACAAACATATAAATACCTCAATATTTGTTTACAATAGCAAATAAGGGTATATTCTTCTTAGCTAAGTTGAAACTCTGCCACTACAGGCTAAAACTCAAAGCCGCTGTCAGCTTACAACAGCAAACCTGAGCTGAAATGCTTAGGGGACAAACTCTGTAACTTAGAGAAGGCAACAAAGAATACGCATACAGAGAAAAGGTCGACTGCACCACATCACAATACTTCCGCTACACTCATGACCGACTTTACAAAAGGAAATTACTAAGAAAACTAGTCAAGAAGAAAACTGGGGAAAGGCAATTGACACTACACTGCATGTGAATTCCTTGAGAGGGAGGAAAAAGGAAGGATGGGAAGGACTTGCATGATTTTCTAAGCTTTTGTTTGCATACCTCTCCCACTGCCTGCATAAACAGCCTCCCCTCGGAGGAGTAAATCAGCCATTTAACAAGGCTCTGACAAACGCTGTCTGTTCCTCTATGTAATGTAGTAGTAGAAATTACAGCTGCATTAAACTGCATTAAGACAAAGAAAGGGTACACGGATAAATGATTCACATCAGAAGAAAAAGAAAAAAAGGGTGAAAAATATAAAAGCAACATTTTTGTACCTATCCAGTCAAAACATATTTCTTTGTTTATACCAATGGAAAGACAACACACGTCATACATAGCGTGGATTTCCATGTGTGTTTGCAACTCCTGAACTTTTAACTTGACCCAGTAGACTTTCTACGTAAGTACATGAAGGAAATAGTATCTGGCAATGAATAAGCCACTACAGGGTAATGAAAGGGAAAAGAAATGAGAAGCAGAGTGTGTCCCCCCTTCAGCTGATGGACAAGAGGATTAGAAAGACTAGGGAAATGAACAAAAACAGGAAGATGGAGATCATGTCCTGGTTTCCTCTTTGTGAGCATCTCTTGTACTGTCCACTACACCAGCTGCAGACTAGTGCTACACTAATAAAACATTCCCAAGCTTATTTTCAGACAGCACAGGGATGCAAACCTAAGAGCAGTCCCATGTCTGATTGTGTGATATGCTCTACTGCTTCTCCCCAGGAAAGATGCATGCGGTCGTTTCGGCACGCCACGTAGACAGGATGTTTGAAAAAACGCAAAGGATGACTGAGGTCCGCTTAATAGACACGTACGCAAAGAGTGAGATAAAAGACTATTTTTCTCTTGTGCTATGTTTCCTCTAAACCCCATCTGAAATAACACATGTGCTCTAACACACACACACACACACACACTCACTCACACCAGCTTCCATATGCCAACTCTATTCTCATGTGTGCATCTGTATTCAACACAAACAATGACAAGTGAAGAGGGCATAAAAGGGCACAGGCGGTCAAGCTGGATGGAAAATTCTCACGGAGCTCAGAGGCCCTGACAGTCCCGATACCAGCTCCCTGACCAGAATGACAGGAAACCCACACAGGAAGCGGTTTCACACAACAGGACCGCAATGCTTCCTCCAAAAAAACATAGAGTAACCAAATCTCTGCTTCGTGCACCACTCCGCCCCCTCTGCACCCCCTGAAAACACCCAGTCTGTGTTTATCCTCCCCGCCCAGTAGCCAGTTTACCAAGCTTTCTGTTCAGAACAAACAGACAGAAAATAGCCAGGCAACAAACACACAAAAGCCGTTAGCGAACAGCATGACTGCTAACATTGTTAACTTTAATGACTTAAATCAATCCAACAGGAAAATACACTCGTCGCGTTCAGAAAAACCTTTGGCCCACAGCTCAGTGACTCAGACTGTAGTTAGAATATTGTAAGTCGAGAGCTTCAACATCAAAGATAAAGCAGATGCCTTTGTCTAGATGAAAAGACTCTTACACACTGCCAAGGCACCAGAATGAGACGATAAGTACTGCAGCATCACGTTTAAAAGAAGAAAGTCTCATTTCAAGGACAAAGAAGGATTTTTTTACTATTGAAAAAATTCCTCTTTACCAAAAACCCTAAAAGTGGAAATGGGTAACTAGTGGTTTCTCAAGACCATTTCCAACACAGTGAGACCAATAATGGCAAATCAACAATAAATAATTCTGATTAAATATATATACTCGTAGAAGAATTTAAATGACAAATATGTTTATAATAAATTTGTATTCAGTTTATTTGATTCCAACTGTCTGGATTTGTCAACAAAAAAAAAAGGTGTTTAAATCCAACTATGAGATAAATAAATAAGAAATGTCGGCATCGGTGTGTTCCATCCCAGTACACTCATACAATTTAGTTTGCAGCTAAAACATGTTTACGAGTGCAGCACCTCTTCAATAAATACAAGCACGATCTTCTTAAAAAAATGAATGTATCTTCTATGAACTTGGTACTTCTTTCAAGTGGGCTCTGCTGTACCGGAGAGGCCAAAGATTCATTCTAGATGTCTGGTTTGTTATCGGCTCCTTCAATCCTTTAAACCTCTAAACTAAACTTCCTCTCCATTTTTCCATCCATCACCTTAAGGGTTGGGCTTTCTTCTCTTGCTAAGGGTCAGCTTAGTCTTAGTGTGTACATCATGAATTGTTTATGTGCCGGTGTGATCACATGTCCAGTTATCTAATGGTAAAACGCTAAATGAAAGCCAGACGCTATAAGGGGAGTTAGATATAAGTAGTCAAATTAAGGACAGTATGAATCTGGATGGCCTCTGAGGGCTCCACCTGTCCTCTGCACATTGCTAAACTGCTGTTAAGATAAAGAGCCATGGGAGGCAATCGATCACCCTTTCTTTAAAAGCTCTCAGTGGAGGCTTCACTTTCTTTTCTCTGACAGCAGAGGTAGAATACTGCAAACTGTCAAACTTCCCTGTGGACTGCCAGCCTATTCATTCCACAAGATATTCAGCAGAAGACGCTCAATAGAGAAGGATAACGACTATTTAAATGGGGTTATGTTTGTGCCTCACCTCGAGGGTCTGCATCAACGTGGGCTTGATGGCATCTTTCATTAACACCGCCAGCGCTCCGCTCACACCCTGACAGGGAGGAAGAAAGGATATTGAAATTGTAAGTTGGAAACAAGAACAAGTTATAAAATGTTACCACAATAATACTATTTTTTTGGAGAATGGTTATGATAATAACTGAGACTACAGTCAATTTGTATGAGCTTACTATCCCAACATTCTTAGCGCTCTCCACACACTAACAGACATTTAGCATAGTCATATTCCCCCGGGGTTTGGCTCTGGGGTGTGGTGATGTTTTTGCTTTCAGCCTAATTAGGGACACTAATGTAACTTTATATAGGATCCTCCTCTACAGCTCTGAAACAATACAGACCGCAGTCTTCAGGGGGAAACCAGAACCAGCTGACCCCTGAAATGGATCCGGTGAGAGGTGCGAAAAACATGGTTTACATCTTAATCGCAGGTTACACCTACATTAGACACATGCTGTTGTGAAGAGGGGAAGTGGTACGTTGGTATTTCTGGTACAAGTGGGAATTCATAAGCTGCATATTTGACAGAAAATGATGACGATGATGAATTATGTGTCACTCATTCTGTACACCCAGAAACACCCATAAGGGTCCAACGCCACAGGTTTCCCGAGCTAGAATGTAGCACACACCTAACCATCACACGTCTTTCCGCTTAGTAAAGACATAGAAAGATTCATCTGGAGATTGCAGCAGACTCAATACTTTAAAATTCAGAGATGTAATGAGGAAAACCCGTCAGTTCTTCAGGATTAAAATCCACTCTCTCTGAATGACACGACCACACAGTAACACACACCAGGTCCTCTGCGGTGATTGGCTGCCCTGAGCGGCTGGTCCCCACCACCATGCGGGCCAGTCGGTTTTTCATGTCCACCAGGCTGTCTGCCAGCGCCAGGATGGCCATGATCTCGCTGGCCACAGCGATGTCAAACCCAGTCTGAGGAAGAGTGAGGAAACCAGAAACATTACACACATTGTAAACCAGCAGGGCAACAAATTAAAGTATTTGTTCTGTGGCCTGCAGAGACTTCACATGCATTTCCCAACCGTGAAATGGAAACGCAGCAATGTTGTTTTGTATGAAATCCTGAGAGGATTACACTTTTTGACTAAATAGATTTGACTTTATATTAATAGGCCAGGACTTCTTGGAAAGGTATGATCGTTTAGAAAGGGAATGAAATGTATCATCCCTGATTCCATCAAATATTACAATCACACTGTAGGAAGAAACAAAAGTGGGAACCTTTTGGCTAGAAGACCAGATATAATCTAGACAGACCAGCCTTATCACATGGGCCAGAGAATACGAGTCATATGATCATGGCCTAGTTTTGGAGTGATAACCATGGGGAAATAAATTACCATTAACATGTTTAACTACTTCTTGATGGGACTTTCTGTATTGATTAATGTCAAACTAACAGAAACAGGAAGAAACTAAGAAAACAAGTAAAATTAGCAAATGAGGGATTTCCATAGGGAAGAAAAAGCAGTCACCATTCTTCGTCACAAGTAAAAGAAACATAACTTAAACCACATTAATCCACAACGGTTCTACTCCCACTCCCATTGATAATACCCTGAGGGACTATAGTATGTCCAATGATGGAGGGAGGTGGAGGACAGGGGAATGAAAAGGGAAACAGAATGGATGAACTGATGGCAGTAAATGTAAACATGTGCTGAACCAGCTCAGAGGCTTTTCCAGCTGTGTGTGTGTGTGTGTGTGTGTGTGTGTGTGTGTGTGTGTGTGTGTGGGCGGGTCACTTTTCTCCTTCTTTAAACATTTGCTTTCACTTAAACCCGCTTGCTTCCCATTGAGGTGAAGTGTTTATTTACAGGATTTTTTCATTTAGCTGTCTTTACTACAGACATCTGGGGGAAAGACATCTGGGCTTTATCATGGACAAATGAGAGCGAGATGTGTCTGGGTGTGTGGGAAAGGTTTTATACACTCATCCTCATTTTACTGTACAATCACTCAAAGGCAGAGGCAACCTGTGACACGTTGATAAAACCTACGTTGCATTTTGGCCCCCATTACTGTAATATTGAGTGCAGTAATGACAATTTCATATCTAGGTATGGTAATTTATTATATGACTTTATGTGAATGTATGACTTTTAAGATGTTTGTTCGCTTTTTTTAAAGACATTTAAACATGTTATTTAGTGGAGTGGATGGCTGCCAGCAGTGTTTGACAACATGTAATGACAATAAGCATCTTCTTGTATTTTTCTATAAAAATTCAAAAAGCGTCTTATATTCAGAAGAATGAAGATTGTGAAGGCATGAACGCCGCATACCTCTCTGGCCTGTCCTTTTTCGGTGCTCGCCTGTCCAACTGTGATCTTCCTCAAGAAACGGTCATTTGTGTCAAGAACTGGAAAATGAAAAACATAAAGATGTTAGTTGCGTGCAACATTTGTCATTGAAATCCACTGCATTGTTTAAGAAAACATCAGTGACAGTTCTCAAAGTAGTAAACTTGATCTGATACCTCAGACCCTAAAATGGTATGTTGTTACAGCCTAAAAATGTATTTCCCCACATGTTGTTAAATGAACTCAAAGGCACATACACAGTCTTGCGCACAGACATGATAACTTTAAAGAAGACAGATTCTTATTGGTAATGGTGAGTAAGTGATGACACGTTAAAAGTGCTTGGGATTTGCTTCTTGAAGTTTCTTCGCTCAGCATTAAGCCTACTGTCTGATAGTGTGGTCAGATATTTGTGGCTATGTTTTTACAATGAACCGGGAAACCACAATCCTCATGTTGGTTTGATGTAATGGAAGGGAGAGTGAAAAAACATGGTTTGTTACATGAACGAATAGACACAGACACACCCGTGTAACATCGGGTTGTAAATCTGTTTTTAATCTCCAGGGTTCGTCTTTTAGGAGTGCCCTCTGGAGCCACTGGAGTAAATACCACATCAGTCATAGCAGCACCCGGCTGGCTGCTCTCACTGACAACTTTAAACCAAACACAGCTACCACTGAGGTAACTATTCCCACTCCTGCCACACACTACACATTTATTACCCTGTGACTGATGACTTTGACGCTTTTACATTAGATGTGTGAAATCAATATGAACAAAAGGGCCATAAAGAGCCATCATAGTCCATTTTCATTGACGAGAATAGCAACAAAGCGTGGAGAATATTAATTTGAGAACGTGCTATATCAAAGAAAATCTATTTTAACTCAAGAAAGCGTTTATGGACCATGAGATGTTGGTCAAGAAAATGGCAATTAGATTTGCATGATAGTCATACCGGTCGTTGTGTAGCAAGCATAACCATTATTCTTATTTTCAGTTTGACTTTTAGATGTTATTTACTCTTTATTAAGTTTTAGCACGACCATTTCATCCTTACTGGAAATGCGTCATTATGAAATCAAGCTTAAAATCTAATCTTCTGCGTCTTCCTCCAAATCAAAACATCCCTTTAATTAAGAAATGTTCGTGCTTTTGTGCACGGCCAACAACATACGATGTCACCATTTAGTAAAACAGCAAGCTGCTTGATTTGTTAATCATATCGTCAACTCAAACCACCATCTACATGTGATAAGAGCGGTTGAGGCTTCAAATATATCTCTAGTTTTATGGGGAAGAAGCAAAAAAGATTGAGAACCAACTACATTAAGAAGCAAAAACAAATCCTGGTAAACATTTAACAGATTCAACCTACTTTATTTTCTCAGCCATTGTTAGGGCAACCAGAGATAATGTAGAGAGGACATTCAGAATGTTCCTTTAGATACCTCTCTGCCAGGTGATCTTGGAGGGGTCAAGGTCAAGACGAACAAAGGTGCTGATTTCCTCGGCTGATAGAGACGCAGGATCTATTTTATTGATCCCTAGACGCTGGAATTAAAGAGAGAAAGATTGGAGGATAATGCTTGGCTTCACAGACATGCATTTGATATTTCAGGATAATCTGCAGGACACCGTATCATCCCAAAATGTTTAATACAAATCCTAAATGACTACGAGTGAATCATCTTACTGTGAGGTTCAAAAGGTTCACTGGGAGTGCTATGTTTAAAAACACACACAACTCTTTATCCCTCACTCTGTCCATTAAGACCAATGAATATTTTATAGTCCGTTTAACTTTTCATCGCAGAGACTTTCATATAACAACAAACATTCCCATGTTCAAGCTTCACCCTCCTATCTCAATAACATGTGTCATATTCACCTTGTCTACTACAACCTTTTATTAAGGATTTTAGTATTAAAAGCTCAAAAACAGCTTATACTTGTAGACATATAGAAAGGAGCTTCAGCAGACATTAACGCATACGTGGAGAAGGATGTGGTGGCGAAAAGAGGGTTTTTAAGATAAGCTCACCGAGGACCCCTAGTGGACAAAACTGTTTTTTAAAAGCTCAACACAAAATGCTTTTGGCTAGTAAGGATTGTTGACGCAAGTGATTCTGGCACTGCGGTGTTTGGACTCACCCTCAGCCTGGAGATTTGGATAGGGGAAAATCTTCTGGCTCCATTCACTGAAGGGACCAGTCTATTGAAGAGGGCCTTGGGGTATAAGAAAAACAATTTAAGTACATGTATATGCATATAAAGTACATCTAATTGCATCTTGAAGAAAAAACGTGAATCACAGCAAATACACAATCGCATCATTCGATTGGTAAACTGTTTCTGTAACACATGTTTGAGGCTTCCCTGTGACTACTCATTGATATGAGAAGATACAAATATTGTAGTATGTACAATCAATATTTTACAATAAGACATTATTTCCACTCATAAATCACAGAATAACACATCGAAATAGCAATCCAGGTCAAAACAACAGTTTTACTTTGTTTGGTGGTATAAGAATAACGTATTACTGGGTGACATCATCACATGGTCACCTTGTCTGTCTGCGTTGCTTCGTGCAGCATCCTGGCATCGATGGCTGCTGCCACCAGGTTGTTGGCTGCTGTGATGGCATGAATGTCACCAGTCAGATGGAGGTTGAACTGAAGGGATAGAAGAGGAACAACAAGCCAAAAAAAAGAGAGAAATAGAGATGACGGGATTAGACTCAAGAGATCAAAGCACTATTGATGTAATGTAGAAGTACACATTGTTGGTTTAGATAAGTTGAGATAAAACAAGGATGAGGTTATGATGCTGAAATCAAACCATTAGTATCACATGATTAATGTTGCTACATACAGACACTAGGTCTTTTAAAATATTAGGACAAATGTTATCTCATTTTGGCAGCAGCCCTTTGATTTAAATGGAAACAAAACATTGAAGTAGTGAGAAGTAGGAGTGGTAGAAAATATAAATCTTTAAAAAGCCAGTGTTTTGTTATGAGAAAAGGAGGCTACCTTCTTGCAGGCTCTGTGTCTGCAGCTTAAAAATCAGACTCCATTCCTCTCACCCCTTCCTGCTTCACAGACAGTGATTTAGTCACAAGCAATATTATGCTACAGCTCCAGGGTGTAAAGTAGTTTGAATCCCTGCATGTCTTAGGCCTTTGAAGCCAGCATTAGTCCTGCTAGGGAGCAATGAGAGTGTCTGTGTGTCTTACCTCCTCCATAGGAATGACCTGGGCATATCCCCCTCCTGCAGCTCCCCCTAGGCACAAAGAAGAGGTAGCACAGTCAGAGGCTGACAAACAAGACAGGGACACACAAAGGAGGAATGCTGAGTGGTGGACTTTGAGTGAACTACTCCACCCCTGCACAAAATGTAGCAGGGTATGAAATGCTAGCCTCCCGCTGACAAAGATAGCTTATCTATCACACAGTGATACTGCTGGAGAGATTCCTAGCTGCTGGTTTGGGCGCCTGTCTGTGGCCTTGTCCAAATCCCACTAAATGTATTCGAATCGGAAGAAAAACAGAAATTGCATTCCAAAACAACTCCTACCTTTGAAATAGTTGGACATCTTTTCTAACATAAAAAAAAACGTCTCTGTTATTAAATGTGATAGCGTTCATGAAGAATATTTCTTTAACAATTAACCTAAGGACCCATGAAGTATTCATTGCTCACCTTTAACCCCAAAGGTGGGTCCTTGGGATGGTTGTCGGAGACAGGCGAAGGAGTTGAGCTGAAGGTGGGCAGACAGGGCCTGGACTAGGCCGATGGTCACCGTGCTTTTACCTTCGCCCAGTGGGGTGGGAGTGATACTAGACAAAAGGAAATTACAAAACAGTTTAACATCATAAATATTCAGTTTGCAGCCAAATAAATGATAATATGGTTTAAGAAAGCAGGGATAGATTAAGCGATTGCCTTTGTTCCCTTGTTGAGAACAAGCAAGGCTCACTTATTTTAAATCACACATTTAAACAATTAGGAAAACTTAAGAAATATGATAATTATGATAGTTACGGAAAGGAATTTAGATGAAAGATAAGTCACACGCACCCAGCAACCAGTACATATTTCCCATCAGGCTGTTTGTGGAGGCGGTCTAACAGGGAGAGACGGACCTTAGCTTTGCTCCTGCCATAGGCTTCCAGCTCTTCTGGCAGCAAACCAATCTCCTCAGCCAGCTGGTCCACTGGCTTTGGAGTCTGAGCTCTGGAAATCGCTATGTCACTGACAAACAAAAGGAAGCATTACATGTCATTTATTTATATTGTAAGCTTAGTGTATGTCTCTAAGATGCAACTTAAAGACATACGAAGAGTATAACACGAGAAAAGGATCCTTTGTCCAGATAGATGTGGTTACATTCCTCACAGACGGTATACCTTGGTACAGGGGTCAGGGGCTGCAGTTTGAGGCTGTGTAGATGCCAGGGTTGGTACTGCTGCTCCTGCACCCACCGACTGCAACTACGCACCACATTCTAGTAAACAAAAAGGAAACACAGAGGGGTAGGTAGGAAGTTAAAGAAGAATAGAGTAGGTCAATTGGGTGAGAAAGGAGACCAAAACGAAAAGACGCACCTGTGTTCTGTAGGCGGCTGTGAGGTATCCTATCCCAGTCTCGATGGCATGTTCATCTAAAACAGAAAAAACTGTATGATCAATATATATGTTGTGTAAGGCTGCATCAAATATTACAAAACGTCAATGCTTAATTTTTTTACGATGATATTTAAATGAAATGTCGTACTATATTATCATGACTATTGTAATATGTTAACAATACCTGTCTCTAGGGTGGGCTGACAGCGGATTAGAGCAGCCCCCGGTTTAACCCAGGCGGGTGGGACTTCCATATTCCCTGCTCCGAACAGAACCACAGCATCAGCCTGCATCACCTGGGAAATATGGAGAGGAAAGGCATTTAGATATGAACAAAAGAGAGGAAAGTGAAACATTTACAGAAAAGAAAAAGAGTATTTTATTTGTAGTTCAGGCATTATCACTTTTAAGACAAGTGAACCCTAACGTGTGACTGATCATATCAACAAAAGGCTTTCAACTAGCAAAACAGTTACATCTATAACTGATCACGTTTAATAGCATTGCATTTTATAAAGCAGAGACTGACTCCATGTGGTCGGCCACTAAAACTGCAGATAATGCAGCTGGTGCAACTGAATAATGACAAAACATATTTGGAACATCAGAAGGCTTTTCAAGCCATGCCTTAACAGAGCTTTTTTTAAGCCAATGACACGTAAAACACTATTAAAAGAACACACGGAAAACTAAAAATGTCAACGGACAACGAAAACTACTGGAGATGAGTGATTCAAACTCCAGTCATAAAAAATGTATAGTGTTTAAAAAAAAAAGGAATCTCACAAACACACACATAAACACACACCTGTCTTTGTAAGTTATTGGAGCTCCAATGACTCTTGAGAACCACCATTCCACTTCTTTCAATCAGGCACTGCAGGGACACCCCAAGGGGTCCTTCTCCGCCAACCAGCAGCACAGTTTTCATTTCCAAAGAAGCATCTGCAGAAATGTAACATTAGGACATAATCTTCTGTAATCATTAAGTGACTGCACATAAGCTACTAAACTGTCAACATTGTCCACATTTCCATTATCTAGAAGTATTACAGTCAGATGCAGACAAACAAGACACAATTCTTTACTTTCAATACATCTGTGTTGCAACACTTTTTCACATGTCAGTGAATCTCTACTTTATGTATCATGGACTCTTAGAATAACAGTGACCCCTGAACTTTGACCCGTACCCTTTGAACCCCAGGCTGAATCTTTAATTAGTCCCAAACTCAGCAGTTATTCTGATCAGTCAGCATTCTTTATTGTGTCCGAATAGTAAAAATGTTATTGTACTGAAGTTTAAGATGCCCATATAGTTCCTCAAAATGCATTGTAATAACAGTGGGTATTTTAGCTCAATTTTCTTCCTGAAGTTGAGACATTTTCACGTGGGAAGCTGTTTTAAATTCAGGCATGCTAGCTACAGTGTTACTCTTACTGGAACATTTAAATAAAATAGAGTCATTGATAGTGTTATTTGAAAAACCTATACTTTTCCTGCCGTAACAAGGGACAATAAGCTACGGCAGGGGTACTCAAATACAAATCTTAAAGGTCCAAAGACATTTTTCAATAAGACAAAGGTCCGTTTATTACGGTCATTCAAACAATTGCAACAAGATTCTTAACACGAGGTTGCAAAAACAAAAATAATCTGTATGCAGCAGTTTTCATTGTTATTGTGTCTGTGCTTGATCCCTCAGAGTCGCAGTGTAAGAGCTGCACAGTTATGAATAAAGGCAGCTGCACCCTCTTTCATTCAGCATTCCCATTATTGCTTTATAAATGTCTTGCCCCCTTGTGTGTCCACTGAGGTTCGTCAGGCCCAACACATCTTCAACAAACTCCCCCTTTGCCTCATCATAAAAACTCACAAACACCAGCAACTGAGCATTGTCAGTGGTGTCAGTAGACTCATCCACAGCTAAGGAAATGCACTGTGCATTTTTTATTCCATCACAAAGCTGATTAATCAAATCACCAGCCAGTATTTATGTTCTTCTGGTTGCTGTGGAATCTGAGAGGGGGATTTGCTTGATTTGACCTGTTATTTCCTCTTTTTGTTTGCCTTCAAACACTTCAGTCATGCATTCTTTTATACTTCAGTTATTATCCAGTGGAATGTCCTTACCTACTGGCCTAGTTAAATCAAAGTGGTTACTTTTTTTTGGCTGGGCAGTGTAGTTTTACACACCGTCTTATTTGACTTTCTCAGGACTTAAAACTGTTTTTTGGGGGCAGACCCCCACAGAGAAAAAAATATATTTACACACGTAAGGTCATCATCTTAACAGTTTTGTATGCTCATCCGTGAGCAGAGCATCAAGTTGACATGTCTATTACAGCTGAATGCGGCGATTACCATTTTGTTCAGCGAAACGCCTCACAAACTTATTAAGATCAACAGCTTTAGTGCGTTTTGATTCAATGCTGAGTACAGCCAAACTTGACAGTCTCTTCTCTGTTATTGTAGACCGCAAATACCTCATTCCTTCAGTACTTGGGTCCGAATGCTTCTCGTTTTGCACCGTCCCGTTCAAATTAAATCGCCGCCAATCATATTTCCACGCTCGCGCCAGGGCCGGGGAGGGGTTACAAGACGTGGGTCTTGTGCTGCATTCACTTGCACTCGGACATTAGAGACTTTCTCTCATAAATGTCCGATGAGCCACAACTTTTCTTTCAAAACAAAGCTGCCAACTGGGGTGGCAGCTGGGGAGAGACGAGACACGCATTTTTCCCCACCCGCATTCCGCGAAGACCCGCCCTACTCTGCCTCTGATTCGCAGACTGTTGGTGGGGGACAAAAACGCTGACGGGATGCTGAATGTGATTGGACCAATGCGTTGATAGACACACACAGACATTGGAACAGTCGGACATGCAGAGCGCTGTTTGCAGTGGACATAGCGGAGAATTTTGACTCGTTGCGTTGTGGCGATGTCTCGCAGATAACACAGATAATACAGATAATACAGATAATACATATGAAAAGTATAATTTGCTCAGAGTCCAGAGACAGTTGTGGTCCGGTCCGGATCCGGACCGGAGTCCGGACTTTGAGGATGCCTGAGCTACGGTAACAGCACTCAAACTTACACTCTCTTTACTTTTATTAACTACACCTGCATTTTGCATGCATTGACGACTCCGAATAGAGTCCCTGTAGAAGGAAATGTATTTACCATGTTTCTCCAGCAGATCCAGCACAGCGCTGGCTATGGGCGGCACAAAGCCTTTGCTCAGGTCTCCTCGCACCAGACGGCCAATGTTCAAATCGGATATCCTATAAGAAAAAAAATGGATATAAATATAATATCTAAATAAATACATCACTCTTTTCTCTGGAGGCTAGTCACTTTTTTTGTCAAGTGATATGGATGATATTTTCACCTACATTCAGAAAAATCTGATACAGCTGATGCACATGTCAGTTAATTATAAATCTATAAAACACTGGAGAGTAAAATATTAAACAAAGTAGCTTCCTGAGTAAAGTAAAATATCACATGAGTTTCTCATAGGACAACCTCACTTACTTTACGGACGTGCTTTTCATAATTAGACCTTGGTTGAACCAGTTCTCTTTCATTTGTGATAATTAAAAAGGGTGCGTTGCACATTTTCTTAACCGCTTGGCTGCTGAAGTCACACATTTTGCATTTAGATTTAGCGAGTCTTAATTCTGTGCAGCCCTTTCTGATTTAGTGTACCATGTGAGTAAATGCATTTGTCTCTGATGGGTTATAGAAACACGCAAAGCTGATACCTGGCTGACTACGACATGAAATGTCCAATGCAGACATGAAATAACATGTCAGGCCATTTTCAAAGGGAATACAAACAATCATAAATCATCTAAGTTAAGTACCGTTTAACAGCATTTGCCATTTATAAAATATATGCTCTTCACTGTTATATCTCTCTTTGGGACAGAAAAAGAATCTGCAGTTTTAAATTCAATGATCCCATTTGGTTAGTGCCGTTTTTACCCGTCTACGTCCTTCTCAGGTTTGAGTGTGTTCAACAATCGAGTGGTGAGGGAAGCAGGGGGGAGGTGGAGGTAGACTCCGTGCACCCTGGGGTCTTCATTCAGCTTCAAAACCTCCTCAACAATCTACACGCATTCACACAAAGACAAAATACACATAACAGAAGATGTGAAACAAGTCACATTTGCAATAGTAACGGTATGACTACTGTCTCTAGGGTTTAAAAAGGCCTTCACACCTCAAGGTAAAGTTTTTGAAACCTAATGATCTTAATCTAACATTTTATTTGAATAAAGAAGTGATTCAAAACATGCGACGAGGTGAATCATTAAACTCAAATTTAAGGCCAGTGCTTTTGACTGAGCATACACAGTGATTTCTGAGGGAGTAATAGTGTGACAGGGGAAGATTTTTTAAACAGAGGAAAGATATGTGAAAATGGAGGAGAGGATCAGTGAACCAGTAGAGCCCTTTGGGACAGGAATTGTAATGTAAATCCATTCTCTCTCAGCTGAAACCTCCAAGCTATTCACAGAGGTGTATCCTTTCTCTATGCCTCATGTATTGACTAAAACCTGGTTAAAGAGAGTAAAACTTAGAGGCTGAAAATACTATGAAGTGAAAAAAGAAGTGAAAACAGAACCCCAAAGAGTGACAAAGTATACTAGGAAATCAGGGATTAGTCTTGCAACAGAGTTGCATCAAAGCTTATGTTCGGCACCGATTACCTTGATGCGCTTCACACAACCACCATGATCACATGCTACACAGACAAACATCCAGGACATGCTAAATCAAGCACTGACTTTCTGATAATAAGGGGTTAGGAAGAGTTTTTCTAGTTTTAGGCATGTAGGGAAATTAACCAAATGCCTGAGTCAGCTTCACTTACATCATCTTCACTGCACTCCTTTGCCAGACAAATCTGGGTGATGTTTATTCCAATCTGCGGGCAAACAGACAAGGAAAGGGTGAACACTTGAATTATTATTATAATGTTGATTTGTTTAAAAGACAAAGTTCTTAAAATTCCTTAAGAGTAACAGCAAGAGAGGACTTTACCCTTACTGCCATTTTCTTATTGATCTCCAACAAGCCGTCAACTTCACCTGCCTTTGAAATGAAAAGAGCACACTGAGAAAAACACACAGACCTGATAACACAGGCATCTTCAATGGCTTCAGTAAAAAGAGGCCAACTTTAGGTCAAAGGTAAATGAAGACAGCGCTAACACTCACAACAAAACTCCAAAGCCAATCGGCTTTAGACTAGATCATATTTCAAGGCAACCTTCCACAAAATTGTAACTTGTATATGTCCTTACGCAGTCTTTCGTTCTACATTGGCAAATACAAATTATATATATTACTTTTTTGTTGTTACAATACCTGTATAATGGCTAAAAGGGGTTGAATTGCTGGGTTTCTTCTCTGCAGGGCCAACATTGCCTCCTTGGTGCTCTGAACCACTTCCCTGTGAAAGAAAATGAACTTGTTAGCAATCTGCATCAACCCATTAAGGCTACACACAGGATTGTAAGATGAATTAAATCACAAACATTAGGTCAAAGATACTTTCTGTTTAACATTTGGGGAAAGGTATCCTAAACAAAAAAGTGTATACTGTTTCTAACTTCTCTGCTTGTTGGCTAACTGGTGGGAATGATGAAACACTAAATTATTCCTCATATGCTCTCACTTACCCTATTCAAATGAAACAATTATCCACTTAGTGAAACTCCTTTAAACTTGCCTGGATCCAAAGTTTTGAATTTACCAACAACACTGAGTTCAAGTGGACAAAAAGAGTTTGATATAAGATACAAATATAAACAGTAACTCAAATAAAAAACATTGGAAAGAGTGTGGCTTGGCTATATTAGCTACTGTTGAAGGAATACAACATCTACTAAGAACAAAACAAAGGAAACTTTGAAATATATGTCAAATAATAAAATAATAGAATCAAAAAACCCTTAGGTGGAAGTTGCATCCATTGGCCACCTTACTACACGTGATACGGTGTGTTATGGTCAGACCCGGCGCCAGAACAAATCTACAGAGAGGGCATATGATTTTCATCATGGGAGGGCACACAAAACTGTCATGTGCCGCAGCCAGTGTCGACGCCAGAGATTTTCTTTTCGGGGTGCTGTGGGGTAGCGTGACATTTCATAGAGGCTGCTCAAACATGTAGGGCAGGGATCACCAACTACATTTGTCCAAGGGCCAAAATGTATCCAATAGACACTTTCGCGGGCCAGCGAGTTTTATATATAGCCCAGAATTTTGAAGTTGTTGACAACTGCCAGTTGATAGTCGCTGATGTAGGGTTTCCCATTAATGTACCGGTGCTACAGTGGAATGTTCTACTGGCTGCAACAGGGGGGGGGGCACGGTTCGCCACTAGTTTACATGCTTATTTATACAATATGTGTGCTTATGCTAACATCATAAGACAAAAGTTGGTTCCGTGATGTGTGTAGTGAGAACCCCCCCCCCCCCCCACAGTCCACCCCTGCTTGTGTTCGTCTGGACATCGTTTTTGGTGAAATTGACGAGTAGAGGAGAGGGGGGAAAAAGTATAAAAGTATCGATCCTATTTGCTCTAGTATCGATATTTTGAAACTTAACGTAATATCGGAAGTATCGATATTTTGGGATCGATCCGCCCACCCCTACAGTTAACCCACTGACCTACATGTTGTCAAAACGTCAACATCGCCCTAGTCGTATCAATGAATGTACTGTTAAATACGATATCATGTAGTAGTAAAATACATATTTTGTCACCATCAAGTACGATACAACTTGCATGAAAAACTATGCAAACAAGCAGTGGTGATGTTGTAAATCAAATGTAACAGTAAAAGTATTCAGCTCGACCTATTTTTTAACCCATGGGAAGGTAGTGAGGTTTACTGCTTATAAATACAGTCACATTTTGGCCTCGTGTGTTTTTGGCAACAAGAAAGAAAAGTTACATCAGCTTTCTGGAGTCTCTGATATTAACATCGCACGTGATGAACTGACTACTAACCATGAGCATCACACGACGGCGGACCGGAAGTACATCACTTAGGAAAAACAACTACATTACTTATTTTAGGTTAACAAATATAACATTAATACAGTTATGTGTGGTCCCTTATTCCAATGTAAACACTACTTCCTCACCTCAAGGAACTGTCGCTTTCAAACCCATCATCATTTTGGGACAGTTTCCCGAAGTTGACGGATAGTTTCGGATTGGTTCCCCCGCTGCTGGTAGCGCTTGCAGTCCGGAGGATCATCCGGCTGTTAGCAGGACCAACCGGGGGGCATCTCCGCGTAAAGCCGCTCACCCTGCTTCCTGAACGGGCTGGGTGTATCCGAAGGCTGCCACACGCACTACGAATCATAGACAACTTCATGGCTATTTCTTCGAGTATTTTTTTTCCTTGGCGTTTAAAGTTTGCTCTGTGTGTGTCTTGCGGTGGTCAGCAAGGGATTCAGCCTCTGGGAGGAACTAAAAAAGTCTGCAATGGGGTCCTGATGGAGGCACGTTGTCTCCAGGGAGAGTGGGAGTTTTGAAACTCGGCATGCTTGAACAACCCACACTTTTTGAAAACAGCACAAAAACGTGACGCACTCATTATGACTGAATATTCAGCACCATTTTAAGGATTTCGTTAGGACATTATTCACCACTGTGTGTGGTTTAATACTAGCGTTCAACGTATGTGCATTTTCTGTGTTTTTCCATGGTATTGACTTAACACCAACACAGCAACAGTTGGACAGTGTCAGCGTGAAACGATGTAAACAGAATGTTGGGAGCAATGGTTGAGAGTTAGCCCACCCTTCTCTTGTTGATATTTTTGCTGTTTTAATAAACACCACGCACGTTGTTTAGTCAAATATAGGAGGTGTTCGTCTCTATTTTCTCAAAACTTCTACAACGTAAACCTCATAACTTAAAAAGTATTTGTCTTCCCCGTCGAAACGTTATTATTGAAGTTATCGATCAGAATGTGTTGGCGTAAGCTCTGTATTTTGCCATTAATAGAGCTATCAAATTTCCGAGGAACACTTGAAAGCAGCATCCTCAGAAGAAGGGATGTGGTCTCGGTTACGAGCATGCGCGTTCGGGTGATATATGATATTTATTTACGAGAGAGAGGCGAAGTTAGGTCCCATTATACATCCATGGTTTATAGACTATGAGATATATATATATATATATATATATATATATATATATATACACACATTTATTTAAGACTATACTCAGTAAACAGTAGGATGAGCAATAGGCTTGGAGTACATGTTATTAAAGTTTAACAAATATTTCAATACAAATGAATTAAATATATTTGGATATGTAAAAAGAAAAATAAAGTTATTCCAAATAGAATTAATGCTAAAGTGATCTCATTTGTCTGGATGACTTTACAGCCTCAACATTTGCTCTTAAAATGTCCTTGCATGTCTTGACATATAACTTGACAGGCCAATCAACACACACAAACCCTCACACATCACGTGCCTAACTGTGGAAGTAATATGGGCTTGGCTGAGAACATCTTGAGATTAGTGAACCTCAAAACGGTAGGCTATTAGCCTTGCACCGTGACGGCAGTTCGAGAAACAAAGTTGGTGATTGAAACCTGTCTTGGGCTACGCTCAAGATTATCTAACAATTCCGATTTATTAGAATAAAGATACAAATTGAAATTGGCACTTCCCTGGTTCATACACACCAGCTGCTCACGCCTCTTCCCACCCGATTGACGCTTCTGACATGCAGCGTCACTGCAAAGGCCAAACCGATCTAAACCAACCGGGCTTCATTCCTTAAATCACGTCATTACAGGCGCATGGCGTGGCCCAATCCATCCCTCAACAAAATCACAGTTGAATACCAGTTCTGTCTCCAAAGACTGCAGCTGTAGGGCCCATTGTTCCTGCTCACAGCCCTGAGCATTCGACTTCCCAACTGTAGGATGGTGTTGTGGCACCGCGGCCACCTTACATTAATAGACTAACTTTGATATCTGTAGTGTGAACATCGGAGCACATCAGGTAAGGAGCTTTTATTTTAAACCTTCACTCCTGCATTACATTGAGAACACCTTTGACGAGCAACAGGGCGAAATTGTAGGAAATGTGTCACCTTTTATACCTGGTTTGTGTTGTAGTCTATCATGAAATGTGCCTGAGATACATGGGTTGATAGATACTTGACAAAATACAGTCGTGGCGTAATGTTAACATAATGTTGTTAAAATGACTTTGCTTAGCTATAATATTGCTTATCACTGGTACCATTAATGTATTATACAGTGTTAACTGTAGGTACCAACAGCAACAGTATGTGTATATATAGCGAATTTTTCAGGATTATTGAGCTAGAGTAATGGGTTCTAAAATAATGACCAGGCACACTCTTGTCAAGATTATGTGTTCATACATTTTAATACTTTATCCACTATATTTAAAAAAAATTAAGGACTTAGCTGAAATTGGTTAAAGACAACTATAAGATAGGTAAAGAGTTCCTGAAGTTTGAGAAAGTTTTGGTCGAGAAGCCTTTTAGACTTCCTTGTAATGATGTTCTACCTGTTGTCTTTTTTCAAATGGGAAATATTTTATTTTAGAGTATTGCTCAAACATGAAAGCCAGGGTAGGCCTATATCTGCTACATCTGATTGCTCAGTAAGATTATAAATCAAAATGAATGTCTGGATAAAGAGTCAGACACATCACAAGTTAAAATAACTAGTTTGGTGAGGACCAACACCTTTGACTATTCTTAGGAGAACCTGTTAGGCCGGTGCGTGATGGCTGATGGAAGAAGGAATGGCTTCTTAACAGGCATGCCAGCTTAAATGAGAATGGGTGTGTTTGAACTTGCAAATGTGTTTAGTTTGGATCTTAAATGTTATCTGTGTCGCTTTTTTGCATTTTGTTTTATCAAGCCATCTATGGTAAACACATTCCAATGGCTGTGAATTAGATATGTTTTGTTTTTCCTCTTCATCAATGTGTTTTAGAAGAGGAAAGATAACCAGCCAGAAAATCATTTTGACATGTGTATTTACTTGTTGTCCAGCCCAACCATGAGGGACAGACTGAGCAACCTGCAGGAAATGTCCAGCGGACCTGTGGAGCAGATGGAGTATGCCGAGTCCACTGTCTCCGAGGCCTTCAGTACCGTGGACCTGGAGGAGGAGTTGACACATGAGGCCGTGGTGTTTGACAACAGCCCGGCTCTGGATGAGGTGTTTTCCCATTCGCAGGACATCCACAGAGAGGTCCAGCTCATCCGACTGGATATCAAAAGGCTTCGCGAGCATAACTCCCGCATGGTCGGTGGTGTCACCACCATGAGCATTATCAAAAGGGACTCCAACGCTATTGGTGCTGACATAAAGTCTCGAGCTGAGGAGGTGCTGGCACGCCTGCAGGTCATGGACGGCAAGGCAAAAAAGCTTGAAGAAGAATATGGCTCAAATTCCGCCGTAACACGAATTGCAAGAACCCAGTATGCTAGCCTCAGCAATGGTTTCCGCGACACCATGTTTGACTATAATGAGGCTGAGATGAGCCATCGAGAAAACTGTAAAGCCCAGATCCAGAGGCAAATGGAGATAGTGGGACGCGAGGTGACAGGAGAGGAAGTGGAGGAGATGATCGAGAAAGGTCAGTTACACATCTTTAATGACAACATTATGGCTGAAGGTAAAACGGCTCGATCAGCTCTGTCCCAGATTGAGAAACGCCACCAAGAGTTGATTGACCTGGAGTCACGTATCCAAGGCATCCATGAGATTTTCCTGGACATTGCCATGCTGGTTGAGGAGCAGGGCCCCATGCTGAATGCCATCCAAACGAACGTGCAGAAGACCGATGAAAGCATACAGGAGGCACTCGTTAAACTCGGCAGGGCCCAACGTCACGACAAAAACAACCCCTTTAGAAAGATGTTTTGCAGCTGTTTCCCCTGCGTCGACTAATGACTACAGTACAGTACAAATATGGGTAGAGTGATTTCGAAATGACAATGCTGTCTAGACAAGGAAAAGTGGGGAATTTTAAGAAGATGTTCTGTATGTTTCAATTGTACAAACTTCAATATTGATAAAGGTTAAAACTCTTGTGTCTAGATTTAAAGACAAGGGTAAAATATTTTTAATATTGTATTTAAGTGATCCCTCGACCTCTAATGTTTGTATGAAATGTTTGAGACAGGTATCTCAAATCCAAATTCATTCCCCTATGATGCAGGTGTGATGCAGACCTCGAGCAAATGGTATTTGAAAATATTGTTTATGTTTTGAATGTCTGCTGAGTTTCCACATGTGAGGGATTTATCATAATGCAATGACTGCAACACGTAAGTTCATTTATGCAATTGTTTCTGAGATTATATTGTATAGTGTCTTATGAAGCCTTTTAGCTCATTAAATGTGTCACTTCATCTCAATTCACTGGTAAAAATTGCTATTCTTGACTTACGGCTGAAATAAATTTTACTTGATTTTTTATTAAATTGTTAATATATTCTGCATTCTTTTCTATATATAAATTATAATATTGGGTCAAAAGAAATCAGCCTTTTTGTGATTACCATTTAGCATTACACTCCTCCCCATCTCCCATTATTGTCTTATCTTTACTGTTTCTTTTAATGATTGTATGTATGATAATACCTTTCTTCTGTGGTGTCATATAGTACATAAATAGTTATATTAAAAGTTGGTGTGAGTTTGGCTTTATTCTTGTTTAAACATGAAATGAACATCAACATAACATAATGACCTGTGTGCTTAAGTATTAACATCTGAATGTTCTCAAAAAATTCTATCATCTTATATCATTATGTTATATGTATTATTTTATTCAAATATGATCACTAATCCTTTAACACTTAAGCAGCATTTAATGTTACGTTGGAGCACATTTTAACTATCTTATATACTGTAGGACAGTTTAATTTCATATTAAAGTATAATATTATAATAATTCATCAAATGTTTTGTTTGTATAATCTTAACCTGTAAAGTACTGTAAATAGTAATAGATTTCCCTGAGTTTTAGTAGGAGTAGAAGTATAAACTAGCATAACATTTAAATTGAAAATTGCACGTAAGTTCAGTACTTGAGTAAATGTAGTTAGTTTCCACTACTGCAATTATAAACCCTAGCATGTACAAGGTTCAGGAAATAGGCCTGAGCCTTTTGAATCATCCCCACACACACACACACACACACACACACACACACACACACACACACACACACACACACACACACACACACACACACACACACACACACACACACACACACACACACACACACACACACACACACACACACACACACACACACACACACACACACACGTGTCATCACTTTACAAACTTATGGCAGCTAGCATTGCATTAGCCCAGTGGTGCACATCACATATGTAATAGCTTCAGATATCCAGAATAACTTTTTCATGAACACACTGAATGTTAGTGAATCCCTTCGCTTCCTGAAGTCAATTAACCAAATAGAAAAATGCGTCTTCCTTCAAGGAAGTATTGAGTGTTGCAGTAGGAGTGCCCATGTTGGTCACCTGAGGAGGGGCGTCAGTCACAGACATGCTGAACACAAAGCGACCAGACAACTTCCTTTCTCAGAATAAAAGATGCATTGCTCAGGCACCTTGGAACAAATTAATCAGCAAAATACACTTTGAAGGAAATTACTTGCTTCCTGTTTTTGTGGGAGCCACTCACAAGAGGTAAGAAAGTTTGAATTTACAGCATTTTGGGGGGTTTTATGTGTAGCAAAGCATCTGGAGACCAGTAGAATAACTGGACATATACATAGTGCAGAAAGATGGGACTAATTTAATGGACATAAAGAAGACAATATATAATAAACATTTTCACACATTGTGACAATAAATGTGATTTTCTTCAATTGTTTTACTATTGTGACATGGGGAAAACTGATTGTATTCAGTCTATTGACAGAATGAGACTACAAGAGAATACAAGACAGATATTAAAGCAAGACCCACCATTTTGAAAGGTTTTGCAACATGCACTTTACAAACAGTTTTTACTGAGGTACTTCTAAAACATATATCGTCTAACAATATTTTCTGTCTAACCCCACTTCCAATGGAAATATCTGCTTTTCAACAAGACAGTGCCTTCCTTGTTCCTGGTTTTAAAAAGTGCTTTGAGCTGTCACTGCTGTCATTGTTGTAAGTTGTTAAAGTAGAAAATACTGCAGAGAAACTGACCCATTATTGTTGGAGTAGTTATATATAACCCTAACAGGTTAGCTCTGCATGTGGTTTAGTTTCCCTGGGTAAATGAAATATGAACCTATTCATGTTGTCATCAGGGTACTCAATGTTAAATATCAATTCTTTAATTTTCACATTGTATGAATCGAAGGTTATACCAATACGAGTATGCTTAAGTATGTCGAACCTGAAACTTTTTTTCAGTACACAGTATTGGTACTATCCACATATTCCCTAAATAAATACAATAAAATTCAAAATAAAGAAAAACTCAAATTACAAAAGCCAAGAAATAAGATAGACAATACCAAAAAATGCAGTTAAAGCCACATTTTGAACTGAGTTGACAGGAAATACAGGCATTTATAAATGTTTAACCATGTGATCGATAATTAGATCTATGATTAGAAATCTTATCTATGGAATTGTATTTTCAACACAAAAGTACACCAGAACCAAAGCTAGACTCTTGATAGACACTTCAGATAAAAGCCTTTCCTTAATGTAATGTATACTTGAAATTATCAACATCTTTTTTTGCATGGGTCCCTCAGGCAGGATGCTGGACATGCTGGAGAGGCTGCAGACCATCAGTGAGGGGCAGGAGGACGACGAGTCAGACTGCTACGAACCTGAGTACGATGTAGACAAGGTGACTCTGTCTCAAGAGGCAGTGGTGTTTGAGAACTCCTCTGACATTGACAACATCCTGGGGGAGGCCCACTCAATAAGAAAGGATATCTCCCTGCTCCAATTGGAGATACAGCGTCTGAGCACCCACAATGAACGCTTTGGCACCACTGTGCGGCGTCTCACCTTGCTCAAAAAGGACTCTGACTCCATCGCTAGGGGGATCCAGCAACGTGGGGAGGGCCTGTATGTCTGCCTTCAGGCTCTAGATAAGAAGAGCAGACAGCTGGAGGAGAAAAAGGGTCCAAATGCTGCTGTGAGCCGCATTTCCCGAGCTCAGTATGACACACTGACCCGTGCCTTCCATGATGCCATGAGTGATTACAATAAGGCGGAAGAGATGCAGAGGTACACATGTCGGGGGAGGATTCAGAGGCAGGCCTCTATAATGGGGACTGAAATCACTGATGACCAGCTGGATTTGATGGTGGACAAAGGTGGTGAGGGATTGGCTGAGCTGTCCCAGAGCCTGGAGATCCAAAGTGCACGCTCGTCCCGCTCGGCGATGTCTGACATCAAAGGCCGACACAAGGAGCTGGTGGAGCTGGAGGTCCGGCTGAAGGAGGTCCATTCACTGTTCCTGCAAATGGCCATGCTGGTGGAGGAGCAGGGATCCATGGTTAATAACATTGAGGCAAATGTGTGTTGCACTCAGGAATACGTTGACAAAATCAACATTAACATGAAGACGGCCCTAAAGTACAAGAGGAAGAATCCTTTTCAGCAATGTTGTCCCTGTCTACCTTGTTGGGGACACAACCAAACTCTTTAGGGCTTATTTTTACTTTATGTCATTATATTAATTATTTAAAAGTTGAATAAACATTTACCTGTGTAAAAGGTTATGGACAGTTGAAAAAGAATGTTTGTACATTTTAAAAGGATGTTATTTGAATTGAAATGTTTAAGCTTACGGACGCAAAATAAATAATGTTATAGTAAATCAAAAGTTTGTTGTCCTTGGAAGAAGATCAACAGTAAGTTGGTTACGGGGATAAAAAGTACAATTGTTTTGATGTTGAAGAATTGGGTTCATGAGAGCTCGTGGTATTAAGGATGGAGAGCGATAAAATGTGTCTGAAACAGACATTAAATAAAGACGTATGAGAAAAGTTGAAATACTAAAAAGGATGAGAGATGTTTCATATTGCTGACAAAAACACAAGTTTGGCACAAATGATAATTTGACGTGGTTGGTCATGAGAGACAAATTGGGAAAAACCAGGTATGCACAAATACCTTAAATAATATTAACAGTGAGTTCACATGCAGATTGTAAACACCAGAAATGGCACTATATAGTAAAGCAAAGAGAAAATAAAACCATGTGGCTCTCCCAAATTATCCATCAGTCTAGCTGTTGACATTTTTGATTGGAGAAAAGATGTGACTTTTATTTGAGCCCATGACATAACTGAATCTATTTTCTGATTTTAAAATTGTAGTGATAGTTTTTAATTACATTATATGTCAAACTGTAAGCTCCTAAAAGAAGGCAAATTATGCAGACACATTTGTGTGTTTAGGGGTGAATCAGTCCACTCATGTACTTGGCCTTTTTCTTAGTGGAATAACTTGCAAATCTTACATTGTTTAATTTGCTTGGGGCAAAACGCTACTGGGCTCTTGTTTGCGTTTCTTCTTGGTGCTCTGTACTATGTTCAATAATAGGCCCAGATGAATTTGATTACAACAAATATGCAACATAATAATAGTTATGGCTATCAGCTGAGATAATAAAGGTTCTAAAGTGGGTGTTGTAAAAGCATGCTTAATAGTTTTTTTGTATCATTTTGACTCACTGAAACGGTTTTAGTAGAACCCAGTTAAAGAGTTGTGTCTTATTTGTCCTGTGAAGTCATAATATCTGGTATTTGTCACATGACATGGAAGCTACTGAAAAAAAAGATCTTCTGTTAAAATATGTTTGCATAATTTCCACTAATGAGCAGGGACGTATTGAAAATAACATTGGTTCCCTAAGTGAAACCCGGGTTAATAGGAGGAAGACGTTTCTGGATCAAAAGTGAAACACAACAGTAGGAAAGAAGTGGATCAGGAGTAATTGACTACGTATATCACTGTTTGGTTGTTTATTTCACTTCGATATAATTTAACTTATTGGATTCAGTCGTGACATGCAAAGAATATAGTTATTACAGTTGTCAGATAAGTGTAGTTAAGTAAAAAGTACAATATTTGTCTCTTAAATTGCAGCGGAGAGGAGGCGGAGTCTGAGTAAAGTGAGTATTATTACGACTTACGTTGTATTAGCATGAGTTGGTGACTAGAAACCTTTTCTAAAGTTAGTCTCTTACTGGGAGCACAAACGCCAAAATAATGCTTTGCTTGTAAGGCTGCGTTCGAATTATTTGTATACATCAATGTTTCAACGTATGACATGAACACGTTTACTCCAGTAGGCCTATGCCATTCCTGAAGAGCTACAGCTAGCTGCTAACACTGCGCTAGCATAATGGCTAGCAACTATGGCTATCCCCATAAAGCTACTCGTGACGCATTGTTCATATGTGAGTATTGTTATAATGGTGTTCATTGCTAGCGCGTCGCATCTGAGGATGAAACACAAAAATCATACAATGTAGATGTCTGTTCCTCTTCTTCCTGATAGTTTTCATGTAGAAAAGTGTCGGAACGCGGTGTAGACACCAGGATGGCCGAGTGGTTAAGGCGTTGGACTTAAGATCCAATGGACATATGTCCGCGTGGGTTCGAACCCCACTCCTGGTAGATGTTTTGTTGTTGTTTCTGCCAATTACCTAAAAACAAGAACAGTGTCTCCGAAAAAGAGCATTCATAATAGAATACAGCAAAGTAAGCAGCGTATACATAATGTCGAAGTCATTAACTGAAACTTGAGTTATTTTAGCAGATACGAGAAAAGTAAATACACTGGCTTAAAAGTGTATATATTATTGGTAACTGGATTAATGTGAAAACAATGGAAAATAAATTTCCTCTGTAAGACTTGTGCAAGTAATTATTAAATATCTACTGTGATCAAATAATGTAATTTAACTTCCCTCCAGTCCTTCAAAACAGCGTTTGGAGACTCACACAGTCCCGGAATCAGCAGCCTTTGTAAACATGTTTTAATAAAGAGCATAAATAACCTTAACACAGGTAAATACACTGCTGATGCTCTACTACACAGTATGAAATGAAATATAAATACTTGCCAGGCACTGAAGCTGTCTTGAGTGTGTGCAGCCTGTAAAAGCACGACACAACAGTTAAAATGAGTTCTACACTAATGGTTATATATATACAACAGTAAGACTAACCACGTTAATAACCATTCGTAAATGGTTATTAACCATATAGGTGATAGCTTCCTTTGTTTACACGATGCACGCTAACGATGCGGGTGTCAGATAACAGAGAGTTTGTAACATTAGCTGAATTAATCTATATGACAACACTACACAACAGTTTAAATGAGTTATACACTTACAGTTGTATCATACAACACTGTATCAAGACTCACCATGTTCATAACGACTTGTAAACTTTGATATCGTCCGTTGTTTGCCGGAAAAGAAAGTCAGCAAAACAAAACTAGCAGCAACATTGGCTTCTATGCTTAAGCATTTCTTCTTCGTGATTGGTCAAATGTTGTACCAATGTTGGAGCCAGGAACATAATTGGACAACGAATGTTCGAGCTCGCACGCTAATTGGCCAATATTCTCAACATTTTAGAGATTGCACAGCCGATCTGGCGGCAGCGGTGGTGGCTGCATAAATGTATGTATTTTCTCGTTTATCCGTCCAGATTAATGTCTGTCTTTAAGTAGCATTTTCATCTTTTCGACAGAAGAGGGCAGTCTAATCCTTTATTTTAGTCGTTCGGCTTTTGTCCAACTCTGGCTCATTGAAGGCCTGCACATTTTCACCCTATAATTTCACAGTAAGGGCGATGCCTTGGACTCGTGGATACCTAGTCATCTTCAACTGCCACAGGAAACGCTTCTCAAAACACATCTGTAACTCTTTCAAAGTCTTATTCAGAAGTTTGTCACACTAGTCACATGAATGCAAGAAGATAGGATTGAAATTAGCGTTTTGTAGCTTCCTTGAAATTCATTCATATAGGTATTTTGTGCTGCAGTGTAAACAAGCACAATACATGTTGTGTATGTGTATGTGTATATATATATATATATTTATATGTAGCAGTTCTGTGACACATTCAATATAACATGTGCATAAGGCATTTGCCTACACTGGAGCTTTGATACTTTAGATGTTTTTTATTTTACTTATCAGTTAAAATATTGTTTCAGTTAACCATAAGTGAGTATTCCCACCTGTCCCCTTTCTCACTCATACTCACCACCTACAAAAAGGGCTGTCACTTGATATGTGTTTGAGGCCATAAGTGAGCACTAATGAATGAACTTGAGCTTCTTCTTTGGGGATGTAAGAAAGTTTCCACAACAGATCCCTGATAACTGAGAATGGGGAGGGGGAAGGATGAGCGCTTAAGATGTACGATTAACATCTCTGCATCCAAAAAGCCTCAGGGACGCTTTCCAAATGTCTTAATCTATTATTCATTTCCCTCAGGTACTGGAAACACATCATGCAGTATAATAAAATGAAACCATAGATAAGAGATGATGAGAGCATGTGTGGTAATGTTAAGGATTTTGTTGTTCTCATGGTTGGGATTGTTACTGGATTGTTTTTATTATACTTTTATTTGTACAAGTGTTAAATGGTCTGCTCTTTTTGGTTTTAATATGCACTTCAAGTGGAAGATGCTATCTGAATAAAGATTTGTATTATTTACTGAACTGTTTAATGTTTTGCATGAAATCATTCTAGTATTTCAATTTATTGCCACCTTATTTTATAGTTCACCACATTGAGGAAGGAAACATTGTACTTTTGAATTAATCTGAGTATACCATTTAGTTGCTTTTCAGAATAATCATTTACATAACACATGATCAATTATAGATTAAACTAACCAATGGTGTAAAAAGTAGTTCAAATGAACTCAGCCATGTAACAGCATTTGAATGAAGCTGCTTATATGTTATCATATCAGTAATATGAATCTGATTCTGATATTATTATTATTACTAATCAAATATCATGTAATTATACTGACAAAATACATTTTTAAGTTTTTTGTATTTCACTGACAATACCACACACTTTCACTTCAGTAGGATTTTGAATAAAAGGATTTTCATCATCGTTTTTTTATTGTCAAATTGCTATTTTTATTTCTGTATACCTTTTTTCGACCACTGCACTATAGTCATCATTCTTTTGATTAAAGTAATCTGTGTCACATTACACATAAATGTAAGAAATATATTGGGTAAATGCCTTGTTTAAATAGTTGTGGAAAGCCTCACCCCTTGGCCTACTAAACATTCCAGTTTTTATTCCACAGTTAAAGTTTCTTGTAAAGTTTTGTGTCTCCCAGTGGGAATCACTGGTTTCGCTGGTGTTACGTCACGTGACGCCCACCGCGCCATGTTTCCATCTCCGCGTCAGGAAAAACTTTTAAGCCCGAGGGAAAACCTCAAGACCACCGTCATCCACCCGGAGTGAACAATGAGGTTCCGGTTAAAACCTTCAAAATAAAAGCGAGAAACGAAACATTTAGCTATCTAATGTCAAATTGAGAGATCAGGTAATGTCAATATTACTGATGTTAATTCACAATTCATGTCATATATATTTAGGAAATGTTTTACATGTAATGTAAGGGGTATCAGGGCATCTTTAGCTGGAAGCCACAGTAGTTTATTTAAAACGAGGAAAATATACATAATAGTAAATACTATAAATATACAGAGACAAAAGACACAATTTCATCAACAGTTGTGTAACTGATGGAAAATCACAATTATATATAAACAATAGAATTACCATTACATGAAACATTTGAGAAACATCCAGGTAAGCAGACACAATAAATTAAAAGGTAAAAGACACTTAAGACTGAAATATAGATGGAAGCTATACACTTTTAACTTCCTATTTATTATAAACATATTTACCTAGAATATTCACATAGTCGATAGTGTCTACATTTTCTGAATGATATTTGACTATAAAACATCTAAATAATATATATTTATGAAATTACATTCGGAATAGTTAAAAAATAACATAATTGGTCTATTCTTTCAGCAAGGATCTACTTAAATTAAAAAATGGTTTGTAGAAGATCAGAAACAAGATTAAATGCTGGTATGTTCAGTCTCTTTTACTTTGAAGGACCTGTTGCAGCATTTCCGGTATGTCTAGCTAACTCTGGAGCTTGACGTCGGTGTTAGCGGCAGGGAGAAAGAGTCAAGTAAGCAACAGGAATAAAGTTCTGGGACCTGAGTCCACCGTACCGCGGCGTTCACCCGTGAAACGTAATAACCATCTCTCCGTTTCCAAGAGTCAGCCTGCCGTGTGCTTTAAACACTACGGCAGTTTGCTGCGGTGCAAACAGGCGTCTCTGAAAGCTTTTTTAAAACACATTGTGGAGACTGGGTGCGCTCGAGGACGGTTCATTTTAGTTAGCTTGGTAGTTAAGAAGAGTGCCTCTCTCTGAGTTGAAAATGCCTTAAATGAATTGGATATGCGTTTTCGAATGTTCAACTTTTCCACTACACTTTACATTGTTTGTGTGTCCATACTCTACACGTTTGGGACTTGTTGTCAGGGAGCACGTCTCCTGACTCCTTGGTGACAGCAGAGGTGAGTGTGAGATTTTTATCCATGATGTTTGTTAACATGTAACATTAACAGTCATTGAATAAACGCATTATCTCGGTTATTTTGCTGTTTGAAGTCAGACGGTGGAACTGTAAAAAGTTAAAACGTTAAAAAAAGACGTCAAACAATACTTTCTTCCCTACTTTACACGTAGCTAGCTGTTAGTGTACATTGCAACCAGTTTGAAAAGTTAAGCTCTAAATACCAGTCATACCTTGGAGATAAACATTAACTACAGCAAGGCCACAATAGATTGGCAAGTTCCTTTTTGTGTTTTTTTTTAGCAGTATCATGGTGTTAAGTCTTGTCATGAAGGTGTTTATCACGTCAGGTTAACACAATACACAAAGTTACTTAAAATGTATTGTTATTAAGCCAAGCCATTGACACTGCTCTTTTGAAATGAATCTAGAAAGTACTGAACTACCCTTGAGGTTCACAGCTTCAAATGTAAACTCTCTGTTGTATCCTTTCAGTTGTTTGCCACTGATGTCAAAACTACTCCTCTCCCAGTGAGAGGAACCGAAATTGTAAAGACACCAGCTACACAAATGTGTGTGTCCCTTCCTTGAGCTTACAGTTGTTATTTTTGGATCTTGCATCA
Organism: Dissostichus eleginoides; assembly: GCA_031216635.1. Taxonomy (NCBI): domain Eukaryota; kingdom Metazoa; phylum Chordata; class Actinopteri; order Perciformes; family Nototheniidae; genus Dissostichus; species Dissostichus eleginoides. Next base: position 18,446,860 of record CM062281.1, on the reverse strand, counting down.
TCCCTCAAGAACTGTAACTCACCAAGTACTGCCTGATAAAACAGGCACATGCACTCCTTTCATGGTAAAAGCAAACTATTTTTAGGAGTGGACATGGTTGAGTTTTTAATGAAAGGATAATAGCCTGAATTAAAACAGACCACAAGCATTACACCTAAGCAGATCTCTAAATCTGCAACAAGATGCAGAAAAATAAGTGCATTAACAGCTGACCTATTCATTTAGTCACATTTTAACATTAGGAGATTATTACAGATGGTGTTTCATTTGCAGCTTCTGAAAGTTAAGCACACAGCATAGTGGTCATTATGAAACTGATAGAAAACACAGGAACATTTGCAAATAATTGAACAAGACAAGTCATCCACATTGTATAATATTTCATTAATCCCATAAAGGAAACACTTATCACTTGAGCCCATAACTTGAGATTCACCACTTTCAAGAAGCAGTCAAGGGTTCCCTTTTCTGGAAAAAGGTTTAACTAACTAATTAACTAACTAAACTAACTTACTAACTAACTACTAACTAACTAACTAACTAACTAACCTAAACACACTTAAATAAACCAATGAAACGCATCACTGGTTGCATGATGATAAACCTTACCAACTGTCTGCAGTCTCTAGGATGCTCTAGCTACCTACATAATAATCATTATCATGGCCCTAACTTAACAAATTAGATAATGACTAAATGCTAATCATTACAGTATAGGTTGACTGTTTTAAATCAAATCTTACTACATGTTTAGTGGAAATACTTTATAATTAAGCTTGAAGTTCAACATTAGAAGAAAGCTTTAGATTTGACAAGTGTTAGCTGTGTATGACCAACCATAGCAACATGAGCACAGCAAAACAAATGGTGGCTGACCAAAGGCTTTTCACATCTCTAAGTTTATTGGTTAGTTGGTTCCTGAGTCTTTAAAAAGTCTACACCATGATTTTGCATTATTACAGCATCAATTACACTGCTAGGAGTTGTAGTCAGCCTACAGCCTTGAGAGTGTGTTTCCTCCCCAGCATTGTTCAGCGGATATGGAGGTGAAGTCTCAAGCAGCTGTTAGTGTTTTAATGACCTAAGGTGTTCCTTAAGAAGTGTCAGATCATTCCTGCGTGCTATGTGACCATGTTTGACTGTTTTGCTCCAATGCATATGACACGTCCACTATCTAGAGCTACTTTTAAGAGTATTACCACTGCTTGAAGTCACATTAAAGCAGAAAGGAGCTTACGTTTGATTGTTTCTTACAGGTGCAGAACAAGGGCTGGAATTATATCAAGTGTTACATTTATTGGCTGACATGGCATCACACAGGGACACTGCAGAGGGCGGAGCCAACGAAGAGTTCAACGACATCATCAAGTGGAGATCTGGTATGTTTTAGAGATTTATTACCTCAAGGCTATGTTTAATGTTTGATGCTCTATACCGGACACACCTCTCCTACAGTGTGCTCGCATGAACCAAATGATGTCTGATTATTTATCAGATTATCCGGTTGTGTCATATTGAAAAAGGTTTAGTTGTACGTGCAGAGCAGTCACTGAAAGGAAACACAGACAGAGCCAGAAATCCTGTTGTGCATGGTTAACCTCTGTTCCCATGGAGGCAAGGGAAAAGGGACAGAGAAGCAAATTAAAGCAACAAAGGCACGAAGAAAACAGGAGATGGTTGATTGTAACACGTTTGCAAGGAAAAAAGAGAAAGTAACAGTCAAGGTGACCAATGGCAGCGGAGAGAAGGGAAGACAAGAATGCAGGGATGGGTTTAAAGAGCCGCACCCTGTGATCCCTTTCTCTGTGGTTCATTCCATAGGTTAATCTTTTGTAGACGCCACCCTCCGAGAGAGGAACAGACACACTAACAAGTTGTTGCTCTGGCAGGAGGAGTGCTCTGGATGAGAAAACTGTAAACATCAGCAAAATATCAAGCTCATAATTGTACCTGATATTGTGAGACCATCTATGATGAAAGATGGAATTTCTTGCTGGCTATGGATGAGGAAGGGACTTCAAGTGACTTGGTTCTTGTGTTATCATTTTGCATAACATTGTGTTGGTGTGAGGATCAACACAATGTTGATCAGTGACTTCTAAAGGGATGCATGAAAAAAAAGATGAAACAGTGTCATAATCTCTTGTCTTCTTTTCGTACAGGACTTAAATCTGACACTCACAAAGCTTATTTCAGATCTGTTTTTATCAAATTCATATATAAGTACTTGTTTATTAGGCTGACAAGGTTGATAGACATGAAAGTGACCATTTAAGAGGTTAATAGAGGATTTTGAATACATAATGGCTTAATGTAAAATTGAAAGTATCTTTTGAGCAATGTTTCTAAAAAGGCTCTTTTTTAACTTCATCCAAGAAACAAAAAAGTGATTATGTTATGTACCACGGGGGAGTTGTTCTCCCTGACTGTTCGATACAGCGTAGGTCGTAGGTGTTAGTGGGTTGAATGATTGTCGTTCAGTGAATCTGGCTCTGATACCAGGTAGTTTTACATTGCATTCCACCTTTCTAATCAGTCATCTATTTTATTAGTGAACAAACTATGTTAACTGAATGTTTTTGCTATCAACTTAAGGCAGACAGTCATGGTCTGTTATTATTTTGGCTTTTTTTAACGGTAATTTGTACCCTGAATTCATCATATTATGTTGGCATCTTAGAGCGGTGGCATGTGCTTCAGTTTCACTCTCTCTACTGTAACTGCGAAATAGAAAAAGTAATAATAAGAAAAGTGGGTAAATGTATTCAGTCCTATCCATATGCCAGCTTTCCACACCCGTCCAGCCCTGAAGCTGGCAGATTCTGGGCCAGGAATTCCTCCGTGCCGATGCAGTTTGTAATTTACAACGCTCACGTCCAGACCACAATGCTTTACAAAGATCCAGGTTTCCCTAGCAACCCCAAAGGAAATGTTTTCTCTTATGGCAAAGAGGGGGAAATTAAGCACGTAGCTTAGCTGTACACTAAATCAACCCACAAAAAATTGCCGTGTACGCTGTTGTGTAAGCTTTTGCCCAATCGGTTCTCACCCTCACTTTAAACAGACTTTTCTGGTGTGTGTGCAGCCGACAGAAATATGTCTGAAATGAGGTGTTCTACTTCATAATTGAAGAGTATGTGAACAAAACCAGGTCAAACCAGGGCTGCACACTCTACAATAAGACAATTCATACTTTTCCCAGCACATGTGGAATATGCATTGCTCCACCCTGACTATAGAGGCTGCTTGTTAAAATTGATCCTGTGACAGCTTCACAAACCCAGGTCTGTCTGCTGTTGTCAGAAATGGAGACAGGGAGATAGAGGGTGAGAAAGAGAGAGGGCTGTAGCCTACATGGAGCTGAAATAGTGCTTTGAGAGGTGACCGACAAGCAGGTGTGTTTGTGTGTGTGTATGTGTGTGTGGTGGGCAGGTGGAAGGTTGTTTTCACAGCTGAGACGAGCCTTGTGAGGAGAGCATTAGCGTACTGTTCATCTGATCCCCACCGGCTGCCATGCTTGAATGGTTGAAGAATTTACACCCTCTTTTTTGTCATCATTACTGATTGTCAACACCGGTCGTCATGATCCTCCAGAAAGAGTTAACACACTTGGTTAATAGAAGGTTTGTTTTAGTTATTTCAGCTGCTGTTTGGCCCATATGTAAACTTCAGTGAGATCACCACTCCGGTGAGTGCTGAGGCGACAGTGGTGTGTGTTGTCTCTCTGCCTCCTATGATGGAGGACAGACAGTCCTTCCCGTTCACACACGTATGCACACTCATGCCTCCTGAGGGGTGGCTCATGTTTTCCAGCACGTCAGGATTTTATGCAAGCTGCAATGAAGTGGCGACAGAGAAAAAAATGTGCAGGGTAGAACCGTGTGACGCTGGAATAAATGACTCTCCTTTGGTAGTAACTTTATTGTGTGATGGACGGGTTTAAGCATTGAAACATACAACCAAAATGTACCTGTCATGTAAGATTTATTCTCTTGGTCAAATGTTTTAAGTACAGCTTTCATTGCTACAATACCAGGTTGGTGTTGCATTTCAGTATTTTGTGTGCCACTGAAAATACCGTAAAGTCACTTTTAAAGATTTTCAGGACTGTCCAGTTTTGAAGAAATGAGTCGATAGACAGAAACTATTTGATTATAACAGTTTGAGACATTTATCAAATAAAATAACTTTCTTTTTCATTTTCAGTTCATCTTTAAACAAGCAATTAGAAGTTATCACCTTGAACTTTTGGAACTGATGGGTAGAAACCTTGAATGAAACATATCATTACTTGCTGCCCTGAAGTTGACCTACAAGGCTGAACTCTGTTGAGAACCAGATGTGTGTTGTTCACCTCATGGCACAACAGTTCTCAAAGGGCTGAAACAGATGTTAAGGAGTAGTTACTTTTACGAAGTCCTGGTTGACTTACCTTTAACACCCTGACGCCTTATCTACCTATCCTGCTAGCCCTTCCCCTCCCCCTACCCAATCCAGTGTGCAGACCAATACATCTCTGATTACCTGAGTGGTCTTTTGTCTTCTCTGTCTTTTTTTTTCTATTGTTTTTATACGCTTTCTTCCCATCAATCATTACTCTCTCCTGTTATTCACTGTGCATCTGTGCATTTGATAATGTAAGACAAACGGCATCAGTCCCCAAACGCATACTTTAGATTTAGTGGCATGAGTTTATACAGCTTTGATCTTGGGTTTTCTTTGTTGAATCTTTTACTTTTTACCTTCTGGATTTTTCCTGTTGAGCTAAACACAGATTAGCTGGATTCTTGCAAATAACAAAAAATGCGGGAACACAAGATGATTCAAAAATCCATATTGTCAGGCTTCAAGCGGTACCTTTGTGTCCAAATCACACTGCTACAGAATGCTACAGACCAATCAGCATCCCGTGATGAGCTGCTATTAGATATGGACTTGGTTGAGGTGTCTGTGACGCCACAACAGTTTGTTTAAAACCACAATAGGTAGCATCGGTTTTATCCAAACTGAATAGTATTTCTTCATTGAAAGAAGGTCAAAGTATGAACTGAAAGCTTTCCCAACTGGTTTGATTGACCATTATTTAGGTTCTGTGTATTAAACCAAGTTTCACGTCCGGTTTATACAGAAGGCCATTTACTTGGGTGTGACATGCTGTACTATTAAATGACATATTGTTGTATCTTACAAGAGAACAAAAATGGGATTGTCACCATGCAGAGGGTGTGGAGGGTGTGGTTACAATTCTCTGAAGAATTGTCACCAAACTAGCTCAGATACACGTCATGGATGCTTAATTCTAGCTTTGGCCGCTGCTAGCAGGGTGGACCGACCACTTTGAAAAGTTCAGCTGGTGTGTGAGTGCATGTTTGGAAACAGACTGTATGCTCATCAAGAATGAATAAAACATTAAAGTTATCTGAAGTGATAATTACCATGTAGCCATGACAGTGAAAACTTGTTCTAGCTGTCAGTTATTGCAATGGTATGCAGTGTTATGCGCATTCATAATGATGGGTGTGCATCTGCATGTGTGGGTAGCATTGAACACAAATCAAAACAAAGGAGCTTTCACTGCGGCCGCCCCTTCATTCTGGGATGTCACGACCTGAATTAGTTTTCTTCATTGCCTCTGATGTTTGAGCTTCACTTTCTTGTATGGGTCTAGGGTCAGCAAGGGTTCTCATGAGATTTTTTTTACTTTGAGGATGCACACTGTCCTCAGGGAATGCAGCTGGATGAGTCTTCACAGCATATATATATAGACTCAAGTGTGTTTGTCTCTTTGCTGTTAACTGCATCTGGCTGCATGGGAAGTGGGAGGAAACAATCTCTACCAAATCCTGGCTGGAAATGTAGGAATATGAGCACTGGCCAAAACATCTCCCCTGGGTGTGGCTGTCTGTGGGACGCTGCCTCTTTGGTCCTTGTGAATGTGTGTGTGTGCAGCAGCAGCATTTAGACACCCCGCCCAGGCCAGATGACATTTAAAACTCTTCTAGAGAAGGCTGAAAATGGCAAGAAAATGATCATTGTTGGATGTTCTTGTGGTTGTTAAACACATATGAACCAGTCTCCTCTTGTTGTGAATCTCCCTTTTCCAAAGCAAGCCCTTCCAGTTTAAATCCCAACTCTGCCCCCTTTCCCCCAGCTCATTAGGGCTACAAAGCCACGTTGCCCAATCTACCTTCTGACCCCTCGCATGACAGGATTTACTAAAACAAAAAAACAGGCTGAGGCCCAGAGAGTTTAAATTAACCCTTTAAAGCTACAGCGGTATTTCTCTTCTGAGTAAATAGCTCGAAGGAATTTAATTCCTCCATCTCAATGCTTTTTTTCAATAGTGCTAAAGTTAGTTTTTTTACCTTAGGCAGTTAACAAGTTTGTCTCACTTGTTTTACTGCGTATGGGGCTAAAACAGCCGAGTGCAACTTTTTTTTTATACCGTGTTAAAGTTGTGCCGATACCAACAACTCTTCAGTTGTGTTTTTTTTCTACCTAGAACATTTCTGATCTTTTACAACCCGTTATTTTTCCAATGTTGCATAGAGTGGTCAGTAGAGCTATACAGGACAGACTGTGAGAGGCCTACTGTAGAAAAGGGACAGTCAAAGACATTCTGGCTACTGTACTTGTAATGCAACTCTACAAGGAGATTTTTCTTTAAATGTAGACATGGGAATCTGTGGAAATGAGGGAGATCCGCTTTTTCCATTTCTTTCTCTTCAATTTTGGTAGGACCACTGACTCATCTGCTCTGTATGTATATACTCTTGTGTGTGGGAACCACTTCTGGAAAGATCTTTTAATGGGAAAATTCATCCTAAAACACATTAAAGCAGCAGTAATATCCTGCATTTTGTGGTCCTGTAAACTGCTGTGTTTTGAGATAATAATCATAGGCACATTTATCATTAAGTAGGGCTGCACACTTAGGGCCAAAATGAAAATCTATGACTTCATAGTTGTTGTTTTTGAACCATTAGTCACACCAGGGATTTTGATAATATACCATTAACAAATGTTGTGTGTATTTGTGTGAGGCACAGATATGTTAATGCAAGTGCATAAGCACACTAGCATGGCTTCATTCAAGCATCTTGCTGAAGGATGCTCCTGGAGTGTTGTGTGAGGATGGGATGACAGAAGAGGACGCCTGTCTCTGGCTTCATGAATGATGCAGCTCCGTGGAAAGTCCCCTCTGCTCTCTGATTCCTTCAGTCACTGCCAAGTCCAGCCTCACCCCACCAAAGTCACTCCTCTGAGTTGTGACCAGCACACCAGCTGCTGCTGCAAGTCTCCAGGGAAGGAAGTAGATTTAACACAATCAGACTCTGGAAGTTGGTCACGAGTGGTCCGGGTTGGTATTCCTCCTTTACTTCCTTTCAGTAAAGAAAAGGATAAAGGGAAAACAAAACCACAGGAAACTTAACTTTCTCAACTGTTTCCCTCCCCCTTTCCCCTCTACTCTCTTCTCTCGCCATATACCCTCTCTGTGGGAATACAGTTGTTTGTTCAGTTGCCCCTCATGGACTAAATATGTCAATGAGCAAATGGACTCAGGCCTTTGCCCTGTTCCACTACGCTGGCTCTTAGACTTGCTTTACATGTCAGCAGCAAAGCCTCAGTCTTGCCCCTTGCGACTTGCATTTTTTCGGAGTCATTTTTTTGTTTGATTGTCAAAGGTTTCACTTTCATGTAAACAGTCGCAAAGGAAGTGGCTGCCGTGGCCCAGGGTGTGTTTAAGGGTTTAGGGCACTTTAGATGATGTTTATCTACCGTCGCTCCCTGCTAGTTGGGAGAATGAGAAATGTTGTCCCGGTCAGTTCTTTGTGTTTCCAGGTGAGATTCAGCTGTCACTAGCAGCAATACATATGGCCCACTCACCTCTGCGTCACCTGTCGATAACCTTTTAAATGACACCCTGAAGAAGTCCCTGCTCTTGTCACTCACTTCTCTCCCCCCTGTTGAGTGTGTGAGCATGTGTGTGATGTCAAATCTGACAGCGCCGCCCAGCACCCCAGATAAACAAACCCAGGGTACTCAATAAATGATCTCGCACCTCTACTTCCTCTTTCTCTTTTCTCTGTGTCTCACCCACCCACCAACACTTCCTGTTCCGGATTTGTTTTTCTTTCTTTCTCGCTCTTTTTCTCTCTTTTTTTGTTGTAAAAATACCTGCATTCCATAATGAATTTGAGTAAGTGGATGTCGTGGAGAAAGCGTAACTTTTTCAAGAGGAAAGGGAAGCCTGAAAAAAGTCTTGATCTAGGTGAGTGCATGAGAGCACATCTGTAGTGTATCTGTGGAGAAGTATAACAATGATTCATTACAGGAAACTATGCTGTGTTTGCACTAATCTCACACAGTGATGAGCCAATTTGTCTTTTTTCAGAAGTCGAAAGATCTGACCGAATGTCCCAATATGGCTCTGGTTTACTACGGTAACTCCGAAGCTTATCTGAACATAGAAGCAGATGATTGTCACTGATTTTTATATGACAGCACTTTTATTTAGTGACAGTTTTATTATTTGTTTATTCTTCTTGTTGCTATACAAAAAATAAGTATATTGTGTGTGTGTTCACCACTCAATCTTCATATATTTGTAGTTTCATAAGATGATCCAGCTTGTCAACCACAGCTATTGGGTTATGTTTTTGATGTTGAATGAAAGGTCTCATTTCTCATTTCTAGATATATTACTAAAACATTGGTTCCTCTTAAGATGCAAAAAGTTAAATACAGGTTATTGTTTCGGTCATAAGACTATGGTCCCGTTTTCTCACACTGCATAGTTTTTGTATTTTAAATCAATTGATTCCGTTTGCATCCTATATCCTTTTCTATTTATATATATCTTTTCAAAAATGCTCTTTTTCCATATAATTGAACTGTTCACTGTTCACCTAAGGCAACTTTTTTTGGTGAATCTCTCCATTGTTGGGTTTGTTTCTCTAACTGTGACAGCTTTTAAAATCCCTGCAGTGTTTTATGACCCCATATCTGAGCTCACATTCTGTGTTTTGTGTTGCTGCAACAGCGCACAAGGTGAAACATCTCCATGTAAGGATAATCCTGATACATGTGGGATTGGATCTGATGTTGGCTGGCGGCCGTTGTTTCCCAAACTTGGAGTCCGGTAGATTTCCAGATATGCAGATCAGAAAGTTAAAACCTCTCCCCCTCCCCACATCACATCCACAACAGTCTTGTGTTGTGTCTGCGTTTGTGCGTGATCTCTGGGTGAAATCTTCTTTGTCTCTTTTTCCCATCGTGTCACGGCACATGATGCACTCTGCCCTATAGCACGCAGGAATGGTAACAAACAGTGTGTTTACCTGTGTTCATCCCCCTATCCCACGATGCATTATGACTCCCCACTCTAGGCCTGCCCTGTCCTGTTCTGCTCTGCCCCCAATCTGTTTTCCTTCTATTGGCAGTGTACCTCTTTCCCTCCCCTCTCTCTTTGCTGCAGCATTCCTCTGATCTATTCCTCCCTCGCTGGTCAAGGAGCAACAGAGGCAGAGGAGGAGAGGCAGGCAGGAATGTCAAACTCTGTTTTGCGCTGATAATCTTGGACTATCTACTTTTTTGTTTGTTGCTTTTGCTGCTTCCTGGTTCTGGATTGTTGCGGTTTATGTTAAAATATGGCAGAGTATGGGCTACAACTCAGAGGTAGGAACTTTTGACAGGTGTATGACACATGGCTTGGTGGCTACAGGTGGGGCGGTTAAGTGTGGTGGACTCAGTCTGGAGACATGGGGACAAATCATATATAGATTCAACGATTTTTGTTCAATCTGATGAAGAATGGTGCAAGCTTTGAACCAATTAGATCATGTTATGATACCAACATTTTTTTTTATGGAGTATTTTTTCAGAAGTTTCGACTTAATGTTAAACATGCTTTTTTGAAACTCTAAAGTTTAATCTTCCCCTAAGCATCCATTATTCATTTTACAAGCCACTTGTTATACATGTGGTTAGCTTACTGTTCCTCAGCCTGCTCTAACTTCAATAAATTCCATTACCCCTCACCTCCTCACCTATCCTGTCTAACCCGTAATTACACCAATGCATGCACCACAGAGGTGTTTTTCAGGCTGCTAAATGGGGATATGGGCTAATCTTTCTGGACATTCAAAGTGTTTTCATTACAAATTCCCAGATCTTAGCGAGGGAAGAGTGTCAACAACGCTGTGCTGGCTGGGACAAGCTTAGACAAGTGACCACTGAAGGGAGGGGGGAGGAATGCATGGGGAAATTATAGGAATACTATGCATTCCTGTCAACCTTCACAGTCAAAATAAAACACATCTCTGCCATCAAACTGTAAAGAGATTGAGTCTTACGTGCACTTGTTTGTGTGTACATTTAAGGAGGACCTCTGTCTGAGGGATTTTAAGTTGAGTGATGGACAATGGTTGGTTGGCTTGAAGGCCAAACAGTGTGATTGTTGTACAGTGTGTGAGAATGAGTGTCCTCCTTCTTCTTTCGTGTAACGTCAGAGGTCCAACTCGGTGTCGTGTAGCCATGCCCGCATCTCTGGTCCTAAGTCGAAGAGGCTGGCTTCCGAGGGTGGTCTATATAAAGAGCAGGTGGTTATTATATGTTCGGCAGTCTGTTCAGGGTCACCGCACTCGCATGCAGCACTGTCTGCCAGGCCCCACTTCTTCATTGATGTTTTGAAGTGACCGACCCCAGTTCGTAGACGGTTTAGTGTGGTCCATTGCCGGCGTGGTAGGTCGTCTCCTCCTATGGCGCCATCTCCTGGGTCCCAGATGTAGCGAGGACTCCAGCCTATTGGAGTGTCCTCCAATAGGCTGTGGGTGGTGCTGAAAGACAAGACAGCCAACAGCTGATCTTCCTTCCAACTCCCATCAAGGTGAAGTTCACCCTGGGAAACTTTGCATAAACGTTGTTTCATAGCCAAGAAATAATACGCCTTCTTTAATTTTTCACTACCAATGATCTAAGTGAAGCGTGCATGAAAACGTTTATTTTTGGCGCTTTCACACCGGAGTACTTTTCCCCATACTTTTCCCTTTTAGTTCCGATAGTTCCTGGGATTTTGCGTTCACACCAAAAAGAGAACTTAGTTCATGAGAACTTTTCAGTCCCTGCTAGAGAGCAGGTGCCTTCCTGGGGAGAAAAAAGTTCCAATTTCTGATTGGCTGGGCGAATTGCAAACCACTCCTCGTAAAACTCTGAAAAGTTTTGTGAAGCCGCCATTTTATTTGCTGGCATTAGCATTATTAGCATTAGCATTAGCCCAGCGCACCAACAGAGAGAGAATAACTTATGGCAACACAAAAAAAAACATGGGAGCGGTGGAGTGATGAGGAGGTGTCGGCGTTCTGGCGATTTACTCGGAAGGCTTCAGTAGAAGATGCTGGGAGTCCCAGCAGCTTCTACAGAAGCCAGTCTCCAACTCCGGGGAATTCGGGTGGCAGTATACGCCGTGAAGTTGTTTGCGGCCTGCCAGTAAACCCAAAGCAGAAGAAGAAGTGACGTCAGCGGCTTCATTTGCGTAATCTTCCCTCAGGGACTTATTCCGGTGTGAACGCGATCTGCTCTTTAGTTCCATGGGGGAACTAAGTGCTGGAAACTAAGTACGGCAAAGTACTTGGTGTGAAAGCGGCTTTTGAGTACTGTGACTACTTCTGAACAGTGAACACAGACCCAGAGGTTTTTCTGGCACTTAAACTTTCACTCACTAATCGTAAGACCTGGCTAAAATTAAGGCAATTCGGTTATCCATTCACTGGCCAAGCATGCAGTTTAAAAGCTTGGGCGAAACAATGATTGGGAAAATCTAGAAGAGTTAGCTGTTGAATATAACTTTGCTAAAGGTAATTGCTGCTCAGTGGTGCGGCTTAACTTTGTAAATATCTCTATTTGTCTAAGCTCTGAGCCCTCATGTTTACTGTGTGATGCTGCCGTGGAAACCCTGATGGTTTGTTTGATTTTCACCTCAGTGCCTCCCACCGTGTCCCCCCTTCTCCCTGCTGTGTGGTCACAGGCTCTCCTCCTGTGAGAGAGAGGGCTACACTAATAGACTGGAGTGTGTGTACTTTATGCATCTGCTGTGTGTTCCCAGCTGGCTGCTAGAGGAACATGTGTGTCTGTGACTTTTATCTTGCCAGGTTACATCATGTTCAGAGGTTTGCTTGTAGGTCATTTTTCAGTCTTGTTTATTTAATGTTGGTCAACACTGGGTCAAGGGTTTAAGTGCAGCCGGGCAGTTGGATAGATCATGGTCATATTATAGAAAAATACACTTTTTTTATGGTTTTGAAGAAAGTTTAATCATTTTTAACAAAGTCTTAAGTGTTAACAGAAAGTGCAGCAAACTGGAGAGAATTCATATTTTTGTTATGAAGGGAAACCTGCACAATACTCACGTGGTGAGTGTGTGCATGTGTGTACAAATCAATGACACCAGTGGGATTACTATTACTGATGTAAGCAGTACTTCCTGTTTGGCTGTTGAGGAAGAGAAACATTTACTCTGCATCACAGTGCTAACTCTAATTTACGTGAGTGTGTTTGGTTCAGTTATGGATGAATGATTGATTATAAAGGATTTTTGGACAGGGGTTGACTATGTACTCTGCAAACAAATGATCCTGTCCCTTTCTTGTTTCACTGTAGGCAGTTTGTTCACTTGAACTTACTGTATGGATAGTTATCTTTATAATATGACAAAGACACCCATAAAGAATGGTTTAAAGTCAAGATTGTTGCCAGTCCTGATAACCTTTCAATAGTATTTCCTCAGTAATAATTAACATTACCGGAAGGGAGTTTATTTATCTAAATTATTTGCTTTGTTCAATGCCTCTAGTGTTACGTATTTTTGGTTCTAACAAATACCGGGGCAAGAATATATATTGGCAGGCTTCACTAAGCAGCAGTAGTGGAATCCATTATAAATGAAACAGCCAGGAATTTCTATTGTGTCATCTTGAGCTGCACACAGCAGACAAAGAATCCTAAAGGTACTAGATCAAGACTTGCTTTACATAGTTGTAGGAAACCGTTTGTGTGTATACCTTTTCTTTTTTTGCACACCTTGACACAAGAAAGCCAAATGACCAGCCTCTCTTTGAAATGATGGTTCATCAGAAGGGTTGTGATTTTGTAAAATAACTCATCTAATGTAGTTTTAAGATTACGAATGACTCTAGTAGTGGGTGTTTCTTGGTCCCTGCACATCCTCTTAGACCTTAACTTACAGGTTCTGCACACTAAATACATTTTGTTTGTGTAAAGCTGGACCCTGTTACCCCATCGTCTTGAAGTTTAAAGTGCTTCAGGTCAGGTCTCCGTGAATAACAACTACTTGCCAGGCGGCAAGTTTTTGCTTCAGGTCAGGTCTCCGTGAATAACAACTACTTGCCAGGCGGACAGACATAAATTCAGGACCACAGCTGATTTCACAGTTTGCCCACTGTAGGAGCATATGTTAGTCCCCCTATCATATAAATGTCCCCGTGTAAGTGGCATGTCTAACATCCCTGGCTGAAGTACTTGTGTGTACACTACAGATGTAAATAATTGTAAGCTAAGAGACACGAGTGGTCGTATCATGTAATGGTGTATTAATGGTGTATATACAGACTCTCTTTGGTAAGGGTATGTTTTGTCTCTTCGACTCTCACACACACAAACTTGCACAAACACACACTCTCCTGTCGCTGCTTTGATCACTCCTGCAGTAAGACATTCCTGTGCTGTGGTGAGTAGGAGCAGCAGACAGATTGAGGAGGAGCAGTGTGTATGAATCGGGTGTATTGTACTGTCAAGGTGGTAAGGTGCAGAGCTCAGGAGACCTGAGCCCACAGGGACCCTCTCCTCCTCAGGGGCCTCAGGGGCCTCCTCAAGGTGCTGATAATGCTGTAAAGACAGGAGGCCTCCACATGGAGCCTTTTATAAAACCAAATTGATATAGTGTTGAAAGCATGCCTGTACTGTACCTGTCCTGCTGCTGGTCTGCCTGTCTTCGTTCTTCCTCTCTCTTTGTCTGTCAGGACATGTTGAACCATTCCACCTGTACGTTTCTCTCTGTGATTGATCTCCATCAGTTACTGGGCCTCCCGTTATGTCACCTACCCTCTGTCAATCATGCTGTCGTCTTGTTTTTCCAAAGACTCCTTCTTTGTCCCCTGTATCCTTTTCTCCATCATCTTCTTCATTCATCACCTCCTTTAGGCCCTCACCTCTTTGTCTTCTTCGCCTCTTGAGAAACAAACCTTCAGGTGTTATTGTTGCTGCTTGAGATTTATGTGGAAAAATAGGTCAACATACTCTCAGGAGGGCCTTTTACAGTGTTACGTTCAAAGCACTTTAAAAACAATAGCGCAGGGAAGAGGACACAGTGCAATACCAGTTTAGGAAGCATCTCCTGCCTTTGTCCCCACCTCTCTCCCTTCCACTTGTGTCTTTCCCCAGAAATAACCCTCCCAAAATGTGTTCCTACCCCTAGTAAACGTATTGTCTGGTCTTTATGGCATTGCTTGAGCAATGCATATTTTTGATGTCATCTTAATGAGATGACATCAAAAATGTTTTTCTAATTCCTACTGTGAATGGCACAAATAGATTTGTCAGTATGCCTCAAACACATCGTTCTACATTTATACATCAACAGCGAAATTATCCCCAACTATTTAGATAATTGGTTAGTTGTTAAATTAATTTTTCATCCAAAAAGTGCAGAAATGCAGTTTCAGCCTCATGTGGAGATTGCCTGCCTCTATTTGTATATCATGTTAATCTGATATCTTTGAGATTTAGACTAAAATAGACATTTTTTTTCATATTTCCTGACATTCTTTATATACCAAATGTTTAATCCAGGAATGAATAGTCAGATGAACCGATAATGAAACAGATAATGTTGAATTGCAGTCCTACTATCTATACATACACCCTTCATAGTTCCAAAAGGTATTCTCTCTTCCAACAGGTTTGATCTCCCCCTCTCACCTCTTCACCTCTCTCACCCCCACCTCTGGCCTCTCTGCAGAACATTTTTGTTTTTCTGCCCCTTCTCACCTAGCCAGCGGCTGTGCACACACACACACAACACACACACTCCACACACCCCAAACAAAAAGGCAGACGACTGCTGGGCCTGGTGATCGTAACCTTTGACCTTTTGTTCAGTTCATGGTGCTTTACACAGAGGTTAGTTGAATGACAGTGGCAGTTTTACATTCATATACACATTCATTTTCACCACTTCTCTACCCCTTTATTACAGTCTTGGACTTGTGTCACGGTGCTAGAAGCAGATGCAAATTTAATTTAGTTTTTGACCCGATCCCTCGGGTGTACAGTTTTGAGAAAAGACTGACAACTTAATGAACTGGTTATTTAGGAGGTTAAAGTTCAGGAAGGGCTCATGAGAAAGAAAGAAACTAAACACAACCTTAACTTACAGAACATGGCAGGCTAAAGTGCTGATCTGTATCTGAGGAGCAGGTTTTTTTTTGACGGATTACAAACGTTCCCTCAGGCGTACATTTCTGTGAAATTGAAGAATCTGTTGTCTTGTATTTGGCTGCTAAACTTCATACCGCTGCTGAACTTTGGTAAGGGATGACATTTTGTCTCTGTAATGATTTTGGTTTGACGATCCAACACTTCATGTGATTGTCGATTACATGAATGTACAAGATTCATTCTTTCCATGGACTCTAAATATGTCCTTCATTTGAGTGCTTATTTTAATAATTAATATTTTGATATTGTCAATTAATTGTCAAACACAAAGAATAATGACAAATGTCAAATATTACTTTTTTTTTCTACCCCAGTACTTATTTTAATAGCTAAACTCAGAGGAGTGGAAGAACATGTTGGACACAAGTGTTCCCTTTTTCCAAATTCTAAATCTGTATAAATCTTTCTTGTTGCAAGAAACTCACTTTACTATGTAGCATAAGGCTGTATTTGCAACTCAAAACTACCACCATCTCAACACTTAAATGCATCTATGGTGACTCACCGGTACCAAGCAGTCACTAGTTAAATGAATGGTAAATATTTAAGTTTTAAATGTATATTGGTTACTAGTCAGCTCAATAAGATGAGTACGGGTACTGATTGCATTTCAGCTTTTTTGTCTGTAGAGTAAAAAGTAACAAATGGATAACATTTACTGAATTATGGGATGTTAAAAATAATTGAATCCTCAACCCTTAGAAGCTTTACAAGTTCCCTAAACTGCCGCTATTCAAAGATGCTATTGATTCATTTTGATAATCTTATAATATGGAAACAGATTTTCCACTTTTTGATTCATCACTGTCTGTCTGCAGAGGCTTATTTTTTTATATACAATTATTTCTACTTACAGTTTGTGTCCCCAAATATAATCTTCCTTATGATGGTAAAAGATTCATATGAATATGTTTAGTTTTCCATGTTACGTCACAATAAAACAATAATTGTAAAGATATACCTATAGACATTTGAATTGAAAATAACTGTTCTCCATAGTCTTTTACATGTGGGATAAAGTAGAAACATCATTTCCCAAGACAAGTTGAAGGCTTTGTATGAGCTCCTCTGATCCATTACAGTAGCCAGCCATCGCCCAGGAACATCAAAGCAGCTGACCCTCTGCCTGACACACAATGAAGCTTTATAAGAGAGCCACGCTGGAGAGAATAAAGGAGCAGGGAGGGAGTCAAGCGGGAAGAGAATGTGAAATATTTGTACGATTGGATTCAGAGACCAGGGGAACATTATAAACGGGCAAAGGCGTGTGCACAGGTGCACAATGGGCTGTTCTATGATAACGTGGCGTGTTAGCTTTACCGACGCAGCACACCTTTTGACATTTTGTACACATTATCCAAATACCCCTCTTCCTCTTGCCTGCATTTTCTCGCTGTCATTTTGTGATGTTCCATCCACATTGATCATGATGCTTTTAAGCCTTGATGCCTCCGGCTACAATTAACCAGCATGCTATTTTGAGAATACATTTGGCCAGTGGTTTCCTGAAATAAACAAATGGAAATGGACTTTGAGTGATCACAATGTTCTATGCTGTCATCATAAGACTGCCTGTACATACTGATAATGTTAACATTTGTTATACTTCTGTTCACCTTTGTAACAACCGTCTTCTTTATGTTTTGCAGATGAGCACGACGCAGTACAGAAGAAAACATTCACCAAATGGATAAATGCACAGTTGTCAAAGGTAACATTCCTTCAGAGTGCTGATGGCTTTACATGTGTGCTCCTGTTTTTTTGTGTTAAATATTCTAGGTTGATTTAGCAAACTTGTCTTGTTTAAATATTTGCACTCATCAGTCCCGCCAACATAATCTTTGGACCTCTGATATGCTCTTAGTTTCACTCGTCTTCTTTTTTCTGCTTTCGATGGTTTCCAAGTGCTGAATGTTTATGTCACTCACAGCAGTTGTTAAGTTCTGCCAAATGATCTCTATGTCTTTTGTATGTGTCACTGAAAATATAGCTTCAGTTAAATACCTGCATCATGTTTATAATTTGCATTGTGTTGTTGAAGGCCCCAGGTTAGTCTTTTTTATTTACAGTAGATTCTAGTAAATTGTATTTAAAGGGGACCTATTTTGCAAAATCCACTTTTCATGTATTTTACACATTAACATGTGTCCCCTCTGTGTAAAGAGATTCTGAAAGTTTCAGGAAAAAAGATTCTCTCACTTTTTGTCCTGATCCAATGTCTGAAAATGAGCTGATCAGATTTTGGCCACTTTATGATGTCATAACGTTTTTTTGGCTTGTGTAGCATTAGCCAATCACCAACCAAGGTAACACCCCCCCCACCTTATCACCTGAATCTCCTCCTAGAGCACCATTGGGTTTGTTTTAACCACATATCTCTCAGAGTGGCGTGGGGAGGGGCTCCTTATTTTCATCTAAAGTAACAGACAGAGAATCAGCACTTTTGAAACAGGGCTGAAACAGAGGGGATTATGGGATGCTACAATGATCTGTTTGGTATTTCAAGCCAAACACTTCAGAGACATGTTTTGTATATAACTGAGACCTATAATATATTGATGAAAAACAGTATAATAGGGGACCTTTAAGCGATCAAGCAATTTAAGTCTTAAGAGTTTTTTACTTATTAGATACAATTCTAACTCTGAACTACAATTGTAGTTGTGTACGTGTTTGGATTGTTTATGTTTTGTTTAATGTAACAATATCTTGATGAATATTTCTGAGCTGCAGCTCTCATTCTTGGTGTCTTTGCTGTATTCTGATTATTCATATTATGTCTTGTCATCAGACGGGGAAGACGCCCATCAAAGACATGTTCTCCGACCTGAAGGATGGGAGGAAGCTGCTGGACCTCCTGGAGAGTCTCACTGACTCTGTACTGGTGAGTTTGTGTGTGTGTGTATCAAGATTAACAGACCTCAAACAATAACACAAAAAAAGAAGGAATTAGTTCATTTAACACTCACATTCTTTTACATCATTTTTGCTTCACTACTTGTTCCACTTGAGCTGTGGAATAAAAACTCAAACATAAACTCGAAAGTTGAATCCAATGTTAACATTAGCTGCGTTCACACCTCAGTACTTTTCCCACTTTAGTTCCGATATAGTTCCGAAATGTCGCGTTCACACCAAAAAGAGCCGGAACTAAAATTAGTTCATCAGAACCTTTTTTAACCCCTAGAGAGCAGGTACTTTCGTGGGAGAAAAAGGTTCCTATGTCTGATTGGCTGGGCGAATTGCAAACCACGCCCCGTAAAACTCCCAAAAAGTTTTGTGAAGCCGCCATTTTATTATCCTCGCATTAGCATTATTAGCATTAGCCCAGCGCACAAACGCAGAGAGACTAACTTATGGCAACACAAAAAAAAACATGGGAGATGAGGAGGTGTCGGCGTTCTGGCGATTTACTCGGAAGGCTTCAGTAGAAGCTGCTGGGAGTCCCAGCAAACAACTCCAGCCGTGAAGTTGTTTGCGGCCAGCCAGTAAACCCAAAGCAGAAGAAGAAGAAGTGACGTCAGCGGCTTCATTTGCCTAATCCTTCCCCAGGAACTTATTCCGGTGTGAACGGGATCTGTACTTAGTTCATGAGAACTAAAGAGTTCTTCATGAGAACTAAAGAGTTCTCATGAACTAAGTTCTGATTAACCTTTGTGGGAAAAGTACTGCGGTGTGAATGCGCCTATTAAAGCCAGAGGGGACCTCATGAGATTTATTTATTTAGCTTGATACTTGAATAAAACGGCTAAATTAGGAACAGATGTTTTTGCAACACATTACATCTCACACTTCATCAATTATAGAAGTGTCAAGTTTGCTGAATTTTCCAAATGTATTTTATCTTATCAAGAAAAATCAGATATTCCTCCAAAAAGATTTTGCTCAACAAAGATTCATTTGAGTTATTAGCATTCAAGCTCACACTTAACAACTGATTAGAAGGAGAATTTAACATAATAACAAAAACGCTTGTACAGAAAAGGAGAAAAACAATTACATCACTTATTCATATTACATCCTAAAGTATACATGTCTTCACTGAACAACCATGATCTTATAAAGACACCCTTCTGTTTTTTGGTGTTCCTTTTTTTTTATCAGTGTCACCTCGCTGTTAGCCCTTCAACAGCATATCTGCTTTCTACCACCTGCATCCATACACACAGTACACACACATACACACACACGCACGCACGCACACACACTGATACCCGAATACTAATTCTATAATGGGGTGCTAATGGGTGGTTGAGGTATGTGAAGACTTAAAAAGGATTTGCAGTTGGCAGCGATCCATCCTGCCATTCTTTCCATAAGTTGGCCTGTGGACACTGCTGATAGGGTAACGAGTGGGATGAATGTATGGAGAGAACCTCTCTGCTGAGTGATGGCATTCCTTTTCTCTGTAAAGCAATGCCTCACATCCACATTTACTGCATCAGTCGGAATGATTGTAAATACATGTTTCATAGACTCAATTCACTAAAACTACTCCCATGTATCTCTGATGATTTTTTTGAACTACCAAAGTTTTCTGCAGCATAATGATTGGCTAATAAAGACTGAGCATGTCGTCACCTGATTTGTGTTTCCTGTTCCTCAGACCAAAGAGAGAGGCTCCACCAGAGTGCATGCTCTCAACAACGTGAACAAAGTACTTCAAGTCCTGAATCAAAATAATGTGAGTATCTGGTGTTCTCTGCATTTCTTTCTCGGGTTTTGTCACATCAGCTGTCGTTTAGCATGTGCTTTCAGCCAAATCATGTACATCAGTGTTTCATTAAGGTGGAAGAGGTTGCAGGGTTTCATTTTAGCTGCATATTACAGCACAGCACCGTCAGAAAGAGGGAACCATAATGAACTGTAACCTTAGCTTTTATTGTGTTATGTTGAAGTAAAACCCACACACATGTTGGCTATGCTACATTTGAAATTGTCTCACACTACCCGAGGTTTGTCCATTTCTAGCCAAGACTGCTCCTGCGTTATTCAAACCCAATAACACTCTCTGCAACTATGCAAGACTGCATGTTCTCTGAATGTGTCTGTATTGAGTTCAGTATATTTCTTTGTCCGTCTCCCTCCATCACTCCCTCAGCCCTCCTCATGTGTACAATGGTTGGTTACTTAATGCCTTGACCCAAGCAGTGTGAGCTAAATTGCAGGGCATGCTCACTGGAAGTTGGCAAAGCTGGAGTTTGTATGCAACCCCTGCTGGTTTCTCTCAACCCCAGCTGGCAGCGAAGGCCAGAGTTCCCACAAGCCTTTTAAAGTCTGCTGCCTGGAGAAAATAGTGTTTGAAAAATAAGAGTATAGAAACCACATGTATAATTGAAATTGGCTTCTTGTTGATGTCCTAGCTTTGGAAAACATGACTTTACTATGCACATACTGTAACATGAATCTACAGCTGTATCTGTAGAGCTACTATACGAAGAGTGTCATTGCACTATTTATTTCCTCTCTGGCATCTAATGACCGGTGGTGTGTGATTTTTCAAACTTTTTGGAAAGTGTGGGTTCAACTGGAAATATGTCCTAGTTTAGAAGGTGGGGATGGAAACATGCACACAGATGCAGAGGGCTGATGAACTCTTTGAACTTCTGTGTGATGGACAGAGCTACTGAGAGAAAGAAGGATAGAGAGAGACAGACAAAAAGAGTATAGTTTGGCGCGATGAGGCTAATTGGGAACAGAACAGTTCAGGGGTCAGCTCTGTCGTTCACATAGAGGTCACTTTGAGTCTGACCAGACACTTGACCTCATGTTCCACTCAGTGCCTTGATCCTCTCCAAAATATTTACATGTAATCAGTTCGCACTTAGCCTCACCTCATATGACTAATGTCGGACAAGGCTGCAGACACGCTTTATTAGTAGAAATTGAAGGGTGTAATTAGTGTGGTATAATCCACTGTGGGGGAAAAATACATGGTTCAGAATCTTTCAGCTGTAACAATGTGGACACTCATTAACATTAGCAGGAATAATTTATACTCCACTGCAAGAAACTTAGATTTTGACTCTGTATTTTAATAAAACGATTCCTAAGTGCTCCCTAATTTCGAAAAAAAGATTTTAGGATTACAGTTTTATAATGTTGGCAGTTTTTTATTGTTGGCATCTGAGCCTGCTTTTCAACTTATCTGCTCAACACAGGAATCATTTCAACTTTTTAACTAATACACAGCTTTAACAATACTTGTATTATTCATATTCACATGTTAAATATGTTTTTCTCTCATCGTCTGTCACTTTCAGGTTGATCTGGTAAACATAGGAGGGACAGATATTGTGGATGGAAACCACAAGCTGACTCTGGGCCTCATCTGGAGTATTATCCTCCACTGGCAGGTGAGCAAACACATACAAATACAGATGATGAAAAATCAGTAGTGATGTGCACATGTGTGTGCATGCATGTAAATGTGCATGTCATCAACTGCTTTGTGTACGTTTTTCCTAGGTTTAATTTAAAAGGTTTATCACTGGCAGTTCTTTCAATATTAGTTGTTTTATTATTTAGAGTTTACATTAATTTCACCTGTCATTGTATACAGTATGAATTGCATTGTGTTAGTTACAAACCTGCCATTACTTCATATTACCATGTAACGTGTTGGTGTTAAACTGTGATATTCTCATATGATTTCTTACACATTATCAAAATCTGTGCCAATTGCATTTGGCATGATGCATTAATCTGGTCCCCTGTTACATAAGATGATCATTATACTAAGTATCCCTTTCCATATCAACATGAAACACATGCAAGATGTGCAGAATAAAATGATTTTTAATCTTGTTTATTCACCCATATAAATGTGTGTTTTTCCATGTTCGTGCAGGTGAAAGACATCATGAAGGATATCATGTCCAACCTGCAGCAGACCAACAGTGAGAAGATCTTACTGAGCTGGGTACGCCAGTGCACACGCTCTTACCCAGAAGTCAATGTGCTGAACTTCACCACCAGCTGGGCTGACGGCTTGGCTCTCAACGGCATCCTGCACCACTTCAGGTGAGGAGAGATGTAACGTCATGGTAACAAACACTGTTACTGCAATGATCTCAAGAAACCACTTATAAGATTATCTCTTCACATCCATTTAATGGTACATTTAGTCTGAATTGTATGACTTGACTCATGCACATTTTTGGTAGACTATATTTTCCGTACTCTCACGTTGTTGTATTTGTTCCTATGGTGACATTGAATATTTGACAAGCCCTTTGACTTTGAAGAATGTAAAAAAACCGTGTGTGTGTGTGTGTGTGTGTGTGTGTGTGTGTGTGTGTGTGGTGTGTGTGTGTGTGTGTGTGTGTGTGTGTGTGTGTGTGTGTGTGTGTGTGTGTGTGTGTGTGTGTGTGTGTGTGTGTGTGTGTGTGTGTGTGTGTGTGTGTGTGTGTGTGTGTGTGTGTGTGTGTGTGTGTGTGTGTGTGTGTGTGTGTGTGTGTGTGTGTGTGTGTGTGTAAAAAGGAGAGGTTGTGAGGGTTCCCTCTCTGTGTCAGTGGCGGGGGGTCAGGTTGACAGGTCAGCGCCTGCCGGGTGTGTGTACACTGCTTGACTTGCTCTGTTTACGCCTGCCATGCCACTGTTTGCACACGCTCGGTGTGTGTGTGTACGCCGTTGTGTGTGTGAAAGAAAGAGTAAGAGAAGCGTCAGAGGGTGTTTCCCCCGCTTTCTGTAACCCCTTGTTCTTACTAGTGACACACACTCGCACACAGGCCTGTGAGCTGTGAGAAAGGCCAGTGTTGGTTTAGACTTGGGCCGGGGTTTAAGTGGATCACTGAACACACACATTCCACACCCAACTGGCTTCAACGCAAGTCCCCCTGAACCCCTAAGGGAAGAGTCTTTTTTGTACAGAGGACACATATGCTTCAAATATTTGTTACTATTTTTCTGCACTAGAGTAATGCTCAGAAAAAGATAAATCTACAAACTTCCACCCCTTGTTTAAACATAAGTTAGTATAAAAACACATGCATGTACAACAGAAGCTATGATCTCAGAAAATCAACTATTTACCTTCACTCCAGCACTTTGAGAAATGCGCATATTTATGCAGATATGCTGTTATATTAATAATCTGAGAATGGAAACCCTATTCTGGAAATCCTGAATGTTAAAGTTGCCACTGTTCTTTGTGTCTTCAGGCCAAATGTATTCAGCTGGGATCAGGTGGTCAGACTGAGCCCTGTGGAGAGACTGGACCATGCCTTCACTGTAGCCAAAGACCAGCTGGCTATTGAGAGGCTACTGGATGCAGAAGGTACGGCCATTAGGAGCTGTTTAAAAAACATTTCCCATGTTGTACACCAACTGTATTTATTTTGGCAAGGATGACTGTAGAACATTTTTTATATAAACAATTATATTTCAGTCACCCATAAACTACCTTTTTAAAGCGGAACAAAACAAGGTAAAAGCTGGATATGGAATGCCTTCATTTTACTATCAAACATTCCCACATATTCAAACATGGTCTGCGTTCACGAAGCCTACCTTCATGTCCTGCCAGCAGTTGGATACATTCACGGTGGAGCAAATACTTGGTGTTATCTTTGGCAGAAGATTTGTAAGAAGCTGTGTTTGCTCAGAATGTTTTCCTACTTGATGGAGCACCTGTAGATCCTCGGTGTGCGTGTAGCTGAGCTGTTTATATTCATATACTTTTTATGTCATGACCCAGTGGTAGTCACATCTGACCTATGTCAAAGCAGTTTAATTTGTATAACTTGTCTCAACCTGCCCTTTTCTCCCCCCTCTCACCTTCCTCCCCTTCTAATCTCCTCCTCTCACTCCATCTACCATGCTGCCTATCATGCTTGATTTCTATCTCTACCTCCCTCCCACTATTCTCCCCCCCCTCTCTCTCAGACGTGGCGGTGCAGTTACCAGATAAGAAGTCCATCATCATGTACGTAACATCGCTGTTCGCCGTGCTGCCCAAAGACGTTACCATGGAGGCTATCAGAGAAGTGGAGACTCTGCCACGCAAATACAAAGTGGAGTCTGAGGGCTCAGGTCGAGGCCTCAGTGCTCAGGTAAAACACCACACAGTTAATGTATGTGATATGATACAGGAGGGTACCAGACAAGCTTGAAAGACACCAACAGCTTAGGCTTTTTTGAGTTTCTTTCTGGGCAAAGTGGGAAAGACACATAGATCTAGACCAAGGGGAGAGTCTCCTCACTATCCTCACAGCCTTTCAAACTGCACACACACAAATAGTGCTCACTGGATTCCATGGATACATCTGTTTCTCAAGGAGTTCAAGGTGCTTCTTTGTGTGCAAAAACCCACAGCTGGTAACCAGAGATGTAAACAGAAGAGCAGTAAGCCCAAACCTCAGGAATTTATACCTGGAATCCAAAGCGAGCCAACAATTAGATGGTTCATATTAATTGAGATGCAGAATCAGTTCTGAACTGGTTCTCAACACTTGGTCTTGGTTCAGGACTTCTGTCGGCACTGAGAAAAACACAACATAGCATTCCATTCATTTAGAAAAACTTTCTTATTTGGTATGATTCCCATAAGTAATTGTTCAGTAAGCGATCTAAAATGTGTTATTCCTTTGGCATGTTCTTATTATGAAGAATCATTTCATCTGAGTCGATTTAAGCTCTTTTCTTTTAGTTTAACAGTGGATCTAAATGGTATGGGAAGGATTTCTTGTTAATCTTTTTGTTCTCATGCATGTTTGCCATAACGATAATGCTAGCTGTGTTTTATATAAGCTGGGCTAACTTTACTAGCATCCTTAAGCCTATAGTGCAAGAGCTGCCACAATGCTAAAACGTTCTTTATTGAACTTGAAGTTTTATGTTATGCACATGCCAATTTTTTATATAATGTGTACCATATGTACTGCAAGTACTAGCATTAACTTTTTGGGTTATAAGACGTACTGAATTGAAAGGTGGATGTCCTAATTTAAACTGTTCACAATGCATTTGTATCAATACCCCACCAAAAAAACAAAACACTGTACTCAATCGCCATGGTTCAGTTATTTAAGTAGTGAAACAGTGCTGGAAACCAGCAGATATATCTCCTCCAGTTGCTGCCTCTCTGAACCTTCCTTTCTGTGCCGGCGTAAACAAGCCGTTATCTCCTTCTATGAATGGACAGATGATAGCTCGGCTCCTGAACGTCAGCCTCAACAGCTAAAAGCTCAAACCGTAAAAAATCTGGACCCATAACTGCTTCAACCTTTTGCGGCCGCGTTGTGTTCGTGATAACATTCAGTTTAAAGGCCACAGCCGCTGGCATGTGCAAGAATAAGGAATACTGTGAAGTGCCTCATTGTGTGTTGCCTGATAGAATGAGTCACCCTGAAAAACCCATCTCCTTCATTCTCTCCAGCACTGCTCATGAAGAGCATGGCAGGCGCAGACAAACAGGGAGCAGAGCCATGACTCACCCAGCTGACATTAGCCAACAGACCAAACTGCATGCTGCTGGAAACACAGAGCAGTGAAGGGGTGGAAGGAAATGAGGGGAATAGAGATTTGACAGGGAAGGTTATTTGAGCATTGTGTGCTGGTGGGCGGGTGGCTTCAGTATGTTACTGACATGCACATGCTGATACAGCATCTGTAAGCACTTCAGTGTATTATTTCTACACCTTGTCTCAATTGGACTTCCCTGCTGTTTCACTTACGTGTGGTTGTGATAATTTTCACATTGTTAACATACTATATTCCACAATAACTACAGCATCACCCCCAAACATGTAATTTCTTTCAATCACATACATCCCTGGAGCGGCTCCTTTCAGAGGTTTTTAGTCAGAATTCCAAAACCACCTCTTAAGTTTTTATTGCCCAAGGGCACATACTTCACACGTCTTGGAACGAGAGCTGGAAAGCGGTTTTAAATAGTGGGCTGATTGGTCCAACGAGGGGTTTACTTTCCTGGCACAGCTCCTCTTCATAGGAAGTGATGCGTAATGCTGCTGGAAGTGAGAGGAAAAAGAAAGGCTCTTTGTTTTTTGCTGACTGTTTGGTTCCCTCCTTTAGTTTCATGATGATGTTGTGAAGTTCTTTCTGATGATTTTAGTTGATTGTTTTCAACATTCAAAACAACTTCAGCTTGAAATCTAATAATATTGAATATTGCTGATGATGAAGTGAACTGATGTATGGATGATGGTGAATCATTACATGCTCACAACTTTAAAAGTGATGAATGCAGAGATCGAGTTGAGCAAATCATCTGGTGATAATAAAGTGTTCTGCTGCGCCAGACCACAGCTATTTTACAGCCATTCAAGTCAATAAATAGACCAAGGCTGCAGTTTTCTCTCTCTCTCTGTATACATTTTACTCTCTCTTTCTCTCGCTGCTGCTGTCTTTTCTTCCTCAGCTCACTAACATAAGGGCTTACAGTATTTTTGTTTACTTATTTCAAAATATCAAAGGTCATTGAGTATTTTCAGCACCTGACCTTATCCCAAAATCGCTGCACAGATGTTACTGTTGTGTATTTTCAGCCTGGAACACAAAGGGCTATTTGACTTGTTACTGTACCAGTCTCCACACACCCATTGGCATTTCTGTCATCTTTGACTTGGCATCGCTGCCGTGCATAGATTGATATCTCCCGTTCATTTCGGCTCCACACAGATCTGTTGAGCTCTGTTGAACCTTTTCTTGCTTACTTATAGAAAAGTGTAAACCTGGAATAGTTTGTTAATTCAGTTGTGTACAAAGGACGTCACATGTAAACATGGTTTATAACAAAATTGTATTTTTAATGGTATTCAAAGTGAGATTTGTAGACAAAACTTAAGGAACTATTTAGGAATGTATTCAGGAAGTTGTTGAAGGACACTGCAGCATTCCTTTCAGATATGTTTTTCCTATTGTACTATAAACTATTTTTACGCTTTTTATGCTTTAAAAACTGCTCACCATTCATTTTCTAACTGTATACCCAACTTTACCCAGGATAGCACTGTATTTCAGAGTGTCTGCTATTCCAAGAATGAGGATTGACCTTCCCAGCATGCCAGGGGCACCTCCCAGCATCCTATAATAGTCCTGCAGTTGTTTTTTTTCTTAAGTCAGCAAGGCAGGTCCCTCTGCGTGCTCCAGAGTAGACTACATTTCTGGCTCTATTTTAAAACTGACCAACTGATATGTTCATATGAAAATCAGAAAATCCCTCTTCTCATGTTTTCAGAATGTGCAGATGGAGGAAGCGGGTAGCAGCCCCCGGCCTGAGACCCCCAGCCCCCTGACAGAGACTGAGGGGGAGATGGAGGGCAGCATGATGGAAGTGGACCTGGACAGCTACCAGACCACGCTGGAGGAGGTACTGACCTGGCTGCTGTCGGCCGAGGACGCTCTGCAGATTCAGGAGGAGGTGTCGGACGATGTGGAAGAAGTCAAAGAGCAGTTTCACACACACGAGGTAGGAGGAGACCTGCAAGCTGGCGTGAGGCTGGCAAAAATGTAAACATGCATGCACATGCAGAGGAACGCACAAACAACAGCTTTATTTATCCATCAAAGTATTTATTTGTATATTTATTTATTCATTAATACATTCATTTATTTCTGTGGATATGTTAGATTTTTTAAATTGTAAAAAAAGTTAAAAAGGGAAAAATAGTTTGGTTCCTTTCCTAGTTTAGTAGATGAAACGTCCATAACTGTTTCAAAAACGCCATGCTCAAAGAGATATCCTAAATGGACCTATACATATCCGTTTAAAAATAAAATCGTATTGTTTGACAATACAAATGCTGACACACTTTTATGACCCACATGATATTTGTCAGATTTGCACATCAGTTTTTTGTCTACTGTCATTCTCTCTGAGATAAAGGCCTCCCACAACCAACTGTACATGCTCTGTACATGCTGGGAATGCCAGGAATTCTGCTGAGAACAGTGGCGCACAGCACCCCACGGTGCCTTGGCCCAGAGCTTACTTGCTTGCTTGAGAAGGCGTAGCTGCAGGGTTTCTGTCTGTGCATGTGTGTCAGGGGGCTTTGGCAGGATTCCCTTGGCTGAAATGTGAATATTTGTGAAGTCTAATGTCTGGAATCCAGGGTCAAAGCAGAAAGCTCGTAGTGAGACCCAAAGCCTCTTTAACAGCTAGGCTTTTCAGCAGGTCTAAAACAAATCAGTTTGCTTCAGCCAAGTTGTTCACATACTCCAACTTCTCCAGCAAAGCCTAATCAAAAACAATGTGCTCAGAGGTGCAGTCAAAAACGCTTACTCATCCACAATAACTCAATTCATTGGGTTTCATTTTGCGCACAACAGCAAAGAGAAGCTCCTCTAAGAGTTGAGAAGCAACCAAACTCCTTCAAAGTTTCTCTTGTATTTCTTCTTAAAGTATTCCTCTTTTGTTTTGCAATTGGCCTCAGTTGGCTGCTTGGCAGACTCTGCTATCCAGTGTGTGCTCGCAGGCTGGCTCTGACTGTTGCTACAGCAACACTCACAAATGCAAGAGTGCAGAGGTGATGCCCGGTGCTTCTGCAGGGCATCATTAAGTGGTATACCAAGCAAAGCTCAAGGGTGGGGAGAAACCAGATGTTAGTATGTGGGAGCCAAGAGACAGCATGCTGCCTCACATTTAACAAGCAATGTTAAATCTCCATGTTAAACTGAATCTGGATCATTCTAAAGGTATGTGGTTATACATCGTCTTCCTTAACTATCATAGTGTACATACAGTTAGTGGGTCCCACGGCTGTATGGTGCTAGAACATAGCTTCTCTGGAAGACGCAACATTAAAGAACACAAATCACACAGTTTGAGAGTCAAAGATTTGCATTACATTTTTTTAAATAACTGTTTTATGTTCCCCCCCAAACAGGCTTTTATGATGGAGCTGACAGCGCACCAGAGCAGTGTGGGTAATGTGCTTCAAGCGGGAAACCAACTGATAGCCCAGGGCAATCTGACCGACGAAGAAGAAGAGGAAATACGGGAGCAGATGAGCCTCCTCAACTCCCGCTGGGAAAACCTCCGAGTGGCCAGCATGGACCGCCAGGCCAGGTAGAAACACAAACAAGCACACCTGCTTCAGACCTGCAGGGGGGTTAGAATACCCTTTGCTGTTGTTAATTGCAAACATTACATCATTTTGGTTTATTTATGTCAGAAACAAGTGAGTGTTGTCATTTAAAATATAAATAACTAAGGCTTAAAATGAAAATATCTGTAGATGTATTCACTGGTAGTGTGCAGGGCAATCCCAACATGAGCCACAAATTGCTCCGAGGTCATTTTTCTCTCGGCGTCACTGTTGATCTTAGATGTTTATGAGTTTTTCTTTAGAATGAGAGTGTTTGATAAAGCAAACTGTGTGAAGGTGACACCTGATAAGCCTTGAGCCCGCCAAGGCCTAACAAGTCTAACACTCAATCTGTGTGATCAAGGTTTACGATGCTTTACACACATACACATACATGCACACACACAGTTGTTCATAAATTGTATTCATGTTGTCCGCTCTATCGTTATTGACCCTGATCTAAAGTATATGTGCTTATGCGTGCCATAACTCTGTGCATGGAGTCTGTATTCAACATTATCACTTACTCTAGATGATGTGCTACTGAACTGACACCATAAAGATTTGTAGACATATAGCTTCTGTGTCATTTCTTCACCTCACTCTGTGCTGACTCTCCCTCTCCAGGCTCCATGAAGTCCTGATGGATCTTCAGCAGCAGCAGTTGCAGCAGCTTTCTGATTGGCTGTCACAGACAGAGCAGCGAATCAGAAAGATAGAAACAGAACCGTCAGCGAACGACCTGGAGCTCTACAAAGAACAGATAGATCAGCACAAAGTAAGATTTCTGTCAAAATGATGATCTTTCATGAATGTAGTCCATTAGAGAATGGGACATTGATTAACTATGATCAGGAAGGATATACAAATAATTCTCACTGCACTTCCCTTGGCCTAAACCAGTCTTGTGATGCATGATCACATGTTTGATCCTTTACTTAATGAGTCATTCACTGTCTCCATGGTGTCACCATGAAGCCAAGTAGCTTCTCTGCCAGCTCTGTTAATGGGTAATATGTGACCGTGCTGAGTTCACTGTTTGCGTTTCTGTTCAGGAGCTTCAGAATGACCTGGAGGCGGAGCAGGTGAAGGTCAACTCTCTGACACACATGGTGGTCGTCGTAGATGAGAACAGCGGTGAGAGTGCCACCGCTGCCCTGGAGGAGCAACTGCAAGTAAGTTTCTTAAAATGTGTCAGTTCAAGAAGCAGAGCCTCCATCTACGACGTGCAATACATTTGCCTTTTATTGCTAATTCATGAATAATAACATTGGTAATATTTCCTAAAAAATATCCTAGATCTGTTACAGGAAGCTGTTTTTGGTTACAAGATTTTGTACATCGAGTTCCAAATAATATGTATTAAATTTTTTCCGTCCTTTGCGAAGTGTTTCTGAGAACATGTTGGTAGTAACAATTGTCTTTATCCTGCATTCCAGTCTTTGGGTGAGCGCTGGGCGGCTGTGTGTCGCTGGACAGAGGAGAGGTGGAACAAGCTGCAGGAAGTCTTCATGGTGTGGCAGCAGCTTCTCTCAGACCAGGTAGGACATGCACTATGAACTCACTCTCACATATACAGACACAGGCACAGACGATATCATGCACATGGTCTTCTTTTTTTCCTTCTAATTAGATCGTCCAACATAATGGGTCACTTCAAGTGTTTGCTATTCCTAGCATCTTCAAAACGGCTCACATTTTACAGTTTTTGTTTCATTTTTACATTATTATGAAGGAAAGTGATTAGTACTTCATTACATTAACCTATCAATGTTTAAGATCTAGTGTTTCTCTTTATCAGAAACTTAAAAAAATATATATTTTTACTATAAAAACTATGGTTTGAGTTAGAAATGTGTTTGCTTTTGATTTTAGGTGTTTTAAGCTAATGCTATTTTCTCCCATGTCAGAGTTTATTTAGAGCGTGGTTGGCAGAAAATGAGGAGGCCTTGAGTGAAGTACAGACCAGCAACTTTAAGGACCCAAGTGAAATGAATTCCAATGTGCGCCGATTAGCAGTAAGTTATCTGCCAAGTCTTCGAAGCTGCCACGCCAGATACTTTAACAACTAAATGCCTTTTTAAACTTCAATATAAGGTTTCCATGTTTTGTGTAGCCCTTCATTTTTTGTGACTCCTTCCTGTAGATTTTGAAGGAAGACATGGAAAAGAAGAGGAGGACTCTGGACCAGCTGTCTGATGCCGGACAGGATGTGATCTCCCTGCTCCGGAGCCCTGAGGCCGGGGCCAAGATTGAGGCGGACACAGAGGAGCTGGCTCATCGATGGGATAACCTGGTGCAGAAGCTGGAGGACTGCTCCTTCCAGGTGTGTGTCAGTGTGTCAGAATGGGTTGTGTCCTCCTGCGTGGAAAACTTAATGCACAAAGTACAAAACTGCACCTCAAGAAAAAGGAGCTATTCATTTAAATATGCAGCGGTCAGTGTTAAAATACATTAAAAAGCTATAATAAATAGTATGATAATATATGATTGATAGACTTGGGATAATATGGATTTAAAGTGATATAAGGTTATGTAAAATCCCTTCAATTATTGTTGATTGTTCGATAGATAAGTAAAAAAAATGTAAAATACAGTAACATGAAGAGGTTGGGAGGTTTAGGATCTAATTTCAAAAACTTCCCAATAGCATAAGTTATTGATTTTAAAATGTTGCAGTATTGTTTCTTTAAAATTGAATTTATAATCGATTTTCAATATGAATTAAATAATTTTTCCTGAAAGGGAAGTAGGGTACAGATAGTTGAATCTGTTGTTTTTAAAAGAAAATTCTCTGCTCACAACTCGGTGAGTTTGGTTGATGTCTAATTCATTCTCACTCATGCTCTCTCTGACTGCTAAGGTAATGGAAGCTGTGACAGACGTTGGGATGACTCAGGTGGAAGAGCAGGTTGTCGTGGATACAGTTGCTGTGGCTGCGGTTGCTTCGATCGCCGACCAGGACTTGGCCCCGCCTGCTCCTCCTAAGAAACGACTGGTGGAGACAGATGCAGAAGTCAGACGATTGTAAGAACTTTGACACTCAGAACTTACCTCCTTTGTCAGGAAAGTGAAAGAATAAACCCAACCCCAATACACGCATTGTGTTCTGTGTCCTGCAGGTTTGAAAATAAGCTGTCTGACCTCTTGATCTGGATTAAAACGTGGAAGACTTCCACTCAGGCGCTGGCCTCCACACACCCTGACACTACACCTGACACACCAGACCTGCAGGAGAAACTTAAGGTAAACCTGCAGGTGATTACAAAATATTTCAAATTATCACATGTTTTGAATTTAACACCATAAATGTGTGTTTAATCACTGCAGGGTTTGGAGTTGGATCTCACAGAAAAGGACGCCACAGTGAGTCAAGTGATCCAGGAGGGACGGGTCTTGATGGACCAGCTGGAGAGAGGTATGAAGGAAGGAGGAAATGGTCCTTTCTCAATGACACTGAAATTATTAGTGACAATAAACCAAACACTATTTTAAACAAATCCATCCAAGTTCTCTGAAAAGATTTTCCCATCTTTATTGTTTCTCAGAGGCTCTAACAGAAACCTTCCATTTCCCTGTTAAACTGTGTTCATCTCATAAGATTTTACTACTTTTCCACAGCTGCTTGGTATTTTCGGGCATTTACAAGCTTACAATATTTTGATTGTTTTTCAGTTTTAGTAATCTGAATGTGTGTGTGTTTGTTTGTGGACAGAGTAGTAAAAATCTGTCAGCCTGCAGGGTGGCTGACAGATTTATATATTCATATAACCGCTCAATGAAATGAAGAGGCACTCAGGGTTTTTGATGTGTTTACAGTGTTCTGGAGGCAGTGAGGGGTAGTCGAGCAGCACTCCTAAGTTAGACAAGATTTGTTAAACACCAAACTTTCCACTAAACTCAACTTATTTTATTCCCTCATGTCTGCAGTTCTCTCATCCGTGCTGTGTTTTCCAATCATTCATCCGCTAGTGTTTTATACTTTCGCTTCAGTGTCAGAAAACTCACAACACAGGCTGTGACACATTCCAACTAAATTATGCAAAAACACATTCAAAGTGTGCTTTTACTTTACTTGTGGGCCATTTGAAGGGAGCGTTTATATTTTTTGGCTTGTCTTTTCTGTAGAGGGAGAGCGTGTGGACTCGGTGAGGGCAGACATAAACCTGATCCAAACCGAGTGGGATGTGTGTGTGCGGGAGCTGCAGGCAGCCCGTGAGCGAGTTCGCACTCAAAGCCGGGTCAGAGCGGTGTCTGCAGAGCTGGCAGACCTCGACCGAGCCTTCGAGGAACAAGATCAATGGCTGGACTCGACCCCGACTGTAGAGAAGTGCAACGAGGCCGGGCTCAGAAGTCTGAGTGGAGAATGCCAGGTGAGAGTCAGCGTCTACATCCCCATTCACCCTGATCTCCTTTGTGTGACTTTAATCCTCACCCCAACCCTTTCCTCAATCCTCTTACATTCAGATCATGCAGTTTCAGTCTCAAAAATTGTTCAGTTTTCACAGCAGAGATGAAACACTTCAAAAGAAAGTCATAAATCAAAAACAACCATGAGGGAAAAATGGATATATTAACGTGAAAGAGTACCTCAGATGCTTGAGTCATTGAAAGGTGACAGTTAAACTGAACTTTATTTTAACTTTGAGTAGAAAGGGATAACCTGTCAGTGTAAAGGGTCAATCAGTCCAGAAACCTGTGAGTTTTACTCCAGACTAAGTTATTGTTGCAGTATTTTTTTGCGACTTAAGGGCACAAAATAGATCCCAAAGTTTAAGAAATTGCTGAATTTTATACATTCCATCTTGTGTCATCATTCTCGATCATTATGAAACATAAATAATGTAATGTTTGATACAAATCATAGGCTATATATAATATAGGCTAATATATATTTGAGCCAAGCTGACAATAGTTCAGATGAAGAGACAGCAACATTTATCCCTGCTCAGTTATCTTTTTAAAGTTCTTCAGATACAAATTAGAAAGCGCTTTCCTCTTGTGTTCTTCAGTCCCGACTTGTCCAGCTGACCGCCTCGAGCCCGCAATTGGAGCAGCTTTCTGCGGAGGTGGGGTCCCTAGGAGCCGTGCCCACTCTGAAAGACAACATGGTGGTGGTATCGGCGCATCACGCCTCCACACTGCAGCGGCTACAGAGCAGAGAGCAAGAAGTCAACAAAGGTACTTTTGCTGAACTATATCAAAATGATTTATTAAATCAATGAACAGGAAAACTTCTAAAAATCCCAAACTCTGAGCAGGCCCCTTGGTGTTAACAGTACCACATGCTTTTCAAGGGACCTGACAGCCTTGAGGCATGCTCTTATTTCAGAGAGCTGCAGTACAGATTTAAGCCTACCCTAAAACAAGGACCACTTTCTCTCTGCTTGCTCCTGGCTCAAAGCTTTCAGGTTTATAGGGAGACTGAACGAGTGATAGCTAAGATCCGCAGAGCTCAGTCCTACAGGGGTTGTATAAATTTGACATCAGCTTTTATGAATCCTTGGCCTGCCACTGGTAATGGGTGCTGCCCTTATATGGCCTCCAGAAGCTCACAGATGTGTGTGTGTGTATACATGAGTGATTTTGTGTAAGATCATCCCTTTGTGCCAGCTCCACCTTCACCTGAATACGTGACTTGGACCTGGAGCAGTCCTAAAATCAGGCACCGTTTTATAGTTTCTACTCTGGAATTTACATGCACTCCTATTGGCCAAAAAAGAAGTCTGTAAAGGGAGACTTGAATGCTCTTCCCCACTCCTGACCCAAGGTGTGTGTGCATGTGTCTGGTCTGTCTTTCAGTGCCTTTTAGGCTTTTACGACTGTCAGGATTTGGATGAAAGCCAAACAAAACCATTTTGTTTCTGCTTGAGGGCAATCAGCCTCCTGACAGGGCCTCTCTCTATTTCTCTCCCCATTACATTCAATCCCTGCTCTTTGTGTATAAACATAGCCAGATTATGTGAGCATTCAATCACCTGGTCATTTAAAACACTGACCGAGCAGGAGAGGAGAAGAGCAGGAACAGCAAGTTCAATATAATTAAATATAAACGAGGTTGAAGTAGTCACAAATGGGCACTACTTAACTTAGTTTTTTCATGTAATCATCTTTGCCATGAACAGCAGATGAGCCTTGATTTGATAGTGTTTTTTTGTGTATTTGGCATGAGTGACATGTACCAATTGTTTAGAAGAGCACAACATAAAACAGACAAACAGATCCTAAACCGGCTCACTGCCCCCTTGTGGTTTCAAACCTAATGCTATTGTCCTGATGCAAAAGTTTTGATAGCGTAATTTAATAGATATAAACATCTCACTCTCCTGCTTGTCTTCTTTCAGCTTTGACCAGTCTTGAGGCCAGCCAGTTGATGTCGAGCCAGGTGGAGGACCTCGAGGCCAGACTTGCCACTCTGAGAGAAGGAGTTGTGGACATCCCTACAGCTGAGGGAGCAGTGGAGCGGGCACAGGTGAGCAGTTCATCAACTTGATATATGAAGGCTTTCTGTGAAAAACGTAGTCAACTTTTCACCGAAACTACATTTCAATCTGTGAAGTACACATTTTCTGACAAAACATTACATGTTGTTTATTGATTTAGTGATTAACACACACTTCAATATCATGGTTATACCTACGGGAGCAATTTGGAGTTAAGTATCTTATCGTAAGACACTTTTCAGACCCTCTGATTGTTAGACGCTGTGCCACAGTTGCCTCCCAAACAACAACTTAACTGACCAGAAACCAAAACATAAAAACCTTGGTGGAGGTTACCACACTTATTATAATTACAAAGTATTATTCTTGTTAGGTTGTATAAGAATAGTCTTGTTTATTTTATGGCTTTAAGTTTTGGTCTAACTTTATGTTGTCTTGTTACATATTTTGTGTTGTAATGTCTGTTGTTATTCTGTATCTTAATGTCACTAACTGTATATGCCAATATCCCCCTTTTTAACAGAATAAGGCATGTGTGGTTAAATATAGATACAAAAAGTCAAACTAAAGAACACCACAGTCAATTGTTAGAAAAAAATGCAAATAAGTTATTTTTCAATTGTTGTTCTTGTGGCTTATCTTTGTGCTGGTACGTATATCAGAGTGTCTGCTGTCAGTTTTTCTTTTCCACACACACAACAATAGGTCCCTTTATCAGCCAGTCACTTGCCCTCTGCACTGTATCCAACCTCTGTGTATGGGAAAGGGTGTGTGTGTGTGTGTTTTGGTATGTAGCTTTGTGATATATGGGTTGGTGTGCTTCGTGTGTGTCTCTGTGCGTGTTTCTCTCCTCCTCCATCCCTCGGTGGAATGTGGCTCAGTCCAGGCTGTTGTTATCGATGCAGATAGGGCATGGTGCCGGGGAAGGGGTGGAGACATGGCACATTCTGGGCAGCGTGCCCATTCATGCTGCATGGAGCTCCAACAGCTCAGTGTGAGGCTGCTCAACCAGTCAGTCAGCCTGACAGCCACCACACACCATCCCACGTCAGAGTCCCATCAGTCATTAGGAAGTCGTAGTCATCCAATCTTTGCAGTATTGTTTCCTCATGTTTAAATGGATTATTTCATTGTACTGTACGTACGGAAGCCCTGAGAGGCAAATGAGAAAAAAGATATTGCATAGTTTTCTCTCCTGTGTTTATAACGTAAGAACAGGGGCTAAAGGGTTTGCCAGGGTATTCTTTCTACATTCCTTGATCTGCGTTACATCTGTGAAACAGGTGGCCCAAGACGTTTTTTCCAGGTAGAAAATGAAGTTGGCCAGGATCACTTTACCAAGTTGGTCTTGGCAGGAAAATAAAAAAATGTCAGGATTGCTTTTTGTTTCATCTGTGCAAACAAGTACAAAAAAAAATAGCAGGTTATTTATTTTGTCAGGATCATTTTTCTAGTGTTTGTTGTTGTAATACTCCTTTTGGCCAAAAGGGGCTGAAGCACACCACTAACACATGCTCTGAATAGAACTTGAAGCATTCATGTTCTTTCTAAGTTAGTTTTTTAATTCAGCATGCAGGCAAATAATCGATTTCAATTTGTTTGTTTTATTAGCAAAACATTTCCACCTGTTTCACAGATTAACTGAATTAAATGAACTTTACATTACAATTATTTGGTTAAAACTCTTTTCCTCCACCTGTTGCCAGTTGTATACACAGTGGAAAAAACGATTTAGATCAGGCTTGAAAAAGGCCCACCATCTCTCTTGCGTCTAAGGCTTCTGTGATTTGCTAATGAAATCCAATTAATCATAAACATGTGGTAGCAATTTAATCACTAACATATGAACATGTGTTCAGCGAGTAAATGTGATTGTAAGGTTCTACAATCACATTGTCTGAATACTTTGGGCTACATTGTTGTAAACTCCCATACATCTTGCATGAAAAAATCTTGTAGAGATTACAATTAGAAGTAAAGGTGTTGTGCAATGTTTTTTTAATGGCCAGAGCATACGTGAAAAATGCCTATTCCGGCTGATTTTTGAATATTTAACTCACTGACAAAAAAAATAAAAACACCACATTTTTAACCACATTCTTGTTATATAGGAGTTATTGGTTTTACCAGGCTCCAGGTCAAGTAGCATTCACATAAACATCCAAGTAATTACAAGTGGGAAACCAAAATAATTTTGAAAGCTTTACTATGAATTTGTGCGTAAACTCGGAAGTTCCTGAAACTAAACAAACATGGTTTACTCATGTTTGCCAAAGTCCGTTGTTTGAGATAATTAATCCTGAATGTTAGTATCTTCAACAAAAAAGGCTCCTTCTACTTAGGTATTTTTTTGTTATTGTTAGTGCTTGGTAAATTCATTCACAGAGAACAACAGCTGTGGTAGTTTCACATTACACAGTCAGTCATTTTAAGCCTGAACTCTCCTTCCCCTCAGGGCCTGTGTCTGGATATTGAGCAAACACAGCAAGCCTCAGATTCTGAAGAACTACAAAGATGGAGTCAGCTCTCCTCCAGAGCTCGTGAGGAGCTGGGTACACTGCAGTGCATCCTGGGTAGCATGAAGGACAATCAGGTGGAGTAGCTGTAATTAGTCATACTGAAAGTCTACAAGCGTTGTCTTAACTTGAATGTTTTGAAATTAACTGGTTAAATGGTGTTTCTAGGTGCGTTTGGTGGATGTGGAACGTTGGTTGGAAGCGGTTGAGGAACTTTTGTCTCGTGATGCCACGGGGTTGGGCGACAAAGAAAGTTTAAAGGAAGAGGTTAACCAGTGCAAGGTTGGTGAACATGCAAAATGTTTGCTTTTACTGTTGTTTCTGTGAGGACTGCAGGCCGTGACAATATGCATTCTGACATTAAAATGATTCCTAAGTTGGATTTCAATTATTTCAAAGTATATGTATCATGTACCTTTCTTACTTTTTTCTGCTGTAGGAGTATGTGAATGAGATGGAGTCAGTGGAAGGTTCATTGAAGCAGATGGGAGAGAATGTGAGCGCTGTACAGACGACTGCAGTCCCAGGACTAGCCCAGTGGGGGCAGGATAAGTTGGATGACAGCCAGAGCAAATGGGAAACACTCAGCAAAAAGGTGAAGACATTTATTTATCTTTTTGCAATATGTGCTGTTGTATGTCCTGCAAGAAATATGGCTTTCTAGTTTGTGTGAATGTAGTCAATACAAGCAAACAAATAAGACATGTTATGTTGTACACAGTCTCATAGTCTTGTTTTCACTACACACAAAAACTTTACTTAATGTCATATGCTACCCTCCAGCTGCTGAGGCATCAGGAGTGTGTGGCGGAGAATCGGGAGAGGCAGGTGAATCTGAGGAAGGACTTGGCGGAGATGCAGGAGTGGATGACACAGGTCGATGAAGAGTTTCTCATGAGGACTTTGAATACAAGAGTCCAGAAGAGCTGAAATCGTCGCTGGAGGAGATGAAGGTGGGAGTGCAGGCGTGGTCATAAAAAGTTTGCACAATAAACAAGTCGTGAAAGTATCAGTAGAAAAATACATATTATTACAGATTATTCCTTAAACTATCATCTCTGTTGCGGATGTAATTTTCATCTTACCTTCGCAGAGGGCTAAAGAGGATGTGCTGCAGAAGGAGGTGAAGGTGAAGATCCTGAAAGACAGCATCAACACGCTGGTGTCCAGAACATCGCCCCCTAGTGGAGGCAATTCAGAGGAGCTGACCTCGGAGCTAGATGTGGTTCTAGCAAACTACAACAAGCTGTGTGACCGCTTCAAGAGCAAGTGTCACACTCTGGAGGTAATGTTTGTGGGTGTGTTTGTGAATACAGAATGTGTTGTCGGTCAATTGAAGTCTACTAGCTTCAGTATACTTGCACCACAGCTTTACAGTTTATCTTCTTAGACCAACGATTGAGAAACAAGACGCGTCATATTGGATTTAAATGTACTTAATGTAAACTGTATAAAAAGGTTCTGTGACTGCAAAAAAATCTCAATTTCATGCAAAACATTTTTTTACCAACTTGAAACTCCCATGTAGGAACAACATGTTGATTTATTCAATGTGTCATTACTTTGGCTCCCTTTTGTTAATTTCCATGCAAAAAAACAAGAAAAGCTGGAAGGTCGCTGGTGGTTTAGTTTTTTAGAGCTCATTTTGAAGTGTAAAGTAGTTCGAGGCACTGGTTCTAAATATCATCCCTTGACTCTTCAGGGTAAACGTCAGCCACCACTGAATTATGCTTGTCTCATTTATTTTAATTGTATGCATATTTTGCTGTTTACCTTAGGCATAATGATTTTTTGTTGTAAAAAAGCATGACAGATAAGTGTTTCTTTCATATTGTTATTCAACATTGTACATGAGGGCATACTTAATACAGCTCACTTTGTAGGAACATCATTTTTGTTTGTGCACAACTGTATTTAAATGTTTCTCACGGAGTGTGTGTGTGTGTGTGTGTGCACTGAAGGAGGTGTGGTCTGTTGGATGGAGTTGCTTCAGTACCTGGATATGGAGCAGAGTTGGCTCAACACTCTGGAGGAGAAGGTCCAAGCTTCTGAAAACCTACCAGAGAGCACTGAGGCCGTCAATGAAGCTCTGGAGGTACAAAGCAAACACATACTGTAATCACATCTAATTCGTCTGCCATCTTTAACTTTTTTCTCTCTCTCTTTGACTCCTGTTTTCACTCTTTTTAAGTTTTATGGAATAGTGATATTTACTTACTAACACATAGTCAAAAATGTAATGTATTCATGAAATGGGTTCGTTTTGAATATAATTAAGGATGAGCTTAGTTGAGCTTAATTTCTTGATGTCTGTGTATAAACCTCACAAATCAGCATGGTCTGAGACAGGGTAGGTAGGAGAAATAGTACATTTGATAAACCAAGCAGGCCATTTAATATTCTCTCTCTGTTAATATCCTAATTTCCTTTGACTTCCAAATTTCTTCTGCCGTGACTTTCTCCGTTGCTATATCTGTAGCTGGCCTGCAGCGTTGATGTCACACTCACTTTAATCAGAGTGCTGCTTCTGTAACATCGCACAGTGATGAAGGAAACTGAAGACCCTTGAAGACGATGTTTCCCCTTCCCCTCTTTGACCTTGGGTGTTGGCTTCTTCTCTTTTAATTAGTTCTCACCCCTATCCTTCTCTCTCTGTCTCTGTCCCTCTCCATTCTTATAATACTCCCTCTGTCCCCCTCACCCTTTCCATTCTCCCCCTAATCAGACTCACCCCTCTGGAGGGGGCAGACGCTCTGTCTCTGTTCATCACCGCAGGGAAGCAAAAGCATATTTAATGACCCCACGTAAACAATGACTGTTGCATCCAAACAAGTGGCGTCATTGGACAAGCTTCTCTCTCACTTGTCTCTCATTTCTCGTTCAGTTATCGTCTTTTCTCCGCTTGCCTCCATCTTACAC
Source organism: Dissostichus eleginoides (assembly GCA_031216635.1). Classification (NCBI taxonomy): domain Eukaryota; kingdom Metazoa; phylum Chordata; class Actinopteri; order Perciformes; family Nototheniidae; genus Dissostichus; species Dissostichus eleginoides. The sequence goes on along the minus strand of CM062281.1, from coordinate 18,405,421 downwards.
CCCCAACTTTGCAATTTTTGCATCTGCGCTCCATCTGTTTGCTCAGCTTTTTGGATCTTTCTCATTTTGTCTTTCACCCACATACCCACACAATCATTTCACTAATTTACTGGATTTTCTTTTTCCTTGTGGTGTTCTTTCTTCCTCGAGTGTTTGGTTTCTAGCGTTTCACTTTTTTCTAGTTTTTGTGGATAATTTTTGGATCTGTGAAACAATACAACTTTCTTGATTTTTGTTGTGACTGATTTATTTTATCTCTTCCTTACACTCATTTCCTTTTCTTTCCTCTTTGCTTGATTTTTTTCGGATGGTTTGCTCTTAACTTTACCCTTTTTTTCATCACCAGTCTTTGGAGAGTGCGCTTCGTCACCCCGGGGACAACCGGACGCAGATCAGAGAGCTGGGTCAGACGCTGATAGACGGGGGCATACTGGACGAACTCATTAGCGAAAAGCTAGAGGCCTTCAATTCCCATTACGAGCAACTCAACCACCAGGTCAGGACCTTGGCTTTGATGGATGTGTGTGTGTTACGGTCGATAAAAGGCATTCATTATGAGTTATTTTTGGATATCTTTTTTAGAAAGGTGTGAGCTATGCATTACCTTAACCTGTATATTTACATTTGATTCATTGAGTCGTTTCAGCTGAAAACATCGCAAAATTGTCACCAGATAATGTACATGTATTTCAGCACATGTATTTGTATTCACCTGTATTCGATTCATGTGCATGCAGTGTATTTAGAAGCCAGATGTTTGCATTATCACATTAAGAAAAAATACAAAAACAAAATCTTTGCTTTGGAAGGGTGTGCACATTCCACGTCTTTGAACTTGAAAAATTCAAACCCATAATTGAATGTCTGCTCGCCCCCGCCTCCCTCAAGGCGGTGAACAGACAGATCAGCCTTGAGCAGCAGCTGCAGACTCTGAAGGAGAACGAGCAGGCGCTGCAAACACTGCAGGAGTCTCTGAGCCAGCTGGACCACACACTCACCTCCTACCTCACCGACCGCGTGGACGCCTTCCAGCTCCCTCAGGAGGCACAGGTACCGTACACATGTGCACAACACTCACTCTCAGCAGGACGGAAAGAGTGAGACTACTCGGTGTCCCATAAATGAGATACAAAATAAAAAAAACAAGACGTAAAAAGATTACTGATAGCTTTAATACAGAGTGAATTAGTTGCAGGATCAGAATTTTGATACATTTTAAAATGGAGTACAATTTATATGTCCCCAAAGTACAATACGTTTACAAATGAGCTCTAATGCTTTCACAATATATGAATGGGTGGACATTTCACAATGATTTTGTGTGTAAAGCAGAATGGTTTGCGCACTTTCCAGTTCATCAAGATGTATCTTATGGCATCTTAACATGACTACATGGTTCATTGGTAATGAGTGAAACCAAAGCTTCACATTTCTGGTCCAGCAAACATCAACAGGACAAGCTAGGAAAATGTAGGTTCATTCTTAATGGATACTGCTCCAAGTAAAAAATACGGCAACACTAATGTGCTCAATATTTCCAGTCTTTGGATGACAGCGTTTTCACAGCTAGAAGGCAAAACTAGCACTGCATGTTATATCCCTTTCCTGCTACACACAAAATAATGGAGACATTTATTTAACAAGCAATGAGACATTTTGTGCAACCCTCCGAACCTTTCAGAAGACAAAGAAATAAGCAAACAAACGTGATGAATGTTACTAAATCCAGTGCCTTTTTCACTTATCTTCAGGTTTTCCTACTAGAATCCTATGGAACTGTAGAAAATACTAATTCAGTCTTCAAATAAGATACACACAGTGACACTCCTCCATAGAAGCTCTGAGAAATGAGTAGTCAACAGTCAGACAAACTTGTTTTTGATGAAAATAAGTATATTTTGTTCCTAGATCTCATCAGCATCAGTAGGTGTAGAAGGGCCTTCCTGTATGAGTGCAAATGTATTTATAGTGTTATTTTCTACTCTCTCTTCAGACCATTGGTGCAGAGATCGCAGCCCATGAGGTCACGGTGGAGGACATGAGGAAAAGGAACGTGGCCAACATGCCTCCGCCTTCCACTGATGGCAAAGCTGCTCGAGGTGGGACGATGCTGGACCAGCTACAGGTAACACTGACCCCTACTGGAGATCATCTGCAATTGCAGGAAGTCATGTCAACCAGCCTCCGTCAATACATCATTTAGACATTAGAAGAAGAAAACTAAAGTGCCAATTCTTTCAAAACCAAAACATAGAATCTTGATCAGATGAAGATGAAATCAGACCAGGCCAAGTGTTTGACTCTGAGTAGTTTTTTTGTTGAATAAACTGCCAAAAAATTAGTTTGACACAGTACAACCTTATTAGGTGATCACAATATACGTGTAAGGTGTAATCTGATGCTGGCCTCCATATATAGGCTTGGGATACTAAAAAAAGATAAATATGATTTATATGAGAATTCATTTAACAAAATCCAATACCAAATATTTTGTAGTCATGGAAAAAAATACAAAATTATGTCGGCAATGTTTATAGAATTTTACGTGTTTTCTGCTTCTGACACAGATGTAAAACTTAACTCTCTTTCTCCTTTCCCTCTGCAGAGGAAACTGAGGGAGATCTCCACGAAGTACCAGCTGTTCCAGAAGCCAGCTAACTTTGAGCAGCGCATGTTGGACTGTAAGAAAGTCCTGGATGGAGCCAAGGATGAGCTGCACATTCTGGATATCAGGGACGTGGACCCGGAACAAATCCAGTCCCACCTCGGTGGTTGCATGGTGAGGGCTACAACCTTTTCGATCTCTCTTATACACAAACCTTTTATTTTTGATTGGGTTAGTTTGGGTAGCTACCTATTTATGCAGCCACAAAATGTCCATTTAATCCTAACTCATAGGTTCCTTTTTTATTATAGAAACTTTACAAGTTGCTGAGTGAGGTGAAGCTGGAGGTGGAGACGGTGATAAAGACCGGCCGACAGATTGTGCAGAAACAGCAGACGGAGAACCCCAAGGCCATGGACGAACAGCTCACTGCTCTCAAACTGCTCTACAATGACCTGGGGGCGCAGGTAACTTATTCTTATATATATGTATCTCCTTCCATTAAAATATTCAACAACTCTGACACCAAGTTAAGACACCTTTTGTTTCCCTTCTCTTTACAGGTAACAGAGGGCAAGCAGGATCTGGAAAAAGCTTTGTCTCTGTCTCAGAAGTTCCAGAAAGAGAGCGCCGCCCTGGAGGAGTGGCTGACCACCAGCGAGGCTCAGCTCCAGCAGAAGAACAGCTGTGGGGACATGCCAGCGGAAATTGATGCTGAGATCGCTTGGGCTAATGTGAGTAAACTGTCCCGACATGTCAGTGAATCTCTCAGCAGGAGCAAAGAAGTGCTTCTGCTCGTGGCCAGTAGATGGAGCATCGGGACAGGATGATGCTCTAAAGAAATCTCTTTCTTACACTGGAGCATTATGAAAAGAGCAGTGGTACTTTTTGAAATGCTTCAGTTAAAAAGTGTTGATTTAAAATTGCCTCTTCGCATTAAAGTGAAATAGTATAAAGATTTGTATGAATGATTTTTGACTCTCTGAGAACCCAATTATCTGAAAAGGACAGAACATGTATTATGATGCCACACTCTGAACTTTAGTAATAATAAGAATAGATTAATTTTGTTAGCGCTTTTACAGGTGCTCAAAGACGCTTTACAGATATAGTGAAAAGAAAAGAACAACATAAATATATATAGTTAAAGTCAAATAATACAAAAAGAATCACACATTAAAAACCAGATTGAAGAGGTGAGTTTTTGTGAGTTTTTTGAAGGTGGTGAGGTCAGTGCAGTCTCTGATGGGTTGTGGGAGTGAGTTCCAGAGGGAGGGGGCAGCGACGGAAAGGCTCTGTCCCCCCAGGACCGGTGATTGATGCGGGTGGGGATGGATAGGAGGTTGGCTTCTGATGTGCGGAGGCAGCGGGAAGGGGTGTGGTGGTGCAGCAGGTCTGTGAGGTAGGGGGGGGCCTGATTGTTGAGGGCTTTGTAAGTAATCAGGAGGACTTTGACTTTAGACCCTTTAACACAAAACACTAAGCAATTAAAACTCAATAATTAGGAATTTAAATTAAGTCACAGGTTCACACTAAAATACATAAAAGTGTGTGGAAGATTTCAGCTCTCTTAATGTTTCTTTTTCAATGTTCGTTTTCTTATAGAGTTGAATATATGAATATATTGACCTTTAATCCATGCCATATGTTTGGCACTCTGTGCTGTACTCTAAATCCTAACATCAACTATCTGTTCCGGCAATAAATGATTGAAACTTGGAGGTTATCACATGTATAATATTAAGTTGTTCATGTGTGTTCCTCCTGCAGGGCCTGCTGAAGGAGTCTGAGCGTCGTAAGGCGGAGCTGTCCAGCCTGACGGAGACCAGCGCCGGAGTGCAGACGCTGGTGGAGGGCAGCGAGGCTCAGCTGGAGGACAAGCTCTACAGCCTGAATGAAGCCTGGGGCCGCGTCCGCACCTGGACCGAGGACTGGCTCAGTGCTGTGCTGGTGAGTGCAAATATCTCATAAAGTAAGGTTTAATAAATGAAGAGTTGCTGTGTTCTTTATTTTTATAATCTCTGAGTAAGTTAAAACTACCACCTGCCTTTTATGGTTTTATGCTTAAACAAACAAATGCTACTCTTAGGAGAACAAATGCATTCTGTCTGAGACTGAGCCCATTCACATGCAATTTTTGTGGTCAATGAGAATCTTTGACTGCATTTATAATACATATCCAATGTGCTGTATTAATTTACGTTTTAGTTTCAAAAAGTTCATTATTTTTTAAGTATGTTTCACAAACCCTGGGCGGAGTAAATGGTGTTACAAGGTTATTTCCTTACCAAAAGAAACCATTGCTCTTTATGCTGTGTAAGTCAAATGGTTTCAGGAGCAATACAAAGAAATAAACGCAGTGGAATAACAAAACAATGACATGCAAATCACCTCTTGAATCAAATATATTTGCCATTTGAAAAGAGTTTCTGAGGAGTTTCTTCTGGTAATTGTGCTCTGCAGCGGGTCATATCAAGGTAATGGAACCCTCGGAGAATCATTCAAATGGTTTAAGATCAAGTATTGAATGGGGAAAACCCAGGAGGAATTTCACAGTAATTCATGTTTTCATTTTGTGATGAAAAAACTGAGCCTCTTTTTTTTGTGTGCAGAGTCACCAGAATGAAGTGGACATTTTAGATGAGAACTTGGCTCACATCAGCACCTGGCTGTACCAGACCCAGATCCACCTGGACGAGGCCGAGCGGCTCGCCCCGTCAGAGAGGGAGAAGGTGGTCACGGTAAGGCAGGAAGCTTTTACAGCCCTATGAATTAAGGGAGAGTGGCCCTATCGTGTGATCACAGCACATACGGCTCAACTTGTGAAGTGACCATTCCCTCTTTTCTTTTACATATCATTCAAAGAGGCAAAGGCTTCATTTTTATAGCATAACCAAGTTCTTTGCAATGGGCCGCCAACATTGCATCATTCAATGTACATAAGACATCAAGAGAAAAAAAAAAAAGCGAAATCTTTGCAAGTAAATAGTGCAAGTGACAGAATTGTGCAAAATCGTAATAGAATAAGATCAAAAAAGTTAAAAAGAAAAGAAAACAATAAAAATGCAATTGTAGAGGAGCCGGAGACACAGCAGCCATCTACGGCTCCATAATCATAACTAAGTGAGCAGTTTACATCTCTGAATACATGTAGGAATTGGCAGAGCTTATACCTTGACAAGCAGTCACAGTAGTTTATAATTGCTTTATGGAAATCAGTTCTTCTGGCAAGGAATTTCATTCTATGAGAATCCCTCAGGAAATCCTGTTACCTTGTGTTATTTTAATGTGTTTCTACATTAAAGGAATAGCATAATAATGATCAATCATTTCTGAATGTCCCATTCTGGATTGCCCACTGTTGCACCGCAGCAGATACTATGCTTGGTTAGGAAAGGGATTTATCAAGCCCACATATTTGGACATTTTTATTGTGTAGTTCTTAATAATAATTGCCTAACGTCACCAGGATTGAATAAAAAAGAGACTGAGATACATTCAGGGCGAGAGATATGTTAGTGTATGGGAAACAACATAAAGAGAAAATGAGGAATGAAGTAAAGCTGAGCCTTTTATGGTCGTTTCAAATAATTTATCTTACAGTTAGATTACATTCTTAACCCTTCCCTTCCTCTCGCCATGACAACTGAAGGTCTCCACTAAATATCAGCTGTACCGGGCACTGCTAACCTTCATCACTTCATGCTTTGCTCAGCTCTTTGCTCTGAACCAAGGCTAGGCTGCCACCCGGTCCAAGAGAGAATGACTGATAGCATAAACTGGTTTAAATAGATACCAGCTTCTCTGTCCTCTGTCCTCAGAGCATGCTGGAGGAGCTAGAGGACATCGGTCTGCGAGTGGACAACGTGAGGGACCAGGCCATCATCCTGATGACCAGCAGGGGGCCCGCCTGCAGAGAGGTGGTGGAGCCCAAACTGGCGGAGCTCAACTGCAACTTCGACAAAGTCTCCCAACACATCAGAACTGCTAAGGTACAGTTTCACATACTTTATGTTAACTAGGGCTATTCACTTTTGGTCAAGATTGAGATCACTATTGTTTAACATTAATAGTCATTGACTTTGGAAACAGCATGCAGTTATACATTTTTTTTAAAGTCTTCTTGACTCTAGATATTCTTAATTTGAATATTATAGAACTTCATTTTTTTTAACGTAAATAAATAGGATACATTTTTTTTATTATTTACATTATTAATTAGATTACAATCTAGGATCAACTTTTTGCACCATCCTACTGAAAACTCCTTAACATTTAAGATTTTGGTAATATTTGTAACATATTCCAGTCAGCAACTCAGCCAAAAAATAGATGTGCATTTGATTTATAACACAAGACAAAAAGAGAACATAATTGTAAGAGAAATATATGGCAAAAATATGGTTTTTATCTATTTTTATCCTTTTCTTCAATAACACGCCTACAAATGCACAATTCAGTACTGAATGTAATTCTGCTTCACCTACAAAGAAGATTAGATTGTCAACTAGAAAGCATGTGGTATAGTCTTTACAGTCACTTTGTCTGTCTCATAAGTAACATGTAATGTCTGTTTCTCTCTTTTTGCATTCAGATGATCAACAGTCTGGAGTCAGTAAGTGTTGACTTCAACCAGCACAAACCTCAGCAGGTACCGAAATTCCATCCATACCTAATTAAAAATAGCTAACAAGCCTTTTTAAGATAAAATAATGCAATACTCTTCATGAAGCCAGCATATTATCACACATATTACTGCAGCTGAACACTCTCATTTAGCATGTAGTCATAATCAGAAATTGTACTTGTTTTTGACCAGGGGTGTGTTTCTGCTCTTCCTCATCAGGTCATCCTCAGCCAGGAGATCCGAGCAGAGAGTCAGACCCGTCCTGCTGAGGTTCTGCTCTCCAGTGAGCTGAAGGACCTTAAGGCAGAGCTGCATGACACCCTGAAGGCTCTGCAGCTGCAGCAGCAGCAGCAGCAGCAGCAGCAGGACCCAACAAACATCCTGGATGATGACAAGGTAAACTAAGTCACCTTTCCATTTAGTTTTAAATGACCCTCTCAACGCAGCAATACTCACAATGGTGATGATTGATAATGATGGTAATATTGTGACACATAGACAAGGCATGAGCAGCCAAGTAGTAATTGCTTTGTTAAAATTGAACCCTAGATGAAGTATTGTGGATAGGGAAATAGGCAATTCCATGAAGCTTTTCCATCTTTTGCAATATTTCCCAGAGATTTGAAAAATGCACACAAAAATGGCCCCAGGTTGCCTATTATTCTCTTGCTGAAGTTTTATGAGATTTTCTATGAGGAATAGGCCGGGCTACAGTCTATATAAAGCTGCCGCCTGATAAGAGCAGCTTTGATTTGGCTTTTCAAGGCCTAACAAGTCTGGAATTCAATCTGTGTTATCAAGGTTTGTGACGTTAAACACACTGCCTAAACAGACCTGACCAGTCCAAAGCAAGGTCAGCGTGCCAGTTGGGAAGCTCTTGTGTGTTTTAAACAGTATTTCCCTGAGAAACATTTCCACTCTGTTCAACAAAGAAGCAGCGTAGAGATTATGTCAGTTCCTGCTGTGTGAGTTGTTATTTATTTTGCTAGCTGAATCAATAGATTTAAGAATTATTAGACTCCTAGAAAGTTGGATGTGACTCGGAGCCTCTTGAACTCTTCATTTGATGTCTCTCTGCAACAGATGGACGAGGAGAAAGCCGGCGTGGAAGACTTGCTGAGAAGAGGAGAGGAACTGCTGCAGCAAACCTCAGACAGCGGTCACAGGGAGGAGTTGAGACTTCTGCTGCTCCGGCTGCAGAGCCAGTATTCTGCTCACAGGGTGAGATGCATTTAAAAATATGTTGTGTCTTCCTTAATCCGGATTTATATGGGAAATGTTTTTGTAATCTAAGGGGACGTAGCTCTCTGGGATATTTTGTGTGCACTGTTGCAGTTGGGTCAATATGTGTGTGTGTGTGTGTGTTTGCTTTAGGAGTCAAGGGTGCTACAAATCCGGCAGTTCGAAGTCTCTGTGGAGTCGACGTCTACCCACATCTTCACAGAGCAGATAAGCGAGTTTTCAGTCGAGGTGAGGGATTCAAACAGGCACAAGCACATGGTCTGCACACACAGACACTAACTAGGATGTTTCCTTAATCCCAGACTGGGGTCTTTCACTTTGAGTGCTTGATTTAATGTACTGTAGTGTTAGTTTTTAGCATAGAATGGCATGCAGGATTAAGTGTTAATACAGTTTTTCTCTTTCTCTTCCTTCTGCCCTGTGTTTGTTTCCTGCTCATCTGTGCTGTAGGAGATGTCTTCAGTGGAGCGTAGCAGCGCTTTCTCTCTAAGTCCCTCCGACTACCTGTTGGACATCAACAAAATTCTCCTCGCCATGGCCGACAACGAGTTGCTTCTGAACTCCTCTGAGCTCAGCGGGGGGCTCTACGAAGACTTTTCCAGCCAAGAGGACACACTGAGGGTGGGTTGTCAAATAAAAGTAATTGTAAAAGTCAAAAAAACAACACTAGTAACTTTTGTGTAGCAGTTTTCATAAAGTTAAAAAGAAGGGAAAGGGACATTTTTGAATCAATCATTCTGCCATGTGTGAATTTGTATCTGCTCTTCATTTCTCACCACGTTTTCTCTTTGTGTTCATATTGTATTTTGTCTTTTAATAGAATATCAAGGAGAGTCTGGAGTGTGTTGGTGAGCAGGTCACAGGGATCCATGAGCGGCAGCCTGATGCCATCCGGGATGCTTCGCCCGCTGAGGTCGCCCAGATCGGAGACGCCCTCACACAGCTCAACGCTGAGTGGGACCGCCTCAACCGCATGTACAACCACCGCAAGGGGTGCGTGCAGCAACTTCACACACAAACAGATCACACCTTACTTACACTCATTGTCTTGAAGTCAGGTGTACAATCAAACCTCATTACACTTTTCTCGAAATATGTTGCAGCACAGGAACAAGTTCTGATTTCAGATGTAAACTCGTGTGAATCTGTGTCAGGAAATGCGTTGGAAGCTGCAGGGACTATAAATGCCAGCTGTCCGCTATCCAGGAGACAGCAGGAACAGATAAAGAGAGAGACAAAGGCACACAATCAAGCTCCCCAGACACACACACACACACACACGCAGACACACACACAACACACACACACACACACACACACACACACACACACACACAGACCTTGATTACTATCAAAACAATTCCCTTGGCATAAACAATGTCATGTCTATTCACGTTTCAATTCACTCATTCACTGACTGATCCACACACAGGGTGACCTTCACTAACATCAACACACTTCCTTGGGCGTAAACAGTCTTCATTTGCTGAGTAAAGTATGTGCACATGCTAGTATAAACTAGTAAGCTCATTTTGAAGATTGCACACAAATGCTGAAGCAGTCCGTCTGTAATCACAATAACCTCTGGGCATCATTAAAAATAAAAGAATGGATTATATTTGTTAAAATTGCTCATCCAAAACTCATTTCCTCACCATGTCGCTCTCATCGGATTTGTTGTGCTCCAAGCGCTGCTGTAAGAGGAAATAGACCTCATGCAGACCATCAGTGAGATAAAAATCCGTTTTTTTTTATTAGGCATTTAAAGTAATCAGCCTCTCTGTCTATGCTGATTTATTCAATTGCATCTCTGTGAACTTTCCTGAGGTTGTCAGTGCTTCCTGATTGCTATGACATTTTCTAGTGTTTAATAGAGGTCAACTGTGCCTTTTTTTTCTTATCATACAGCTGTAGAATTTCTCGGTAGGTAAACTTGCTTTTATCGTAAGAGACAATCATTTATTTTTCCCTATCTAATTCTATAGTAAGCCTAATCATCCTTAAACAAGAGAAAATAAAAACATTGTATGAGTCATTGTGGGGCAAATAAAGCCAGAATCCACTCTCATCATTCAAATGTAGAACCCGGCAAACAAAGAATTGCCTTAAAAGATTAAGTTGAGTTATTAGTCTCTGTTTGAGGGAAATGAATCTCCTCCTTAAAATGAACTTTCACACTATGTAGGTTTCCATTTGTCTGTTTGATGTTTAATCAGACAAAATAAATAACATCCACTGCACACGTTTCACAAATCAACAAATGTTTGCTAAATGTGAAGCATGTTTGTGTTTGATATTTCATACTGCTTGTTTCTCATTTTAAATGTTTCTATTCATGATATATGGATCAGGTGAAGGTGAAAAACAACAACACCTTCTTTTTAATTTGGGAGGATATTATTGTTAACAAAGACTCGGTTTGTGTTCCTTTGTTCGGCTGCAGGAGATTTGACCGCGCTGTGGAGGAGTGGAGGCAGTTCCACTGTGACCTGAACGACCTGAGCCAATGGCTGGCGGACACAGAGACTCTGCTGTCGGAGAGCGTGGGCCCTGATGGACAGCTGGACCTGAACTCTGCACGACAACACCAACAGGTCAATATGTGGCCTGTCATAGTGTGTTTTACTGAAATGTGCATGTATACTGGTGTATTTCACATGATTTGTACACATGCTTTTGGTCCCACTGCTACACAGACATCTGTAAGTGTATCAAAGTGAAACATATATTGCTTCTATTTTTTTCACACCATTTTTTACATTCAAACTTTTTGTCCCATATCATAATTACTCTATAAACCCGGTGGTTACGCACTCCTTGAAGTTTTGGCCACAGTCCAGACAAGCCTCTTCACTTAGTAATTCAATCAATGCTCCTATGGCAAGAAACAATAAGTTTAAATCCTTTATGATAGATTGATCCTTCAATACCTGGACCAAGAATGGATTAGTCACATTAAAATACTCAACTACTATCTCACTTTCCATCATTGCCGCCCGGCTCTCTCCTTGAATCTGTTTTGGAGCTCAGTTCCTGGCCCAAAGAGATAATTAGCGCTAATTCTATACTGAAGTCACCTCTTACAGTCTGAATGAGATACAGAACTTTCTGAGGACATATGGGGGGTCTACGTTTGTTAAGATACACTAATCTTCAATTTGTTTAATTTAAATCAATACCATTGGAGATTCTACATACACTGCATTGGTCTAAAAATAAATGTTGGTTGCTGTGTAACATCAGCCACTGCATCACTTTTGTTTGTTCCAAAAATAACATATTGTTGGTAATAAATGCTAGAAAATATTCATGGTATTCCCCCTTTGTCATTATAAACACAAATTAGTTAAATATAGACTCAGAGTATCCCATATGTTTACAAACTCAAAGCAAGATTATCACCTCCCCTGGGAGCAGGGGTAATATGTTTGAAATATAAGCAGCTACGTGTTTGGAAATGTTAGACCAGAGATAATTGCATTTTTATTCCCTAAGGGGAATAATGGGTACTATGTTGTACCTGATGATAAACAAACAGACTGCACACCTACCTGCTTGTTATGCAGAGTAACACATGGAAAGAATGGTTGTTATGATGAGAAGGTGCCTCAAATGCTTCTTTGTTTGATTTATAAGGTGCTAATTTAATTTCGGAAGGAATGAAACTCTTTGAAGCTGCTGCATTATCGCTGACAGCACCAGCGCCATTAACACCTTTATCAGTGTGATTTGCAAAGCTCCAGCTACTCTCCATCTCTCCATGGCTTTTCCATGTTTTCACAGCCGCTGAGATTGATGCGAAGGATCAAGAGGATGGGAATTGAGAGATCAATTAGCTGACTCACCCTTTAGCAGACTTCACAATCCCTCACCCATGCTTTACGGGCCTGCCTTGGCAAGTTAAATCTCTCTTAGTGGGAGAAGAAGAGATAAAGCAGCTTTAATCTTGATCTGCCACAAATCATGCTTCTGTGTCAATCACAGATCTGCTTGGGGAGATGGACTTGAGCAGGGGATTTGTCCCTGAGTGTATCAGCTAATGCTATTTGATTGATCCGCGATTCCACCTTTTTGTGCTCGCTTTCATTCCTTTTTCCGTATTATAGGAGCTGGAGGAAGGTCTCGTCAGCCACCAGCCTGTCCTGGCTGAACTGACCCACTCTGGGGAGGAGATAATCGGGCAGCTGTCGTCCCCTGATGGAACCCTGCTTGAGGAGAAGCTGGGCAATCTCGGTCAGCGCTGGAGAACGGTCAACCGCCATGTCCTTGAGAGACAGCGCAGGTACTGTATCAGCATGTTACGTCACTGATTTAAAAGATTCAGGGGATGTGGTCAAATGTGGAAACACATGATAAATATCAGTGCTGTGTTTAGCATGTATAACATTTAGTTTTGCAGTATATTGCTGCACAGAGGTTAGCACCCCCTCTCAATCACTGACAGTCTTAGCTTCCTTATCAGTGTTTGGCAGATTAACAATATCAGTGAGGCTAATCAGTCCATAACAGTAATTTAAATGTAAATTTCTGAAATAGGCCTGCAACCTGCGGGAAATGGAGATCCTAATCAGAGTACATAATGTGTGTGTGTGTATGTAGGCTGGTTGGAGGAGACCAGGCCCTTTCAGACCTGCTGAGGAGACGCGAGGAGCTGGCTGTATGGTTGGAGCAGGCAGAAAACGCTGTCAGCTCTTTACCCATCACCGCTACTGACAACAACCTCAGAGAACTCAAGGTACAGGAAGACTCAAAACATGCTCATACTAGCAGGATTCATCGGAGCATAGAGATTTCTATTTCTGATGCAGAGCTGGTAGTTTCAGCTATTTTTTACGGTCAGCTCTGACTGTGTTTAACTTTGTTCTTTCTCCCTGTTCGCTTCACTGTACTCACGAATTGCTCTCTGTAACTCAATCACAAGCACAACCTGTCAAACCCAGTAAACATACATAGAGAGAACCTAACTCTCACATCTTTGTTTTCTAAACAATGCAGCATTGTTGAAGAGACTACAGTCCCTCAGTTGTTTCTGTATTCATTCCTTCCTGAACCTCAGTAGCCTGACTTTCCCTCTGTGGAGACACATTGCCAAAAGTACAAAGAATGATGTTATGTTACTATATATTGAACAACTCTACACACTATTGTTGAGTTTCAGTGTTACTTCTTAATATCACTTTGCTGATGTTACTCTCACTTGTCAATATGTCAACAAAGCAGTCCATCTTTGTGGAATAAACAGTCAGTGTTTTTCCCCTTGCAGGCCATAGCAGAGGAGATGGATGCACAGAATGAACGTCTCGGATGGGTAAACAAGCACGCCCCTCAGATCCTGGCCAGTCCCAGCGTGAGCCTTCAGAGCAGGGACCAGCATGTCAGCAAACTGAGAGCCATTAACCTCAACTGGAGCAGGGTGCAAACTTTTTATTATTTCATTATTCTGACTAGTCTTCCAAGCTTTTGTCTTCTGTGAAAGGTGAAAAACACTGTAGTGTAGTTATATTTACTGGGTTTTTGCATGTGTGTCCAGTTCACCCTGTCAGGGTTTATTTTGCAAAGGGGACCCAATAGTTTCATATAATCTTGCTAAAGCGCTTCTCACCAAACAAATAAATAATTTAAAATACCATAATTGTTTTTAAATGTTTTCTGCTATTGCAAAAAAGGAAACATCTGTTTGCTGAGATCAAACTGTGTGCATAACAATAAAAGACCATACATAATTAACCAATCAGAATCAATTATTCAAGAAAGTCGTGTAATAAAACATCGTGACAGCTGCAACAAGTCCTGTCTTAATTATTTTCTTTTGCTTTTTTCTGGAGTCTTTCACTAATTTTTCCAATTGTCTTTTCTTTCCTCTGCAGGTGACCCATGAGTTGTTGGACAAAGTGGGGGAGGTGGAGAACAACCTGCAAAGCCATGCTCAGTTCCAGGACCGGATGAACCGACTCACTGACTGGGTCGTCGTGACACATCAAACAATCATGACCAGAGGCCTGAGCTCCAGCCAAGCACAGGTATATCGTCTAAATAATATATTCCAAAAAGCATATCTAACTTACTTTAAGTCTATTTTATCACAGACATAAAAGTTGTCCCTAAAACAAGTTCTTACCTGCTGTAGGCTCTGGAGTGTCCATGAGGGACAGGAAGAAAGATCTGGAGGACCTGTTGGCTCATTCTATAGAGCTGCAGCGACGACAGCAGCTGTCGCCACGCGAAAAGGTACCAGTTTCCATAGCAATATGATTTAATAAGGACATACAGCTACATTTAACATATAATTATACCATATTGCTTGTTAAAGGGCCACATGTACTTTTGCTGTTGTTTTTTCATTAATCATTCATTCCTGTCTATGTAATTATACGTAAAGATGAAGGTGGAGGAGCTGGCAGGTGATTGGAAAGCGTTGGACGGCCGACTGAGGGAAACTCTCCAGAGCCCGTCTCTCCGTGGACGCAGCACCATGTTGTCCAACACCAGCAGCTTGGTAAAATATCTAGAAATGGACTCGTTTAAATAAATGATTCTTCTCATTTCTGTATACGCATCTCAACATTTCAAATATATCAATGGAATAGAGATGGGGAAACACAGTCCAAATGAATTATTAATCCTTTAATGAGACATTAGATATTGGATCATTACTCGGAGATGACAAACTTATAAATATTGTATTAGAGGTAATAAGTGCTCAGGTGGCAGATTTGAAATTCCTCATTGATTTGCATTAAACTGGTGCATTACAATGTATGATGAAACCACAAATAAGTGACAAGCAAAAAAGGGGCTGCTGGTGTAACACTGAAGCAAACCCCAAGGCTTCATTCATCATGATTTAGTGTGATGTCACTATCCTCTGAGAGCTATTTGACAGCGCCTTCTCCCTCGCTCCGACATCTTAAATGTTCATTGCATCATTTCCTTTTTAAAGAGACCCTATATGTCAACATTACTCGCTCTTTTTGCTCCTGCTCCAGTGTCTTCGGTCCCCTCAGCTGTGCAGATGGCCAGCCTGGTGAGCGAGGACCCCCACCACCAAACCCCGCACACACCAGACAGCGTGGCGCCCACCGACCTCAACGAGACAGCCACCGAACTGGCAGACTGGCTTCTCCTCATCACACAGATGCTCAAGTCTAATATTGTCACTGTGGGGGACACAGATGAGATCAGGACCACTATGGGACGTCTTATGGTGAGAAAAGGGGAGCAGAGAAGATTAAATTATATGTGTTTGTATTTTTTAACAGAAAAGAGCGAAATATAATCCTGTGAGCTATACACTTTGTCTGACAGCGTGTGTGGTTTTGTGTCTCGCTCTTGGTAGGTAACAAAGAGTGACCTGGAACAGCGTCACCCCCAGCTAGAGGACATTTTCACTTTGGCACAGAACATCAAAAACAAGACCTCTAATCTAGACGTCCGCACTTCCATCACTGAGAAATGTATGTATAAAGCAGGATGATCACAGTACAAAGCCATTGAACAGATACAAAAAAAAAACATTAGCTGTTCCAATGACAAAATAAACAATGTAATTTAAAAAATATACTGTATATTCTTAGTAGTGTTTACAATGCGTGCTTGTTTTTATGTCCAATTGGTTAATTTATCCAACAACAATTTGCTCTTCACTTAATAATTTGTTGTTTAAAAGGTACCGCCATCAATTTCCTGTGTTTGTGTCTCTGTCTCAAGTGGAGAAGGTACGCAGCCAATGGGACAGCACTCAGCACGGTGTCGAGGCACGGCTCCAGCAGCTGGACAACATGATTGGCCACAGCAACCAGTGGGAGGAGCAGAGGAAGGAGGTGAACGCTCTGGTTGGACACAATGAAGGACGTTTCCACAACCTTCTCCAGCAGTCGGGCGATCCCCTGACCAAACAGCTTGCTGACAACAAGGTTAGGAGAGAGAGTCACTGCTAGCCTTTCCCTTCATGTCCTCTGTGTGTCTGTTCGTCCTCTGGTCATTTATTATGTTCTGTATCATTGTCATAGAGTATATTAGAAAATATATACTCCTTACTCACTTCACTAATTGAGAGAAAATCGTATTCAAAACCAAACTTTGTAAAGTGTTAGAAGTCCTTTACCCAGCTGTATAAGCCTGTGCAAGGTGGCAATGATAAACCACCTCTCCGCAGTTTCACTTTGAACCTTAATAAGATCTGCACACCCACATCATCCATCATCTAAATTTGAGATGATGACTTGTCCGAGAGTTCCTTGAAACACAATCTGCCCCATGAGTGTGTCCAGCTCATTACAGGAACCAAACACTAGAGGGCAACTGAGTTTAACAGAACCCAGCAGGGCACAGCAGACACACACCTTTCTGTTCCTGGTCTGTGTGATCTTGTAATGATGAGTAATAATCCTTGTGAAATAGTGAAGTGCACCTTATTGTTAAAGGAATATGAGCCTGGTGACTTATCTGCTAATGCTTAATTTAAAATAATAATAGGGCCTCATGAATAACAGTTGGGTCTTATGTTACCTACTTGATTAAGTAGAGGTTAAAATAACAAAGTCATATTGCTGAGCAGTAGAATAACAAATGTCTTTGTTTTATTATACCTGAAGTTAATTTAAAATGTTGGATAGGTCATTAATATTCGTGCAGAGTAACATGTCTAACTTAAGCTGATACCAGGCCTACACACTATGTAAAAATCAGAGAATGTAAATTAATAATTAAAAAAAGTAATGCAAACAGTGCCCTTGACAGTGACACATAATGGTTGAGTCACATTTGCCATATTTTTTCTGTGTTGTAATTATCCTAATGCCACCGTGTTGACTGTTTCTCAGGCATTCCTCCAAGACCTGGGCCGAGGCCAACCTACAATTGTAGCGTTCAACGAGCTGTCCAATCATCTTTTGCGGGAATATTCTACCGACGACACCAGGAGGATCAAGGAAGTCTCAGATAAGCACAACGCAGTCTGGAACAGCATCAACAACAGGTGCACACAAACTCACCTGTTTACCTTTACGCTTGCATTGTTTCACCTGAGTGACTGATATCGTCGCTAGTATTCAATCATATACTCAGTAAGTGCTTTTTATAATTGATTGGCAGAGCGAGTGACCGCCACGCCCATCTGGACAGTCAACTGAAGGGCCTGCAGGTGTCCCTCAGGGAGCTCGAGACCTTCCTCAAATGGCTCCCGGAGGCTGAGACCACAGTCAACGTTCTGGCCGACGCCTCCCAGAGAGAAGACCTGTCGCAGGACTCCGCCCATACGAAGGAGCTGAGGCGACAACTGGAGGTAGGGGCTGCAAATGAAAAGAGAATCGGTGTGTGTGTGTGAGGAATCCATGCAAAGGCACTAGCCTATTATCTCGGTGTCATCCCTCATTAATTTATCCTTACCGATAGCACTGAGGTGGATGTGTGTGTGAAGGTCTAACCGTGTGTAAGCGGCCGGTTAAGGTTTGTGAATGAGAGGGCATACAGAGGGCGTGTGAGTGCTTGTATGCATTGAGTGCTGCTCATTGATCCACTTGTCCTATGCTGCTTAGGAATTCTGTGTGTGTGTGTGTGTGTGTGTGTGTGTGTGTGTGTGTCGCCCTGGCTTGTCATTTACTCAGACCTTCCCTCAGCGATCTGTTGACACACATCATCTTATGCTTTATGTAACGTTTTAATCCCAAAAACGCTTCACCCCCACCTTTTGACAGATAAATCTGGCAGTTATAATCTTTTTATTTTCTTCATCCTAGTGAAGTTGAACTGTCTTTTTTAAAATGCTGACCCTGTCAGTCTTGTGTTATCTCTCTTGGATTGTACACCGAGGGGCTGTCATTTGCACAGTCTTCTTTTTGTTCAACATTGTGAAAGGTTTGGTATTCCTGTGTGAGTCGAAGCTTCCTGTTGCTCTTCAGATTAATCCTTGTCCCTGAGAACCCGCTGCAATGTCGAACATCTTTTAGAAAGGTTGAATCCAGTAATAACATTCTTGGTTTTGTCGTCTTGAATGCCACAGTGCTATCATTCCCATTTCCAGTGTCCAATTATTTAAAACAGGCCAAGGTTATAGAGAAACTGAAACTGAGTCACTGCATGAGTTGCCACAAAGATTTCTGAGGATTCATTAACTTGCTGTAGACGTGGGACTCAGAGACCTTTGCAGCTCTATCTTAAGCCTGGGCTGGATTTCGTCTTCCACAATTGTGAGCTTTGGGGAAAAATCCGTAATATTGTAACATTTATCTGCCCGTAACAGTAATCTATATTTGTTGTATTGACACACTCATTCTTCGCTTTCAATATTTTAAAGGACACAAGTGTACTATTTAATTGTATTCCTAAAAAGTCTTTCAAAGTCATCATCATGTCAAGAGTGGAAAATGAGGTTGTTCATTGCCCACTGTCTTCATTGTTATCCAGTTTTTTCCCTCTCATTTCCATGTCTCTGTCAGTTGGAGTCGAGAGTGATGGATGGCTCTTGTGTCTAGAAAGTAGGATAATAAAACATCCTTTGAGCCTTTGAGGACATGTGTTGATGGAGAGCTTTCTCTCAAACCCTTTTATTAACTCACAATGACTGCTGTGCCACTGAGTGTCGGGTTACTTTAATCACATACTTTGGCCACAGGCCATTGTCAATCTGAATGCTTTTTTACTATTAAGCTCACAGTTGTGGTTAGGAGCAATGACTAATACAAATGTGACACATTAACTGCAATCTCCTGAAAAGCGTCTTAATGGATATTGAACAAAAGTCAACTGACACACTTGATGCACTAATGATATACTGAAGCCAATACATTCCCAACTCTTTCAAAAATGGCACAGTGGTATTCACTTATTACCACCTGTATCTAATAAGAACATTGATACCCTTCTGTTGTTTTCAACTTCAAACCAAGCTACCTGTTTCCCTTTGCTACCCACTCTTTATGCTAAGCTAAGCTAAGCTAATTGAATACCCTCCCCGCTCTAGCTAAATGTTTACCGTATACACAATTAAATGAAAGTGCTATTAAGCTGTTCGTCAACTGTCAGCAAGAAATGGAATTATCATATTATTGAAATATAAATATTTAATAATAATAATATGCTTTTGCTTAAAAACTGTGTTTAATGGACACTCAAACTCTGTAATACTGTTACACGATCTTGGCATTAGTGTAACAGCTGGGCAACAGGGATAAAATCCTCTTTTATGGTATATGTAATTTTATGCATCATCTGTAGTACATTGTGGTTTATTTCCTGGAACAAATACAGCAAACCATGTTTAAATCCAATCTTGTCATAAACCAGTACGTCCTGCTTATTAATGAGCAGCATTGTATTTAACGGTCCAATACAGCGAGAGACATTAAAGGGATAATTACCTCTGGCTATTTTTAGTATCTCATATTACATAATATTGTAACGGCTTGCTCATATTGGAGCTGGTATGTGTCGTATGTTTTTGATTTCTTCCCTCCATCACTACACCACATGATGGAAGGTGTATCTATTATGGGATCAGCGAAGAAGTGCATAGATGTAGCTGCATATGGAGCTCCATTAACTGGTTTGGCGGTCGGAAATACAATTTTTTTTGTGTGTGTGTGTGTGTGTGTGTTTTTTGACCATAGCAAAGTGAGCAGCAGAGAAATACAGTACATGCCTGCTACGACCTCTTGGTTAAAACCTTAATCTGAATGCCATTAAGACTGAGCCAAAAAAACACTCAGTGTACCTTCTAATTCCCCGTGAAGCAGGGTGGATACTGTGGAATGACTGGAATGGACGCCGTATCCAGTAAAACCTTTTCTAAACAGACCTCTTCAATAAGCCCATCATGATCCCCTCTCCTAGAGACTGTGTTTATCTGTGTCGGTAAATGATGATTACTCTAGCTGGCTGCGTAGGTAAGCTGCATGTTGGTTTAAAGGAATGTGTTTGGGCTCATTTCTCCTCTGCCTCAGAGTCTCCCTTCATCTGTGCAAAGAGACAAGGCAAGCAGGGGGCAAGTACTGTAATGCATCTTGTGGGGCTACACAAACAACAGCATTTGTGTATGTGGGTCAGTTTGTCCTCTTCTTAAATGCATGATGGTTAGGAGGGAGCGACGGTGTGAAGCGTGCTGCTGTTGGGCTAGGCAGATGTTTTCAGCCTCACTCTAAATAGCTGCTGTTTCTCTTGTGGTTAGCAGAAAGAGAGGTGGTTTTTTTTCACACTTCAAATACAATTCAAGGGAAAGAGTCATAGACGGCATAAATAGGTTTAAAATACCCAGTGTGAGTAATGCTGTATGGTCAGTGGCTCTGCAGGAGCTGAGCGTCTGCCTTATGATAATCTCTGCTGATTGTGCAACTATCTCTCCATTTGATCTCCCGCCTCTTGATGTCCTATCTTCGGTATGCGTGCGCTAAGAGATTTAAGATAGAACCATTTTTTGCTTAAAAGCCTTTATCCTCTCTTGACCGTACCATCCTACCTTCTCTCCTCGTGCACTACTTTACTCCCACTTTTGCACTTTGTCATCTTTTATCTGGAGCTTTCCTAGAACAAATGCTTTTACTATAGTTTAGAATTTCATCAGATCTTTTCTGCCTGAGCTTTTTCTTCAACCATGTGAATGTCATGTTTCTCCAAGTGCTCAACTGTCACTCACTAACATTGCGAGGCAGAAAATGAATGAGTGATGTGTTTCCAGGAACCCTGGACTGTAGAAATAACTCCTCCCTCTCCATAACTCTATTGTGTGTGTGTTTGCATCTCATTTATTCACTCGCTCTCTTTGTCTGTCTCCCGTTCATTGATCTGTAGGTTTGCTTGCGTAATGTCGTTGTGCCTTCAGAGGCAGTGTTTGTCATCTCTTACACCGCTGCTTTTTATTTGTCTGTCTCTTTCTGTCCCTCTACGCTCTCTCTCTCACTCTCTCTTTCTGTGGTAAAAGGAGCTCTACCTCTCTCTCCCTCTCTGTCTCTCTCCGGATCAGCGGCAATAAAAAGTGAACCGCGCACGATCAGCTTCTCCACTCGCCCAGCGCAACTCTCCTTTACCCCCTACGTGCCGGCACTTTCCACTCTTCCCTCCCTGTTGATTTTTCTCTTTTCTCCTCCTCCTCCTTCTTCTTTCTTTATTTCCTTTTTTCCTTGTCACCTTACTCTGACTCTGCAGGGTGCCGTCACAAGTGTTTTGTTTGAATTTCTTCTGGCTCCGCAATCGGGTGCGCGTGTGAATGTCCGCGTGGAGGAGAAAGTGAGTGTCTCGTCCTGTCCTGCTTGCCTGCATCATCGTGTGTGTGTGTGTGTGTGTGTGTGTGTGTGTGTGAGAGAGTGTGTGCATGCTGAGAGTGACTGTTTATAAAGAGAGAGAGGGAGAGAGATAACTCTGGCTGCACTCTGTGTAGTGCGCTTATTTGACGAAACATGGGGGCATGCTGAGCTGTGCATGCTTGCGAGTGTGTGTTTTTTTTCTTCTGTGTGTGTGTGTGTGTGTGTGTGCGCATCACATCAGCTTGGCTGGGGTCTGGTCGGCTGGCTAGGGAAAGAGAGAGGGAGAGGGAGAACAATATGAGCGGGGTAGGGCAGTGCTAGCATGCGGACCAAAAGCAGGCTGCTGCAGAGTTGTAGCAGTCTTAGGATGATGGCCATGGTCCGGACATCCCTCCAGAAAGTGGTGGTCTTCCTACACAGGCTCCAGAGGATGGCCATCTCCTCGCCGCGCTACCACAAACTCTGCAAGGTACGTGGACTCCCGGACAGAGAGAGAGTGGGCTGGAGGACTCTGTTTTTTGTTTTTTTACTAAATTTGATAGAGATAAGTTTGAAGCTTGTGTAGCTATTGTTTATTTCTTCCTCTGCTCTCCAAACTTGCTTGAGGTTTTAAGATGTGTTCTTTAGAATTTGTTACTAATGTAGAGGCGGTTTATGTTGGTGTATGCCTATCAGCAGGTATCCACAAAGTTTCCCTGGCTATGTGTGTATTGTTTGTCAATGTAAAAGTGCACAAATCGGAGTGGCAAGTTCTCTATCTTTCGTAGTTTCTCCTTTTATTTTTAGCATTTCTATTCGTGAGTCACTTAGTTGTCAAGACATTCTGTTCCAGGAGATATTTTTTTCGGGAGTCTGTCACCTCCACAAAATGTCGCTTGAATAAATAAATAAATAAATAATAAATATACTGCCATGACTTTAGGACTTTTGGAACTTTTGCAAATCAGACTCCAAATGTGCATCTGTGTGTGTGTGTGTGTGCGTGTGTGTGTCTGTGCAAGCTGTACATTTATGTCTGTATAGTGTAAGTTTTGAATTGAGTTTTGACTCTACAGTAGTGCATGCATAAACAAACCAAAAAGGCACAGCATGTGTTGTACTGTTCTTGAATAAGCATATAGTCAGTCTGTATTTTTGCGGTTTGTCTGAGGAATCCTGACAGTAGATATTGCAAGATAACTTATGTTCCTCAGCAGTCAGAGGATTGATGAGACAATTAACTCTACAATGGATGTAATGAACATTTATCTCTGTTAATTAAAGTCATTAGCTGACTTTCTTATGGCGAACACATTATAAATGCTAAAATCACACGCTGCTGAACATGGTGCTGCTGACACACACATCCATTTAAAAAGTGTATTGTGTTCCTGATGTTAAATGAAAAAATGAAGTCAGTTGTCTGTAACCTGTTACAGCTGTTTGTCAGCTTTGTCGATTTAACCTTAGAGCAAACGATTACTGCTATATGGTGGACTTGTTGTCATTTTCTCTCTGTTGATCATTATTGATCTTGGATCTTCATTGCTGTCCCTCTTGCCTTGCACAACACTGACCCCCTCTCAGGCAGAGGGCACCAGCTGTTGAGATTTGCCAGTGTGAGAGACTAATGCATCCGACCAGTTTCTGATAACTTGCCAGCTCCAATCATGTTCCAACAGACATGTGGTGGCTCAACTTAATCCATCCTTAATCCATGAAGCCATCGCTCTTTGGTGCTCCATCCTTTTATCTGCTGCCTGTGTTTGGTTGTTTGTCAGTCTATCCTTGTCATTTTGCCCATCGGTGGTCAAGGTTAAATTCAGTGTCTTTATTTTACAGGATTTGCTTACATCTCGTGTTTTTTTACAAAATAAATAGAGGGATGGCACAAGTATAAGACTTGGGGAAAATGCAGTGTGAGAGAAGGCAATAAACAGAGCATTAGCACCAATATTTTTCCTGCTCTTTCTCAGAAACAAGCAAAGCATCAACAAGATAAATAACTGCTTCTTTACCAAATTCTGGGGAAAACGATTGAAAGCAGACCATTCCTGCAGCAAGTACAGTGTCTGCACAACCAACACTTGCATTTTCTTGCATTGTAAACTTATTTGACTCTGGAATTGAATATCTTATTTTGCTCCGTTCAGCATCCTTAGGGGCCTTCCTGAATTGCGTTCCTACCAGTGGGAAGCATCCGTCATTCTCCACTCGATTACCCTCCCCTGGGTTGCATCAGTCATTCCAGCATCGTTTGGCCTTCCCTTGGGGGGAATCAGTAATGCCGGACTTGCCCTGCCTCCCTGCGGTGCGCTCACTGGCTGCCAGACTGGAACAGTGACTTCTGGGTGATGGATTTGCTCGGGGCTCACCCTCTGGGGTCTAGCCTTTCTCTCTGCTTCAGGACAGTGCCTGTCCTAAAACAGCCCACCTGGCTGATGCGTGATAATATACAAAAACTTGTGGCCCTTTTTTAAGCAGATTATATAGATTTTTTTTCAAAATATAACCACTTCAACTACTGTCAATAAGATTCAGATTTCACACTGTTCCTTATTTTCCAGGGGAATATGCTTTATTCATACCATGCTGTAGCTGATGGAAAATCTGCATATAAATAATATACAGCTGGTCCGTCTGACCACGTCAACATTCTGTGACATGTCGGTTGTATATTAAATGCAGGCTGTATTTTACTCTTGGCAGTCAAATTAAGCTGTAAAACCAAGCTTATCTTCCAAAAACTGATTGGATTCCATCATATTGGTCCTCACTATGTCTTAACAGTGGCTCTCACCAAGCCATGAATGATGTGAACTTCATCTAGTCCCCTGAGTCATAACCATTTAGTCATGTTTTTTTGTTAATCCCGCCCCACTGGAAGCTTTTGGGTGTTTGCATGCCCTTTTAACAGCACCCATTATGTTGATGCATAGTACTGAGCTTTGCAGTCTTTGCAAGCAGAAGGCATTTAATTTCAATGTTTTTTTCAAATTGCGTCTATTATTTCGTACGTAAATGGTTTTCTAGTCCCACTTTACCAATTCAAAGCAATAATGTTTAATGAGCTTGTCGGCTATTTGGGATTTTTTACGTCTATACAGTGCTCTCCAGGGCTCTCCAGGGCTCTCCAGGGCTTTGTTTATGTTTACGGCTATATAGTGTATTCATCCACACACTGAATGGCACTTGCTTCCATTAAAGATGGCATTTAAAAGCCTCAAGTATAAATGTGAATCATTGTAACATCCTGATTATTTCTGTTCAGCTTGCTTTAGCTTTGCGTCCTTCTTCTCTAGTGTCCTTTACATTGAGTGGATGCTTGTGACATGAGCAGTTAACTAGTATAGAGTAGCATGCCTGGTTAGCTTATACTGAGGCATAGAGAGAGCCCGGGCAGATCATTTCATCTCCTCACTTTTTCTCTGCTCTGTCTCTCTGTGTGTAATCACTAGCTGAGCATTGGCTGAAGGGCCCGCCTCCCTCCTGAGGAGTGTCCTCCTGCTCTCATTACTGTGGCATTGGCTTCTACTGTGTGTGTTTGTGTGTGCGTTTGTGTGTGCGTGTTTTTCCAGGCAAAACCCACTTTAGAAACAGCCCTAAAGCATTCACGGTGTGTAGTCATGCCTTCAGTTCCCATTGTTTTTCTGGCAAATACTTTGGCCTTTGGGCTCCACACTCCATTCACCTGTGCTTATGGCTCACTGCTACCCCATGAAAGGTGACTTGGGCACGGGCACGGAGCCCAGCTGTCTGACCCCCCCGTCCTTGAGCTCCATCGGGGTCCTTTGGGTTATTAGTAAGTGTTAGCATTCGCAGTAAGAGCCTCATGTGCACGCTGATGACCCCCCCCCACTCTTCCCTCTGTCACCTGGCTGGCTCTCAAATCACAGATTTTTTGTTTCATGCATGCTTAAACACATTAAGTTAATAGACACACATGCCCACAGTTCATTCTGATGTATTTCGCATTAAAACACACACACTGCATTTGCACATTTATTCACTCAACCAAAATTATACACACTCACACACACACTTAATATGCCGCTAGCCTGAGTGATGAGTTACAGGTGGGAGAATTATATGGTAACAAATTCATAAATGCAGATCATTCTAATTCATCAAAATGGTATTGGGAGAGAGTATGGACAATAAAAGAAAATGAAGTCTGGATTCTGCTCCTAATCAACATTACATGTAAATCACCACGGATGGAAGTCCTATTGACAGTACTGGTGATTTGAAAAAGCACTTAAATCAGTGATACAGCCTGGAGTTAAGCTGCTCTCCTGTTCTCAATTGCCGTTAACGCAGCAAGTGAGAGTTCGATTAGGAGGAGATGAGGAGAAATTCACCAAGTGATTGACAATTGCCATCCTGGGATTGGATGAAAAATGTAATCAACTTCATTTTATATAATGACATGCATATAAATGGAAAAGAAAACCTTCAACCTGCCTACCTCTCTCTCCCTCTTTCCCACATCCAGTAAACACATTTATCGAGCCAGTATTTCATGTGTGCGCTGAGTTTGTGTCTCTGTGCACTACAGCGATGGATTTTGTGCACACTCTTCCATTAGGGGCTTTCAGGCAGGTCCCAACAGCAGGCCCAACCTGCTAATGCATGTGCGGTTTATGGTCAGATGGACTTTATAGTGCTGGAAAAGCTTTACCTGCACCTAGCCTCTCAACATGTGATGGTCAGAGTAAACAACAGATTTATAAGAGAGGAAAGGATGGAGAGAAAGACCTGAAGCTACCCATGGAGAATTACATAACATGTGGTTAATGGAGCAGTTGCTATTTTTTACCTTGAAAAGTGAATCACCTCGTCGCCCAGAGCCTAAACTATAATTGTCTAAAATTATGAAAATTAGTAAGGAGGAGGAGAAGAAAAAGGAGAAGAACAATCCATCCCTTGAGGGGAAAATTACATTAAAAAAAAAAATCTACATTTTCTTTGTTGTTATGGACATTAAATACACACATACAGAAACAGGACCTGTACACATTTATGCCCTGAAATACACATGCATTAATGGAGATGTGTCAGAGTGAGGAGGCTGCCATGGTTAGGTGCCCAGAGGAGTTTGGTGTTCAGTGCCTTGCTCAAAGAAACCTCGACATGGCCCAGGAGGTAAGAGCAAGAAATAAAGCAACAAGACAAAGCAATTAATGCTCATTTCCAGTACCGTACTTAACATTATACTTGATGCTTCACACACAATTTCAGGTGTGTACTAAACGGAAATGAACTGAAGCTCAATACCCAGCTGTACTGGAAGACTTGTTTGATTTTGGCCAGCAGAGTCAGCCAGAAGTCTCCCTTGACTTCATGATCGATGGCCGGCCCAGACTTCCTACACCGGATCACACCAACAGAGACGGGATAGAGATTATGCTGTCCCACAGGCTCGGTGTACTAAAGGTACACACCACTTAGCAACTGCCCCCGTTTTTTTCTCTCCTTCATGTCATGACCATCTATCCCTCTAGAGCAGAATTGCTGTAATAGAAATGTTAAAAGTACTGACAGATTTCTAGAGAGAAAAAGGGGACATATTGACCTGGAGGCAGAGGGAGGCAGCAGGCGGTCAGTTTAAAGTCTCTCTGACCTGCCAGCTCCCCCTCACCCTCCCTTTCGTCTCCCGCACTGTTTGCCTCACCGAATCAGGGGGCGACCTAAGTGGGGGAAATAAAATAAGGGGCACAATCATTTTTCCTTGGCTGCTCAATCTATTCCTGGCCTGACAATCAATCTGAGAGACATGTCCTGAGCTCTGCACCCTGCCAGTATCCCCCCCTGCCAATATCTATGGTAAGCACACAAACTCAGTGCTGACTCACCGTCCATATTGTGTTTTTCTCTGTGTGTATTCAGGACGTCTCTACCTCTGTGGTGCTGACAAATATCGCAAGTTTCAGATGACTGTGTGTAATCCTGGCTCCAACACACTTACTCACATAGTGGCCCACTCAATCAGCCTCACACAGAAAATCAATAGCATAGAATAAAACAGGAGAGAATTGACCCAATTATTATTATGCAGATTACACAAAGAAATCATATTTTTCCGTTACTTCCTGTTGTTTCCTCTTTTCTCCTTTATTCGTCCTGCCCTTTACCCACCTTTACTTGCACACTAATTTGTTCTCCTTTATGTTCTTCTACCTGCTGGCCATTGTCCCTCTCTTGTCAAGGGTAATTAATTCTTTAAAAAAAGAAGCAGCACATTTGCTGGAAGATAACGTTGGTCTGCTCCTTCAACGTCTCAGTGGTTTCGGGGTTTTATGTCTGCGATGCACTGAGCCAAAACGATTTTGGATTTCCTTCTGCTCTGTGGAAGGTTCAATTTTACTGTTTAAATCTCACATCTGAGGAAGGGTCTCCGCTGTCATCCTGTTTCTGAATGCTGCCCTTTTTGTGGAGAAAACCATCTCTTTGATCAATTAAACAACCTCCTGCACTCTTTGTACAATCAGTATATTTGACTAAGCAAGCTTTTCCTTCGAGCCGAACAGTACGAGGCCACACTCCTCTCTCGCTCTACCTGCCTGCTTCCCCTTCTGTTATCACTCCTCTCAGTACCAATTTCCCTAATACCACCCCTCAGTAAGCCAGCAAGTTAGCATATGCTTCGGCTCATATCCTCGTCTTTCCATTTATGCCATCATCTGCTCTTCGCATGCCACTCCTAAATCATTCATGCTCTCCCTCCTTTCCCACCATCCCTTCTAAAACCTTCTTCCCATTTCCTCTTCAAGTCTTAGACAGATGGCTTACATGCTATTTGAGCATGCCTTGATGTCACGCTTATGAAGCAGATCATTACATGCTGCTAAAACATTGATCAAATGCTTCCTCTGACACGGCAGCATCTAACTATGCAGGGTCAGATCCTTGAGGGGCCACTTTCCATTACAGGAACTACTACCACTCACGCATTGTGATTCCCCTAACGGCTCAACGTTAAGTGTGTGTGTGTTTTTGAGTGTTTCTGCTGCATAGAGCTTTCTTTGTATGTCTGCTTTCTTTTACAGTAGTTACTCTGAATGTTGCAATGAAAAAAGCTGTTTAGCAGCATCCTAAGGATAATGTAAAAATCTGCAGGTAAATGAAAATAATGTATATGTCATTCTTTGTGACAATGCCAGATTTAGTTGTACCATCTGATTAGGATGTTGATCATTGGACAATTTAGGTAAACAATCAGTTTCCATGTTTCTCTGTGATTGGCAGATCCCTGGCCTAATTGTAAAAAAGTGAGATGAAAGTAAAGCTGCACCTTAAGGTAGTAGGGAGATCACACAAGAACAATAAAGTAGCAGAATAAGTACAACAGAAAAACATTGGTTAAAGGAGGGGGATAGTGCACTGAGCTTACCCTCGGAGGTAAATACAGTGGTGCATTAAAAACAAAGCGCAACTGAACATGGTTTCCGCTGTTATATCATAGGGAGATCAAAGAAAACACGTGCTATATATAGTCTAATCTGCAGATGGGTACTGCCTGCAAGAGGAGCCAAATGCCACATAAGAAATTGTGTGGATAAAGAGTTTCATCGGTATGAGGGGTAGTCAGAAGCCCTTCAAAGCATAGTCATCTTGAAAATAGTTTATTTTAAAGTCTTAACTTCGCCAAGAGTTACCGCTGTTGACAAGTAGTTTTTGAGCTAAGAAGCTTTTGATAAACTAAAGAGACACGTTACATCAGAACTGTCTTTTTCACACAACGTTGTTATAAGATTAGACACGAGACGGCTCCATCAAATTTGTGATACTCAAGAAAGTGAAGAGCGGGAATCAGAGATGACAGGAAAGGATCTGTGTCAGCAATGAAACTGTTTGTGAAAAAACGGTCAAACATAAGCTTTAACTCCGCTTGAGTGGTACCTCCACGCGTCGGACCAAAGACATCAAAGAAATTCGGAGCTTTTAGACTTGACAAGAATACAAAAATAGATTTACTACAGTGCTGCAAGTCTGGGCGTTCATTGGTTCAGCACATTTCATAGTTATCACCCAAATGTCTGAAAAGTGGGACATTTTCACTCGTCACCCCGAAGGAGATGAGTCTGGCTTTCTGGGAAACATTTTTTAGCAGAGAAAGAAAAGCATCTCATGACAGAGAACAAAATGTTTGCCATGTGCTTGGTGATTTATTTATTTTTACAGGGAGGAAGGTGAGGAAGAGGGACTCAAACATGACATTATGGAGGTAGAGAAAATTGAAAAAAGGGATATTGGGTCAAGAGGAAACGGGAATTAGACATGGAGTCAAGGAGGGGAAAGATGAGAGGAGAGAGGATGAGATGAGACCCTGACAGAAGAAGAAAAGAGTCCGGAGGAAATGGTCGATAGATGTGTGCGATTGCTTTTTCAATCTTTGAGGTTTGCAGGGCTTTTTTCAGGGTCACTGGAGACACACACACACACAGGAAAAGTCACACACACAAAAACACATACACTGTCCAGAATTAATCCAAGAGCTCATTTTCAGTGTGAAGGATATTCTGAGTTTGGTGATGGGCTGAAAATTCATTTATTGCTTCAGTACAACTTCATTTTCCCCGGCTGCCTTGCTTAGCACTGTGGACAAAAGGGAAATACCAACAAAGCCTATTACACGTTTCTGCAGTTTACAGCCGGTTAGGTCTTGTTGAATGTCTGCCTCTTTCAGTCTCTGTCTCCTTTTCAATGTGTGTGTGTGCGTGTGTGTTTGTGAACGTGTGTGCGTGCAGGTTCGTGCCTGCTAAATATCATTGGGATTAGCACCGGGGGCTTAATTAAAAAGCAATTACCTTTGGTCGCTGTGGGCGACGATTGGCGGAGAGTAGCTCCACTAATCTGGTGAATGGTGTGAGGGACCCTCAGCGTGTTACACATACACACACACACAAACATGCACACAACCTGTGCAATTGTCTGCAGAATTAAAGGAGGATTAAAACAATTGTTAATTAGTGAAGAGGGATGGTGGATAAAAGGAAGAGCAGGGGCAGTAGGGCCACACTGGGCTCTCATAGCCGCTGTGTGTTTGTTTATGAGGTTAAAGGGACAACAGATAAACCCGGAAAAAAACATTATCTTCTATGATGGGATACATGCTCTCTCTCTTCATCCCTCTCCATCTCTTTCTCTTTTCTTTTTACTCTCTTGAAATCCTAAAATAGGTTAGCACTGTTAGCGACAGAGCTAATCTATTAATTTTAAAAGCTCCAATTAGATGTTGCTAATGACAGTAATTAGATCATCTCTCTGAGACTCATTGCAAAGTGCCCTTGAAAAACCCTGTATGCTTGTGACAGAACGGGGACATCTGACAAATGCATATGTGTGTGTCTGTGCGTGTAAATGTGTTTGTGCATGTGTGTATGCGCATGCATCATTCCTTCACTGTGACACTCTGACAGAGCTTCTGAATACAAAGGATGCTTTGTGTTCACTTGTTAAACTGAAGAGTTATGTATTAGGCTTTTGAGTACCCCGGGTGAAGTTTGGGTAAAGAGTGCAGGGATTACACTGTGTTGGTTCAAGCTAAAGAATAGGACATGTAAGCTGTCTGAGCCAGAGTCCTGAAGGCGCCTTAAACTCAGCCTGCACCTGTGCCTCAAGAGTAGACCTGTTCAAACCCAAATTAAATCTGACCCAAGACTGAGGCTGTAGTTTTGTTATTTCTTCCTCAAAGAAAAAGTCTAATTGTTTTAGAGATGTTCTCTCAGTAGTAATATATATAAAAACTAATCGCTGATACGTTTTGTGGCAATACATGCATATTCTTTAACTATCAGCATGTAACACTAAAACAGCTCAAAACAATCTGCCTTACCAATTAAAAGATCAACTCTGCCCTTTTCCATTATAGGCAGCCAGATGAGCGTTGCTGGTGACCTCAAAATGTTTTCCCAGCTGAACTTGATAGTCTAAACTGTTCATATCGAGGACTGCACTTTGTACAGGCACTGTTGCAATAATGTTCAAGAATAGGAGTTGTGGAGGAAGAAAACCTTTCCACTGTGGATGGTTTCAGTGTCGGGTCTCCTCTGGTCAACTGCTTAGGCTGCTATATCTTTTCCGCACTTGCCAGTTGGAATTGTGTTTCTACTCGCAACACATTACACGCATGGATGCAAACGATTTACGATTCAGGGGCTGAAAGAGAGAGGAACTTTCATATAAAAACCTAGGATAGTATAGTATATAATACATCAAGGCAATATACCTGATTGGTCGAAAGTGATGTAAAAAAAACACAGTGGTGGAAAGTCAAACAATTAAATTAAGATAATTATTAAGAATAAAAGCTATAAGCTGAAGAGGTCTGTTGTCAGTCTGTGTATGTATGTAAGTGTGTGTGTGTGTTCTGTATTTGTGTGGACTCAACGCTCTCACAGCAACAGTCAAATGAAGGGAAGTCTCCAAATTGAACTATTCCATCTATCGGGTCGCAATTCATTTGTTGAGTGAAGGTGAGGGTTCATTTGAGGGTTGTGGTAAGAGAAATTGGATTTTAGTTCAGGGGTGTTTTTGTTCCTCACAAGGCTATAAATTGTGTGTGTGAATTGTGTTTGCCCTCAGGAAAGAAGATTTGTGGTAGTTCATCAAGATTTAATTTTGGATTGATGTTTGCAATCCCGGTGAGAGACCATTAATTACCACTAACCACTCTGGTAAGGCATGCGTACACACACACACACACACACACACACACACACACACACACACACACACACACACACACACACACACAGACACAGACACAGACACACACACACAGAG
This sequence comes from Dissostichus eleginoides, assembly GCA_031216635.1. Taxonomy (NCBI): domain Eukaryota; kingdom Metazoa; phylum Chordata; class Actinopteri; order Perciformes; family Nototheniidae; genus Dissostichus; species Dissostichus eleginoides. The sequence continues at coordinate 18,372,945 of CM062281.1, read as the reverse complement.
AGGAACACTCCTCTTCTCCTGGCTGATGTCTCATAATTGTCCTCTGTCCTCGTTCCATCGTGCCTTGCTCTATTTATAGCCCATTTTAGGCCCGCCCTGCCAGACAGTGCCACGGTAACAAAATGATTGACAGGGCAATTGATGAGCAGGCTCGATCCATCTGGCGCTATCCTTGCTCCTGATGACCTTCCTCATGACATCACCAGTGTCTGACGGTCTAGTTTCACTGCATACTGTCTTTGTGTGTGATCATAACTCAGTTTGGATGGCCTTACACCCTGCTGCTAAATGTCCCCTCTCACGCAGAGACAGAGCGCCCCACTCACAGGGGGGATGTGGGTCATAAAACACTCACTCTCACTCTACCTTTACTGTACACTTAACTACATGACCGCACTAATCAATTACCTTTTAACCACAACCTTTGGGTCTCTATATTAGCTTGGCTGTCAATTTTTGAACCAAGGTATTAAACACCGTTTGAATGTGAGGAAAGAATAAAGTGTTCCATCTGTTATCAGTTGTGCTTATCGGATAATCATGATAACACCTTAGATGTAAAAATAGTGGATACAGGCAAGCCTTTTTGCTGACATATCGTATCATATCTTACAGTTAGTTTGTCACTTCAGTGAGGCAATAGTTGCACCTCGAATGAAATAAACCATTTCAGTTATACAACATGTAGGTGGATAGAAATAATTTGCGTATTTGTTCAGATTCATTTGACATTGATTTTATGCAAAATGCTACTTTTTATGACTCCGATATAGGTAACTTGAAGTGCATTGTAGCATGTAGAAGTTGTTGCTGCACATGCTATGTAACTGCAAGATCCTGGCACCGAATCTGGCTTCAGGTCCTTTATTGCAAGTCATACCCTTCTCTGTATCTCTCCCCCATTCGCTTACTATCCTCCATATAGAGTACAAAAGAGAATACAAGCAGTCTCTTTCTTAGATATGAAATGTGCCTTTTAATCCTCCCAGATTATCAAAAACAGAAGCAGGCAAGCTATGCCAAACCGATAAAAGCTCAGCGGTTCTGAGCCTCCAGTGTTTGCACACAGGAAGTCCAGTGTTACATTTGCAGTAACAGTCTTTTGTTGATAATAAAAAGACTGCTGGGGTCATAATAAAAATAGCAGCGGTATCCAAAGTTTCAAAGCAAGGAGAACAACTTCAAAATATGTACAACTTTTCTGAAAATCCTAGCATTCTGATTCACTAGAAGAAAGACACTTTTTACAAGATAGAGCAGTTGAAAGAGAAAACTAAAAACAGCAAAGTCATGAGATGTTATCTATGGAAGTAAGGAATAAAAAGCAAAACTATCTTGATGTGTATTATGGAGACTTAGTATTAGTATTAAATGTGTAATGCCATTTTAAATGTTTTATTTTTTAACCACAATAATAAAACAATTTAACTCTCGAGTTTGATTGAACTGCTCCATTTAAACGGACATGGTTGTCGTTTCCAAACTGTCAAATGAATTTAACTTTTAGATTTGTTAACAGAAGAGTTCCTTGAACCTTTTTTTTTATTTCTTAGAGCTTAATTCAAATTGAGTCACACAGTTAACACTAAAACAGACCAAATGCTAAATCCATCTCAACGTCTCCAGCTTGGCCCTTCTCTTTCTCAGTATCTCGGTCTTCCGCTCTGTTTGGCAGGAAGATGAATTAGTGCTCTGGAGTGTAGCTGTTCTCACCCCTAACTCTCCACAGTAGTGCCATTTAGATTGCTGTTAGCACTACAAAGATATCCGTTCTTAACTTTATAACGTTTGTTGACAAATGCATGGGGAGCTTACTGTGTCGAGATCAGCAGAAGTACCGGGACACATGTTGCATTGGTGTCATGACTCTCTTGCTTTGGATATCTAGCTGATATTCACATTCTCTATACTTAGCTTCATCTCAATGTGTCCATCAATTTGAAGTATTATGATTATTTCTCTCCATCTTATCCACCAGCTACTTTTCAGATGTATTTGTTTGCTCTTTGTCTTGTCCTTGAATGGTTGAATTCAAGGACAAGACAAAGTGTGAAAATCTTTTTAAAGTTTTTTTTCCGAGCCAGGATTTAAAAGCACTGGAAAGGCATCGGCTATCTAAAGCAAACTAAGTGGAGAAGCTTTATTGTTTATTGGCCATGATATTATGCAGCTAGCATCATGATCTGCAAGTGCCGGTTGCCATGACAGTCAGTGTCACTGGCATCTTGTCGGAACAGAAACACGTTCGTCGAGCAGGCAAGAGGAAATGAAAAGGAAGAATGATAAACGAACAAGAAATGTCATCCTACCCTGAATGTGAAGCAGATATTCTTTAGCAGTTTGGTCACAGCCAATGTACAATGTGTTAACATTTCAGCAAACACGAACTAAGACTGACCACACTGATGCAAGTTGCTCTCTTCACCACCTCACCATCCCTACATGAACTAACTGACCCCTATAACCATTGGTTTAGGCCTCATGATCTTCAGCATAATGTTATTTTTATTTTTATTTAACAAAACAACACTGACACGTTGATAATAACATAAACAGCAACCAGCATGACATCACCGCACTTGATCGTTTGAGGTTTGGTTAAAGTAAGACAAACTTGAAACAATATTTTTATTAACATTCAACTTTGAACAGTTATTTTGGTCAGGGTACCTTAGAAATGTAATGGAATATTTGAGCATTACCTGTCATATTTAAAATACTGACTGATCCTGAGTAGCTTAGACAAATCAGATATACCTTTTAAGTCAGGAGACAGGGTCAAGAAAGCTCAGGAAACAAGACCTGAGTGCATGAAATAAATCAATGTTAATTGATTTACGAGCCCAACTATTATAGGAAAGTTTCCATTTTTATGACAAATGTCCATCAAGCTGAAAAAGGGCCAGACTGCCGGTGAAGAATAATAGAGGGGAGAGACGGCAATCATGCTCATTTATTGTCGGGCTGCAGGAGGCTGTTCATTCCCAGACATTCAAACCTCTGGTACGGATATTTGAATGCCTTCAATTATGATTAAAAACTGGATGGAGCTAGATGGAAGGCATTAGAGTAATTATATCTGGCCACAATGATTGTTCTTAAAAACAAATTTGGTATTTACGATTTGAAGGAACTCCTATCCAGTTGCTAGCACTAGCATCCTTTCTGTAAGCCCCTCGTACGGAATCTTTTGTGTGGAGAATATCTTCAGACCAGCATCAGATCGAGAATGACCCCACGTCTGTTGGGAGGGAAACATTGGACACAAAATAGGCCCAATTATTATTCTGGTGTAGGGCTAGCGTAAGCAGCTGATTGTTTGACCAAGCTGACGTGTGATTTGCGAGATGAAAACTCAAAGATTGCCCAGAGTTTCGTCTTTGAAAGAACTTAATGAGGCAGCTCAGTATGGCTATTATAAAAATACAATTTAACAAAAGAGCAATAAAAACCTCCACAGCTGAGCGAGGCGTAATGCAGTTAATGTACTTAGCACTCGGATGTGAATTCACACTGAATGGTCATGTCCAGCCAATGCTCTCTCGGGCATTGCAGGCTATTACGCTGCCACGATGCCATTTCATCATATGAAACAGTTGTAAGTCTGATTGGATGGCTCCCAGACCCCAGAGTTGTATTTTCCCAGTGGTATGAGGGATATTGGGCTGTGTTGCTGAATTGCTTCTGGAAACTGCATGTGTAAAGGGGATGAATTGGAGGGTACAAATAGTCAGTGTAATGGAAGATGGCCTCAGGCTATGTCTGTGTTATAACTCACTTTTTCTCAGGCCATTGTGGATTTTATTCACTTCTTTTCTCCAATTTCAGTACTGAACAGGCAGAGTAGTTTTTCTCTGTTTCATATCTGTCTCCTTTTTCTTAGAAGTTTATTGTGAATGGCCTGATGTGCCCCGGTGACTTTTACATTGGTGGGGAGAGATTAGACTTTTTCTTCTGTTGAAGCCTTTTTGCTTCTGTTTTTACACTTGCACTGACAAGCCTGGGCCGTAAGCTAGGTGTTAAAGCCATTTAGGGCTTGAACCTTTCCATAGATGTGTCACTCAACACCTAATTGCTGAGTTCACCAGCATACATTAATTAACCAACAGATACACTTGCAGAGACACATTCAGGCGTGCGCACACAGCCGGTTTGCCACTTATTCCAGTTTGTCACAGATTGATTAATGGCTTTAACACTGGAGTTACTGACTGGGGTTTGTCAATGTTCGATGATTGGCTGCACAGTTAAGACGTCACATACACGTTGTCTCTAACTCTATTTCCATCGTTTTTCTCTTTCCTGCCTCTGCCTGGCTGTCTGTACTGAGTGTTCTGAGTGCTTTGTTAATGCTGGACTGACACATATGTGGTTGCCTACTTTATGATGATTATGATGTTTTAGGCCATGATGTACTGGAATGACTAAACCGGCGATTTGGGCAAATGGTGGCTTAAATAGCTTCTTTCCATCTTGATTCCTGTGTATTTTTTTGTATTATTTTAGAGAGAGATGTACTGAGAAGATAAGTAAATTAGAACTTGTCATGCTTTATAATACTTTTTATCTATATATTTTTAAAGAACATACACTTTTACTTTGTGAAAGAAGTGTGTTCATGCATATCAATTTGATTTTACGCTTAATTTTCACGAGGGCTGTGTCTCAGTGATATACTGCCGGCACAAACAAAACACACAAACTTAGCCTGGGGGAAGCTGTTTTTGTGTCTAAAGCCATATTTTCATGGTCAAGTCTTTTTGAGATCTCCTAAAATATACCCATTTTAGGCAAAACACTTGTAAAAAGAAAGGAAAACCTTTCCTTAGTTTTGAGTTGAGACAATTTGAGTGTACTAAAGATGGTATGTGTCATTGGTTAATTTCACGGATAAAATAGGGTGACTAACTCTGTACTCATTGCTTCTTCACTCCTACGACAGCATGGCTCCTTATCAGTACACTCTGTATGAAGGACTAGAGTACATGAAAAGACCAATTTTTCCAGAACATATTATAGTTTTGTTCCTTTCTATACTTGGCTCTCCCTTTCTCTTTACTCAAGGACTCACCTTCCAGCTCCTCATCATTTCCGTCTCAGTAGAGGACTGTGGTTGTAAATATTATATAAATGGGAAAAAATTATGATTTGATGTCATTTTTCATTTCAGCCTGGGGTATTTCACTTATTTCTTTGTGTTGAAGGTTGAGTCTGATGAGAGTGTTTGTCTTCCTGCCTTTCTGTGGCATTTTGTTTTATTGGTGCAGTCTAGTTTTACTGGATGACCTTTATGGTAATATGTCATGCTGCATATTTGGGTTGGCAGGTGACTAGCTAACCTGATGATTTTCATATTTCTGATCAGTTGAAGGATCACCTGCTTGCTCTTTCTGTGGACTGAGAAATAATAATTGGTCTTTAATTCAAAACCTTTGATGATGATGACTGGTTAATTTCTAAAATACATAACCTTCAGACTATAATCTAGGCAGTTTATTCTTGAAAAGCTGACATTTTAATTATTAACATCTTTGAAGCATTGTTTGGTAAGGAAAACGTGATTCATGATCTCTTAGCTTAGTTTAGTTGGATGTCAAATAATGAAGCAATAGAGAAACCATCGCCGCTTCAGAGAAATAAAAAAGACTTGTAGTTTATAGAATCAGAACCAATTCTCCAGGACAATAAGTCAACATCTTTTTAGAAAACAAACAACATACAATGTCTACCTTTATTTGCACTCTCTGGCTTTGCTGTAGCAGTGCCCAGAGACATTCCTCTTCTACTGACATAGATGTTGTTATGAATTCAGACATGAGGCTGCCATCTGCCCTCTGTCTGCACCACTGTGCTGAGATGCTGCATGAAAAGCAACCTTCCAGTGACCCCATCGATGTACCCATGTTTGAGAGTCTCAACGGGGCCAATCACAGCCCCTCAATGACGAAGGGGTCACCTGAGAAAACTCACTACTGTACATGAAAGAGAAGTGTCCCATTAAAATAAACCATACTGACATTGTGCTTTCCACAGGAAGGTAACAAACATCCTAAGCTGTATCTTTATTTTTTGAATTAAAGTACAGTACAACTCACTGTACCTTTTCTCTTTACTTCCTTATCTTCCTCGGTAAATCCTTCAAGAGTCATTCGTTCATTTGCTTTTCAGCGACTGTTGTAAGTAGGCCAAGGTTTTCCTGTCTCCCTTGCCCTCACTCTATTTAAATAGTTGCTACCAATAAATTAAGTTAACATCTGAGTCAATAACAATGTGTACTTTTTTGAAAGATAGAAGAAAACCACTCATGGGAAGTCACTGGTCACATCTCTGTTTGCCTTTTCCACATGCAGCTCTTAATTCAGTTTCTCTCATTTGCTTTTCATATGTTATTTTTCTCTTGTGCCACGTCCTTGTCTCTTGTGCCAGGCACTCTGGAGGTGAAAGCTAACTAGCATGCATCGCTAATAGGCTCTCTTTCCTGAATGCCTGTCAACACGACTAAGTCATCCGATTTTGCTTAATTTTCATAGATTGGTGCTGGCGTCTCTTGAATATCAAAAAGTCAACCTTGTGACTTCATTGCACGCAGCGGGCATTGTCTAACATTTTAGCACAGACGGTACGTGCCCTGTCTCTCTGAACCTGTATGTTTGTCCTAAAAAATACATTAGCCTAAGGTGGAAATGAGAGCTTGTAATTTGGCCTCCCCATAAATCAGTGCTAAACCTTTGCCGTCTGCAGGACCTTTAAGTAAAAACTGTAAAAAAAGGTTAAAAGGGGAAGAAAGATGGGCGCTACTGCACTTGTCCTGTAGCTTTTAGAGCATCTCCTTTGACTTTGTATCAATACTGGCCTCCCTTTAAAGAGAAATGAAATGCCAACCTTTACTCTGGACCATTGCCTTTAGAACACATTCACTCTGTTTTGAGAATGAGCTCTCAGCATGAGATGCTCTTAGTCTCATGTAAATTTTGAAATCTTGGAGCATCCTAATGTGTCTTAAGAGTGCTGCATCAGGGAGGAGTGGTCAAGAAAATGAATGTAAGATGATATTTGAAGAGCATGTGTGTGCGTGTTGGGCTGTGAGTTTGCTTGCAACGTGATTTAGAGATTGGGCTTTAAGTCAAGCCAATTACTGCATCACAACTCTCCCAGTCAGGGTTAAGTGGACTCACAGAGAGCCATGAGGCGTAAATAACATCCCACCGCCAGGCTCCAAGCGGGGTCCGATGACAGTCATGATGGTGCAGAGAAAATAATGGGAAAAAAAATAAATGCAGTATTGGAACCTTATATTTGGTTATATAAAGAAAATCCAATAATTACTTTTTTGAAGTTTCACTCAATCAGATTGTTGAGCGCAGATCGCCTCGACTTCAATGCTAACTTAGTTTTTTGTTTTCTCATTTTTATTGCTTACTGTTTACTGCTTTAAACCATCTTGGTTTGAAGCCACCACAGTCAATAGAATTTTCAAAAAATGTGGGTGGATTCGTGATGGTACACATCTATCACCAGGACGTCCTGGATTCTTCAAAGCATGTTATTATTTCATTATTTTTAGCCTGGAAAAATAGGATCTCAGCCACATACTACGTTCAATTACAGAGGCTGCTATCATCAGGGAGGACGGCTCAGCAGTTCAGGCTTCATTAAAAGAGGAACTGTATTATTCTTTTTTAAAGCAGTGCCAATCAGAAGTACGCATATGCTAATTTATAGAACACAGGAACTGTGCTTTAAAAACTGTGTGCCAATTATATAAAGGGGATCACCAACTAAATTTTTCCAAAGGCCAAAATTAGTCCTAGAGACACTTTCGGGGGCCAGCAATTTATATATATACAGCCCTGAATTTCGAAGTTGTGACCGGGGGGGGGGGGGGGGTTGCTAGTGGAGCACGTTCATGTACTGTCAACTCGCCGGAGCTTCGCAGCGGGGCTACTGCGGAACGCACAGAGCAGACTCTTCACACTAACGAAGGATCACTTCTTCTTCAGGGCAGGGAAGGCTACACAGTGCGCAGGCTACGCAGTACGCAGGCTACTGTCCCGCAGCTGCTGCCTCTCTGTTGGAGTACGGTACTGCACTCACGAGACGTTGTAAAAAAAAAAAAAATGAGTGGGGGGCGAACGCACTAAACACTCCTCCAGCGCTACAGCGCGTGCCGGATGAGAATGTCTGGCATGCCAGATTTGGCCCATGGCCCGCCAGTTGATGGTCACTGCTTTATGGTATGTTGGACACCATCCACTACTGGAAAATGTACACGAGCTTATACAATTACAGAACTTTCTTTATTTTTAACTCGCACGTTATATTATGAATCTTTTGCATGTGCCGCCGATCTTAAGTCTTATTTGCTCAGCAAAAGTAGATGACGATGTTCTAACAGTCCTCCCAAAGATGACTCATCACCTTTTATTAATCAGTATTTTGGTACTTGACTTCTCATTCTCTCTGACTTCTACTTCCAGATTTCGTGGGAATGAATTTCAAAAGTCTCATCTCGCAACCCCTTAATACTTTTACGTTGGCACTGTTTTTGTTCTACCTGATATAAATCATCTGTGTTAGCACTATAAAGTTATCAGTTCCCATCGTGCCTTTGAATGGCTTCTGTTGCAGAAAACAGAATCCGTCAAGTCATCAAACTAAAGTAAAAACGTTTTTTTCATTTTGAATCGTGCTCTTTTCTCCTTCTATAATGCAGCTGCTGAGTGTATAGCGGGTTCAATGAGGGTTAATTGGGTACCAAAAGGTGAGCAGCTGCTGACACCACTCATACCCACAAAGCGCTAAATAGATGTAAATCAAAGGCATGAAAATTGATCTTGGCGGTCATGTCTTACCCAAGAGGGATATTACTGTCACTTAAAAGGAACTGCATTACACATTCTGATGCATTTCTCCCTATGTCCTACTTTAAAGAGCTTATCATTGCTGTTAGAATTATGTATGATATGAAAGGTAATGATATGACATGAAAGGTTATTTCATTCTCACACACTGAAAGGAGCATGGAAGCAGGAAATGACTTTCGCCTTGAGTGTAACCCTAACCCACTAGTCGAGCTGTTTAATTTCACGCTCTGTTCTTAGCAGCACTAGTGGCATGGCTCTAGGAACGGCAATATCTGTCTGTCGAGACAGAAATATCTCAACAACAATTGGATGGATTGCAATATCATTTGGTTCAGCTATTTATGATCCCTAGAGGAGGAATCCTACTGACTTTGGGCTTCCCCTGACTATAACCTTTTTTTCTTTGTAATAATTTCATCTTCAAATGGATTGAATAGGTGTGCCGCCATGCATGGCTCCAAAAACCACCAAGTTCTTCAAGTGCTGGCAATTTCTCTAGCAACACAGTCAGGATGGCTTTGTTTGACTATAGATGTCTCGTTGCTCAACTATTGGTTAACAAATTCATGATCTCCTCGGTTAGGTTAGGATAGGTAATAACGTTGGTGATTCTAGCTCAGTCATTGAGTCAAAATTGTAATTTCCTCTACCTTGCCGTATAACTAAATACCTTTTACAGTTGGCACATTGTGTTAGCCAAATGTGAGCATGCTGACAAGTAAATAAAAAACCAATGAACAAAGGTTATAGTTATGCCTGATAAACATCAGCATGTTAACATTGTTGTAGTTATCACAGATGCTACTGTATGCCATTATAGCAGAAACCAAAGTAAACTGCTTCCATTGAAGTCAAATGGTATGTGACTTACACTGCTTGGTATTACGAAGTGTCCTCTGAAAACAGGGCTGTTTCGGTTTTTCTTGGGAATTCAGCTTTTTGCTCTATTTAAAGCATCTCCATGTTACAGCTGTAATGGCCTCCATGATTAGACAAGCCTTTGAAAACAAACCATGAAATTGATGTCAAGCTAACAAGTAATTCACAGAATACATTTGAATGAAGAACAATCCATTTAAATAAAGCATAACATTTATGCAATACCAACAGTAAATGTTTAACTATATCCAACACTCAAAATGTAATTTGAAGTAGCTAGCCTTTGGTCTTGTTATTTTTGTAGTATTAAAAAGCTTCATAAAGACAATTCACTTACTTGTCATGTTAATATTTCATTATTAAAGTACCACATTTGAATTTGTGTGACCATCCTTTACATAGCTGTTGTTTTTCTTTACAGTCACGATGTTCTGATGTAAGGAGTTGTCCTCTCTATATTTAAGTGATTAACAGGATTCATTCCTGTATTCGGAACGATTTCTAACGTCTGCCTTGCTTTAAATGTGTTGGCGTATAGACTTTTCACTGCCTACCACACTAATGTGTACAAGTGTTTATGAACAACCGCATATTTCAGGGATCGCTTTAGTTCGCCATAATTGGACAGGCCTTTCATCTTTCTTGCTGCTTTTGAATATGTGTTTCCTCATCACGGCAGATCAAAGGCAGCACTTACAGATTAAAAAGACGACAGTATAAATATGTTGGTGTGTATGTGTGTGTGTGCATCCATGCTTATGTCTGTTAATATTCATCATAAAAAGAACATCTGAGGGAACACTGATATCAGCCTCCTCCTATCTGTTTGTCTTAGTCCTTATCTAAATGAACAGCATAGCATACAGCATAAATTATAAATTTCTGAAACACATTTTTAAAAACTTGGGAGGAAAAACCTTTAGCTGTTGGGTATTTTAAGCAGCGTAAAGTGATTTGGACCACTAGGGTGTAGAAAGTAGACTCCAAACCAAACCAGAGAGACACAGATTTCCCATTTGAGTTTTTCTTGCTGCCTGTGGAGCAGTAAAGATGTTTGACAAGCCAGCAATAACACAAAATCAATATTATGTTCAGATGCAATAACGATCTAAAAGTTCCTGCGTCTGTTAATGGATTGTTCCCCGCTTCTGGGAAACTGACCAAGAACATTGGTCCAAAGTGATGAGTAATGGTCTGAAGTGAGGATATGAAACATGATAATAATACGTTTTTCAATCAAATTGGATGGGCTTTGAGTCAGCTGTTAGACGTATTAGATGATATATCTATCCTTTTTCTACTTCCGTACTTTTCTATCACTGCAGTGCAGTATCAAAAAATGTTGAGGCAGTTTTAGGGTTTCACAAATAGCTTTTCGAAAATAATTTACCTTAACCAGCTACCTTATAACATTGGCAACCTATTTTGACATCATTTCAGAATCAGAATCAGGTTTATTGCCAGGTAGGTTCGCACATACTAGGAATTTGACTTGATGTCATGGTGCATACATAAAATATAAAAAACAAGAAATCTAATATAAAAACACAAAATCTTTTACACCGTAATAAAATACAGTTAAATAGCAGTAACAATTAAATAAAGCAGTAATTTACATGTAAATAGGATGCTATGAATGAGTTTTTGCATATAAACTATGAAATGTGAAATCAGAATATGTGCAGTAAGGAGTATGAACATTTGTGTGCATTAATGTAATGCATATAGTCTATGATGTGGCAGAGGTAAAGTGTCAGCAGGGGGGCCGGGCCTTGTTTAAGAGGCCGGTAGCGGAGGGGAAGAAACTGTTCAGTTGGCGAGAGGTTCTTGTCCCGAACAAGCAGAACAGGTTTAACTATGAGAGTATACCTGTGTATAAATACAGGTGAATATACTTGACGTTGCCTTTTAGTTGATAGTCTCCCATTTCACAGATTTGTCTTGACTTTACAAATAGAATCTTTAAGTGGCAATACATTCGATTTTTTGTAGTAGGAGGTCCGTTGTTTTCAAGTTCCAAGCTCTCTCAAACATAGCATAAATACTCTCCTATCATTTCAAATGTTGTATTCTGGTCTCACTTCGTCATGTTATGATCCAGCACGACTCACACAGGTCTCCCAGGCATGCAGGAAGATGTTAAACATGTACATTTGCATCCATCTGTGGCTTTGAAGTCACAAGGTATTCTTACATAACATATTAGTATCTCCTTGAGCGATGTTTGAGGAGTGCACGGTGCAGCCTCCACGGGGCTGGCCCAGTCTGTGTGTGTCACTATAGCCCCCCCCCCCCACCCTCTCATCTTCATTTGAGGTACTGAGCCATGGCAGACACCACAGAGGCCCAGATGAGCACAAGCCAAGCTCTTTTTATTTTTGCTTCTCGTCTCTCTCTTTCTCATTTTCCTCCCACTCCTCATGCTCCTGCTCCTGAGTTATGGAAGCAGCTGTTGTTTGTTCATTAACTTCTTTTTTGGGAGCAGACATATCCCACAGTGTTTTGCTCATGCAATCACACACATCTTGTTTTCTTTATAGCACACCTCTATCTCAATCTGGCTCATTCGTGCACACTCAGTATTTGTCTTTCCTTCTAATTAGACACATTTAGTTTTCTTTCCCACAAAGAGTGTTACAAATAAGAGCGTGGCTTTGTTTGATCATTCAGAAAGTCTGAGAAAGAGGAAAAGCGCAGTCAGATTAACATTTTCGTACGGGCTTAAAGCGATTTCTCTCTGTGTGAGTCAAGGCGAAAATCAAATTTGTCTTTTCAGGCCAAACACCCTGTGTCTCTTTGATCTTGAAGTACCCCACCTTGCCCGTCTCTGTCACAATTCATTTGAATAACCCTCTGGTGTACTTGAAAGTACAAGTTCAAAGCTGCGCCAAAATGTCCTCTCTGCATACATGTGATTTCCTCTTGAGGTTGTGTTGGTGTGGTACAGAAACAACAAACACGTTTTTATCCCTTCCGGTCTATTTTGTTTGAGTCTGCCTACAAACTTTGTAAGGACAGGGTTATCAGTGAACTTTTCCCATTGATTGATCAAAGGGGGTGTGCGACTTTTGATTAAAGGGCATGTAACTTCAAAACAGATTTAACTAACACCATTTAACTTTGAGCTTATACACAGAAGAGTCAAATTCTCTATAATTGGCCCTGTCAAACAATGTGTGGCCCCTGGAGATCTAATTTACAGCCTGCCAGTTTAAAAAAAATGTGATGCTGTACTCTTGTTTAAAACAGCTTTCAATAAAGGCTACTAAACAAATATGTGCTGATTGGGCATGTTTCAGTAAAGAAACACCTAAAATTAGGTTTGCATCTCTTCAATGCAAACATATGTGACTGTCTACTATAGTTAAGACATTAGAACATTATAATACACATGTAACTTCCCTTCTTTCAAAGTACCATTAAGCAAATCAAACAAACAAATCCTGTTTTCCTCTTCATAATTTCAACCTCTAGCTCCTGTACGGTCACTGCTCTTTTTTTATTATTTCACAAAAAGGTTTTACAAGAGGAAATGCACTGGATTTGAAACTCTATAAATGCCATTTCCTCAGGATTTCACTATGAAAAATGACTGAAGAAACCCATATAACAGATGACAGATTATATTGTGACAGAATCCATGCATTTTGCATCACAGCTATTCATTTGAATGAACTGGCTGTTGAATGCTCCCACACAGCTCTGACATCTGTTCTGTGTTCATCTGCGCCCTTGCTCTGTCCAACCAGAGGGAAGAAAAAGATTGAGTTTTATCATAAAAACGGATAACAGCAACATACACTCACTGCAGGAGAAAAGTAGCCTTGTGTTGTACGCGTGCAGGTTTGTGTTCTACATTATGTGTCATTGAAAGGAATAACGGCAGCTCACACTACAGCGTATTTTCTCTGTTAATTGAGTTTAAACAGCAACAGAGGTAAATGACTTTGAATTGACATTTCCCAAAAAAGGACATCACTAAACCTACCACACCAAGAGATGGCCATTCGATTTGTTGAAAGACAACATAATACATAGTTAGGCAGACCGTCTGGCTTTCAAGGTATGATACCTGATCACAGTGTGTCACCATTCAACCCTGACAGTGATATTTAGTGATAATAGCACCTTGTTGTTTCAACTGTGATGGCCCATTGAGTTAATTGGATTTAAAAACTGATTGTTTGTCAGGTAAATCACACTCTGTCTCACCCACTTTTTTTTATGACTCAACCCTTATTTGACACGAGGGACATGCAATGGGACACACCACTGACTTTTCTGCTTGATCAAACTATGTAGCAGTTTATAATTTTTGTCGGGCATCAGGCAGGACACCACACAAAGGTTAGAAGTTATTCCAGCCCAGTGAATCTGCAAAGCGCAATGCGCTTCAGTTGAAGTCTGACAGAATATGTCTCATTAGTGACAGGAAGTTGCGTATGGAGTCAAATGTGTTGCTAATTAGTGTGATGAATAGAATGTAATGTTAAGGGTTGTGTGAAGTGATAAAGCATATTAATTTCAGACAGATATATCTGCATGAAATTGACATTTATATAACATATACAGAACCCTATCATAGCCTGACAAAAGGAGTGTATAAGGATCTGTTAATTAAGGAGTGCTGAAGCATTGTTATATTTAATTGGCCAATTAGTATAACTTACCGCTCTGGAGATTCTTACTCAGACTTAAGGTTGAACATTTTGTCTGGGAAATGTTTTGCTTGTTGGTAGTTAGCTCAGAGAAGCGCTGAAGGATGCCAGTGACAGCAGAGCCTGAGGCAGCCGGTGTTGTTGGTCGGCTCCTCTGGAACTGTCGTGAAAGTGTGGATGCTGAAAGTGAAGAAAGTTCTTCAAGTGATCCTGATTCTTCCTCTGGAGGGAGTAGTAGTACAGATAAGATTGGAGGGGAGTGAGCTGTCCTGACTCAGGGGTTACAATGAAAGCTGGATCTGATCTCTAGAGAGAAACCTGATAAGGCCATAAAGACAGAGAACATTACGTAAGCTGGCCTTATTCCCCTATGAAAGTCAACAGGGAACAACCAAGATAAGTGTTGGTGAGAAGGGACTAAAATGGGCAAAGATGATTCGTTTGAGAATTGGATTTTTATGGCAACGACGAGAGAATATTGCTTTTGTCACTGACGAAAAGGAGACATGTTTCTCTAGAGATGAAACGCTTTGAGAAAAAACCGTGGGGACCACAGGACACTTTCTCCTTTCAATTTTCTTATTTTCACCTTATGCCCAGAGGAGTGAAAAAAAAAACGACTTTGTTCTTGTCCATAGGAATATTATAGAGCTCAGGAGTCAGTTGCTAAGTTGTTGCATAGTGCAAACCATCTACAGGGACTAAAAGAGATGTAGACTGATGACATTCATCAAAACTTGTAATGGCTTCATGTTGCGAGACTGAATATCAAACTGCAGTCATGTGCAACACAATTGAAGCAGTTTAGACCAGAGTAAAAATGGGCTCCTGCTCAGACGACAGCAAATCTATTCAAAATATGATGGGTATACTGGGTATAAGGATAATTTAACTCGACAGAAGCAAATGGTTCTGAACTTGTGTACTGAAAAAGCAGCATGTGATGATTGTTAAGACAGTGACATAAAAAGAGAGAGTTATATGCAGAGGGAAGATGAAAGAAGCAGGGGGTAGGGACGGGAGGAGGACAAATGAAGACAGAAACTCCAACCTAGTGGTCCGTGAGTGATGGTTGAAGTCATTTGGCCCAGCACGACAGAAAACACTGTGATGCTATAGGCCTAGACAGCTTTCCTACAGTAAACACTCCAGGAAGTAATAAGCCAACCGTGGTTGTTGATAGGGGGGGGTGGTGAGAGCTTAGAGGGAGTGCGACCTGTGGAGGTTAGATATCTCACTCACCTCTGCTGAGCAATAAACTAAGGAGGAGAAGAGAGTATAAAAAATAGGAGTAGGATGAAATAGAGGTGCCGAAAGCAAGAGATAGGGAAGAAGGAGGAGGAGGAGGAGGAGGAAAAGGGAAGGGAGAGGAGTTAACTGGAGCAGTGGAGGAAGATGAATATGACTAAGAGAAGGGAAAAAGTTTATATGAGGGATAGGCTGGAGGCAACATTGGCTTTATAACCAGAAAAAACTTGTCATGCACTTGAGCGCACACTATGTCAGTGTCATCGCTTCCTCCTCACTGTCTATTATCAACACCAAAATATCTCTTATAATGTATTCTCTGAAAACCTGTGGCTTTGCTTTTGCTTGGCAACTTGGGAAAAGTTCCACAGATACCCAGATGATCGTTATCAATCACATATCTTTTACAGGGGAGTGGCCCTGCAAACTGTCCATACGACCACAACAAGTTGCCAGTACACATATTTGATGTCTCGCGGACCTTTCCTGCTTGCAGATGTGGGAAGTGTTACATCAATTCAAGAGCCCCAGGGCTACCCAAAATATCCTTGTACATCTATTTAGAAAATGTTCTCTCATAGCTTCATAGCCCTATTTTTTTAATTGTATGAATATTAAAATACAGCTTTGTTTTCTAGTAAAGTTTTGGCTGTGTTTTACTGGTGTTTTGGAAACTCTAGGGTCTTATCTTTCCTCTGAGCTGCAGCGCTGTTGTGCGTCACACCCAGAGCTTCCCCCCCCCCCCCCCCCCCCCAGGGGCCGCACAGGAACTCTGTCTGCAGCATGTGGGCAGTCACACACTCCCCTACGCAGTCTGTTTTTTGGTTCATGGAGATGTGATTCATATGTCATTAAATCAGTGCAGCTTGTTTTCTGCGTGTCCTTTTAGTGGGTGATTACAGTTATGTGGTATTTTTCATTAAATAGACCCTGACGCAGGATGGAGTGGAGTGTGGGTTGCGGTCATCGATCCCAACAATGTTCAATTAACGGGAACAATATTACATATAGATTTTTTTACTGTAAGGAAGCTCTAATTCTCATCCAGACGTCATCTAAAAAATCCCATCTGGGCTATCTGTAAGATCAATAGAGCAGTTATGTGACCGTGCACAGAAACTGTCGGATTATTTTATATTTGCATGCTCAACGCTCGGGATCTATTCACCTCCAATGAACAATAAGATGATAAATCGTCTCAGACAAAGCAGATGTGAACAGCATGTCTCAAACTTCAATAAAAGGCGGTGTGAGGAGCGGGTCAGATTTCACGAGCTCACAGTGTGCAGAGGTCATCCTTTTTCATCTCGGAATGGTGCTTTTGTTTTTCATTAGTTGCAGCTTTAAGGCAAAGATAATGTTTGAAGTTGAGGGGGAAATGCAGGGCAGAATGAATATTAATGAGGCAAATGTATCAGTCATTTATAGCCATATTGGGTTGATATAAGGGAGTATTTTAAAGAGGATGTGTGGGTGGTAGTGGTGACGATGAAGAAAATGTGCGTTCACAGGAAAGTATATAATTACCAGGTGGATTTTTCGGGCTGTTGTCAGAAACGTTGTGGAATGTTTTTTTGGAGGTGGGTGGAGAGGAGGATTTGAAATACACCCTTTCCCACGCTACCTATTTTTCTCTGGTCCAGAAACAAACAGTCCAAATGATTTAATAATAACGGCAGGATTACCATATCATTTTATAAAGTCCTGCCATGCCTTCATAACTAAACCCTTCTCCCTGTGCGCATTTGTTTTTACTGTCTCCACTTCTACAGTGTACGATACTATCTGTTTTTCCACGGATATTATTGCTGAATTTGTGATTTGTTCTAATTAAATGTTTGTACTGCAATCACTTAAGCATGAACTCATCACCTCTATTTATTTCTCTCATCCTGACCACGGCTGTCTGCTGTGTTTTTACAATACCATTAGTCATGTTCTCTATTATCTTCAGGGGTGTTAGGATAATAGTGTCTTTGTATATGTGTGTTTGAAATTAGGTGTCTTGCACAACTATTTTCAGTGTTTATCCTTTCTATCACTACTCTAAAGTTTGTCATCTACCCCTTCCAACATTGAGGTCTAAGTTGTGATGGTCCAGTATTTTGACGTCAGCTCCAACTCTATGTGTGTTTTCGTTCACACAGTGGTCTTCTACAGCAGCAAACATCACTTTGTTAGAGCAACAGTCTAATTGGTGCAGTCACCTAACCTTTTGAAGCCTCGCTCCTCCACACCCATCACAGCAGGTGGCGGGCTCATGCGCTAATTGAACTCCTATCTCTGCTCCTTGTGGAGGCGACAGCAGCTTCAGAAGCGATCACGTCACAGACTCCCTTTTTTTAAAAATTCTCTCTACTGTGGCGTACTACGACTACGTGCTGACAGACCACCCACCACGGTCAAGATCTTCAGTTCCCATGAGGCAGAGCACTTCAAATAGCACTGAGGGTATGAGAGGAAGTGGAAAAGATGGGAGGGGCAGAAGTCTTTGAACACGAGTGAAAGAGCAGGTTGATAAGAACTCAGAGGGCCCTCAGCAGGCCTGGGGTTTTAAAATCCAGTCAACTCAGCAAGTTGATTTTTCTGAAATCTGTGATGCCTGGATATACTTTTGCTTGAAAAGTTTACATTTTTTTATCCGGGAATTCATTAGTTTTAAGGGTTGAATTGTGGAAGTTTTGCTCTTTAAAATGTTCATGAATCTTTAAACCTTGTTTTTATTCACACTGTTTATGGCCTGCATTATGTCAGCCATAAGCATTTGATGTTCTTACATACTGCAATTTTATTTCTACATAATATTTGTTTTCTTTTTTTTATTGCCCGAGGTATTTATTCATGTGTGTCATCCAGCCTTAATTGTAATTGTATATCTTCATCTCTCTCAATGTTTACTTTTCACTTTTACTAGTCAGCACTATATATTAAATGACTGCTAATTCAAAATGAACATTGTTACTGCTGCTAGTTCCTATTTTCACCATTTAACTGGCTAAACACAGAGTGGTTTTTATTGTTAAGCAGTCACAGGAAACACGATGTATTTGTTGGCTAAACAGCTGATACGGTCTTGTACACTCTCCAAAGCCACTGTGTTCTCTTGCACAAGGATTAGTATCCAAGAGCTTCGGCGTTTTAGCACAATCTAAAGGCCATCTCCCAAGTGTCTTGTCGACACACAAAAACACAAAAGGCCCACCAGAATCAATAGCTGATTATCGGGCAACAGCACAAAGCGCACCCAATCAATTTCAATTTCCCTGCTCAGGAGCTTGCATATGAATTTCAGGATGTCCTTTTCCTCACTTATGATTACAAGGATGTGACTTGTGGTCTATTATTGGAATCCTGGAAGAAGTTATTAGTGATCAGCATGACCTTTGACTGCAGTTGTCCTTTTCAATGGCAGCTTTGTCACATCGACCGAGGTCAGCTGTCAATTTAGTGGCTTGCTAATGTGTGCATTAACAATTTGTAGACTCAGTGACACACTTTCCTAATTTACTTTGCTGTTAGCATCTTACTGAAATCCATTACACTGTACTTACTTCTTTTTTTTTTTTAATTAGATATCTTGATCTTGATCTGTTGTTGTGTGGACGTACTGAAGTTCAGAGACAAGGACTAGATTAGTAGGATTTAACAGGCTTGTTGTACTGCCTAATGAGCAGCAAATAAGAATGAAGGTAACTACACTGCCAGTTACATATATACATACATAACACAATCGGGTCCCCATCTCCCCTACAAGGATGCTGCCATCCTAACAGGAAGAGGAGGGTCAGGGATAACCTGGGGCACAGGAAGTGACTTCATTGGATGTGGCCCATTTGTGAGAATTAAAGTGGAATGCTGCAGCCACATTGATTTTTGTCAGACGCTGTACATTTTAGCAGCAATAAGTCTGGATCAGATACAATTGGATGAATCCTAACTGCCTCTGAGCTTTATCATGGTAGACAGGTCTGCTCGTGGAATTTGGCTCAGGGCGTATTTGTGTATCTGTGTTTATGTGGCCTTGTTTGTGTTTGTTCGCTCCAAAGTTTATTTGCTCTGTTTTTGATCCTGCGATACGCATTTAGACGGTACGGCCTCTACTCCCTCTTGACATCGTTTGAGACTGCGAAACTATTCGGCTATTGCCTTTTCTCTTTCAGCTGTTGCTCTTTGACTCCTTTTTATTTTCCCTTTTGGCAGCCTTTTCTCTATTATTTAAAGCCAATGTGGTTTGTACAGAGACACGACGGTTAAGGCATGTCTTTTATCAAATACATTTTAAATGTAATATGCCTGATCATTTTTTGATGTTTATTTATTTCAAAAATGTTCTCTTTGTGTAGTGTTTTTTTCAGTTTTCACTTATATTAATTAATCAAAATGCTTATCTTCATTTGCAATTAGCCACTGTGAATGAAAAAGTATAAATGAATAACACAATATAACAGCTTTTTTCAAGTTTAAGAACAAATTATTTTAATTATTTGATTTGTGGTACACTGCAGTAATAAAAAGCTGCACAGCACTGCCTCAACCATCATGCCCCACCCCCCATTTAAATATTCGTTTTATTACACATAGACGACATCACATCCAACATCAATTATTATGTCAAAGATGTCTATACCTAAAACACCAACCATCATGTGCATCCACTTAATGTAGCAGCAAATCATGCGGTAAGAACCACATTGACATTTTATCGCCTCATAAAGTGTTTGTTGCAAGTGTTTTAGCGAACAGTTGCCTGTTCAGACCTCCTGCAGACTCAGACTGACGTTAGCTGGCTGCTAGCTGTGACTGATATGAGATTAATGAGCAGTGAGAGGGAGAACAGTAAAGTTGCAGACAAGAAAAACGATGAGCTAAAAGATGCTAAAACAATCAATAATTCACTGTGGCTTCATCGCTGTGAGTGAGCTACTTGAAATTAAACATTGCTTAAAACTTTGTGCTAAAAGCTTCTCTGTGTGATTTCAGGGCCAGGAAGGCTGAGTTAGCAACAACATCATAAACCAACATGTATCCTCTGAAGACAGGAAAGTAGAGCAACTAAACTGAACCGGTTTTTTGCTCAATTGACTTATACATAATGTTTTGGTCCAATGTTTAAAGAAATGTCTCTTCAGTCTCCGTTCACCCTGATTTTACCCCGCGCGTTAATATTTTAGTTCCCAATGAAATGCCTCAACCCTTCCTTTACTTTACTAGCTTGAGTCCTCACTGGGAATTATAGGCAGTTCTAATCTAAAAATATCTCATACTTGAGTTTCTCTTTTTCTTCTCCTACAGTTTCCATTTTTTAGGATTCTTTTTTTATCTTGCCTTTCTCCTCTGTCCCCCTCTCTGTAGAAGTGTTACACCTCACTTCTCGTCATCGTTGCTGCGTCTCACTTCTCAATCAGTCAACTCTCCTCTCCTCTTTTTGCCTAAAGGATTGGAAGCGTTACATTCTTTCCCCTGTAATGGTCCTAATCCGCTTAGTTCTGTAATGTAGCCCAACATTAACCCCCACATCTCCTGCCTTAAGCTCCACTCATGTGCTTGTTTGTATTCCTAATTGGTGCCTGTTTTTGTGAATGACAGTCTCAAGTTAAAATATCAAACCCCTGGTAAGCCAAAATTGTCACACGTTTGACAAATAGCTTGTTTCATCTCTTTTTTCCCCTTTAATCTCGGCTTCCACTCATTGTGGAATTAGTTATGCTTGTGTTTGCCAAGTCCCCGAGTTAATTTCACATCATTCGCTGGAGAGCTCTGAAATACTATATATTTGTCGCACACATCAAAAATGCTGTTTCGGGGCCTCAAGTATGTTAATATTTGTTAATTAGCTAAGCGCACTTCAAAGTGTTTCTCTTATGAATATTCAAAGTTGCATTGTGTCTTTTTTTTCACCCTCGACAGCCATCTGTCTGCGTGTCTTTGATGCACACCACATGTCAACCCTGCTGTTCAAAATGCCGACACACACAAACGTCACACAAACACTTCCACATTCAGCTTATATATGATGTGCATTTGAATGTAATATTTGCATCTCTTCAACATAGTCCTAAAGACCAGAGCAGCTATCCACGCCTCTCCAAGAATGTTATTTATAGACTTATTTAAAGCATTTAGCCGGTTTCTCTTCGCAGCCCTCTCATAATGCAGTCCTCTGTGGACTGCTGGTATTCAAATGATGGGATCCGAACTGTAGCGGGCTTCAAAGCTCAGAGTTTAACTTTATATAAAAGCTGTCAAGGAATAGTGTTACATTGATTAAAATGCATGAATAATGTTCTCTGTGCAGAATATTGTATCTGCCCTGTCCTCACACCCCCATTGCTTTCTTTTTGTAGTCTTTTAGCAAAAAGCCATGTTTTTATCACTCCTGATTCAGACAGGTACACATTAGAGGAGCTCTGTTCAGCTGGCCCTCTGCCCTCACTTTCTTTATTGCTTTGATTTTTGCACTTGAAATGTTCTCCTTTTCATCACTTCCAACTAGTAACAGTTTTAACTTTTTAAAAGCGTATACTTTTTTTAATGGAAAATTCTGTACAAAACTCTTACTTTTCTCTGAAACACTCCCCTCTAACATGCTCTCTGCCCATTCAGGCCTCAGGAAGTGGGTGTGTGGTGTGTTGAGTTTGTTTAAGGGGGAGAGGGAGAGAGCGAGGTAGAGAGAGGAGGGGAATGGGAGGATACAGATCAAAATAATAAACAGCTGTGTGAAAGACTGGGGCGAGTGGCCAGAGAGAACGAGAGCAAAGGAGGAAGAGGAGAGAGAGAGATGGGTGTTTGTGTTGCCCCCAATGGAACAAAACCCCAAAGAAGAAATAGAACTTCAGAAGAAGTTTTCTCATCCAAGAGGAGGAGAACGAACAGGATGACAAACACATCAACCACTTCTCAAAAGGCGAAGGGAAGATAATCGGCAGAGCTTCGACTCAAAGATACTGGCGAGTCAAACTCTCTACCTAGGATCCGAACGCCAAGACTCCAGGCAGCTCCTCGCTAACACGTGGCTACAGAAAAGAAGAAGGCATTCTTTGACTAAGTGGCCCAGTCATGGCAGTGATTAGGAGGGTGTGATGGAGCGAGACCAGACCGGGGCTGGAGACCCGAGGGGCGGGTATTAAGGCAGGCACTGAGGTGACTCTGTCTCTTTGAGCCCCTTACCCTTTACTCAGGGGAAGGAGAGGGCAAACCATATGCCTCTTTGTGCTGCCGTCTCTCCACAAGGGTTGTGTGACTGGCAGGAATAGAGTGCTTTTCATCAGAGTAATTGAGAGCAAATGCCCCGGCCCTACCCTGAGTTGGACTGCCGTACATCGTGTAAACAGCTTCCTTCATGCCCAGAGGGGGAGTGGAGGCAGGGAAGCAGAGCAAAGTTGCAGGAGAGAGCCAGACTTGTCTTCGGCCGTTTGGAGGTTTACATCAACCGGCCTGTCCCTCAAGACACAAACCGTTATCTCGTCTTTGCAGACCTCTACCCAAGATTTGTTGGATTTCCTCCCCAGTTTAAGTGCCCTGGCCAGAGGAACTCAGCTGTCAGCCTCCCGCCTCCACTTTGTCAAACCTCCAGTGGCACCAATAGTCCTGTTAATCCTAAACCCAGTTTTGAAGCATGACGGCAGAGTAACTGTCACACCCCAATTCTCAGCTCGGCTGCCTTTCCCAAGAGGATGCTACGAACATGTGGCGGGATTGGGCCAGCACACACACCGCCACGCATGCACAAGTGCTGCCGAGGGGTGTGTGAAGTCTGGAAATTGCCTGTTTTGAGACTGCGGCCCAAGTTTCACTTTCTTACGTTTAATTGTATTACAAGAGCCGTGTTTCTTCACGGTTTGAATCAAGTTGGTTCTCACTTTGGATTCGGTATTGATCTGAACCCTGACCTTGGAGGTTTCTGTTTTGACGGTAACCACTGGAGGACTGACCTACCTGTGCTGACTCCTTGCCAACCTTCCACCTGCCTCACACTAGAGAACATGTAGGCACTTGCGGGAGCTGAAGGAGTCCGTGCACACACTCTAATATGATTGGCTTAAACTTCAGCGTGCAGGAGCTGCTCAGAAAGCTCGAACAGGTATATTTCTACTGATTTAAGAACAGCTTGGTCTTGGTCTCACATTGGCTTTTGGAAGTGGTCACTTAAACAGCATGAATACAAGCACAGTCCCTCTCCATCTTCCCCTGTGTTTGTGGTGGTGGACCTAATGTATTCGGCTTCACGAGGTCGGAGTCATTATTGGACTCATTAAAATTGAATAATCGGTTCTGGCCTGTGCTGATAGTTATTTGAGAGCATTACCATGCAGTGAATGAATTATAGAATTTGACAAAGAACCTTGAATTATGCCTAATTTGTCAAAGCAAACTATTGTGGTAATTGTGTTATAAAAGGCTAATGACAAGCATGGCTTCGCTCAGTAAGGGTCAATGTTGTTTGTCAATGGGAAATACACATTTGGGAACAGTTATAATCAACGCCACAGTGTGTTAGTGTGTGTTATTATTGTTTTTACCTCAGCCATCTTTACATTTAATGCTTTTTTCCTTGACAAAGATAACAGTTTCTTAACTTCAGTAACTAAAAGGGAAGTCTGATACACCTTACCTGCGCACAAACCAGCCCACAGCGAACAAATCTGTATCACTCATTACTGCGTGCATGAGATTCAGAAGCCATTAACCTTTCTGCACACTTTGCCACTACTGATATTGAGTTCATTTCTTGAAATAACCCATTAATAAAACAGGAAATTGCTGCAAACAGAGGCTTTTTATAGCTTACACGCTCCCTTGTGGCACACGGATGTCTTTTTGTAGTGTTTGTACATGTGTGGTAAAGACCAAGCGCCAGAAAGTCATCCATCACCACACTAATGCGTCCCACGATTCACACCAACATACTTAAACTGTTGGCTCACAGCAGTCTTTCAGTGGGGGAAATGACATTTAAAGGGAGCTTTGTAAATGAATATATGTGCCTCTGAATGCCCACACAGTCTGTGCCTTCTTCTGTGTTGTGTGTGAGTGTGTGAGCAGTCAATATTGCTTCCAGGGAAATAGAAGTGCTAAAGAAAAAGAAAAGGGAAGCACTTGGGGTAATGACTTGAAAAACTGCCAGCTTGCTAAAAGACAGGATGACTCTCTTGTCTTTCACTCTTTATCTCTCCTTTTATCTTTGCTTTTCTGTCTGTCTCTTTTTTCTCGTTCTGTCTGTTTGTCTCTCACTGTCTCTCTTCTTTGACCTTTAAGAGGCATTTGATTTGTGTCAAAAAGCCAGAGGGTGATTATCCTTGTGAATCACAGCGAAGAGATTTGCTTTAGCCTTTGTGAAATGGCTCTTGGCATTCAGTGAATTGCAGCACCTTGTCACAGATGATTGTGGTAAATATTAATTGTTTTCTGTATAGCCTGGTCTTCATTGTCGCTGTGTTGTTTTTGAGAACATAGTTAACAGAGTAGCTCAGCAGTTGTCACATGTTGCACTTACTTTACTTCATGTGCACATATTAAACGACAGGGGTTAATATATTTTCCCTCTATGTAATGTTATCATCATTAGTGTGTAGCTATTTTTGACATGTGTGATTTGGCTGGTGATGAACAGTCACTTTTTTCCAGGCACATTGGGTGTATCCAATATTCAATTATTTTTAAAACTTGGATTACTTAATTTACAGATTTGTTCAAGCTGAGAACACTCTAATAATCTCTTAATGCCCTCTTTTGGTAATTGTTAATTTATTTTCAATATGGTAGAGACAAAATTAAAACAGTGCAGCGACATTAATTTCATTCTCTAAGTTAAGGCAGTTTTACAGTAATTATTAAATGAAAAGTCAAACTATCTTTTCCAATCTGTAATGCATCACTGGAGAAGATACACAAGCAGGCGCTGAAGATGAGTCGTTGAACCCGTCAAAATGTTTTTATATTTCTAAACTCTTATAGGCTGTAGGTCTCATTACACCCTACACTCATTCTGTCCCATTTTCAAATCTGACTGTGCTTCAGGCAGTGTGACACGCATCCATATGTTATTGGAGTATTTCTTTATCTGCAGTTCAAATGGGTTGAACTGAGGGGAGTCCCACTATAGAGAGGGAGAGTGAAGAGAAAATGGGAGCAGTTTTACACATCTAAAAATAAAACATTTGACAGGATCCTCTGCTTACGTCATCTCCCCTTGTGGTTCACACACTAACACTCACATATACCCTGTGAGATGTGGTTGTGTAATAGAGCTGCCTCGTTAAGGGCACTCACACATACACATGGTTAAAAATTGTAATCCGTCACACTATTGAATGTTGTTGCCTTTTTGCAGCCGCACATACACATAATGTAGTATTTTTGGTTTGCGCCGCTATATGTTATTATTGCATACTGTATCTCAGCATAAAATCAGCAAAGCTTGCTTTAGTGTAGAGCTGGTTAACCTAAGCAGCATTAATAGATGTTGCCTAAGGACTTCAAAGTCAGTGAAAGGGTGGAAGTTAAAATCTTGTTAGTCAAAGAGTCAAAAGGTACCTCGAGGATATGTCTTAAATATATAAACTTCTCTGCCCTCTGGAACTGTTGTTTGCGGGATGCTGTTAAATCCCTCAAGACTAGAACCAAAATCCAATATTTGTTTCGGTTCATGAATAATTGACTTGAAGAATCTGACCTCTAATTTTGGGGGGATTTTGTTATGAACTTGCTTTACTGAGCAATCACTGCCTATAGCTTTGTATGTATTTGCTCAGACACTAACATTCCCCCTGAAGAAATGGTCGTTCTGATAATTATTCTTTGTTTGTGTATTTGTAGGACATCCAGGCTGAAATCGATGCCCACAATGACATCTACAAGAGTGTGGATGGGAACAAGTCGAAGATGGTCAAGGCTCTGGGCAGCTCGGAGGAAGCAGTGTTCCTCCAACACAGACTGGATGACATGAACCAACGCTGGAGCGACCTGAAGGCCAAATCCGCCAACATACGGTCAGTTAAAATTCAATACTTACAACGGTTTGCTCCAGTGTTTAGGGGTCATGCAGCTCAGATTGTATTTTTCTGCTCTTTTGCTGCTCCTTACTTTGGAAAGAAAAATCATTGTGAGTTTAGGTCTCTGCCTTAGTGTACAATTTAAATCAACCAGCACATTTCAGAAGTGGGTTTCTTCTGTGAGTGTTATTCCTATGTAGTTCTGACATATGAATGATAAAATGCAGCAACAACAAGGATAGATCAAGGTAGCAAACACACTTATCTGTACTCTGCAACAATACATAGAGCACAAATCAAGAGTCTTCGCTCAAGGCCACTATACTCTGATTACTCATCAATACACTTAAGCTGCATATTATTCACAATATAAAGTTTCTTCCTCACTGGTAACTGGGGCAGTGACTTCTCCAAACTTGTGAAAAAAACAATGTTGATCATGATGGATCATGACTCATGATTCATGGAAAACCACATGAGACATACAGCGTGCTTGGAATATTCACATAGGTTGTGGTGTTCCCTTCAGCAGTACAGATACAGTAACTCCTCTGTTCCACATGCCTGCCCTCGAGCACATGGATGAAAAACTGCTCAAAAAGGACATGAGAGCCGCCACAGTGGCACATAAACTTCTGATGACAGAGACAATGCCGTGTCAGCCGCAACCTTGCCATAAATAAATAAGATTTGCGATCCAGAGGGTGAGGAAAGTGAAAGTGGAAGCGAAGTTGACAGGGCCAGATGGAGATGTTCAAAGACAAAGAGGAGGAGGGAGGATGAAGAGAAGCATCCGAGGAGCACAACAAAGCTCCAGGGCAGGGGAAAAGGTGAGAGAGAAGGAAGGGGAAGTAAAAGAGATGGGAAAGTTTCGCCGCTGGAAAGAGTTTGGGGGTCAGGGTCAAGCAGAGCAGACATAATGGGCTGGACTTGTTCCACAGGAAGATAGGCGGGAGGAAAATGGACAGTGACGGCCCGTCCACACGGCGGCGTGCGTTGAAGCTTCAAAGCTTCTGCCCATTCATTTTGAAGCTTCGACGGAAGCGTCAGCCAATCAAATCATATGCCAGTACAAGCTCTAGCCAATCAAACCGCGTGCTTGTGTGTCCGGTGCAGGAGATTCATGTGATTGGTTGTTTGTCAAGTTTCAGACACGCCCACCGGCAAGCTTCAACGCACGCCACCATGTAGACGCTGCGTGAGAGATCAGCCTGTGTAGGAGTTGGGGGGCCGCGGCGTGCTGATTGTATTAAGCCCATTATGCCTTAATTGCAGTACATGTGTAATTATGACTAACTCAGCGAGCGGCAATAGGAGGTCTCTGAATACAGTGTTCAGAGATATTATGCCTGGAGGAGAGGAGAAAAACACAAGAGCTTATCAACACGTATTGCATGCATGCTACCACCCACACAATTAGAAGCTAACTGTGTTTCCTATTTACAATAACATCTTCACAAGGAGGGCAGCAACCTCGCTCCAGAGATTTATTTTACAGGAGTTTGTAGTTATTAAGGCTTTTTAGTTGTTTATTAATGTTTTTTTAAGCTATGGAACTTTTTATATGAAAATGAAATACACAATGTAGCTTTCCTGCTGTATAAATACAAGTATCAGCCTTTAATAGGTGCTAAATCCACATGTGTGTTATAGTTTTGTGTCCTAAACAGACTCTTTGATATGCCAGTACAATCAGAATTAGTAATCCTGTATTAGTCCCACAGCGGACAAATGTACAGTGCTACAGCAAAGGGACAGAGCATATACAAAGGCAAACATAAAGTTAGTAGACATATTAAATGAAGTGGCAAGCACACATTATGTAAGTACACATTAATGCAAAAAACAAAACAAGTAGCAGCATTATAAAGAAAATAACCTTAATGAATTTTAGAAAAGTGTATGTTGCACTAAACAGTGATTATTTCTCGACAATGGTGTAATAGTCTGAGGTAGTAAAGTAGCAGCAATACGTAGTACCGATACAAGATTGTTTAGGCCTTTCAGTAATGGGCCGGAAAATGCATACAGTATAATAATACTTAAAGCGATTGTATATTGGCAGAGCCCATCTTGAGGCGAGTGCTGAGCGCTGGTCTCGTCTGCTGGGCCTCCTGGAGGAGTTGTGGAGGTGGATCTGCCTGAAGGACGAGGAGCTGGCCAAGCAGATGCCCGTCGGAGGAGACGTCCCCACCCTGCAGCAGCAGCAGAACCATTGCATGGTACGTTCTGTCACCAAAGGGAGCGTTCCCGCCACGATGGATAAGATTGATCTTACCTTGTTTTCTTTAAGTTTCTAAAAAGTTTGATCCCGCATAAGTGATTTAGATTACATTTTTCATCTAGTTTTAGGGTTTTATTACCATTCTGTAAGCCCTATACATTTAGAATATGGTATTTTATTTACAGTAAAATAATTTAAAACCCTTTATTTGAATGCGCTAATTAGATGTTGAAACTTATTTTGCTCCATTACACCTTTCTCAAAGGCTCTTTGGGTGGTGTGTGCAAACTGTAATCTCCCTGACACTCCTATTAATGTTCTGCTCCTGCCGGGAGGTAACAGTTCATTATTTCTATTGGTTCATTGAGTTCAACCTGAGAGGAGTTTTAATTAACCAGGATAAACTAAAACACTTCATTGGGTGTTTAGGGCCTTAAAGTCAAAGACAACTAAAGTGTCTGATCCAGCCGGAGCCTCTTTCTCCACCTCATTTCTAGAGTTGCATACTGTGGCTCAAATAAATGCGGCATAATATCATAACAGCAAACATCCTCCCTGCTCTTATTTTAGGATTCTATTTTACTCTTGGAAACATTCCTAGCAAAGAGTACAAAAAGAAGACCTGTTTTAAAAGCAGTATCACGAGCACGCCCTTTAGCTACCCAGAGGTGGAGATAAGAAATCCAAACTAAAGTAGCTGTTCCTCGTGTCACGTCCAATGACGATGCAGGAGGAACACGGATTCTGCAAACTCAGCTTTCTTTGTCAATATAGCACGCACTGGGGACCTATTGGTTTCAATCGACAACATTTACCATTAACACTGATTGGACATCACAAAAGGTGTTGATACTCCCTTTGAGGAGAAGTTGGTTACCCTGGAAGCTGTACAGTATTTTAAAGTGCTTGTGCAAGTGTTCAAATATATCTGCTGAACAATTGGGATTGAAATCACGGGAAGATATTTTCGTAAAGCAGCAGCAATTATCCTGACATTATTAACCATCAGGCCGGTCGAAATCACTACTACGCAATCAGTGTTGTTGTTCCCTCTATTTCATTCTTAGAAATATTGTAATTTATCACCGTCCTATACCCAACTGTATCATTTATTGTTACAAGTGATCAATGCCTTCATTGTGCCAGCCCATTCACCACCTTTGTCATCAAAGCTATTTGTCCTCCATTTTTCCCCACTGTATTATTTATTGTAACCACTGGTTATTGTGATAGTGCATTGGCGTGTAATTGCTTTCAGATAGATGACTCAGCCTGTGGCGACTGTTTACTCCCAGTCCGCTGGTCGACGCTGCAGTTGATGTCGCTCTTGACATCGTAATGCGTTCTCCACTGCCCGTTCGCCACACTATTATTTTGTTCCACAAAACGCCTTCAGAGTAAACACATGTGCATGTTGCGCGTGGGCGCAGGATCATAGACATACTGGGACAGATCAACATAACACCCTCTGGGGGACAAACACACACACACACAAACACACACGCACATCCATCACAATTCTGTCACAGGGTTTATGATGCTAACTACACTAACAAAAGTGCATACATCTGTATACTGTATGAATCCCACTGCATGGGCATCTAATGAAGTTTAAGGTTTTATTCAATTTTGACAAACAACTCTTGGCACAAGCATTAGTACATTTTTTGTGTAATTATTTATTACATTACATTTTCCTATTACATTATGAAAGATTAAATACTAACTTAGACTAATCTTCCAATTGCTGTTTACACACAGACATGATCAATTAGACATTAAACACACCTCAATACTAAGACATGGGTGGGGAGAAAAGGGTATAAACAAAAGGAATAATAAATAAAAATAACAACACATTATGATGACACACTTTTGTTATCAAACCTCATCCTAACTTCAAACAAAGAAACTGGGAACTAAGGCTGCGATATTAGAAAAATCGTCTTCATGCATTTTTGCAGACGCCAGTTTCAAAGACAAACATTGAGAATGGGAGATAACTGATCTATTTTAGAGACAGAGTGCAGTGCTTTTCTGCATTGGCATACAATCCATTTCTTGGCCGCTGTAATTTCTGCTAAGTATAGTCTTTTAATGATTTAATATAGGATCATCATTCAAAAGCAGACTAATTAAGTTAGAGAATACTTTAACCCAAGATCATGGCTAAAAAAGTAAATGATTCAAATATTGCTGCCAGGGTAATGCCAGATAATGTCAACATATAGTTTCCAGGGAGCAACTGGAATCAAGTGATGATCTGCCCACATTATAGATGTAGTCTATGAAGGAATTTTATGAATTTGAACATGATGATGGCTAGAAGGAAGAGAGATTTTCTGACAGTTAGGACCTGGAATGAAAGACCATTTTTTTTTTGTGTGTGTTTCAAACCAGGAGACAACAAATAACAGTCCAGGTTAATCAAAATGTTTCCTCTGAGGCCTGATGTGATATTGAGACACGTTCTGGGTCTTGTTCTCAGAACCTGACAGAGAACAGAGACAGGCTTCAACCCAGCAGATCAGAAAAGGTCCGTTAGGAATGGGACTGAGCGCACACACTGACCACAGGAGAATATAATCCTCGTGCATCCCTACTTTCACCTTCCTTTTCTTTCATTAACCTGCCTCAGCTCTTCTGTTTCATTTTCTCCTCTGTGGTGTCTGTTCTGCTGTTGGTCCCCCCCCGCTTTTGCATTTCCTTTATTTACAATATGTTTTCCTTGCGCGCTATCCACTGTCCATTCCTTTGTTCATTTCCAGTCCTTCAGCATTGAGAACGCCGGAATAGTAAATAATGGAATAGGGGAGTTGAAGGATCCATTTTCATTTTGACTGTTATATTTTTCCCTTCGCTTCCTTCTTGTATTCTTAATAAATTGGCCTCGAGTTTCACTGACCCTGAGAGGGTTGAAGGAGCCGAGCAGCACAAAGAGCTGTGGGTTTGAACACGTCACGCTCTATTACTTGCTACCACCGACACGCAGTTCCCCTGTGCTCACACATACGTACATACACACACTTCTGTCACTCAGAAGCTACTCTATCTCTTTGTGACCGGGAAAATATAGCTATATGGAAATTGGTATCTATGGAAGGGCTTAGAAGGACTAAGTGGAATAACCTGTTCCCCCCCAGTTTTTTTACTGTGAGATTTGGATAGATATAGGAGGCTAAGCCACTTAGCCAACAGAGAGCAACGGATATTGCTGTTATTAAAGATCAGGGGGAAGGAAAATCGGGAGAGCAGTGGTCCAAACAGTCTAAGAAAGTGATGGACAGGGCCGTAAACAATTGAGAGCTAAAGAAAAGAGAAAGAAAGAGGAAAACAGAGGTTTATTTGTGGAAGAGAGCAATTATTTAAGTAGAAATACGGTGCACTTTCACCTGTCTGTTTTCAGGAAATTCAGTTTCTAACAGTTGTTTTAGATTCTGCCTGAAAGCAGTTTTGTTCATATGGCAGGAGGTGATTTAAAAGTGTGTGTGATAGAGAGAGGGAGGGGTATTATCCTTTCTAACTGGAGTGACTTCTTGCTCCCTCCTCTGCGTATTGATCTGTTTCTTTCTTTTCCCTGCTAAACTGGCCATAATAGCATTTATTAATCGCATATTCAATTATCCCATAAAAGGCCTCCATCGGCATCCAGCTGATTAAACTCATCAATCTCCTCTATTAAATTAACAGCTTCAAGGATTTGGAGCAAGGGACCAAGTGCTTGTGGGCATTTTTTATTAACTGCTCTTATCTTTCAGCAACAGTTGGCTTCTTGTCCAAATTGTTGGGACGGTTCAATCTTTTCTAGCGCTCTTCCAAATGTTTCCGAGTCAATAAATATAAGACAAACAGACAAAGTGGGATTCTATTTAAGTTTCAATTTAATTTGGTTTCTTTAGCAGTCTCAATATGCTTAAGCCGGGCACAATTACCCTGTCTAAAGTGAGGAGGGTCTAATAATCCTCTACACAACCTTCTTAATCATTGTGCCTGTATGATTGATTAGCACCATTTGCACCAGGAAGGATAGGTCGTAAAGGAGAGTACAATTGATTAAAGTGCTGTGCTGAAGTTAACGTTATCTTCTAGGAAACAGTGACTTTTTCTAACACTCAATTGTCTCGTTTTGAGTAACTTTTAATTGTTTTTGTCTGTCTCATTTGCATTTGTTTGACTTTTGTCCTAACAGTCTGTTGCCCTGCAGGCTGATTATAGTTTTGTTTTTAGTTGTGTTAAGTGCATGGCTTACTAAATGTTACTGCTTAATATCCACTGTAGCCGAATGTTTCATCAATATACCTCAGCAGTATAACACATTTAAACTACTAAGTATATTATTGAATATTTGAATATTAACAATGGCTTAAACCACTGTATGTACTGTATGTGAAATGTGTCGCTCGCAGTGATGAACTATCAGATAAATATCAGCCGACTTTGTCATTGCTATAATTCCATATGCATTGACATAGTATACAGCTGTTTTAGCGAATCAATGCAAAACAACATTATGCAACCTGTCAAGCAACAAACAGCAGACAATGGAGCATTTAGCAGATCTCCTTGGGAGTTTGTTTTAACCAAAAAACACACTTCACAAACAGACATTCATCAGGTGGACAGAGAATTGACTTTTAATTATGCAAATATTGCTCAGGGTTTGTTGGATGTCAAAATCGGCAGCTGTTAGATGACAGCTTCACCATATTCACCATAGCTCTTTATACATCTGTCTTCTGTTTGCAGATTGTTGCCCCTGCCCCACAGTGGCCATAACAGCAGTAAATGCAAATCAAAAACAATGTTGAAAACACTTTTTTTCTACAAAGTAATGAATGAACAGCTGTGAACATCAGTACCAGTGAGATCCATAATAATAAAATAGATTTAAAATATAATATTTTCATCGGATTGAAATCCATGTAAATAATTGCAGTAACAGTAAAATAAACGTATCCAATACATATTTATCAAACTTAATAAAATAACTTTTTTGTGTAAGAATCTGTCATTGAATACACACATGTTTGCATCAACATTTAACCGTGCCTGACTCATTTATTAGCTGCACCTTAGTGTATTTGACTTATTTGAACATTACGGCTGGAAGCGGAAGATTAGTTAAGCATGTCAGAGAGTTCGACTTCAAACCACAACAGCAGCATCACTAGCTTTAAGCTATTTCAAGATAACCATACTTGTTAATGTCAAAGAAGCAATTCAATATTCTGAGCCAAAGTCACTCTGAGGCCTCTTCATGAGCCGTGTGTCTGTTTCCAGTTATAAAATCTGATTTAGGTCAGACAAGTTTAAAAATTGTCTTCACTTAAGAATTTAAACATCATTTTTTACAGTGCATAAAAGAGAGAAGCTATCATTGTATGACAGTTTGTAAACTGCCTGTATATGAGTGAACCAATATTCCAAAGGCATTTTGAGTCCTGCTCAGGAGCTTTTCTGATGTTGTTGAAAGCTGGTATATTGTGGTGGTCCTTTCTGGAGGCTTATTTTCCTCCTGGAAGATGATGAGGGTTGGGGAAATATTGCTGAGAGGCTGAGATAGCAGGCTTTTGAGAACAGGAGAGAGGGCTGTTTGGTAGAGCTCTGAAAGTAGCTGTGTTGTTGTGATGTTATCTCATCTCCACCACAGCACAGGGCACGCGGTGATAAGAGTTTGCTGTGTTCCTCCGGCCACACACAAACACAAACCTGGACACAAACAGCCCCACACAGACACAACCACTCAGACACACGAATGCACAAAGCCAAGGTCAAGGTCACACACAGCTACAAGACAGATGTTGTGAGCATTGTGGGACAGCTGGAGTCCTGTCTCTGTCTGGTCTTCACAAATCACAGCAACACAGACCATATTCTAATGTGCCAGTAAAAACTCTCAAGAAGAAGAAGAAGAGCATACTGAAGGACAGACCTGCCGCCTTTTATCTTTACATTGACAGCTGTCTCTTATCACTCATAGGCAACCTGGGATTTACTAAACCTATTTTTTCTTTACCTCAAAGCTCTACATGTGTCAAATATGTATCTCTTATGCTCTCTCTGAAATGTGTGTCCTTGTGTGACTCTGATAATGTGAGTGTGAAGTTTAACTAAAGAGTGTTGGGAAAGGTCTTTGGTGTTGTTATCTGTCTGAGGTGCAGGGATACCCAGTGGCTGGATGACAGACAGAGAGGCTGTTTATTGCACAGTTACTTGGCACTTCTTGTGTTCCCGCTGTTACAACTTTCTTTATCTGTGTCTCTCTAGAGCCAGTAAACAGTGAAGGATGTATTCATATTGCAATCAATACAAATCAGTTGATAAAGATATTTCTCACAATGCTCCGTGTATACAGTATGACAATTTGGCACAAGTGTGAAAAGTTACTTAAAAGAAATATGAAACCGATGTACAAAATGCCTCACATGAGACCTCCCTCTTCATATGTTCTAAAAAAAAAAGCTTCAATAACCAATATCGTTTTTTTTTTTGCTTTGAATAGTTGTAGTATTTTGGTGACACAATAAAACGCCAAGATCACACCATCACAATATGATTCTACTGAAGGTGGATAAACAATTACCTCTTACAATTTATATGTTTTAATGTTTGCAGGGCAGGTTTTACTTTTTTTTGGCACAACATGATTACTTATATCAGAAAACTAACCAGTAGATCACTTACATTTCAACCGAATTGTAAGTAGTCTTACATTATATTTAAATGTCACCCAGTCCTAATGCCAACATTTCATAAATTCACTATATACTCTTCTATATAAACAGAAAATCACTCAGCCAAAGTAGGTAACTGTTTTCAGTGGGAGCAGTCTTTTTTCATCGTTCTGTAGTCGGGGTTCTTTGATTTATCTAACTGGGGATGCTGTTGGTGCTCACACCATCCCCTATCTGTGATTTGCAGAGAAAAATGTGTTGTGACATTACAAAACTGATATAAGAATATGTTTACTTACCATTCTCGATATGCAAAGAATATGTTTGAATACAAAACATTTACACACTTCATTCAATCCCTTTCAAAGCCCATTTTTAGCCAAAACAAGACAAAACAAAACGGATGAAAAGAATAAGGTTGGTTTCGACCGGTAGTTGTCCACGCAGCCCTGCTCCTTTTCTTATCTCTGCTCAACATACACAGCTCCTTTTCTCTTCCTCAATCATCTCTCATTTACTTTCTATCTCTCAAGGTCTCCTCTCTGAGCTACCTGCCTAATATATTCCCTCCATGAGAGCTAGGAGGAAATCATTGGAACGAAGCAAACCATTTATTAGCAGGTGTGATTTAATTGATTTCCAGCTCCATTTCAGCACGAGGGTACATTTTTCCGCAGGAGGCTGTGTGGAATTGTCATTGCAGTGGTCTAAACGTTACTATTACAGAAGGTTACTCCCTGAAATGAGCTTTGTTATTTTGGAACTAGAACAAATAGGACTGAGCGCATTTCAAGGCCTGTGAGCACAGTATTACATCCCATCCTCCTTCCCTGCTATTTTTTCCCATCTCTTCTTATCTCTCCAGATGGTACTGTATATACGATCCCACTGAACCCAGGGTGTTGTCATCTGCCGCTCAGTCAATGTGGCATAAACGACAACAAAACATAATTTTTGGCATTTCAATTTCACTGTCTGTTTGAAAAAGTCTGATAAGTGTGAGACTATATCAAAGCGCGACGTCCCATCTAATCAACGTGCTTCACAGCGTCTTAAACTACAACGCCTCCTCACAAAGCAATCACACACTCCGATAGGCAATGAAGTTCCCCAGGGGTCACACTTATACTAAAACACGAATATTTATACTGTAACATGCCGTTTGTGCTGCCTCTTTTTAGTTCGAAATAAGGTTAAGAAAAGTGTCCGTTAAATTGGTTTGTGAACTTTTAGTATCTATTTTTTCTGCATTGTAGGAGATGGAGTGTGTGTGTTTTTGTGTGCGTTTTGAGCTGCTGTGAAGGAAGATGAGCAGCATATGTGATACTGGGCTCTGTAATGATATTTCCTGCAGGGTAATAACTAATTTTGTACCGCGAATCGCTCAGCTAATTTCATACCGACCCCAAGGAAATGGCCGGTTTGACCCTGTACTCTCGCCTTCAATCGCTAATCTTTTTCAAAAGTGTCCCTCCCGCTGACACTCTTAACAACGCCGCTCTCTCGCCTTTACTTCCTGCTTCCCCTCTTACTCAGGGAAGTCTGGGCAGACAGTGTTTTGTTATGCAGAAATCACCTAATTAGCCTCGGAGAGTGTTGTTTATCTCGCCCATAAGTCTAATTGTAAACATCTGCTCTTGTTCTTTGGTCGTGAGTGTGAGCTAATCATAAGTCTCTTGTTTCGTAATATAATGAAAGCTGGAGCTGATTTAAGCAGAAGTGGTTTGATTAGCAGAGATTTCTGTGGGGGAGCAGCGATCTGGATACAAAACTCCTTCAGATAACAGCAGGTTCATTTGGAGTTCATCGGCGCTGACAAGATAAGGATACACGAGTCAAACATGCACATACCTGCAGAGAAAATGCATGAATTATCTCCTGCTCAAGTCCATTGTTGGTAATAAAGTCTGCTTACAAATGCACTTTCTTTCTCATTGAGAAGGCTTATTCTTTCTTCAGTCAACTGCAAAAACTCGACTGGATAAGACGCACTTTCTTTCCACTTACAATCCATTCAAAGTCATTTGTTACACTTACCTTTCTGGAGAAGCTCTCTTTAACCCATCATTCTGCATTCCTCTGCAGGTAGTACGGTCAGAGCTGAAGGAACGTGAGCATTTGGTGATCAGCACTTTGGATCAAGCCCGGATGTTTCTCGCTGACCAGCCCATCGAGGGTCCCGGAGAGCCACGCAAGAACCCACAGCCAAAGACAGGTACGTTTATACTCTCCATAAAAATAATCTGCATACTCGCCTATATTATAGACACTTAGCACTGGACTTAATGGTGAGCATCCTGATGACAGACATACTTATTGTTTTGTAACTGTCATTTCCGCATTATAAAAATGAAACTAATTGTACTATTGGATCGTTGCCATAAATTATTGAACATGCCATGGACAATTCTGTTATTTAAGGCACTGTAGTGGATACATAAACTTAAATGTACATTCAAATAAAAGGGCAGAGTATATAGCTTGTGCTTAATAGGTTATAATTACAGGTTATAGTAACATAGTCCCTTTTATCCATCTTACTAGATGTCTTATTCAGTACATTCTGTAGCAAAAGGCATTTAGACATTCAAAGCAAGCCTGTCTGGTTGTCTTTAAATAGAATGTATGACTGACTTATTTGGCCCAGTTGTGAGGTGAAGTGCTCTACAAACACCGTTCACTAGTGCCAATATTTAACAATCACGGCGAGAATGAAAAATGCGCTGACTCATTCAACATTCCTTTGCTGTCTCTGTCGGATGCGGCAGGGAAGTCTTGGTTAAGTCAGCACATTTGCCTTCAAACTAAAACCCTACTGTGTAAATAATTAAACCATCCCACGGGGCGGTGTAGGGGTGTGGCAAGACTTCAGAGCGTATTCCGATAGGCTTGTTGTCTTGATCTTTGATATGCGTATCAAAGCCTCCCCTCATTGTATAAATAGATAAAAAGCTGATCTAAGATTAGAGGCTGCCCTTGTTGTGTAGTCAGTGGAGATGACGTTTCTTATAGTGACACAGAATCAAAGTCGAACAACTTCAATCGCCTGTCTTTTTTATTCAGTTGTCCCTGTGCCGTTAAATTGACTTTTGTTTTGTTTGTACCTTACATTTTGCATTACCGAAGACACACAGCATCACATTGTTTGTTTGTATCTGCATGAGGCGCCACCTGCAGTACGGCTCACAGATGTCTTCTTAGTGTGTGTATGTAAATGAGGAAGTGAGGGAGAGAGGGTGAAGTGAGATGCAACAGGTGAAGATGA
Organism: Dissostichus eleginoides; assembly: GCA_031216635.1. Taxonomy (NCBI): domain Eukaryota; kingdom Metazoa; phylum Chordata; class Actinopteri; order Perciformes; family Nototheniidae; genus Dissostichus; species Dissostichus eleginoides. The sequence continues at coordinate 18,334,142 of CM062281.1, read as the reverse complement.
TTATCTCCACAGTGGAGAGAAGACCTGTGAACTCATTAGCTGCAAATATTCTATGTAGTAATAATGTCCGTTTGGGAAGCAGTTTTCTCTTTTGCCCATTCTTTTTTTTCTGTCTCAAAATGATTCTATCCTTTGTGTTTTTTGCCCTTTTGATCACTTTCATCATGCTTTGACAGCCTAAAACTCTATCCGCACTTTAATTGGGATCCTTTTTTCCCTGTTTTTTTAAAACCATATGCCCTTCTTTTTTATGTCCTCTCATGTTGAGTTGAACTTATCTGCCTTACCTAAAATCGAACAAAAGCACATAAGAATAAAAGATAGTTATGCAGGAAGAGAAAAAATGCCCAAGAAAGGCTTATTCAATATGTCAAGATGTAATTTATTTAATAAAACTATGGTTCCATTTGTTAGGACTCTTTTATCTAATGAAAACTGACTGGTGAAGAGATTAGGGAAACATAAAAATGACTTCCTACTTCAGTAAAATAATCTGATCTTCAGAATATTCTTTGAATTATATAATAAATGTATATAAATGGAAAACCAGTTGGATGCAAGAATTTGAAGAGGTTGCATTTTTAGCTGGAGGACAATTATATTAAGGGTAGTACAAAAATATCTACTAATGTAATTGTAGGGAAACTACGCATATATTAAAGAATAGAAAAGGCAGTACAATCTTTTTAAACAGAATAACTGACTTCTCTTTCTTCTTCCAGACCTCACCCCAGAGGAGAAGGCCCGAGGTTTGGCCCGGGCGATCCGCAAGCAGACGGGCGAGGTGATGGAGCGGTGGGAGCGTCTGAAGGGGCACATGGGGGGCTGGCAGAGTCAGGTGGAGCGAGCCCTGGAGCGACTCCAGGAGCTGCAGAGCTCCATGGACCAGCTGGACGTGAGGCTGACTCAGGCAGAGGAGGCCAAAGAGACCTGGCAGCCGGTGGGGGACCTGCTGATCGACTCTCTGCAGGACCACATCGACAAGACCATGGTGAGAGGCACTACTGCTGTTGTGGGCATTAATGCATCGTAATCATCAACACTTCTAGATAGTTCGACCCCTCTGTACATCATTAAAACATGAAGCACTGAATCAACTTGAGTAAAACTCTACGTTGACATGCAGGATTTTATTTTAGACCAACTGATTTAGCATTAAAGATCACCTATAATGCAAAATCCACTTTTCATGTCTTTTACACATCAAACATGTGTCCCCTCTGTGTAAAGAGATTCTGAAAGTTTCAGGAAAAAAGATTCTCTCTCTTTTCGTCCTGATCCATTTATATAAAAACCTGTCTGAAAATGAGCCGATCAGATTTTGGCCACTTTATGATGTCATGACGATTGTTTGTCTTGTGTAACCATTAGCCAATCACCAACCAAGGTAACCCCCCCCCCCACCTTATCACCTGAATCTCATCCTAGAGCACCATTGTGTTCTTTTTAACCAAATCTCTCTCAGAGGGGCGTGGGGAGTGGCTCCTTATTTTCATCTAAAGTAACAGACAGAGAATCAGCACTTTTGAAACAGGGCTGAAACAGAGGGGATTATGGGATGCTGCAATGCACGATCTGTTTGGTATTCGGAGCCAAACACTTCAGAGACATGTTTTGTATATATCTGAAACCTATAATATATTGATGAAAAACAGTATAATAGGGGACCTTTAAAGTTACTGCTGCCAATTGTGGTTTGCTTTAGTTCAAGTATTAGCCGTACCATGCATGAAATAAGTATGTGCAATAATGCGAGTGAGACATGCGGTGAATTCTTAAACAATTTCCACCGTCCTCTCTCTTTTTGTTTTTCGGCTACAAATTGTCACTTTCTTTGATTATGTACTCGGTTTGATGATTCTGCCTTGTTTGTTTGCAAATGCCACTCATTACATTTGAGAAAGTCTTTTCCACAAGGATATGCGGCCAAGAGACAAGCAACAAGAAACACATTTAGTTTACAAGCAGACACATGACAGCACTTCTTAATGACTGTAAACAATAAATGAATTCTGTGAAGAAGGAGAAAAAGTGCCACACAGAAATAATCAAAATAAATAATTGTTTTATTAGCGAAGGCAACTCCTTCACTGTTGCATTTATTTCTCTGTTTGTTACTCCGCTTCACATCTAATAAATGCATCCTTGGTATAGACAGTCTGCCATTCTATCTCTTCACATCCTATCATGTTGACTTCCACAATCTAATCCAATTTATTAATGGATTTCCAAACAACACTTGAAACAATCTCTTCCAGTTTGTAACACACACAAAGCATGTACTGTAGGCATTAAGTTTGTACAGACAGCCACAGTACGGACTTTAAATTGATGTTATAGCATCACAAAACTCAATTTAAACTCGATTTATCTCAAATTGGACATGATATGGGCAACGCAGTAAATAAGGAAAAGTTACTCAGCATTAAGATGAAACAGAAGATAATCGGAACTCGGGTTATTGTTTTGAGAAAGCACAATCACCATGATAAGGTCATCAGTTAACTGAATATTTATGATTATAATTCTGTTAGAATTACATTTCTGACATTGAATCTTGCCTTCCAGACCATCAGAGAGGAGATCGCACCGTTACGTCACGATGTGAGAATCATCAATGATCTTTCTGCAGAGCTGACGCCTTTGGACATCCAGCTGTCGTCGACCGCCTCCAGACAACTGGACCAGCTCAACATGAGATGGAAACTCCTACAGGTAGTTTGAATCCTCTTGAATCTCCTGCAGATGTTACAGCAGACACGCTTTTCCACACACACGTCTTCCTTACTTTCTCTAGCATTTTGCCTTTTCTTCCTACAGCATTTTGTCCAGAAATACTAGCTTCTACGAATCTACTTCTTCTATCCTCTTTCTTCCTGTTCCTTTATCCTCCTACTGCCTGTCTGTGTGTCTTTCCCTCTTCTAGAGTCTTATCTCTTTGTCTCGGTTCCTCTCACCTTTCACTTTGTGTCAGACAAACACACACGGGACGGAGAGTTATCCCTCTACCTGTGTACCTGTTTTATTTGAACACAGCTCCATGCTCTCTGCAAAACTGTGTCGCTGCACATCAATGAACACCATTCTCACATTACACCAGTCACATTTTTGACTCTCTACACAACTGATGGTCTTGGTGTGATCCGCCCGGCTCGGGGAGATGCTGAGTGTTTCTCAGAGCGGAGCATGTCTCAGCCCTGGAGGCAGAGTCGTGGAGAAGTCTCTTTACGAGTCATCTGAAGGAGAGAAGAGACGTGATGTTGGTTGTGAATTATGGAGTGACATCCTCCATGTTAACTCTGCATGAGTTTACACTTCAAATCAGAGAGCGTGTGGGTTGTTTTGGTTCTCTCAGACACATTCCCTTATCGAGCAAGGTTAATATCTTTATTTCTTTACGCTGTGCTCTTATGAGGCCTGATGAAACATAAGCTCTTTTTCTTTCTTGTTCTGTACACACAACATCTTTTGTATGTATGTCCTTCCTGGTAGAGGGATCCCAAATGTCTCGTTCTCCCTCAGGTTTCTTCCATTTTCCCCCCTTTGATTTTGGGGTTATTTTTGGGAGGTTTTTCTTGTGCGCTGCTATGATCTAAGGACTGAGTGTGTCTTATGCTGTACATATTGTAAAGCCCCCTGAGACAAAAGTGTAATTTGGCTATACAAATAACATTTCATTGATTAATTAGTTGTTTTCAGTACATAGACACATAAGACTACAGTTTAAAGTCATTGTAACATTTGCTGACTTCATTTAAGGTTTTTCTCCATGCAGCATTGTCGCTGAAGATAAATGAGTGGGGACAACAAGAGCAGAAAAGGGTCTTATGTTAAGAATTGCAATCCTGGAAGGAAACCTAAAGTCATTCCTTTTTAAGCATAACACTGCCACAAAGAGAAACTGGGTACTGGGGCTACTTTGTTGCTTTGCACTGTACAGACACCCTGTAATAGTCTTTGTGCCTGGAGGCTGACCATAGCTCAAATAATGAGTCAGAGGCACGCATAGTTTCAGTGGACTCCACACTTCTCTGTGTTGTTCGCTCATTTCTTTCCGTCTGCAGGAAGACGACAGCTTCACTAATAGGCCTGGTCCGACTGTGTAGTTTGGTGATTTGGCATTCACATGTAGACAGCTCCCATATTCCTCTCGGTGGGACAATGGCCATTACATCCATTAATCCATTAGAAGGAACTGTGCTTTTGGTCTTTCTGAGCCCACTTCCAGCTTCCCTGTGTGGACTGCCGTGATTTAGCTTCCATATGCCTGAGGTGTGTGTGTGAGTCTCAATATTACTGACTGCCAATACTGTTCTCCTAGTCAGCCTGATGGAGCAAAGCAGCCCCGTAGCCATGTTAGACCCAGGTGCGCTGATAGAGAGGTCAATACTCTGCTTTCACAGGGCTGCAGGATTAAATGATAACTCAAAGCTGTGTGAAGCTTCACCTAGGGCTGCACAATTTATTGTTTTTTTAATTGCCATTGTGATAAAACACTTCGGAAAAGACGGCAATATTACACTCAGGGATTTTACAGTATGTGTGTTTGAGGATATATAATTTAGTGGTTAGTTAGTTACTCACTTTTACTACTGTGACCGACTGCTTCCAGTGTAAATACCGATTGAGAACTGCAGCTGACGTGCAGCTTTCGCTACACAGCCGGTGTAGAAGAGGTGTCACCAGGATAGAAATGTGCATGTAATCACACTCTGTGGGAGCTGCAGTGTGTACCCACAATAGAAATAATAAGAAGCAGAGATTCTCCTGAGCAAAATCATTTCTACAATACTCTACTGTACACACCAGTGAACTGCAATACACACATGTAAATAGCATGCCATATATCAACAGTATACTTATTAAAACAATTGATGAGCATATTTTTAACTCATAAAAGTTAAAGGGCTCTTAAGCTTGCAGCAACTCCCCTTTAACTGAATGTACTGTCTTTATTTGATTATTTAGATCTTATTTTTAATTTTCAAAGACATACATAACAAGAAAGGCAGCGAAAAAATACAAGGACAATGCTCACACATAAAAAATAAAACAAAACAACAAAGTAAGCAGTGGGGGGGAGTTACAGTGTATTAGCCGTACCATGTTGAACACAAAGTGTAACCATAGGAACACAAAAAACTGTCTTACATCAGTACATGTGGTCTTGGTCTTGCATCAGTGCATTAATTACACCATAACATTAATATACTTTCATTATTATTTATATTTTCCCCTGCTCAAAATGTATTCTCTATATTACTCACGTTCCTCCCCTAGGACATTATTGCACTGAAAAATAAAACCATGACACCATCTCCAGCCGCTGTAAAGCTCTGTTTCTCTGAGTGCAACTCTAACCAACCTCTGTCTGTGTGTCTGTTAATGGTGCAGGTGGCGGTGGAGGACAGACTGAAGCTGCTTCAGGAAGCCCACCGGGACTTCGGCCCCTCCTCCCAACATTTCCTCTCCAGTAAGTATAGAGCAAATGATCTCTCATGGGAATTGGAAACATTTGTGGGGACTTGCTTTGTTTCCACTCAGTTGCACTGCTTCACATCCTGCTAATTCTTTCCATGTCCCATCTTCTAACCTTCGGCCATACGCTTGACAGTCGTGCATGCTGAGCTGATATGTGGGTGCACGTGCTAACACACACACACACACACACACACACACACACACACACACACACACACACACACACACACACACACACACACACACAGACACACACACACACACACACACACACACACACACACAGACAGTTTGCAGACAAAGCACTTCACTCTTGAATAATGCAACGCTTAATTACAGTTCTCCACTGACTCCCTTCTTCCTTCTCCCTCTTTGGAGTGGTCATTAGCAGGGAGAGAGGAACAGAGAGTTGGAGGCAGAGCTACAGAGGAAAGAGATAAATGCACGAGTGTGAACATAAAACAAAGCAGCCAGTCTCTCTCTCTCTCCTCTTGTCTATCTCTCTAATGTCATTTTCTATAATCATACGGCCATTAGTGTTCTTTCTGCTCCACCTGATGGACTTCTTCTGGCCGTCAGACAAAGAGACAAAATGGACGGTGTGTGATTCGAAGCAGGTGGTAAGCTCTGCCCGCCGTGCCGTGTCACCCATAGACATGAATTTACCAAGGAAGTCCCACTGTGAGCTTAACAGCTGCGCCAGACAAAACAGCGTCTCTTCTTTCATCTTCCCAGCACTATGACACTATCTACTCCATCACATATTCGCTCTCATTACACTAGTAGCTTAATATTCCCTCGGGGATCAATAAAGTCCTGCGTCCTTATCTTGCTCTATCCATCTCGTATATCTCCCAATCTCACTTAATCTCTTTCTCTTACTGTCTTTTCATCTCTCTATCTGAGCATAGAGCTGTGTCAAGGAGGAGGGGAAGTGGGAGGACGATAAATCAAGAAACATTTCTGCTCTTGAGAGCTTCTCAAGTCTTTTATCTTGCTGTTTAACAATGCCTGTCATTTTAAAGTCGTCCTTGGTCTGACAGTATTAACAAAAACCTGGACTCTGCACCTTTTTTCAACAGTCCTCTTCTTCCCTGTGTTTTTCAATTTATTTTCCCTTTCATGCCTTGTTGTCTCCCATCTCCATCTTTCTGCCGAGAAAGTAATACCCATTTACTTTCTTTTACTATCGATTTCATGCACAATGAGAGCCATTTTTACATAGATCGCCCATTATAATGGAAGTGTTAGATGTGAGAATTAGTAAAAGTCAAGCCCCAAACACTAAATGGATTACTGTGCAGCATGGTACAATTGTGCGATGTTTAATAAGATGGTGCTTTTGATTTTGACTGATGATTTTTTTTTTCTCTCCATCCATCTCTCTGCAGCATCTGTGCAGCTGCCCTGGCAACGTGCAGTTTCTCAGAATAAGGTTCCATATTACATCAAGTAAGTGTGGAGAAATTGCTTCGATACCCATCAGTGTGTACAAATGGTGTGTGTGTGTGTGTGTGTGTGTGTGTGTGTGTGTGTGTGTGTGTGTGTGTGTGTGTGTGTGTGTGTGTGTGTGTGTGTGTGTGTGTGTGTGTGTGTGTGTGTGTGTGTGTGTGTGTGTGTGTGTGTGTGTGTGTGTGTGTGTGTGTGTGTGTGTGTTGTTATGTGACAACAGTTGTTGCACACTACCTGTCTTTAAAGGTAGGGCAGGCAGGATATTATAAAAATTCAGTTGTCAAAAAATGCTTTGTTCTCTGGGGGATTCTTTTCCATCTCCTTATTATGGTTGTCAGCATGTTGCGTGTTTGACCCTTTTTAAAACAAAGCATTAGGATTTTTTAGCAACATGATGCAGGTCAAGGAGTTTTGAGTTCTTGATTTGAATAGTTCCTGTCTCAGACGGTTTTACTTGACTAACTTTCGTAAAATGAAAAGGTATTTAAGAAAAAAAATGCTTTTAAACATGTTGGAAAATAAGCCTGAAACCATTCAAAAGACCATTTTGTGGGGCAGTATGTTGCACATTGTGTTGATCTTTTATTTATTCATCATTTCATTTTCTTTTATAATTCACTGTGAAAAGCTCATTATCTCAAATGTATCTACGAGGAATCTCATCTTTTACCACCTTTCACACTAAAGCTGTGACCTGTAGTGATATTCTTTGCACGTACATAATTTATTTTTATCCTAATTAGGAGTTTCTTTTTTGCCCAGTTGCTCCTGTGTGTATATTAAAATTCAAGCTATTTCACCCTCGCATTTCTCATTCAGTCCAACATTAGCACTTCCTTTTGAATAGATAATACCTGAGTGGATCCCAGGGCAGCTTCCCACACTGTTTTAAAAGTGACTACAACAGCTTTAGCTTGACGCCTTGCTTCCCATTCAAATTTTTAGCCAAACTTCAGGATCCTATTAAAACAGGTAGAGAGAAGATGTGTGAAAAACGAGACATCACCTCTACGGTTCAGAAATGTTCTGAAAGTTTAAAGGACCTCATTATCCAGAAATCATGTAACCGTATGTCAGTAAACTGCTGACACACCAAACCTGAATTCAGCCTTATTTAAAAAAATCTTTGGGTAGCAGTTTGAGCTATTGCTTGTCACATGCTTCTGTGTTCCTCTATGTAAATTCTGCTGGGACACTGTTACAGTCTCACTCTGTGATCTAAGATGATAAAATGGATATATGTCAATGCCTGCTCCCTTAAATCGCCTCTTGCACTCAGTCGAAATGTCACCGACTCAGTTAAATTGTCAACTAGCCATTTTTTTTTAATCCCCCTTGGGCCATTGTCCGCAGAACAACCCACTGTAAAAGCTTCAGCCAGAAGGATTTACACACTCTGTTACAACTCCAAAAGTTTTTGAAACAATATTTTCCAGCATTTATATATTTGTTTGGGTTAAATTATTATCAGTAAGTGTACACATGGGACTATTTTCAAGACTTTAGCTTTTTGCTGCATTTAAATGCTCCTGGAAAGCTAGTAAAACATTCATGAGCCATAAAAGCAGCAATTTAGAAGTGTTTTTTCAGTTTATTGTATTATAATGAAAATTGTTATTGAGTTCATTTGGGAGGAAGTCAAGATAAAGTGTTTTCATACCAATAGAGATAGAAAGAGAAACAGAGAGACAGGAGACACACCTGACCTGAGTTTGGGCGTGCAGCTTGGCACTAGAGGCGGATCAGAGATGAAAGCCAGAGACAGACAAAAGGAGATCAATCATTTCATTACTCGTTAACTCTGTGTGTGGCTCTTTCTTTCATTTTGAAACAAAGATAGTCCTTTGTGCCGCCATCTCCTCCCTCACACATAAGTATACCTGGTTGTTGCACACTCATGAAAACCTTCTAAATTTGCTGCTTGAAAACTGAACTCTGAATCCATCTGCAGGAATAATCACAGGTCGCTCTCAGTGCCGCGACATCCTTGGGACACCAGCGTCAGTCTGTGACACTTTCATTTCCCAGAACCCCTCCTTGTTTCCTCTTCCATCTCCTCTCGTTCTCTGCCTCTTTTCTCTGGGTTGACAAAAGCCCCCTGATTAAAGCTTCGCCTTGTCCACCCCCTGTAGTGATGAGTTCAGGCGACATATTGGGGAGGAAATCAAATGGCTTCACACAAGTTCAGTACGTGCCATCTCATGCTGGCAAACCCCCAGGCTGTCCCATTTCACCCATTCTGGCGCTTCAGGGGAGAGCTTAGCCGCCTGGTAGGCTTTTGGAAGGAAAATATAGTAAGACTGCATCTCTGAAAAGATTAGAGAAAGTCTTTTCTGCACGCAAAAGCTTTTGTGGATGTTCTGTCTGTCCGTGTTTTTGTCAGGGAAACAATTGGTGGGGTTGGTCAGACCGAACAGAACAGACAGCCTTTATACACACGAGTGGACTTTATGCATCTCTTTCCCTCTGTGCCTTTCTTATGTGGGAGAATTGTAGTTTTAATAAGAATCCAAAGCTGTTGGAACTGCATTTCAGAATTAGAATAGTGATAACTTTGGGAGGGATGAGATTTTCTTTAAGAACAAAAAGAGCCAAGGAGAGGATGTCAGTTGGCGAATTCAGACTGTTCTTCTGTCACTGCGCTCCATGATAAGCCTGGCAGGTCGCTGTCACCCTGAAAAATAAATGTTCATGAAATCTTATTCTTGCTCACTCAGATTTATTACTAATTCTGTCTCTTTGGATATCCAGATATGCAAGTAATCATTTATCTGCACACTCATGATAATTCACGGCGCTGTGTCAGTGCAGGACAGTGATAAACTCCCAGCTGACACACAGCAGAAGTGTTCGCAGGCAGCCGTTTGATAGGGCACTGACATGTTCTAATCTTTTACTTTCCTTCTGTAGGAAAGACAGGAATTGTCACTCGTTCAGGGAAAAATGTGTTTATGGTTAATTATGGAGCAGCAGAGTAGGAGTGAGCAATTTGCACAAACATTTTAACCTGCTGATGGACTCTTAAGCAGCTCTAAATGGCACCGCAACATTGAACATTTCATATTAATAGCAATTATTTTTGATAAGCCTAATTGTTAATGTCGGAAACTGCTGGTGTTGGATGTTTTCACCCTATTTTGCTTGCTTGCTCTCATAAAAACATATTGTAGAACGTTTTTTTCCCGTCCTCACTGCATCCTACATAAATTGTGTCTTCCCTCAGCCTGCCGCAGTGTCGCCTTCAGTGACCTCGTTTGATTTGTTGATGCTTTCTCTCTGATGTAATTTAATGATGTTTATGGGAGAAAGGTGTCACATAACCCAAGCAGCTTGATCCTCATATGTCCTCGTTCACCGTTAGCCACCTCTTTTTAAAAGCCAGCGTTAAAACAAACTACAGGTGTAAAAGCAACCTTTTATTGGAAAGACCTGATACTGGGATGTTTATCATGGAGGATTCACTGCTGCTGTCCAAAAAGCATTCAAATATTTGTCAGGAAATGTGTTTTTTGGCCCTTTAATATTTTCCCGATGCCTCTCCTCTTCGCTGTTCCTCTCACTGTGTAATCTAAACAGTAGCAGCATTGTAGTAAATGTGTCAACAGTTTTTTATTTTTCCTCCTACAGGACAACAGAAAGATCGCTTAGGCATTACAAAGTGAATGCATTGGCAGGAAAGTGTTGAGTACAGTGGAACTTGACAAGTCAGTTGTCCTCATTATGGCATGCATGAGTTGTGGACATAATCACGAGCTTTCTAGTCTTTTTGTTGATGGAAGTGTCGTACAATTCATTTTATTGGGGCAGTGATTGGATTGTGTGTCCCATCATTGTACCAGTGTTGAGGAGTCTGTGATGAACCCTTCTACACTTCAATGAGGAACATGTTTTATTGCAATACCTGTCAGACAATTGTGGAGCGGTTATTCAACATTCTTCCTCCTCGTTGTGTATTTGTGTGCGGCCAATATCATCAATTCCCCTGACTTTGATTAATTGAAAGCCTTTGTCCTTCAGGCGAGCTCTTTGTAAGCTAAGTCACGAGCCTGTCCTCGGCACCTAGACGCTTTAGCGATGTCTGCACGGTGTGAAAGGGCCATCAGTCTGCACAGCCGGTGAATAGTGATGAACATCTGGGGCTCCTGTTGTCCACCCCACCAACTCAGTTCACTGTCAGTACTCCACTTCACTTCCTGCTGCCTGTCAGCGGAGAGGAACCACAGGGGAGCCTCTGCATTCAAAAACAGACTTTTATTTCTAAAATGTCTTCCTGAAATCTTCTGAAACTTTCCTCACAGATCTTAGTGCGGCAACTGCCGGCCAGATGGCTTCTTGAAATACACACATGCGCACACACACCACGACCAGCAGAGCTCAAATAGATGCGCTGATTGGCAGCTGCTGCTTCAGAAATGTCAGATTTGATGTCCTGTGTGTCTGAAAGCAACCATGTTTGATCAGTTGTAGCACAGCCTCGTTTTATTTCTTCTTCATTGGTTTGTTCATGTTTTTGTAGTGTGTGTGTATTTGTGTATCTTCTGTCTGATCCAGAAACGTAAACAGGGAGTTGAGACAAGGTTCCTTCATATTTATATCCCATGGTGTTTGAAAAGACACTTACTGTTGTGATCAGAGGGATTTAAAGTGTGTGTCTATTCTTGTATGTGTGTGTGAGTGTGTGTTTCATTCAAATGGCATTATGGGTGTTTGGGTTTTATACATCATTTGTGGATTTGTGGAGTAATCTACAGTCTCTATCCTCAATTTGTGTGCAATATCAAAAGAGATGCCAATAAAGTCTTCAGTTTGAATGCTTTAAGTGATGATGATAATAGTGATGTTAGCGTGTGTGCGTGGCCACAAGTTTGTTTGTTTTTTGTATCTTTTGAAGTAGTTTTTCTGTCATTTTGCCTTGAAAGTTTAGCCAGTGTGTGTTTTGACTTCAGTGGCTCCTGTTCTGTTCTCTTTGTGTTCAGCTCATGAGTTTTTTAGGTTTCTCAGACTAATAGTTGTTCTCTGTGTTGTTGTTGTTTTCAGTCACCAGACACAGACCACCTGCTGGGATCATCCAAAGATGACAGAGCTCTACCAGTCACTAGGTAAGAAGCACAAACAATCGTATAATGACACAATCAATTGTCTTTAAGTCCTAAATGAAATCGCCACCGGAAAATCTTATTTAATCTTAAAACAAAAAGCATATTTTCTCAGTTACCTCTAATGATATCCGACCAATCATAACATTTCGGTTTTATTTGACCATGTTTAAAGGTATTGCATAAATTGTCTTCAAGATAGAGGTGAATTTCATTTTTGCGGCGCTCCAAGTAATAAAACATGCCTTTTTAAAAAAGAAAACGTTAAGTCTAGAGCCATGTTCCTGTCACTCTTTATAATCCACTGCATATTTCAGAAAAAAGTTTCAATGAGGGATCAACAAAATCTTGCATGCATGACCAATTTTCTCGTCTAGTTTACTCTTTGGATATAACTTGATGGATTTCACCTTGATCTTTTTGCCCTCTCCCTGTTCGTATCCATATGGAGCTGTGTTTCCCAGTGGGGCGGCTTGTATGACCGTTCTTTAATGAGCAGCAGGATAAGTAATCAGCTGTGAAAGTTTGGGAGCGTTTGCTGTAGGCCAGCAGCTCAACAAATAGCACCGGCTCCCACTGAGACACAACTCACTAACCTAATTACACCGTTCAAATCAGCCTCCCCTCGGTCAGCTCCATAGAAAATAACTAACAAAATGTCGGCTCTTAGTGAATACAGCGGTCCTGCTTATGTTGCTCAGTAGGCTGATTTATATTGCCCTTTGTTTTCTGATTGTCTGCCTCCGTTTTGCTTTGTCCGTTTAACTTTCATCTCTGTGTCTCTTTCCCTGCTTGTAGCGGACTTGAATGGTGTGAGATTCTCAGCATACAGGACAGCCATGAAGATCCGCCGACTACAGAAAGCGCTGTGCTGTAAGTAAGACGCGCGCACACTCACACCTCAATACCTACAGTCATGTACTGCTTCATTTTAAGTCTGGGTTCAACGAGGGGATGCAGGAATGATTTGAAGCTTTGCCAGATGCTGTGCCAGACCTGCGCAGGAGCCAAGGATATTTTGCCTATAAAATAACACACACTCTGTGTGAGTGTGTGCGTGGCTGTGCAGGATCTTCGCAATGCACAGTCACAGTTGGTGCTTGTGTTGAGCATAGCCTCATTTGGTGGGCACAGGTGTTTTTTTTTTTAGGCTGGGCTCAAAATAAGATACAAATCCTCAACACGAAAGCTGCTGGTTTTGTCGTTTATAATGGTAGCTTTGATAAAGGTGGCTATTAACTACAGTCTCAGGTGGCTATCAACCGCATCAAGGCACACACACACACACACACACACACACACACACACACACACAACCATACACACACACACACACAAACACAACCATACACACACTGCAGGTGCATTTACACCCACTCTTTACAACGTTTCAAGCAGCATGGCAGCAGGTGCTTGTGCTCAGCAAAGTGTAATAATGGTAACAAATGTTAACTATTATCCAGCTGTTGGGTCTCAAGCCAGATGGCAATGTTGCAAGGACTGCCGATCGGCAGTCGACATTGGGCTGTTTAGCCACAAAAAGACTCGTCCTACTAAACTGGAAGGAACGCAAACCAGCCTGCTTTACTATGGACTCATGGCTGAGGGAGTATCTGGACCTACTGAATATGGAGCGTGCAGCTTCTCTGCTGGGGGATTTTGAGGGGAGACAGGAGGATTACGGTTCACTGTCCGCAGCTCTCCTATTTGAACCTGTCAATATAGCATCTCCTGTGTAATGTATTGTGTATGTAATGTCCTGTGTATGTCACAATCAGCTGTCTTAGGAAGTCGTCCTTGCCTCCCCCCCCCCGTCATGTTTTGTTTTGTTGTTACGTGTTTTGTTGTTTTTTCGGTTATTTGGAGCAATGTCTGTTTATTTTATAACTGGAAAAAAAAAAAAAAAAAACTATTATCCAGCTGTTGAAATTATAATAGCAACACACGCTGAGAATTCTACATCCCGCTGCTTGTAAGAAGTCTGCTCCGTGTGCATGTTTGAAATGAACAGATGAAGTGAACCATGCCTCGTGTCGGTGCATGTGCAGGCCGGTGTACCTGAATAATTGTGGGCATTAAAGTGTGTCATTGTGTTTGTTAATGAGTTTCAATGAATCAGGCGTTTTGGTTTGCTATCTCATATTGGCTCTCTGATCGCATGCGCGTGTTTGTGATGAGAATGCATTAGCCAGAGTGATTTCCACTTGGGGCACTGCAATTCAATTTCATCCAATAGATTAGAACAGTCACAGCTCAAAACATGGACACACAAACACACACACATGCTAGCACACATACACATCAGAAGGATCAGTAGTTATTACTTATTAGTCTGGATTCATGTGGAATTATTGCTTGGAGACCTTTGTGTGTGCCTCTGTATGTGTGTGTGTGCATGCCTGTGTGTGTGAGGGACTACCACAAACACACATGACGGGGATACTATAAAACGTCTAATTAGGTAACGTTTATGCCAAGGGGCTGGTGAAGCACAAATGAGCTTGCGTAGGACTCCACTAATGTGCCTCTCATAGCTTCATATCTGCGTGTAAAGTGAGAAAGCTAGAGAGAAATAAAGTTTCTCTCTCTGACAGCCTGGCTGCCTTGCTGTGCCCGCTCCACGTGGATACAGCCCAATAATTAGTGGTGTCTGGGGAACAGGGGGTAACATAAGGCAAGGAGCGGGGGGGCTGACAGGGAGCGTGCAACAGGGAAAATGAGGGGACTTTAGTGAGGAGTAAAGGTGAGTGGGAGGTGAGCTGTTGGAGGGGTAGTTTAAACGGTTTTAGAAAAGGGTCAGAGGGAGAGATGCATACAGAGCAATAGACCATTGTGCATTCTTTCACTCTCTAGTTAGTATATCTGTAACAAAGTTTTCCAACATTTTAACAATATTTGTTATGCAATTAGTAATCAGTACCTTGAAAATAGAAATGTACATAAGGGGTAAGTCTAAATTACTACTAATGCTCTATATCCAATATGTAGTAGCATTTATGTTGATCATGTCAATTCAACACCTTTAGCAGAGAGAACACACTGTATTTTGTTTCAGTCCTTCCACCGTCTATTTGTTTTGAACAACGATGATGGTTATCTGGTTGGTGTTTTCAGTGGACCTTGACTAAATAATGAATTAACAGTTCCATCAGGATCTGAGCTTTCCCTTTTTATAAGTCTTTAAAATCATGTAAAAATACTAAGTACTAATTCCACATTCATCAAAACTGTTGTCTTAAAGAAAGAGTTAAATATTTTAGGAAATGTGACTTTTGTTTTCTTGCAGATACAAATGAGCCATAGCGTGTTAACAAGCCAACTACTCTATAGGCAGATTTATATATTTAGCTCCAAACCAGGCTAACTTTTCTCCCCAGTTTTCAGTCTATGTGCTATGTTAGGTGCTGTTTACACGGGAAGGAAACGGGTTGTATCTGCTACTTTTCTCTTTCGTATAGCCCGTTCGTTCACACGAGGCCGTAACGGAACCGCGGAAACGGTCCCCTAAAACGATAATGGGTCCCAAGGTGGATAGATCTGCGGACGGAACGCTATGGGGGGCCAAACGGCTCCGTGTGTACGTCCTATACGATCATTTCCTGATAACGATGAAGCCATAGCCCCGCCTCTCCCCACCTCTGCTGCTACAGATGTTAGTGCAAAATCTACAGCTCCTCTACCACAACCATCAGCAACAAGTGGACATGGAGAACTACATGAACTACATGTTGCTAAATCCACCGCGGAGAATAAACAGAAGGGCAACCAGGCAACCATGCTCGGGGGGTCTTCTTCGCTGCTTTTGGTGTATTTTGTGGTGGAAGTACAGCGCCACTTAAGGGCCCGGCATCTGTACTACAGCGTCTCCAGCGGGTCGAGCGGTCTCGTGTGAAGGGACACGTTTATTGAGCCGTATCCGTGTGAACAGAATACTTTTTTGATATCGAATTCGGTTCGTTTGCATTTCGTTTGCGTTTGCAGTCCCGTGTAAATGGGGCCTTAAAGTGCCAGTGAAGTGCATTTTTTTGCGCCAAAATGAAATGGCAGTTTCATTTCTTACATATAATTGTACCTGTTCATGGCTAAAATAATTTTTTAGGAAGTGCGAGGGACGAGATAAACATCGCAAATTTTTCAGAGTCTGAGCCTACCGCTGCTGCAGACGATAGCGGCTGTGACGTCACAAGATGGGCCCAGTTGTGATTGTAAACATGGCGGAGCCTTCGGAAAGTGATACTGGTGCGAGAGAAATTAGTGATTTTGACAGCTTTTCGGACAGGATAGATGAGGAAAGTGGCCATGGAAGTCAATTTAGTTGAGGACAATATTTTGTCATAGATCTAGAGTAGATCTACACACAGGATTGGCCATCACCTGATCATACATTCATCTGTTCATAGCATGATGCAACATTCATGTTCACATGCAGTGTTGTGCTAGTTACTGAAAACCAGTAACTAGTTACAATTACTAGTTACTTCACTACTTACACCAAAAAGTAATGCGTTACTGTGAAAAGTAACTTTTTAGTTACTTAAAAAAGGGCACCCATTAATGCCCTTATACTGTAGCCTTCATTTCAGTACTGTTATTGCATCGGAGAATAATACAACCTGTTGATCAACTTGACATGCATTTGCATCACTGAACTCTGCTAAGCAATGTGATCTATACAAACACAAACACAAAGATATGTTTCAAAGTGCCAATCCAGCCGCTGTTGCTTAGGTGGAGGTGGAGTGGCGTCGGATGAGTCTGGGTCTGTGGTCTTAGCTACTAGCTTCGTCCCAGCATGTTGTTTCTGCAGATGTTTCAACAGATTTTAATTGCTGTTTTGGGCAGTCGATAGGATCTTTGACCCGCCAAGACACAACTTACATTTAACTAAAACGTTCTTTTCTTTGTGCTCGACAAAAGTGAAATAGTGAGAATATCTCCAGGCGGAGAAACTCGACTTGAGCTCTGCCGCCGCCATGATAGTCTTGTTAATAGACACAAACACAGTGGCCTTTATTTTTCATAAACAATCTACGAATCTACGAAACAATAACACCAGCCACTCACCTTCATCTTTTGGTAACAGAAACATCGCCACTTCGGCAGAATTGACATTACCACAGCCAGCGGCAATGCATCGCTTCCCGTGTGTTTTTCCTCCCTTTTTCTTCACTGTCGCCTCCATTGTCAGGTTTCCTCGATTGGCAATCACTTCCAGTCGACTGCGAAACACTTTCCAATAAAATACTCGCTCAAAAACGTTGGTAAATTCCACTTTGAAACAGAGACAAAATGAACGGTGGTGAATGTAAACACTTCGGCTGAGCCCATCTTCTGACGTCACGCAGTAGATCGCAAGCCACGCCCACGAAGGCGGATTTCCCAGCGGAAAATTCCAACTCGTCAAATTCGTTGCTATTCCAACATCTTTTATATGGGTTCCAATGGACAATTTTGGTCATTACTATACGTATTAGCATAACAGATCATGCACTGGCGCACACTTCACTGGGTCTTTAAGCTAACCGACCGGTCTCAAAGTAAACAAACAGATATGAGGGTTGTATTGATCTTCCCATTCAACCTTCAGAAAGAAGTAAATAAGCACATTTGTGTCTCATCACCCACACTAAGCTTTTCAATGCATCTAATGACTTTGTTTGATAGCGTTGTCTCAAAGGACAGAATAAGCCTGTCTCGTTAAATATTCTCCATCTTTTTTCCCTTTCTCTTACTTTAAGATAATTGATAGCTACAGTATAAAATATAATGGCAGGATATTTGACATATTGATATAAATACATTCCTTTTTTCTTATTAAGATGTTTTATTGAGTTATTGAAGATATAGCCAATAAATTGAATCAGAAGAAACTAGACTGCTCTCAGTCTGACATTTATTCCTTGTTTGTCTTTTCTGTTCACATTTCTCTGTCTCATATTAATATTTCACAAAAATTATCCGTCTGTTCTTTGTCTTAACTCTCCGTAGCCTATTGCAGTTAGTTGTTTTGTTCCATTTTCGTACAAATATAAGTCAAGTCTGCAGTTTCTAAGTGCCACTATGAATAGACTGTGCCACTTTTTAGCTTCTCACCCCGTTCAGATTTGGCATTTAAAGAAAAATCTTTTGCCACTGCTTAAAGCTCATTGTACAATTCTGAAAGGTTACTAATGGCTCTTACCTCACCTTTTCTGTCTTTCCAACCCTCTGGCTGTCACTCCTTTGTTCCCTCTATCTGTTCTTGTTAACCTTCTTCCCTTTTTCTTAACTCTCACTGTTCTTCCTATCCTCATTATTTCTATCTCATCATTGTTTCTCTCCTACTCTGTTCTAATTCATCTATTTCCTCCCTTCCTGCCTACTGTTCCCCTCTTTTTCTTCTGCAGTTGACCTGTTGGACCTCAGCGTGGCCCAGAGCACCTTTGAGCAGCACAAGCTCACCAACAACAATCAGCTGCTGTCCGTCCCTGAAGTCATCAACTGCCTGACGTCCATCTACGACGGGCTGGAGCAGGAGCACAAAGACCTGGTCAACGTGCCGCTCTGCGTGGACATGTGTCTCAACTGGCTGCTCAATGTTTACGACACGTACGTATGCCATCTGTTTCCAATTTAAAACACAGGATTAGCAATGGGCCTCCTTTGTTTTATGAATTTGTCACAGATTATGACAAAACCTGTGAATTGTGCATGTTGCCACCTGCGTCCTCGCATTTTGAAAATGTTTCTAATGAATGCAATTACATTTCATTATATGGCACATTTTCTTGAACCAGATTGGATGAAAGTTTCAGATCTGAGTGTGCGTCACTATACTCTTTCATTTTCAAATCTATCTGCATTTGTGTCATCAGGCATAATGATTGTGTTATACTCTCATATTCTTTAACTCAACATATTCTGGCATTGAGCAGCAAGTGCCTCAGTTGGCATAGCAATGGCTGTTACACAGTGTATTCTTTTCTTAGACAAAACATGCATACGCACACGCTGAAATCCTTTCTGCACTTGCCTACAGAGCAGGAACATACTGTATAATCACAGCCAGAATATTCCCATTACTTTCTCACAATGATAGAAGTACAGCAGCGCACATACACACTTGAAAATGAATCTCTTTGAAAGCGCATAAAGATTTTCTGTCACTGCTGTTGCATATAATTTAGATCTGACCTGAATGCACGTAAAAATGTTGTTTATACACAGACATTTACCCACAATAAATATAACTGTGTGTGTGTGTGGTCCCTTCAGTGGTCGCAGTGGGAAGATCCGGGTCCTGTCGATGAAGATAGGTCTGCTCTCTCTCTCCAAGGGACACCTGGAGGAGAAATACAAATGTAAGTGCCAACGAGTCGGTAATATATATCTGCTGATGTACACTCGCACTTAAATGCACCACTGCCCCCCCCCCCCGTCCCTGTGCAGGCCAGTCTGTAACATGTCCATCCCATACTGCTCGAGCACGGCTACAATCCCAGCTGTATTAATCAGACTCACAGACAAAGAGAGATAGAGAGGAGCTGGAGAACAGGTCGTCTAATTGCATGAGAGACCTCCTACGCATTTCCCCTATTCTTTATTTAATTTTCTATTCTGATTTATTTTTGAGGATTAGCGAGCGTGAATATAGGCTTGCTGCACTGGGACGAGACTGTCATTCTGGCTTCCTGCTCTTTGTTTCTGCTGCTTTATCGCTCCGTCTATCTTTCTCTGCTGTCACCGCTCACACCATTGTTCATCCCTCCAACATTGCTTTGTCTTCTGTCCTATCTTACTTACTTCTTTGCTTCATCCTTCTTCCCCTCTTCCTCTTTCTCCTCCCTTTCTCTTGCCTTGGCATCCCTGAGCCTATTCGTTCCACTGGCAGTTTCTATTAGCCTGAGAAGGGTATCAAGCATGCTTGATTGCATCGTTCCTGCTTTAGTCTTTTGGAGTCTCATTTGCTGTCAGTCCCTGCACGTAGCTACACTGCAACACACACACACACCTAACCAGGCATGCTGCCATTCAACACTTTTTTTTATGACAGTTACGTATGTCAAGTGTTATACTGTGGCAGAAAATAGTGAGTTGGAGATGTGGGTCACAAGATGTGTGTGTAGGAGGCGGGTCACTAACACACATCATTTCTGGTGTTGGCGTTTACCCTACATACTTTCCAGGAGCTGGCATCCAGGCCATCCTCACATAGAGATCAAAGTCATCTGAGCAGAAAGACCTGTCATGCCCTCCCTCCTCTCTTTCTCCAGATTACCCTTTCGGCTCTCTTTGCTCAGTTTGTGCATGAGCTCTGAATATGTTCCATAACTTCGTCTCCAATATAACGTCTTCACTGGCCGAGCCTGTGTCACTGGGCAGGCATCCATATCCAGAACAGCTTTTTTTTCCCGTTCTCCATAAAAACTGTGGATGTTTTAGAGCTGCAGAAATATACCATATACCGTCTCTGGGAGAATGTGGCGGAGAGTTGCAGGCAGGAAGAGAGATATTACAGGAGAAAAAGCCTGGCAAGAAAGAAGTAGATAGAAAGATAAAAAATACATCAACACCCTGATTTCCCTACCACCTCAAACCCACACACACACACTAATACTTTCCTCCACATCTATATATACCTATGTCTTTTATTTTAAATATCTCCCACATGATATTGACTCTCACTCTCTCTTTCTATCCCGTTTCCTCATCCTCCCCCCCCCTCAGATCTCTTCAGGCAGGTGGCGTCAGCAGGTGACACGTGTGACCAGAGGCAACTCGGTCTGCTGCTACACGAAGCCATCCAAGTCCCGAGGCAGCTGGGGGAGGTGGCCGCCTTCGGAGGCTCCAACATCGAACCCAGTGTCCGCAGCTGCTTCCAGCACGTAGGTTCACTCACAAACACACGTAGATATGCACCAAATGCATGTGAGGAATATATAAGCTCATAAGCACACATCATAGTCTTAATACCGGATAAAGATACGCATGGGGAAGATATATTGGGATGGCAAATGGTTTAAGAAAACGTATGCATGCACAACCCACGTAAGAAATAATGCTTCTCTTTAATTATAAGTCATTATTATCAGAAAAAAACAGTCCATTTCAGATATGATGATAAACATGTACTCATTATTAAGTAAGGACAAGTTTCTCACCGCAAATTGCAATATAAAACTATTGTCATTAATTGACAATATAATTAATCTGCAACTATTTTTATAATTTATTTAAAATGTAGGTATTTATGATTATGAGAAAAATGACAGAAAAAACCTACTGCTTCCAGCCCCAATCAGGTTAATACTTTACATTTTTCATAGACCTATGTCCCCCCTGCCCATTTCACAGTGAACAGGGTTGTTTGGGATTTTGGTTCTGTTTTTACGGTAAAACAAGCAATTCGAGGTGTTCACCTTGGGCTTTTCAAAATTGTGACGGACATACTGTATTATAAAATCTCATCCTAAGTAGTCGCAGTCTTTACGCAAACAAAATCAGAACAACTTAGAACACTGGGACAGATCTAAACTAAAACAACAGGCAGGAGTTACGGTTTTGTATCTGATACAAACAAAACTGGTGACAGCCATCTGTTGCAGTTTAAATACTGTATGGCTTATATTCCACTTTAATCCAGAGACGATTTCTTGCATGGACTCCTTCTTGTCACACTCTGTGAGCCAGTCTGTGACATGAAGCAACACCTACTTGATACCCGTTCAAAGAGCTGAACATTATAAGCCTCAGAAGATGGGATTTATTGTTGGGCTGTTCCACTGCGCTGTAAAAGAGCGGGAGCGGTCTCTGCCAACATTTCTGCATCGGCTTCTAAATGTACCCATGGTTTGTCTAGCTTTATATAAGTGTAAAGGTTTGAGAGTCACAGAAGGTTGGTCAAAGTGCTCTATATATCTAGAGTAACATTACAGATAATAGTTTTTGGCAGGTAATCAGTACTAAAAGAGATTAAGTTTTGGTGCATCTTCCCAATGCTAATTCTCGCTAAGCACCTCAGTCTCCTCCACATCTCCCAGCCATCTAACACCTGCCTCTCTCAATCCTGTAAAAGTGATTCAATATTTAAGAACCGTGACGCCTCAAATGGCCTCCAGTTTTCTGCTGGCTGTCCTCTAGTATTTTACAGCAGCCAGCTAACCACTTTCCTTGGTTTATCTCTGGACATCACTGGCATTTAATGATGCCTTTATCCCCCTAGGATCACTGTTTCCCCCTCTTCCTGTCCTGGCACATGCTTCGGCAGCCATAAACGGGAGCCAAACATAAAAATTAGGAAGCTATACATTTCCCTGATCTGCTGCTCTGCGCCTCCTAAAATAGCAAAGTGATGCAGTTTTAAACCTTATCTCTCTTTTATTTTTCTCCAAAGAAAAAGACAAACTTCCTGCTTACGATTTACTCTCTTTATGACATATTAACACACACATGCACACGGAGAGGTGAGCATGTACACACACTAATTGCTCACAGACTTGATCATGAATTGCCATGCCAGCTGTAGTCCAGTTGCTCATTAATCATTCAATAATCAAACCAAGTTGGCAGGTGGAAACCAGGCCCACACACACACACACGCACTCACACACACACACACACACACACACACACACACACACACACACACATAAGCTAACCGCTGTGCCACCTGTGTGTCAGTCTGCCCTGCCAGTGACACGGCAGTCACCCAGTCCATTTGGTTTAATGTGCCTGTGATGAATGAATCGCGCCGCCATAAATACGGCTCCTGACTCTTCCTTTGTCCTTCTCCTTAACTTATCCATACTTCCCTCTATCGCGACATCCTTTCAGTCATCTCTCCTCTGCAGTAATTAATCTATAGGAGCCGTAATTCTGCCGTAAAATGGCACTATGGAAGGATGGGAGGCGAAGATGACACTAGCATATAGATAAAGGAGAGACGGAGAGGTGCTCTGATTACGCAGGGGAAGGTTAAATGGAAAGGTGAAGGATGTAAAGATGATTTGAGATGTCAGCAGTAGTGTGAAAGTTTAATTGGCAGCGTTCTCGTTTGACAACCAGTGGGTTACAGAAGCTTTCTTACAGTATGCCCCAACACCTTCTCAAAGCCAACACCTTTATATGGTTAAAAGGTCAAACATGTGCATACATTGTAAATAATCAATGATCTTGTTTGTCTGAAATGCATTTACCCAGGTGAATTTCAGAACCAATACAAAAGCCCTTTGATACATCACTTTTAGGAATATAAAACTCTGTTTCTATAACTTAACTAAAACTTCTCAACTGTCTTTACAAGAACTTCCTTATTATAAAACTTTCTGTTGTTGGCAAATGTTCAAAGATAAACTTTTTTATTGAGTAAATATTTAAGGTATTCCGTTTTTGGTATTTGACCTTCTTTGCTTTGAAGACATTTTACATTATCACACACCAAAGCTCACATTCGAATGTTGCTTTTGAGAACCGACTTCAAATGTTGATTAAAAAAATCCAATCCCTTATTCCAATTTTCAGGTTGGAATGCTCTTATTGTTAGTGTGTTTTGTTGCTTGAATTTATTTTTAGGAAGATATGCTAATACAATTGGGAAACTTAAAATCTTGCCGGCATAAGCCTTGAGAAGGGATCAGGGAACCCACACCAAAGCAGAAACAGACACACACACACACACACACACACACACACACACACACACACTTACACACTTACTCTATTCCTTTTGATTATTCTCTCTCCCTGTTTGAAATGTATTCAGCCCGTTGCTGCATTTGCTGCCCTTCTTGTATGTCAGTGATGATGGAAAGGTCGTCTTTGATTTGTTTAGCGGTAACAACGGCCATGTCAAAGCTTCTCACCCTGTGTTTGCCTTTCCAACGGGCTCATTAAAATCTCCTGTCAAACAAATATACTTCTGAAATATATTTTGTAATCGTTTTTTTCTGTAATGTTTCTTTCTTCTTTATTTAAAAAGGGACAAATGTTGATTTTTAGCTTGTTTAAAAAGCTAAGCAATTGTTTCACACCCAGAGTATTTAAATCAATAGATGTATCACTGCGCTAGTGCAGGTTATATAAACAATAACACCTCCAAAAGTTTAGAGCAGCAGTCAGGAGTAGGAGTTTGGGGGTGTTTTTCAAATAGACTTGCTCAAAGCAATATAGCTGTTAGCTCACAGCAAATCTATGGGTGTGTACGACAGTGTGGGTGTAATCAATCTATATTTATTGTTTGATATTTCAACCAATAAACTTGAATAAGGAGCCCGTAAAAGTTATTTAGTCTTGGTCCACAACTCAAGGCTGAAATGTGCCTGAGGGAATGGTCATCTTAAATGTGTCTACATCTTTATTAGCCTTCCAGTAACAAGCAAGGATATACAGCCTGCTATCCATTTTTGTGAATTAGTTGAGCATGTTTTCCAATCATTCTACAAAGTGCTTTTACAGCTTACCACCCTTGTTGAACTTTCACAGAAACTTTAAACTTCACATGGTTTCTGAACGTTATGATTAGAATGTTCCTTACCATTTTTACGCCCAGGTGACCAATAAGGTGGAGCTGGAGCCCAGGCAGTTTGTTGATTGGATGCGTCTGGAGCCCCAGTCCATGGTCTGGCTTCCTGTCCTGCACAGAGTGGCTGCTGCAGAGACGGCCAAGCATCAGGCCAAGTGCAACATCTGCAAGGAGTGTCCTATTGTTGGCTTCAGGTAAGCACACACACACGAAATAAAGAGTTTGCATATAACGGACCTCACACACACAAACGCAAAATGTGGCAGTGTTCTGTGTTGTTCTCTCGAGGTTGAGCATAAAGGGCAAATCTGCTCTGGAGGGCAGGCATTTAACTAAATGTCAACAGCTGATACACCACTGGCTAAATACCATCCGGTGGATTGCAAGGAAACATACACACATACTGACAAAGACAGCAATATGCTCACACACACACACACACACACACACACACACACACACACACACACACACACACACACTGACACACTGACACATTCAGAAAGTTCACAAAGAACTGTTTGGCTGGCATTAATCTACAGCAGATCCCCCTCTGATACCCTGGAGGATCCATACACACACACATACACACACCCATAGCTGCCTTTGCGTCAGTTGTTTCTGATCTTATCGTAACAACAGGTAGAGAAACATGTGTGTTGCTTTTCAACAGCTATAGTCCATTTATCATAAAAACAAAATTCTTCCACTTTGCAGTTTTGCAGCGAGAAGCATTTTCCGGGCCTGGTTATATGTGTTACATTATCCCAAGTGAAAGAGGGTTGCTGGATTGTCCCCTTCAGGGTTCCTTGCTTTGCCAGCAGCAAGAGAAATACAGTCAGACATTTGATGAAGCACATGTCTGCCAAGTTCTGGCGTTGATCGATGAGAGGAAGCGATGGAGGAAGGAGAAAAGCAGAGAGCACGGACGAAGAAGAGGAAGAGGAAGGAAAATGCGTAGCAGGCATTTTGTAGATTTCATTTTTCCTCTTGCAAGAAGCAGGAGTTTTCAAACTAGCATGGTACATGGGATTGTCTAAGAACTCAAACTGAATTTCAAGGACAGTGTGTCAGCAGATATGTTTACATTTGATAAATGTCAACTCAAGCCACCAGATATGGTTTGGAATGTTAACAAGCCAACAAGCCACATTTAACATGCTCCATTTCTTCTGCACTGAAGCAAGCTTGTGCTGAACATACTGTATGTTACAACAGCTTTTTTACTTTCAGTGTTTGATCTGCTAACAATAATTAAAATGCAATAGCTTCTCCCACAAGAGGCCAGTTTTACTTTAGACCTTCATGGTGTTTTGAACTTGACATTTTGTTGTACTGACTAAATTGGATGTTAACATTTATGTTTTAGAGCAGTTTTATTGCTCCAGTTATGTCTTAATATCTTCTTGGTTATGGCATCTTATTGCTATTTAATTCAGTAATCCCTAACCAGGGGTAGGTAAAACATGAGTACTTCTTCAGTTGCCGAGGAACATTTGTGGTGTAGCTGAGGTAATAAAAAAAAAAAGGAAATTAAGACTTGATATAAGAATGTTATGAACATAATTGTGTGTGATGTTGATTTTAAGTATAATTAATGTCACATAACATGTACACTTTACCAGCTAGGCTGCTGAGTACATACGTCCCATCTGTCTAAGTGGTAACATTATTATAATATCATTAATACACTTATTTCTGCTATTGGTATTATTGATTATTTTGTTATTCCTATATCAAACACTACTGACCATACAGTACCTTTATAATTTTATCCGTGAAGCATATGTCCTAAAATCTTGCACTGGAGCTTAATAAAAATCACTTTTTAACAGATAACGGATATCACTTTAGAAGACCAGACAGTGCATGTCCCATCAGTAACCAGAGTTGTTAGTGTATAAACTCATGAATTAAAGGTCTTCTCAGCACCTTAAGCTGTGAAGGTGAATTAATGCCCCCTCCTCATAGTAATATGCTGCATGTCAGTATGTAATGGCGCATTTGACTTGGCGTTGTCGTGTGCGCTGTTGCATTCTTTTGATATATGGCCCTCTCGCAGCTCATCAGTCAGCTAACCTTGGGAGAGCTTGAGAGGAGAGAGATAAAAGACTTAAGCTATTATGTGTAAATGGCTCCTGTCTCAATTGAGCTGTTAAATGGCCATACTGGCTACAACTGCTGCAGAGGACAACATCCTGACAGTTGTTGTAACGTTGTTGTGTTTTGGTGGAAATCCAACTGTCTATCACACTGTCAGCATATTGGGAATGGTGTGTGTTTGTGTGTGAATGAACACACGTGGAGGATTGTGTGAAAGAGTGACAGGGGAAATCGACAGCTCTCCATGAAGCCTTAGTGTAGCCTGGAGATGATTCATGATGAAGGGCGACATATGTGTGCGCACAAACACACACACATACCTTGAGGACATGAAAGTGATGTGTACACACACACTACGTCCAAACTTTAGTATTCTCACTTTTCACCTTCCTTTCTTTGCACTCATCTTCTCTATCTAGGTATCGCAGTCTGAAGCATTTCAACTACGACGTGTGTCAGTGCTGCTTCTTTTCTGGGCGCACAGCCAAGGGCCACAAGCTCAACTACCCCATGGTGGAGTACTGCACACCGGTAAGAGAGTAACACACACACACACACACACACACACACACACACACAAAGATGGGTGTACTACAACTTATCTCGTATGTCATTTCATGAAATACTGCTTTAATGAAGGCACACACATTCACAACTACTTCAACACATTTATACCGATTTTATATCTGATTCACCTTACGCTGAACTGATTTTTAGTTGATATTTGATACTCAAGTATATGGACAGCTCAGTGTTTTACCCATCTTTGATGGATAAACCATGAGTGTCAATATAATGCTAAAACAATTTATTGATGCAGTTGGGGTGCGAATGCAGAGGGATCTAGCAAAAGAAAAACTCCTTTAGAAGACTTTCATACTGTGACAATGCATGGTCATTTGCATCGGAAAATCCAATATTTACAAGTGCTTCTTCCTAGAAGATTATTTTGTAGCAGGAAAGCAGTATTTGTACCATTTAATAGCCAATAATTGCAGGAAAAAGATAAAAAAAAACTATCTCTACCTTTTTGTCGTCTTTACACCCGTTATATCTTTCATAGTGCTGTGTAGCATTTTGGGAGTCTGATGAGTCTTAAAAGTCATACATCTTAAACTGGACTACCCTGCTAGTATTTAAGCGTTATACAAGTACCTGACCCAAAACGCTCCAAAACATAGCAGTCTACAGGTAAATGTAACCTAAAGATTGAGGTAGGGATATTGAGTCATTCTCCCAGAACTCAGAACCATTTAGCCTTCTAGAGTTTTTGTTAAAGCGTTTCATTTAAAGTTCTACAAGACATTTTTATTCCCTCACTGTGATTAATGCGGGTTGACATTACTCCTGCCACTACTGTACGTCCTACTTTCCTCGCAGTTGATTTCTGCAACTTGTTCCACAATCAAGCTTCCCGACAGACCCCTGGCCTAATTTGAATTTTCATGAACAAATGGTAAAATGTTCGTGGCTCTCGGAGGTCTTCTTAGAATCACTGCAAGAAAGCAATATTTCACTTTACTACTACACAGAGAGAAGAATATTAGAAAGGCGAGAGCTTGGGGAAATTGAACATTGCCCTTCTTCTCAATTAGGATTGCACACTTGTGGGCCAACTCATTTCAATTTTGCTTAACGTCTAACTTTGAGTGACTGGAGGGGAGACGTTTTTTTCATTTCTGTCTTTTAATTTGCTTTTTCAATTTTGCAAATGGGATAGATATTGACTCTGGGAGAGTAGCCGGAAGGAGTGGTGATCATTCTTCTCTGAGTAAAGAAGCCCAGCAGCTGCCGGCCACGACTTTGACATTTTTTTTTATATTCAGCTAGGCTGCAACAACAAAGACTTAAAATGTTGGTTTAAGCGTATTACTTAACTTTAGGTTGCGTTAATCACTCAGGAGTTTGGAGTGTTACCATAAAGGATGGGAAAAACGGTGACTTTAAAGAGGATTCAAAATACCCCTTTATCTCATTGTGTTCACACGTTCATCCTGACCTTTTCTGTGGCCTGGCCAATTGATTAAGTCTTCATACATTATTAGTATGAATAATGAAAGCACAAAAAGGGCATTATTAGACTCTCTTTTAGAGATGGTCGTTAAACGTGCATAGTTTAGCAAATCAGATTTGGATTAGATGAGGTCATGAACATAAAGCCCATGCTTAACAAACAGATATGACGGCGCATATAAACTATACTCCGTGTTCATATGGTACCCCAGTCTGTCACAAAGTTGACCTCATCCTTAAGAATTGGTTAAAGGAATATGTCCTCACATTTAATTCATGATTCTTTCTTTTTGCCCCCCTTATTTTATGCTTGTATTCCATCTTATGATAAAGTAAGGTCTGTTGCATGATTATTTTAATTTGGTGTTATTCAAATAAAAAAGGAAGAAAAACAACACCAGAGAGACAATAATCAGTAGAGCAGAAAAGAGAGGCGTGTGACAGCTGCCTGGAAGCTGTAGACAGTCCTGTGACACACTGAAAAGACAAAAGATTTGAAGCACTGATTAAATTAATAATTCAACTGATCAGCCTTTAAAGGTATGCTCTGCGTCTGCCAGAAAGCAATCCAAACGTGTCACCATCACTACTTTGAAGAGTGGCTCTGACAGCAGCGTACTGTCCGCAGGCTTTTCAGCACAAACAAGGATAAAGGGATCAATGAATGGCGCCAGATTCTAGCAAATGGTTGAGGACAGCTTGCTTTGCAGTTGCCAAACACGTTAGACAGGTGCAAAAGCTTATGATCTCTTTGAACAATGCCCTTGAGCATACCGTCAAGTGAGATCAATACTGGAATAGCTATAAACAAAATCCTTGACCTTGTAAAGCTTCCACTTGATTTCTGCTGAATAGTTGTAATGTCACTTAATAAGCACTGCATATCCAAGTAAGAGGAGCGTATTTACCTGCAAAATATTCTACACCGGTAGGAAAATACTCCAAAACAGCAGTTCTAACCTGTTTGGTTTATTCAAGATCCAAATTTGCAATACCAGCGAGAGGAAAATCAAATATAACTGGAACAACATTTGAATCCTTGAGTTCAACTCAACTTTATTAGACACTCCTGTTTCTCTCTCTTTCGTCTGAAAATATCAGAATCGTATATAATTGAATTTACCCGTCCCCCTATACTTAAATCAAATTGGTTACAGTTTTATACGTTTGAAATGTTCAATCCCGTATTGAATAATGACTCTACAAAAAACTGATTTTGCAGAGTTAAAGACTGATAGTGGCTTTAGTGATCCTCAGTGCGGTCATTTAATAAGATTTGTTTATCACATCTTTGTCGTGCAGTCTACTTTATCGCCACAATATTGCTTTTTTTATTAGGTTTTTATTTTTATGTGTGTCGCATTTTCATAGCTCCAATGGGATTTCTCTGTGATATTGAAGAAGCAGAATGTGGTGGGCTGCTGTATTGATTGCTGTAATTTAAGTGTTTTTTTCCTTTCCTAAGTGGAGATGTTGTTTGGATTCCACTGTGTCTGATGGGCTTTTGCTGTCACACTCTGTCAGGGAGCGTCCTGGTGACGCACACGCTGTAATGTCAACATCTCCAATTTGTTTCCAGCTGGGGTCTTTTGTTACATACTTCTCCATTTCTCTCTTTTACCTTTTATTATTTAAGGCAAAAAAACAAATCTTAAAAGGATAAAAAATGTGTCTGTTAAACCGCACATGAAGGAGCTTATATAAAGACAATAACACATATGACGCACACAAATTCTCTCGCAGCTTTAGTCTAATTGTTCTATAATTGCATTTAGTGAGCGCACACTACCGTCTAAAATGGCACGGATTAGTCACTAAGCCAAGTGAACTCAATTGTATGTTTATTTACGCATCTGTCAACTGTTGGAGTAATATTAATTTGTGGTGTGTTCAGTGGTGGTTGTCTGAATCCTCTGCTAAGGGATTTCCCCCCCTCCGGTCACACTGTTGTGGTAATTTGTTGTTTGCTTGCAAAGCAGAAACCGCTTCTGCAGGAAGAACACCTTTGCTAAGTATCTAATTAACAGAACAGGTTCTATTTCACACACATGCATATGCTGCTGATGTCTGCACAAGAGACTGTGGAAAGTCACACACATGGCTCACAAATGGCAATAAATAACACACAATCTCTGTCTGTCTCTCTCTGTGTCTCTCCTTCTGCAGACGACATCAGGTGAGGACATGCGGGATTTCACCAAAGTGCTGAAGAACAAATTCCGCTCGAAGAAGTACTTTGCCAAACATCCACGGCTGGGTTACCTTCCAGTGCAGACAGTTCTAGAGGGCGACAACATGGAAACGTAAGTAACACTTGAGTGTCTAAATTAAACAGAACAGAGCTCAGATCAGATTGGCTCAAGTACAATAAGACTTTTTATATACAGGTTGACTGACTGAAACAGAATCCACTCTCATCTCAATCATGCATCACATACCTTTCAGCATTTGTAAAGTCACTTCAATCCCAAGTTAAAGAGATGTTGTCTTCAGTAATGAAGTTGGTTTGTGAATGAACAGGTTGGGGCTTTAGTAACAAAAGGGATATAAATCAAAACCGTAAAAAAGATATGAGCTTAAACAGTGGGACAATAGAGCTCTTACAGTACTTACCCATGACATATTTTTGGCAACAAAAAAGATGAACATTTAACAATACAGAGAAAGAATTATAACTTGGAAAATAGATTTTTTTACTTTTACGCGTCTTTAAAAGCAGGGCTGATTGTGACAAAATGCTCGAACTGTGTTCTTAATTATTACTTCAGTGATTTAGAATTACACATCAGTATCATTCAGAGTCTGAGATATCCTGACAAATGCTCTGAAACCACTTTATGGCGGCTTTATTAACTCCATTCTAACTTCTCGGCTCAGAACGGCTCTAAAGTTTCTCAGCTCCCTGCTCCCAGCTGGTAGATCAGGATTTTTTATGTTGACCACTTGTAAGTCTTAGAGCCGATTACTTGAGTAATAAAATCTAAATTATTAATTTTCTCTGACTTGAAGAAACTTCCCAAGGGCCACACAACGCATCATACCTCCCTTGATTGACTTTTAATATGTAACATTCCTGGAGAGCTCCTTTTAAATATATCTAACTGTCAAATCTCTGTCATAAATATCCACACATGTGCTCCAGTGTGTTGGGAGCGTTCATTTCCCTCTCAGTTCATGTGTTTATTTACCTGTCGGTCCAGTCATTACCAGGCGTCGCGGCTGCACTGTAGATCTTCTGTCTGCAGCACCTGGACCGGTGACTACATCTGATTTATGTCCCTGCTCCTGCCAGCCGTAAATCCCCCTGGAGGGCCGTTTAACTCGGCTCACATTATGCAGGCGCCCCCGGTGGGCTGCTCGTCCTCCCCTTAGGAGTGTGTGTCTGAGTTGTTGCCCTTTCGAATACCGGCCCGCCTGCCCCTCGTGCTCCGAGACAGTCACTCTTTTTTATTCCTCATTTTATCCATCAATCTCTCCTTCTCACCTGCCTGTCGGACATTTCTCGCTCAGGCTCTATTACTTTTGAACAATGTAGTTTTGCGTCTTGTGCGCACCAGAAACTAAAAGATGTTTGGTAATGACTCACATGAACACTTGCAATAGATTCTCCCCGACATCCAGTTGCACACGGCCACCTCTCAGATGGATTGCACCTCCTCTTTCATCCCTCCCATCCTTAGCTGTCCCCACCCCCACCTGCCACCTTGCTCCACTCTCACTTTCCTTCCTCTTTGAAAAATGACTCCTGCAAAGATGCCTGTCTGATAAATGCCTCCAAAATGTGGAAGAATTGTGGAGGATCTTTTCAAAATATGATATAAGAGATGGGAGATTTAAAGAAATTGAAGACTTTTTCATCGGGGTCATCACATTATCATCTCTCTTACTGTAGTAGGTCTCTCCTGTTGACTGTGGGCTATCCACATGACGCCACAGGCTGAAGTCCACTATTAACAGCTTTGTAACAATAATCCTGAAGTGCAATATCGTCAATAAGATGTGGCTGAAATCTCTGATAATGCTCTGCATGGCACATTTATTATAAACCCTTATTATCACACTTAAGTGACTTTTTCCATCTCGGTGCCATTAAATGAATACTGTGATCTAAATTGAAATAGATTTTTTCTGTAATTGGAACACGGCCGCCTGCATAAAAAGAGGAATCACACACATAACAGTTGCTGCTGTGTACAGTATGTTGTAAATACATATGATTTCTCCCAATGTTTCAACTTCTAAATATAAGATAGTGTGCATATTTGTGTCTTATATAAATCTGAAAAATCAGTACATTTAATACTACTTACATCATCCTGAAGATCATGCTTAAAGATGTAAAGTATTCCCTTGCTGTGGATCATTTTAAACAATGTTTTAGGAAAACCATATGTCGCTCCATTTGTTGTCTTGATAAAGTGAACTTTTAAGAAGTAGCAGCAGAAGGGATATTACACAGTCTGCTGTATAATTGGCCTCCCTAATGCACTCACTCACTCAGTCTCTCTGCTTTCCATTTTTCTTTTTTTAATTCCTCCCACTTTGCTTTCCACCTTGAGAGCAGAACACCACCTACTCTCTCACCTCCCACTTATATCCTTGCTTCATTTCACGGCAGAAAGGATTTTTAATTTGTCACAGCTACATTTGATAATGTGAAAGAACCCTTCTAATGGTTTCCCACTCAGTGTTGGTCCTTGCTTGTTACCTTACACAACCCTGATACAATACATGACTCTCTGCTGCAGAGGCAAATTGGTGAGTGTGGATTTAAAAAAACGTGTGGCTAAATCTTTTTGTTTTTTTCAGAATCCAGTTTTCATTTTTCGTGAAACTCAAGTAAATAAGTTTAGGTTTATTAAAA
The DNA here is from genome assembly GCA_031216635.1 of Dissostichus eleginoides. Classification (NCBI taxonomy): domain Eukaryota; kingdom Metazoa; phylum Chordata; class Actinopteri; order Perciformes; family Nototheniidae; genus Dissostichus; species Dissostichus eleginoides. The sequence goes on along the minus strand of CM062281.1, from coordinate 18,300,634 downwards.
CTCTTCTGGCGGGTAAAATGCATTTTGCACAATCTTTTTTGTTTTTAAATGAACCACTAATAGAGAGCATTGTCTCAAGCTGGATGTCTTTGTGCATTGTGGTAGTAATGGTTGGTCAATGTGTGTACAGCGGGCAACACATATACACATCACACACACACACACACACACACACACACACACACACACGTACGTTTGTCTTACCAGCCCTCTAGCTGTCTTTCTGACGGACAGGTAGTCAGAAGGTCTTTATCCCTGACAGGAAAATAGAAGACAAGGAGAACAGAGGAAGCAGCACAAACTATGACAGAGTGACTACCACAGCATGATGGACTAAATTGATTTTTTTAGAAAGATCTCAGGACATTCACCAACAAAATGTTTTCTTCCTCCCAACCCCCATCCCCTCAGGAAGCCTTTTGCCTCCTGTCAGGTCATCATTGAAAATAAGAATTTGTTCTTAATTGATTTTCCTGGCTAACTAAAGGTTCTACTACAAAAAAACCCTCTGAAAACCCAGTGAAACACAGACTGCACGATTTTCACAAATAAATTCAATAAAATGAATAAGCTCTTTTGGCAGTTTCAAGTGCTTAATGGTTACTTTGGATACTAAAGGGGACTGATTATCAATAGTCGTGTATTACCTTCAGTAGATGGCGGTCTAAAAAGAAAGTTACAGCACGAAAGCTGCTTGCGGACAGAGCTGGATAAATACTATGGAGCCTATATAAATGCTATACAGAGTCAGACAATCCGTTCCGGCTGAGACCTGAAGCTGTTTTTATCTGTAGTTATTGATTCTCTTAAAAGCTAATCCGACCTCATTGATAGAACAGTACATTTACCTTGAAGTTGCTTCTCCACCACTGCCTTGATAAGTTAGTTTGCTTGTGTTGTGGATTTTGGTGTTTTAAAGGGTTAGTTCAGATTCACCGAAGTCAGATAATAACACAATCCTATCCCATGAAGGAGCTAATGAGCAGCAAAGTGCTCCAAAGCGTATGTCTGGTAGCAAATGAGATATTTTAGTTGTGTGCATTAGTTAACCCCAGACTCCACATTCACTCTACTGGCAAGACATTTACTTTTATTTTAAAGGCTTTGTTAAAATGTTAAAAGTGTTTGGATGTATTTTTCTAATTCACTTTAAGCTCACCCTGTGTTAGGTCAAATATAAATGCAGAGACTATTTAAAAAAACAAACTCAAATTAGGCCACATTCTCACTAGAAAGTAGTGTTTTGATCAAGCCAATCAAATGATGATATTCATAATAGATTGGCTGGTGATCTTATGAGAAGAAGACACGTTTTCTACCACAGCTCAGCCTGACTTTTAAATGTGCAAAGGGCTCTTCTATGCTCTCCTTGTTGTTGTTCTCCAGGCACAACAAGCCGTCCATGAAAACACACATTTAGCAGCCACCTTTGTCAAGCCCCAAATACTCCCAAGGTCTCCGCTGCTGTGATTCCTCCCCTGCCTCTCCTTAAGTCCCCTTCATTTCAACCTTTTTTTTCTCTCATGCTTCATTTCAAATGTCATCTCCCTCTCTCCTTTTCTGTAGAAGCAGGTTGTTTTTCTGTCTTCACTACAAACTTGATCCTTTTTAAGTGCATCCGTCTGGAGGTTAAAGTTAGGTCATTCTATGTCAGTCAGACGCATTTTGATGAGAGGAAAACTGTCTAAACCTTACAAAGCTATCCTTTTTTTGGCAGAGATGACAACTTACATCACTCTCATAAAACATTAGCAGAGACGGCGGGGGAGCATAACAAATGTTGCACCATGGGCTATGTATAGTAAGCTCAGTCTCCCTGCCGACCTCGATTTATTTTCTCCCACCGTTTCTCTCTTTTTGTCTTTTCCGTCTCAATCCCCTGCTGCATTTAGAAATCTTCTCGCAGCTACAGAAGTGTGACTACCCTAGATGCCCCGCTGTGAGAAACACAACCACAAAGCCGCACGTCTCCCTCTAAATATCCTGCCTTAGTTTGAGAACAAAAGCAAGACAATTTAATTTCAACCTCAACTCTTATCTTCCCAATTTCTTACGAGCCTCCTCCGTGAAAATAACACATTTGTTTGTATTGTTCAGATAAGAGGGTGTCCCAATTGCTTACAAACAACAACTTATGTACGGCAGTTATAAAAATAGCTGCAATTATCACGGACTAAAAAACTGAAACGTTAAAAGAATCAAAATAAATCAAGACACATGCCCCAGCCATTCAGGTTTGTCGCATTTTCTATCCAAATCCTTAATTAACAGCAGCTTCAATTGCTGTGTTCTTATGGACCAAATGCATAATTTTAAATCATAATGTACTGAATAGCAGATTAACAACAACAACAAGGTTCTGTATATCTTTTTACTGGCTTGCTTTTCCAGTTAATCTGGCTGGAAATAAATGAAGAAAGGGAATGAATTGAGGGCATACCATTCTTTATGCTGAAGGAATTGTACAATTAAACATTTAAATTAAATATGTGTGACAGCTGAGACATCATCTGACATAATCACCCCTTTCTCTTTGAGCTTTCGTACACATAATCTGGGTATATTAGAGTGCTGACAGTTTCATTTGCCCATTTTGACCCTTTCAAAACTGAGACAGCTGGACAGTTCCTGTATCACAAGTGTTTTCTGATGCATGTTTAGATAATGTCACAGAGGATAATAACAACCACATGCAGTGTATGTATTGGTGACTGTTTTAAGTGCCATCCCTTTGTGTTTAGTGCAGCCACTCAGCTGTTGGACAGACATTTCCTTCCGTGTCTTCCTCTACCTGCTGTGTTTTTGACCCTGAGATGTTTTGTGGTACTTGACCTCCCTCCCCCTTCCCTCCAATTCTCTTACAGTCCCGTCACCCTCATCAGCATGTGTCCTGAGCAGTATGAGTGAGTATCTACGCCACCACGACAACACCTCGTCTCCAGACTGGAATGCCTTTTAACAACACCTCCTTCAATCCCTTCTCTCCTCACTCACATCCGCCTAAGTCCTCACTCCTAAAAAGCCATGACTGAATTGCATGTTTCCCACCTGCCTGCCTGATCCACTGGCTGAACATGCATCCAAAAAACTCACCCACTGTCTCCTCAGCGTCACCTTCTTCTTCTCTTTAAAGCACCCAACTAGCATTCGGTTGCTCTTCCCTGCAGGGGCTGTCAAATCCCATCCAACCGCTGCGTAGATCATCCTTCCCCCCATATTTCTCTCTTTAGGATCATCTGATTTATTTTCTAGGTGATGTTGTGAAGGGCCATTACGGTTGCGTGTGTGAGCAGGCGTGTGCATGTGCCTGTAAATCTCAGTGTGTTAATGAGGTTGTGTGAGCATGCAGAATCTCATTCATCTCCATTACTTCATCCATTTCCAGGCTGTCCCAGTCACCCCAGCTCTCTCATGATGACACGCACTCCAGGATAGAGCAGTATGCCAGCAGGTACGCATCGCATTCCCCAAATCATTATCTCATCATCTCAGACGCCGCAAATCACACACATAAAGACTTTTTAACTGCTTTTAAATGTTCCACATTTAAAAAAGCCTCATTATAGAGTGAGACACCAACTCTCAAATGGCAAGTTTTTTTCATGCTTTTTAAAAAGACTTTCTTCCAAGAAGCACTTTCCATCAGTCTGTACCTATAATGCAAAAACGAGTTAGTCTAGATAAGACTATATGCAATGGAAGTATGTTTTTGTAGCATTATAAGTAACATTATATTTCAGTCTTGTTATTGCTAAGGGTTACAAAATTACACTTTTGAACATTGTGTATCCGCTATTTATTATGTGGTGATCGCTCACATTAAATCCCAGCCTGATGGCTGTTTTCAGTCATCCACTGAAAACTATCCTACTGCGTACATGATGTGCACAGTGGGGGATCTGCGGTCAATAATCACCAACATCACCAAACTAATGTTCTGCTGCACTGAGATTGAGAGCCTGTCATGTTTAATATAAAGATAAGCCAGATTGTTAAAACCCTAAAGTGTCACATATCCCATCTTGCCCCTTGAATGAATTTCTAATCAGTCCAAAGCTTATCCTTTCTAAAGTGAACCAGGGTTACTTGTGTCAAAAAGCTTTCATTATGAAGGCTTTTCTGATGCAGGGCTGCTCCGTCTGGCCTGTAACCTTTCATTGGTCACACACCATTAACCTTGGCTCAGCGTTTCTGCTAGCATTGTTTTATCAGCAGTGACACAGATGAGCCTGGTGAATTTAAATTTAATTTATATAATATTTTAACTGAAATGTAGACGCTGACATTGTAGATTAGAGCGAAGCTTATACATTTACACGGTGAAATGCACACAATGATGAGGTTTCACCAGTGAAATAATAACTTTAAATATCTCCCTCCATGCATATTCTGTCACAGTTCAATTTCAGCCTGAAGTGGTGTGTGTGTGGGTCGTGCTGTTAATCTGCGGTACGGCCCGGCTGCCTCCCTGCTACAGAGTTCAGTGAATACTCGCTTTGATCTGAGGAGCCGGCCTCATTGGCATGGCAGCTTCGTCTGAATATGTGACCAGAAAAATGAGCGTTTCTCCACAGACACACAAACTTGGAAACATAAAAATATGGCTATGCACCTGTTATAGTAGAACACAAAGTTCTATTTGGTCGTAACTTGGGTCATGAATTTTTATTGGTGGGCTTCTGTGGTCTTAAGATCTGCATTCGTTGACATCTCTGTTCTGCATTTTGATGAGATGATGGCGGTGTTTAAATGGATTAGTTTTTCATTAATTGAAGTTTCCATCACTGATGAGGGTTTCTTTCTCAGGTTGGCCCAGATGGAGCGCTCCAACGGCTCTCTGCCCACAGACAGCAGCTCAGCAACAGGAAGCATGTAAGTCCCCAACATTTGTATACGTTTTTCCATTTTCTTCGCAAGTTGCTGCACATATTAATACAAATATCTCTTTGTACATTTTATCAGAGCCACACCAAAAGTCGAACAACATGTTGTTGAAACTTGATTTCTGAGACATCATCTTCTTGTGTCATGGTAGCCTACAAAATTGGCTTCCCTGCTTTCAGTGTATCAAAACCAGCCAAAGAAATACCAAAGAATTTCTGAAAAGAGATCAACAGAAAGGTATAACGGTTTTTGAGGGAGCAGAAGAAGTGTGCAGTGAGGGGAAAAAGACAATGGGATGTGGGTGAATACAGCGGTGGGCATGACTTCAGTAGAAATGTAATAGATTAAAGTGCCAACAATGAGAAGTGAGAGTGATTGGATTCAGGATCTCGGATAATAACCAGTTATCTTTGATCAGAGGAGATGAGGACATGGGAAACCTGAAAAAGAAGAAATCACAAAAGTTTGGGGAAAGCTGATGAGGAAAAGGAGGGCTCTACATGTTGTGTGAGTGTTTGTGTGTGTGTATGTGTGACATGTGTCTGTCTTTTGTAGGCCCTTCGAGTTGAAGGGCGTATTTGTTCCGTTTTCCAACTGAGATCCTAATCTGGGGAATGAGCTCTAGCGCTTCAAACGCCCTCTGAGCTCATAGACATGTGTGTTCAAACAGAAATAGACAGACACTTTTCACATGTTCTTGTCTTTAGAGGGAATAACTTCAGGTTCTGATGTTTAGATAAGACAGTTGTAGATTTCCCTGATCAAAGATAATCAGTTTAGATTATGAAACTCAACATGTGTGAAATTAATTTGTGCATGAGAATGTCACAGATACAGAGAGGGTGACGTTTTTATCTCAACAGAAATATCAAGTATCACAAAGCCAAACATCTACTTTTTTTTTTTTCTACTCAAATGTTTTTTTCAGAAGTGTTGAAAAGTGTGCTCCTGGAGATTGAAGAAGTTTTCTGTATGGTACATGGAGGAAAACAAAAACAGGTCTTGAGGGTAAAAAATCTCAGCAGAGAAAAGGGAGGATGCTAACACCTTTGAGAATCGCGAGTGAAGATTTAAAGCATCAAGCTCCATTCTGTTGTAGGTTGCATCCCCTGCTGATTTGAAGCATCGTGTGGACCACTGCTCCCACACTTCACCCTCATCCCACCTTTCCGTGTTTGAAGACTCCAAAAAGCCTCTCTCTGCTTTTCAACTGATCAATAGAAGGAGAGAAGAGTAAAAAAGACAAAATGTTCTGGTGGAGCAGGAGAAGGTGGATTTATTTTCCTCTCCGAGCTCTCCTAATGCGGACAACACATTACCCCCACTCCTTCTTGCTCTTTTGTACTCGGGCTTATTTAAGAGAAAATGCCATTATCTTTGGCAGCTCTCAAACAACACTAACGCTAATGCACACAAGTGTGTCGAGCGCTAATGAGGTGAGGGAGATGATGGTTTGATGAAGGCTAATGGGGTTTAACAGCAGAGGGAAAAAACACCCACCAGAGCACATTTAGAACATAATCATAGTTCTTCACTCTTTCACATCGGTGTCATTTCAGGAAGATTTGCATTCAGCTTGCCTGCAAAACAACAACAACCTCAATGTACCTGTGAAGATAAAAGTGAACAATCCTCCAAGAACAATGTAAATGTCAGACACAAAAATGAATCTTTTCAGCACAATTCTTTGACAGAAATTGCGTTGTACCTATCTGCACAGAGCACACTATAGCCCATGGGTTCTTACTGGATACTACACATCTTTGTGTAATGCAAAGCAGTTTTGGTTACTAATACATTAAACGAGAAACCAAGCTCTCCATAGAGAACATGTGGATGTGGAGACACTACTGCACTTTTATTTAATAACATATATTTAACAGTGCCAGTAATTAAAATGAAAGATGATCTACTGTCAATTTGTCTGATGTTGTAGCGTACTATAGGTTGTACTTAGAGAAAATTAACTTATTTGAATAAATCCCCATGTACCTGTTCTTAATTTTGACTGAGGGCTAAATAACATTTGGATATTTCAATTTAAAATTGCTATCCGTGATATATGAGTCAGACATAAGTCTGCCTAATACCCTTAACATAATTTTACAGTTATGCACATGCCAGGTCTTTCTACCAGAATATAAATGGGAAATGGCTCTCTTAAATGTCACTCTGCTGCAATAAAATATCATTCACATCACTTATGAATGAATGAGCTGATTTTAAAGGGCCAGAATTAACCAGTAGCCTTAATTATATACAACAACTTGTCCATCAAGCCTTACTTTTAAGGAAAAAGTAACTTGTAATAATAGCAATATTGTGTTTTATAGATACCACTAAAGTAAAACAGCCCACTCAGCCATGTTTCCAAAAGAAGATGCTGTTCAATGTGTTGTCAGACGCCTGAGCCACGAACCCTTCCTCCTTCTTTTTATTGCCTTTGGTTTGAAGTGCTTGATTGCCCTTCCTCTCTTTTTGTAAGATTTATTCTTTTCCGCCTACAGCTGATTTCACCAAAGCCTCTTTGTATATCAAACCTTCTGGTTGTCTGTGTGGAGGACACACACACACACACACACACACACACACACACACACACACACACACTCTCAGAAATGATATGAATTCATGACACGATTGTAAAAGGGGTTTTCTTGGCAGAGTTTGAGCTTACGAAAACATGCATAGGGTAACATGGATAACTGCGTTTGCCAATTACATGCATGTTTGGCTTTCGGCTTGTTTTTTCTGATCGCTCAAAGCCTGCAAACACTGATTTGGACTCGCTGCCAGCTGTGCAGTGATATCAATAATTAGTATAATATGTGTGTGAGAGAGCTCTAGAGATAAAGTGTGTTTGTGAGTGTGTGTTTTGTGTGTGTGTGTGTGTGTCGTGCGTGCATACCAGTGGCTTCAGTGCTTTTGTCATTTTGGTCCTGCTATGCTTTTATCTTAAAGGGAATCCTTAATTAGGCCTATTTTCTCTGACCTCCAGCCAAAGCACAGTGTTGTCATCGATGCCTCGGGACGTCACCGTGGAGCGAGTCTACCCTCTTTACTTTTTTTTTTCCCCAGCTTTTTAGTTTGGTTATCTTTTGCTTTCCAGTCTCTCCCCCAGTGCTGTCCCTTTTTTTTGGTCTTTTGATATTCTGCCCTTTATTCCTCACGCTCTCCCTTTTAATTTCGCTCGCCCTTTTCTTTTAAACCTCCTTTCATCATACCCTGTCCTCCCTTCTTTCTCTTCTCCGCCTTTCATCATTTTTAGTTGTAGTCTACTCATGTTTTACCTTTGGGCATAGGCAACCTTCAGATTGAACACTTAGCACAGAGGTAAACATTGAAAGACTTTCTTTTAGAAGTCCTGCTTCATAAACAACACGTCTGGACTTTACTGTGATCAGTGGAATTTGCACAGGAAGCACGCTTTTATCATCTCACCAGAGGTTATGATAAAAGACTTGTAGACCTGTTTCCCTTTGTCTTTATCTCTCTCTGTTCTCTCTGAGCTCGGTCCAGGCAGCTGATAGTGCTGTTCAGCCTGAGAGGAGCTGCTTGTTCTGTGATATGCAAGCTAGGCATCAGGCCCGATACTATTGTTGTAGGCTGAATTCCTCTCAGCCGCGTCCTCGCTTAACCTCCACACAAAGCACCGCACTCATATTGCAGCTAATAGCCTCAGCATTCATCACCAATAATCACATTAAACTCTTCTCCCATACTGATGCTCTCTTCCTCTTTCATCTCTTTCTTCACCCTTTTCCTTCCTCTTCAACCAGCGCTGTGCCCGAGTGTCCTCACTGCACTTCCTCTTCCTCCCAGTGTTGAAGAGCATTTGGTTTGTGAGCCAGCTCAGCCTCTTGTAGTGCCCATTTCTTCATGTAATGATCCCCTTCCTGCTGTCCTCTGGGCCCCTCCTGCCAGCCATAATGTCCTGAAACAGCTTCCTGTTGCCAGAGCCTCACCTAATTGGTCACTCAGATTGTGCAGGACCTCCATCCCCAAACCCCAGCAGACCACAATGCCACCAATTTCCAGGTTTCTCTACAGGAAAATAAGCACTTCTTCATCATTGCTTGCTCCCTTGACATCCGGTCTCCGCCAGCTTTCTCTATGTCATTTATCAGAACCGCAGCACTTCCAGCATCGATTCATTGTCCATGTTAGAGTGGAATTGATGAATAAATGTTTATGTGCGCGTGCATATGACGGATTGTTTTACGAGTGCTTTAAGAAATGCTATAAAAGGGAGATTTGTTAAAAAAATTAAGAAAAGATAAGACGGCATAAAAAAATGTTGGGGACCCAATTCATACAATAAATGGACAAGGAAGAGCGACTGGTTACATGAGATAAAAAGCAGCAGAATAAACATGGCTTTACTTGAGAACGGCCCTGTTCATAGAAATCCATTCATGTCATGTTCATCATTAGTGCCTTTATTTAACAAAATATGTGAGGTTGAATTTAATCCAAATCCCCAGTTTCAGAAAATTTAAACTTGTGCTTCAAATCCCACTAGGGGGTTAGGCTTGTTAATGATAAAACCCTTTTCTCCTCAGAGTACATGGAGGGCTACTGGTTTGGCATATTGTTGCTTTTATAGGAAAAGAGGTAAAAGACTAATTCTGGGAACCTTTTGTTAACGACTTTCTCGCCTCACTCCTTGGTCATGATATAGTATAATTGCTGTCATCTCTGAGAAAGAGAAAGCGTTCTATTCATAACCTTTTGTATTATCCATGCGGCGATAATGGCATTCTGAGTATTTTCTGAACACTATTGATCGTCTCCTATGGTGAAATTCAAGGGTGTCTTATGTAAAACCTGAGACGTTTCAGTCTGCCAGCTTACTCTCCAGAGCGTATTTGATTAATTTACTCATTATAGCTGGGGATTATGCACTCAGTTATGGTCTGGCCCTGATAAGAGTGTGTGAAACTAGTTTATAGAAAGTCGCCGCTTCTTTTAAAAAGGTGCCAGAAGTTCCTGCCTGGTTGTCACTGATTTAGGTGTGACTTAAAGTATGGTCCAGATTTCAGCTCATAGAGGTGAATACAGGATCTGGCCCTTGAAGCAGGATACTTTGCAACTTGTAAAGTAAAATCAGCTTGTTGGCCATTGCTATACATGTATAATCACTATAAGGAGTTTCATGTTATATAAACAATGACCAAAGCTGCAAAACTAAGAATAAAGTTGTAATAAAATGAGCATTTCTTTAAATCTATTGTATATGTTTATGAGTATTATTACACCATTTGTCAATATATGTTTGCTCTTCTAGTCCAGATATATTATTTTAATGTTACATAACCACGGTTTCAACGTCACAGAATGACAGCCTCAGCACTGCTGGATATTTTGACAGGCTGAAGCCATGAATAATAAAAATGGCTAAATCGAGTCAACAGTGGGAAGCCACACAGGGAGTCACCATGCTACGAAACTTTCTCTCAGCCGAACCCTATTTTAGAGCTGTCAAACTGACTCTGGAGATTACAGTCACTCTACAAAGTATTTTTAAATCTTTTTTTTTTTAACTTGTGTGATTGTCAGGTTTTTAGTCTTTAAGGCTCGGGGTGCGTTTCAGAGTGAAGGTGACAGCCGGGCTTTGGCGAGACCTGCCACCACCTTTCAGATCACTGAGATAACACATAAGGAGATTGACACGTACACACACCAGAAGACACCGGCAGCCATTCCTCCTTGGCTCCCTCCATATCTTTCTATCTGTCTGCCAGACTCCTTCCCTCCACCTCCTCACCGCCCTCCCTTATTCCAGTTATCAGAGAGCAGAGACTGACACATCTTTGTTCCACCAGGGATTGTGGAGCTTACAGCGTGGCAGACCCACAATAGCTGCAGATCTTATATATGGTGGCAGCTACCACAATCTTTGTTTAGACTCCGTTCTTCCTATTTGTATTTACAGTATGCCGCCTTTTTATCTCACAAGTAAGTTGTACTACCCTATAGTGCTTGATGGTGTCCAACCTTTATTCTTGAAAAAGACACTTAAATGCTAAACAATTTAAACTGAAAGTACATTCACTCACTGATCTATTTATTTTTGTAATTGAAGAATATTCATTTCGATGAAACAAGATATTTAACTTGTACTAAACAAGCTTAGCTCAAAATAAACAAGAATTGTGATCAGCACGTTGTAAATGTTTCCTATATACATTTTTTCTTCATAGGCCCTTTGTAGTTTATTAGCTATATAGGTTCTTAATCATCCTAAACATGTATTAAATGAAGGATTACAACCATTCTTTCCCTCATGAATTTAAGAAATCAACTTCACTGCTTCTGTAGTTCATGTCTCTCTGCCTTTGTACAGGAGTGCTGTGCTATACTGTAATTCCAGAGCGTCCATTCCAAGTGATCCTCAAACATAATGATTTACTATGAGCAATTACCATAATTCTCTTAAGCTGAAAAGCTTTTTTTCAGTTGAACATTGTTTATGTGCTGAGTCCTTCCTTCCAGACTGAGCAGAAGGTGAAAGTAGCTGACTAACAGGGACAAGATGTCTGGGCTCCTCGCTCATCACATAACTCTGAACTCTCCTCCGCAGGGACGACGAGCATGCCCTGATCCTGCAGTACTGCCAGACGCTGGGGGGGGAGCTCTCCCCCTGCAGCCAGCCCCAGAGTCCTGCCCAGATCCTGCAGGCCGTGGAGAGGGAGGAGCGGGGCGAGCTGGAGCGCATCATAGCCCGTCTGGAGGAAGAGCAGAGGTAAGACAATAAAAAGTGAATTCAGTGTGATATGATTCTGTCTGTTACTTTAGATGAAAATAAGGAGCCCCTCCCCACGCCCCTCTGTTAGATATTTGGTTGAAAAGAACACAATGGTGCTCTAGGAGGAGATTCAGTTGATAAGGTGGGGGGGGTGTTACCTCGGTTGGTTATTGGCTAATAGTTACACAAGCCAAAAAATCGTTATGACATCATAAAGTGGCCAAAATCTGATCAGCTGACAGGTTTTTTATATAGATGGATCAGGACGAAAAGTGAGCGAATCTTTTTTAATGAAACTTTCAGAGTCTCTTTAAACAGAGGGGATACATGTTGATGTAGAAAAGACAGGAAAAAGTGGATTTTGCATAATAGGTGACCTTTAATGTCAATAGTTTTGAAATGTGAGATTTTCCACACATCTGTCTTTTTTTTGTTTACTCACATCTCCCTCGTGTCAATTGGGTTCATGTTTTCATTTCATCTCACTGTGGAGCACCAAACATCCAAACACTTCCCGTACCCCCAGTCGGCCTCACACGCCAAGTCCTTCCCCGGTTTGATTAGTAAATGGAGAGACAGAGTCACTCTAGCCTCTATTGTTGTTGTGGAAGTGCTTTTGCTCCGGCTGTGGCTCGACTGGAGTGATTTAAGTCTGATTACACACAGGCACAGGCCCTCCAGCAGAGCGAGGAGGAGAGAGAGCTTTAGTGCCAGCCTCATAAATGCCAACTTAAGTTAAATATGGCAGCTTATGGTTTTGCTTTGGTGTGGACGGGGGACGGGGGGGGTGACGGGGTTTTATGTTTATAAATCCACTTCAAAAAGGATTTAACTAAGAAGGCCGAAAGCTTTGAGTAAACATGACTTTGTTATTTTTGCGTTGCACCCCACTGTTCATTAAGGAGCTTTCCTTTGAGTGATATCAATACAAATAACTCCACTTACCAATAACTTTTAATTTGCAACAATGTTTTAATTATAGGAAGAATCAAACAAGAGAGAAGCCTTCCAGCGCATCTAAAGCATGACACAAAAGCACAGCATGTATATATTAATCATGACAAAGATATGTAAAAATAACATGAAAGCACAGCTGTCAGGAACATAAGTCCTCTGATGTGTTTAGAAAAGACTCACAGCAATACAGCTCTGTCAAGTTGATGGTTACACGTGTCTACAAAGTCTTACTACTAAACAAGAACGCATAATATTAAAAACATTAGAAGAGGACCATTAAATAGTGTAATAAAAATGAAACGGGATGCATGTTCATAAATGTACATTCACATACTGTTTTAACATACTGTCTTAAATAGAAACATTCAAATGTGTGTATTTTTCCTCTCTTTATGTTTATTTACAATGCTAAGCCTGTTACTACTTAATCGTTAATGCTCTCTTCTTTGTACTGTAGCTGTTCATCTTGCCAAATGTTCTTTACTTCTTGAATTGTCTTAAAGAAGACAATTCAAGATTTAAGGCAAACCCAGTGCTTCTGATGGGGATCCCTACATTAACAACAATACATATGAATACTTGTGTCTTTTTAACTAACATCTTAAATGTTGGACTTTTAAAATGGAATGGAATGTTTTTACAGTGCGGTATTATTACTTTTATTCATGTACATGATCGGAATACTTCTTTCTTACTCCCGATTACTACCCTTTACCTGTGAGTGTGACATTAACATGATGTGTTTCTGACCCTTCTCTATCAGGAGCCTACAGAGGGAGTATGAGCAGCTGAAGGAGCAGCATGGCCAGCGAGGGGCCCCTGCTGGAGGCCCCTGGGATTCAGACAGTTCTTTTACCCACCCCGATGAGGCCGATCTTCTCGCTGAGGCCAAGCTGCTGCGGCAACACAAGGGCCGGCTGGAGGCCCGCATGCACATCCTGGAGGAACACAACAAACAGCTGGAGTCTCAGCTGCAGCGCCTCAGACAGCTCCTGCACCAGGTGACTGCACAGCAACGGCTATATGTGGGGAATCATCCAAAAAGCCACAGGTTGAGAGGAGACAGAGACAGATATTTCTAGACTAATATGTTACAAACTCAGTTGCATTGGCTTTTCTCTTATGGCAGTACTTCTATTGTAGTATTTACTTGCACTATGTCATCTGTTTATTGTGTTGCACTGTTGGAGGAGCCTGGGACCTAAGATTTTCATCGACATAACTACACTGTAGCTATGTACCAATGACAATAAAAAGCCTTGAATCTTTAATCTGGAATTTTCTCTAACAACTGCAAAGTGGGATTGTTTGAAATGATTTCACCTGCAGCTGTGAAGAGGCAATTTGCAAGAATAATGGCTTTAGTTTGGGTGCTTAGCAGACAAAACCAACATAGATGCTGTTAGTAGTCTACTAAGTGAAAAGGACTTTAAACTTGAAGTGTATAATCACAATTACGTGATATAAATGCAAGTTGTTCAGATTTAAAAAGCTTGGTATTTTAGCTTAAAAATGCAATGAGACCACTTGCATTTCTCCTAATATACCTTTTTACAGATAGCATTTTTTTTTTGTTTGCACTGGTGGTATCGTTTTTAGTGATGGTTTTCAACCACTAAATAAAAACCTTGCATTTTTACCAGAGGAATCACAATTTTTACGGCCACAAAGTCTGTCTGAGTTCCTTTTAGTTCATTAGGCGTGTTGTGAGGCAGCAGCAGGGCAGTAATCACAGTTCACAGAGTCTCTCTCACACACCAGCTGCTAAGGTGGTTTTAGTGCTACTCATAAAGTACAAAAACTCATTTGAAAAGTGCATTGCTTATCCCTAAAGGCCTACACTAGGTTCAAGGATTCCTTTAAAGTCATTCCAATAAAAAAACAACATAAATATGTACATGTGCACGTTTTGATGTTGCATGCCAACCCATACATTTACATTTTTAGCTTGTTGTGTCTTAGAATAACAAATCCCGTTCATCAACATTCAGATTAGATCCTAATTACATCATTACCATTCAATCCAGGAGTCCAGCGCTCGTCTCCAGTCCCTCTATCAATAACTTCCAGATTTGTTTACGCGTGGCCTAATTATTCACTGAGGTTTGACTGTTTGTGCCAATTGAGAAAAAGCACAACCCTCGAGCAAAACAAACAGCAATCCCGACAAATCAGCCAGAGCAAACACAGAGCAGGTTCTGGCTCTCTGGTAGATGTGGAGCTGTGGAAGCTCGGTAATAACTCACATCAAATATGGCTGGAGGGCCAGAAGGCATCTGACGTGACTCGGCAGAATTTTAATGGATGAAGATTAACATTTTGACAGAAAAAAGGGTTTTGTGCACCAATGCTTCACCATATTGGAGATTTCCATCTAGTGTAGATGTGTCCTGGAAATACTTCTTTATACATCTTGAAAAGTGAAAGTACTTATTAGGCAAGTGAATAGAGCCCATATCAGTGATAGATTATCATGTGTTATATCATTGGATTATTATCATTTCTTTCTTTCTTTCACTCATATTAACACTTAAAGATAATTAAAGTGTTTTAGCTATTTTAAGATACCTGTCATTCAACTACCTCCTGTGTGTTTGTTGTATTAATGAACCAAGTGATTCCTAATTCTAAAAGACAAAAACATGCAGTCAATTCATGAGACAGCTGCACAACTACCTGCAGAAGCTAAAAACACCCCCACAATAAGCAAGAAGTTCTGTTTTCTGACATTTAAGTCTCCGGAGTCCTGATGATATGTCAAAATGTCTTTCCATCAACGCGGCATTACTGCCAAGCTGCAGAATAATAAACCCAGCCAGCTTCATGGCACACACTCAATTCACACTCCTGAAGGCGGACCAAAGCCCTGACCTTAGCTATTCTCAGACGAGCCTCAAGACAGTGGCTTTGCTCTGGAGACTCTTCTAACATGTTAGCCTTTACCAGCGCCGGGGGCACCGGGAGATAAGGGAGGGGAAGAAGAAGAGGGCCGACGAGGGTGGGCAGCGAGGCAACATTGATTTGGTTTGTTGCAGAATAAAAGCTGAAGGGAATGTGGGAGTCTGCCTTAAATGTCACTAGACATCAAGTGTTCCCTTCTGTGCATCAGGGCAGCAGAGCGTGTTTTCACCCATTGATCAGCTGTCCGCAGCGCTTTACTTACACAACCCTAATCACTCATTGATCGATTTCCATCTATTTTTGTTGTGTTTTTCTTAACAACTGGGATTTTTACTGTCATTTTATTCTATTTTTATTGTTTGCTTTTTATCAGACTTTTCAATTCAGCCATGACTCAAATCTTGCATTTTAGTTATAAAGAATGAACCAATGATCATCACTTGAATCTCTGTGTCAAATTCTGCCCTCTGTCTGAAATGCTCTTTTCATTGATATTCACGACATTTTAGGGCACGGGAGATTTCTGTAATCATATATCAGACAACAGTGGGTCGCAGGATGAATCAAAGCTCAGTGAGGCCATCCATCACAGACTAAGCCCTGTCCACAACAAAGTGAACATAAACATTGCTAGCTTATTGTCATCTGCATTCGCTGTGGCGGCTGCATCAGTGTCAGTCACATCAGCCTCAGGGGAGATGGATTTCCAAATGTGTTAGACAGGAAACCTGTGGAAATACACAAATCCTCCCTTAGTGAGGAAACTTTTGAGGTGGACACACTATATTCTATATTTGTACAGACAGAGTTATATCTGTCAGATTTTGCGGCTGGGTGTAATTCAATTCATTTGTTTCTACTTTTGCACTCAATAAAACAACTCTGTATTCAACAATAAGCTAGAACTCTGGAAATCTAACTACAAAATGTCCTTGGAGGTCTGAGTGATTGATACTGAAGCATTCTAAACTCAAGTGGGGACATTGGCAGAGGCATGTTTATGAGAAATGTTTTTGTACACACAATAACAGCCTTATTGTGCCGCCCTCTGTTATTCCCTTGTCTCCGCCTGGCGCTGTGAAGCACGGCTAATTGTGAAGTTGTCAAGTGGTTGCCATGCAGAATAATTAAGTTATAATAATGAAGTTTCCCTTGTTTCTTTCTTCTCTCCATCTCTCTCTTTTCCACTCAGCCGGATATGGACTTGAGGGTAAATGGAGTTTCCATACCAACTGGGCAAGAACAAGGGCCACTTACTGAAAACTCAGGTGAGACACTCAAGTTCAAAACGTTATACTCAGACAAAAACACTCACTCAAATGACATTCATCTTGATATTTGAAGATGTGTCCTTTAAATGCACTATGGCTGGAGCTACATTTTACAGCATCAGGTTATATACTTGAAACTTAAACATTGCTCTTACGCCATTTTGCTACAAATGGTATGGGGACTTATCTAAGTGTCTGTGAAAAGTCAAATTCAGTGTGTGTGTGTGTGTGTTTCCAGACGAGCTGCCACACTCCCACAACAGCAGCTCCAACCTTGCAGATGTAATGGAGCAGATTAACAGCTCCTTCCCTGCATGCAGTCGTAAGTTTCTAACTCCTCCTCTCTTTGATCGTGTATTCCCTGCATCTGAAGGCAGATTTGTGTTTCGCCACAAGCACGCTGGTCAGCAGAAATAGTAGTGCTTGTCACTCCGTTGAACTGTTAATACTTCATCCTAGCAGGGAAAATTCATGTGCACTGTCTAGATGTGTGAATTATTTCAACCAAATGTTCCTAAGAGCCACCAAGACACCGTCAAATCACTTGTTTATTCCTCACAACAGTCCAATGCCAAAAGATATTCAGATTTTCATTGAAAATGAAAGAAAAACAAAAGCTACACATTAACAAGTGTAAAGCTTGAAGTGGAGAATGTTTGGCTCTTTTTCTTTTAACATTACTTAAGCAAATTAATCAAAACATTTACTGTAAATAGTTGCCAATTAATTGCTGTCAAATAATGAATGCACTAAACATTTCAACTAAAAATAATTGGTGGTTTTACCTCACACACTGCTGCTCCACATCTGTCTTTTTGCCTCAAACTGTCATTATACTTTGTTTGTGGGAGGTGTATGTATTGTGTGTGTGAGTGTTATGTATAAATGATAGTTGGAGCAGCTGTGCTCTCATCTGTAGTCATGAATTCAACAGTTCCTGCCTGTATTTCAATGAAGAGCGGTATATATAGTGTGCTTTTTAAAAAGTGCATCATTGTCTGTGCACCGCAGGTTCCTCTGTATGGTGACTTTGTGGTTTTGATTTGGTTGAAATGCCTTTTCAAACACATAGCTTTTAGACAGAGCCTTGAGGTTCTTTTGATTATTTAAATTTGGTATCTGAGATAATCAGGAAAAACCTCAGACACTCATTACTTTTTATAGCAGAATTTGAAAGGAATGGGAATGTTAATCAAAAGAAAAATAAATAAGAATGTTCAAATAGAGAGCTGGAGCCCCCTCGCTCCAATTGCATTCGAGTCAAACCTCCTATGAGGGCTTTAGTTAGAAATCCTTTGTAATTTGGCAGACGCCCCGGCATTATTAGCATTTGGATACTGCACAGCTTCGAGGAATATGTGGGAGGCAGAACATTTAGTGTAAACAGAAATGGACTGGGGAGTTCAAGTATTAAATCATGGTCTCTTTTCTTTGTTTCCCACAGCCTCGAGCCTCTCCTCAAGACCACAGGTAAGACGAGGTTCTTCTACACCTTTAAACACACACTAGTACCATAAATCTGTCTGTGTATTTCCAGCTTGTATGGAAGCTACTTTATTGTGTGTATTTGTACGTGTTTGAGTAATTGGGAAAGGTGAGAGAACTGTGAGCAGAGCTACATTTTAAAGGTAATTACAGCTGCTGCCACTAAAGTAGCCTCAAGGTAGCCTTCACCTGCCTCAGTCCTCCACATTTGGTGGGCTGTGAGAAAGAGACAGCTAATGGATCTCTCCTGAGGACCATTAGCTGCTCCTCTAATCCCCCAGTCTGAGGCCAAGGTGCATTTTGGGACTTAAGTGTGGTAAAAGCCATTGCCACTGACCCTTCTGCCGCTGTAATTTTTCACCCCGCTAGGCCTCTTTTCCTCTCACACTATTCTTTCCTTTCTCTCACCATATTTGTAGTCTGCTTGACAATTTGGCACACAGCTAATGCCTTTACTCGCCAGTTTGAGTGCTTATTTTCTATGAATCCATAAGTGGTGGCTTTTTCCCTTTGGTTCACTCTTTGATAGCCATTACATTTCAACGTATGGTTTCAGCGTGTCACAGCTCTAATTTGAATGAGTCAAGTTCATTATGACTCCATAACCACTTTGTATTCAGTTAACCTAAGAAATACATTGAACCAAACGTCCTTCATCTCCTCAGTTTCTTTTTACTGGTATTAAGTTTACTCATCCTTCCACTTTTTCCTTTTCTTATTATCCTTGACACCGTGTGTTACACTTTCGGTTGGTTCTCATACAGAGACATGGTTGAATTGGTTTGAATGCCTAATTCCATTACTGAGAAGACAGCAATGTTTTTTAAAATCTCCCCTGCATGTCATCCCGCCCACCTCCTCCCTTTTCTCCACACCAAGCTCCTAATGGACTGTAACTGGCTGGAGGGACTGCAGTCCATTTGCCAGCTTTCAAACCCCATCACTTTGTTCAAACCTCTGATATTTCTGCACAGTGATGTCTTGATGAAGAGAAATGAGGCGTGTTCGACCAAAAAAAAGACAAGAGCACTAACTTTCTACTTGAAAGGCGCACACCTACATCGTGTTGTTTTGTTGACTGATCTAACATGGTGATTAAATGTTTGTGTTCTTTGTTTCGCAGGTGATGTGAGGAGAGTCCCCACAGAGCTCGGCGTGTGTTAGTGTGCACACATGTGAGTGTGCGCAGTAAGTGTAGGGAGGAGACCATTCCCAAACAAACAATCCCCCCTGACCCTAAATCCCAAAGACGCACAGGACCAGACAACTTTACTACTTTTACCACCTTGTCTTGTACTATGCAAACTGTACATTTTATGAACTGTAGATTGTACCTGAACTTGGTTTAACATTTGTCTGTGATTTGTTTAGATATGCAGATGAGAACATGGACACGGGGCTTTGTATAGTAAAATATGCTTTTTATTTTATTTTCCTTCAGAGGGCAGTTTGAGATTTGTGTTTCTTTCTCGTTGATTTCTGCCCCGAATGGGAATCAAACTGTTACATTTTTGTGTCATTCCACTGCTTTGTACCCTCCAGCCCACAGTAGTAGTAGAAGGAGGTTTCCATGTTTGGGAGCACGCACAGTTCCTGAGTAATAACATCTAGTGGCTGAGAGGATCATTTTGAAGGCTGTGTCACCTACTCAAAGCATCTGTTTTGTTTTTGATCATGTAGCATGCTCAATGTCAAGTTCCCCTTTAAAGCATTGATATGCTGGCAGACTTTGTGTCAAATTCGATTTGTTCTGTAAACTTTACCCCTTCTGTGCCTATACAGTTTGTCATTCCACGTGTGGAAGACAGAGAAAAGATTTGATGAATGAAAGTGGGATTGTGTATAAAGAGAGAAACTCTGGAGAATAAAGATTTAAATCTAAGGTCGTTCTGTAATTGGATTTTTAAGAGGCCCACCGTCATTATGTAGAATAGTTTTTTTTTAAAGATATATGATCAGAAATCAGAGGAAAGCCATGATTGCCTTGCTACCTCAGACTCATAGACACAGTTTTGTTTTTGTGGTTTGTTAACTTGTTTAAAACATTGCAATCATTCACAGAACAAGATCAACCTGGTTTTAGCATTTGAAGCTTTAGCTTACTGTATTGGTGTACACTGCAATGAGGAGAAACCAAGTATAAAAGTTGCTATTACTGTACCAGAATGGGTCTGTGGCCTGCTGAAGCTAGCCCCCCGTAATGACGAGTATTACGTTCTCTGTTGTTGGTTTTCCACTGGCCTTCTAGCACTGGTCCCTCACTGCGTTGTGTTGTTGTGCTATATGCTATCCTGTAAAACTTGTGAGACTGAGCAACACTACTATAACCTCCTCTGACTGTAGACTAATGATGATGTTGGTGATGATTTTAATGATTCCAATCATGATGAGCCGTACCATGGCAGAACTGTGTCGCTTCTCCTGAGGTATGTTAAATAGATTGACCACACTACGTGTAATATGGCTACGTTTTATTCTAAATAAATCTTTTATAACAAGTATGCGTCCCCTCTGCTGTTATTTCCTTACTTACAGTCCGTTAATTTAATTGCAAGGACTATAAGGGTATGTTGAGGCTGTGAATATTTCAGGTAATATAGATGAATCCAAATTAATTTGACTGCTTGATTTGTTTTTATATGCAACACTTGCCGCGCATTTTAAGCCATTTCACACGCATACTCCTGCTATTAAGGATATAGGCATTGATGCTGCCAACTCCTCAGGCTCAACAAGCCAGGATTGTAGAATTACAATTTATCAAAGGAATTGATCACGCAGTGAGAGGTATCATTACTACATGTTTGCTGTGAGCATGCTGAGCTGTAATTGATAACTCAAAATGAGTAATGAAAGTTAATTAGCCTATTACTCCTGCCTTATAAACAACATGTTTTCTTCCATTTTAGCTCTAAAGGTTGTGTGATGTTCAATTAAAGAAACATACCTTGCTCTAACTTGGCCATGCTGTCGTTTGAGAATGGCTATAAATCAAATCTGCCTGCACAGGTTATTTCATGGTGTAAAATTAGCTCATTTTTGCAACCTGTCAGACTAAATGATGTCCCAACAGGAAATTATCTGTACTCTTGGGGCTACAGTTATTAGACCACACACAACTTGATTGGATGGATTTGTCTTTAAGCTGCATGAGCAAGTACTATTTTGTATAACCTTGTTCTCTCCAGTTCAGAAGAAGACTTAATTAGTGAAAATATCAACCCTGGGGTCATTTCCATGTTTTTTTTGTGCTGTGACATCTGTAGAAATTTGGCCCAAACTCACATGGTAACTTTTCCTTGCCAAGTGTTGTCCTAATAGCTCTCCCTATCGTCCATGGTCCGTCTGTTCCATAACACGCTTCAATAATGCTACAGTAGCCAAGTGGTAGTGCACCCTAATTGGATCTGGGGCTACTGTACATATTCTGACTCACATCCTCTTTGCTCCCTGAGGTGTTTTAATTAGTCTACCACTCCCATTTATGTCATGCCCTGAAGGAATAAGCTCGTTTGTAAAGGCGAGGAAGTTTGTTAAGTAACAAACTGGCATACCCTAGGGAGAGGTGGTACTTATTCCGGACTGGATCCCATTACAAAAAGAAGTGCACTGGTGTTGTTATTAATATGAATGTGACTAATAAGCTACATTTGAAGGAGGATTTGGTTTAATTACTATGAAAATCTAATTTGCTCATATGAAATGTAGTTAAAACAAGATTGCATAAATTATCAGCAATCTTTTCAAAGTACTTTAATCCTGCTCAGACGCAGCTGTCTGTTATTTAGTGCATTAGACTGTCAAGCCTTGTAGACTTGAGGTGCATTCTGCTTGCTCGACTGGGCAAGGATTAGTATACCTCAGTAAACACAATTCATTGGTGGATTATATGATAACGCTGTAGGTGAAATTAATTTTCCACCGAGGTTATTGGTACTGCTAGAGCTACAAAGCAGAGCAGTGCAGCCCTGAACTGGTAGGTATTAAAATATGCTTGTTAACATTTAAAGTCTCAAACAAACCAACTTTAACCAACAGCACACTGCACGCCATGTCCTCAATCTTAATCAGCAATAGCAGCCTCATGTGGCTATAATGCTCCTTACACACCAGTTATATACTAACAAACACAAAAGTTAAATGTATGAAGGAATTATGAGACAACTTTACTGAGGCAAAAACTATCAAATGTGGCTTGAGGAGGCAGTACACTCTGCTGTAACCTAAATTAAAAACAAAATAATCCTAACTCAAGCCTTATAACGACTTTTTGTTATTTCTTGCTCACAATGTAAGGATTTTGAGTCTATTTATAAACAGGTTCCTTAAACAAGAACATATTTAATTACTGTGCTTGTCACCAGGTAGGCGTACAACCTGGAATCTACACTCACTAAAGGCGTCAAGCTTCGGGCTAGATAATGTAGTTATTTTGTAACATGGTTGATTGAAAGCTTCCGGTCACTGTTGCGTCATCTTGGAATTTATATAATTGATTTACGGTACATGGAAGTACCATGGATGTATAATAAGAACCCACGTAGGCTACCCTTAACCCCTACGCGTTGGAAAAATGCGTTTTTGCATTACCGTTTTTTGACGGACATTTCTTTTTCTGCCTCATAAGTTGCTAAGGAAGGTTTCCCTTCATAAGTTTTAGAATGCTCTAGTATCTAAAAAGTGTGTACTGTTTACATTACAAAAAAAACCAGCGGAATCACCAGCACCTTGACTGTGGGATGTTTTTCTAAAGAAAGAGAAGGTAAAAGTGTAAAATAGTGCTATAAATGTTAGTTTTTTGTCCTAAGTGGCATAATGTGGTTCCGTTTTTACAACCTCCTTTGTTTATAATAGTATTTTGTCTTAGTATGCTATAGCTAGTTTTAAGATAGTGATACGCTAACGGCTAACAAGCAGTGGTGTAAGAAGTACTCAGGTCATGTAGGCTACTTATTAAGTTGCTGTTGACTTACTTAACATAGTTTTTTATTTATTTAAGCATACTAATTCCCCTTACTCTACTTTTCCTACAACTTGATTTTCCTCTTTGGATTTAAATGTCAGTTGTTTGGTGTACCGCTTCGTTCTGACTGGAGCCACCCAGTAACGGCTGGGTGAATTATTAGACATTTTGTACAGACATTCAAAATCCCCATTGGACGGCCTTGCCATTATAAGCATGCTGACACACTGACACAGCTGTAGCTCATTAGAGCCTGTGATGTTGCTGGAGGATCTTGTTTACTCTCATTCAGTGGTGGAAGAAGTATTCAGATTCTTTACTTAAAGGTGGGGTATGTAATTTATTTCAGAAACACTTTTTGTTATATTCCATGGAATGTTCTTAACATCCCGATAGCAATGAATATATTAAATGCTTTGACAATAAATACATAAAAAAAATTCATCTGTGGAAGCCGTAGCGCTGTAAAAAGCACGACCAATCATTTTAGCCGGCCCGGCTAAAATAACTGGATGGCCTACCTGCCGGTCAGCATTCCATCTGTGCACAAACTTATCTCGTGCCCTCATTGGTCATGTGCGCGTTCGTGTGTTTTGGAGGAGGGGCTCTGTAAGGAAGTCTGAAGGAAGAGGCAGATTTTTTTTGGTTGTGTACTTTCAAATTCTAGCGCACTCGAGCTGGTTTCTCCAAGATTACATTATACCCCACCTTTAAGTAAAAGTACAGAAGTATTATCAGCAAAATCTACTTAAAGTATGAGAAGTAAAGTAATTTTGCAAAATAAAATTGCCTCCATGTGGGATTTATTATCATCACATTATTAGATAATGTGATAATATTGTTGCATCAAGTAGCAAGTTTTTATACAAACAATGTTTTCCTTTTTGCTATAGGATAATTCAACTTTTTTTGTACCGTAAACATTTATTCCCCTAGTTTAGAAACACATTATGTTAAATGTTCTGACAGGTAGCTAAAGCTGTTAAAGGTCCCATGTCATGGCCATTTCTACTGATCATAATTCCATTGTTGAGGTATACTAAAATAAATGTATATTGTGCAATTTTCCAAACTCACATTGGTTTCTCATACAGCATCTCTGTATAGTATGTGTATTCACTCTCTGTCCTAAACGGCTTGTTGGAGCTCCTGCCCCCCCTCCCTGTGAGCCCAGTGGCCGTCTGCGAGACAGCGAGACACCGCGAAACTCAGCTTGGGCACACACACACACACGCAGCCTGGCTGGGAGTGTGTGTGTGTGCCCAGGCTGAGTTCCGCGGTGTCTCGCTGTCTCGCCGACCCCACACCAGTGAGCCAGTTCAGTGTCCCGCTCCTCGCAGCAGCGAACCTCGCAACGTGCATTGCTTTATGTGTGTCATGTCTTCTTAACCATAAACTATATAAAGAGTTCTTAACACACATTTTTAAACCTAACTTGTATTACAAAATACAAAATACGCCACTGGTGCATAATACTGCAAATTGTAAAAATATTACTTTTCAGAAATTATCATATTTTTTTAATTAAATTATCTATTATTTTGTGTGCATTCAATTGTTTATACGTGAGCTTACGTTGTTTGCTCAGTTTGCTAGAAACCTTTCTGAGAAGAGGTACAAATGTAGAAAAACTGTGTCTGAAAGCGCTCTGCTAATTTGTGTTTATTCAGATGAACCCCAACCAGGTGGCAGGACATCGGTGGCCCTTTGGTTTCTATCTCCAAACTTCAAGAAACACAGTTCTCATTCATAACACTCCGTTCGATGTCTCACTATGGGATGCGCCTCAACGCGTATGCATCAGAAGCATCAATCTCATTACGCCAATCCTGATTGGCTGGTGATCTTGACGACTACGTCAGGGAATCCACCCACCCTTTAAGTTGCTTGCGCTACGTCGCGGCGTCATTGAAACACCTCTTCTCGCTTCGGAGCACATCTCTAATAAAGAATATCAGTAGCCAGGCTAGCTTAACGGTCCACAGACTGAACCACAAAACTAACCTTCGGTCGCCGGACGCTTGCCGGCTACTTTTGCTTCGCACGGGAGTTTCTCATATTAACACACCAGTTAATATCGAAATCTGCCCTGCCGTTTTTTTCCACAAATAACGGTAAGGTTTTTGATTTTTCCCGCAAACAGTAACATACCTGTTGCTAGTTTGTCCCTCCACGCCGGCACCCCGGCTAACGAGGATGAATCCTTCTCTCCCTCACACCAGAGGAGACGGAGTTTCGGAGGCTCGGCTCTGCTGCTGCGGGCTCAAAATTTCGGGCACGGACTCACACCAGGTCTGCTCGTCCTGCCTCGGGCTGCAACATGCCCAGGAGGCTATCGACGCCCCCGGTGCGTGCGGGCACTGTGCCCGTTTTACCACCAAGCTGGGGCTCCCAACTGGACCTCACCGTGGTCCACCCGCGGAGGATGTCCTGGAGCTGGACTATGTGGAGGAGGATGAAGAGGATACCTCTTTCCTTTATCCGACTCGGACGAGGACGAAGATGACATCTTCGTCTCGTCTGCTCAGGCTGCCAAGCCGGAGGCCATGTCCGCTCCCCCAGGCGAAAGCGCCATCTCTGCCCCGCCTCAGCATGGACTTGCAGGCCGTGTGTCAACGCGCTGCCAGACTGGACATCCCTTGGCCTGAAGTAGCCAAGGAGACCTCCAGGTCTCGCTATGAGGGAAAGAACTTGCCCCAAGCCGCGAGGCTGACGAGGCAACTTCTCCCGGTGTTTCCAGAGCTGCTGGACGAGGTGTCTGTCTCGTGGAGAGACCGCCCTTTCAGCAGCAAGGCCCCAATCCAGGGAGCCTCCTCTCTGGACTTTGAGGGCATGGAGAAACTCGGCTTGCTCCGCATGCCTCCTATGGAGCCGCTTGTGGCAGCCCACCTCCAACCGCGGCTGTCTGCGGCTCCTAGCAGGAACCCCACACTGCCGACGAAAGCGGACCGGTTCCTGTCAGCGATGACCGAACGGGCTTACAAAGCGGCAGCTTTGTCCGTCAGGGCGCTCAATGTCTCCTCGATGCTAACCGCTTACCAGGCGGAGCTCTGTGTGGACATGACAGCTAAACCTGAACCGGCCGTGTGGGATGAGATCACAGCGATCACGGACATTTGCCTCCGCGTGCAGCGCTGTGCAGTCCAGGCCACGGGCAAGTCGCTGGGGATGATGGTGGTGCAGGAGAGAGCCAGGTGGCTTAACCTGACGAACCTCCCGGACCGGGAAAAGGAGGACGTATTGGACATGCCAATTGTCCCCGAGGGCATATTCGGCACCGCTCTGGCTTCCATGCAGCAGCGGTGTGAGGCCAAAAAGAAGGAGGATGAGGCTCTCCAGCTTTGCCTTCCCCGAAAGGCCCAGCCGCCACCTCCAACGGCCCCGCGACAGACCTTCACCCAGGCTGCCTCGCACCCTTCCCATTCAAGGTCCCGAGACGGCAAAAGCCACAGCCCGCCCGGGTCTCCCGCCCAGACACGAGGCGCGGACGAGCTGGCCAAGAAAGTCCCCGGTCCCGGCAGCAGCCGCACAGGCGCAGCCGGCCCAGACCTTCAGCCATCAGGAGGAAGAAGAAGAGGGCAGCCTGACAGCCTTCCCTCCTCTCCTCGGGGAAAGGGCTGGAGGTTCCCTGTTTTTCAGCCCTGGACCGTGTTCCGCACGTGTTCAAAGCCCATGTGTTTCCGGGGTGCAACCACGCCCCCGTCTTCCCGCCGCCTCGAGTGATGACGGAACGTCATCCTCCAGTTCGCGCCATGAGGGAGACAGACTTCACAACAAAGGCAGCAGTTTCCTGCTGTTCAAGTCGCACAAACACACACTTGGGTTTCAAATAAAATATTTTCCACTGTCGTTTCCAGGCTTAAAGCCAAGGGCGCAGTCAAAAATAATAAAAAGAAAAACAATGATAACAATAAACAGTCAGGTGACTGCTCCGCTTCTGAGAGTGGCTGTCGCCTCTCTCGGAAAGCGGACGGTGACCGGTCTGTGAACGCATCATCGCCGCGCGCATGCGCAGTGTCGACCGAGGTTGTCAGCCTGGGATGCCACCGTGTTCAGACACTAGAGGGCCCCATAACACAACCAATAAAGACACAGAGTGCAACAACAGAGAAATGATCACGTCTCCACTCGCTTTGAGGAGCGAAAGGTGGAAGATGCTCACATGCTCTGCTTGGGTTTTCAAGACGATATCACGGGGCTACAGACTCCAATTCGCTGTCACCCCCCTCACTTCTCGGGCATTGTGCAATCACAAGCCCGGGGAGCGTCGGCTCACATTCTAGAGCAGGAGATTCTCTCGCTACTAGAAAAGAAAGCCATATCCATTGTACCCTCCGACAGAGTCAGAGCGGCTTCTATTCCAAATACTTCCTCGTTCCCAAACGGGGAGGGAATGGAATTCGCCCTATCCTGGATTTAAGGGCTCTGAACAAGTATCTCAGAAAATACAAATTCCGGATGCTCACTCACACATCCTGCTGCGTCTCGTGCGTCAGGACGATTGGTTCACATCAATCGACCTGAAAGACGCGTATTTTCACATCCCAGTATATTATCCACACAGGAAATATCTGAGGTTCGCTTTTCAGGGTGTCTGTTACGAGTACAGAGTGCTTCCCTTCGGTCTGTCTCTCAGCCCACGGGTGTTTGTACGATGTACGGAGGCAGCAATAGCCCCGTTAAGACAACAGGGCATTCACCTGGCAACCTATTTAGACGACTGGCTCCTTCTTGCACAGTCGGAGCAGGAGGCTATTACGCAGACGAATACCCTCGTGAAACACCTGCTCGACCTGGGTTTGTAATAAACACAGAAAAGAGCATGTTGTCCCCAGCCCAGACTGTGCTCTTCCTGGGCTTACGTCTAAATTCGGTGCCCTTTACAGCCCGCCTGTCAGCGGAGAGAGTGAAAGCCTTCAGGGCTTGCCTCGCTCATTTCCAGCCACGCAAATATGTTCTCTTCAGATCACTGCGGTTACTGGGGCTCATGGCGTCAGCCATCCTGGTGGTACGACTGGGCCGCTTACACATGAGGGAATTTTCAGCACTGGTAGCTGCCCTCAGACTGGACCCCGTGCGTCATGGCGCGCGGAGAGTGATGGTCACTGTGGAATGCGTAATGGCACTGCGCCACTGGCTGCACCCGACTTTTCTAGTACGGGGCGTGCCTATGGGTGCTGTCCTATCGCGGAAAGTGGTCACCACGGACGCATGTCTGACGGGCTGGGGGGTATATACGAAGGTCGACCTGTGAGGGGTCTCTGGAGCAGAGACCTCCAACGGTCACACATAAATTATCTGGAGCTCTTAGCGGTGTTTCTCACCCTAAGACGCTTTCTGCCTTTTCTCAGGGGACATCATGTCCTCGTGAGGACAGACAACACGACCACAATATCGTATATAAACCGCCAAGGGGGTTTGCGTTCTCTCCAGTTACACATGCTGGCACGCAAACTGATCTTATGGAGCTGCGGACGTCTCCTCTCTCTGAGAGCGACGCACGTACCGGGAGTGATGAACCTCGGGGCAGATCTGCTGTCCAGGGGTGCACCACTATATGCAGACTGGACTCTACATCCAACGATTGTGAGTCAGCTGTGGGTGCGTTACGGCCGGGCCGCGGTAGATCTGTTCGCATCAAAAGAAAATGCTCAATGTCAGCTGTTCTTTTCAATGCGCGATCTAAACGCACCGTTAGGCGTGGACGCGCTCGCACACGTTTGGCCCCCGGTCCTTCTGTACGCGTTCCCACCCCTGGCTCTAATACCTCCAACTCTGGCCAGAGTGAGAGAACATCGCCACACACTGATCCTGATAGCTCCACACTGGCCTGCAATGTACTGGCTGGCGGAGATATATCAGCTGCTGTGCGGGCAGCCGTGGCAGCTCCCGTTACGCAGGGATATACTATCTCAGGCGGGGGGTTGATTTTTCACCCACACCCAGAGCGCCTGGCACTATGGGCCTGGCCCGTGAGTGGTATAATTTGAGTACAGTGGGGCTCCCTCAGAAGGTGATAAACACTATTCAGAGTGCAAGGGCTTCCTCCACCAGGTCTCTCTATGACTGTAAGTGGAGGGTGTTTGAGGAGTGGTGCCTTCAAAAGGGACACATCTCTTTTCAATGCCCTGTCGGTGTGATTCTATCATTTCTACAGGACCTGATTGATAAACACAGAGCTTTCTCTACGATTAAAGTGTACCTGGCTGCTATTGCCGCATGCCATGTGGGCTTTGAGGGAAAGACGGCTAGCCAACATCCCTTGGTCTGCCGTTTTATGAAAGGGGCTCGCAGGCTCCTCCCCGTTTCCAGGTCACTGGTGCCCCTGTGGGACTTGACAGTGGTTTTAGATGGGCTCGCTCGACCTCCATTTGAACCCCTGGAAGACGCTGACATGAAACACCTGTCACTGAAGACAGTGTTGTTACTGGCTCTGGCATCTGCCAAGCGAGTCAGTGACATTCACGCGCTCTCTGTGCATCCTTCATGTACTCAGTTTGCCCCGGGGCAAACGAGAGTGTTGCTGAAGCCCAACCCGGCCTTTGTGCCCAAGGTGGTTGGCTCATGCACCCCCATTGACCTTGAGGCATTTCCTTCACCGCTATGTTCCTCTGAAGAACAGCGGCCGAATTTGCTGTGCCCAGTTCGTGCTTTGCGCACCTATATGGACAGGTCAAAAGAGTTTCGATGCAATGACCAACTCTTTGTATCCTGGGCTAACCCTCATAAGGGCAAGCCCGTTACCAGGCAACGGCTCTCCCACTGGATTGTGGAGGCGATAGCTCTGGCTTATACGAGTCAGGGTTTGCAGGCACCAACGGGCCTGCGCGCTCATTCTACTCGTGGACTGGCTACATCCTGGGCTTTGTTCAAGGGTGTTTCCATTCAGGACATTTGTGCAGCAGCGAGCTGGTCCTCGCCGCTCACTTTTGTCCGCTTTTACAGACTAGATGTCTCTGCTCCAAGTGTGGCCCGTGCAGTGCTGGGCCCCGTGTTGGGACAGGGTTCTACCTGTTAAGTACTGTTTTGTGTTGGTGATTTTCGAGATAAGCATGTCTAGCAATACGGGAGTCTCAATATCCCATAGTGAGACATCGAACGGAGTGTTATGAATGAGAACTATAGGTTACTAACGTAACCCCAGTTCTCAGAGTAACATGAAGTGAGATGTCTCACCAGACGGCCCTTCTTGCTGAGGCGAAGCGAGAAGAGGTGCTTATTTTGAATGACGCTGCGACGTAGCGCAAGCTACTTAAAGGGTGGGTGGATTCCCTGACGTAGTCGTCAAGATCACCAGCCAATCAGGATTGGCGTAATGAGATTGATGCTTCTGATGCATACGCGTTGAGGCGCATCCCATAGTGAGACATCTCACTTCATGTTACTCTGAGAACTGGGGTTACGTTTGTAACCTATAGATTTTACTGCAAGGTGTTTAAGATCTGACCAACTTCACATAGACGCACAAGTAAGTAACCTCTTTGGTGCCTAAAAGGGAATCAGCTGGAAAATGTGGGGCCCTCACACAGAGCTTAACATGCAATGATGCAAAGACTGTCTTAAATCCTGTGATTCCCCCATTCCACATTTGTCTCCAATACCTCCTTTTAAGTATAGGTTAACTCATTGGCAACTTAATCTTTACCGTGACCCTGTAAGTACTGTTTTATATTCAGAGTGATTAAACTGCACTACAGTCCCTCTCTTACCCTGTGTATATGAGGCTCTCTAAGGATAACAGACACTGTCTTATTTATTTATTTGATTTGTCCTCTTGTCCTGATACTCATTTTAGCATCACCAACTGTGATCAGATTTTCTGTGCTGTGGGTATGAACAGACTGCATCTATTCCAGGCTTTGGCCATACGATCACAGCTGTCCACCAACCTACCATCCAGCCCATTTTTCTAGATAGGGTAGTGGTGCTAATGGTACTGGATGTTTATTTTTTCCCTGCCTCTGCCCGTTTTACATTCATGCATCAACACTGGCTGGCATGCAGTTTCGTTCGGCAGCTGTCCTCATTGATCAGATGCTTGGCAGGCAGCAACAGAGCTGGTGGTATGGGTGTTTTGGCGGGTAGCTGCCCCTGGCACAAAGCACGCGAAGAACAGATGTTTAGGAGGGCTGAGGCAGGACACTGCAGGACCTGTTTGGGGTAGGGGATACAGGCTGGACTCCAGAGAGATGGAGTCAGTGGAAGAGAGGAAGGGATGAGTACAAGGCAAGCAACCTAGAGAGGGGGAAAGCAAAAACAGCCCAGGAGAAGAATTCAGTTTTCATTATTGTTATTATGTCAGCAGTTGAACCTCTGTTATGCTTACACAGTGTTCCTCTATGTAAATGTTCCGGCTCAAACTAACTTGAGATACACTCGTAGCCTAATGAACCTCCAAGCCTCCCTTGCAGTACTTATCTACTTCAGTTTATTGTCCTCTGTACACTTCAGTTCTCAAGAATATGCTGATTGAGGGCACATGGTGAGATAGCATTAGCAGCATTTTATCTCTCTCTTTGACAGTTATTTTTAATTAGCAAACTGCCCCGGACCTTCCTCCGGCAGGTCATCGAACCAAGGTTTTCATTTTGGATGCTTTAGAGAATATTCTAGGCATTTGTCCCATATCAGCATTTTCTTCTGTGGGCTTTAAAAAATAAATAGGGGGGATAACCTGATCTATCAAATATATACTTTCTTAAATCATTGTTATCTTCTTCACTAAAAGCCTGCCTTAGTATGACCCATTACATCTATAGCTTTTCAAATGTTGACCCTCTAATGTTACTCAGCCCATCTTTATCTTTTAATGTTAAAAATTCTTCTTTTAAATGTATATGTTTTCAATTTTTATAATTATCATAACTCTCCCCTTTTCTTTTTTCCTCTTTTTTCCAAGTCACATGCCTCCTTTAAACTCTTATGTAAGGACAGTCATAAGCACCAAATAATTTGCTAGCATCTGTCGTCCCTCTTCACACTTATATGGCCATCATATATAGTGTATAAAATAAACAATATATAAAAACAGATACTCTACACATGCACTTGTGGTGTTGCAGTTCACCCATTTCCATGGCCCTTCTCTCCAAATCCCGAAAGCTTACTGTAGCAAGCCTTTCAGGACTAAATGTCCCTCACCTCTTTGTGACTCATTCATGAGGTCTGCTGGTCAGGGCCAAGGACTAATAAAGGAAGACAAACTGAAATAGGTGTTTCTGAAATTAGAGCAGTGGAAAGTGTGCAGGGAATCAGTCAGTATCTTCCCAGTTTCATTACAGCATGGATCATTAGCCGCAGACAGGTCATTGTCATTCCTGGTCACGATGTTTAGAGCCTGCTGCCACGATACGAGTATGAACCAATCAGGCTGCTCGCAAACACACAGCACAGGCACTAATCAAATTTGATGTGCTTTTTGTATTGGCTGAAAGCTTTCTGGAAAATATGAAATAGACCTTCGTTGTGTTGTGTACGGGAAAACATAAATAGTAACCACATTACCCACCTCCATGTTATGTGTCTTGCAGTTTGATTAGCATATTTCCCTGTATCTGTGAGTCGGAAAGATGTCCCAGGTGTTTATTTCCTCACAGCCTTTACTTTCATAACAAACCATCTGCTGCAGGAGAATCTAATGGCCGTCACACTGATGTGTTGTGGGTGATACACCACAACATTTTGTCACCATCCTGCTAATTGTAAATGAGAAACACTTACACACACTGAATTGTTCAATGATTCGCTTTGGCAATGATGCTCAAAGCCAAGTTTGGCATATTGAATAGAGAAATATACCGGGGTTTCCATTAGAAAACATTGCTGCTCCACGCGTCTTGGAAGATTTGAATATCTTGGACAAATACGAGCCATACGAGTCAGGTATTATTTGTTTTTATTAAGATTCAAAACACTTGATAGGCTATATAAAAAGGATGTCATCAAGGCATATACATAAAATATTTTCGGTTTGCTGAGCGGCTGCAACATCACATTGTAATATGAGTAAAGCAGTTTCCTCCAAGATATAGGAGAACAGGTTGAATTTTAGATGAGTGACTAAAAGAAAGAAAAGGATTTGTCAGGAGCTATGATTTTGAATCATCTCTCTGTAATGATGGTTGTTTAGTATGCATCATTTGTTTTTATGTTTAAATGAGGCTGAACTTTTGGCATGCTGAATGTTTGTGCAGGCTCATTGTCACTCTCATCATATTTCCCAAACAAAAATGAGTGAAACTCTGGCCTACATTTTGTTTTTCATGTCTATCAATGCAATGCAAGCCAGGTGCAGATACACATTCACATTGGAGGATGTGTATGAAATCAGTATCTGAATCTTAACTGTCTTCATAATTGTTCTAGTAAACCCATATTGTAATGTTTATTCTTGACTATACATGCACACAGTACAGCTTTATCAAAAGTAACATAAGATAGACTTTATGGAGAGGTGAGACAATTGTATCTGCAGTACAAAATTACAGCAACAAATAGGCAACAAATACATGTATCCATCAACTTCACACGCCCCTCTACACGTGCTTTACAGAAAAAGTAGGGCGTGAAATGTATAAGAGATAATACTGGATTATTGATAGTAACAAGTAACAAAGGGATAGTGGTTAGGCTGGTGCATCATCTGTATTTTTTAGATCGTCCTATCATCATTATGTTTGATTGCAGTGACCTGAACATGATTGGCATTGAGGGCTCATCTAGGATCTCGGTGTACAACCACCTGAACAGTATTTAACAAAAGACAAATTATAGTATGATATGCACTGGAGGAAATAATAAAATGATTGAAATGCTGAATTCCATTTAGCTGCTTTGGTCCAGGGTGCCGGTAAAGTGCAACACAACACCAGCTCAGCGTTAGAACAGAAGACGGTAAATATTTAATGATCTGAATGAAAGCCTTTCCATACAATGACATGTCTTACAGAGCACAGTGCAAAGCTTGTGCCTGGAAAAAAAACATTGTCTTTTTCAAATCTCAATGCGCATCTGTTGCCAGTTATTTAAAGTCAACATAGGCACAGTTTTTCATGCTGATGTTCATTACGTTCTTCATTATACTCCTGCCTGGTTAACGTTCCCTTTCTCTAAACCCGAGTAGAGAGCCGACAGCAGGAGGAGCTTTCTGTCAGATTATTAAAGGTACCAGCATGCAGAAAATACACTGTAGGAAGAAGTGCTTAGGCCGTTTCCTCATATCTTGTTCTAAATCTGAAACATGTAAGTAGGACGAATCCTGTGTATTATCACAGAAGAGTAAATAGGGTTTATGAATAATTCATAAAAACCTGACTCATCGCAAACATAAATAAATCAGTCTGGACATCAGCAATAGGCAATCGTCCCTTTAATCCTCGGTAATCATGGATCTCCAAAACCCTAATAAATGTGATGGCACAAACTCAAATAAACATGGATGGTAGTCTTTGCATAGAGATTAGCAGTTTCTCAAAGATAATGTGTGAAGCCAACACTCTGATACCCTCATCGTACATGCGTATCATATTCTTTTGACAAATGATCAAAACACAACTCAATAAAGCCTTTAAAGAGCCTGTCAAAGTCAGCAGGCAGGTTGACGGGAGGAAGGGGAGACAGCATGTGTCAAAGGAACAGGGACCACCCGAGAAAGATGCCAGTGCAAATGTAGGAGGGATATTTGGATGGCTGTGTGTGGTTGTGTAAAGCTGTGCATATTGTTTTAATATCATCTTAAAACTTCTTAATGCAGTTTGACTAAGCTTGAAAATGGTGGTCCCCCTATCAAGGACTAACGTCATGCCCAGGTGGATCCCATTGGTAACACGCCTATTGGTTCTATTTAAGACTTTTTGCACGAGATTCATTGTTCTTTAGTCAAAGAAAAAGGAGTTTCTTCCTCAATGAATTGTCTAGTTGACTAGTATTTTGGAGAAGTAGATAAATACTGCTAAAATGCAGTATTAGCGAACGCCCTATTGGGAGAACTTTTGAACTTGACAGCTCGAGCAAAAGAAGGAAAGGAAATCAATTGAAGACAGACACAGTGCAAAACCAAAGAGGAATGCAAAAAGAAAACAGGAAAAGACGTAGCAATAATTCTACGGTATAAGCAAAATAAAATAAAGTTGCTCAAGAGAAAGGAAAGGTAAGCAGAGAATCAAGCTGTCAGCTGGTGGCAGCCCCTTCTGATTCAGTCTATCGTAATCAGTTTTATTGTGAATAACTTAATACTGAATCACTTGTGATTCATATTCCTCACTCCTATTCTTGGCTTTGTAATACAGATTATGAGCTGAAACAGATAGTCTTCGGTTTCAGCTTTAAATAACAATTGAAGGAGTATTGCTTTCAATTATCTGCTAGTGAGTACGGGAGCTATCCATCAGCGGCCTTCGTTGTTCTCATTTCCCCTAATTGGCCTTTTCAGTGGCTGCGGTTTGAAGTGACGCCGTCTCTTGTGCAACCTGAGATGCAAAACATCTTTCTATTTTTGTCTTTGTGTTCTCCCTCTTTTTTCCTGATCATCGTCTACCTACTCTGCAGATATCGCCCAGCTTGATGTATTGCTCACAGTTCAATTCAATCTCACTCACTATTCTAGGCCAGCATGCATCTTCCATTGAGCATCTGGATTAAGTGTTGCCAAACTTTTTCTCAATGAGTTTCAATTTACGAAGATGAAGACACAATTGGTGTGCCGCGAGCATTTCTTGGATATGTTTTTTTCAACTTCTGCTTTGAGAGTAAGTCACTCTATTATGTTATCATTTGCAACGATTAATAGTGATAGGCAAGCTAGTTTGAATATGTAGCGAGCTAAGCTAGGGCATGGTAAAATAAGTTAAATGTTTAGTACCACCCCACATATGACCAGTGTCCGTCTTGTCAATGATTTTATCAAGTTTTCAATCTTTTATAATGATCCTCCTGCATCCCTCTGTCTCCCAGTGTTACTTTGTAGTGAGTTCAACAACCTACAATGGGCTCGTAATATCTATTCACTCTACTGTAGTTTCCCTAAATTCCCATCTTATTCGCACATTCAAAGCCTTTTTGTCATTTGTATCCATCAGGTGTACTCTAACACACAATAAAGCCCCTTTTAAGCTCTCTTTTGCTTTACATTTCTTTGTTTAGTAACAAGTAAACAAATAAATACATATTTTCATATGGGTATTTTCACAATTTCACTTAGTAAAGCCTTTCTTTTTTCTAAGCAAAATAACCCTCCCTCTTCAAATATGGTGAAATAAAGCTGAAAACAATCCGGCTTTAGTCCCTTTTTATGTTTCCCTGTAGCTCCTTTCTATTGCTGTAGTCTTAATGAGAATTAGCTAGAAATCAGGCTTCTGTGTGTGATACAGACTGCATTTGAAAAGCAGGTTTTTCTTTCACAGGAATAAGCCCGGGATGACATGAAGCACCTTGTTTTTCTTCCCAAATCCGCAGGTGAACAATGGAAGCACTGTGCACTGGCGTGAGCCGTACCAGAGCTGCCAGCCTTGTCTTTCCGTTCACAAACTGATTTCTGCTGTCGAGGGACAAGCCCAAGTGCAATAGTGGAGCAAAAAGCTTAATACAACAAAAACAGTTTGCTGCCTGACGATCAGCAGTGTGAACACATTTACACTATGCCTGGCTGTGAGGAGGTGAATGTTTCAAAGTGTATTTACTGATACACACGTGTGTTCAGTTCCATTATCTTATATGTTGTTTGCCTTGATGCGACGCAGAGATTGATTTAGCTGTTTGTAGCCGTGCGCCGAGTGAATTATAAGTTTATAGCTTTGGGGTTTGTGAGTTCTTCTCTGCGAGATATGTCTTCAGCATTTCCATTAACTTTTGAAAACAACATCTGCTTTGGAGAATTCCTTGTCAAGCTCTTATCCTGAAGCAGCGAAGAGGCCCGAAGGACCTTTACTATGGGCTCCTGCTGCCACTGATCAGTCATAATGCACTACTTTGGGACTGGGGGAATTTACAAAATGACAAACACTGACAACTGAGAAGTTTCTTGACACGTGTTTGTGTGCGAGGAGATTTTTTAGACGAAAGTTTGAACTGACAAATATCTCTAACTCCAGCTAAGGCTTCCTTGTCCCTTAGACATGGAATCCTAGGGAGGGTTCTCGGAACATGATTTCAGCTTAGTAATTAAAATCAAGTAATGAAGCAAACCAGAGGCTAAATGACTATAAAGGTTAATCATCTGTTCAATAGCTAGAAGGTCAGACTTTGTGTACTTTGGATTATGTGAAATATGAAGTGTGTGCAGGCTGCTAAAATCACTTGTGTGCTGACATGCAACTAATGGACATGTTCAGTGTGAGCTCTGACGAGCATTGTCGATTAAAGGTTAATTGTTAATTATCACAATGCGTGGCAGAAACACCAATAGCATAGCAGGAAGGAAGCAAATATTGTTTATGACCTTGAGACCGTTTCTAGAGTGAGCTGAAAGGAGGGAATACATGGAGAAAGTGCCTGCAGTTTCTAAACTGTTTTTGTGTTCAGAGAGTCTTTTTCCGTCTGTATGCTGATTACCATGCGGCCTTTGTGCCTGTGTGCAAACCTACTGTAGGGTAAAGGATTGCAGGTGAATAAGCCGGTCCTGAGAGTCTTATTGGAAAACATTGCTGCAATCACCTAATGTTCCATATCTGTCCCCTACAATAAATAAATCTCTCCTTTTCTCTTTTCATTTCTCTTACTCCCACAACCTGTAAGAGCTGTATGTATTCTCTTGAAATGGTGTTAATCTCTCTCCTACATTTCCCACATCTCTCGCTGGGATTTTTTTTCCTTTCCTCCCTCTCTGTCATTGCACCACTTACTCATTATGCCTCTCTCTCTTGCTCCCACTTGCTCCTAGAGCACAAAACACTATAGAGATTATCTTAGTTTATTCGTTTGAGGCCAAGAAGGTTGCAACCGTATTCAGTTTACCAAACCGCCACACTTTGGAGGACATTTGAATGTTTCTATGATAGTCTGCATCTATCCAATGTGCCCTGTTAATGTCTTCACAACTGTTTAAAGTACTCATTTCCTAAAATGATCCTCCATTTCCACGACTATAAACACATAACCAAAGGAACAATCCATCTGCTCTGGCCAAAAGCTACAAAAAGGCTTTGAATGTGCAACTTGCTTGACTCACATACAAAAACAACCTAACCATATAAACTTACTGTATAGCTTATACATTTAGCTTTGTCTTCAGTTAATACAAACACAATCTAACATGCGCACTATACTGTAATAAGAGGGATGATTATTACATTTGCAGTTATCTACTTTAGGTGTTATAAATATCTAGTCCTTCTTTATTTTTGTATTCATCTTTCTCGTGCCTGATGGCGAGTGAGAGCAGTCTTTTAACGATACATCATGAAAAAGTCTCCATATACATCATATCCACCACGCCAGGGAAGAAGTCTTGATTGAGGGGTTGATTGATTTGTTGTACGGACCTGTGAGGACTTGCCAGCGGCCTTTACTGGCGAGTAAATGAGAGGAATATTCTGACAAGAAACTGAACCACATGCGTTAGCTGGAATTTGTAACTGGCACAATCAAAGCCTAATGACAGCGTGTCATGTGTCCCGCGAATAACGGCTGTTAAATTCACTTGAAACAGAAGAAAAGTGAAACGATACATTGGCTTTAATGCTTGAATGTGTGAGACAGATTGTGAGCTCTTTAGTTGAATAACATCCTCATTGCTTCCACAATATTCCACAGATTTACCTCTTCATCATGAAAGCTCTTAACCTCGATTTCTAAACAAAAACCTGGGTAAATCCCCCTGAACAGCTCTGTGTGGAAGATGCCAGTTGCCATAACATGCTCACAGCGTAGGGTCAGTATTGATTTAGGCTAATCCCTCCCCTATGCACAGGCTGATCTCCTCCTGACACTGTACAAACCGCTGTGTACCAAAGACAACCGAATGGATCTGAAAGCCCAGGTGAAATCAAACAGACCAGCAGCTAACACTGATCTGTGCTAATCCGGCCAATGAGTGTAAGAGCAGGTTGTCATAGTGTCGCCTGGTATTCTGGGATACAAAGGATAGCTTTTGTTGAATGACTAGCAGTGTGAAAATGGACTGCATTTATAACGCTTTTCTTAAAGCACTTACATACAAGTCACCCATTCATACACATAATACAGAGGCAGAGGCTACGAAATCAAAGTGCCACCTGCTCATTGAAACTAACATGCCATCGGGAGCAATGTGGGGTTAAGTATCTTGCCCAGGACACACCGACAAGTTGATTGCAGGGGCTGGGGATCGAACCCGCAACCTTTTAATTTGTCAAAAAACGTTCTACCTCCTAAACATGAGGATTTCAGGCCTTTTCTGTATTTTTTAAAGTATTTCACCGATCAGTTCTTGCCAAACATTGAAGATCTGATAACTGGAGAATGTGCTGTATGTAAGATTTCATGTGGTTGTGTATATTCACATACAGAAAAAATCAATTGAGACACATGCTTATATCTGTTTTAATGTTTTATTGTACCTTCCCTCTTGCTAGCCACCACATGACAAATTCTGATCTTTCATCTCTGAGCCACCCCCCAAGGGAAGGGGAGCTGTCTTTGCCCTTTGCACGGGGCATTGTGTTGACCGGTGGTCTTTACACTGCAGCGTGAAAATCTGCACACCGTGTGTTAGTGTACTGTTTTTGTTTTCCAGCACAGGGATAAGCCCAGTGTGTGATGTGTGCTGGGCGGCTGGAAACCTGCTGCTTTATGTTGCTGCTTTTTTAACAACGGTTTCATGCTAATGATTTCAGTTGGAAAAGATAAATTGATGTTACACAATCCTCCGTTTCCCCCACACGCCTCATTTCTCTCGAGCAGAAGTGTGTCTGTAAACTAATTAGTGATTGTTGAGGGTTGCTTTCTTTCTGAGTGTGGGTGTGGGTATATGTACCACATAAGTGGGTAGATGCATGCTAAGCTTATGTGAGCTTAGAGTGCTGAGGGCCACAGAAAACACTAGTGGTGTTTTTCATCGCATTTCACTTTATAATCATGTATATTAGGGTTCTATTTGTGTGGGAGCAAATATATCACACACATCATTTTCAATAGCTTTCATGTCATGTGACCCAATCCATACATATTACTACTATAAGAGACACATATTTTTATTGTTTTTTCTAGATTCTTCTATTTTACAAATTATTGTCATCATCATTCATCTGTTTCCTCACATATGTTCGAGAGTGTTGAGTTAATTTATTTTGACAATCTAACAATTGCATCATAACATTCTTTAAATGTAAATGCTTCATTCACTCATTGCAGGTTGATGTGAGGTTTGAGGGTCTTCAAACTGAGCAAGGCCTTTGGGTCTTCCACTCACCAACTTGGCCAAATCCATTTATAATCTTCATATTCACACACACACACACACACAGACTCGAGGCAGAGACATATTGAATGCCCTTTTCTTTGCTCTCCCAAGATTACCTGTCAGGCTTGTCATGGTTGGCTGATGTGGACATTGTTTCAATTCTTTTTTTATTATGTGGTATGTGCGTGTGTTGTGTGTGTGTTTGTGTGTGTTTGCGTGTGTTCAGTCACTGCAGCAATCATGGTGAGGTGACATTTTTTATCTACATCTTCAGACAAGCACCCTGGAGCTCCCTTGGTTACAGACCATGCATGGATCCTACCATTGTATGTCCTAGCCTGGTGATAGTGCACAGCAACAGACATCTCTTGAGACATCTCGCGGTGCATTGTATAAACAATAGCATTCCCAACTGTTTATCCCTCAAACCAGACTGTTTTCTATCTCATGCTTGAATGCACAGCAAACAAGCAAACCTTCTTAAACAGATGAGTTATATATTCTGCTTAAAGAAAGTATGTGCTGGGTTTAGTAGCGTACCAGACAGTTTCAGCTACCTGAAACAAGTCTTCACGTCAGCCAAAGCACTCTAGTCAAGAGGAAGAAAGACACTTGAACTTGCTCCGCTCTTTTTACATTTCCTATTGAATACATATTATGATAAAACACGGACAAGATAAGAAGAAATCATCATAATGGTACATTTATCCTGAGAGAAGATATTCTTTGTCTTTCCAGTCGGAGGAGGAAATGTTTCATAACAATTTCATAGGAAAACAGGAGGGGAAGATTTTAGTATTTTCCAAACTATTATCTGGATTGCCTCAATATAACAAATTATCTTTTGAGAGCCTCAATACAAATGTTGATGGCGATGGCAGCTTTTTAGATTGGAGAAAGAGCCCAGGGCACACAGCTTGCCTTAGCGATCCAATTTACTTTCATGGATGAGGGCCAAAAAACATCATTGCCACTTATTGCCTGTTCGGTATGTATCTTCTTTTTGGATTCTCCAAGCTCTTTTACGCAACAAACTATTCATCTGCAGGGTAGCGGTTTCAGGCTTTGTGGATGCTTGGATACCAGAAAGATCAATCAATCCAAATTCCCTTCTTCTATTCTGGTGTCACTGCAATCATACTTCATTTACTTATTACATATCTTACTCTTATTTGGCATGCAGCGTCAATGACAGAGGCCATGAACAGAGTGGCCTCAATCACAATATCATTCAAAATGATATTCTTGCGAACTTAGTTTTTATTCGTTGTTTTTTAAGGTACAAAATGCACTGAGTTTACTGGACCTATTATCTATCTGGCAGCTACAGTACATATCATTTCTAAATAAAGATTTAAAGAGCAATTACTCCCAAAAACAAAGCAAACAAAAACAATAGTACTCATGTCAACAACTAAGAGCATATCTTTTTTCTCAAAGCCACCTAAAAGTAAACCAGCAGACTTATCAAATATCTGATCAAAGAGTTGTTCAGTGAGTTGTTACGTACAGTGAGGAATAACCTACAGTATCATTAGTTTGTCACCCTTTCCAACAATTATTTAAAAATGTTGTGTCTCTATTGTCCTGCTGCCTTTCGTCAGATATCAAGCTAATGTTGCCATCCTATTTGCTGACAATGTAAGCAAGCCTTTACTCACCAGCAGAGAGAAGCCATTGTATTTGAGAAAGGGATTTATTTCTCTTCTTTGGCAGTACACAGAATACATTAACCCACCAATAACTAGGTTACAATGTCTCATAGCTTTTTCTAGACTTACAGTCACAAAATTACTTTATTTCTGGCTTCTGCTGTTTGCCATTTTTACTCTAAAGGGGGTACCATGCGAAAGATCATCCTGTTTAAAGGAGTTGACATTGCACACCTTCAAAGGCTCTCTCTCTCTTTTTACTGGAAACCCTCCTGTAATGCTGGTTTATACGGCAATATACAGTCTAGTGGGTGTAGTCCGTTCAAACTCTTTACTATTAATGGGGCGTAAGCACTACCATAAATTGCAGGTCAATGATGCTACAGTATGCAGTTTGCACTGTGCACATGCAGTTGTTGTCCCACAAAATACAACAACTATTAGACCTCCAAGCATAAGAAAGAAGTCAAATACTGTAGTGACTTTATGAAAAGCTTAGTTAGGTATCAGTTTGATTCTTTCCTTTCAAATCAGATCAAGTTTTATTTATATAGCACATTTTTAAACGATTTTTGGTCGAGCCAAAGTGCTGTACATATAATAAAAAGTACCCTACAGTAAAGACATTTTACAGCAAATTCAACAGCACAGTTTGTGCAGAATATCAGTATGAGAAAAACGACACCCTCTGTCCTTAGACCCTCACATCGTACAAGGAAAAACTTCCAGAGAAAAACCCACAGTTTAAAGGGAAAAATGGGAGAAACCTCAGGGAGAGCAACAGAGGAGGGATCCCTCTCCCAGGACGGACAGACGTGCAATAGATGCCGTGTGTAAATCGAAGAGATAATACATTTTACAGCATAGGTGTTTCAGAATCAATTTGTACCCCTTTATGAGTTAGATAGATTGCTTCCATTTAATGTCATGAATAAGTTATTGAAATCTTTGCTGCTGTGAAGGGAAATTATGAGGAAATTGAATTAATACGAGAATACACATACAAAAACACATTTTTAATTCAGTCTATTGTGTTTCTGAGTCATCCAGCTCCTTCTAGGTCATGTCTAACCGGCTAATTATAAAATGTGATAGGTCTCTTCTTTGACAGCCCCGAGGCCTCTGAAGACAGGAAGGAGGAACTAATAACAATAACTATAGTGCACTCTTTGGATATTGTTGTAGCATTTCTCTGCCATTTTTTGGGCTGCATGCAAACGGCTGCCAGCATCTACCTTGTAAACAGACAGAAATCGTTTTTTTATGCCATCTTTGGACAATTTAATCAGACCTGCCCAAATATGGCCAACTACGACCACACACCCCCCTTCCCGTGGTGTCTGTGCGCGGATGAAGCGAGGCGGGGAAATAACGTCTGGTAAAGGTTTCACAAACAAAATGAAATATTATCACGGCAAATTGGAGCGAATTGCAAGACCAGGACTACATTAGAATGCCTAACTCATCTCTCTTGAAGTACTTACATTATCACAGATGTCCTATTCTCCCTCCATCTCCAAATAAAGTCAGTCTCACTCCCTGTGCGAATCATTTTGGGGATGCTTTCACACTCACTGATCCATATCGTGCTGAAACAGTTTTCTGAGAAATGATGTGAGAGGAACACAAAATGCCAGCAAGAGGCATGTACAGTTCACAAGGGTGGCTAAGCCAATAATAAACTGAGCTGCTAAACGTGACCCCAGCAACAACAAATGTGCTGGAGACAATAAAAGTGTATCTGTTTTAGGGTACAACATGATGGGTACAATTTTTCTATGATTTGTTAAACCTAACGTTCAGTACCAGTGCCAAGTTGTGTCAGTAACTTGCACAACCAATTATGATATATATATATATTGTTTTCTTGTTGGCAATTATGGCAATAATGTATAGCTGTAGCTATATTTTTTAAAAATAACTTCAACACAGTTCAGTTTTCCTTTTTTTTTTGCAACAACAAAAGCGACAGCAGATGATGGCTGAGGGAAGTAGGGGGGTTTAACAAATGACAGGCTTTCCCCTAACAATATAAAATGTATAGAAATGTACAGAGGCCAGTAGGTACCAGGTTTAAATATTTCTTTACACATTAAGATTTAAATGTATCACTCATTAATCCTAAAATGACCTGAGCGACCAGACAATTCTCTGCATTTTTGCAATATATAAGCCATGTGTCTAAGAAATTAAATGAGGAATATTAAAACAAATATATTATGCTTAGACCAAGAATTATGGAATTGTACGTTTTTTCCAGAACGGGGCATGTTTTTATTTTGAATCCCAACCACATTTAAAAACAAGGCCTATAGCTTAACAGACCGGAAAAAAAGGTTCACCATTATCGGGCTCCACAGAGTAGCATTTTGTGGTGAATGCACCTTGTGTTCAGGACTGTCTGCACAGAAATTATTTTTGTTGCCCTGAGTTCATGTTTACCTGCAGGGTAAAAGCAGACCTAGAGTTTAACTTAAAGATATGTTTTTTTATTGCGACTGA
Organism: Dissostichus eleginoides; assembly: GCA_031216635.1. Taxonomy (NCBI): domain Eukaryota; kingdom Metazoa; phylum Chordata; class Actinopteri; order Perciformes; family Nototheniidae; genus Dissostichus; species Dissostichus eleginoides. The sequence goes on along the minus strand of CM062281.1, from coordinate 18,255,897 downwards.
CTGGTTGAATTGCTTATCTCGTCTGAAAAAAAGGGATGCTTTTATTGTAAAGGTCATTTACTGCCAGCATAGCTATTAAATATCACTGAACCATGGTCTTTTCCATTATTACATCAACAAAACTTAATACACACGTACACACTGCTGAATCAGAAATAGCATAGACACATCATGTCCATTGCAGTCACATCTGGAACTAATGTACTAGAGTCTGCATGGAAAATGTCAGTGTAAGAAGGTACTAAAGGAAACACATTAGCCAGGCCTTTCTGCTGATGAATATAACAACAGAGTGCAAGAGATAGGAAGAGGGCAGATAGAATTGGAAGTGTAAACACTGAAGATCATAAATTGAGAAATTGGGGAAAACAGTTCCTGCAGAAAATGGCTGGAGGTGCCGATTATGCAGGAGAGAGGAGCTGTGTGTCTCTATCACTGCGTCAGGGTTGAACAGTAAAGGACTGAAGGGAAAGAATGATTGTGTTTCTTCATCACCGCACTTCCTGTCTGTCCCCATGTGTCAGAACTCTTTGTACTACATTGAGCGTGTGACTCTCAGCTTGTCCTGTCACAGTAAATCTTAAACCCTTTAATCATATGAACTCAGGAGAATGTCTGGAGAATCAGGTTTTGACAATGTCCCCAGTTCCCTTTCATCGGTGAAGCACACAGGAGAACACTGTCTCTGTCAGCTTTCTTACTTACTGGAAATACTCCATTTTGTTTAAGCACGGGGGGGCACCAGTATAGAGCATGCAGGAGGTGGGATGTGGCGCACATTACAACACTGTCAACTTTTTTTTTTGGACAATTAAAACATCTGCCTTTTCCTTGTTGGCATCTTTGTGTAAATGATGCTTTTTCTTGCCCCTATGGGAGTAGCTCTATTCATACATGCTCCATTGAACATTGCAGAGGTACCATATTTCATGGTTACACACAGTGCATGTTTGAAAGGGGCTTTAGTTTGTTTCTCAGCAAATGTTCTTAAAAATGTTACAAATGTAATCATTAGTGAAACAGAAAAGAAACAAGATACCCGTGCACCCACACACACAGACTCTCAGATTTGCAACCCACTCAATGCCTCATGCGGATGTGTGAAGGGGATAACCTCTGCTCTATCGGTTAACTTTCATTCCCGTGCTTATCTTCTCTTAATGAACACAGCTACCTGTTAAATCCTGACAAATGGACACTAGGTCACCTAACGAACACGGAGCCACTTCTATTAACATCTACACCTAGCTAATGCTAATGGGAAGAGCACTTTAATGAGGGTCGTCTTGACGTATTACAGAATGTTTTGCTGCATCTACTGCATGGTACAGAATTGAAAACAAGGCTCACGTTAAGCCTGCTCCCTTTTTATGTTCCTATCAATTGTATTTATGGTGTATAAAAAGCTCTTTTTCATGCCACACCACTTTGACATTCTCTCCTCTGCCTATTATAATGAGTCGCATGCCTGCTTGAGAAATGTTAAATGGCCCATGCTGATGTAACAGGTTCAATTACTGCATGAGATGCCCAAACTGAATACTAAAAAGACCATTTACTCACAAGATGAGTGAGAATTACTTTACAAGAAAGAAATCAATGTATGTCATTTATACCTGATCTGCGATATGCAGCATTTCCAAATGAACCAATTTACTCTAATGCTCGAATCTGAAGTCAAACCTGCATATCAAACCATTTTCAAACTGTGCGCCTCCACACAGAGCTTTGACCTGCACAATTATTTAAGGTGGATGGATTCAAAAAGCCTTCAGAGGAAAGTGGCACAGGCTTTAAGCAGAGAGGGCAATCATAGGCACAGAATGAGAAGCCCAAGTAGGGCAGCAGCTGGCTACAAAGAGAAGAAGATCCAAGCGGAATAAAGAGATCCTGCTCTGGGCAGCAGGGCGAGAGCAGCCACTGTCCCTGAACAGAGCGGCGCTATCAGGACTCTGGAACACTGAATCCTGCTTTCATTACTCCGTGGGGAGAGGGGTCGATGCACATGGACACTCAGACACCTATGGGACGATTACCAGCATCCTTCACTCTGCTTTTAAGATGAATATCTATACTCGCTTGCAATCACTGTATCCCTTATATCCCCCCCCCCCTTCCCTTCTCCTCCAATACCAAAGTGCAAAAATCAGCTGCAAACTTCCAAGCTCTGAAGCCCAAATTAGGCCGCAGTCTCTCCAATCTTTTTCTGTCATACTTTTCTGTTAAGCTAATGTCTAAAATATTGGCTAGAGCATTGTTTGACGAAATTTGCTTACCTAAGCTTTTTTCTCTATCACTTAGCACTTCCTCCAGCAAAAGTTATTTGGGTTTTTGCAGTTATAAAATATTGGGTTAAGTTTTTCTTGAAAATCTCTCAATATCATTGAATTGATAAAAGTGCACTGAGGTTCCCAGGAAGGCTGATTTAGTTTTTAATTACAGTTTACTCTGCAGAGTGGTAAACGACAGCTAGTATTCTCTCCTATTGTAAATGTGTGAAAATGATAAACTGTGAATTGATTCTGTGATCCAATGAGATGAATAAGGCCCTCGTAAATGAACTATAGTGGACGGTAACAATGACCATTACTTAAGCTTCTCAATTGCAAGATCAATGGGGACTTGGCACATTCCTGGTGTCATAGTTGTTTGCATTCAGTGAAGTGCAGGAGCTGGTGTCCTCTTATTAAAACAGGAGAGATGTGCTCTGTCTACTGCCAATACAGCCGTCTATTATTCAGCAGCATCCGACATCTATTCCTGGAACATATTCAGAATTGGGACAGATTTCCTCCCTGGAAACCATCAAATATGATTTCCCATCCATTTTTTCTCTTCCGCTCACACTGCTGCAAAACATGATTGAGTATTTAAGGAGCCTGGGGATAAACAACAGGCTTCACAAAGACATCAGACATAAGCATTTCTGCAGAGCTCAGATGAATAGGATGCACCAGGGGTAGATTTGTCGTGGATCCCAAGATTAGGACTGGGTGGCAGAATCTTGGGATATATATTGGGATATATATATATACTATATACAAAAAATGAAACAATGAAGTCAAATGCATATTACATGTATCAGTCAATACAGTGCCTTCTACTCACATAGACTCTGTTTTGTTGTTGATTCTGAGATAACGTTGTTTTCTAAAGCAAATTGAAACATAAGTTATTGGCAATTTGTTTGGTATTTCAGCAAGTAATATTTACAAGCAGTGATCTTTTTGGCAGCTATTTTAAATGGTGTAGTTGAATTTATAGTTTTACATACACAAACTGCAACAGGCTCTTGAATTTAGCCAGATACCAAAACGAGCTGCAATAGAGTTGGTAGACCATGGAGAGTATAGGAAATTGGATTCAGGCTGCACTGAGGGAATTAACCTCATTCTATACTGTAGCACTTTTCTTGTACTGTAGATCAGTAATCTGGATCTGCAGACAGTTATTCTTTCTTCATTTCGTCTCGCAATATAGTAGTAATATAGATTTATCAGTTTTATTTAATATTTCAATGTTTGTTTTAGCGTTTTATTATATTATATTATACTATTCATTATTGTGATTGGGTTCTTATCAGAATCACTAGATGCTGAAGCCTCACAACCACATTTCCGTCAACTTATCACTTCATAAATGCATTATCATGAAGAATTACTGCTCACGTTTTCTGTGCTGTATCCCCTCTAGAAGGTAGGTTACAAAAGTAAGACAACAAAGTATAAACTTCATATTTTCTATTCACTTGAAATCTTTCAGGGTGACTGGAGACTAGATCCCAGCATGCACTGGGCTGGCACCTTGAACATACGACTAATAGACAGACATTAACAACGAAAATGTTTAGCAAAGAGGCATCAATTTCACTTGCAACTATTGAACATGTGTCTGAACAAGAGCAACTAAAGTGCTTAACTATTAAGTATATTTTCAACAGAATTATTTAAGCTACATTAGCATGCCGCATTGTGTATTCTGTGAAAATGTATAACACTCAGTGGGCCACCAGCTGCGGGTGGTACGCAGACTGACTGTGATATATGACCAGTATTAGAGGGCCATTGTGTTTTGTGATAAACAGCAAAGCGTAAGCTCTGGTGCCAGTCGTCTCATTCCTTTCCTAAACTTAAAGAAAATGTCACTTCTGCTCAGAGACACACACAAAGATTGTGTCTTTGAGTGTGTGTCCAATGTGCTGCCTCAGAAACTGCGTGCTGATGTAGGGTGGCAAATGGAACAGATGCTCCCTTCTCAGCGCATTCAATATCCTCCATCTTTCACTCATTGCTTTCTGTCCATGAACACAACCAACAGTCAAATATTAAAACCTGATGCAATCACAGAGAATGTCGGCAATCACACCAACAGAATAACACAGTTGGAAAAAAGAATGGCAAAAAGAGTAACATGACATCTGTGCAGTTATTATTGATGAAGCTCAGTGGCATTGGCTCGATCATGTCTCATTTCAGGATTTTGATACTAATTTGAAAGAAAAAAACAATCTTGATGAATAAATGTGTCACTATTTTATATGATATCTTAATTTACCTTATTAAAACAATTCCTGAGTAATCAAAACCTACAGCCAGGATTTTTCTTTTTTATCTAACATCATACTTCAGGATTGGCAAGTAAAAAGTGTTATTTAAATATCTTTGTACTTACGTTTTCATAGAAATGTGTTTACCTTTTTTTGTTTGGCGGTGTTGTTGACTTGTATATGAAAAACTATACTGCCAAAACAAGAAGTAATCTAAAACAGGGGCTGCGTCCAGAGAGGTGAAGAAGAGAGTACAGGCAGTGAGCAGTGGCTTGTGAATAGTGTCCAGAGTGATATGCGATAGAAGGGAAGGTTTACATGGCGGTGGTAATACCTGCTACGTTGAATGGTTTGGAAGCAATGGCCCTGACAAAAAGAGGTTCGCACAGCTGGAGGTGGTGCTTTCAAAGATGCTAACGTTTTTTGGAAGTGGCGAGGATGGACTGTATAAGGAATGAGTATATTGGATTATAATTTATTGAGCCGATGCTTTTATCCAAACAACTGTCGTAGCAACTTAAAATCAGCTGCTGTCTAGAGAAAATTATGAGTTAGGCAAATATGCAAAGAAACACAATATCAATATAAAGTATTTTGAGATCTTCGTTTTAATGCTTGCAAGCATGACGACTCGTTCTGAGTGCGTCCTGTTCTGTGTTACAGCCACTCTTATAGGGAAACATCAAAGATCATTTACACGACAACACAACAACTTGTTGGCCCAGGTGGTCGCCCTATGGCAGTAGGCAAAACTCAAGACCTACAAAGAACAGTTGGGTGTCGCAGCTACCCCCCTAGAGCAAATGTCTTCCTTTGTCCCTGTCCTTCCTGTAGTGTCATAAAACCCTTCGTGAACACATCTGTTATCACACATCCATGTACATGTCATTCCCAGGATACAGCAGTTACATTTCATTAGGATTACACTGTATTAAGCTTTAATACCATAATTGCCATAACACAATTTACAACTTGTTTATTGATTATTAGTTGTATGTATATTGTATGATAGAGCTCAGATAGAGTTAAAGAGAAAGGAGCTAGATTGAGTTGGTTTGGACAAGTGCATAGGAGAGGCTCTGGGTATATGAGGAGAAGGAAACATTTGTCATTTGTTCTTAGTGAACAGGATTAATTAAAACTATGGCTACTGCACTCAATGTGTTTATTGTTTTGCATCATAGAAAGTGCAACAGACTATAGTTGGCCGTTCAAGGTTATGGTACAGTATTGTGCCAAGTTATGAGTGCAAGAAGTGACGCTATACCAAACAATCCAGGCACACAGCATTCACTGCACATTGGCTTTGAATGTTTATATTATTGACAGAGTCTTCTGAATGCTATAGAGTAGTTTCGAATTTCCTCTGTCATCTTCATGTCCTCACTCCAAACCTTCGCTTCCCAAATGTATTCAACTTTTTTTCTTTTTGAAGTTCCTACTCATCCGTCATCAGTATCTTTCCTTAAATTAAATCGTTTACAGCCTCTGGACCGTGCCAAATACTTCTACAAAATCAGTCCTTGTTCTTTCATCTGTACATGTCATCCCCTTGCTTTTTTGTCTCCTGCCTCCCTGCAATCAGATCCTAACATCGTCTCTGCCCCAAAATTGCAGAACTCAAACAGAGGCACTTTTCTGTTGAACTACCCGATGGATGTCTTTTTAAGCACCACAAAGTCTCACACTCGCACCATAGAACAAGGCTCTTGATTCTCCATTTCATCTATGTAGTGTCTATCATTTCCTAATGGCTGTTTGGAGTGCATTCTGTCAATGAAATGTGTCTGATAGTCTCTTTCTAAGATCAGATCTATCTGCATCCCAAATAGTTCGTCCAAAGAATCTTGAATTTTGGTTTATGAACACTTACACTTTTGGCCAATTTCCTTTGCAGAGTGGCTACTGTGGGGGAAACCTCTGAAGCAATTGGAGACAGGACTCAGAGAGACACGAGAAGAGCTGGAGCTTTGATGGCAAACACTGACGGTTTATTTGGAGCTTCGGCCGGAGAATTCACAAGACATGTCACGGGCCACGATCTGACCACACGGTTGAGATGCCACAATCAATTCTGAAGAACCCTCCTGTAGCTCCAGGTTTGAACTAGTTCAGAGTGTAATAATCAACATTCTTCAATAGATAGACTAAACAGCTGAGGACACTGAATCACATTTGTTGTCGCTTATGGCTCGGGCTCATCTACACCCCGAGAAGGATGTGTTCCAGGTGTCCCACAACAATAACTATCTCTGACAGAGAGTTGCCCGGTCACAAACTGGTAACAACAACAACTTGTTAGGGCAGCCCCTCCTTATGGGAGATAACGGCTGCTCAAGGTTGGTCAGCTGCGTCACAGGGCAAAAGGTATAAATGTAGGGCCAAATTATTCCCTGACAACTACATTATCCAATCTCTTCATTATTTTTAAGTCATGTTTTTTTGAACTACTTAAAAGTACTCTTAGAGTTGAGATGCCATGAATAACCTCTGGCTTGTCAGTACGGAATATGTGTGCAATTTCCCTGTGGCAGCTTTTAAAAAATAAAATCAAGCATTACACAACAATAAATTACTTCTTTCAAATTAAATTCCAGCCGGAAATCAAAATAGTTCTTTGAGTGAATATACAACCGAAACCCTAGTGTATGGTCAGATCGACAACATTCTTTATGTAACTGGGAGCATAGGGAGTTATGGAAATGCACTCTGTGTCTTAGTGAATTATAAAACCAGCTATCCCAATAGGAGAAGTTGGGGTATTAATCAAATCTTTTAAACCCTACTCTTGCAAGTACAGAAACAGCTAGACACTGTTTCATGTAAATCTCAATCCATTTATAAATGTGTGATATATATATTCATGATTTAATGTTACTTCTATCACCAAAAGATTTTCGGTTCTGATTAATGGCCCCCCCTCACTCTTCAAAACAGCTCCTTTTTGTTCTTTATGAATTTGAGATCTAACTACTTATGGAAATTCAGTCAACGTACTATAATGCCTGCAGGATATTTTCAGCCCCACACAAGACGGTTTATTAAATGAAGCAAAGGCCTGTTTCTACATAAGGGTTTGTATTTTTGGAGCTTGTGTTTACTTGCCTAAAGTGATACAAACTTCGGCATCCCATTATGCAGCAAGAGTGACATTGTCTTGCAAATACATCTCACTTGTGATGCCTCCTGGTTCTCACAACTGACAGCAGAGAACTGAACGGGACTGCTCTTGCATGGACTTGTGTGTGAACACAAACGCATGAAAAAGAAAAGACACACACTCACTCATAACTCAGGACAAGTTATAGCATCATGACATTACTCTTAAAACTTTATATAAAGGCTTCAGCTTTCTCCACTTAGTTATCTCTCCGTTCTCTTCGGCTCAAGATCTTGGCAGAGAAGTGGGCGACAAGCAAGTGGAGAGGCGGGTTTGTCAGAGCAGCATTAGTGCTGAAGTAACAAATCCTCCACTCACAGGGGGCCAAGAAGATGGCTGTTAGTGAGAGTGAGTGCGAGGGTCATGCCTGTGTGCTGGAGTTTCACAGCGGGCTTTAAAACGCGACCCATCGGACAGGATGCCCTGGGGTCCTCACAGTGACAGATGCTCAGTAGTCAGTCAGAGTTCCTCCGCACTCGTAGTTTCACAAGGAGTGATACATCATTTAAATAAGGCTGAGGATGTTTGTTCTATTATTTGCAAATAAAAGAGTGTTTGGTGAGTAAAAAGACAAGAGCTTTTAGGAGGAAATGTTGTTTTTATGTCTCAAAAGTTTGAAATACAGTATAATACAAAGATTTAGAGTGTGATAAATCCTCATAGAAAAGACAACCATTCATAAAACGAATTGGGTGTTTTGTTTTTACACTCAAGGAGTATCTAAATGATGCTGTTGGCTCCAAAACAGGGGCCAGGTGAGAGACGTAACATGTACCCATAAATCTGCTGTTCCTCGAACAGTATTACTTGCTGTGGGGTAATGTTTTTCTGACTTCATTGCGTATTCAGACGTTTTTTCAACACACACTTTATTTTGCGTGGGAATAGCCATATAGGTTGAAACCATTGTTTTTAAGGCATGAAACCAGTCCTGGCAGTCAATAAAGTATTCCTGGGTCTTGTGTTTTTCCTTGTGCTTTCTTCTTCTCTTTTCACTTATAGACATTGTAAATCACCTGTTGTAAAAGCCTTTAAAAGCAGTTGTTATCCGCCAGACATTGCAGTGGTGTAATGTTTACTAAAGTAAGGTCAAAATGGCATGATAAGAGGAAACGTGAGGGTGTAGAATAGAGAATGAGGTTCATCGTCAGGCAGTAGAGGGCCAAGATTGGATCACTATCTTTATTATTTTACTTGATCAATTTATAAAAGACCAAAAAAGACATTTAGAATAAGAAAAGCAAGCAGATGTCTACAGAAGGATGGTGGAAACTAAAATCAATAAAACCCAAGACCCAAAGGCAAAAAAAGGGGTTTAGGAAATGGTTAAGGATGATGCATCCATTTCCTAAGCATTACATTTATAGACAGCTATTCTCTATTACAGCCTGTTCTATCTCACACTAGCAGTACGATTTTTCAAAACATGGCCAAGCTGAATAATGTTACTCATGTGCTGCTAACTTTATGAGGCAGAAAATCATTACGCATAATCAGTAATACATTTCACATTTTGGCCTGTTATTTTATTCATATTGAGTTGGATTTAGTTTAAAAGGCTTTTAAGGTCATATAGACAGTGAAGTGGGCACTTTCCTTATTTATGAAATGAGTGTGCCCCCACCAGATGTGCATGAGTGAGCAGCAGGTTATAATGATGTGTCTGTGTGTTGAACTGAATTTTACAAATGTTAATAAGGTGATGTTAAATTGTGATGGAGTTCATGAGATCAGCAGCAAAGATGGCTGGCTTTTACAGCACTGCTCTTTCTGCCACAGATACCGCACTGGTTGAGCCCTGACATATAGCCCTGATATCCAAATATATCTTAGAAACAATTCTTATTACTATTTCTGAGAATGTGGGGGAAAGTAGAGCATGAAAGAAGGGTGCGCTGTGACTTTGCCTTTTCTGTCACTTGGGCTGTAGGCTGTTATCTGTCCAAAGAGACATCAGTCTGCTGGATATGTGACATTAAATTACCCACAATCCCCTTCTGCTCTCCCATCAACTTGGCAGTTTCACAGCCCCCCCAAAGTTGCAGGATAATTTAGGTAGGGATTTGAAATGAAGCTGTGTGTGCTTGTGTTCGCGTCTACTTGCAAATATGTGTGTGTGTCTGTGTGTGTGCGTGTGTGAAGGAATGAGAAAAAGATAAGTCGTATCTCAAGTTAAAAAGATTGACATTGAATGGAATGGAGCTTTCTTTCTGATGATAAAGACGGATAGGTGAAGCCCAAACAAACTGTTTCCTGTTACAGCTTCATTTGCTAAGTCATTATAAAAAGTTTGAGTGCAAGTTATTTCGCAGTGAAGGTAAACTCTTAAAGTGTCTCATTAACAACTATATAAAACTCACCAACATTCTTCCTCTTATATGTCACCTTTTTTAACAGTAGATGACAACTTGTGGTATAATATTAGCCTGCTTTGCAAGACTAATTTGGCTTTGAAAATTGCCTCAAGGCTTTGCAATCATATTCCAGCTCACAAACCAGACACTGAAGCCTCTAAGGCTCTGCCAAAGGCCCTTACTATTTTGGTACTTGATCAAAATCATATATTCCTGAGGTAAGTTTTGAACACCTGGCTTAGTCCCCAGACTAAAGACAGGCCTCATCTACTTTCCATCTGCCTGGCTGTGCGGCCCAGATGTGCTGACCAGGAACAGTAATGAAGGCAAGGTAGAGAGAGCAGAAAATGAGGACTAATGCAGAGTGGTATACAAGCTATCCAAAATAAATATATTTTTGAGAACATATCAAACATGTGTTTCGGGCCAAATGTCATATGCTGTTACAAAATATTTAGTTTTAGTTATACATACTTCGAAACTGGCCCATATTGTTTGTGTGAAAACTATTTTTCTTTTTAAATCTAAGTTCTGCCATTAGTTGATATAGAGATGAGCAAACCAATGTTCTCTGATAGGCCAGCATTCATTATCTGTTTTCACTGGTGATTTATTAGTCTAGCGGTCGGGGGTACTGGCAACCATATGTCTGCCCCTCCCTGCACACACAGGACGTGTCTAATAATGATGTTCGGATTCATCCTCCAAAGAACCAATAAACACAACAAATGAACTATAAAAGATTATATATTTGTATTTTGTGCTACTTGACATGTTTACATGCTTTAATGTTAAACTACAGGAAAGGAAAAACCCCAAAAAGCATAATAGTGCGCCTTTAGTGGTATCAACAGCAAGAGAGCTTTTCCTCTTTTAAACTCCCAGCTCTGCTCAACAAACATAACACAAATACTTTGTGTCAGGAAATAAAAACCTCTTAAAAGCAATTTGGGATGCCACTCGTGGGTGTTGTTGCCAGAACTCAAAGAGATTCCATTTGTCCATCAGTCAGGGTGGTATTAGGATGAACGAGAGAAAACCACTTTAGGTGTAATGCTGTCCATTAGCTGGTCGCTAATCTACATTATTATTGTGTTGAGTGACTCATTATCTGGTTAGCGTCCTAATACCATGTGCACGATAAGATGCACATCATCAGCTTTCAGCACATTTAATACCCCTGCTATATGTAATACATTTGCATAACACAATCCAACAGCACCTTGTTAATGCTTATCTTGATGTTCTGGTCAGTTGAGAGCCTTTCCTTAAATAATTAGAGGATTAATTAGGTAGACACTTTAACAACTCCGCCTCGTGAATACATATTTACAGTGGTGAAAAGATGTCAGAGGCATTGTGTGCGTGTGTGTGTGTGTGTGTGGTCCATCTGTGCTGGGTGGTTCCCTGCTCTGGTGTAAATGTTATCTGTTCTGGCAGGGAGTCCATGTCAAGTGGTGTGAGGGTGAAGAGGGTGACGAAGAGGTTACGCTCTGTCCCTTGTCATCCCGCTCCAGGTCCCCTTCCTCTCCCCAGTAGCCTGCTGGGTCTCTGTGATTATGGACAGCTCAGGCACACTGGAACATAACATGAGATCAGGGCAGCCATGGTGGATCGTTTTCCTTAAATGTAATAGCAACCCCTTGTAGGATTAGTAATGAAACAGGGATGTTCAGGGACGTTCAGGGACATGGTTTTTTGTGAGCTCTTCATTTGAAAGGCCACTGTTTCTTCAAAGGATGGTCCTCAGACAATAGGTTGATTTGTAACAGAAAAGAATAGAGTTGTGCCTGAACTCAAAGGTCTGTACTATAATATACTGCTGTATTCTGCTGTAGTGACTGGGTTGTTGATAAAACAAAAAAAGTTAGGTGCCATGTGAGGAAAGTATAATAAGTATAATAAGAAGCAGCTTTTATTATTGTGGATTTGATTATTATTGTCAATGCATAGTTCATCTTTAAGCAGGAGTAATTTAAAGAAATAGTTTATAAATAAATAAAAGTTCATGTTAAATTCTGACAACAATGTTACACATTATAGCCTCTTTCCTACAGTCACACTAAAAGACGACATATCTTTCATTGGATCATTTAGCGCTCATTGACCTCATGATTACCATGTTAACTGGGCTGTCAGCTTTGGCATCTGGCATCACTGATTCAGGCGGGGGGGAAGAAACTAGGCTGGCAGGTCCACTTATCATGCATGGCAGCACAATCTCTATTGTCTTTCTCTGTCGGCTAGCCGGCTTAATTACGTGCTGAACATGTTTTCAAACAAACTCCTTTCCCAAAGTAATGCATACCTGTCCAGTCGTATTAAGTTCAGGCAGATTACATTTTTATAGACACACACATATCTGTCAGATAGAAAGATCTGATTCTTTCTCCACATATCACCGCTGTTATTTGTGGTAAAATGACATGATGGATTAGTGGGTCAGGACTAAAAGAATAACCTGAGAGAACATTGGACATGATTTGAAGAACATCAACAACAGAGTGATTTTTTTGTCAAATTGTCAAAGTCTGATATCATCCCCCAGATCCAGACGAAGTAGGAAACTGTTCTCATTCTGCACGTGAACACCAACAATGGTTTCATGATTATGAGACTATTTCAGGCAATCCAAAGCTCACATTTATTATGTTGTAAATCTCCAGCAAATTCTGCATCCTTTTTTTGTCACGCACAAAGAACTTACATAGTAAATCATTTATTCCAAAACATTTTCATGGGTCCTAATTATAATTAATATACTAATCAAAAGCCTTTCAGTATGATTAGAAAAAGTAAAGTAGGTATGATATTGATAAAAAATAAACATAAAACTATAAAGGACTCAATAAGTTTGTGCCACACTAACATAATGCTTACCCGCAACAATAACTTAACTTTACATTAGATTATAAAGCCGTCAAAATGAAACTGTCGTGGTGGGCGGCAAATATAAGTTTGTATTTATTGAGAGTATACTTTGTTAATTAGTGACTATAGGTTCTAGGTAACAATCAGTGACAGATATTCACTAACCAAAGAAAAGTAATCCAGCCCTTCCTCAAAGGTTTCCTTCAAAATGTCTACCTTAAGGTCTTTGCTTAATTTTCAATGTGAAGGTTAAGATATAGTAGAAAAATGAAACACAGACCCCCGACCCGAAGCAGAGACCCAGGTAACAGATGGGATTGATTGATTTTAGACATAACTCTAATAGCCAAGTCCAAGGTCATTGAACCTAGAGCCTACCTGTGAAGGGTTAAAGATGATAAATGACGTCCTATCCATATAGATCTGCAACTTAATACATAGTTCTTATATTATTACTGTACATATATGAAGACATCACAAAAGCAAAACCCTTTACCCTAAGGTTCTTCCTGTGGCAAACCAACTCTCTCGTCATTGATATGTTTAACAGCTGTGTATCCCCCTCCCTTGTTCATATCAGAATCTGTCCCGCTGACACTGATCAATGGCAGTGCCAACGTGGGAAATGGAGAGAACAACAGAGGTATTGACAGCACTAATGTATTTCACAGGAAGCCTTTCAGTACAGTCACACTTTGAACCGCTGTGCTGTTGGCCTGTCAAAACTTGACTTACATCATCCATTTCTCATTTTCCCCTACCCACCACTCTTCCTTTCTGTGTGATTAACAGTAGTGTGCCTACATTGGAGTGCTTATCTATCATAAATGGAGGCAGTCATTACAACCACCAACATCCATCATCTATATTGCATGCAGTTGTGTTTTGAAATTAAAAATGTCTTTGCTGTCCAGCCACATTAAACACGCGTAACTTAAGACATGCATGTAATGAGAGCAAAGGCAATCTTGACTTAGAAAAGATTAGTCCAAAATACTCAAATAAGGTTCTCAATTTTTTTTCCTGGCTACACTAACAGTTTATAAATCTAGCTCAGCAAAGCATCTTATCATTGAAACATGATTTTAAAGTTGATCATTTAAAGATTAACTATAACACCCCTTGTTGTTAAATACCAACCATGTGCAATATGTGCAATATATATATGCCGTAAATAACTGTGCAATATGGCTGTTGTAAATTGTGTAATTCTTTTAAAAAAAACATTTTTTATCTTTAATATTTGTTTAGTTTTTATGCATACTTCTTTGTTAAACATGAAGCTGTCTGTGGCTCTTTTCTGCTGTAACAATGTAAATGTCCCCTCTGTGGGACGAATAAAGGTATTCGGATTCTGATTCATATTTGGGCAATACCAATAATTACAATCTGACAAACCATAGAATCAATAACTCTCAATGACAAAAACTAAAATAATCTGGATATTAATGAGACTGAAACACCTATGATATGCCTATTCCAGGTAGATCACGGTTGTAACATGTCCCAAACGAAGTAAAAGTAAGGATGTAGTAAGAAAGAGTTATAAAAGCATGAGAAAAGTTTCACTAACTAAGGTATTTGGAAGCCAACAGGGAGCATAGTTTAGGTGTTACAGGAATAAACACTTTCTTTGCAAGAGAAATATCAAGCCTGTATAAATCTGCCCATTCATTGTTATGGTGCCCCGAGGGACAAAGGCTCGGTATTATTGAATATCAGTGGCACACTGCCACTGGCTGCTTGAGGAATGACTCAGACTGCAAGTAATGCATTCACAGAAGAAATGTTTACCCAGTCTTGTAGGTGCTGTGTCTGGAAAAACACATGCCATATGTTGCCATGGGACAAGCATAAAACAGACTGCTGCTCAGCCTCCAGTCAGTCAGTCAATCTCAGATGTATCGATTATTAAACAATGGTACACTCAGCCTCTCAGATGTATTTATATTTGATTGTAGATCAACTGTCTGGCATTACTCATACCTATTCATATTCCACAGAGTGTCTCATAGTCAGATATTCTTGGACTACATGAATAAACCTTCCTCCGAGGGCTGCTGGTTCAAGCTCCTGAAACATACATGGTAGAATGAGGCTGTAGATTTAGAGTTATTCGGTCAAACCCAATCTCTTCCCTTTGGCTTTTACTTTGAGTACTTGCCAGGGTGAGCTGGAGTTCTGCTCTGGAGCAAAGAGAGAGCAATGTCTTCATTATGGGATTATTCTTAACCACACAATGCAAATGGTATAGCTGGACTTGGAATCTATTAGGTAAATTAAACATGGGTGCCTGGACTGACGTGATGAATATGGAGCCATTATGACTG
This sequence comes from Dissostichus eleginoides, assembly GCA_031216635.1. Classification (NCBI taxonomy): domain Eukaryota; kingdom Metazoa; phylum Chordata; class Actinopteri; order Perciformes; family Nototheniidae; genus Dissostichus; species Dissostichus eleginoides. The sequence continues at coordinate 18,240,636 of CM062281.1, read as the reverse complement.
TCTGTGCACGCGAAAAAGCTTTTCCTCTCAATGATGAATGAATGCAGGCTGGTCTAGCTAGCAGAACTGTATCAAAGGCAACTGGTTTAAGATTTAAAGTGCAGACTTCATGATTAAAATCACCATCATGGGTCTCAGAGGACCAAAAGCATATTGGACAAAACACAATTCACGTCCGAAAGATGAAATCGACTGGCTGACTATGATTAGATAAGATTATCTAATACAGAAAGTAAAGAAAAGATGTCTGTTTGTGAGTGTGCCTTGCTGAAAAAATGCTCAGCTCATCAATTTTTACAGATAATCCAAATAAAGCAGAGTGACGTTTAATAAGCCATGGACGCAGTGTCTGACTTCTTAATGGAAAAAGCTTTGAAAATGTTTTTAAGGAATGGTTAGAAATATATTGCCAAAGAATATATATTTTATTTTTTGTAGAAAGACATAATACTTTGTGCACCCAGTTCTTTCTCTTCCTAGTGTCTGCATCCTGCAACAAGTAACCATGTCATATATCATTGTCCATCGGACAAGGGGTTCTGCTAAACACACAATAATATGTTCTTTTAGCCTTTTCTGCCTTTATTAGATAGATATGACGGTGGGGAAGGAAGGCTTGCATGCAGCAGTAAGGGATGTGATGATGTGGAGCACAATCTGATCAGCAACACTGTGACACGATACATCCCTTACGTACTAATCTCAAGTTCATAGTAGAGTTCAATTCAGGAGTCAATAATGTTGAGGTGTTTTGCGTGATTCATAGTTCATATGTCTCATGTCACTCATTCCATATTGAGTTTTTGTTCATATTTTTAGAACATTTCGACAATGATTTGCTTCAGCTGGCACTCATGCATGGATAATTAGTTTTACCTAATCACACTGAAAGCCTCAAAAAGTGCTGTCTGCTGAAGGGACTCACTGAAAGAAAAGGAGAATATGAATTGTGCTCGATGAGAAAGCTCCTTTCTCCTTTCCAATCCACCAAATGTCTTAAATCAGGTAACAAAAACACTGTATTCAAAAAAGCAATATATCCTCAATAGGAGTCTAGGCAGACATTCAGAATTGACAACAAACAGTATTCCAATAATGTCTTATTATGTATGCATTCAAATGGTCTGGCCTAGATGTTGTTTTCGTTATTGATGGAGATGGGTCGAAATAGCATCTGTCGGATGAATAAATAAAGATGAAATGCCATCAAGCTCGCTGAGAGAAATGGGCGGAGCTGAATGCTTCAATGTTTGGGAGCGGGAGAGGCATTGTCGTTTATTTGAGTTTTGGAATGGATTTGTGGCTTTGGCATGAAGTGCCAATCGTTAAGACCTCTTTTCAAAGTAAGATATTATTGATAATTTCCCCCTCCGAATTAAAGAGGGTATTTTCTCATTTGATACACAATAACAATGTGGACTAATCCTTTACTGAGAATCACAGCTCATTGGATGAGAGCAAACAGTGCTACTGTTATATATTGATTGACATATTGTTTTGATTTGATTTATTCTCATACATTGCTGTCCAACCCATCAGCTAAAAGGGGCCTTCTCAAAATGCCAACTCTATGTATTGTTCACTACAAAAAGAAAAGGTCTTTCCAACACCATGCAGACATTTAAATACTGATAGTGTCCTGAAATGAACGATGTTTTAACTGTGTGTGCTAAATGGCAGAGGGTTCTTAAGTTAAAAGCCAACACATTACAGTAGGATTATATAGAGATCATTTACTTGAATGACATTGAAGTGAAAGTAAATAAATGTTCTTGCTGACTATACAGTGTTTCTCTCACGTTGTAAGGAATCATTTCCAAGAGTCTAGTCCAGTGGAGCTTTCAATAACTGTTGATTTGGCTTCAATGTCAAGACTTTGGTACAATCGAGTTCAATTCTCATGTCTCTTGGTAAGAGATGGATGATCGTAGTTGTCCAAACTTCTGGATGAAGTCGGTTTGAGCCTGGACTAAAGCCTCCTCGTCTATGTACACTGCCGGCCTTCTGGCTGCAACGAAGTACTGCACCTTCCTCAGACTCCAGCCAAGGACGTACAGGAGCAAGCCGCACACAGCTGCAGTCGACCTGCCCACTCCAGCATTACAGTGAACATAGACAGTGTGACCATTTTCCAAGAGCCCATGGAGCAGATACACTGCCTGGGGAAGCATCCTAATGCGACCTGCAAAAGGAGACACAATAGATCTAAAGCAGAGGGCTTGTACATGTGAAGTATGAATATATGTAAATATTTATTTGCTTGCATTTACTGTGAAAGCACAAGTAGCATTATTTTGTGACTCACACAACACATTAGATACTGCCCAACCATTCAGGTTAAAGGAAACTTTACATTAGAAGGTAATGAGCATGGTTAGATGTAATTCCACCATTCACAGATTGATGTATTTATTGCATTCATCTCATTCTAGAAAAGTGTTACTAAAATAATTATTTTGGGGATTTTCCTCTTCAAAATATTTGAATGGAACCATCACTAAAACAAAGTATGCATATTGAGTAAGTTTAGAGCTCTTCAGCCGGAATACGGCCAAAGAGTCTTTCAGAAAGACGAGGAGTCCTCACTCAGACCTGACTAAATACTATCACTACACCTGTATTTATTCTTGTATGTGCACAGATGTGTCCTTACCCTCAGTGCTCATGTCAGGAGTGGGTATCCACACGTACAGCAGTCCACAGTCTTTGTACAGACGCATCATCGTCTCCGGGGTCATGGCTTCCCCTGGGTCGTGCCTGCAGCCATTAGAGTTGTTTACCACATCCAACTCTGTCTGGAAGTTCATCACTGCAGTAATCCCCAATTCCTGCTTCATCTTTATGGTCACATGTTCCACCTGTCGAGGGCAGCTTCCCAGCCAAATACGTGGCAGCACCCTGGGGATAATGAATATGCATAATCCATTTTATGAATGCAAGTAGTCATTATTAAATTATATATATGCTGAACCTGTGAGGTTAACGCAATGCCTGAAGAGTAGTGTTTGAATGAAGTGACAGATGAAGAAAAAGGGAATTATGACTTTAAATGACACTGTAGATGTAATAATTGGATAAAATGGTTTAAAGGGTTTGAATAAATCTTTATACTCTGAAAGCAAATATGGTGTGAGGGTGAAGAGGGTGACAAAGAGGTTACGCTCCGTCCCTGTTGGCCATTGTGTGGGGTATGAGCAGAGAATTTCAAGGTATTCCTGAGCCAATTAAAGTAATTTTTTTTCTAACTGTCCTACAGGCAGATCAAGGAAAGCTGACAAGTCACTAACAAGCACATGGTTTCATTCTGATTCTGTATTTTTCCTCCCTTTCTCCTTCATGGCACTGATGTTTTGTTTACATCTTGTACTTATAATTCTCCTCGATACCACTTTGGTCTAAGGCGCACTCATTTAGGGCTCATTAATGTGCATGAAGTCAACAACCAGAGCAGGTGACTCATAAATGCGTAGGTTAATCTGTAATGTCCCAACGTGGCCCTGCAAAGTCTCTGGTTTCGACTTGCTGTGTAATCAGATATCCTCTTTTCTTTACATAAAATGCTTCTGCTAAATGGCTTTGTTGCAAATCAAACAATTGTCTTGTTTTGTATTAAATCATTATACACCTGTTCTTACTCTTACAGAAAGTATCAATACCAATTGGACCATATCAAAACTGAAAAGCTAAACTGAAGTTGTGTAAAACTGATTTTTCTGTTGTGTATTCTGTGTGACTAGCAGTGTATCTATTACGTAAAATTAGTAAATACAATTATTGGTAGATTCTAGCTGATGCTTTACATAATTTAGCCGAACGATGTAGGATTACATTTCTTGGAAAATATGTCTGTTTTATTGCTCAGTAGTTCATACAACATTATTACAAACTCATTACGATCTGGCTTTATAACCTTCAGGCCTCCTCCCCTCTGAATCAAAGCATTGGAGACGAGGCACCTATTAGACAGCAAGTTAAAGTCTCTTTGAATCATATAATGAGTTATTGCAGAGGTGAGTGTGTAAATGGTACTGGGGAGCAAACGGATGCAAGGTCTGAGAGACTAATTTGAAAAAGCTATTAATAGCAAAGATACAAGGGCAGAGTGCTTCCTACTGAACACGGGTCCTTGACATAAGCCTTGTAAGGTCTTCGGACACAAATGAATACCTGATGGCACCGGCCAAGCCTGCTCATTGTTATGCAAGTGATGTGCTCACTGCCACAGGGTTCCTGGGCTCATTTCTGCTGGGCCTGATACATCAAGGCACTAACTATGTTTATATTATTATGGTCAAATATATTAAAATGATCATGTGATCTTTAGAGGTTGCCTCTGTAAATTATTTGAGAAAAGTATTAATTTTAGTATATTTTGACTAGGGTTAAGAGTTGCTAATTTTAATGCAACTATTGAGCCTGGAAGCTGTTAAATAGACACTGCTCTGGCCTTTTCGCAGGACACTGCTAAAGATTCATTTTCTCTCACAGATATTCTACCATGACAAAGCAGAATTCTGAGCTGCACTGACAATACAAAGCAATACATGAGCCTTACTAACTTAATAAGATTGGTTTTGTTTGGAAAGTGTAAACACAATAAGAAAAGAAGAGCTGATGTGACCCTCTGTGTTATTTAAGAAACAATCACACTTCAGCAGGGGAATTCATTGGTCCCATTGGACCTCATTCATTTTCATTATTATTACATTTGGTAAGAAATCCTTGGAAATTACAGAAAATTACAACATAGACCTGTTTCAAAGTAATAGTGTCAAACTGTTTCAATACTTAGTGTATGACCAAATCTTCTCTTTCACTGGGAGGTCAGAGGTAAAGCACTTATGGGGCAACTGTGGCTGTGACTGGGTAGTGTGGTTGTCTAACAATCAGCAGGTTGGGGGTTCAATCCCAGTCAACATATTGATGTATCCATGGGCAAGATCCTTGCTGACTTGTACAGTATATGTAAAGTGCCATGTGGGGTTGTAAATAGTTATAGCACTATAAAAAAGCAGTCAATTTAGAACAACAGCAACCATCTTGTGAAAGTACACCTAGCTGGTTGCAGGACTGACTTCAGTGTGTAACCCAGCATGGGTTGGAGGTTGGAGGTTGGACTGTTGGGGGTTAGCAGCATGCTAACCCCCAACAGTCTAAAGTCATGCTGTCTCACTACTGAACCTAAATTCTATATGTGTTAGTTTGTTGTAACTACTACTCATTTAGTTAATACTTTTGGTATCCACTGTGGAAAATTGTAATACAAAATATAAAATCATTCAATGAAAAAAGATTTCCGCTGCAACTGTGACATGTTTTACTTATAGACATTCCCAGTATTTGCTTTGGCTTTGTTTCTACTGTACTGTTTTACCTGGAGAAATGAATGGCATTCTGACCAGCCACACTGGAGTAAAAGTTGGTGGTGTGTTTCATCTCATCTGTGTGTCCTGTTTCCTCTATCCAGTGACCAATCGGATGGCAGTAAACTCCATCCACTATGTTCTTCTCATCAAATGAACAACACCTGTCATGGCTCGGATTGCTACCTGGTGACAAGCAAGACACATTTTCTGCAGGTTGGTGTTGGATTTTTACAGTAGTATAGTAACACTATATTCTTCTGACAGGTACAGTCAGCAACTACTACATTTGTAGATTTTAATTATATAGAATTAATGCGATAACTTAAAGGTCCCATGTCATGCTTTTCCGGTTAATACCCGTCCCCTTGTGTGTTATGTAGCTTTTTCTGCATGTAAACGGTCTGCAAAGTCACAAACCCTCAAAGTACACCCTGTAGCGAGTAAAACTCTAACACAGAAAATACCTGTCTATGCTGCCCCAGAACGCCTCGTTGGACATTTTTCTTTATCCATTTATTTCTTCCGGGAACCAAGTGACGTAACGACGACCCAATGGACCAATTGGTCCAAATGGATCAATCCGTGGAGCTCTTCACACACACACACACACACTCTCTCAGCGGCGAAACTGTGCCACGCTGGGGGGGGTGCTAGTGGAGCCTCGCAGTGGCGAAACTATGGCGCGCTTACACTGTAGGTGCGCCGCGTTTGGGGGTGCGGGTGCTAGTGGAGCCTCGCAGATGGGGGTGCTGAGTTCAGGCTGAGTTTCGAGATGTCACGCTGTCTCGCAGACCCCAAGCAGCATCCAGGAAACGACACCAGTAATACAGCTCACACTGTCCGTTCCTCACAGCAGCGAGCCGCGCAACGTCCCGCCAACACGGCACCCAGACCCCACGCAGCATTCTCATCTGTTTGTCATTACTGGTGTCATTTTCTGGTTGCTAACGCCATTGTAACACATAATCACTGATGTTCCGCTGTAACGGTGGTGGACTCATCAGAACAGAGTGGGCGAGCTGACCAATCAGAGCACAGTGGGCTCATAGGGAGGGGGGCAGGAGCTCCAACAAGCCGTTTAGGACCGTGGGTGTTTCTCGATGTCGAGGACGCTTGCTTGGTAGCACATGTCTTCCGAGTCACTTGCTTCAGAAGCGAGGCAAGAATCCTTCCTAGCCTCGGAAAACAAAGAATTGTGGAACAGGCTAACAGGTGTGCGTCATATGCGAGGCCCCGCCTTAAATGGAGCGCTATTTCCGCCAAAGATTTGGAAATTGGTCCGTGTGCAAAGCATTGTGGGGATTTTAAAACTGCGGGGTCTACACATGTGCAGCCTCGAAATTTCTCGCTACGAAGTACGCCGGCCTCGGTAGAATTCCAAGTATGCTGGACATTGGAACAGTCCTTCGGTGGCACTCGATGACGTAGTATGCTTGAAATAGTGGCTCTGGAGCAGCCTTCCTCGACATTGAGAAACACCCAGGGAGTGAATACACATACTATACAGAGATGCTGTATGAGAAACCAATGTCATTTTGGAACATTGAACAATGTAAATCTATTCTAGTAGACCTCAACAATGGAATTATGATCAGTAGAAATGGCCATGACATGGGACCTTTAAAAAAATGGAAAGCATTTTTACAAACAACTTTCTTAACAGTGTACAACTTAAATGATCTCTGTTACAACATTCAAAAATATTGCTTACATGTTAATGCTTTAAAATAACAATCCAGTTGTTATCAGTCTTTTTACTTTTGAGTGTGCCCTATGTAATGTTATAAATAAAGTATAGGTATATGAGATATAAATTGGAAAGCAGGAATTGTATCGTAACAATTGTATACAACTGCTCTAAAATCCACGAGCCATTGAGCGTTTATTAAATAAAAAGGCTTCGCTATACCGCCATCATGTGGCCGCAAGAATACATTACACACTATAAACAAAACATGGCGGAGATGTTTACCTTCGATGGGACTGACATTAAATATGTTTTAATATGTATTACTTGTCAACAATCTAATTTGGCACGCTACTGAATTGGATGCACTATCCGAATGTTGATGTATACCTTCCCAGATATAAGTGCCTCTCACTCTTTTGACGAACTTGAACCACAATGTGTCTTCGTACGGCTCTGCCAGCTGCATGTCGCCGGTCCACAGACACGGTTCAAGGGTGGACAGGAGCTTCTGAGAGGCTGTCATCGGAACCGCTGCGCTCAAGTCCCAATGGCCAATTTCCTCACGCGAACCCAAAACAAAGACCTTTACATCCGAAGACTCCGGAGTGAGAATGACTCCGAACCTAAACAACATTGTGGCAGCTTTAATTCAGTGACACGTCCGCAAAACCGTAAAATGTGTCGAGTGGGTTATTAAGGCTCTTGTATTAAGTCCGCGCGGACACATTTATTGTATGGTGTAGTCTAAAAATACCCGGACTGTGTTTTGAAAAGGTGGGTTCGCATCAAAGATGAGTTAGAAAGAATGAAGTCCCACTCTGTCAGAATAACTGCGCACCATACATCAGTCAAATAAAAGTGAACTCGACAAAATAGAACTCACAGTAGATCTACAAATGTGGTGGATAGAAAGAGTGATATGGAATTTCATTGCATTTCACTGGTAGATGTTTCTGTTATTTCTGCTAATTGATTATATGAATAATGAAAATTAATAAAATATATATTTTCTGATTACAAAAATGTATTAAAACGCCGGGGTTTAATGTACTTATTCTTTGTCCTCATTCTCATCATTTGCTATATGAAAGGGAAAAAAGTACATAAAAGACGAGCATAAGTTAAATAGTTTTTTTATTAATTGCTAATGGAGAAAAAGAAAGAGGAACCTTGTTATGTTTGAAATCATCTTGACTAGTGGACCCACAGTAGGTGAAATGCAGCTACCCACAGTAGCTAGATTTCATATCCATTAAGAAAGTCTGATACAACAAAATACACTTAATGTAGAGTAATAAATAAAATAAACATTCACCCTATGTTTTTTATCGTTTTGCCTGTAATCGATAAATAGGGGCCAGAGCAATGTTTAAACCATTACCTCCTGTGTTAGTCAGTTTAGTTTCTGCTCAGCATCACACAACCAAGATATACTCTAGTCCTCCCTTACCAGTATGCAACAACTTACTAATTATCCATTACATCTCATCTATCTGCCCCAGCTATTATACAGTATGTACTACATTAAAAGTATAACTGAACTCCCAGCATGCAAAATAGGTGATGAGAAATACATGGATACAATCGCAGCTCTGCTTAAATAGAAACACTGTTCTCTATCTCTGCAGGGTCCAGGTATGTGTAGGGTAGTTCAAGTTTCTTGATGTTATTGCTTCACTGAGGTACGACAATTCTGCTTGGAATTCTTTTATCATCTGCTTAGGCTCAGGCTCATCAAATCGTTCCTCTGGGTATGTTCCCAAGGGAATCTGCCAGAAGGACAAAATCAGGAAACAAAATTAGACTGACAAAGCAAAGTTAAAGGTAAAAAAGAGAAAAACATTAAAATCAGGATAGGACATCCTTCTGTAAGTATTTATGACGCCAAACTTACATAGTCTGTGTATCTGTCTGAAAGCAACCAAGTCACTGCTGCAAACTCGACTGTATCGCCAACATTCGGGAGGGTCTCCAGGACCGTCTTCATGCTTGACTGCCCCTTAGTGGTTGGAGGAGGTTTGCGCAGAAGGAGCGTGCCGTTGGGGGCCCAGGAGTTGTAGTCATACTAAATTATGAAAAAGGGGCAACCGTTACTCCATTGTAATGCTAAGCTAATGTCCTGCAAACGGAATGGTTATTGTAAAGGAAACGAAAGCAGTTGGCTGGTCTGCCAAACTTATACTTGATCTTCTAACGCCCCAACTCTTTACCTGCCCACTGTTTACGGCAGCATGTTGAACCGTCGTTGTGAAGATCACCATGGTTGTGAACTTGACCACTTCCTCGACAGTATGAAAGGCTGCTGGAAACCCTGTTGGCAGCACAATATGTTCATAAGTCAATCACTATGTGCATTAAAATATACTATTATAATATGTTTTATATTTACAAATGACTTCAGAATATGGGACAAATACCTGCGGCTTTGTTTCCTAAGAAGCCATGTGTGAAGACCTCACTGATCCAGTCCTGCAGCTCAGTGTCTTTATCCACCTCACTGTTTGAGGGTTAATAGTGCTCCACTACCGCCTTCACAAAGCTGGTAAACACAAAACAGTTGTATTTTTAATAATATGAGCGTCTGAGAAAGTCTCTAATGGTGTTTGTACAATGAATCACTGTGGACAGTCACAATATTTATGAATAGGTAAAACCTTTTGATGATGTTCCACAGCTTCAGGCCATCATCTCTGTAGTAAAAGTTGGGGATAGACTCCAGTCCTCGAGCAGCGATGTTCTCCGGCAGACAGAGAGAGCTGTAGGTCATTTCAGAGAGATCCCTTCTCATGAGCTCCATTAGTCCATCAAATCCAAGTGAACTCTAACAAATCAAAAATACATATATACCATCAGACAAGTTTCTTGACATCAAATTAGAAACCATCCAAAAAACTGAATTTAAGTTGCAAGGTGTGGTATGATAACATTTGTATTTATATTCACAAATATGTATTTGAAAAAGCCTTACATTACTTAAAGCCCCATCAGGTCCTAATAGACTTAGGCGGGCTCTAGTGTTTATGTGAAGAGTGTGCTGGAAGTGTGGAAACAGCAGCTGAACAGAGGAACAAAATATTAAAGTCAAAGTCAAATGCTTGATTCGGCAGACAACAGTCAGAACATCAGTGTAAATGAAGGAAGCTGTATAAGCAAACACAACTGAAATCAGGCTTTCTTTAAGTGCTTTGACTTCTTTGAAAATATATAACCATGATAATTATAACGTGTTTGGACTCCAAAAGTTAAGTATCACTTTTTGTTATAAAAGTTTGAGTTCTTCAATAAATACAAAATAATGGCTCATAAAACCAGTTTCCAAAGAAGATCTATGAAAAGTAAGTAACAAAAAAAAAGTGAATGACAAATAACAAAATGATCTACAAGTACAATCAAAGATAACAGTGAGACAAATACACACATTTAATATACACATGAAAGTTGTGTTTCATGCGTCAAAAGATGTGTTTTAGATGTGTGCAACATCTCCATGGATACCTCTCACCCCAGCCACAACCTGTTTGCACTTCTGGCCTCTGGTAAGCGTTTCAAAAAGGCCTTTTTTAGAGTAGAGTCGTTTTTTTGGAATTCACATGTTGTGTTACGTTAATCTCAGCATAGTCACATACTTTGCGTTCAATCTCGCAAAGTAATGGGGTTTAATCAAGGAAACTTGTTTGCACGCATGCCTCTTTTTATTTTGAACATTTCCTGTCTCAGCTTTACTATCAACCATCTCTAGTATAGACATAATATACCTGAAAATCAATCAATACAAATTCTAAGCATTATTTCAGATCAAGGGAATACAAAAGACCTGCACTACCTCTGTTGTGTGGAGTACTTATACCTTGTAAATTGGGTGAATCACAGGGAAGCTGCGGAGAGCTGCAACAGCGAAGACCTCTGCCAGAAAGTGAGTCCTCATGAGGTGATGGACTGATTCGTGATCCATGCAATCTGCATTTTTAATGAACAACTTGGCTAGCAGCCAGTCAGTTTCTGGGTCACTGGGCAGGAAGATGGGATTCTTCTCAGATGGTTGTTGATTCAACTGGAAATTGATAAAAAAATAGATTATTAACTCTCCCTTTACGATACCTTAAAGAATGTTTTCCATAGACTGACCATGGTAAAGACCCATAACATTACATGCTGGCTTTTAAATGGACTTGACAGTACCTGTATTGCGATTGGCATCAGTTTGTTTTCTGGGTTCAAGTTGAACAAACAGAGACCAGCAGTCACGTGCAGAGGTTCACCATTATAGGCTGCAGGGGGAATTCCATCCATCTTCTTCTGGTCATAAAGGAACATGTTGCCTTTCTGGAAAGACATAAGAAAGAAATGTTAAAGACATCGAGAGGTATCACAGAATTGTAATAAGTCAAGGAAGTATGACAGAGGGATGGTAAATGGACAAATCATGATTCCGAAACAAAGATTACCATCCATTTAAAGTTAATCTTCATTCATACCTCCATTTCCTTCTGCAGAGAGCTTCCCTCTTCCAGGAACGGCTTCACCATTTCCTCTGTGACCGGGAAGTTTGTGGGAAGCTCTGAGCAGCGCTTTATAACACCGGGGTTGACTCCATTCAGGAACTGATATCCATAGAAGTCATCTTCCATCCAGTGGTCTGCAACATACTCTGGAAGAATAGCAATTGATATATTAAAAATATACCAACATTATATATTGGGTTTAATACGAATAACAATTGGTTCATTTAATAAATAATATAATATCCTTTTTCTAAAATGTTTTGGGGTTTTTCAGGTTCAACATAATCATCATTGTCATTGACTGTAAAGCAAAAATGTTGGTCATGTATTTAAATAATTTTTACTTTTACTGAAATACTTAACTTTGTAGAAAACAAATAATTGTACAGAACAGGAAAAACATCTACTGAATATCTATCTGTTGTTATGAAACCATGACATAGATGGGGTGAGTTACACTGACAACTGGTAAATGGGATAAAAAGAACATACCTGACATTGTTGTCTTTTTATACCAGAATATGTTTTTGATATCTTCAATGCTTTCCCATTGTGCAGTAGATCCTTGCAGCCCCTTAACCTTGAGTTCAATACCACTGAAGTAAAACAAGGCACAATTAGAACACAGGAATAAACAACATACAGAAATGAATTGCAATGTACCCTTCCCCTCAATATTTAAAAGTCTAGAGAATAGAGCTGTATTGTAATTAATATATACACATATATTTAAATATATTGACCCACGTCATAGCTTTTGAGTAACTGATGTCAGCTGTTCTGGAATCGGAGAAGCGGATTTCAGCTGGGAGCTCAGACACGTCATTGAAACTGTTGATGTGGGGTAGTCCTTCAGCCATAATCTTCCATCTAATAAAACAAACAAAGTTACCCAAAAGCACAAAGACATTTCTACAGATAAACTTTGGCGACAAACGGCAGCTCTACTGCACACATGGAAACTTACTTGAACAAGCTCTTTTTGAGCATCAGCTCATTCTTCCTGTGGTCAATCAACAGGGGGTGATCCTCCTCAAAAGCTTTCATTGCTGAGACATGAAAAGAACATTATAGCAGTCACATTTAAATGTACAAAGCCAACAAGATGTAAAAAAACGGTTAATATGTATGAATCAGTTATTTGGGGACATTGATGCAGACCTCTCCCTCCTCTCAGCTCCACCATTTCTCCCCTGCCAATCCATCTGTAGCAGGGGTAAAGAATGACATCTCCTTCTGGAGTCGTCACCACCATTTTGGAGAAGTACCACTCATTTTCTGGGAGACATAAATACTGGTCCTTCTCAACCTTAACCAGCAGAAGTTTGCCCAGAGAAAAACTGGTTTTCACAGTGTAGTTCCCTGTCTTGGAATAAGAATTATAATTGTTATTATATTAATATATACTATTATAATAAAAAAAAAGCAATATCTGCTAAAAAGTCTCAGTCACAGACTATTTGTGCATATTGGAACCAAGCTACAGCCTCCTACAACGGTGTAGTCTGCAAAGTCAAAGCTTCCTTATGGTAAACTCAAACAGAATATACAGTTTCTGTATAAACTGCCATTTACAATATAATACAGTTTAACACATATATTATGATGTATTGCACATTGAAACTGAGATATTTGGGACAACGTAATGAAGGGAAGCATTTTAAAAGTGTAAGCCTCAGCCAAAACCAGATTATCCTTTAAAAGTGTGACTGTATAATTTAACGATAACATAAATGTGAAAGACCATTAGATTGTGTTTATATCATTTCTGCATATTGAGAGTAAGAGTTATAGCAGTTAACGTCACATAGATCACATGTTGAAGTAGGATTTGTGAATTCTAAATGATGACTTTAAATCTAGAGTGCTTACTTGATGATGCAATGATGATACAGACAAGTGCAGATGTTTAACTGGGTTGTACTTACTGCCCCTCTTTGAAAGTCAACGCCATAGTTGTCCATCAAAGTTCGCTCACTCTGCTCCTCAGTTCCAAATAAGGTGACATACATGTAGTCCGATGCTCCTGCATATTGCACGTCACCCGTTGTCATCTCTAGCTTGTACTCAGCCATGGTTACCTGTGGATACTGTTTGGAAAAATAAACACATTTGAGTCTCTTAATTTACAGAATGAAAGCTCCAATACGCAGATAAACAAAACAATGCTGACACTGTCTGTGCATTGTGAACCTTCTTTCATGAAAACATTTTAACTTGGATGCAATGCATTTACCCAGAACATGTTTTTTTCTGAAACTCCGAATATTTGTCCACAGGCATCCAAAAACCTTATTATGCTCACATTATTACATATACAAATTCATACCTATACCTTCTAGGTTTTCCCTCGCTGTAGTCTGTCTTCTTGCTTACTGCCTCAGCACTGACTAACCTTTTTGAGACTAACGCTCCTAATATGTATTAACTTAAAAGTGGGTGTTTCTCCCCAAACAAAGCTTCAATCAAAACATTTTGTTTTTCTGGTTTTCAAAGCGTATACATGTACGTTTAGAGGGGGAGGGGTGTATCAGTTGTTCTAAACCACTCATTCTGGCAAGAATAACCTACATTCTTGTAGTTTACAGTATGTTTATGATCAATCACTTAAAACATGGAGCTCAGAATCTGCAGACACTTCACTGTCAGATGGATAATAGTATGCCACCGTTGACTGGATGAAGCTGAGGACAACAATAAACGTACCAGTATCAGCTATTCTTTAGCCCAAAGTTAAATACTATATAATAATACACCAAGTGTTCAGCTACTGCTTTATTTCCTAGTGTATGCTGTATTTGGATTGTCTAAATATTAAGAAAAGTGAAGACTCATACTATATTTAAAGGCGCAAAACATATTGATGGCCATTGATGTTTTGTGTACATACTTGAATGGAGCTGTGGGATCATCAAGAGAGAGATAACAATCACTAAACTAGAAGAACTACTAAGATGCAAGCTCCTCCAGCCTGATTTTCTACCTTTTTGTTGCATTTCTGGTTTTCAATTGTTTGAGGGCAAGGAGCATTACATGCACAAAACCAGTCATTATGGCACCAACACATTGGGACTTTAGAAGAAGTGTTGGACAAGCAGTTGTACAGAGATCAAAACACTGACGTCTAACTATAGGATGCACGGCATAGTCACATTTGAAGAACTTAAACATTTATATGATAGCCAGTACAAATTGAGGGTGACCTCATCACCCAAAGAACATTCAAATCCTAACAAACCTGAAAACTTAAATGTCTTGTTTTAGAAAATGAGAAATATCAAAAAGCCAGACTGCATGGTGTAGTGTTAACACTATTATCCTCCAACTTGAGTTTTTTCCCCCCCAGTAATTTACCCTGTTGATACTCAGTATTTAGATAAAAAGTACACGATTGTTTAACTCTGTGAAATGCCGATTCATTACTCGGTCTGATTTTTAGTTCCCTGCACCTATATGCAAGTTCTTGTTGTTTGAGTTGAAATCTTGTGATTTGTTGTAGATGTAGCATCAACAGTACTGACTGACTATTCAAAGATTAAGTTAAACATCCATACTGTTTTCAAAAGCAATGGAGTGAAAGTCTAATTTTACTAAATACCTGTGCCTCAACTTTCCTTCAACCCTTATATCAGGAAAACCTACTTAATGAAGATATTTGCCGTTTGTCTTTACAATGTTAACCATTTGGTTTTAGAATACTTGCAGTTGAACGGTTTGGTGAAGAGATGCAATTGGAAAAAAAAGAAGAAACTACAATATAAATATGTGAAACTTTACTTTCAAGATAAGATTACAGTACATTGGACAACAAAGTGACAGCAGATTGTTTATTTGAGCCACAGTTTAAAGTATTTTCTTGGTCAAATACCAAGATTAAATTCCTGGACTGTTTTCAATTTCTTTTGGGTTCAAATAATTAAAAGGCAGCTCAAGCTTTGAGTTCCTCTTGGTAATAGCCACACTGAGGGAGGACAGCTCTGCTTGAAAATCTTCGATCATCTGTAAGGCTGCAGGCTCAGCAAAGCGTTGCTCAGGATAAGTACCGAGGGGTTCCTGACGGGGACAAAATCCAAATGTTATGCAAGGGAATGGGAAATCTTTGAAAAGGTAGAGTTACTGGTTTTATGATTAATGTAACGCATGATACTCACAAAATCACTGAAATTCCCCCTGCCCAGCCATGTATATGACATTACAAGTATTGCAATTAATTTTTTGGGCAGATATGCCAAGATGTCCTCCATGCTTGACTGTTCCTTTGTAGTTGGAGGAGCTTTGTTCAGGATAACTGGAGCATTGGGAATCCAACCTAGATGGTCAAACTTAAAAAAAAAAAAAATCTTAAGGGTTAAAATTAAAAAAAGGTATGGTTTGACATTAATAAATCTCATTTGTTTCCTCATTTCTTTATGGTTGAAATGAATGTTGAATTACTTTAATCTCACCCATAATGTTACCAAGTAAGCTGTTCCTGCTCACAACTGAGCCAGCCAGCTATCAATGTAAAATGTTGCGATTGTATTTGTACAAATACAAGAGGTGTAACATTAAATCATTGAACTTAAGGTTATGGTTAGTGGTGTTGTCCTCTTTGACTCCGCTTAATGTACTGTATAGCATCTTTAGCTCAAGGGGAAATCAATATCTCCTAATCAGAGGGTCAGTAGTCTAATCCCCAGCCTCTTCACGTCAAAGTTTCCTTGGGGAGGATACTTTACCCCAGATTGCTCCCATAGGCATGTCTTTGTATAGAAGTGTAAGTTAGTCACGTCGACATTAAATGTACAAACACAAGGGTGCTATCCGTCTTTTCATACAACTTCGAACCGGAAGGCAAAAAAGGCCCTTTCCCGAAAAAACTAAATTCTACTTTTTAATTAACCCAAAACATTATGTTTTGTGTACATACTTTAATGGAGCTGTGGGATCATCAAAAGAGAGATAACAATCACTAAACTAGAAGAACTACTAAGATGCAAGCTCCTCCAGCCTGATTTTCTACCTTTTTGTTGTATTTCTGGTTTTCAATGGTTTGAGGGCAAGGAGCATTACATGCACAAAACCAGTCATTATGGCACCAACACATTGGGACTTTAGAAGAAGTGTTGGACAAGCAGTTGTACAGAGATCAAAACACTGATGTCAAACTATAGGATGCACGGCATAGTCACATTTGAAGAACTTAAACATTTATATGATAGCCAGTACAAATTGAGGGTGACCTCATCACCCAAAAGAACATTCAAATCCCCAAAAAACTAGATACTACTTTTTTAGCTCTATTATAGCAGTCATCTCACGATCATAAAGAAAGCTGCCTGTTTACACTGTTCTTTAGCCCAAAGTTAAATACTATATAATAAATATACACCAAGTATAAAAAAAAAAAAACTAAATTCTACTCTACGACTTTTTTCTAAATTGACATTAATTCTAAAAATGTAATATTTACCTGTCCACGGTTCCCTGCAGAATGCAAAGCTGATGACGTGAAGACCACTGTAGTGACAACCTGGATAAGTTCCTCCACAGTCTGAAGGCTTGAAGGAAATCCTGTCAAGAATGTTTGAGTTAAAAGCCTACTGCACTTTTCTCACAGAGCACCTCATCCTACTTTTGTATATTTTTTTAAATCTCAAAATGTAATAACCAGCTTTTGTTTTTACATGCATTCATCCTTCTACTTACTGTCTATTTCAGAATGTGATAACTTAATGTGAAGGGAGGGGGTTGACTTGGCATCTAAAGCCAATTTATATGATATTCTACAATCTGTCTCGAACAAAAAAAGGACTACTGCAGGGCCTTAGGCTTTTACATACACATGTAAACATTTTGAAAGGAGCATATAACAACAAATATATATACCTGAGTCATAATTCCCCAGAAATCCATAATAAAATATCTCATTGATCCATTCCTGGAGCTCAGAATCTGCAGACACTTCACTGTCAGATGGATAATAGTATGCCACCATTGACTGGATGAAGCTGGGGACAACAATAAACATACCAGTATCAGGATGTGAATTGCATTTTCCCATATCTATGAGTGTGACATCTTGAGATTTTTGCTTCAATATCAAATTTAAAGTCCAGAATCTTAATACTTATAGTTTTAATATGTATCCCCCTATTTTGTCTAATGTGGCATTAATCCTCAAAAACACCAGGGTTGACAGCTATCAAGCAAAAAGTCACCTGTTGATGATGCTCCACAGCCTCATTGCATCATCTCTGAAATGAAAGTTGGGGATGGACTCCAGCCCTCTAGCTGCGATGTTTTCCGGCAGGCATAGGGAGCTGTAGGTCGTTCTGGAGAGCCCCCTTCTCATTAGTTCTAGTTGTCCCTCTATATCAAGTGAAGTCTGAAACAACAAATATTGGTATGTTTCGGCTAGATTTCAAATGCACAAATGAAAATTTCATTTTCTCTACATAACATTTCTCACCGTCAAAACACAAAACCCCAAACATATCTGTAGAGGCTAAGCCAACGCTTTAAGCCTCTTAGGATCCGCTATGTTGGCGTAATTTACACACACAAAGTTTGCCAGATGAATAAAAGTCTGATACAAAGTTTCCAGTTGAATACAGTCCATTTATTTCCTTTTGACTGGTGTCCATTTAACTCGCTTCATTTTCTCATTCACAATATTAACGTTCACACAATACCTTTAGCAAATGTTTGTATTCCCGTGTTTGTGTGTTCTCCGTGTGTGGTCAAAAACTGTATGGCCTTCCGGCGGAACCTCTAACCACAAACATTGGTTCCTACCTTTATACCCACAGTGTTAATTGGCTCCTACAATATCTTTGACTAATTTGATCAATATATTTAAACAGTTATAGAATTGACTATGTTGTTTAAATTGTTAATGTATGATTTCCATTTAAAAAAAAGCCATACCTTTGAAAAAAGTCCACCAGGGCCTAAAAGAATCCGACGACCACGTATGATTATAGCAATGGCAAATCGGTGATGGGGGATCAGCAGCTGTAAGAAAGGAGACATAGGTGACAGTAATGAACCTACTGTAATATCATTGAGCTGATTAAAGTAAAACACATCTCATATGGCCTGCAACACTGCACTCAAAATAATAAATAGGGCTTACCTTGTGCAGGGGGTGATTCTTTGGGAGGTTGCGAAGTGTTGCCATTGTAAAAACTTCTGGCAGTAGATGAGTCCTCAGCACATGACCGACTAGTATGTGATGGAGGGCATCTGCACTCCTTACAAACATTTTGGCCAGCATCCAGTCAGACTCCGAGTCGGTAGGCAGGAAAATTGGGTTCTCCTCTGAAGGTTGCTGACTGAGCTGAGGGTGGAGACAATTTTTTATTTTGCAGAAGGTATTCAAAAAAACAAAACCTTAATTGAGATTAAATCACGAGATATGAGAAACCTGAATTGCAATGGGGAGTAGTTTCTTCTGTGGATTTAGGTACAGCAGGCAGAGAGCAGGAGTCACCACAGTGGGTTTACCATCAATAACTGTTGTGGCGAGACCTTCCATGATCTTGTAATCACTAAGGAATATATTGCCCTTCTGTAGGAAACAAATCATTATAAAAACAGATAAGTGCCAAGTGAGGACAATGTTTAACACATCTAAAAAAATAAAATGTAAAATACACTGGAAATTCACTTTACCTTCATCTCTGCATTCAAAGAACTTCCTATGGCCAAAAAAGGTTGAACCATTTGCTCTGTTAAGGGGAAGTTGGATGGCAGCTTTGAGCAACGTTGAATTATGAAGGGGTTGATTCCATTGAGAAACTGGTATCCAAAAAAGTCGTCATCCTTCCAGTGCTCTGACACATACTCTGGGACATAAATGATGTATTAGTATAAAAGGTGTTTAACAGAGCAGTGAAACACTTTACTGAGATCCTACCTGCCATTGGTGTCTTTTTAACCAATGAGGCCATCTTTAAGGCCTCAAAGCTTTCAAACTGCTGATTCAAATCTGTCAGACCTTTTAGTTCGAACTCAGCATTTCTGGATAAAAGAGAGAAGAACAAAAAAAGAAATCACTTGTTATTGCACTGGATATTTTTTTTAGACACTAGAATTGGTCTTCAAAATAAGGTACGTTATGGGCACTTACATTTCTTTTCTTGTTTTTCTGATTTCAAAGGCTCTTGAGAATGACAACCTACTTTCTGCAGGAAGAGCATTCTCATCTTTGATGTCCACCATGTATGGCAATCCTTCTGCATACGAAGCCCATCTGCAGAGTAAAACAGGAAATAAAAAAAGATACAAAAGGATATAAATCCCAATCAACAGTCATTGAGGTGCACCTTGGTACACTGCAAAATTAAATTGATTGAAAACTCACTTGTAAATTATTTTTTGTTGAACCAATTCTTTTTGCCGTTGGTCTACTAGTTTAGGATGGAGATCTTCAAAAGCCTTTGTAGCTGTGTGTTTTCAAAGAAATACATATACATTCTTAAATGTGCTTAAAATGTACATGACATAGCTTCTAACAATTTGGGAATTACTTCACTAACCTCTTCCCCCTCTCAACAACACAAGCTCCCCCTTGGAAAGCCAACGGTGACAGGGGAAAATCATTTCATCCCCCTCAGGTGTTGTCACCACTATTGTGGAGCAAAACCAATCCTTTTCCAAAGGATCTTTCTCAATTTTTAGGAAGAGAAGACATCCCAATGTAAAAAGTGTAGTCACAGCAAACGTTCCCACCTGGTGTTGTGAAGGAAGATGCATTCAGGATTCAATATGGGCATATATTAAGCTTCTACCAAACAGTTTCCGCCCTTAACTTTTGTCCTGAATTCAAATCAAATGCTGGAACAACAACAACTCCTTAATAATGTTAAGAAAAAAAAAAGATATGGACTATTACAATTAATTTAGTTTTACAAATTACCTTTCCATTTGTATCATCCAATCCCAAACTCGTCAACTGAGTGCGCTCCGATTGCCTTTCAGTGCCGATCAGGGTAACATACAAGTTATCAAATGTGCCTGCATGCAGCATGCTTCCTGTGGTCACTTTCAGAGTGTACTCTGCCATAATGCCTGGCTAGCTACAACAACTGAAACACAATGGATAACAAACAACAATGATTACATGCAGTACATAGCTTTTCTCCACTCCAAAACGTTCAAATATGACCGCATCCAACATGCACAATCATTATGAGTGTTCTTGTTGAACTGATAAAGCCCCATAGACAGGTAACCCACCTTTTCAGTTGAACCACCACACAGCTGTAGCAGGACTTTGATTGAGCAATTTGAAAGGAAATCACAGGTGTTGAGCATTCCCTAATCAAGTGTTGAGACCTCAGAGTGAGTTGTTTTCTATAAGGTCAGTCCATCAAAGAGGCCCAGAGTGAGAATCTATCTTAAACACATTAAAACAGTAAGGAAGTTAAGTTGCTCTTATTATCACTATTTAGAATAAGTGCCATTCATAAATGTATCTTTAGGTAACTTTTAAGGCATCTTAATTCATTCAGAAGTGACCAGCAGAGGCCGCAGCTACACACATGCCATATCTTGGAAATAATTAATAAAAAGGATGGCCACACACCTATACAACATAGAAAAGTGAACGGGTTAGGCTTTATTCAAATGTAATGTTCACATGTTTGATTCTTCATAATGTTCATAGTTTTTACCACATTCACATTGGTTTGAGGCTTTTTTCAGAATAATGGAAATATATTTTCAGAGAATCTGTGAGCCACGTAATAAGATTTGGCTGATAATACATAAAATTACCAAAACTGTCTATGTTTGGGATGATAATGTCTTTATGTAACTAGCTGAGATCAGGTATTTCACCATTCAGTGTTGAAACTGGAGGGCATGTCAGTTTGTAAGAAGACATGTGGATGTGTTCAATGCCATGTCTTAATCATATTAAAGATTTCAGTTTGTTTTCAAATGGAAAATTGGATGTTAACATATAAAGCAATACAATAACATTTTACAGAGAAAAAAATATTTAAAAAGGTAGGTTAAGATATTTTCTTTTTAATAAGGTAGAACAACAAGGAAATTGTGTATTGAATAACTAAGGAGTGATTTGAAGAATTCAACAAATACTTAAAAGGCTATAAAGACTTTATTAAATGGTAGTAAATCACATGCGTTGTCAGGCTGTCCTCACATTAATATCTGTTTTGACTTATGTCCTGACACACCCTGGGTTGACACCCGCTATAGGGATCAGAAAGACTGAACATTTATGGTCACATCAACAAAGAAAGGATTAGCAAATCTTGTGTAAAGTGCAAAGCTTCTGTAACACAGAGATAATGCAACATAACCAACACTCTGCTTTTCCCCAATGGCTACTACTCAAAGGCAAACAGTTATACAGTATATCTTATAGAATCATATCAATTTATTGTGCATATTTGTCTTCAAAAATATATATATTTTCATCTAACCAGAATAAAGTGGAACTTTCAGCACAAGTCCATGCTAACTCTTTTTTGTCTCGTCATAGGGACACCCACAAACACAGACCTTCATTGTGAAAAGTATGGTGTGATTTCTTTAAGGCTTCATCATAAGTGAATTACAGGTAGAGTTATTTGTTTTAATGACAGAAAATCTATTATTGCAACATCCACATATTCCCACATTGACTCCCGTGCAGAAGCAAGAGGCGAGCCGCGTCGAGTCAGGTGTTAATGTGACGCAGGACGCGGCGCAGCGACTGTCCATCTCGTGCAGTGCACATGGCAGGAAGGGGAACGGGCTCCGTCTTGTGCTCTACTGTGTTGAAGTGACACTTCTTGAGATGGTTCGACATGCTGGGGAGATCATTGAAACCCCATGATGACACCGGGCTGAAGGCAGTGCTGAATCTCCACACCTGCATAAATAAATAAAAAAGGATTACTGAATGAAGAGGTCAATGCATACCAATCATTTTGTGAAGCTGCATTCCCTTCTTTTGTTACAGCATCCAAAATTCCACTATTATTCTATCTTACTGCTTACATTGATTTACAAAAATGTAAAATGTTATCCTAAACAAACATTATATATGTTAGGGGCACCCTCCAGAAAAATCAATCTATTTCAAACAGATTTGAAGTAATTATTCTTTAGTCGGCTATGTATAATATTGTAGCATTTACTGTAGAGCTCCATCAGCTATTTGAAATGTTTCCTTTTGCAAAAGCACTTTTCTCAGATTTCAGATACAGATTAAAGGAAATATTAAAAATAACTGACATACAGTAACTTTATAATACAGGTTTTCTACTCACTCTATTTTTGATTTGCCATGATACAGTGCCAGGGGTACCAGGGCAACGTATTCGCTCCCACTGCAGCTCCACTATGCCTCTTATCTGGAGGAGGCTGGCACACACCTCCCTCATAGTCCGTGACACCAGAGACAGCTGGCACAGGCTGAAACTGTCCAGGAACCCAGCTATATGCCACAATATCTCAATGGGAAGCCCACTAAGTTGGTCCGACTGGAAATCAACAGGAAGTTGAGCCCCGGGGCAAGGCTGAACCCCAAAGGACCTGAGGTGCCTGTCATGAACCACTTTGGCCCCCTGGGTGGATGGGTAAAACCTTCGCTGAGAGAATGTGCAGCCATAGTATGCCAGCGGGCAGCGGTGCTCCATCCAACCATTGAGACCAGCGTGAATGTCACCATGGACATTTATGAAATGGGAAGAAAACTGGTCCCGGCGCAATGACTGACCACAGACGAAAGGGAACATATGCTGGTAGCGAGGGTTCGGAGGGAGGTAACGGTTATGTGGGACTGCCTCGACCTCCAGAGCTTCCAAGACAAGGCAGAGGCGGAGAGTGCGGAAAGGGCTGGGGTAGGAAAGCTGGGGGGCCGCATGGTCACAGGCAGATGCAGAAGCTATGTCCCCCACTCTAGTGTTGGTAACCAAGATGGCTGCAGGGAAAGTGAAAGTCTGTGTGCCAAAGTCAACACGGTAGCCATCAACATAGACTTTGTCAGAGATCCTTCTACACTCTCTGGACTCCTCTAAACAAAAGAACAGCGCTGCTGTGATCAGATCGATTTCTCCCAGACCCATGGGGTCTTCATCCTGCTCCAAATCTGAGGTATCTACTGCCTTGTCCTCCATTTTCGGTCGCAATCTATACAGTGACCTGTCTGGGAAGTAACCTTTCCGTCCATTAGGTAATGAACATTGGCCCCTAAAAAAATTGTAGTTGTGAAATTTACGATCATGCCCATGGTTTTCTAAAAGAGCTAGCCCCCTGTCTTCAAGCAACACATGACCAGCGTTCGGTGCCACTCCCTGTCTGACATGCACCGGAGATGCCATCTGAGGGGTGACGGGCTCCTGAGAAACCCCAGCGTTCATGTCATCTTGAACCTCAACAGGAAAGGCCTCCATTGCTCCCGACAGTGGTCCATTTGCAGGTTTTAAAATCTTTGGATCTGTTTGGATGAGAGCCCCATTTCCTATCAAACAGCTAGAACAGACACTTTGCACCTCCATGTCTTTTTTATTTAAACCATCAGCGGTTACTGGTGTTTTGATTTCTAGTTCCTTCTTAGGGTCTCCATTGTCGCTCAATGTACTCATCGGAGTAGCAGCTCCACTGTTCACACCCTCTGTGCTGCTGTCAACAGAGTTGGCATTGCTAACAAAGTCCAAAGCAGCAGCTAAGCTTCTTGCTGTCTCCACTGTGGCCTCGTAGAGTTTACCAAAGTGCTCCTCATTCAAGCCATTAATTCCACTGGCAATTCTTTCCTTTGCCAAAACTGACGGGGGAGGTTGTGGCTGGTGTGAGGATGATGAGTGTGAAGCTGTATCAATAACGGTGGAGGCCTCAGGGGCGGATGTAGGCGAAGATGAGCCCGTTTCCCTGTTTTCCTTACTAACAGGGAGAAACGGCTCTCCTTCTGCAGTGGGTGCCATGGCAATCACTTTGAGGGACTCGAGTAGTGTACGCTGGTCCTGAAGAGCAAGTGCCATGTCTAGCTGCTCCACCTCCTCCACTCCACGGCTCAGGCTTTCATAGGAAGTGTAGTCCAGGCAGCTAACGGGCCATCTGTTCCACTCCATAGTGCAGCACACCACTCCAGCTGGACACACATCGAGGTGAGCATACATTTGGTTACGCACCAGGTTGGCGGGGCAGCCATAGTCTCTGTTTAGGCAGGGGACCCTCATCAGTGGGCACATAAGGTGGTGCTCATTAACTTTGCAGGAGTGAAATACAGCCCCACACGCTAAAGGACAGGTCATAATATCACAAGAAATGTCGGGTTGAGTTCTGAAGTTGCATCTCTGATTGAAGCAGGACATACAGTGAACATGATCTTCCTCCATCTTCAGACTCAAGGGGTGGAAGATTCTGAGTGTGACTGTGAGAAAATCCACTGTCCTGCCAAATAAGCAAAAAGAGCAAATATTGTCAGTAAATAAGAGATGGGATAAGACAAAAAAACAGAGAGCACGGTTTCAATTTGTTGTGTCAGATCTTCTGTTGCATGATGACTTTGTGATAGTAGTGTTTTAAAACTTTTGTTGCACACATATAAGGTTTGGTGTAGTACCAGTCACAGTGCTTGCTGAGATCTGAGCCCAGAGCTTACAATATTAATTTGGAACAAATAGGAAGAAACATACAAAAGAAATCTTAAGGTTTTGTCCAATCAAAACATTTATATCTGATATCTGATTTGTACAGAGTGCTTGTGGGATTTCCTATCATTAGTATAAAAGGGCAAAGCTTGATGAGTTATTGAAAACATAGTGTGAAAATAATTAATGATAAAGATAAGTATTACAGTGCAATTAATGCTGAATATCTCGAACAGACATAAAGGACGTTTATTGACCATTTATTTCATTACATCTAACATGGTTGCAATTGTATTTTGATAATTGTGCAGAGAGACTACTGAAAAATGTAAACTTCTGCAACTGAGATGCACATCTAAGATGCTACTGCTGAAATAACACAGAAACTGTGTTCTGTCTCCATAACCACTTTATCAACAATATATTAAGGGAATTTATATTCTGTCACTTTTACGAATCAGTCATCGGTCAGTTTACGAATGCAGCTTGCATGGACATTGCCAAAATACATCATCTAACGTTAAGTAGTCACTGAGCCATGAAAAGCATACATTTGTGTCATAACTAAATCCTCAATTGTTGCAAAATTTAGCATGCAACGATTCTGTTGTTAGTTGTAAAGGTTAAATCAGGCTAACTTAACTTAACAAGTAGCAAAAACAGAGCGCATATACAGATGGCAACCGAGGTAGCTTCCTACCAGGAAAACACAGTAAGTCGATTGTAACTAGCTTCACAGTTAAACCTTTAAGTTTACTTACCACAATCAGCACTGTACTAAAGGAACCGACGATGACAAGATAAGCTTTATAAACAGTTTACAATAGTTTTGTATGCCACCGTACCTGTTGTCAATATTTATTTCGCTGTTAAACCAACTTGTTTTGAAAACAATGGCAACCTAGCTATCCTAGCCGGCTAATGTTGGCTAACAACAGCTCGGAAGTTCACAACAAGCTAACAGCGAGCTAATGTTAGCATGCAAGTAGTTCCTCACCTTATCGTAGCGTTGGTAGAAAAATGTATGCTGAGATGTGTATTGTTGTTATATATAAATACTACTAGCTGTTGCTGTAGTTGTCTCTTTTCAGAAACTGCTTATGACAGCTAACTACAATCCTTGTCATCCAGCCCCTTTTTTTTCTGTTCAAAACTTTATTGACCAAGATGTTGAACCATTTACAGTATCATTAAAAGGCCTGATGGCTCATATCGACATTATAAAAGGTCGACAAAAAAGGTAAGAGAGAAAAAAGAACAGAATTGTATTATATAGATATACACCGAACCGCTTTGAAATTAAAAAAATACAATGATGTTAAATTAGATCTGTATTATATAGATACAGACCGAACCGTCTAATCCTACAAAACCCTACCTATCCACCAATACAATCTAATAATTCAGCTACACGTTACACTGAAATTATCCTCCGCTTCCTATAACAATTGTATCTTCAGCAAACAGTTAAAAAAAGTGCTTTTAATTAAAATGAGTTATACAAATCTGAATTACATTTCTTTGAGCTGTTCATTTCGACTTGGTCTTCTTAATCCTGTTTAAAAAATATTCAACAGACACTGGATTAAATGTTTAATGATATACTTATTTATATAAATAAAACTCAAAAGTTGTATTAAATAAACTTGATTATTAAACGTCTTTCTTTCTTTATTGAAAAACAACCAACATGCAGTAACCAGTAACAACCAGAAGAGAGCAGTGTCCTCTTATTGTTGCTAAATGGCCTCCTGGCTGGTAGTGGTTGGACTTCTGCAGTTAACTGAGGGACATGCCACTTTTGGAGGTCGGGGTCACCTAGAAAGCAGCCCCCCTGAAGCTGGGAGGGCTGACTCATGGACACATCAGCAGGACAGTGCTTAGTAATACTGAATACACTTGTCATGAGGTGTTGAAACAAACCCATGCAGTCAGTGGGACCATCACCATTTACATGATTTAAAAATAAAATGAAGACTGAATTCACAAAGATTTGTCATACAACTCTTTATACATTAAGCTAATAAGCAGTTGCCGACATACATTTTAAAACAACTTTAGCTGTATTAGATTAAACCTGACTAAATGTGGATTTTGCATTATGACAGCATTTGCAGACTGTTTTTAATGTGATATTTGCATATTTGATTTCCCACAAGACAAAGAATTGTGTTATTGACATGATTGTTTTACTGGTTCATATATAGTATGTTTGCTTCATTTAATAAATGACCTTTTTAAAGTTGCCAGGCAACTTTAAAACAATCTGATACTTGAATCCTAATGTTAAAGCCAGCATTGAAAGTATGATAACAGACAACTAAAAGGTCTTTGACTGATCCATAGACTAAATAGACTTCTACAAAATGTTGTTCCAAACATTCTCTCCTGAACAATACTAGCCAACATCATCAAAAATTATATTACAGCTTAAGTCAACGTGCACTTGCGGTCAACCCACGCAGACAGCAGTCCTAGAATAAACCGAGTACCGCTGTCACCCTTTGCCCTGAAGTGTGGCTGCAGTATCCAAGTAGTCTCTGCTTCCCAAACATGTCACTTTTATTCAGGTTCAATATCAGATGAGGCCTCCTGAAGCCCCAGCACCAGCAGTGGCAGTGTCATTGCGACTCGTTTATACGTTTATTTGTGATTTATACCGCCTGGCATGAGTCACGACAGGACCCTACCAAGTGAACTGCATGCCCCCCAGGAGTGAGTCGTGTCTTTGCCTGGACTCATCCAGTCTTCATCACTGATGGGCTGATTAGTTTCAGAACTTCAATTTACAACTGGTACAGTTGGGGTAAACTCCTGCACTTGGGCAAGCAATCAGTGATATAGCCTACTCAAAATATATACTTAAAGTCATTTCTTTTTCAATGAAATAGGTGTTTGTCTCATGTCTAAGTCTGTTTAGGCCTGCTTAAATGCCATCAATGACCTCCATTCAAACGCTAGATGGCGCAATGCAAACTGTAACTGACTGCTGTCCATAGTGCCGAAAACATCCTTTGTGGAAGTCAGGTAAACTCAAATAGTGAACATATCATATATTTATTACGAGAGACAGGGGTGCATGTCGCCATGTCTGCGTGTTGTAAGTGTTTGACAGTTTAAAACCATATGAACACCCAATACATACACTCAAGAGCTCAGCTGTCATATAATTAATTGGTGGCCAACGCCTGAGAGAGAGACCCGATATCTCTGTCCTTCTCAAAATACCAGAATTATAGATACATTCAATTATTAATTTAAGCAGCTATTTATGATGGGACAGCATTAACGGGATACAATCATGCTGTATAGCAGTTATGCAGCTAACCACATTTTTATAATAGTGCTGAAGAGATGACAGTAGGCCTACTGATGTTGTACAGGCTATATCTGTACCACGAACATTTCCAAACTTGCTTGTAAAATACCATGCAAGAGGTAATCATATTACTAGTAATGGCAATAATTCAGTATCCAACTATCTTGCATAGCACTGCAGTTGCTCCACTGATGTAATGTATTATACCTGGCAGCATAGTTCCAGGTTTTGCAGTCATTTTAGCTCTGATAAAACATTACCCGTCTTAATGCATGTCTTAATATGAATAAGAATTAGACATGTTCTAATGCAAGACGTGCAAGCATTGGAAGCAAATACTGAAAAGGCGATGGTTAACACGTTCGAGTTGAGAGAGAGAGACCGAGAGAGAGAGAGAGGGAGAGAGAGACAGAGGGATTCAAGTGATACAGGCGAGGACCACGCGCTACAGAAGACGGACGAAGGCATGTCTCCAGGATTCAGGTAAGTTTTGATGCAACAGACACAGAAAAAGCAGCTTAAACAATGTAAGATGTAAATAGAAGAATGGAAAAAGATAAACAGATTATAGGTTCATCGAGGCATTTGGGAACATACTATTATCTTGAGCTTCTCCCTGCTTTATTATCATTCGTTTATTATCATTATTATTGTAGTATTATCATCAATGAAGGCTACTTTAGATTGCACGGTAGAAACGAATAATGTAAGGTGCGTTTGAAAATAAAAACAACCTTGGCTGTCTTGTATTCATTCTCATGTAGAATTGAAATAGGTGGTGGCTATGAAAACATGTAGTTTCTTGGCTTTATTTATATATTTATTGTATTTATTTATAGACACTAGCTGAGTCAAATCGGGAGGGATGTCTGTGAGGATGACGAACCTGGGCAACAGTCCCAAAGACGTCCTTGTAATGTGTTTGGAAAGCGCGCTGTCCACGGTGCTGAAATCTGTCTGCATGATTTTTCTCAATGGACAGCGAGCACAGCACCCTCAGCCTCTCCCGGTGCAAAGTGTAAAGAATCGATTGTTTGAGACATTTTAAAGTACCTCGCTGCTCCTTACAGAGCTAACCACCTGCACGGTTGGGCATTTCCCAGTGGACTGCATTCCTGTTCAGCCAATAATGCTCGCTGATCAGGTGGGTGTGAGTTAAATCCCTTGCTCAACGGCACTTCGATGTGAGCTGATGGGAGAGGCATGACGACTGTTGTCAGCTGTAGGAATGTAAATCAGGGCGTAGATGGAAAGGAGCATGCGTGCTTAGTCAACTCTTCCCACATACCAGTGTAGCACATCTGGCCTGGTTTTCTCCAAGCTTACATTACACAGCAGTTTGTCTTCTCTCTCTGCAGGTGCGCGTGGATATGCCCCGGGTGTCGTGCTCACAAATCATGGTCTCTTGGATAAACGTGGATGTATTGTCAGACAGCAGATAGTATGCCTGCACAGTTGGCACGGATCACGCGATGTGGCACAATATGGCACGCGTAAAGATGGGTCTCCTCGCTCTTCTGTTTCTCCCCACGTTTTTCTTCCGCGCCTTCGTGGTCTCCCACAGCAGCATCTATGAGCGGGCGGCGGTCCCCCGTGCGGTTGTCCGCTCCGTGGCTCGTATGGATGGAGACGTGATCATCGGCGCGCTCTTTTCCGTCCACCACCAGCCGTCTGCGGAGAAAGTAGCTGAGCGGAAGTGCGGGGACGTCCGCGAGCAGTATGGCATCCAAAGGGTGGAGGCCATGTTCCACACGTTGGACCGGATCAACGCGGACCCACACCTCCTCCCCAACATCAGCCTGGGCTGTGAGATCCGCGACTCCTGCTGGCACTCCTCTGTGGCCCTGGAGCAGAGCATCGAGTTCATCCGTGACTCCCTCATCTCTATCCGGGATGACAAGGACGGGTCCAAATGGTGCATTGACGGCACCCCGTCCCCCCAGCCTCCACCCACCAAGAAGCCCATCGCTGGAGTGATCGGACCCGGATCCAGCTCTGTGGCGATTCAGGTGCAGAACCTCCTGCAGCTCTTTAACATCCCGCAGATCGCATACTCTGCCACCAGCATCGATTTGAGCGACAAGACCCTGTTCAAGTACTTCCTGAGGGTCGTGCCCTCAGACACTCTGCAGGCCCGGGCCATGCTGGACATTGTCAAGCGATACAACTGGACCTATGTGTCTGCAGTGCACACTGAGGGTGAGACTCCTATCACTGAACTCTCTTACAGTCAAATCACTCATATATTGTTGTTGTTCTTGTAGAAATGTCACCTACCATCTCTTCAATGTGCGCAACTATTAGCATTTAGCGTTTTAGAGAGAAACCTACATTTGTTTTAATATTTCATGCTATCATTTGGAACATATTCAGGATACTTATACATTCCCCCCCAACATACGTTTTACTTGAGAGATAATTATATGTACACTTTCTCCATGTCTCTGTCTCAGTCAGTCTTATCAGAGCAGGTAGTTGCAGCCACACAGACATGTGCCTCCCTGCGTATATCTTCATAATCTTCATAATTTTTATGTTGTCTGGAGATGAGGTTTGGTGTGTGGACATTGCTTCAAGCATCTTCCCACGCATCTAATGCACCATCATGCAGCTTTGTTTGCATTTATTCTTTAACGTGTAAGTATAGTGTATGTTTAGTAAACAATGAATGGTCTCATCTTTTATCTTTCAATACAATCTTTCAAGGTATCCTCCAACTCTTACTCCTTGGATTTTTTTCACATGCTTTGGCATTGTGGAACCAAAGCTGGAGGTTTTTGACTGTTATTTGTACTTGCGGCAAGTTTTAAAATCAAAGAACCTTTTGAGCATTAACAATTTAGGTGTCCCTTTAGAAATGTTAAATTAATTTGATGGTTAAGTCAGGAGGGTGAGGCAGGGATGAAAATGACAGGAATGTTCCAAATTTAACAGATTTATGGAAATTAAAATAAATGTCTTATCTCAACACGAACCCTTGCGATAATAGCTTTTCATACTATGATGGGCTAGGTTCACAACTGGTTGGGTAGACAGAGTAATTACTGTGAAGTGAATTATGTCCATAGCTTTTTTCCCAGTCAGTAGTTTGCACCAAAAGCACAACTGCAGGCTGTATTGCAGGATCCCCCCTGGGGAGCTCACTGGGGGTGAAGAACATCTTTGGAAAGTCCCAATATAGTCATCTGATGGCGAGGGGCTTTGACACAGGTTGCTGTCAGATAGATGAAGAGAGGTTGCTGTAGTACCTGACCACATAACTAGGTGGCGTCAGCTGTCTGACCTTCAACATGCACCTGGTGCCTCTACTCTAGGCTTGCCCTCTGGGGCCAGCAACATGATTTACTCAAATGTGAGGGATAAAAGTAAAATAATTTCCAAAAATGTTGCAAAAGAACAAATGTGTAAGCTATAGTTGAAATTGTGTTTTTTTCTTTTAATTGCACACAAATCCTTACACTTTAGCTTCAATTTCCTAAGAGAAAACAGAGGAGTTTGGAGCAACTTAGTTTCTAACTGAGACTTCACATTCTAATTTGTTATGATATGTAAACCCACTTGTTTGTTTAGCTCCATCTCTGAAATAGTGGTCACGACTGGCTTAAGCTCATGAGTTTTCTCCTTCCACCACTGTAGACAAGTTACAAATGTAGTGCGTTCCCTTAGCAACAGCTAGGGCTGTGAAATTGTATAAATTGCCTTTCCTGATTATCATCAGTCTGGTGGGAATACAAAAAGCAGGTTTTTGGTAGTCATTGTCAAATGGGCTGTCAACTAATGCACACACACCTACCTGTCTCACAGCCTAGATGGAAAAAGTAAAATAATTGGATACCATTATTCCCATTTACCAGTCACAAAATGAAATGAGGCAAAATATCCTCAAAGTACTATTGGAAAACCAACACAGGCGCCCGTTGTGTGTATTACTGTGACGCCTATTTCATCTATTGTTTTTACTGCTCCATAAAGAGCCATGCCACAAACAGATGGAGTATTCAGTCTTCATCACCTATATTAAGGGACACGGCATGGATGCCCCAAGGAACCTGTACTCTCAATAAGGCAGTTGAATTTCAAATGTTTTCAGAATTCTGTGGATAGAGGTACTTATTGACAACACACACACACACACACACACACACACACACACACACACACACACACACACACACACACACACACACACACACACACACACACACACACACAGAGAGAGACACATGTTCAAGCATGCACAAGTGATTGGACTGTTTAATCCAGCTCTCATGCTAAAGAGCTGTGGGCTTTATCAACAATCCAGATCGTGACACAGTAGTCAAGCACTGCAGTCCGCATGGAAATAGAAGATTTGAACAAAACAGCTTTGCAGGGCTTTGATTATGATGCTGTGCAGTTAAAACAAGGATAGCCATCTTCACCTCTTTTGGCTTTGATTGCAATCAGGAGCCAGGAAACTCGCCGACACACGAGAGGATCTGAATTTGACGCAATAAAAACAACTGCTGGGGGGGCCGGGGGAGAGGGGTGGTTGTTTTAATGTCACTGTTGGACATTAATTGTCCAACAGTGAAGTAATTAGAAAGTTGAAAGCATTTAGTTATGAAGGCATGTTATGGTTGGCACTAAAACATTTTTTTTTCAATTACAATGAGGCAACTTTTTAGTGCCATAACCAGTGCACTATATTCACAATGTGGATACAATGAAAATACATTTTACAAGGAAGATCAAGATAAGGACAGAATGGTTTCCGTCTGAATTCTCCCTGTTTAGTAACGATCCATTTTCTTCCCACCAATAGGAAACTATGGGGAGAGTGGCATGGAGGCCTTCAAGGAGCTGGCCTCTCTGGAAGGCTTGTGCATTGCCCACTCGGACAAGATCTACAGTAACGCGGGGGAGAAGCACTTTGATCGCCTTTTGAGGAAACTACGGGAACGTCTGCCCAAAGCTCGTGTGGTGGTGTGCTTCTGTGAGGGCATGACTGTCCGAGGTCTCCTGATGGCCATGAGGAGGCTGGGGGTGTCCGGGGAGTTCCTCCTCCTCGGCAGGTATGGATGTGTTGTTTTCTATCGTACCTTTTGATTCACAGTTGACAGCATCTCTGTGGATGGCAAGAAATCGGTTAACAGGCTGGAAGGCTGCGAGATGCTGTGTTGTCTTCCTGATGTGCATGTCACCAAGGCAACGGAGACGTATTAGATCACATTCCTATAGCACTGAATAGAAATGTTCTCCAGCGATGAATAATTGGTATTTCTGTCACAGACACAAAACTAGAGAGGGAAACAATGCGTCTAGTCTATTCTCTACATGTTGGGCGGTCTCTCTTTTGCTTTTTAAAGGCAATGCCAGTGATTGAAGCATAAGAGAGCAAAACAGCTACTCGTACATGCTAAGACATTAAGAATCAACCGAATTGTCAAACTCTTTTTTTTGATGATGAAACCTCCTCTTTGGATATTCACTCAATATTTTTCTTTTCATTTCATCTCTTTCTTGATTTTCTTTTTGACAGTGTTGAGTGACAGTGGCTGTAGCTGCAATCTGAGTCATTGCAAAAGGGCAAACAGAGCCTTCTCACATACAGCGGCACATTACACCATTAAATAGTACTCAAGGGACATTCACACTTGTGAGTAAAATTCAACAACTTTGATGCTCCTTTCAGTTCATTCATGCGATACCTCTCCCCCATCATTTCAGCGAGGGGCGAGGTTTTTTGGCGTTGGTCTCTTGTAGGGCACTTGTCAGCTGCTTGTCACAAGAGGAGTACATTAATAAGACAGCTAAGGATGACTGAGACTTGTAGCCGAGCTAAGCAGTATTTGTTGGAGATTAGATAAGCACTGCATGAGTGCAGCTCAGGATTCCAGCCATCATCTTCAAACAGGAGAAATATCCGAGACAATATACTGAATAGTAGCTTCTGTCATTACTGTATGTTCCCTCAGATTTTGGCGCATACTAGTTGATTGTTTTGTACCTCTACATTTCTTCATAAAGGAAAAGGTAATTTAGTCATGAAGACTCTAGAATTTTGTTTGGGTGGGGCCCTTTTTGAAATTTACAATTTTCAGAATATATTGACCCTGCCTAATCTTAAAAGATTTTAAGATTTTAAGATTACAATATTAAGATGCATTTACCATTGATGTTTAAATAAGATTGAACTGTACATACTCACTGTAGCACTAAATGTGTAATAATTTGCAGAAAAAAACTGTTCCCCAACAAATGGGCTGTTTTTCACTCATGCTCATTTATTTACCCAATTTTTACTATTTTTTTCTTACTAGGCTTCAGGCTGAGAGCCACAGGCAGTATAAAGATGTCACATTGAGATACGGTTTAACACTGTATTGGTTTGGGTCTTTTCATGGGATCTGTTGAAAGTAGGAAAACTGCAGACAACCTCAACATTGCCTGGTTGAATAGCTACAGCATCTAATAGATGTCAATTAGTACACCTTGTTGCATTTACTTGTATGAACTTACACACATAGGATTATCCAGTCGAAGGAACACTCCTCTATTGGCAGGCGCTGAAGGATTTGTTTCTTTTCATGCCATTATCCTTGAGGAAGCCTTTCCTATTTCCTGTAATAAATCCCAGTGGTAGAAATAAAGAGAAGAAAAGTGTGTCTCTTACCAGCCTCTGTTTATGTTGTATGTGTTATATTCAATGCATTCATGCATATTTAAGATCTTGGCAGGGGAAACCACTCTTTCTTTTCAGTTGGAGAACATGCCTTTTAAATTATCCATTATAATGACACTCTAGGGTTACATTCCTTTCCATATCTCTCCTTTAGCTTTTTTCCTCCATAGGAGACGGTAAAGTGGGTCTTTTTTTAGCTTTTGTGGAAGTCTCTATGGGCGTAAGAAATGCTTCTGGGTCAGGGAGAGAGAAAAGAAAGATGAGAAGTAAAAGAAAGAGAGGGAAAGAGAGAAGGAGATAGACAGAGTGTGTAAAAAGGACAGAGAGGAAGTCTGGGCCAACACAGATGCTAAGCCATGTGTGTGTTTCCCGGCATGTAGTGATCAACTGAATGAAGCTGTCAGACGCATATTATCTCATCAAAGGGGTTTTCTTTTCTTAATTCATGCTTTCACCTCTAAATAAGCCTCTTTTATGAAGTGTGTGTGTGTGTGTGTGTGTGTGTGTGTGTGTGTGTGTGTGTGAGAGTGTGTGTACACAGAGAGCTACAGAGAGTTGTAGGGATGTAAGATTCAGAAAGACAAACAAAGAGTGAATGAAACAAAGTGACACACGGCCACTGTTGTTCTTTCATTGAACATCTTCTTCTTTTCACGCTCTCTTTTATTACTGCAAATTATTTTAAATATATCTAATATGCATCAAGGCACCAATTGACCGTGTGTTTGTTTAAGGGGTCACTTATAGTGATGAACCAGTAGCCAAAACATGGCTATAATCCTGCCAGAGGAAGCATAATGAGACAGGTTTAACTGCAGGGGAGACCATCATAGGTCCAAGTATCTCCTTAATCAGACTGGCACTGTTGGAGTCCTGACTTTTAAAGCTTTGTTTTCTATTTATATATTCTATTACAGCATCCCCATCAGGCCAATCTGATTAATAATGAAAATGTCAAATCATCAAAACAAAAGGCATCACCCCTCATCACAGTTAACATACAGAGTTAACAATACAACATTGAGGATATTGTTGTTTTTATCATTGCACTGCCTTAGGGTGGTCAGTATAATTTGTAAGCCAGCAGGTTTCATCAACATCAGTGAGACGGTGAGACAGTTATTGGTTTATACGTCTCCTTGACCTTTTACATCTCACCATTTTATAGCACTCTGCACAAACAAACTAAACCGCTTAAGAAATGGCATACAAGACATAAAAAATATATTTGGGAAAATCCAAGAGCAGGCAATGTTGTGGATCTCATATGTGGAGATGATCATAAAACTCCACAGAGGCACAATACAGTCTACATAAACTGCAAATAGACATGCAGAGTTCTGGACGTGAGGGCTTTTGTTTCAGCTGCTCGGCTAACCTGCTCTTCAGACGAGGGCCAGGTGTGGCAGTGTGCTCGACCCACTTTATCCCCGACCTGCAGACTCTACTCTGCATCACTTCAACACTTTACATCCACTCTGCTCGGCTATTGTCAGTCAACAGGGCTCTTGTCTTTCTCTCTCTGTGATGTCCATCATGATTTTGCCAATCAGCTGCCTCCAATAATCTACAACATGTACACACGGTATACGCGCACAAGAGACAACATTTATCCCCTGCATACACTCTGGCACACAAATAGAGACACCCGACATAGATGATCCACTTCATTCCAATCAAGAAGATATGATGTCCGTAGTTTTGTTTGGTTAAAGGACATTACATTAAGTAGATTGTATTAGATGAGTCACATATCCTGTTTAGGCATAATAAAGCGAGAAGCACAGAAAATCCATTTATAAAGCCTCATTAAAACTGAATCGTTTTTGCACTTGCACTGGAAGTGATTAGGAGAGTCTATCAGTTCTACAATAGGTTGGATGATATAGATAGGAGTAGATTTTTTATTAGCCACCATGAGAGAAATAGAAAATATATGTAATGAAAGACAAAGGCAAACACAGAGGAGATGAGAAGGATAAGCATGGCTGGCTGTAGATTGTGTTATGTTATCATCCCTGATCTTGGACCCTTGTCTTTCAGGGAAAAAAGGTACAGTAGACGTAGTGTGACACCTCAAAGGAGAAGTCTGGTATGAAAAGATAGTTCAGCAAAGCATGTTACTTTGACACACGCTTTGTTGAAATTTCCTTTAAAGCTGCACTACTCAATAGTTGAGATAAATATTACTAAACGTAATGTGAAAGGTGCCACTTGTAGTTACAAACTCATTTAAAGCCACATTGTGAAGTATTATCTTGTGTACTTCTTGTTGCATAAAACAAATTTCATAAAAGCCTCATTACCAGGCTAATGGAGATGTCATCTGATAGAGGAGCCCGTGGGAGTTGATGTTTTTTCATAAAGCGGTTTTTTTTATTGTATAAAGTGTTGCTCTACCTTTTTTAACTATCAAAGACATAATTCAGCAAATGGCAGAGGCATGACAAATAGACCTTGCCTAAATGAGTAAGCACAACATGACTCCAAATCATTTTCTCAAAGCCTCTCTGAAGTTGGTTCAGCTTTAACCAAACACGTTTATGACAGAAATAATTCTCACTGTAGGGAGGAATCATTTGAATGTCCTCAAAGAGCAAGCAGCAGCTACAGGTGAATATAATACATAATATGAACAGAATATAGGAAACTGAAAAAAGTCTCTATTCCAGGTTATCCTTAAAACAGCGTTATCATCTTGAGAGTACAGCCACAAGACTTGTAGAGTGGCGTTTATTCCCATCAAGCTTAATGGGGCGTATTCATACTGTAAAGCTTCCTGGTACATAGAGTCCTCCAAGTGACACAATTCTGACATTTTCTAAGAATGTACACTCACAGTCAAGACTAAATTCCATATAACCATTTTTCACAAAGCACCTTAGCCATTAAGAGAGCTCCTAAGGTGAACCACTATTAGGAGTAGGGAGGAGGACTTTTAAGAGGCTTAAGAGCTTCTTAGGCAGAGGAGAACAAATATATATCCTCCCATGCCTGCATCTTGGCTTGAGCTGTAACATTTGCATTTTCCTTAAAAACGTTTTATGCTGTTCTCAGAGCTAACATTTGCTGATTCTGTTTGCTTCCATTGCAGTTTCTGTTCGCTGTCTTACTGCAGATTAACACGCCAACAAAGCTGCATTTTTTCTAGACTGGACAGAAATTGACGAAACCTGATTGATTCTTCCCCAATTAATATCAAACAGACTAAGTACTAACATGGTCAGCATGGTAAATACCCGGAGAGGACAGAACAGAGTGTGCTACATAGAGTGCACATGATACTGTAAAATGGCCACAGACTCCTTGCCTGTTAATCAACCACAGAGAACAATGCATTGCTCCCAGGAGGGTGCTGCCTTATTATTGCAGATCCACCAGCAGCATGTTCCTGTTAGGTAGCTGTGAACAGTGCCCGCAGCCAAAAAAAGGCTGTTTTTCCATTTATACATTTTGTTTGTCGAGATCATTCATCTCGTCACCACAATCTTTGTTTTACTATAAGAATAAAAAATCCAGGCCCAAAAAAAGTACCCCTTTTTTGTTCTTTTGGAACCTCCTTAGAAAATAAATGTATTTGCAACTAATTGTAAAACCAATTACATAACACAAAGACACTTGATAGGAGTCAAATGTACCTTGCATCACACATCAGATACACATTTGGCACAGTAATCACAATTGGACGTTGAGAGTGTACTCATTAAGACTAAGAAAAAGCTCTCTGCCTGCCAACAATTTAATGCGTACTCTGTCTGTTTTCGAAACATAATGCTTTTTTGACATTTGCAGTGTCAAATACAGCTGATTCAGCTGCAGGTAAAACATTTATTTACTCTTTTTTTACATTTGTAAATTACAGCTATCGCCTTTTGAAGATAGATGAAACACTCAAAACGCGCTGATTTCTTCCAAAAAGGCAGCAAAAGACGTTTTTGTTGCAGTCAAACACTCAAATAAGTGAAGTTGAAACTCAACACTTCTATTAAATAAACTCCTAAAAACGAATGGATCGTAAACTAGATTTTCCAATTTAACTAGTGAATGTGATAAAGTATGTCTGTGAACTGACAGAAACGCACTGTATCTCTGAGAAATATCTAACATGGTGTGTCTTTCATTAAACTCCCCTGCAGTTAAACTGAGCATTACAGTAAATCTCAGAATCCTAACTGAATCTCCACCTACTCAGTAATATGAACACATTTCCATTTAATGTTTTTTTTTGTATCAGCTTTGAGATAGAAACACATTTACAATGTATTTTGTTATCACTCCTTCTCTTCCGGTTCCCCAGCACCCAGCCTAGTTTCTGAGAGGCAGCATTTGAACCCACCTACCCATTTGCCCGGCTGCTCGCTCTCTTGCAATTAGCGGCATTCATTTTCTCTCTCCTTCTAATGCTACTTGAATGGTGTTATTACTAAACATCATTTGCATAAGCTGCTTTTCCACATGTAACGCTCATTTCTGCCCCTGTCTTACACACACAGTTTTGGTCCGGGTCCCATTTTGAATGCTTGCCGCTTGTTTTTCTTTTATATTCCTGACAAAATGGACACTGAGACAGGAATGTGGATGTTCTGCCTCTGTAATGGCTTTGCACAAGTCATTAGCAGGGCATGACTGTGTCTTTTGAGACTGTGCTGAGGTGCAAAGAAAGCTGTGAACCCATATTTTGTGTGTCACATGCATTTGGCTGTGTCCTATTCGGTTTTCTGTAACAAGGAGACCCAGGTTTTGCTCTGAGCTTGAATAAATGAAACGTTTAGGGCGCCAGAGAGAGAAAAGGGGAGTTGTGGCACAACACAGTTAGCTTTCTTTTTCCTGTCATCTCTAAGGCTTTCATCTCCTACCCATCTCAGGAAGGAGAGTGCGGAGGATGTGGAATCCTGCCTATTGACTTCGAGTAATTTGGCAAATAGCGGGGCGTGAGCAGAAAGAGATTCTGTCTTATCTCTGGCAACAGCACTGGCCAAAAGCGCCAAATAAATCTGTATCTTTTTCATCCAGAATTAAAGATGTACAAGGGGTTAAAACCGATTTTTTGTTTCTTGTAATTTATCTTTTAGAAATGATTTGCTATCTGACCTGCAAAGATATACTCAGGTTTATGAAAACTGCTTCAAGGACTTATTTGAATGCAGAAAATGATTTCCATTTAGTAACTTGATGGATATTTAAAGATAAATTCAAGACAGATTTAAAAATAGAGTATACAAATATTAAAGAGTATTAAAGAGTATTAAAAATAGAGTAAAACAATTCGTGCTTTAGATACTGCATGACTGTTTGGAGCCTGGAAGCACAGGCAGGTTTTTCTAATCATCTCCAGTTTTCCTCTTCCCCTTTCCTGGATTATTTGAAATGTGCGTGGCATGATCCCCGACAATGTGCTCCACTCTCTTGCTAGGCTCACTCCCCAGAAAAATATTCCTTGCGTTAGGCTTTCAGTGAGAACACAATAGTGACTGAATCATTACTTATGAATGTAAGGACTCGGAGAGAAAGTGATTCTGGGGTGAGCTGCGACTGAAACAAAAAAGCAGAAGAGAAATGTTGAGCGCCAAGCCTCCATCTTAACGTAATTCTCTCTGTGTGACATTATTCTGTCCTTTCGCACTAAAGCAATCTTTATGCAAGTTTAGTGAGAGTTTAGTGGGGCAGTAATCATGTGCAATATCATTTTTATTACCAGGGCAAGATTTACTGTACCACCAGAATAAAAGGCTTGTGTGCTGCTTGCTCTACAGTCACCATGGAGATATTGTTTGGGCTCATGATGGAGTCAGTGTGATCGTCTCACTGCAGATCTGTCATTCAGTCTGTCAGCATGGCTACAAACACAATGGGAAAATATGGCTGACATCTGAAAAAATCCTCCCGGAAACAACAGCAACAAAGATTGTAATTATGAGATAAGGACACATTGTCTACACTCATGTAAAAGGGGCCGGGCTGCTTGCGTTACTCGTACACACATGTGCAAGTATATTCTAGTGGAAACATGATTGCATCTGTTTGGGTTTCACTAAGCAAGGAAACACAATAAGCAGCATCTGAATATTTATAACACGCCTCTGATGTTAATTGAAAGCAGCCACACATTGTCAAGGACATCTCTTTCCTTCCAATTGATGCCTAGTGTTCCCTAGTGCGAGGAGATGGGTGAATGACGTTGGAGTGATCAGAAATAGCACACTGGCTTTGCATCTGGACATAGCTGTCACATCCTGATTTGCAGGAGCTGAAATGCCTTCTTGTTTGGACAGCTAATATTGGGCCTTATGAATATGAAATGCATACATAAAGAGAATAGTGAATAAAGCAGCAACACATTTAAACCATAAAGCAACTGATTATTGCAGAAGAAGTTTTTTAATATCATTGCTTATTTCAGCTATTCTAAATCTTAACAACCTAAGGTTTGAGGCAGATTTAGTAATTTAGTATTAGTATGCACATAAACCCCCAGGTGGGTTCAGCAGCATACAAAGGAAATGGCACACCGTAACCTGAATTTTGCAAGCTCACAAATAATTGAATGACGCATATATTAGACCTATCCAAGTCAAGCAAATGTAACCTGGCATGTCATCCCTGACTTAATCTCATGTGCAACTTCAACATTCACACATTTGCATTTATTTAAAAAAAGATTATTGCTAAGTATGTTATCCTACAGTCTCTTGTTTAGGCTACAGTTGTCAATTTGAAACAACATGCTATATTTTTTATAATATAGTTACATCTCGCAGTTGTAGATGGAGCTCATTTTGTGGTCCACATTGTTCGCATGTGTGTAGACTTGACACAATGCAGGACAAAATGTGACATTGTTACATGTTTTACATCCTTTTTCCCTCTTCTGAGGGAGATTCAAAACATGGATCATGAGTAGTTATTTGCAATAAAGACCAACCAAAATGCCAAAAAGGACTATGGCTAGATGTAGAAGAACGTAGGAGTCTTTGAGCAGCAGTGTTCCAACTAACCTTATGTAATGGTTTTGAAATAAATGTACCAACTAATAATAAGATCTTGAAATCTAACAGTCACTGCTACGGCTGGAATTGGATGCAGAGCTTGTGGAGGGTTTTATTGGTGAATTAATGTCCCCTGGTAGTGAGAAGCAAAAAGGATTTTCTGCCAGCAGTGTTCCCTGTCAATACAGAGGAGACTGATCCCCCAACTCAAATTGGGGCATGATGAATTAGTCAAAAGCAACTTGGATGGGCTTTTAAAGGCTCCCCGGCTCACCCAGGGTCCTCTGTGTCACCTCAAGAGAGCCCTGCTGCTGCCGCCATCTAGCTCACCAGCCACCAGCACTCCTACTTTAACTCCACAGGGTCTCAGAAATAGAGAAATGTAGTAGAATGGGAGAGTAGGGAGGAAGGGATAAAGGCAGAGAGAGTTTTTGGAGCTGGAGCTTTAGAGTTGAGCTGAGGAGAGAAACCCCTTTATGAATATTCCTTCCTTTGCCAGAGCGGTTTCAAATTAATTAAGAATGCTGTGGGATCATCATAGAGATAAATGTGGAACACAAAACAAAAAATACCCCTAAGAGCTCCTGTTGTTTGAAATTAAAGAGAGCAGTGGTGGAAAACAGCTAAAACATTTAGTTAAGTACTTTTTTTTGTTAAGTTTAATTTACTTGAGTATTTAATGGTATTCTCTTTTAATATCTGCTCTTCTCTACTAGGTTTCTGAAGGAAATACTGTATGGTTACTTCACTTTATCTGAGCTGTCTTCAAAATGTTCGTCTTCCAACATATGATAGATTGTTACGCAGTGTTTAATCAAGGTTAGCTTATGAAGTGATTGATATAACATGTGTGTCAGTAGACATATCAATAACGTTGCACCTTTTACGGAAAAAATGAGCTCCAGGACTACATGCTGCCATTGAAAACTATTCAAAACCCAGGATTTGATCTTTGAACCCTATGAAGTATGAAGGCTGTTAAATGTATTGAGTTGAGGCTGGTGGAAGCCCATAGTCACTTCTAGTTCACACCAAAAACCCTCTCTCAAAATCCATCTTGTTACAGCAATCTTCAAGAGAAACAACATGTATGCATATCAGTATTTCAAAAGATTTACATCAAATTTTCATTTTCAAATAGCCCAAGTTGCCCAAGAGATACATTGAAAATAATCAAAATGTAAAACAGTAATTGTAGTAAATTAAGTGTGTGTTTTTAAATACTAATCCCAACATGATTTTAATTGTAATATTCATGTCATTCTAGTAATTAGACCGGTTGACATTTCAAGATTCGAAGATTCAAAGGTTTATTGTCATATGCACAATGCTACAGTGTAGAAATGGCAATGAAAATCTTATTCAAGATTCAAGATATTTATTGTCATATGCACAGTAAACAGACAGTTACATCGTACAATGAAAATCTTACTTTGCTAGTCCACCCTACGCAAGTAAAATACAGGAATATAAAAATAAATAAATATGACCTGAGCTCGTCCAACAATCCAACATATATAATAAAATACAAAAATACAAAATTAAAAGTAGTGCAAAATGTCTATTGTGTCTATTGCATTCGAGTGGTTTTTCGAATGCACAACAGATTAAAAGTTTTTCCATTACCTAACCTGCCGAAACTTTAGTTTGAACAATCGCATACAGCAATTAGGAAACTCTTGACTCCCCTATCATCCTGTTCCTCTTTTTAAAGTAACTCTTCCTTTTCATCCTCCAGGGGAAACAGCGCATGTGATTAAATCTCTGCCCTGCCAATTAATTCATGGCTTCATAAATATACAAATGTGCTATCAAACTGGAACTAGATCATCCGGGAGCGTCGGGGGAGCTCTCAGTCTACTCACTGTTGTATACTACTCTATAAATGATCCAGCTGTTGGCATGCTGTGCGCCTCTAAACAATGCCACACATCACGTCTCAGTAAATCATCAGAATGCATTCAGCACATTATTAGGCATATGGCGTCAAAGGAATAGCCTCCTGCTGACTTTACTTGCAGAGACAATTTATTTATTTTATTTCTTTGGAAATTTGAGGATAAAAGTGACATTCAAATGTGTTTAAACTGTCAGGATTGTTTTGTTGGTTTTACTAACTATGTCACATACATATTTCAACTTTTGCTGTAATTACCTTAATTAAGTCTCATAAGTAACATGCACAATGGTCTTTTATGATGGCTGAAAAAGTATCTTTCCTTATAATATTTTATGTTTGTTGGTGCCAGATCAGAATTACACTCAAATGAATAGAGTTTGCACTGGTCTTATAGGTCATTTTGAGAGGTTTTGTTATAAAAAAAAAAACGATTGCAATGACAAATGACGTATTTTGCGTTTGAGGTATGAGGATTGTTTCTTAAATACAAGATCTCAAAGGCTTAGTGTCTGCATTTGTGATTATTCTTATCATTGCCAATAGCTATAATTCAGTATTTTGTCCTGTGTCACAAACCTCATCCTTCTTAAATTAAAAGTTAAAACAATTTTAAGTAATGATTTTAAAACTGTAACTGTATTTAAGGTATTCTCTGTTTGATGTTTCAACCCACAACCTTTTCTGTCTTCAGTAAATCAAGTAAAACTGATAGGAAAGTTGAACAGCGTTGACTCCTTAATCTTCTTAAACAGGTGTTTAATTCCTGTATGTCAGACTCAGGTTATGTAATATTGAGCCTTCCAGTATGTAGTCGTGAACATGGAGGTGACATTAAATCAGATTTTGTCCCACTAAGCGTCTCTGTGATGGCCGAGCGTTTTGATGAGCTGTT
This sequence comes from Dissostichus eleginoides, assembly GCA_031216635.1. NCBI lineage: Eukaryota > Metazoa > Chordata > Actinopteri > Perciformes > Nototheniidae > Dissostichus > Dissostichus eleginoides. The sequence goes on along the minus strand of CM062281.1, from coordinate 18,195,728 downwards.
TGGAGTTCTGCCAGAAGCCGCAATCCTGAGAGAGGAGAGCGAGAAGAGAGAACGTCATTTTACTTCATCATAAACTCTACTGCGAGAAACAGTCAAGCATGTCTTCAGTGCCTCGTGCATTATTCATGTGGAGTGTTGAGCAGCACTTCCCCCCCTTCTCTCTCTTTATCTAAAAACCCAATCTGTTTTCCACTGTTCTGTTAGAACAAACATGTTCCACACTGAATTGTATTGAATAGCTACCCTGTCAGGTAAAGTACATTTATGATAAACACATGGAAGACATATGCACACATCGATACAGGGGCGCGTGTTTGTGAATCCATCTGCACTCTACATGTTGTGAAGAGAGCAGGAGGGACAGAGACAGTAATCACTTAGAGCGAATTAAGAAAATGTGACTGGCACCAATGACATTCACGTGTTTCTGACTCTAAACTCAATTAGGAGAGAGACTCAGTTGATTTGTTCCTTTTAAATATACAGCAAATGTTTTAGGAACAGGCTGATATTCTTACACAAAGAATAGGACATTATTTCACGATCCCATATTGCGCTATTTTTCTTCTTCTCACCACTATCACACACTGTTCTCATCTTTAACAGTAATTGTTGCACACACTATACATGTATAATTTAATGGATTCTGGCCTTAGACTATACACACCTTTGTAAACACATTTCAGTCAGACAACTCACGTGTAAATGTATCATTGGTGCTCCAGTTGACTGCCTGAACTAGCTCGCAAGCTTCTCCCCATTAATGGATTCATACATCTTCTGCATAATCCCTTCAATTGTGGACATTTATATAAAATCTGTTATGTTTCCAATGCATTTGTTCAAAGACACAAGGATGTATTATCTTGCTTCCCACATGGCAACACATATTAAGCTGGCTCTGATAGTTGGAACTGTGAAGGACGAACAATTTGAAGCCAAAGTCAGAGCGACATCACTATAAAAAGAAGAATAGATTTGCTTACCGTTTTTTCACTTGGAATAGTGAAATTAAATGGAGCGTTGTATTGGATATGGCTCTCATGTTTCTGGGTTTCCTTCCAAAACTTAAACTTGAGAGCCAAATTGATTTCTGCCTCTAAAGGCAAAGCCTGATACAGGTTGTTCATCTGTGCCCCAGCAAATGGTTTATTTGCTCTTCGAGTAATAACAGTGCCTTGCTACTTTTGGAAATAACTTTAGCTTTTTCAAGACTTGCTTCTTCAGTAGGAACAAATGGGACATGGTTGGGATGTGAGAAAGTATAAAAAGCCAGATTAATAGAAAGTAATTAATATAATTAATAGGAAAAACGCCAGCCTTGTCCATTTAATTTTCTACCTCTCAATGTGGAAAATCAGAGTTACGGTTGTTAGGGTCAGCTGGAGACATTTTAACAATTTCTGCATGACTTGGGCTCTAATTCCAGGATTGTTTTTAATACTAATATCCAATATGTGTAGAAATCAAAATGTTTTTTTTAGCTTGAGAAGATATATATACCAGCTGTATCACTTTGGTTTAAAAGTTTCCTCCTTCCAGGTGTTTGGCCGAATGTCTCCTTTTTTCTTGACTGATGGTAACTGTGGACATAAAGGTCAGAGACTGTCTCCTGCACACACACACAAAAACACACACACGTCCTTATCCATCACCCAGAACATCCCATGTGTGCGAGGTAATTGGCTCCATGGTGAGTCATAGGTAATTGGTGGGTAGCTGTCAATAGCTCAGGTATTTCAAGGCAGTAACCCGGAACCCACTTTGGAGATGGAGAAACACAGAATAAAATACAGCTGAAAACCCCACATAGATTTAAAGAAAGAGCTGAGCTTAGAGTGGTGCTGTTTATCTCTAATGAGTTTTTCAGGGTCCCTCTCTCTGACACTGGCTAGCTGTGTGTCAAAATTGGCTTGGTAGGTTTCAAATTCTCGCACAAAGGGTCACATAAGTAAGCTGAAGGGATTTTGTAAAGCCTACAATTACTCTTGAGGCACTAATGGTGAGATTTCCATCCTCTTAAATTGAGGATTGCTGGGTTGGACTTCAGATAAGCCTGCAAACAGTGCTGCCAAGCGAATTTAACATCCTACAAGAATAGATGCTGTAGTCTAGCTACCTGTTGTTGAAGATCAATATTTATATAAAAGCAACACATGACCAAGAGTTTGGGTTTGTGCACAGATGTTTTTATGTCATTAGGTCTGCTGCTGTTATAAAAACTTTGACATGAGTCTCCATGTGAACAAAGACACACCAACATGCGACTTACAGCTGCTCTCCTTCAGTAATTCCTTTTACATTGATGTTACTGCTGCTTTAATCGCTGTTCTGTGTATTCAAATCGTTTTTTGCGTGGTTCTGTTTTTATGCTTTACTTCCTCCATACTCCAAACACTCTTTTAGATGTGGAAATTACAATGAATCAACTGATTATTAAGGTTCGTGGTCACTCACATTGTTTCCTCTCTTTCCCTATCAGCAAGCATCAGATCACTATTCAAATGTACAATGCAAGCACTGTACATAAGTTTAATAGCCTAACAGCTGACTATTTGTGAGTTATATCACCATCATTAAGCTTTCAAAAATGTTTCACAAGGAACTAAGGTCTGTCTACTAAAAGCAAAACATTCATTCAGTAACAGCTGTAATTCAGAGTTCAGTTTGAAGAAAAAACCTGTACTGCCATGTCCCGCTAAGAAAAAGACAAGAAATCATGTTGGAATGGAGAATCTATCATTCAAAGTAAAGTTTGACACCTGGTTTGTTTATGTGTATCAATAATGCAAAAGGTGTTTTGGGCACGTCAGTCTGAATCAGCAGTTTTTGTGTGTATCTCTAGTCTTTATTGTCCCCAAGGTGTAATTCATTTTCACATGCATTGTACACGTCAGAGAGAAATACACACAAGAGCACAACAAGAACATAGGATGACAGACAACACACTGAGGTCTACCCAGTTAGGCCTGCTATGGATGCAGGAATCAGGCTTTTTTTCAGAGTGAACCCTTCTGCACCTCAGTGCTCTGTACCTTCACATGGAGAGCAGCGGGGTTAGACGCTGATTGAGTGTGTGTGATTTCCTGTTCTACTGATGTTGCGATGCATGCAGTGGCATTATTGTTCAACTCTGCGAAGTTGGGTGTGGGGAGACCGATTATCCTGTGAGTTGGGCCCTGTTTGTAATACGATACGATAATATTTTATTGGTCAGATCAAGTCTGAAATTTGACTTGCATCACAGCAGCTCCATGTGTAACATCAACATAGACAAATATCAAGACACAATACATGAACAACACACATTTAACATAACAGCACAATCACTGAGAGAAAACATTTTCAAAGAGCCTTTAGCGTGCATTTGACCTGGGATTTAGCTCTGTATTTACTGTGAGGATTGACTGATGCACAAAGGAGTGTTTCAGTCTGACTTTATTGAATCGGGGACCCTGTATCTCCGATTAGATGGAGCAGTTCATATTCGCTGCTGCGAATGCAATAATGCTTTGATGCAACACCAGGGGGAGAGGGGAGGCAACATCTTTTAATATAACAAATGACTGATAGTCTGAACAGTCCAATACAAGACTCATACTATAACATGAATAGACTACCACCACTGTCAAGTACTGCTTCTCACTTTAAATGATGTCAAATCTCTTTCATAACATTTAAGTGGTCCCCCTGCGGTCATTGTGTTAAAGACTCTTCCTCTCTTGCTCCTGCAGTGATGGATGGGCAGACCGTTACGAGGTGGTGGAGGGTTTTGAGCAGGAAGCAGAGGGAGGAATCACCATGAAGCTGCAGTCAGAGGTGGTCAAGACCTTCGACGATTACTACCTGAAGCTGCGTCTGGACACCAACACCAGGAACCCCTGGTTCTCTGAGTTCTGGCAGTACCGCTTCCAGTGCCGCCTCGCGGGCCACCCACAGGAGAACAAGAACTACAAGAAAGTGTGCTCCGGTAGGTGACAACAAAAAAAACCAATATGCTTTCCTCTTTTATCTTGCTGTCACAGAGGGTAATAATGAAACATTTGTATCTTTCTCTCTGTTTTCCTTCCCGAATATTCTCTCCCTTTGGTCCGAAAAGGTGATCATGGTAATTTGAGTTTTCGGCTTGCTAATACCATTTAAATAACAAATGAACAAATTACAAATCCAATTAAGAATTTGAAAAAATTCAATTGAATAATCCATACAAACTAAATTAACTCAGCATGCTTTTAATTAACTGATAAATCAAATTCATTTGTGGTTTTTCATGACTGTTAGTATCTCAGAGCAGTACAGTCATAGTTGCTTTTTTACTTTCTTTGTATCACATCTTTATACACGTCTTTTATTGCAAAGACCTTCAAGGTGGTAAGTGCATTTTTCTTGCCACTACTATGGTGATGGTTGTATCAGAATTGCACCTGCACTCTGTAAGCGTTTGACTCATCCAAGAGAGGAAGAGTTTGACTGATGCTTTCTGTAACACAACACTCTCTTTAATGTGTTGAAACTGCAATTTTGTAAGATTGTGACCGTGAGATGTCTTGATCTTGACAGAGTCAGGCTCTCGGCCAGAACGAAGATTGCATTAGTCAAACTCTGATGTGGAGCACTGGGCTTGTTTATAGTGTATGAGGAATAAAAAGAAAATGGCCCTACACTTTGAAAATTGCACAAAGGAATGGCTCACCCAGCACACACAGTTCACTCGACAGTCAGAAGCACATGAAATAATATAAATAGATCTCACCGTCTGCTGTATGTGCATGTTGATGTGAACAATATAGACAACAAATACCAATATTTCAAAGGGGGCAAATAGAAATTTTAATTCAGTCTCAAATTTTGGAACAAATATCTGCATACAAGGATGTAGCTAGTTAACATTTCATATGTTTATTTATACCCTCCAAATCTTGTTGCTGTTGGCTGAAGGGACAGGGGTCTTAATGAGGGCAGATGGTGAAGTGCAATTTGTCATTTTCAGGCTTTTGGACATTATATTGTGATTTCCTTGTATGCTGATATATTCTGCTGCAAAAGAAAGGCTTTGCAATATATTCTCCGTGTCTGGTTTGGCTAATTCTAATCATGCATTGTTGAAACACAATGTTTCTACTGTGTAAGTTTGAATGCAGCAAAAAACAAGGACAAACAAGAACAGCTTCTTTAATGGTCACAATTTATCCATCCTTTTCATGCCCTCTTGTTTTTCCTCTCTAACAGGAAATGAGAGTCTACATGAGAACTATGTTCAGGATAGTAAAATGGGATTTGTCATCAATGCCATCTATGCCATGGCTCATGGCCTCCATGATATGCACTTGGAGTTGTGCCCAGGGCAGCCAGGGCTGTGTGAGGCGATGGACCCTATCGACGGCAGCAAGCTGCTGGACTACCTGCTGAAGACATCCTTCAAAGGAGTCTCAGGGGAGGACATTTATTTCGATCAAAATGGAGACACCCCAGGAAGGTAAGAGAACGAAGAGGTGGTAAGAATATACAAAATGGCAGGAAAATGAAAAAGAGATTTCCTATCATTGACGTGGTTGTAATCTATGATTTTACGGTCTGCTACTAATTAGCAGGAATGTCCACCAATCTTGAGCACAGAAGGATGTAATTAGTTTGGACTGGAACAGATTCAGCGGATTGTCCGCTCTGGCAGCCACTTTCATCTCTGCTCAGTCCAACAGACAGCATTTGACAGTCAGAAAACATGGCCGTGTCAATACTCCATCAGCTAGAGGTCAGGTGGAGCACATCCTGGTTTAATGTAAAGAGGAAGCCACAGTGCTCTGCCATGAGCTATTTAGGTTACACTAACAGGAAGCTATTTTAGTGACTTTGTATAAAAGGTTTGCTAAGCTGCAATATTTGTATCATTAAATTACTTGTACTCTGTCATTCTCCCCTCCCGCTATATCTCCCTCTTCCTCCTTCTTTCTCTGTGATCTTTAACTCTTCTATGTTCTGTCCCTCTTTTAGTCTTTTTGTATCTATTGTAACTCTTGTCCTTGCTCATTATATCCATCCGTCCCTCTGTCTATCCAGGTATGACATCATGAATCTACAGGGTGTGGGTGAGGAACACTATGACTACCTAAAGGTGGGCTCCTGGCACGAGGGCATCATAACCATCGATGACGACAAGCTGTGGATGAACCGCAGTGACATTGTGCGCTCAGTCTGCAGCGAGCCCTGCTCCAAAGGACAGATCAAGGTAGGGATTCAAACCCTCCAGCGTTAGATAAACTCAACCAGTGTTCATTCAGCCAGAAAAAAGCTGACTAATAAATCAATAGTCATTAACAGTGGGGATCTGACTCTAGAGTTCTAAAACTATCAACAAGTGTTAATTCAACACCAATGTATATAATTAAATACCAGCAGGTCCAATTTAGCGATTCTAAGTAGCTAATTTAACTATGGATTCATTATGCCAGGTAAAACATGACTTTCACAAAGGAATTTTTCCAAGAAAGCCGACACAAATGGGATGCTCAAATTCTCTATTCGAGTTGTTTTTGAGTAAAAATGTGATGTTGAGGTAGTAAAATCAATATTCTGTGTGTATGTGGCATGGACTGTTAAAAATATGAGGCATAAGGTATACCTTTGGAAATAGCCAGGCAAGCTGCTGTCCTGGTTCCAGTATTTATCTTCTCCTGTAACTCTCGGCCAGAAAACAACTTAATGTATTTCCCAAAATGTCAAATTGTCCTTTAAGAAGTCATCAAAGAATTTTAAAAAAATGTGTCGGTGTTGTCGTCACATGTCACTCTGAACTTCTAATGGTGATAGAGATTAAGGGTCCTTCTGTTGGAACCATGTACGTAGATAATGTGATGGCGATGGACCCAAGTAGGTCAGTTTCAGGTATTTCTGTTTGGACCAAAGCGGGAGACTGGCTGACCGACCGACATTGGCATCCCTTGGTCCACACAGCTTCATGGCTAAAAATACTCTCAGAGAGTGCAATCAATTAAGACAGAGATGGCATTTCCCCTGTGCTCTCCAAAAACTTTTTTTTACTGGTAACTGTGTCACTGCTTGTATGTGATGCACCACTCCTGCTATGAATCTCGTAGCTTCCCATTTGTCCTCTTTGGTCATCATACAACATATCCCTCAGCCGGCAAGTCATTTTTTTTGGATGTTACTCTGTCATACATTTTGACATCCTTCTTCATCTATGAAATATTATTTTAAATGCATTAAAAGGAAAAAGGAATTTACGATCCCTTTTTTTTCCCGGTCTGAATAAACATGTTTGAAAAAGTAAAATAGTAAAATAATCTGTGTTTCTCAGGATCTCTTATGATATTTCAAGTCTTATCTGTCAAAACTAAGTCACACAACATTTAGGTTTGAACAAGGTGACGCATAATTTCCTGTGCATTTTACCCTACCTGGCTGAGGAGAAGGCCAGTTGGGACAGTAAATAATGAAAACTGTTATTGTGCTCAGAATGCAGAAATGCCCTGATTTGCTTGTTTTCAGTCTAGCTGTACAGTAAGTCGCCCTGAGGGAGGGTGCAGCCTCTCTGCTGGCTGCTCTTGCTCCCCCTCTCTGCTTTGTTTTCTGCCCCACTTTCACCCTGCTTTACATATCACAGTGCTGGTAACAGCTTATCTGGGAGCAGAATGTAAAAGCAGCTGGCCTTGTTTCATAAACAGTATGTCTGGGGCTCAAGAGAAAGAAACTTACCTCGTCTTTGATATCCCCTTCATTACTTATTTAGGCTGCTTTGGGTGCGATGTGCTTCTGGTTTGATGAGTGTACCTAAGATGTCTGTGACCCCTCACCGTTGACCTCTCTGCTTACAGGTGATCAGGAAGGGAGAGGTGAGCTGCTGTTGGATCTGCACCACATGCAAGGACAACGAGTACGTCCAGGATGAGTTCACCTGCAAGGCGTGTGAGCTGGGGTGGTGGCCCGACGATTACCTGGAAGGTAAGTTGGAAAAAACCCAATTAAACACACTGAGCCAATCAACCTTTTTTATGACAAATAATTTCATTTAGTTTTCCAGCAAAATACATTACATAAATGTATACCCACCCCAAAGAAATACAACATACATACATGTTCAATTTTTGGTAATAAATAATAGTTAAAAAATGAAAGTTTGTGAAAAGGTTTTAACAGTGAGTTTAAAGCTGGTAAACAAGTAGCTATTTACTATCCATACATGCAGTATCTTGCATGCTAATTTGACAAGGTCACATGTAGTTCCTTTACAAAAATGTAGGAATTTCTCCCATATGTTATAGAAGATATCAGGGCTTCCTTCCATGGTGATTTAATAGTGTTTTTCTGTGTTTTTCATAAAAAACAATCTACTTTTGATTTTATAAACATTCTTCGTTGATTTCACGCTAACCTACATCTGCCTGCTCACTTAGTCAGGTCATTCATATCTTATAACACCAACTTCACTAAAACAGCCCAAAGCCTCTCTAACTATTTTGGCCTCTCAAAAATCCTCCTCCCCCATAAGCCTATTCACACTTCACACCCTGACACCTCCGTTCACTGGTACTTTTCATCATCCAGGTTTGACCTTGCTCTCTTGGCATCCACAACCCACACCCTCCCCCCCCTGCTTCTTGCCTTGTTGTGACCCAGTGATTGTTTTGACAGCGATTTATAGAGTTGAGAGCAGCTCTCAGATCCCAGGTGTAAAATCCTATTACGGCCATGAGGGGCTTGGGGATATATTTCAGCAGTCTGTCGAGGAAGAGATTTCTCCCTTCACTCTCATTACATGTAACCTATCTGGAGAATACTAATAGAGTGAGTTGGTATTCTATTCATAGAGCGAGGTTGTACTGTCCACTCATTTGCTCATTTAGGGCAGGATTTTTTTTCTTAAATACCTTCAAAAAATTCCATATGACGCTGGCTTTTCTCTGAAGTCCATGTGACTCTACAGAGAGACCTTGTTCAGCACAAGAGTGAGCTTTGTTTTAAAATTATTTAAAGGTCTCCCCAGCTCAGATATGACAGCATAGGTTTTTCGAGGAATGAGGGATTTGAAGATAGTGTAAGAAGAGATCCAGATATGAGCATTTCATATTTGCCACCTTTGTCTATGCACGCAGTGTGGCTGGTGCCTGCCAGGTGGGTGGTCCAAAGAAAACAGTTAGTGTGCTTCAGTGCTCTTCAGACTCTTCTCCTTTGAAAGTGGGCCTCAGTGTGTGTTTGCAGTAGTGCTTTTACCTCAGTGTAAAAACTGATTTAAACTTTCATATTCACAGGCGTATACCTTTCACATTTTGTGTTGAGTTTCCTGAGGCTACAAGTAAGGTTGTTTGAAAATGTCTGTTTCTTATGATTTGACATATTGGGAATTAACAAGCAGACCAGAAGTGGGTTTCAGTGTGAATAGCCTTGCTTTTGCTGGCAGTGACTGTAATGCTTTTAGCAGCAGCATGTAATTTATGATGTGTTAGGGGAAGTCAAGGATGTCAGTTCTCTCCCATTAAGCCCTACAAACTTCCGTCAATGTGCATCAATCAGGCATCAAATAAAAATGAGAGAGAGATTTTTGACAGAACTGAGGTTCTTAATTCCTGAACAATCTTAGGTCTCTGATCTTTCTCTAAACATCTCACTACCTTGTGCCTCCAAATCTGTGTTGCTCTCCTCTCTTCCCCCTCTCTACTGTCTGCTCATTGGTCCTTTTCAGCTATTGTAATGTAACTTTCATTCAAACAAAGACCTGCGACAGAACCAACAAAAGATTAACCTGATATCTCCTTTGCTTTTGTTCCAGGCTGTCAGCCGCTGCCTCTGAAATATCTGGACTGGTCGGATGTGGAATCTATCGTGGCCGTGGCTTTCTCCTGTGTGGGAATCCTAATCACCTCCTTTGTCACTTTCGTGTTCATCCAGTACCGTGACACGCCTGTGGTTAAGTCCTCAAGCAGAGAACTGTGTTATATCATCTTGGCAGGCATCTTCATGGGCTACATCTGTCCTTTCACCCTAATCGCCCATCCTACTCTGGTCTCCTGCTACCTACAGCGGCTCCTGGTGGGCCTCTCATCTGCCATGTGCTACTCTGCCCTGGTGACCAAAACGAACCGCATCGCCCGCATCTGGCAGGCAGCAAGAAGAAGATCTGCACCAAGAAGCCCCGCTTCATGGGCGCCTGGGCCCAGGTGGTCATCGCCTTTATGCTGGTCAGCGTGCAGCTAACTCTGGAGATCACACTCATCGTTCTGGAGCCTCCTCTGCCCGTCAAGTCCTACCCCAGCATTCGTGAGGTCTACCTCATCTGTAATACTAGCACTGTAGGCATGGTGGCGCCACTGGGCTACAACGGCCTGCTGATCATGAGCTGCACCTACTATGCCTTCAAGACGCGGAACGTCCCGGCCAATTTTAATGAGGCGAAATATATTGCCTTCACAATGTACACTACCTGCATCATCTGGTTGGCCTTTGTGCCAATCTATTTTGGCTCAAACTACAAGATCATAACCACATCCTTCTCTGTCAGCCTCAGTGTCACAGTGGCTCTGGGGTGCATGTTCACGCCTAAGATGTACATTATGCTTGCCAAACCAGAGAGGAACGTCCGAAGCGCCTTCACAACATCTGATGTGGTGCGAATGCACGTTGGAGATGGGAAGTCAGCTCAATGTGGGACCAACAGCTTCCTCAATATCTTCCGCCGGAAAAAGGCTGTCTCTGGCAATGCCAAGTGAGTGCCTTTTTAAGATGATTATATTTGGTAAGAAGCACAAATATAAGATGCCTAAACACTCAAATTGTACTGTGGTTTGTCCAAAGCTGATCTGTTGGTATTTTGTCGAAATACATCATTAAAAGTAACATGAAGGTGCTTATTTTATTTTTTACAAGAATATTTGAGTGTTTATGCTTGATTTAATTTGTCCAATTTTAACTTTCCAGATCAGACCTAAACTGATGCATTGATTAAGAAACAGTAAGCATTGAACACTGATTTATAAGGCACATCCCCCTCCTACTGAGGAACATAAAATAATACCACTGAAGTTCAGCTAAATTTAACAGAAAACTGTGTCAGCGTTAATTGAAGTATATATTTCCGACATTTAAATTATATATAAGACTTGCATATAACTTTTTTGAGATTCACAGCAGTGACACTGGACAGGTGTCTAAAGTAAGGAGTTGGGCAAAGTATCAGAGTGATCCCAATATGTTTACGTGTTGTCTCTCACCCTTGCTATGCAGCCTCTCTAATCATCTAACCCTTAAACCTTCTGAACTGAGCAGCACACTGTCTGCAAAGTGTCGAGGCTGGCACATTTTTGGCATGGTGGTCTTTGAACTTCTTTCTTGGAGAGCTTCACTGTCCACTAAGACATTTTATCATTATAAACAACCATTGGAGACATTTGAAAGAAAATCTGTGAGTTTACCTCAAAGTTTTAGAGCTGGAATCCATAAATCAGCAAGCACCCTTTTGCATAAAAAAAAGTGGAATGTTGTCTAAAAACCTTCTGTTTATTGCATTTTAACAATTGCATTTGATTATGCTTGATTTTCACGAGTAATATAAAATAAGCTATATGTTAAATATATGGAATATAATTTGTTGTGACTCAGCTTCAGTTTTTGTTGTTGTTTTTGTTCAACAACAAAGCCTATGCTGCCGGTTCAAGTGTCTGGTGAATTAAAGGAATCACTTGCCTCTGTGATCCTGTCACTTCAAAGCTGGATATGGGAAAAATGTTTTTGACACTGAAGCCCTCCAAGAATAAGTTCTGCCACCCTGCCGCTTTGGTTTATCCTGAATTAACCTCACATTTAACTTTTCTCAGCATGAACGCCCTTCCCTACCTCTCCAACTAATCACATTAGAGCCAGTCCTAGCTCTGTCTGCACTAAAACTCTGTGTCAGTTCAGGCAACAACTAAAGTACAAATGCATGTGTCCCATTTAAACTATAGAAGCTTATAGTTAAGACAGAAGGAAATGAGTTAGGTGGCTCTTTATTCTGTACCTCAATGTTTAAAGCTATTTGCAGATCATAATGCTGTCTGCAGCACATTATGACTCACAGTGTTTGGTGACACAGTGGATAAATGTAACGCTCCTTAGAGCTCATGAGTGAACCCCTTATCAAAGCTGTTAATGTCAAAGTCACGTGGTTAAAAAGTATTTTAACATGCATCAGAAATGTTGAAATGCTGCTGCTCTTGTTGTGTTATGTTGCTGCTATGCTGATGTTGTTTATCTGCAACCACCTCTTGGTTTCCTGTGTTAGTAACTTGGGTCTTTATCTCGTTCGTAGTTCTAATGGCAAGTCTGTGTCATGGTCTGAATCAGGTCCAAGACACCCTCCAAGGGGGGGGAATGTGTGGCACAGACTGTCTGTGCATGTGAGGAAACAGGAAGCAGGCTTGAATCAGACGGCGGTCATCAGGCCCCTAACTAACACGCCCGACCCCCACAGTTGTGAGCCCTCCACCTGCAACCGTGGCACAGAACCCCGACCCCATCAAGAACCGCGCGGCGCTAAGCCTCTGTACAACCTGGAGGAGGAGGACGACGAGGATTCGCAGCGTCCCCTCTGGACTCCCTCTTGCTCTGGTCAGATGCAAGGGCTGGAGTCTAATTTAGATAAGCCTGCATCTTTTCTGCCCTCTCATTTAAAGGGCTGCACTACGGAGCGCTTGCAGGGGGCTGTGGTGGACACACACAGCTCCTATGCCCCTGCACTGAATGACAACACCGCCAAGGAGGCACACCCTGCCAACGAGCCTTTGAGCTTGACCCCCTTTCAGCCTCCTTTGGTCCCACGAGTGGGGGTGTTTGACGAGGAGGGGTCTGAGGACGAGTCACTGGACCTCTTACACAGCTACATTTATGATGCCAAGGAGGAGGGGGAGGAAGGGGATAGCGTGTATTTAACTCAGAACAAGCCATCTCTGGAGGATTCCCTTGCTCTGTCCCCCCCCTCCCCCTTCAGAGACTCTGTGTGTTCGGGGGAGTATGTCAGCGACTCCCCCATCATGGAGTCGATGTTCGGGAGCCCTCCGAGCTCAGTCTACACCTCAAACATGCTCCATGACTACGCACACAGCTCCTCAACACTGTGAGTGCGAAACAGGCGCTGACACATGTTGTGCATCACACAGACATTGCAATTGTCACATACTGGTTGACTCACACAAACAGAAACATACTGTACAACCTAATTGTATTATATTTTCAAGTTTTTAACCCTTTTTCCCTGCCATTTGCTTGCTTGTATTTATTACTCTGCTTTTAATAGTAAGGGGTTAATCAAGTGATAAGTAGACAAACACCAGGAACCATCCATGAGTGCTTACATTTCTGAAGGGCTGCCGGTGCACAAAGCCTTTCTGGAAAATGTTGAACTGGGAAGAGTGCCAAAAGTAGACAGCTCTCATGCCAAATTGTGATGAATTAAGAGACACTTAGAGGCATAATAAAGGATGTAGTTGTGCTTCTCATAATGGCAGTGCAGTTAAATGGTCTATGAGGAACAAATGGAAAGAGAAACATTCTGTGTGTATATATGTACACTGTTAGATACAACCAGAGACCAATTTAGCTCTAAGCACTGCAGTAGCTCAAGTGCATTTCATGCCGGTTTTGATTAGCTCTGCTCCTCTCTGCTGCACATGTACAGGTCTCTTTATGTGTGTAGCAGTAGCAGCTGCATTGAAAAACTTCTCGCCTTTTTTTTTCATTAATTGATTTCACCTCAGCTTTCTCTCACCCAAACTCATCGCAATTTAAATATTACTGAGATTAATTAACAAGAAACGTGCAGTAATTTGGTTGAATATTACTTTTATGTGTTGCGAGTTGTGCACAAATATTATCACTGAACTGAGATTCTGCTGAACACTTGCGCTGTATGATATGTGGTATGGGTATAATGTTCCAATCAGAGTTGTTATCAACCTACATTCCTGCTTTCAGTTTTTACGATGTAGCTGATACAGGTTAGCGCGATTGTAGATGATGGCGATGTTGTGTATTCAGTTTACACTCAATCATAACCCTGAGAACCAGTTTTACGAGCATGGGCCGTGATAAAAGAAGAACTTTTGCTTTCAATGCCGTGTTGATATTTCTCATGTTTTCTGAGTTGGCTGTGTCATTGTAATGAAAAACACAGTACTTGTACAAGTTCTCAAAGTTTGTAATACTGTTAAGCCATCTCTTGTTTTTCACACAGGTGGTATGTTTGTAATACTGATAAATGTTTCTATATTTAGAATATCAACAGGAAAAAAAAGAGTTTATACATTTTGAAACTGTCCTCAGATACTTGTCACAGAGCAGTGTGTTTGGTTTTTGGAGTCGACTAACTTGAGTCGACTGTATCCTCTTGATAATATTCAGTTGTTAAAGTAACCAATGATTAGTTGCTTCTTTTAATGAGATTATACATGCTTCAATTTTGCTTAAATCTTGCATTATAAACTTTAGTGGTTGACTTGAGGTTAAGTTTCTTAGTTCTTTATCTATAAGAATACAAATTATTTCAAAGTTCAAGACTATACAGTGCATAGTGCAATTGTATTGTATTTCCAAATGTTTTTAGTCTATTATAGTGTAAGTTGTTATATGATTTTAATGATTTTTCAATGTAAAATATACGAGGGTGCCACCTGTTTAACACTGTCAAATCTAGAGTGAAATAGGCCTTTATGTTTTGGGCAAGCTGAACAATGCTGTAAAATAAAAACTATTTATATTAAGAAGACTGATTACTGCATACAATAGATTTCAAAAACGGGGTTGTCATTCGGTTCGCCTGCAAAAAGACTTGCCGAGCTCAATATTAGTTTACATCGATGGAAAATACGGTTTGTGTGAAATCCATGATCCGCAAGTGGTTATCAAGGTATGTCAAGCTAAATTCAAAGGTTTTTAGGTCAAACTCTACTAAAAAATGTGTTTTATTAATTGTTACTGCACATAGATGTTTTAAAATTAAATGTTTATCTTAAGACATAGTTTGACATTTGGTAGATAACATAATTTTGATACATCCAAACTTTTTTTGAGGCAATTGTTGCTCAATATTCAACCTAAAATGTGTGATGTGATGCTGGAGCTTTCAAGAAAACAATGGACTTTTTATTCATTATGTGTCCATCCAGCAGTAAAACCTTTAAAGTAGAAATATTTGCATACATTTATAGATAGCTTTATATTTGACTTTTTTTTTGAACTAGTTAATTTGACCCTTTTCTTCAAATTGAACAAATTGAATATGTTTAAGGCACATATTTAAAAACAAATAAATGTAATTTACTCAAAAAATGTATCCACCCACTCCCCACTAATATATATATGCAAATAATGCATACTTGTTTCTTTGTTTTTAAAGTGCAAAGGAAGTCCCACAGTGGCTTTGGTTCATGGTTACTTGATTTCAATTATACATTGACATTACACAGTTGGGGAGCTTGAGTTTGAATGCGGGGACAACACATCACTCTGTACACGAGAAGGTTTCTGTCTGCAGCAGCACGAGGACGCCTGAGCGTATGTCAAGTTTCTTACATTTCCGGGTCCTATGAGACTTATCAGGTGGTTACTGAGCAGGAGGAGGAGGAGGAGGAGAAGGATAATTGAAAGGGGAGAGACAAATGTAATTTCTGTTGCATCTGGCCCTGAGCCCTCTGACCAGCCCAGTCCCACAGCAGCTCTCACAGGAAGCATACATGAGCGACAAAGCAGAAGCTGCCAGAGTTTAGAGAAAAGTTGTCGGTGTGTGTGTTTGTGTCAGCATGGCCGGGGGCTCGGTGTTTGAGTGTAAGGAGTACTTGTTCAAAGTGCTGGTCATCGGGGAATTAGGCGTCGGGAAAACGAGCATCATCAAACGCTACGTGCACCAGCTCTTCTCGCAGCACTACAGGGCGACGATCGGGGTCGACTTTGCTCTTAAAGTGATCAACTGGGACAGCAAAACGCTGGTCAGGTTACAGCTGTGGGACATCGCAGGTAAGGAGACGCTAATTCACTTCAGTCATGTGACACTTGGTGCTTTAAACTGAATCAGATGCTTTCACTATCAATGGATGCCAAGCTCAACTTCTCTGTGTGGCACAGGGGGAACATTCACTTTCACAGATTGCAAGATATGACGAAATTCAACATTTAAGTTTTAATATTCATACAGAAATATAGACATAATGTACAGAAATAAGTACCACAAGCTCAGTTAGGCAGGAGGAATTTCCAACAGAAAAGACCGGTTGATCATGTCTGCTCGTCTCCTTTATGATATAATTCAGAGGAATGTAGGTCACGTTGTTATTACCGACAGAGCGCCACCCCCCTCCCTGAACTCACCATCATATTCTTGTTATATTTTCTCTAGGGATTAATTTGTTTATAGGTTTGCTAATTTGACTTTTGACTCATCGTTATTCAATGCTATTGTTCATGTTGCAATGTCACTGTAATGTTCCCCAAAAGTCCTTCTGCCATGTGATCCTTTTTTTTCATGGGAGGATTTCAATAAACTTGGGTAAACTCCCTCTGAACTTCTAAACTTAGCACACACAGCAACCTGTGAATTCCAGCAGCTTGAGTAAGCAAGCCCAGAGAAATCAGAGCAGTGTAAATAAAGTTTCACACTTGCAGGCTGTTTCAAACTCTCACTGTTTGTTCATCTTCAGGCACCAAAATATCACATTGCAAACAGAAAGTGTCTGATAATGGCTTGCTGGAAAGGACAGGTGAGAGAGGAAGTGAGAAGTAGACAAACCAGCACACACAATAACTCTCTTTTACACTTCCATGTTGATCAATGCAGGCTTTTTCCGCATTTCAATGGGCAGAATGAGGGATGTAATGTGTGGTGATGGGAGGGTGAAGGGTCTCTGTGACATCCTATTAGCCTCTTTTCTTTCATGTTATTCCTAGAGTATCCTCCTAGCCTAAAATAAAACTCACATTAGTGCTTGGGAAATAGTCAGATATACTGTAAATCATAAGGTCAATTTATGGTGGGTATTTTTACGTTTGGTTTAATGAGATCACATGGCTTCAGGGCCTGTGTGTGCTGTTGATGGTAAAGAGTCCAAGGGTTGTCTCTTTTTTTATGTAGCTGCTGTAATTCTAAATGGCAAATATGTTCTTTAAAAGTGTTAACAAATGCCATTTGTATTATCTGTTCGGTACAGTCCCAGACTAAACAGTAATGATCTCACATGTGCAGAAGGAAAGTAGGAGTTGTTAATCTTTCTCTGAGAAGGTGGCATTCGAGGAGAGGAGTGTGGATAAAGGACTGTCTGTGTGTGCATTATGTGCTCAGTTAAAGAATGAATTGTAAGGACTATGAAATATCGGAAAATACTGATAAGTGGTCATCACGATATTTAAACTGCTTGTTTGGTCTAATATTTAGTTTACTATCATAAAAGACGCAGAAAACAAGCACATATAATCGCAGTTGACAACAAAATAAATGTCAGATTTACTTATTGGTCGTTCATAAAGCCTCGCAACTGTAATTCAGTGAATACTTAACTAGCTCAGGTTTTGTTTTCAGCTGCAGGCTTGTAGTGGACATAATCTTTGTTTTGACAGGATGATAAAATGACTACTTATGATGACGTCGGCTGTCATTAAGATTGGACTTTGTGCTCACACTTATTTGTCTATTTGCTATTTCCTGAAGTTGAATTGCAACCGAAGGATTTAAAGTACAATGAATCCTTCACTGTACCTTCTGACTCTCAGTCATGGGTTTCCAGAGATGATGCACACGACAGAGCTTGAGATGAGTAAACCATAAACTATTCAAGATGGTTGAAAATCACCATGTGCAAGTGATTTAGCACCACATGCAACACAGAGGATAGGGATTGTTTCCTAGTACATGCTGTTCATAGGCATGGCCCAGTTATAGCTTGTGATCTGGCTTTGCTGTAAAAAATGTAACTACTGAGTTGCTTGTCAAGATTTCTGTATTTTGAAGAGTCAGCTGCTCAATGTCACATCTACTGTGTACATACAGTATGTGAGCTCTGATTTAAGGAAATTTAAACATATTTTCAATTCTATTTTTAATTTAAACAGACCTGTCCATTTAATATTTCTTTCATGTTGTGCAAATACAAATAAAATAGCCCTTTTTAGATTTACTCAATTCATACTTCCCAACGCCAGGTGGCCTTTCTTCTCCCTCAATCAAACAAACCTCATGTGCTGAGACAGATCAGGACAGATGGTAAGAAGACTGCTGTTTTTATTTTTATTCCATCGCTAACAGCAGTGATGGAAAGGGGGTGGACAGTTGGTTTGTGTGTGTGTGGTGGGGGGGTCATTGCAGACTGATTGGCAGAGTGGGCTTCCCCCCCCCGCTGACACTTGGGGCCCTGGCAGCAAAGGCTCAGTGTGCAGGGGCATCTGTGATTGAGTGCCAGGGAAGGCCGTCTGTGACAGTCAGACAGCATTCGATCAGAGGATCTGTGAGGGTAAATAAAACACACAAACACACACTTAGGCTGATATCAGCCATCGAGACAAAGGGAACACGCTAGCACATATTGGGTGAAAACACTGATACTAGAAGTACCTTTGAGGTAAAATGACATAGATAGTCAATTACAATTATCGCACCTCAACAAGGTCTGGCCAGCAGACTCCGAAGATGAAATA
Organism: Dissostichus eleginoides; assembly: GCA_031216635.1. Taxonomy (NCBI): domain Eukaryota; kingdom Metazoa; phylum Chordata; class Actinopteri; order Perciformes; family Nototheniidae; genus Dissostichus; species Dissostichus eleginoides. Next base: position 18,177,065 of record CM062281.1, on the reverse strand, counting down.
AGTATCAAATCGTTGGTGTGAAAGAGCTCGAGGTATATTTTCCAAGTCATTAAGACCAGTCATTAAGCCATTTAATCGTGCAGAAAAGGAGGAGGAATTATCTTCTGGGCAACGCTGAGGGCAACTTCAGAGTAGGGTTGTCTTTTAGCAACCCTACTAATGATTACAGTCTGGGAGGAATGACAGTAATCAGAGGCTTGTACGTGATGTGGACAACATGGAAGTCAGTGTAAAGCTAGCAGAGCTCCCAACCCCTTTTCACCCGGAATTGCTACTCTCTCCTTGATTTGTCAAAGACTGTGGACAGGATGATTACCAATAGTCAAAGTGTTAAAATAGCCTGCACCTCGTAGGACTGAACCTAAGAGCCGGAGGATGCATGTTGACTACAGTATGATGTATGCAGGGGTTTCCATCACAGTGCTAACCCACTGTACTGTCAGGAACATGGGATTTTACATTGACCCCTCCAACTACTCTCTTTTCCCCTCAAACATTTCATTTTCCACCAGGATTATGTTTTATTCATTTTTGTCGTAACAATTACATTTATCATCAATAAATCTGTAGATGAATTCCTCTAAAAATAATAATGTTGTCTTTATTAATATATCTTTGAAGATGAGATGTAGGTAGTAACGATTGCTTGAGTAATTACTTAAACCAAATTGATCTTTAAAAAAGTGACTAATTCGTTTTGATTGTTCGTCGTCTAACAGAATAAACAACTCAACCACTAAGTAACACTTCATTGCTGCCGAGCAATTAATCCCCATTTCGCAATCACAACTTCAAATACTGAATGTGACCTTGAGGCCTTTTCAAGCACACCGTGTAGAAAAAATGCACCAATGTCGAATGAGCAATGAATGCTCCACACCAACAATGTGCAATAAGGAGCTCCTTAGTGTAAAAAGTAACAGTCTTTGCTGAACATTTCCTTGGTCACTCCACTTTACACTTGAGAATATCTCTGATATCTCTGGTAAGTTGATCATTTACACAGCTCTGTCATTATTTGGTATTTTTTTATAGTTTTCGTAGTAATTATGTAGAATATGTAGTTTTGTTTTTCACTTTTCTGTATCCTACAGTTTAATATAACCAGAAATAATGAAAAAAATGAAACAATTTCTGGCCTGTTCTGGATTCTTACACAGATTGAAAAAGGATTTTGATGCAGGAGTAGTTTAAATGGATCACATGTAATAAATCTACAACAAATGTTAGTATTTTCAGCTAAATTCCTGCAACGTTGTGCCAAGGCTTTATATTAATCGGCCCCCATTAACCCTTCGGTTAAAGGTAGAGGAAAACGATAATCACACGACTTGTAGGTTGAGGATTTCCCCTGAATTCAGACTTTGTTTGGTGCTTGAGGCCTTGGTAAGCTGGAGTAAGTCACCTCTCACATGCTGCTCTGTGGAATTTGAACGTGCCAGTCATGTGATGTTCACGGTCTGTCCTGAGAAGCTCGTGCTGAAGACTACCTTAATGACTGGACCCTGTGTAGTTTGGGTAATGTAGTTGCTGGGAGGGCGTGTGGTGAAGTTTTACAGCCAGTTGCCTCCCATCAACAGACGGAGACTGCTGCTGTTGCTACTGCTGTGTCTGGCTTGGACAGTTTCTATGGTAACCCACCCACAGGATAGCAATATGTGCGACAGTAGAGGGAAGTGGGGTTGCTAGGGCTATGGATAATGATGAGACTTTTATTTCTATGTCTCCCACACAAACAGATATGATACAGTGGCTGAAACTGAGGCATTAACGGCAGATTTCTGAAGATATCCCAGGTCCATACCCAGAATACCAAACTGTACCTTTGGCCATGCACCAGTGTTCATTAGTGTGGTGGATGCAACTGAAATGACCTCGCTTAAACCCTTTGGGATTTCTCAATAGTTCGCCGTTTCTCCTGGATAGATTCAGACGTACATTTCTTTAGTTTGCAGGCATGTTGAGCGTTTGAGGCAGCAGCACAAGTCTTTGTTCTTCTCTCTGGCAGTCTCATGCTGTGGCATTCAGAGAGTAAATACTCAATTGTTCACACAGCTCTTTTGATTCTTGTGTTTTCTGCTGTTAGGGTGAGCAGCAAATGTCAGCCATTAATACTTTCAGTATAATGTTATCTATCCTTTATTTTACATTACATTACATGTCCTTTATTTAAATTTATTGCGACGTTGAATATCAGTGTTTGGTGGTCTGGTTCCAGCTTCTTAAATTTGAGGATTTCATGATTATCCGTGTCATTCTTGATAGGAAACAGAATTTATTTATTTTTTTAAATGGTTGGTAGGATAAAACAAGACATCTGAAGAAACAATTTTTTAAGTCTGTGGGAAATGATGGGGATTTTTTGTTGGAATTTAGTATTTCATTAGTAGATAAAATAATCAGAAATACAAATAAACAGTAGTTGCAGCACTCGTAATATACAGTATCTTTATTTTTTCTAAACAAATCTAAAGGAATGACCAAAACCGACATTGAAGGAACTGGCTGTACTGTATATCAAAAGCCTGATAAAGCTTAATCCTCTGTGCCGTAGACCTCCATTCTTGACCTTGTAGTTTATTTTAAGTAAAGTTCAGATTTACCGTGCTTTGGAAGAAGCTATCAGGAGTGATGTAGAATTTTCTTATTTGGTTGTTTTTCCAAAACAGGACTGGCTTCAGTCAATGGAGCTGAATGATTATCAAAAGTTAAAGTTCAGGCATCTTGGGATTTGCTGTCATTTAATGTATAGCACAGCCACATATCAATACCCCAAATAACTGGTAGTACACCATGCAACAGTCAGGTGTATATCTGTGCCAATCACATTGGTGGTATTGATTGATATAATCACCCCATATGAGTCTATTCCATCCAGGCGGTTCTCTCCAAGGAGAAGTAAGGTTAAGCCCCCAACCTCCTGTGCCTGCACATCGACCCAGGAAAAGGACTGGCCATGTCAGAAAATCAAGTGAAGTGTTGAATGTGGACAATGACATGCTGTCCATGGCCTCTTCAGCGAACAGTTGGTGCTTTACTCCTGGTATAAATGAATGAGCATATTTATTCTCATCATTCACTACTAATTTGCAAAAAAGAGTGTGCTGTGCGATGTAAGAATACTTTTTAGCCATTGTTCCTCCATTTTTTCTGCTTAGCACAAAAGTCCTTTTTTGGATGTTATGAAATAATAATGGGTCTGATCACTGGCTTTGTTCATTGGTGAAAGGAGTTCATTTAACTGAATGAAACATAGTTTATTGCATTCTTTGCCTCTGTGCTCAAAATTGTTCAGTTACTCCGTTTTGGCTTAATGTTGGGCTCAGTCAGACCTTGCAAAAATAATTAAAACAAGATGAGACAGCAGCCTGGTAAATTATTAAGCAATTTTTTCCTTTCTATTGTGGATGTATGAGCTACAAAAGGCCTCGAAATAAAAGACGTATTCCAGTCCATCAGCTCTTTATCCCACTGTGTCGTGTCTCTGGTGAATTCACCTGGGGTTATATCAGCTAAAATTAGACTCTCAATTATGAGCAATTACCGTCAGGCCTGTGGGACCCACAGTGTATTCACTCTCTTGCTCACACCCGCATTGCGCCACACAACTGCAGTTCCTCGTGTCGTTGGGTAAGTACCCACAGTAAAGTGAAAGTATGCTGAGAGAAGCTTTGCTTGCAGTTCCTCAATCTTAGGTTCATTTTCTATTTTGTAACTTGGCTCTGGTGGAGGCTGACTTCCTAATACACAGTACAATTACACTTGCCTTCTAGGCTTTCCTAAATTGGAGCAGTGTAGCAAAAAGATGATGTGTTTGCTGAGACTAAATATAAGTGAAATGAGCAGGCTTAAAAGACACAATACGTGAGCCAATGTAAAGAAGCAATAGCCCTCTATTAAACCTAAACAAATAATTGTAGCCTGATTTCAAGTAAAAGAAAACTAAATCTGAGTTTTGTGTGTTCACATCAGATAACCGAAAGAGACATATATTTATAGTTGTACTTAAAATCAGCATTTTGTGCAGGTCATATGTTATGATGAATCACCATCATAAACAGAACTGATATGGGCACGCAAAAGCTCAAAAATAGGAACCATATATTGAAGCTTACGCAAGCTCTCGTGTGTATGAGACATTTTATTTTATCTAAAGAAAAAACACTGCTGTCATCAAAAAAGAGAAAAACAACCATAATCCCCCAACTTTTAATATATAACTGCTTTTGCTTTATGTGGTCTGAAACATAATGTAATTGTTATTTAAACTATGAGCTCCCAGCATAAAAACAACCTTCTATCTAATCATATTTTCCATTTGTATTTGCGATCCAGGCAGTTTACGTCACAGATTTTGTTTTGATCAGATAGCTTCAAAGTGTGACTTGATGTCAGCCTAGTATTCAAATAAATACCGTTCACCTGTTGAACCGCTGATCATAGATTCACTTCTCCAATGAGATGCTGTGCTACACGCATCAGTGCACACTTGTGCTAAGGTGAAGTGATGTGGTCCGAGTAAAAGTTATGTTAGAGAGCTCGACTTGGACTTGTTTTCGCCACTTCAAGAGTCTGTTTCCTCTTAAGGGTTAAGATAAAGTACTACTGCTTACTTAAGTATGGAAAATCTTGTTGATGTTTGTATTTGTTATGAGTAACATTATTCAAATCTACAGTGGATATATTTGTGCAGTGGATATATCTGTAGCTGTTTTCTATGATGTTGTGGGATTCACAAAGAGTTAAATGCACAAAGAGGCAGTGTGACAGACATATTGGTAGTTTTAAAAGAAGTAAAAAACACTCTGGTCCGGTTGCGTTTAAGAAGAGTCTTTCTCAGATTAATAGTGACACCAAATACAAATATGCTTTGCCTTTTGTGAACTACCTTCTTAGATTTTTGGGAATATGAGTACAGAGAAAGGGTTTATCATTACAGCAGATTACTTCTTCCATTCTCTGTGTCGATTAGGCCCTCATCTCTATCAATGGACAAAATGGAGAAAGAAATGAGACTGAATTACTTGCATGACAATCTCAGGGCTAGACATCCTGGTTTCATCCTTTAAATGCTGTGATGGTATTTTGTTTTGGAGGTTCAGTCACATTTGCTTTTGAGGGATTCATTACATCCACATGTTTTGAATCATTACACAAATCCAAAAACCTATTACTCATATTGCTTTCAGCGGCTTTGTAAAAATGCAAATGTTTCACTGTATCTCTTTCTGTCCTCCAGGTCAGGAGCGATTTGGGAACATGACGCGAGTGTACTACAAAGAGGCTGTGGGGGCATTCGTGGTGTTCGATGTGACAAGGGGCTCCACGTTTGAGGCGGTGTCTAAGTGGAAGCACGACCTGGACAACAAGGTGAAGCTGGCTAATGGCAGCCCCATTCCCTCAGTTCTGCTCGCTAATAAATGCGACCAGAAGAACGACAGCTCCAACAACACAACCCTAATGGATAATTTCTGCAAAGAGACCGGCTTCCTGGGCTGGTTTGAAACCTCAGCAAAGGTGAGAGATCAATACATTAGACGCAGAAGCCATTACTTACACATTTGCGTAAAACAGGTCTTTGTGCTCTTAGATGTATTTCTATTTATACCTGTTTAACGGCTTTTTTCATGAACATGCTTTCTGATTTTTCTCTACGTTTTATTTGTGGTTACTCTACAATTCAGCAGCATGGAATTACCAAAGCAGGGATTAATACTGGCAAAAATATCTTTCACACTGGGGATACACATTTCCTTTTAAAGCTTCCTGGGTCATGGTCCAAACATGACTAGTAATGTCTTAAATCTTATTTCACGCATGAACGTGACTCGAGTTTGCAGTAAATCGGATTTGATGAGAGCTTTGAAATACACAGCCAAGTCAAACTAAGATGAGACTGGATATTTTTGGTCAAGACACTTTGCCATTTTTCTGAATGGCTTATTCACTTCTAAGGCAATCGTGAAATAGTTACATGTAGTGATTTGTTTTTTGTTAAGACTTAGGCAAACTCTCAACAGGTTTTTTAACAATTTTAAATGTTTTGATCCAAATGTCAGTGTTATATAATGGCAAATGGTATACGTTTTTGTTCTGCTGCCAGTCATGCGCAACGTCTACAGACATTTATCTTTCGAACCAGGGAAAATATTTGTTGGACAGCTGGTATCGCATGAAGTTGATTGATGTTGCAGCCCAGAGCTTTGAGAGATAGGACCCCTGACAGATAATGTTAGGTTGTGTTTCTCCTCAACTTCGGTCATGATATTACAGTTTTAATGTTACTGTGTCCATGTGTTTACATTATATTTTTGTAACTCTGTCTTTTTGTGACTAGTATTTGGTCAAGAGAGATCATTTTGAGTAGAGTAAGAGTAGTAGTGTTAAGGCCCTGCATGCAACATTTTACCTAAGAAAAGTAAACGACTATTTGCAACAAAATCATCAGGGAGAATATTTGCATTGTAGGATTATAATTGGTGTAAAGCAGTTCTTTAATATACTGTTGGGTAGTTTCATTTGTAAAAAAGAATCATTTTTTTTTTATCTGGTGGTTTTTAAGTAAGTAGTAACTTCACCTTTTAAACAAATGATATAGAGTGCAAGGTACAATATTTCCATTCCATGATGTAGGGAAAAGTACCAAAAACAGTGCTCAATACTTGAGTAAATCTACTGACCTACCTTCCACAGCTGTAAGTCTTCTTTTTTCTGAGGTGCAAACTCTATGCTATAATACAAGACTCCTCAGCAGGTAACTTAGTGAGAGCACGAGGCTGACATGAACAAAAGGCTGCCAGCACTCTGGGTGTGCTGTGTCATGTTCATTTATAAATGACGTCCTATGAAAGATGCAGTTGTTTCTGACAAGGGCTAAAATCACAGCCAGCCAATTGATCATTTTCTTAACGATGAGAGTCCTGGGAAAGCCCCCTCCCATGTTTCCCATTACATTTGTGTCATTTTTTAATTCTGCTTTGGGAGACGTGGTATGGTAAAGAGGAATGCTTTGATCAGTTTTGGCAGCCCGGGTAAACTTAGTTAACTCATTCCAGATAACCTTAGACTGTGCAGCCATGTCACATGCTTTGTCATGTGAAGTGTGTTGGTGTGTGTGATCAGTGCAAAGCTTTTCTGTGAGTGCAATGACGTGTTGTTCTTTTGTATGCCTGTCACGTTGGCTATAAACTAGACATACAACAAACTCTGTTTATAATTCTCTCAATGAGTACCAAACTTTGTTTCAGTTTAAGAAGCAAAACACAGTTTTCTTGAGCTGAAAAGTCATCACCAGTTTTTAAAACGTTGTCAAATGCTGAGAGGCTGTTAATTTCCTCTGGTCCTAATCAGCCTTTTATGTAATCAACAACTTAGTCCCTCCAATTGTGAGGTGCCTCTTGTTCTGATTGGAGCACGCCCTCTACTCATTGAACAATCATAAAAACATTACTTAAACGTTAACTAGACACAATCGTGTGATTGTGCGCACTTCCAATTCATTAAACACTACAACAGATTTTAACAGTACATTTGGACAAATAATATACCACATTTCTCCTTGTCAGATATGTTATTATTTTGTACAACAATGCCGATAGGTATGTAAATGTAGCCCTGTAAATATGATGTCCTTTATTGTTTTTTGTTGTTTTATGTTTCATGTTGTAACCTACTTGCTGCAGGTCTCCCTTGAAAAAGAGATCGATGATCTCAATGGGAGCACCTGGTTAAATAAAGGTTTGAAATGAAATGAAATGAACAAAAAGGAATTACATTTTCATAGCAAACGTAATCTCTAAAAAAAAAACTCTGTTCGCCTTTACCCAAGATGACCAGGCCTCTTTGTAAACATTTTTGTTGCTACAGAGCCTTGAGAAAGGCCATTAATATTCATTAACTCTTCAACCCATGGGATGACCATGATCTCTGGTAATAGTCCCTGTCTCCAAACTGTTGCTTTAACAGGCTGTTTCATGGAGAGGGGTTGAGTTGACTTCCAAAACAAATATTTAAAGATGCAAGCAAAGACATGCATCAGGGTCTGATTGTCACTCTGCAGATGTACTTTTGTACAACGACTCTGATATTCTGTTTTTACCTTTTTCTAGGACAACATCAACGTAGACGAGGCAGCACGTTTCCTGGTTGAGAATATCTTGGCTAACGACAAAGGTTTGCCATACGAGGAGAGCAATGGAGACCGGATCAAACTGGACCAGGAGACTGTGGCTGCGGAGAGCAAGTCCGGCTGCTGCTGACACTAAATCCATTCATATTAGCCATCCACCTCCTTTGGCAGGGTCTGAGCCGGCACCCGGCCTGTGGCTCTCAGCCCTCTACTGCAGCCTCTCTGAGGAATATCAATTCTTGGGTCTCCAAAGCTCCAGGATCTTCTCCTCTCTGCACTGATGCCCGTTTGCCCTGCACATCCATAGTTGTTCTCACTAGGCCAGAATAGAAGCCCAATTTTATCTTAATGTTGTCACTGTCTCTGTAGGGCTGTTTCCTTATTTGTTGACACTTCTAAACCACCCCTTCTTTATTATTGTGTTCATCTCACTGCACATTTCCCTGATGGTTTATTCCACCACCAACTTGAAATCCTACCCAGCCCTCCACACTTGGACCCTGCTACTCCTCCAGTTGCCCTGTTAGCCTCTGAAGCCCTGGAATATACCATGCTTGAAAGGGGCTCAAACTAAGCAAAACTCACAAAAAAACTAACTAGAAAACCACCTGTAGCCTCTCGATTTCTGTCCGTTTCCTTGTCATTCAATATTTTTCTGTGAGACAAGTCCCTTTTGTGCTCGCAGCACGCTCATGTTTGTGTTTCCAGCTGTTCTACTACTGTTTGAAAAAGAAAAGCAGACAAAATTCACAGTTAAGCGTTATCAAAGAGTTATTGTATCTCATATTTAATTAATTGTTGGCTTGATTTAATAATTTCTGTTAAAAAAACTGCGATGTTAATTAGAGCAGAATACTTTGTTGTTTACTCAAACTTTTACAAAGACAATACAGTATAATAATCTAATTGTGGTACTATATGAGACACGGTCTTTTCACCAGCATAAACATTTAGATTTACAGCATGTTTTTTTCTTTTTATTGTTGGGTCATACATTGTCATGCAACTGTCAAACGAAATATCAGAAAAACAGAATGTAATGGAGGACTTCACTATCTGGTACATTAAAGTGTTCAGATTAAAAACCTGAAAGACTTTTTAAACACTGTGTTGAGATAAAGTGTGTATGTAAAAATACTTTAAATATACAAGACCAAAATAGAATAAACATTTTTAAATATTGTTGTCTACCGGTGATTAGTCTGTTCACATCTATTGTGTAATATATTTAAATGAGTTCATCTACTGTATTCTTTTATTTTTGTCCATGTACAAGAAACTGGGGCAGTTTTGCTCTTGCTCAACATTCACCAAATAATATAGTGTACATTTAATCATATAATATTCTGTGTACGAAAATGAATAAATAAGTTGCACCATGTGTGGTGTGGCCGTTATATAAACCATGCTCGAGTAGAAGTTCTGCAACTCTTCAGAGTGAGATGGCAACATCATTTGATCTTTGAAAGCAGGCCTAAGTGTTGGTTACCTAATGAAAAGCACAGATTAATAGCAAATGCTAAAGTCAATGGCTAGAATAAGACTCACAAGTCTAGATGTTATATCATCCAGCACTGTACTGTAAGCATTAATGGCCACAATTTATAGAGTTGTGCATGTGAAAAACAAGGTCACAACATGTGTATGCGTACAACATGGTTTTAAGTTACCCTTGAAGACACACAGTGCAACAGATGAAGTTGTATTTGTGAAATGTATGTATGTATGACTCAGACTCTGCGCATGTCTGTGTGTGTCTGAGAGAGAGGGAGACAGGACCATGTGATTTCACTTAAGAAACAGTGTGTGATAGTCATCAGACAATGTCCTCACCACTATGGCTTGTACTTTCTCATCCACACACACAACTGTTTGTGAAGCAGGAATGCAGTGGAGGTGTGCCAGTATTGTGGTGTATTACATTACAGGAACTCTCATTAAAGGCCAATACTTCAATCTGCATGAAATTAATAAAACATTTCATAGAAAAAGTTAAAACCTTGACATAATACAGATGTATTGGTTTTAATCTATGAATGTATGTATGTTACTGGGTAGGAGGTGCTACAATTGTGTGGTTTTACACTAAGATCTGTTAATTTAAGGCAAAAACAATGCTATTCAATGCCATGGTATTCATGAAGATGCAACCTTTGTGACGCTTTTAATGTTACACTTTCATCAAGATGGTTCGAGGAAGGTAGGCTACTGAGTCAAGTTAACTGAGGCGATATTCTGGATGGTTTCAGTTTCAATCTATTGTTTTATTGTGTCAGTTATACAAAGGACAATATGGTCAGCTTTTTAATTGATTAGGTTTCTTTGCTGCTTTGTAAATAGTTTAGTTGTTAAGGAAAATCTGCCTATCCCTCACTATAGTAACAAGTGATGCAACAGCTGCAGACCCCGCCCACCTTAAGGCTCCGTTGCTGAGCAACGAGCAGAGACATAACCAAACAAATGTACCCCCGGCAAGCTACCTGACTTTTTGATTCTTTGTACATTTGCTTGCAGGTTTATTTTACCAGGGGCAATGTCCAAGGCACCACTCAAGAAAAAGGAGACCTCCAGTAAAGTCTCTTTACCCGAACGACCGACTGAGTGAGTTCGGATAATGTTAGCAATCGGACGTTAATTAAGACCAGCTGTTGTTAGCATTAACGTTAGCGTTAGCAGCATATCAGCAAACAACTAAGCTAACGTTAGCATTCAGTATGTACTAATCGAGACACCATACTTTATTAACTGTGGCTGAATTTATGGTTTTATGAATGGTTGACAAATATGTACAATCTATCTGTTTCCGCAGAGGTGGGAGAAGTACTTCCTGTGCTTAAGTAAAAGTACCAGAGTGTAGGAATACTCGTTTCAAGTAAAAGTCCTGAATTCCAAATGTTACTCAAATAAAAATACAAAAGTATTAGCTTTAAATTCAGAATAATAAATAGTATATGTTTTGATTATAATTATTGATGTATTAGAGTGTTATCAAAGCTGGTAAAGGTGCACCAAATGTTACTTACTTTATTTACTGCAGGGTAGCTTGTGAATGTTACTGAAGGTGTAACAAAAGTCTTATTTACTGTAAGTGTTGATTTTATTTCACATCATTAATCCAAATCTGCAAAGTAACTAAATATATTAAATACATGTAGTGTAAAAGTACATGATTTACTTCTGAATTGAATTGGGGTAGAAGTACAAAGAAGCTAACAATTGAAATACTCAACAAAAGTACAAGTACCTAAATTACCTAAAATGGTCCCTAAGTTCAGTACTTGAGTATATGTAGTTCGTTACTTTGAGCCAATGTGTTTCTGTACGTCAAAACCTGAAGTAATCACTTTAGAAGAGATGTCACTACATCGCATATGGCATGACAAAAACAGGGTTATACTGGACTGAATGTCTTGTACAGTACTGGCTAATTTTTTTGCTAAATATTGACAAAAAAAATAAAATAAGCTTACACATTTAATGAATAGTTATATGTCATTATTTCAGAGCATCGTCCGTAGGAGCAACTTCCTCTGAGAGCCTTGGAGGTGTTTGGAGATGCAGGTTTCCCATTTGGCCCGAGTGGAATGACTCAGAAGTCAACCTGGAGAAATGGGACTCAAGTAAAGGAGCTGATGGAAACTCGAACAAGAGTCCCAATGCTGTAAATCTGGAGTATAAAATTGTTGTTTTGTATATTGATATATTGGTGTACTGTTCAGTGTACTATCAAAAAAGTGTTTTATTTCACTATACAACTAAATGTATCTTTATTCTTTGTTTTTGTTGTATTTCCGTATCAAATAAACTTTTTTTGCTTTTTCTTTAGTCATTTTTTGAAGATCCTGAGGGAAAAATATCCCTGCCTCCATCTGTGAAAGTGCACTCCTGGAAACGTCCGACAGAGTTTATTGTCAAGGTAACATCATGTGTAGTACCTGTCCAAAACTATGACAGGTATTCTATTGCACTGTATAATGATAAACATACGCTTAGAAGGTCTGTTTTAGTATATTGAATCTAGTGGTTCAAATAGGAAACAATAATAAACAGGAGAAAGCACATTGGTCATGAGGGTATACACATATAAGAAAATATTAGAAAAATGATTTAATGTCAACTCGCATGAAAAACCAAGTTCACTTCTTTCATATTACATTACATTTCATTTAGCTGACGCTTTTATCCAAAGCGACTTACAATTACCAATTACAGGGACATTCTCCCTATTATATTACTTAATGGTTTCAATTTAGCTAGGGCTTAAATTTTCTGATATCACTGGAAATTAAATGTACAGTATATGTATAAAAAATAACCAGTTTTAAAGTCACTTGTCATTTATGTCCCCCTTTTTGTAGATAACAATGACAAATAGACTACATATACTTGCAGAAAGTATTAGTTTTCTAATAAAACATGTCCGGGGAATTACTCTAAGTAGCTGTTTGTTGCAGCCATTAGCTGTATTTGCAAAGTGTATTTCTTTGCCACATAATGTGAAATGTAGTTAAGGATATCTTTTCTCTAGTCACCTCCAATATAGTTTTAATTAAATCACTCCGGTTTTCTGTTCCCCCTCTCTCAGTGCAGTATTAATCTATTTTTGCAAACTTCCTGCTTTTACATTTAGTCCTTGCCAGGTCAAAAGCTGCCTTTCCACTCAAGATGCCGAAAGCATTTAATTATTTACATACAAGAGGAACACGGGATAAACACAAAAGCAATCAGCTGTGCAGACGCAGGCGAGGCTCTACTGTGAAACTCTCTTCATTAGTCTATACCGGTCCTTATTTACAGAGCTGTGTTGTTGACGGAAATATTTTCAAGTTGGGTTCCCACTTAGAGTTGCTGTGACGTCTCGAGAGAACACAACCTTAATTGACCTTCAGCTGATCTCTCTCCCCACCATCTGACCCATTTAATCAGTTTTTTTTTAGTAACATGCTACAGTATTAACTTCATATTGAAATATTCATTGCAGACACAGTCTTGGGAGTATCATGGTGAGGTTAGACCAGTTGAGGAGGAGAGAAGTGTTAAGTGGGTTACATATTCATGTCAATTATAAACAGATGACGCAAGATGGCCAATGTGTGTATTATAATGACTAGTTATGATGTGTAGAAATACAACCACACACTGTAAAATATTCTGAGTGCATAAAGCTTTTCTGTCAGTCATCTGGCCTTGAAAGTCTTCTTTATTTAATTGTTATATTATATATTGCAATCTCTATTTTAGGGTATCACAGTTGTTGAGAATCCAATGACCTTTGAACTGATCTCCCCAAATGATCATCTGATTAGCAGTGAGGTTTGTTTTCAATTGTTATTTCTTCTTTTCTATAATGCATTGCACTGACTTTTCAGTAACCAGTATTGATCAGCACTTGAATAGTGTAATTCAGATGTCAGACAGGGTGACGTTTGAATGACAGAGTGAATTACACTTGGGTAATGCAATGCCCGATTGATTTTGTGAATGAAATTGAAAGAGATTTAAAGGTTGATAGTCGGTTAACTCATGATAATGTTTCTCTTCCTTCTCTACTCTACTCTTAGCTGATGAGATGGATCATCAGTGAGATATATATTGTTTGGACGCTGCATAACAATTCAGATACAAAACAAGATATTTGGAGACCTTGGGATCCCATCTACTCGCTGTGTAAGGTGGGCAGAGGTCATGTGCCACTCTACAACAACTATGGAAAATACCTGGTCAGACTCTACTGGATGGTGAGCCTGACACACACACATACACACAAACATCCACCTACTCTTAGTCTATTTAAAAAGTAGTTTTTAAGACAACTACATTTCTGACATGCAGATGAAGTCATTGCTTCTCAATGCCTCTTTGTTATTAACATTTTAGAGGCACACTTGAGGCAATGGATGACTTAAAATTGCATTGTATTGTTTAGCAGGCCCCATGAAAGAGGAATGGGGATGGACTAAGGGTTGGAGGGGGGGGAGGGATGAGAAAGCCTTATCCACTCAGAGCTCAGATCAATCAGTCTCACTACTGTGCCAAAAGTGGACGGGCTTCATATTGCCTGACGAGTAGATAAGGTTTGACAGGAGTCAGCTTGCTTCCTAGAAGGCATGTTCAAAATTGAGTATCCACGCCAAGTAAGATCATGAGAGCAGGCACAACCATGGTAGGGCTTTATGTCATTCAAATAGATTTTATTTAAGTGTTAAGATGTTTCTGGTGTTTCCCTTTTGATCAAAGACCATCATTGCATTGGGATACATCTTGATATTGTTGGTCTGGTTGTTTCAGTATGTGTGTTGCTTGCCACAGATCTGTAAGTAGTGGACACTAAATCATTGTGTCATTTCAGAAAGGAAACTTCTTCCAGCACAACAATTTGGGTCAGCGAGGAAGTGAAAAAAGAGAGAGAGCTAAAATTGATGGTGTTCTGTAGCACTGTGACTCTTGCCTTGACAAACAAGCATGACACGGTTGTAGGCAGCAGTCCCCGTGCCAACCATAGCACGCTAACAGATGGTTGTTGAGATGGCATTAAGCACCCAGCCCCCATTCATCCTTCCTGCTTCCTCCCATGTTATTGCTCATAGGCTACTCTCTTATCTACTGCTCATATGATTCCTTATTGTTCCAATTCACACCAGTCTTTTTTTCTCCTTCACGCCGCTGTGAATACCCATTCCATTCCCATTTTCTCAGCCCGTTTTTGTTCAGTCCCTCAGCTCCGTCTCTCCTTTCCGCCTCTTCTTCCTCTCTCCTCTTACTTGCCCTTTCACACTGTATTTTACCCCGTCTCCGAACACATCCAGCTCTTCCTCGGGGCGATGGTTTGACAAGAAAGTAGAAGAACAAGCAAGAAAGAAAGTCTGCTCACCCACTCTGTATACAGTTATGCTAGTGCACACTGATTTGTAAGGAGAGGCACAGCTGTGATCAGTCAGTCAGATTATGACCTGTTTTTTCTTACAAGCAGTGTGAAACTCCCCCAGACGGCCAGTAAACAGACCACACCACAGGCTGCATGTAATAATCCTTGACACCAAACAGGTTGCAAGGTAGCTGATGCTAGGAGAGGTGTGGAAATGTCCTCGGATCAGAGATTTTGAGGTCACGTGTTACCCATTGCGCTTTGAGGAAAAATGTGATCTGAGTGACACCTGTGGCACATTTAGAAATGGAGGAGAAATCCAAGAAATTACCTCGGCAGTGAATATGTCCGGGGCTGGTATCAGTCTAGGCCAATCACATCAGTTCCTCTTATTTCCTTTAAATGCAGTTGTTTTCCTAACCACAATGTACTGACTGTTTAAACGAGTTAGGCAATCTTTCCCTAGCATGAACAATTTTTTCAGTCAGAAAGATTTAGGGTCAAGGAATTCACTGTCAATGGTTATTATTAATTTGAACAATTAATATAAAACACTTCAGTAGAGATTCATTGAAACCTGTTAATGTACCAGAGCATTAGATCAGTGGTTGATGGTGCTGCCTGTGTTGTCATGAAGGTATCAGCAGAATCAAAGTGAGATTTGTAAGGTTATGAAAGCTGCCTAACACACTGATACACATTTTATTGGATGTTACTAGTCAGCTGATGGTCAGCAAGATGAGGCATCAATGAGCATATGATTTAACAGCTGATAACTAATCAGCCGATGTCAGTGCCATTTCAGTATAGGCCTGAAGGCATTGCTCCATTCTGGTCTGAGAAGCTCTCATTTCCAAATGTGAACATACAGCAGCTCAAATATCAGTGCAAAAAGCACAATTCGAACAGCTTTACAAAAATACTGTGAGATGATGCCTCTTTTAAGCTGATTATTTTGTGTGTAATTATGGAGTTTTATGTTCTGGAACACAGCTATCTAATTGTGCCACTCTAAGGAACTTAAAAAAAATCAAATGTTGAATTATTTAGTTAATTTGCTTTGATTACACGTCCTCACTCACTGTTTGTTCTTTCCTTGTTTTCAGGGTTGTTGGAGGAAGATAACAGTAGATGATTCAATGCCATTTGATGAAGAAAACAACTTGCTTCTCCCAGCCTCCACCTGTCAGTCAGAGCTGTGGCCAATGTTGTTGGCTAAGGCTCTCATTAAGGTGGCAAACACAAAGTGAGTTACCATACATTCCAGCAGAAAGTACATAAGCGTCTCAGTACTGCCACAAGGACTTGAGAAACATTTATAATAGTCTTAAAGTAAGAGGGCTGAGGAACAGACTCCAGCTCCAAACTATGCACCCTAACTCAAATTAGACCAGCTTAAAAATGCACTATGCATATTTACCCATTATACTATTTACACTTTACACTAACCCTGCCTAAGTAAAGCAGTGTTAAGGATGGTACAATTACCCAATTTCATTAGAGTAATTTGCAATGAACAAATGAAGGTAGGATATTGAACTTACTGGATTTTTTTTTCTTATTCTTTTTAACATTTTGACCCTGCCAGATCAAATCAGATTAAAAAAGTATTCAAGATCACAGTGTAAAAGATACCTAATGTTTCATGCTGAACTATTGGGGACATTTAAAAAAAAAAAGCTGACATGTTAACACCTGATGAAGTAAACTAAACTACTTAAAGCTCGTACACTTGCACTAGAACCCCTTAAAGTGTGTTTTGCTGAGTTGCCACCAAACCTTCATGTGACCTACTCTCTGCCTTGGGGCTGTCTTGAGTTCGGTGACAGACAGGCGTTATGTGTGTCTGTGATGGGGCAGTATGGCGTGTGTAAAGGTGGCTGTTCCAGTGTTCACAAAAGGTCGAGACATAAATGTTTTATCCAAGACAGGAAACAAAGGAGTCTTTTTCCTTGCAAATTATTTATGAACCATGAAAGTTCTTCGTACTGAAATAGTCCCAAACTTTGCCCAGGTGTCTGCTGGGGCTCATATGAAAGGATGTAGTCTTTTTTTTAACAAAAATATTAGTTTAAAGGCTCCATCACTTTTGTGTCGAGCAGCTTTTAAAGATTTTTTTTGTAGTGGTTATGGGCTTTCGCATTACTCATCTAGTTGTATTGATTTCACTTTCTCTGGTATCATGACTGTGGACTGGACAGGTTGGCCACAGGATCCCAAGAGGGCCAATTAGAGCTGCTGCAGGCATCTGTTTCAACTGAGAATACACACTCACACACACCAGAAAATTGGTTAAATCGACTTCAATTATAATTGCGTTACACATACGACACATTTCAAAATGAAGAATATAAGATCAGCCTGTCCCTTTGACAGTCAGTCAAACAGACGGCAGAAAAAGTCCAGGCTGGTTATGATAACACCAAACACTTTTTACTTGTTGACCTATATGAGCTTTGAATGGTGCCTTAAATGGTAAAATTGTGTTAATCAATTATTTTGTAACGAGTCGATTTGAACATCCTATTGTTTTGGCATTCTTTGTTATGGATTATTGTCACAAACATCTTGTTTAAAATGTTACCTTGTTTTCTTCTCTGGTGTCAGTACTAAACATGATGCTAAAATCAAGACGTAAAACAAGAGGAAGTGCTAATAATTTTTGTTTCATTGTCATTAGTTAACGCAATTTAGTGGGAAACATGTTTGTGATTTCACATTGAAACCATAACATCAAAGGTTTCATTTTAGAACTGTTTCAATGTCACTATAGGAAGTCTCTAGTTTGTCTTTTTTTTTTACAGTTTTTTGTGTATTTGATTCCCAGTGTAATGTCAGAGGCCAGCAGGGAGATGGGTGAGTTCAGCTTTATCCAAACCCTCACTGGCTGGATCCCAGAAATCCGTCCTTTAAGGTAAGGTCCTGATTGGTCTGATCCACTCTTGTACCTCTGTCTTCTGCATCACTTCCTAAATCCATAGATAAATGACTTACATAATTGTGCCTATGTTAATGCCATTGATAATCTTTCTTTGCTGCTATCCCACCAAAGTGGGACTATCTAATATCTGATAGCTTATAACAACAAAGGCTGTGGCAATCACACAGTTTGACAAGCAGTGAATTCTTCCTGTCAAATATACCATTTTATAGAATCTACTGTAGCAAAGAAAGAAAAATGTGCATCTGTCTACAGTAGTATGGAAAGTCACACTTTGGGAGAAACAAGCAGATTTATAATAAAGGAGGAGGAGAGGAGTGGAGAATCCCGGCTTGTCAGTGATGGAACTTCAATGGGGCAACAGTGTTTAGGAGTGGAGCTGGGTGGTGTTATTCTCTGTAGCTCAGCAGGCTAGCTGCTGTTAGTGTGTGTCTGGGGAATCCATCAACACGTTCAGGGGCTGTACATGTTTGTGTTACGGATTGATTCGTGACACGTGGGTCTGCAGTCCCATGTGCACGTACAGTACACACACATTCTCCCACACCCCCAACACCCCACCCCCACACATCACACACATACTGTACATACATACAATTTTATTTACAACATCTGCTACCATTTAAATTGACAAAAGTGCAATTATACCTATATTGTGGCCACAAAATTCCAATTTCTGCTCTGTAAAATATTAATGGTCGGTGTTGAGTGTTTTGCTTGTGTACTACTAGCATGATATAATGGCAGCTGTTTTGCACAAGAAGAATTGTGATTTTCATTTTTCTGGTTAATGCTAACAATTAGCACAGAGGAGATGTTTTTGTAACCCAGAAAACTGTACTCGTTTTTTGGTCAAAATGATGCCCTGGTGCATCATTTTCAACCACTGGACTGTCTCTACCTTCCACAACTGCTGAGCTAACAAGATGGAGGAACTATTTCAGTATTCATACAGATACATTCAGTGTTCAAAAAGAAATGCAGGCTGCAGTTCAAGCAAAGAGTAGATGTCCTCCTCACATTAGAATGACAGGATCAGGCTGAAAATCCATAAAGTAAACCTTTAAGCTAACAACACAGTGATGTTCTTCAAAGAAAATAACATGACCTCATACTATACCTTTGAGTTGCTTATCACACATAACAATAGTGTTCACTTATTCTGGTACACTAACTTGCTTTACCATGCTTTCAGCAAGTGTACTGAGATGACCCATACATCTGGCATTGTAAGGAGGCTAGGAACCTGTTTCAATGTCATGTTTCACTGATTTCTTCAATATGTTAGGTTGTGTCAGTGAGGTTGTGTTTAATTTAGGTCTCTGTTTTGATTTGCATTTGAAGGTCTTCATGCTTTAAAATAGTTTTAAAGCATTTTGTAAAGCATTTTGCATTGCCTTTGTGGATGAAATGTGCTGTACAAATAAACTTGCCTTGCCTGCAGAAGCTAAATGTATTCTATAGAATGTCGGGGGGATTTAATGATGTAAGAACTGCAGCCCATTGTATTGCAAATAGGGGGATGTACACAGTAACAGGAACAGAAACTGCAGTAGTCTCAGTGCTAAGACAGTGTGAAGAAATGGTAGACTTCATCTGTTAAAGCAGAAGTCGTAGTGTTGAGAGCTTGCTCAAAACATTTTGCATTGGAAGCAAAATAAATTACAGTCAAATCCATCCTAAAAATGCAGGTGTTTTCAACACAATACTATAATACTGTCGCCTATTTCCTAATCCTATTTTCTTTTACCTCCTTTCAGGCCCGTAAACCTGGGAAAAACCTGGGATTTCTTACAAGAAACCCTTCCGATATTTACATTACCGGATGAGAGTTTGCCGGGGACGAAGCCTCAGACTGCAGATTCAGCTGCAGGGAAAGATTCCAGCTTTAATGACAGCAAGAATGATCCCGCAGAGCAGGAGAAAAGTAAAGGACTGAACTGTGCCACAGTCACACACACACACAAAAGCACACAAACACAGAAAGGCATGCAATTATGCAAACATGCATACCCGGAAACATACATCTCTATTACACACTCTGCTTCCACAATAATTGAGTGAGTCAATTAAATCAATCATCCATTAGATTGAGAGCATTCGAATGCACATAATACTTAAATACAGCTTATTACTCCATCAGTGGGCTGTTTGAAAAATGATATCGATGGTCTACTATATGTGCTGCGCTATATTGTATGTAAATGCACTGTGTGTGTACATCTCTATTTTCCTCCCTCTGCATCCATAATTCAACTGCTATGGAGCGTGACAATGAATATTTCATTGTCCTACCGAAACTCAATCCTATCAATGATACCATTCTATTATTCCAGAAATACGTCATATATCTTTGCAAAATTCATATTTGTTTAATGTTTTGCTGTGAGACTTGAAATACACTCCCGGCTGAAGGTCGCTCACACACATATTACAAAACACCTTCAATTCTGAGCAAGTGCTCTGCTACCTCTTTCCTGTTGTTTCAAGCATCACTTCCTGTTTTCTAAAGCTCATGTATTATGGAGCGCAGGGAGGGTTAATATGTGTATGGTGGACTATAAATAAACCAGCAGAGGGAGCAGTGGCAGGGTGAATTATTTGGTGTTCCCGCAGGGCAGAAGAGCCTCCCAAGTTAAATGTGGGTATGTGATGAAAGCAGGATTGAAACATGTCCTCAGAAAACAGTGTGTGGCTTGAAGATGTTTCAGGTCATTAACTTAGAGAGATACAGTTTAGGCAAGGCAAGGCAAGTTTATTTATATAGCACCTTTCAACACAAAATGAAAGACATTAAGAAGTAGTGCAGTGGAGACGCATTCTAAAAAGTTTAGGCTTTATTTAGGTTGTACAATTAATTTAAAGAATCATATGTACTGAAAAACTAAACATTTAAAGTATTTAAATCAACATGATTGGACAGGAAGTCCTTTTCCACTCTTCACTCTCTTGCCCTCGTATTTTACCACCTGCCCTGTTTGCCTGCAATCGGTTCCTCTGTCTCTCCTTTTCTTCTGCTGATGTACAGGAATAAAAGTGTTACTAACACAATGACAGGTATTCACAACATGCATTACTTAACACAATTTCTCTTTTAGAAAAATCCTCACATGGTGCTCTGTCTCACTGTTTTTGTGCCCACTGTTGTATTCCATTGAAGTACATACATTGAAATGCATAAATCACTATGCAGCATAAGAAGCACTTCTCTGTTCAATACTTAATGTGCAGCCTTTATATTAGTCCAGCCGTGCTCTCTTCTCTACGGTCCTTCAAATTGATTTTCCATGTCTCATGGCTCATGTGCTCCTCATACCACATACTCTAAGATGCCCCATAGGAGCAGGGCCATCCATACTGTAGATAACCTACATACTCTCTTGTTGCCTTATTTATACCTGTGGAGGCCAATAGTGCTTTCAGATCTCCAGGGCTACACATTACATTACACTTTCTATCGTCTTTATTAGGTTTACTTGCAGATGGCACTTAGTTTCACTGTATCAATGCATTTAATCCGAGTCAATCCATCATTTAAATTGTAGTAAATTGCACTGCGAACTGATACATTGCAAGGTGTAAACTGTCAGTCAAAGAGTGTATATATATTTTGTATCCATATTGGACTGTCTGTGTTTACTTGTGTTTCTGTGAGTTTGCATGTGGGGTTTACTTGTACTTATGTCAGTTTCTTTGTGACTTTCTCAGGTACCCCTGAGATAGTGGTGTGTGCCAGCTACTACCCTTTACAGCCACATCATAATTCCTTTGGGTTTGGACAAATGGTATGTCTTTTCTCTAACCCTGCTCTCCGCTGCTACACCTGATAATTTCATACAGATTTATTTACTTCAGTCAGACTGAAACGAGACACATTTGCGTGAAGACATTTTTATCTTGCACATAATAGATACAAATAAATATAAAGACAATTTTTAATGGCCAAATTTGATCTAATTAACTCCCACATGTTAATGATTTTACACAAATTTGAGAGATAAAGATACATTTCAGTACTTTAAAAACTATCTAAGTCACCTCTGCACGTGTGCGCGAGGAGGTGCAGCAGTATGGAACATGGCTGTCCATTGCATGCATTATATAGGCTTATTACACAGCATTGAGTTTGCAAATTCCGGAAGTTTAAGGTGTTTCTGGGCTAAAATCACGAGTTATTCCTTATTGCTAAATCCGATTGCAAAGTATAATTTGATTAGATCATCCACTGCAGGCATAATGTACGGCAAGCAGGGGCGTCGGTGGTGTGTGAGGTTGATCCAACTCTCTCCCGCTGTAATATATTTTTTAGCATTGGCCCTATTACGCCATCATACCTCTGTTATGTAGAACAGTAATGTGAACAATGTACTGAAGCCCTAACGTTAAAGTGGGCGGTGGAGATGAAACATAACAGGGCTTGTGACCGGGGGGCATGGTGTGTTCTATTTGGATGCTTCCCCTCAACAGACTTCACTTGTTTTATTATTTATACCCATGCTAAGGCTAATTGGTGGACAGGATTTCCTTTGTGAGAGGTGTTGCATCACCTCCACTCTCTGATCTTGGGTCAAAATCCCCTTTTAACAGTTTGACGTGATTAACATGTATAGTTGGTTACTGGTGATAGCAATTGTTAATATTACCGAGTATCTTTTGAAACTGCAATTTTCACATGTTGATGGGTTGTTACTGCATGTGTATTTATATCTGTGCTTTTGTCTATGTGCGGACACACAGGCTAATTCCTCAGAGTGCCTTCGTCAGTACGGTCTCTCCTTGCTGTGCAGCCACATCGTCTTGTTGACCAGAACCCGGGCTTGCCAGCTTGAGGCACCACCCAAACCTCCACCTGTACCACAATGGAAACTCATCCGCCCACCGAAGGAGATCAATGTCACGGATGAACCACGGAGTAAGAGAGAGACAGAGAAAGAGGCAGGAAATGAAGAAATGTTAAAATTAAGTTTGGAAAAAGGAAAACAGGAGGAGGATCCAGAAGAGGATATCTAACACATAGAAAAGTACAAATTGTGTGATAGAGTGTAGGTGAATGTCATAAATAAAAATGACTAGAAAGGAGAGCGAGTGCTAATGCAGGATATTTAGAACCTGCAGTACAGAGGGCATTCTGCACCACATGTTGAAATGAGAAAAGAAGGAGGATAGCTACAATATTTCTGTAATGAAAATAGCTGCTGGCTCGGGCATATCTGACATCAGCTGATCTCAGAGTGGAGCGAAAATGTAGTCAGGAGTGTGAAAAAGCATGGTGGCATGATGTGAGAGCTCTTTTTTTCTTTTCTCTTTTTACAGAGCTTTCTTTGTCCAAACCAGAGCAGTTCATTGAGGTGGCCAGCCCTTTTCTCTCCTACAGTGTCAAGAGCAGCGCTGGCCCGATCCTGGAGCTGTGCGTACACTTAAATCATCTAAAACTTAGAAATTAAACTAGATGAGTCTTTTCTTTCTTCATGTACTTCTGCTCGTTTAACTGAATTGTATTACTTGTCCTTAGCCAACCCTTTTCTGAGCTCAATGCAGAGGAAGGAAAGCAACACAACTGCCAATACCTGGGGAAGAAAAACATATTATCATGATCATATTAGTTTTATTCATGATCTACTACTGTACCTCTGCCCTCAGTTCTCCCTGCAGGAATGACATACAGTTTGCATTTGAAAAAATCTAATGATATGTGCAGTTTATTTTATTAAACATTTGTGCATTAACAATTGCACATTAGGATTGGTTTGTTCCCAGTTTACTATTACTAAACTCACTGAAAGAGATTTTAAAAAGTATTAATCACCGAACACAGCAGTTACGGTATAATGCTGTTATGGTTTCATTTGATGCATATAAAGGGACATGCATGACTCATTTGTTAATGATATGGTGTATAATACTTCTAAATGTGTTACCATGAGATATGTCATGATCATGAAATGACCCATGTCCACATAGAGCATGACTATATCTTTGTGTAACAGAGAGGCCAGGAAGAGCGCTCAGGGGAAACAATCCCATGGATCCCCTCTGGTCTCCATCGCTGAGAGAGAGGAGACTGATTGCAGTGGAGGCCTTGAGCCTGACGCAGCTGAACGCACCACAAACAAACCAAACAGCACAACAGGCAAAATAGAGGTACATACAATTACTGGTTACTAGGGTTGATTTTTATAATCAGCCTGTGTGTGATTTGCACGTTACAGAGAATCTTCTTTTTGAGGTCACCCTTAGCCATTTATTGAAATAGGTATTGGGATCTGTGAAACCCAGTGTGATGCTATTAGTAGTAGCAGATGTCTGAATTTTGTTGCCAAATGTTGTTTCCCTCCTTTATTATTATTTTCCTGTTTCATGTTTGCCTCTCTCTCCCCTCCGTCTACTCTGTAAGTATGCAGTTGAAGGCTCATCTGAGTAGCTCTGTGTGTCAGTGACAACAAGGCTGCCATCCCCCAGTCTCAAAGTCACTTCTGTTGTCTCCCAGCCAGGCCACCACTGACCAGGGGCACATCGACTAAACACAGAACCAGTGAGAGAAGGGAGGGGGGTTCAGAGCAGCAGCAGGGAGACAAACACAGACATAGACGAGGGAAAAAAGCAAGATAAGAGGAAGAAGGAAGACAACTCTAGAGACAAATTGGGACGGAAAAATGGAAAGAAGAAGATAGATGGACAGGGAGAGATGAAAGTGGAGCAGGAAACAGAGGGAGATGGGAAAAGACAATCTCTGGTGTGGTGGTGGCGGGGAACGGGGCGCGTGGGTTTCATACAGGAAGAGGTCGTGTACTGCGTTGATGAAAAAAGCAGTGCAATTAGATGGTGAGCCATCAGTGTCTGTGTCTCCTGGGGGGTTCATTATTACACTTCATTCCTAGTATACAGAGAAAAAATAGAGTTCATATTAATCGCCCTCTTGTGTAACTGTGACCAGTTATGGAGCGGTTAGGCTAGGGCAGTATGGACGCACTAATTTGATTTGTCGTTTGATGTGTGTGTGCACATGCACTCATGTGTATTGGTCTGTGGATGTGTCATATGTGTGCCACATTTTTGCTTGGTGTGTTCCCGCTCTTCACAAGCACGTGGTGGCTCTCGTGCTGACGGCACTGTACATTAAGTGAGATGGGGTTTTGCTGTTTTGACCCCTTCCTGTGTTTGTCTTTACTCCGGCCAAGAGTATCAACCTCTGGGCCTAACACCTAGAATATAAGAAGGCGGCGTCACATGATGTCCCATATACCCTCATTAGCCTACTTACTCAACATTAGTGTGGGTAAAAGAATTAGACCTTGGTGAAACGGTACTGTTTTAAACTGAAATGCTTGGAATGTGGTTAATCGCTAAAGCCCCTCCGTGGTTTAACTTTACTTGTGCCAGATAAATACATTTCAATACTTCTTTAGCTACACTACGTCTGGGCTCTGAGATCAATGGAAATCCTTCTGCCTGCGAGCTGTGAATAGCCCAAAATATATCTTTTACTTGATTTTATTTGATATTATTCATGTAAGAAATGGGCTACACCTCAGGTTTAGATAAACTTTTGGAGAGCAAATACTTAGCTCTAGTCTGGCTGTCCAAAATAAAACCCCATTAAGTGTGGGATTATAGAAATGAGCCTTGTTCCACCAATCGACCAAAACTGTGATCTAATCACAATAAATATAGCTTTATCGCTTTATGGTAACATATTCAAATCCAACGAGCATTGTGTGTAACATCTATCAGTCTCATTGTCCCCTTACTGTACTCAGGTAAGGGATGTAATACATATCATGCTGTGGGTGGACAGCTCATTCCATGCCTTGGAGCTTGACTCAAAGTTGTACACACTCCTATATTAACTCATCTTTATTTGTTTTTATTTGCAGTGAAAATGTTGCTAGTGGTTGAGGGAAGGTCAAGTGTGCCTCCCTATCACCATGCCTCTTTCCGTCTGTCTGGGTCTCTGGGTACTTATTCAGATAAGTTGTGACTCACACACAGAGACACACACTCACTGTGACTCATCAGAAAGTCTTGGCGGGGGTTGCTGCAAGTTACACGACACAAAGACATAATTCCTATTCAGAGCAGAGTAAACTAATGGACATTCACCAGGGATTTTCCTCAAGGGAGCTTTGTTTAAGACAAGAACTTCAAATATAGGGGCCTCGAGGAAAGTTTGTTTAGTCGATACAGGTGTAGCACTTCTTGCACTTGAATTTATCTTGTGTTTTTAAAGCAGCAGTGAAGCCTTTTTCCTGGCAACATCATCTCTCGCATGGCGCAGACAGAACAATGTAGTATCTGAAGGATTTGACAATGACTTATTAGCTATTTTTCTTTATTGTGTTGGGCAGACAAGCATGAAATCACAGCTGTTGAGTAATTCCCCTCTAAGAGAAGTAACATGCTCAACAACATAATAAGTCTTCATCCGACAGTGGAATTATATTAGAGCTGGTTTTTCCTGGTGGTGTTTTTAGCAGGAGAGGTGCAGTTCTTGTCACATTAAACCGGGTCTCGTGTCCTGTGGTGTACGGCGAAAGTGGCTCAACACCACAGCTGGCATGGAATCACTAGAGGGCGGATGCGTTTCTGTGGCAGTGTTACTCCATCAATAACTCCCTGTTCATCCCTCTCTCTCTCTCTCTCTCTCTCTGTCCCTTTAGGTTACTGCAGAGGACAGGCAGAAGGACAACGATGACATTTCCAATGGTAAAAACGGTTTATTTGCACTGCTGGTCCCAACATTCATGTTGAAAGTAATCCACACTGTATCAGTACACAAGATCGCATTCCCAAGGTCAAATATTATGATGCTAGATTGGGTAGATGGTCATTGATATTGTTTTATTCTTTATGATGAATGTAGGCAATATCTTCATTATGAGTTGCATTAAACAGCATCTTTGTAGAGTAGTCCAATTCCTGGGATTGGAAATATTTAATATCTCGCCTCCACTCCCTCCATCTTTCTATCCATGCTTCCATCAGTTGACCAAGTCACTTTGAAGAAGATGGGACTTTGAAATTATGCCTTATGACAACTAGCCAATTCCCTGCCTTCTCTCTGCCCCCGTTTAGTTGCTTAGTAACACCTGCAGTTTGAGCTAGCATACCACATAGCTCAGCAGCAGAGACACTGGCCCCTGACGCCTCAGCTTTCTGATCAGACATTTCGCTTCGAGAAGAGCCTGGGGGCAGAGCAACGGTGTGTGCGGGTGTGTGTGTTTTATGGGTGGAGTGTGTGTGACTGTGTGCACGTCTATGACTTTGCTCTGCATGCATTGAGATTGTGGGAGTCAGTGAGTGGGAGTATGGATGTGCATGTGCGCTTAAACTATGCCATTATGTGGGAGTTTGGCCAATTCGACTCACTGTGTTTTAAGATAATGATTTGAGTCTCGGATAACTTCATATGAGTCACAAGAGGAAAGGCATTTTGCTACTTGCAGCATTTTTATAAAGGAGATTTCACAGGCATCTGGTAAGCGTGGCATGAATCACAACAGTAAAACTGAGATTCTACTCAGCTTTATGAGGACATGTTTTTGTATTTATTTACATACTGCAGGAGTTATACTGAATAAATGTATAAATATAAATACATTTTAAAAATACATTTGCTACCTTACAACAGATGTCTAACTAAACAAAATGTTTTTATCATTAACACTCACAATCACAAATTAATCTCCCCTCCAGATCGACCCAAAACTGCATTGGAGGATCGTTTAACTGCGGACCCCACGACTCCCATCAATCCCATCCTGCAGGAGACCTGGGTGGACCTGGATGACTTTGCCAAATGCTTTCAGTGAGACACAGACACAAATATTTACTGCAAACAGACTGTACCAATAGAGAAACAAATGAACACGTTGCAAAATGGTTGAGGTGCCTAAGAAATATGTGATAATGTTTCTAATTGCTTTTTATTTACTAAGCTCATAAATAACTGGCATTTATTTATACATTTCTTCCAGGACCCTCTTGGTTTTCCATACACCACAATGCTTCCCACATCAGATCCACAAATCTAATTTTAAGGTATAGTTTACATCATCACATAACAATCTAGTGACTACTTTGTGCATCTTTACAATTTACTGCTGGTTCTTGCTGTCAGTGTTGTATTTGTTGTTATTAATGTAGCTGTTTGTTTTCACAGAGCACCGTCCTGCCCAAAACTGCAACAGGCACCAACTGTACTGGGTCAGCTACTAACATCACTGGATCCATTCCTTTGATATCTACTGTAGCAAGCCCTGAAGTACACACATGCAAACACACATAAACACACACACATGCACCTATTGCACATAAGCACACATTTTGCCATCTACAATACGATTCAACCAAACTGTGTTCATAGTACCCACAAATGTTTGCTTAGTTCTCATGGAGATGGCTCCACAAAACTTTGAATTAAGAGTGTTTTTGTCAACCCAATATTTCCAATTCAAAACATGCAATTAAGGAATCTATTTAGTTCTTAAATAAACATGCATTACATAAACACCTGTGCAGTTGTATGAGTGAATGTATGCAAGTGTGTGTGTGAGTCTTAAATGTCTGTGTGTGTTTATATACGCCTGTGTGTATAGAGTACTGAGTCTGCTTGTCACTCTGAACACGTATGCATTCTCTCCCTCTTTTCTTGTTCCCTATCTGTCTTTTTTTCCCGCCCTCTTTTGTCTCCTGCTTTGTCTTTCTCACTGTCTCTCTCACAGCTGCTTTTTCTTACATGACTACATTCACCGTCTTAGCCTCTTTCTTTTAGGTGCTACCTCAAATGCTTCTTTCATGCACTCATCTCTTCCTATTTACTTCACCCACCTCTTCTTCTCCCTTCCCCCTGTATCTTCTTTAAGCCACTCTTCTATCAGTTTATCATCACCCCTCCCTATGGCTTTCTGCTCTTTCTGTCTTTTGCTTGTCTTTTTCCTTGACTGCCTTCATACTGATATCTAAGGCCAGTGTGCATGTGGCGTACGTGCGCTTGCGTGCGTGTTTGCTTATGTGTGTGTGTGTGGGTATCTTCCCTTCCCCAGAGTCTAGAGGTAAAAGGCACACACTACCTGTGTGTAGACAGCGTGCACCATCCCCAGATCCACATCAGCTTCTCTGCTCTGCTTCTCTGGGCGGATACAGCTGAGGAGAGTACGTTTTATGAACCCGCACACACATTTCTGCACACAAAAAGATTTTATTGTAATGTAAGGCGCTTGACTAAATCAAGCAGTTATAATTCTATATCTAAGCATTTGCATGAGTCCTAAACTATCACTTAAGTATGTGGGATATACAGTATAGGTTTATAATGTTCCTAAAAACAGTAAAAAACATTTATCTAATGAATGTATAACCTACTGTGTTCATGATAGTTCAATGTGCTTTGTCACTATGCACATTTTCTGTCTTTACTCTCCAACACTTCATAGAAAAGGAAGCATCAGTATGTAGGTCTGCAGTTCTCACCGCTCAGACCTTCTCCTGGAAAAGCCTGCAGTCTGAGCTGCCAATTCTCACCATCAAGACCACCACCTCAAAAGCAGCCGTGCTTAACTTACCCCCGGGGTAGGACAGCCTTAATGAATACTGAGAACTGTGTGTTGTATTGATCAAAATTAAAGGCTTAGATAAAGTTAATTTACAGTCACAAATCTATTTTATAGACTGCATGCTCAACCATTTTTATGAGGATCCCCACTGCCTAATACCAAAGTACTCCCACAGGAGGTAATGGTTTAGTATGCCATTTCATACGTACAATATTTTATATGGGGGTACTTTGATTCTTCTCTCTGCTTGTGGAACATTTTGATAACCATGCAATGCTCATTAAATATTCTACATATAGGCAAATATTTTACACTATGACCAGTCTAATCTATCAACCTTGATGGCTAATAACTCATATTTTCTTTTATATTTCACATACTTATCTCTCCAAAATGGTATCCTTTCTCACAATTCTTCACATTTATTTTTTCCAACTTCAAGCTTCCAACCCATAATGACAAATTACCCTAAGCGCTCCTCTGCATTGCAATAATGATGCCAAGGTTAGAGCTTTAATTCTCATCATGGGAACCTGTAAGCATATTTTGAACAGCACCCTTGAGAGTTTTTGATTTGTTTTTTTAGGAAGCTTTTCACTCTTCTTGTGATCTTTTTCACACCGCTATGCAGAGATCTACTTAAAGCTATCATAAATTGAGCAGAGGATTTCTGCCTACTTCAGATGCTCTGAAAAGCGGTAAAAAGCATCTGTCCTACTCTCTATTAATGGGTGCTACTTGGCCTAGAAGCAGAGGGCCTAGTTTCTGGGGTCAGATGCAGGTATGCAGCAGTGCAATTACCACTGAGCCATTATCACACACCGCACTCAACTTATTATGCCCAAATGCCCCATGGCACACTCACTCCAAGAGAGAATAGCTGACATCCAGGCTTTTCTGTAGCAATAATCTTTAAAAACATCTCCACTATTTTAGTCCTTGCATGTCACTTTTAGCCCATGTTAATTGTATGTGGTATACTATTTTGCCAATATGTTATGTTTTGCTTTCTTATTTCATATTTTTGAACATACATCACTGTCTTGTGTGTCCATTCATTTAAAAATAGGTTTTTGTCCTCTTCTTTCGTACAACTCCTATTTTTTCCCTTTCCACTCCACTTCTCTCTTCTTCCTGTATTCTCTCCCCTACACCTCACCTTTTTTTACCCTTCCTCCCATCCGTTTCTCTTTCTCTCTTTATATTTTCTACGCTCCCCTCTGCTTCTACAGCACCAGCCCAGCTCTGCCTCAGTGCTCATCAATTTAGTTAGGATGTGATGGCTGAATTATGTAAAGCTAATGGGGCCATGGAAGTTGGGTTCCACTCTCTCATGGCTGACAAGGCCCTGTGAACTCAACTTGGCACTTGGCACATTGGACATTAGGCTACTGCACTTCCGACCGTTTGACCCATTCAGTATCACTTGAACTAACATAGTACTACTCTTAAGTCTAGGAAGGGATTTTATTCACACTTATTTCACACATTTTGTCCATGATAGTACAGTTACAATTACCAAAAACGGTGTAGTCACTGAGTGGTTGGTGGAGGGTTTCTCTATGTACTGATTACTATAAGTTTCCTAATTTAAGTAGCCTAACATTTCTGACATTTCTGTACTTACCAATTGAGAAGGGAGAACAAATTGTCAAGAGCCCAACCAGGAATTGCAAGGAGGTGCAAGACAAATCTGAGAGGTTGAGAGATTATTTATTAGAAGAGTTATTGTGAAATGATCTAAGAAGGCAACATCCCCTCTTTTATTGATCTTGTAGCAAAGTATGCGGCAGTGAAAAGGCTTCATGAAAAGACTTCACCTCTCTTTAAAGGGTCACTGGTGAAACAGATGAGTACCCGCTGTTTTAGAGGAATTTATAGTGTGCAGAACACCAGGATTTATGTTGTTGTTTTGAAAATACTTAGAATGCTTTCTCTCCCTTATAGGCGCCATGTGTTGTCCTTCCAGACAAAGGCAGCACTGGGTTACCACGTTCACCTGTACAGCAAGACACCTTTCATCTTTGGGGATGAAGAAACCATCATGTCAAACCTCACCAAGGTAACGAGGGCTTTAGTTATCAGTTGACAATCAGATGACTTTCAAAACACACAAGTATTTGTGGATTTGAAAGGTAATTGTACCTTGTTTTCTGAATAAGGAATATTCATTTATATTAGTTTTCTTTATCTGTGGATGCATTTTAACAGCTACATGACATTTATACTTGTTTGCCGCTTTTTCATACATCCTCTTAAACAGACGAATCGAGATGTGGATAGCTTAAACATACATCATGCCACAAGATAGCATGAGGGGTGATATGCATATTTCTTTAATTTCATTCTCATTCTCAAAGTAATTTCGTCACTCACTAAAGCTCTAACAGGGGGACGTTTTGACTGAGATATGCAGTGTTTGCCCAACAAATGAACTAGACAGCACTCGGAGCATGAATACCTCTGCCGAGGCTGCACAATCCTCTATTAATCCTTGATTAATAATAATCTTTTTTTATATTTATATCTGGATATGTGTTTTCCTGTTCAAAACAGGAAAGTGCTCTTTTCATAGAGCAGGCCTCCTCCATCTTGAAGGCCCTCTCCAGAGTGGTGTCTTCCTTTAGCGATGAGCAGGATCAGCCAGCAGCCAGAAGAAACCTGGAAGAGACTCACTGTCCGCAGAACATCAACACCAGCCTGGCGAAAGGGGAACACCAAGAGGTAGCTTGTTAACCTATGATGGCACACAGTTCCTGTGTACGTTGAGTGGATACCTCACCCTGCTTAACATAGTTTAGCTTGGTAATGGAACAGATATTATAGTTTAAAGACTGAAATTGCCATTTCAAAATGATCAGTCCTGGCCAGAAGCTAACAATGTGCTAAGCTAATACTCGTGGTTACAAGGCTACATTTTTGTAGAAGGCTGTTACTTTTTGTACAAGGCTGTACATTGTTGTACAAGGCTGTTACAAGGCTGTTAGTAGTATTTCATATTAAAATAGTAAAACAGATGTTTTGTAATCTTACTTTTTTTTTTAGATATCAAATTGCTTTATAGTTTTCCAAGCTTGAAAGTTCATACTTATCAATGTCTGTAGGTTTTGATTACTGGTAAAGACAGACACAATGTGTATACACACTTACCTATATGGCTATTGAAAAAGGTGAATGATGTGCAGACTGACCTCCCACCTACTTGAGCAACACGGGGGCTTGTCTGAAAGATTCATAAATGAATATTAACTCCTTCAGCCAACTTCACAGCCAACTACTCATGAGGATATAATTACAAAAATCTAAGCAGCCGGAAAATAAGCATCTTCAAATGCCGACACACAATTGATAACACCCTCCTGCACTATCACTGTGTGTGTAGGTGTTTAACTTTGCAGTGTACAGCATGCTGTGTGAGGCTCTGGGCAGGAAGCTGACATCAGAAGAGCGCTTTGCTGTACTAGCTCTCACAGCTGACCCTTCACCTTTGGCAATGGACCCCAAAGAACACTCTGATACATGTAAGTGCCATTTGTTTGTTTCTGTGTATTGTACATCTGCATACGTTGTAAGTATATACTCAAAACTACATTACACTGATTTAAATCAATTTAATTAGATATAATTACTATGGTTTCTACATTATTTCCGTCACAATTCTTCAGGCTGGGTTTAAAGGACATTTGGTTCGAGAAATAATAAACACCTCAAAACCAGGTGAACACTCTCATACACACATAGAGAATGTAATAATTCAAGTAGCATGGTCAGCTTTGAATCCTATCTTTTAGTCATATAGAAGTCCAAAATACTCACCAAATATTGATTGGGTGGTCTTGAATTCAGCTTATTTCCTCAATTCTCTATGTTTGAAAAGCAAACACATCTACAGCATTTGCGACAGCTAAAGGAACCAAAAAAGGGAAAAATAAATAAAAACAAACAGAATACGTTTTTGTCGATTATTATTTATATCTGACAACACACATGAAACATCATTCACTGTTTGATTTAGCCCAGTGGCTTATATCGAGTCTCTGAGCAGAGGCACAAATATGTATTGATGAGACTACCAATCTTACTAATACACCCTGACAGATGAGGGGTAGCCACAGAGGGGAAATACACACATATCTGGGAAATGTGCACATGCGTAAAGACAACATTCCTACATCAATAACCAGACCTCTCAATAGTGACAGCAAGTGAAAGATGGGGGAATGAAGACTTGGAAAGACTGGACAGCTTGTTGGAAAGAATGCACATTTTAATAAGAGACAGAACTGAGTAGCTTTTATCAATAAATGTGTTCAATAATGTTGCTTGGAATAATGTTTTTGTAAACACTGCAAATTAAGCTTTTTTGCCTTTTGCAGCCTATTTCCATTTTGTTACCTACTTCCGTTTAATCATTTTTAATATCTTATTGTCTCTAAAATTTGTGGTAATTATCTCACTGTGAAGGTGCACTACTGTTTGCAGCTTTTCATTGCTCAGACATTCTGTAGCTTTTAACAAGACCTGAAGCTAACTGTGTCTTCTCCAGATGCAACACTTGACACTGTCACCCATTAAATAACTTGCAGCCATTGGAATATACACAGCCTCATGTATGCAGTATTTGCATAAAATAGGGCTGATCATTTGTGTTAATGTAATTTGTCAATTTTTTTAAGGCTTGAACATTTGCTTGGATCATAGCAAACATAAAAACATCCACATCACTATACTGTAGAACCCATCTGCCAGCAACCTTACAAATAATGCTGGTGGTTATGTGGCATAGGCATGATCACACACACACACACACACACACACACACACACACACACACGCACACGCACACGCACACGCACACACGCACACACACACAAAGAGGCTGAATAGCTTGGCTTTTATGACATAGGCCTGTCATGGTTAAGCTCTCCCAAATTGTATTCATTTACTTGACAAAGCACAAAGTGCAGCTTTCAGAGTGACACTTACAGAAATGTCAAAACACCAATCATATTTTAAGTACAATGCTTGTCTCGCTTACAATTTTGCCTTTTATTTTTTGTTATGATGCAGCACATTTGTTTATACCACATATGTTTGTACTTCTCACTTTTTTTCCTCCCTCCTCTTTTCAACTGTTCCTTCATCTCTTTCCTGCTGCCTAATTTTCTCTCTGCCTGTCTGTGATTCTAAAGATGATAGGAGGTCTTCATCTCTCAATAGCCAGACACGGCCTGCTATAATGGCTGTATCAATTCGGAAAAGGGGGCATTTGAAAAGCAAGTGCTGAGCTGGAGGGAGGATGTGAGGACACCTAACTTGTGTCATGCAGCTGTCTCTTCAGAGCGTTTCTCTTACTTATATGCACAGACAAACACTCACTGACACACACATCTTCATGAACACGGTACTGCATCTTTTATCTAATGTTCTCTTCTGTCAGAGTGGGTAACTGTCGGCTGAGATGAGTGTGACAGTTAATGTCAAGGTGTGAATAATCTCCTCCTATCACCTCTCACTGAATGAGACAAAAACGCATTTTGACATTTCTGATTCATACCCTGAACTAGGTCAGCTTCATTCTTTTTGTTCACGTGTTAGACAGCAACATGGATTGTCTTAAATCTTTAATGGTGGCTACTTTTCTATGTGTGTGTGTGTAATGTGTTTGTGTGTGTGTTGATGTAATTCAGGCAGGAAGGAAAACCTCAGTGCATCTAAGATCCTTTCAGACATCTGGCCGAAGGTTGAATCAGATGCAGAAAAGCATGCTGCCCTCTTGCTACGGTAAATAAATGCGTAACCACAATGACTCTGAATGACAATAAATAATGTGCACACAATGTATGAATTGCATACACAAAGACAAAGACCTCTTCCCTATTAGCCTAGAAGGTATTCATCACACAAATCTCATTATTGGAGAGAATACTATTATTATTATTATTATTATTATTTGAGAGAATACATGCACTCCCACTGCAGTCCTGTGCCAATGTTGTGTTTGTTGTATGGCATGCCTTTAGCCCCCCTTCTGCACCGCATGCCCAGAATCTGCTCCCTCTCCTGGTTGTGGCGGCCCGTGGCGGCCAGGCAGGGAGCATTTTCCACATTGTGTTCCATCTTTTCCCAGTGGTACCATCTGCTGTTTATCCTCTCCTCGTTCCAATCGGCTAACAGCGTCTGCCGAATGACCCGCTGCCTGGGGAAGTATGTGTGTGCATAGGCATTGAAAAGCTTGGTCAGCTTGTGTGCGTGTGCGTGTGCCTGTGCGTGTGTGAAGGGTGGAGTGGGGGTTGATGGTGTGCCTTTGAGCATGTGCTTTTCTTAACTTACATCCAGAGCCAAAGATCACGCTGAGAGGAGAAGTGCATTTACGTCAATGTATTTTTATTTTACTGGATTTCACTCATAATCAGATACAATAGAGTTATGTTTATTCAAATAAGTTTGTGTAAATATTTTCTACAAATAAACATTCCCATGATCTCTTCACGTGTTTATTTAACATTTAAAATGTAAAGATCATTGAAAATAAATGTACTGAAAGTGCTCTGTTCTTCTGTGTTTTCTTCGCAGGTATATCATTGACCGCTCTGAGAGTAAAGCAGAGCTCTACCCCTGTCAGCAGGATGAATGGACCAGAGTCTCCTTCGCTGATTACTCTGTCCCTCTCCAAGACACAGCCAATTCCTGGGTCTTGGTCTTTAGGTTAGAGAACATAGTAACTTAACGCTTGTTAGGCTTGTCACCGACAGACAGTGACCCAACTTGAAAAGCATCCCATTTTGCCTTCACGCAATGAACTCAGATTTTATTCCTGAACGAACAATTAATGTTGGGAAATGTAGATATTTCTATGACATCCCATTTTAGAATATCAACAGAAACAATTGAAAAAGATCATTGGTCAGACCGTATTACCTGTTGTTTCTGCAGAGAGGTCTTCCTGGTTTCTAAAAAGATGCTGCTGGTACCAAAGATCTACTCCCCAATCCCCAACTGTCTGCTGCACATCATAAATAATGACACAGGAGAGGAGCTGGACAGGCTCTTCAGCAATGTAGCAGAACATGTCTATCAACCCAACAAGGTCTGTGGATGCTATACATACTTGCACTTCAAACCAAATTGACTTCAAATGTACTTTATATTTTCTTGTTTGTGGAATATTTGCATATTTTTACAGTTTTTCCTATTACCAAGATACATTGATTCACTTTAGTTATGCTTCCTGCCTGACTTAATAAAAAAACTGGGGTCATATTTTCTGATTTATGGCTGTCTGGTGATTTAATGTTGGCAGGATCTCTATTTTTTTAAGATGTGAAACACTGCCTAAAAGAGAAAACAGTAAACCAGTTGTGCTTTTCCCTTTTTACATCTGTCCAACACACACTGACCTCTGAAAAAACAAATGTTTTGATTTCATGATTTCATCTCTGTAAATCTCTTGCAGCTTGGTTATACCTTTGTAGCAGAGGCTGTCACGCCTGAATGCCCCCCCTGTTGGTGCAAAGTGGAGGATGCGCTTGATTGGCTCAAGGGAACTCCTGCCAAAACTGTCTCGTGAGAATCCACTCAACACATTCTCGGTGAAGGAGTTGAGGGATTATTACATGCCCAATGAGAAGAACCTCATATGTCGGTAAGAGAATTAAAAACTATATATTTAATTATCATATTTAATAGGAATTATATATTTAAACTTCTCAATTGAAATCCATTTGACTTGGATCAACGAAACAGTGCTGTTACTGATTTTTACGCACACTACAACATATGAATCATAAATATTAAAAATAATGGGTGAAAAAAAGATTTTTGTTTTTGCACAAAACAATTTTCTTTTGCACAAAACAACATTAAGGTTACCCTGAAAGACGGATGGTACCCACAATCATTTGAAACTTTGTTTAACAGTTACTTTGTGGAGGTGACAGCAGACGTTGTAGGGACTGTTCAGTTTCAGACTTCCAAGCCAGAT
Organism: Dissostichus eleginoides; assembly: GCA_031216635.1. Classification (NCBI taxonomy): domain Eukaryota; kingdom Metazoa; phylum Chordata; class Actinopteri; order Perciformes; family Nototheniidae; genus Dissostichus; species Dissostichus eleginoides. The sequence goes on along the minus strand of CM062281.1, from coordinate 18,139,595 downwards.
GTATTGATCCGACTGTCCATCCTGGACCAGGAGAATGAGATGGCTAGCAACACTGGGAAGGGTCATGTGGTAATCCCTGTGTTCTGCTTCCTGGCTAACAAAGGTAAGGTTTAGTAATATAAGTTATAAAATAAAATCATTCTGGATCATGACAGAAGATTTGTCAAAGTGCCCTATCTTGGGTATTACAGAGTTACATGTACGGTAGTTTCCTAAATTAAGATCAGGTGCTGGATAACAAGATACAAGTGGTTTCAAATATTTTCAAAAAAAAGCTTCATGCAAAATGGAAGAATTTATATTGGTTGAATTTGATGTATTTCAAATGTACCTGTAGGGACAAAGTCATCAGGAATAATATAATGTGATCGGTTGGATCACCTTTTTCTGTCATGGCATTAGAAAGAAGCCTGTTCAAAGGCAAAATGCTAAATCAGTTTATCAGTGTTAATGTATTGGAAACACATTAGATACACCTCCTGTGGTTTTCCAATACAGAGAGAGAAAGGAGTATGACATGCAACAAAGGTCTCTGTTCAGAATCAAACCACAGTCATTGAGGTTATCATTGGGGTCTTATCACTCGGCTACCAGACACTCCATTTAAATTGTTCAAAAAGTTGTTATTGCACCATTTAAAATAAATTCTACTGTATTGGGATGGAAGGAAACATTGGTAAATCCAGCCTAGAGAAAATATGTTTTAGTTTTTAAAAACTGACCCTTTAAAATCATATTAAACTGGCCTTTTGTTTATGCTAGCCTGATACACAGTAAAGTGCAGGTTGACAGTAGAGACACAAGACCTCTACAAAACCCACTTTACTTTTCACCTGATGCTCCCTCAGTAACAAAATGACAGATTACTGGCTAATTTATCTTCTCTCAGATAAGGGCTTAGTTTAATATCTCTCTTTCTGCTACAGACACCCTCCAGCAGAGAGATGAGGAGGACAAAACAGCTGGGAATTCAGACTCCTCGTCTGACCAGCCTCCCACAGAGACTATGGTATCACTGACAACTGCCTGCGTGGTATCTGCTGTTGCTCAAACACTTTACTATTCTCACTCGCACACAAGCTTGCATCTCACTTTCCCTCTCTGTCTTTCTCACCCACTTACTTGCTGCCTGTGTTGATATCAATTTTTCACTGCCAAATACACATAACGCCTGACTTGCAAGCATGCACACAAGCACACACATGAACTTAATCACACCCACAGACTCATCTTTTACTCAGTACAAATGTGCGAGAGGAGAGCAACGGAAACTGGAGTGGCGGTTTTGTTGTCTGTCTTATCAGTGCTTGTCAGTGAGCAGTGATCTACACATGATTTATGAGTCACTCGATTGTCTGAAGACCCCCTATCTACAGACCTGTTGTACTAGATTAATGATTGCCAAAGTATACAGTGAGTACTTTATGTGTGTACCATCAGGCACTGGCAGGCAAAACACACACTATGTCCATAAACATGAACTGAGGTTTATTTGTTTTGATGTAGTGACTGTCACTTCTATCAGCAGAACCAATCATTTTAACATGACTTCTGTTTAACCTCATAAAGAAAAACAATAGATTTTCAGACACTAAACTACAAAAATGATTCTTTCTTTTCAATAAACCTATTATGAAGTACATTTTTTCACATCTTGCACGTTACAAATACTTTAAAATACGAAGCTCCTTCAACGAAGAATACTTGTGATTTATATAGCGCTTTCAAATGAACCCAACAGTGGAGTGACATCAATAGTAATGAGACGGATCATGTCAGATCCCATAGATTAGATCAGCAGCAGGCCATAATCAACAGCTATTGATCACAACTAAGACCATTGATCAAGACTTAGCGCAAAGGGTCAGTAATTAAAGCACCGCAGGATTTCACACCAGACATATTGATGCTCAGTAAAGGTAAATTAATGCTGAAGGCTCCTGTAGTGAGATTTGTTTGTAAAAAGATGGGGAAAAAAGTGCTGTGGCCTTCATTTATCCATAGAAATGGTGTTTATAGGAATTCATAACATTCAAATCTCTTCATGCATTAGGTTCAATACAACCAAACAACAACATCAGACAATATAATGCATGTGCTTGTTAAAACATTTTAGTTCCCTATGATCTCTGCATCTCTCTATTAATCATCAGCAGTAGTGCAGATTACAGATGTATGTTCACAAAAAACAAAATGGCTTCCATCTTGTTTTGGCTGTGTGTTTATGATGTTGTATGCCACATGTCTGATGCTGTATATGGTTATTTTTGTAATGCTGTGTTTAATCTGTGATGTGAGGGTTTTACACTGATGTGCTTGTATGTATTTCACAGAGTCATAAGTATGTGGTGCAGGCAGAGGTGCTTCATAGCTGGGATTTGGACGAATCTCAGCTGGCTTTTGTCCATAAACTCAGAGACTTGGAGAAGAATGAAATGAGAGGTAGACACTTAAGGCAATTAACATCCAGCATCAAACAGTCAGCTACACTGAGGCGCCCTAGGAAATTAAACAGAACATCCAAATAAGAGTCTAAATACACATTATGCAGAGTTCAGATATCCCAATAACAAATCGGCATTCATGCTTGTTTTTGCACAGCTTATTTTTGTGTTGGGTGTGAAACGTGGTAGATACTCATTAGGCAGTGTCAGGGGCCAAAGCAGACGCTGTTTGTTTTTGGCTTCTGCTAGCCAGGGGCCTGTTAATCACAGGCCTAATGAAAGCCAAATGAATACAGCTGCTTGTGCAGATCAGAGTGAGATTTCTCTTGCTCACTGCTCGTTGGCTGAGGCAATAATCCTGTCCTTTGCCACCAACTCTGCTTCTCTGCCTTTAATCATGCGGCACAAAGTGGATCAGGGCTTTGAAATCTGCAGAAGCTTCCTAAAAATTCTGAGGGGATGAATTAATTGCCACATGGATGGATGTTGATGTGACAGAGGTGCTGCATGGGTGACAATTTGCATGATCACCTGAAAAGAAAGTCCAGCATGCTGTCGTTAAATTATCATTCTCTTCTCTCCGTTGCTTCTGCAATAGATCCCGTATTTACCCATTCGGTTTGCATTTTGGGAAATCTGAGGATAGTGTGTGCCTGTCTGTGCGCATGCATATGTGCTCATATGTGCGTGTTGAAGGCATTCCTAAACTAATAAGCCAAATATCAGATGTATTTGGAATACAGAGGAAGAGAAACCTCTGTTTAGATACTCATTACAGTAATGGTCATGTGCGAGATGAACAGTAATGTTTGTTACTGAGATATTCCGTGTGTTCCATTTACATGTGCTTTCTGTTCATAGAGCATGTTAGTTTTTTCCAACATTCACATGGGTTTGTCCATGTGTGTACGTGTAGTCCAATGTCCACACAAACCTCCTGTGGTTCTCCAATAAGCTTGTGGAAGTGGGTCAATGGGAAGTCAAATGAAGTTGGCTCTTGCCCCCTGGTGCCCTGGGAAATATCTCAGCAGGAGAGTGAATTAATTTCACCCAGTTTAACTCTGTCTCAGTGGTGAGACTGCCCTTGATCATGCTCCCCTACATGCTACATGGATACACACGCACTACATGCCACGCCAAGCTTTGAAACCGCTTTAACAAGCTGTTTAACAAGCTGCAGTCAAAATACTGTACTGCGCATGTTTAATGTATGCACATTTACTTCTAACTCCATCTCTGCTTTATACCCTAGTATATACCGTTAGAGCCGTCAGCAGTAGCTGTGTGTGCAGCTGTGGCAGTGGTTTTCAGTCCCTTGTCAACCTCATTGACATTTTATTTTATCCTCTACAACGTTTTCCTGTATCTAAACAACGGCGCTATATTTTTTGAAACATCATTGTACACTGATGAAGTAAGGCCAGCAGTAAATCAGTTTTCAATAAATGTGTGGGCCTAAAATTACACACAGACAGAAATTAAGATCCAATATGAACATTGCATTTCTACATGACCCTTAGTAACTCAAAAGCATACACCAAAGCGGTCGAGGCAGAGTGGCAGGGTGTCAGCTAAATGATGGATGATTACGCCTCTCTATTTCAGCGGAGTGAGACTCATAGCTAATGCCTCATCTAAACTGGGGATTGTGTTCACTTTAGCTTTAAAGTGCAACAGTGCCATCTAGCACACATGAGGCAGCACAACACATGCCCTGTTTGCTCACTCCCACTTCAGAGAGCTTTTGTTGAGAAGAATGTGCATAGCTAAGGTTCAGTGTGAAGATGTCAGCCGTTCACACTTTAATTAGATTGGTATAAACCTGTAAAGATGGTAAGCACAAAAATGTTAATTCTGCATAAATAATGGTATGAAAGGAAAACTCTTCAATGCTCTTAGGTATACACGACTACTGTATGCTTGTCAAATGTTTCAGAATACTCAAACAAGTGATCCCTAACAAAATCCCTTTTAACTGCAGAATATGTATTTATTAAACCGTAATACATTGACGTCATCAAGTTATAAACACCATGTGGCCAGTATAGATCACCTGAGTATTCACACTCTTGACGTTGTAGATAGTTATAGGAAAAGTGAATTTACCTATTCTCTGTTTGCTTAATTTAGAATACCAGCCTGAGGACCTGAACCAATCATCCACCACCACATCTGAAACACCCAAAGCCCAGCGCAAAGGAAAAGGTGACAAGGAGAAGGAGAAGGAGAAGGAGAAGGGGAAGCCAGCGACCAGCCCCAAATCTGTCTCCAGACAAGAAACGGTAATACTTCACCACTGCACATAAAGCAACGAACAACACTGTCAACGGCGATTGACTAATATGTACAGTTACAAATATCTATCAAATAATATAAAGAGTAACTAAATATGATTATATATTTAATGTAAACGCAGAGGTGAGTTGATGGAGTTTAATCCTTTAACTGACTGTGTAGCTAAGGAGAAGTCTGAAAAGCTCTTCATCATATCTGCCAAATTGCATTTCCAAATGACTGTTGCGTTTCATTAGCTTTTATTGGATTAAATATGCTTTTTGGATTGCAAGTGGAATTTATAATACAATGCTATCTATGAAAACCATTCATTTACCAACGTTCTTGCCAACTCAAATAGAGTAGATGTTATGCCCTCGAACTGAAGGCCCTGCACTGCTTTTGTTATCCTTGCATATTTTTTTCCATAGTGTATTTTCCAAAGTATCCTATGTTTAGACAAACTGCAGTGGTAATGTAAAACTTGGTCAGGATTAGCAAAACTAGTAATATTAACCTTTTTAATAAGAGGGTTTGTAGAGGCACTTCTGCTGAGTATGCACTTCACTCCTCTTCAAATATTCCCATCCACATATAATGAGCTCACTCCGGACATGTCTATTTAAATAGGCAGTTCAGTATTTACATATTTTCTTATCAGCCAACTTTGACATGCATCCAATCCCACAACTGCTAGAATGACCTGCGTGTCTTTACACTGAATAGGAGATGCTTATTACATAATACAATCTCATGGTGTGTAATCAGTAGAATTGTCTTGGTTGAGGAGATAGAAACACAGCGGCTTGATAAATCTCTGAGCTGCATAGCAAGTGCCTTTTATCTCTCCTGCGCTACATGTCAAACCCTAAAGACTGACATTTTCATAATAGTGACAGATACATCTCCATTGTGAATATCTTCTTGGCATCGGCAGCACAACATTGGTGGAGGTAGAGAACATAATGATCCCTGCATAAATGAACTAAAATTGATCTATTATTAAGAATGAAGACAAAACAGCTGAACAGTGCATGTAATGGTCGCCGGCTGTGTACCAGACTGTCTGAGTGGCTCATTGAAAGAGACATGATGTGCTGTGGTACGGTGACCTTCAACTAGGATGTTTGTGTGCTGGAGTGTGTGTGTCATGCTTTTGTCCGTGTGGGTACATATTTGTGCAGAGCCTTGACCAGACTAAGGCCAACTGGACTCTGCGTGTGGTCAGTGATACAGGCCAATCGGAGAGCATCAAGGTGACCAAGGACACAGAGAGGAGGGACTGGATCAAAGCCACTAAAAAAGCCTGGGAGATGGCTGAGGCAGGCCGCTGTGCCAGGGTAACAAGCAGTTGTGATTCAATGTAGTTACTCATCAGTTTAATTAATTCCAATATTTGTGTTTCTAATCTTATCTGCTGAAGAAATATTTAAGGTGTGATTTCGAAAATGGTGTAAATTACTATAATACTACTTCAACTACGGAATGTTTTGTTTTATTTTAGGCATTACAGTCTCGTCTCAAGTTTTGTAACCAACTCCAACACCAAGCAGGTGATGAGACTTCTACAGATGACACAGAAAACGGAGAGCCAGGTACCATATTTTATACACACAAACTTGCATATGTTTATATATTTAGGCACTTTCTGTTTCCTCTACTTGTCATATACAGTAAGTTAATGATGAGATCATTTCTAATTCTTGGTTCTTTTAACAGCTGTGCACGAATTTGGTCCTGACATCTCTCTGAATCCATGTAATAAAAAGCTGACCAACGCCTCATGCTCCTGTCCGTCCACGGACTACACTCCTTTCATCAGGTACCCCCCCACCACACACAATATTTTCCATTTGTTTGAAATATCATATTAATCTTAATAATATTATCCAACAGCATAAGTATAAAAGATAGAATGCTGATTAGAGCAGATTGTAGATGTCATGTTGTGTTAACATGGTTTATAGCCACACAACTATACATTTCAGAATTATCACTGCGGCTTGTTTTGACACCTCAATATTTAGTATTTCAGCCTGTACCAACACATTTAGAGGTCAGCCATGGATAATAATACATAAACAACTAAGAGGGACTCATCATCTCACTGCATTATTCCAAAAGGCTATTTATTGTTTTCCTGTTGCAGTGTTGTTTGTATGCACTCCAGCTGCCTCATGTAGTTTACTCTGTTTTCTAGTCTGTAGGCCTGCATTAGCTGCGAGGCCTGGTAGAGGAGTGGACGAGGGCGTGTTTATATCTGTGTATTTTCAGTATGCATATTATGTTCGTGGACATACAAACTTCAGCATCCATACCAGCTTGGTTCATGCAGTGTCTGCAGGACGGGATTTCCTGTGACCTTTGCTCCTATTGGTGCAGTGAACATTAGTGTTACAAGACTGTGAGCTCTGGCTGGCCTGAAAGGGCAATCTATAGACTATCTACTGTGGCATTTATAGATATTAAGGATAGGCTAAATGGAGGGGTTCTTCATGAAAAACTATCTTAGAAATGACACCAGTTTTATGATATGTCAAACCACAAAGTCACACATTTAAAACAAAAAAACTGCATTTCTTAATTGAATATACTGTAACCGATTTCTCAAGGAATATAGTTGTTTATTTACTTGATGGCTGAGGTGAATGTTATAATGGTATGATTGGTCCATAAATAGTTTAGTACTGTATACAACACATCCTACTTGTAGGCGCAGAAATGAAGTGAACAGAGTGTTGCTTTGATGCTTATTGATTCTGAGATTTTCTTTCTTTTCCTTCCTTCTTGGATCCGCCTGCTTCATGGTTTAGTTTATCCTCAGTACATCATTTTAGCATGCAGTACACCAGCTCCACAATCAGTAAGGTCACACAAAGCTTTAATTGCAGCAACATTGTTTGTTGTAGCACTCTACAATGGAAATATAATTATTAAGAAAGTCTCAAATCAATACAGTTTCTTAAGCATGTACGTTGAGAGTTTCCTGTTCGTCTATGGCTGAAATGTCAACCTTTGACTTTTGTCAGTATTCTGAAGCGAATAGTCTCCCTCTACGGTTCCCGTCTGTCTCCCGTTGCTCTCCCTCACACCACCTCTCCTCTCCTCCCTCCATCCCTTCCTCCCTCTGTCCGTCCCTCTCCATGATAAATGAGATGATATTTGGGTCTGTTAATTAGATAGCTATTTCAGGACCCCAATGAGCTCCTTGCTCCAATGAGATGTGCCCCTCGCTCATCACCTCTCCACCCTCTCCTGCTGTGGGTGTGCGGGTGTGTGCATGTGTGTGCCTGCACGTGTGTTTCTGTGTCCAGCTGCTAACGGCTGCTGACAGCGTGGCCTGCAATCTGAGCCGAGAGAGATCCAGAGGAGTAGTCTATTAGCAGAGTCTGATTAGTCTGCAATACACCTCTTTCACACAAAGGTGCATCGCAGGGCACATTTTTAATTCACCCTCATGCGCACACACACACACACACACACACACACACACACACACACACACACACACACACACACACACATTCCATTTAAAGACACGCTGTGAAAGAGGTTGAACCAGGCATTAGATTAAATGCACTCCATCATCACCTCCACTGGCCTCCCCTCTTCATTAAGGTCATCTATAGGAAGTAGACAGCCGTATTTAGCACCTTTATTTGAATTCATCCCTCTGTGTGCCTCAGATGATTCCCAGCCATTTGTCTTTCTCAAACACATGTTGACTGCTTCACTCATTTCTTGTATAACTGTCCTCTATCCACAAACACTAATTGTACACTAACTGTATATAATCATATGAGAAATACTCAAATACGATAGTCGAGATCTGTAGACAGACTCCATAGTATTCAGATTTGTTTGTTCCTTTAATGTACTGTAGATGTTCTTATTGTACATGTGCTTAAGTTACACTTCATGAATGCATAAGGCTGGTAAAAAGCATTAAAAAGCATGAATTAATGCTCTTGAAATTGTAAGTCACAAACATTTCTAACTGTAAATCACTTCGTCATGACTATCATCTGTTATCAACCAAATATTGGGAGAACATGTTAAGAGCCATGTGGAGCAGTCCCTTATTTAAAATATGCTATGATTAATAATGAAGAAGTAAAACTACCACAAATAATAAGCTTAATGCAATAACATGTCCTTTAGAGCAGTATGGTGCGCCCTCTACTGATCATATCAAAGAACTTCATTAGATTGACATTTCATTTGGGTTACAAAAAAATGATGACGATTAAATAAGGTATACAGGAATACCATAGTTGAATAATTGACATTAACACATTTGAAATGATTATTTTGGCAAATTAATTAACTGGTCATTAACTGTGTGTCAATGCTTATTAATGTATAAATTAATGTTAATTATAGTAACTTATTGTTAAGTGTTACCACGTTTGGTATAGTTTGAGCTGGAGATATTTGTTTAATATCTATTCCTTAAATCACAATTTAGTAGAACATATTTTTCGGAACAACATTATATTTGTCAGAGAAATCCTTTAAGCACTCACAAAGCAAAAAATAAACCATCAAATAATAACATGCTGGTGATATAATATAGTAAAGTGGATACATATACACATTGTATCAACTCCTTGTGTACGTTCTTTAGACGCCAAACGGATTTTCCTGCTCTGATGGACTCCCAAATGGAGGAGATCCAGCAGAGGGAGCGCTTTGAAAAGATCCAGACTTACCGGTTGATCCGAGACAATGTGCTGGAGCACCAGAAACAGCAACAGCTCAACCGGAAGCAGCTGAGGACACACCACCCTGAGATATATGAGAACATGCAGGTCAGTGAAGAACAGTGAGGGCACTGAGTGATGGTGCAGACAGTAAGAAATCATCATTTGTGAATATCAATGTAAGAGAGAGTGAGGAAGATATGTTATCAGCTTCCTCTCCCTCACATCATCCTGTAACATCTTTCTCTTTACCTCTCTTGTGGCAGCACTGTAAGATATTCCTCGATGCTTGCGAGGCATTAAGTAACCGTCAGATGGCAAACATTAAAATGGAACAAGAAGCGAAACAAGCCTTGGAGGAGGCCCAGCAGGCAGCTTTAGAAAAAACAACCCCCGACTCTGCTGCCACCCAGCAGCCCAACAAACGTGCCAAGAGTGCTGGCAAAAAGAAATGATGGTCATTGGCATCACTCTCAGCTCTCCTCAACAGACACTTCTCAACAATACTGAAGAATCCAATCACAACATCGTAGCCTGCACCTGATGATATAATACCTCACTCAAAGATTGTTCCAGCACCTGATTCAGATCTGCAATTAACTCATGCTTATGACTTTAGACTCTTTTGAAATATGAAACTAAGAACTTTGAGAACATTTATTCTGTATGACAGCTAAACATATTCTCATAGCACATATTGATACCTTTTATCTTTCATTTAGAACTTGTATTAACACTGTTCACCTACAAAAGTGTTTTTTGTAGTTTTCGTTCATTTTTTATCATAATATGAGCAATGCTTTACATTCTAAATAAAGACAAAAAATGCATTTGGCTTTTTGCATTTTTTTATAGCACTGAGAATGTCAAGCAGTCTCACTTGCAATTCACTGCTTTGACTTTTTGCTGCCCGGTGTGCCTGATTGTATTCTGCAAATCTTTGGTTTTCTTGAAGGTCACTGTATTGATTGTTTGAGTTGAGACATGATGGATACAGCCAACCTCCTGCTAGCTGAGTGGTACTGATTGATTGGTTAATTGATATGTTCCTGCTGATAGAAGCCCACAAGAGTCCATTCCAAGGCAAAGTGTTGTATATGGAAAATGCAACATAGGAAGGTGAGCATTGATTTCCATAATCCCCAAGGTTGAAGTGAATATATTTCAGATGGAGAGTCTTCTGATGTGCATAACTGTTGATCAATCAAGTGTTTCTTTGTCGATTGAATGTCATATAGTGAAGTAAGTGCCCTTTATCTTAGCTTAGTATTTGAAAAAGGATCTAGTTGGTCTCCATCCCACAGTCAGCTGACCAGCTGAGGAATAGGAAGTTAAATTGGAAATGAAAGGGAAGAGGGTGCCATCTAGTGGCTGTCGACGTTAATAGATTTTCATTACTGCACTATGCTGTTTTCATGCTTGACAATAATGAATAGTTCAATTTCGTGCTGCTGCATGAAGGAAATTATTATACTGCGGTTTGTTCGTGTGTAAGACTGTGTGTGTATATGTATACGTATGTGTGTGTGTGCACAAGATAAAGGGTTGAGAGGTATTAGTTGTGCCTGCTTGTATGTGTGTGCATGTGCAAAGTCATCCTGCAGTAATCCACTCTGTTATAAAACTTTTGTACCGTGCTGCTGACAATTGTCAGCAGCTTCCCCCTTGCTATGTTATTGAACTTAAATTATGATTATACAACATATGAATTACATCCTATTTGGACTTGTAAAAAGATGCTGTAGACACAAGGACAAATGTACAGTATTTTGATTATTTGTGGGAATACCTGCAAATACATTTATAATTTGAACACAATGTCTTTATTGCTTCTGCTCATGCAAGATGTGTGTAATAAATAACACATTATCATTGTAAGGCCTCATCCAGCAGATCACTATTTCAACGCTTGTACATGCATGACAGAGCTAATCCTGAAAGCCTTCCCTCTTGACTCTGCACTGTTCTCTCACCCAGTCCTCCCCATCTAAAACATCAGCTCTGATTTGCTGTTTTCCTTACCGCTAAACCCGCCCCTCCTCTGTGCGAGGTATAGTGTTTGGGTGTATATGTGTCGCACCATTAGAGAGAGAGAGAGAGAGAGATCAACCTACACTGTAATTGGCACTGACGTGTGTGTATTAACGGAGAGGCTGTATGTTAATTGGCAGCTGTTGGCTGGTAGTTTGATGCAAATGTGTTGTGAGCAACGGGGAACTAGTGTAACCTTGAAAACAAGGGGACAATCAGCCTGTGTGTGTGTGTGATTGTGTGTGCATTTGACATCCCACAAGTAATAAGAAAATATTTGATTTTTGGACCCACACTGAGGGATGATGAAATTAAGTGAAAGTAGATACACATTTCCCGAGCGATGTGGAGACTGCGGTGGCTCTTTAATTTACTTTCCATTTAGTGAGGTAATAATTCAAGAATGCCTTAATCGATTTCTTTGCTGTTACTTTTGTGAATGACAAAAAGGGCATTTCAACTTGCAGGAACTGACTGTGTATTAATGGTTTCTCTCTCCGTCTCTATGGCAACAACTTTGTATGCAATGATCTCTTTCATTGAGCTTTGATCATGTGGTTCAGTATCAAGGGGTCACAGTTGTCATCGAGTTCATTACGTCTCCTACTTTTAGTTACCTGTACGTTATCATTAAGTTGTTTACCACTAGACAATTAAGCCTGAACTGTATCAATGCAGTAGATCAGTTAGCGACAGGACCTGTTAGTGTGTTGCTGCATCATGAAGACAGTGACAGACTCCAGGAGTTCACTGGCCTGGCCATGGGAATTAAAGCACGCTCTAAGACACAACTTGACATTTTTGCATCATAGTTTGAGTGTGTGGGTAACAAAATATATTAAAATCTTAATAAGTAAGTGTTGGAGGTGTTAATAGTTTTTTTTTTTAACCATGAGCCAGGCTAGCGTCCTCCCATTGCTTTTTATGCTAAGCTAGGCTAATCACGTTCTGGCTGTTGCTTCATATTGATATGAGAGTGGTATTGATCCCCTCATCTAATTATTTCTGCAAGTAGGCATATTATTCAAAATGTAGAACTATTTCTGCATTATGCACAACCCAGTGATTTTTTTATTCCATAAAAAAGTCAATGTGTAAATCTGTAATGTCTGCAAAGAATATGCAGCGCCCTTCAACTCTTCAAGAACCTTATGCTCAGTGAGCTCTTTTTGCATTTTCGTTCACCTTTCTCTGGCTTGCCCAGGCTCATGCATTCCCCACGCATCAATAATACACACATACACTCACCCAGACATAAACAGCTGGCACAGGGTTGATACAGGGTCCTTTGGCTTATTGGCTCAACATGCTGCAGCATTGTCACGTTGCCTTTTCTCTCTTCCTCTGGGACTGAATGTCTTTAGAGGTTCGTCCTCAGTACCTGCTACGCTGATAAAAGACAGGAGAGAAAGACTAGAGAAAAAAAGCCTGTGCTTCTGTAGCTCAGACAATGGAGCAAAGGCCAAGTCTAGCAGTGAAGGGGAAAAGGTGAGGGCTCACAGATTGACGTCCAGGCTGTACTGCAGTAATACAAAACCCCTAACGCACAGGGAACCCCAGACTTGCAGACACAGAAATGCTGACCTGGTTGCTGCCTCACTCTTGTAACCTAACTAATTTGCTCCCCTGCCTCACCTTGCTCTGGCTACACTCCCTCTTAACCCTTTTTTTTGGCCCAGCCTCCAGAACACCACCACTCTCTTCAGCCAACACGGCAGCTCTGCAGACACCGGGGGTGATGTGAAGATCAAATAATGAGTCTGGAGAACTTCACGAACTGCAACACTTCACTTTTAAAGGTGCAGAGCGAATAAATCACTGAACACAATGTCATCATCACCATAGAAAAACAGTACCTGTCATCAGATTTAGGTGACAAGAGACCTATAGCGTGAGAAATCCTGTGTAAGAATGTGTCCTATTGTAACTTATACAGATAGGCCTTCTAATTGTATCTTCCTCATTTCCCTATGGTTTTCACTTATCAACGTCTACAAGATCCTCCCTGGACTACCAGTTAATACTTTGTAAAGATAAGCCAATGCCTATTTGAAGGTCAAACCTATTCAATATTTAAGCAGGGCTGAGACTGAATCCCATGTATAGATAAAAGTCTTTGGTCCAGCTCTACATTTAAAGATTTGACAGTGACAGCAGAAATAGGCTGCTTTGCGATTCAAAGCAGGGGCCTGGGTTGACAGCTCAGCATATCACTACACAACTTTTACAGTGAAGGGATCATGAGATTGTGTGTGCTGTGTGGGACATTGCTACATGTGTGTGTGAATACATACTAGTCAAAGCTTGTTTTTGCATCCGAGCTTCTGGGATATTTTAGTCCCAACTTCATCCCCTGACAGTTACACTAACAACTACTGATATCGGGGAACTGCTTTTGGTGGCCGCTGTGTGTTTGGAAGTTGCACATGTCCATAGTTATTATAGAAAAGCCGTCGTGGCTGTCAGGATGGAGCTGATGAAACGTCCTGTTCTGCCACAGCCTGTCCAAATTGTTTATTTCAAAAGATCTTTGAATGGTGATTTAGACCGCCCCAGGTGCGGTTCAGTGTTTGTTTGTACCTGTATATGAGGAACACTTTTGTTTAGCACAGCACTAATCATGAATCATTTGATGTCACCGCTTCAAAGCAATACAGGGATCAAGGGTAATAGATAGATGGGAGGATACACACAATTTCCTTAAATAGCATCACAGCGACTGCTTAAATCACAACCTAATTGCCTCGTGTTGGAAATGATTGCATTAATTCAGCGGTGCAGACTCAGTTTACACAGCAGAGCTGGGAGGTTTCAGGTTTGCCAATAAAACAGGAGTCTAAGTTTCATCCCACTTTATTGGATTGTGCAATAGCCCCTGCCAATCACAGGGGATAATTGTTTGGCTTAATTTACCAACAGAGGCTTCAGAACGGGAGGAGTCAGCAGAAAGACGGCTCACCGTCGCACAGCTGTAGTCTTAGAAGGCATATCATTTAACTTTCCTCAGAATCCACTTTTCAGTGCTAATTTCTGTGAACCATTGTGTACGGCTTCAGTTTCCTTTCAGGTAATGATTCTTACCTGACAGACATTCACCTCTGCTGAGTGGACAGAAAGGGTCTGGTGAGGTGCCTGGTCATGATGAAGTGCTGATTTGATCAAGTGTGAATTGATTAGAGCTTTAACCAACAGGGGGTGGCTGTACAAGGGAGTCATCGATAACCCATCCTGTGCCTGCCATTGATTATTGCTATCTTAGAAAACAGGACAGCACACTACTCTCTTTCTCGAACTCACACACGCACACACGCACATCCCTTTGAGCCTAGTTGTATTTGTTTTTTAAAACCAAATCATTCTTTGGAAGGGATTTGTGATACTTCCCTGTTCCCTTCATACCAAGAATCTGTCCTCCCAGAGGTCCTGTGTGTGTGTGTGTGTGTGTGTGTGTGTGTGTGTGTGTGTGTGTGTGTGTGTGTGTGTGTGTGTGTGTGTGTGTGTGAGAGAGAGAGTGTGTGCTGATGGTCAGCTTATCGCTTTGGTTGATTATTAGAATTGATACCAGCTGTGCTGCCCTGGGTAGAGAAAAGCTGACATTGGGTCACGTTCATCCCTCGAGCAAACATGTCTGCAAATATACACACACACACACACGCACACACACACACACACACGCACACATGCACACACACGCATGCACACACACACGCACACCACACACACACGCACACACGCACACACGCGCACACACGCACACACACACACACACACACTCACTCATGCCACAAAATAAATGCAGTTTTAGTTATTTCTGGCTTGAAAGGGACGTTTGACCTTGAGACCTTGAAAACTTGATCTAACAACATCTAAATGTTTTGATGGTAAAAATAGATATTGATAAGCTTCTCTCCTCTCAAACATTTGTCAAAAATGAGGTTTGATGCCAGGACCATAAACACTGCTTGTATTGGACTCCAGTTTTTTGAAAATATTGTAATTTTCAATTTCTTCACCCTACATTTCCTCATGTCTTTTATCTTCCCATCAATATTTATAAGCTCCTCTGTAACCATAATGACTGGTGAGAAGGAGGAGGGCAGAGGGCTATGCTGAGGGACATTTAAAGATGTACCTGCATGTAAGCTTTGTAACCGTCCACATGCGACACATCTGCATGTGTGTTTGCAGAGGGATTGTTTGACATTGAAAACATCCTGCTATTTAACCAGGCAGAGACAATCAAGTGTTTCCTCAAGGGCATTGACTCATTAACTTGCAATCCCTCTGGGACGTGTGTGTTTATGTCTGTATGTGTTTGTATCGTGCACATTGTGTAAGCTTTGTGTGATTCTTCTATGCTCCCTCTGTTTTGTGTTTGAATTCTTGTGACAAACATCTTGCGTGAGCATCTTCTGCTTGTTTCTTTTAATCAAAAGCCCCAAGCACAAGTGTGCGTGAGTTATATGTGTGATGATACAGTACTGTATGTCCTCTCACTTGTCAGCTAGTGCTATGCTGCGTTAACTCACTGTATAAGGACACAGCGGTTGGATGCTGCAGTGTGCTGGATACACACTGCACGGCCATAAGCTTTAAACTCAGGTGTGCTAGGATTCGCTTGATTAACTGCAGCTGTCAGTTAGGCGGAAGGTCCTTGTCCCTCCAGTCCTTCTGCATGACAGGCAGACGCCCTGACTCTCTGCGGCCTGCCGTTGTCGCCTGTGTCCTTTGTTTTTTTTACTTTCTTCAGACAGCACAGAGACTTGCTGCTGTAGGGTCACAAAGGGCTTAGTGTGATGCCGATGCACAGTGTTGCGCTGTGAGAGGCTCTGTCTTGAGTGTGTGAGAGACAAGGTCTATCCCTGTTAGGTCATCTGTAAGATTTTAAGTGGCCGAAATCCCCAAGAGGGAAATACTGTGTGTGGTTGTTGCGTATATTATGTGCATTGTTGTGAGAATTACCAAACCTCATTCATGTTGTGTAGTCGTGTTTAGTGATTTTCAAACAGTTGAGGAAAATCAGTAAAGATTCAAATGGGAATATAATGCAATTCTACTACATTCTTACATAATCAGACAACATACAATCCTATGCCGTAAAATCAGAGTGATGAGATGCATGTTTGTATGGTATGTAGATGCATATTCACTTTCAATATGCAAACATGTGTGTAATGTATGCAAATGTACATGGGTAGGTAGGCGTTTTCACTACACTTTCCAATCTTCTTATCATTAATACACTTTGTGTCTTTAAAACAAAGATGTCAAATTATAAAATATCATTCTACCTTACATAAATTCAGTGTGTATGTAGATAGAGTGTATTTGGTTTAACTGATTAACTGCTTTTAACAGGCTTTTGGCATTGCTTATATATACATATATAAATACTAATTTGAGCAAAGCCAGTGTGCATAATGCTGGTGCAGCAGCTGCTTGATACAGTCATAGTCAGTTGTCATAGTTAGTTGTAGCTGGCGCATCAACCCTCACCTCTGATTTGGAATTAGTACCAGATTAGTGCTCTGCTCACATGCATGACAGCTAATAGACTTTCTCAATGGGTTTAGTGTACATATTTCCCAGGGTTTTTGTGTTGAATAATAAAACACAGGTAATGGATGGGCTGCAGGGGCACAGTGTTGTAATTGATCTAATTACAGTTGTTGTTAGGAACAATGTTTTTGAATTTTGTAGAATATATTTTCACTTGCAAGATGTTTGTAATCTTAAAAAAGCATCCGGAAGCACGACCTGATGTGGTTTACACCGTGGTCACAAGGCCGGTTCATAATTTGAACAAAAACAACCTAGTCTTTTACTATTCTTTGAATGTGTCGGATAATTTCAGTATCTCACCATACAGCCATTTTTGATGCTGTTTTAGTGTAAATTACCCCTCTTCTTTTTCCTCTGATGTGCCTTTGATAGTAACTTACTGTAATAGACATTTTAATCATAATATTTTTACATTGTTGTACTCCTGTTGCTAAAATGTTCAAGCTTCAAGAATTAAAAATCACTTCTGAAATCATCATACTGTAAGACCAAATATTGGTCAAGGAAACACATGTAACCACATCATGACTTTTAATTAGATTTGCACCTCTGCTAGACCAACCCCCTTTCTGTCGTATATTCTCTTTACACTTTGGCTATTTACCAAAAATAGAAAGAAAACACTGAAACAGGGCAGCCTCAGTGGAAAGCCTTATCAAAGAGCACAAACACAGCAGTCATACTCAGAATACAACACACACAGATACACACAATGCAGCAGGATGAATGGCCTGGCCACAACACAATGGTGCTAAATTAAATCACTGTTGTCAGAGTCGCCGAAAGCCCTCCCTTCCAACATCACTCACTCACACACATGCAAGGATTGACTAATAAGAACCTCTTTGTTTGCCTGCGTAATGTATTCTGAAACAGGCAATATCAGTTGGGGTTGAAGGGTGCGTATGGTCAATTTCAGTTCATTATGCAAATCAGAATTGCAACAATTGTTCTTAAGCATCCATGGTACGATTACTGAATTAATAATCAGCTCCCTGGTCCTCTTCATTTCTTTTTGTGTCCTTTTATTCAATAGCATGTTCATGTTCTTGATGCAAGTAACATCAGCTGTGTGTCAACAAAGGACTGCTTAGGTGGAAACACATATGAGCAAGCTCGAATAATCAGCATTGATTATTACAAATTGCACTTACATGTTGGACATAGAAATGCCCTTTTTTGGACTTTCCCCAGGTTGGGACGGGGTTGGCATCAGGTGTTGTTAGCAAGGGCGCTAACACAGCCATTACTTCCGCCGCTGCACCCCTGCCCCTGCTGCCAGCAGAAACCTGTCGAAGACGAGCATGTTAGCAAACAGCCCAAACAGGTGGCAACGTCAGTGCCACTCAAGCGTGAGCGGCCTCAGCTGAGCTTGTCAAGGTTGGTACTTTCATCTCTGACCTTACAAACATACACCGCTGCCCTGAGGATCTGAAATCTACTCACTTAAGCTCAGTTGGGATTGTTTTGCCCTTTGGGGGCTTTACTGTGAACTTATGACCTGATTTCAGTGCTGTGGCTGGCAGGGTAACAATGAATGTAAGGGTCTGCAGTAAGACAGGAAGTACAGAAATTAGGGTGTATGCATTATTGACACACTGTAAACATAGTAAAGCTATTAATCCTCAGACGTCCACCCGACTAGGCT
Organism: Dissostichus eleginoides; assembly: GCA_031216635.1. NCBI lineage: Eukaryota > Metazoa > Chordata > Actinopteri > Perciformes > Nototheniidae > Dissostichus > Dissostichus eleginoides. The sequence continues at coordinate 18,120,933 of CM062281.1, read as the reverse complement.
TTGCCAAACTGCGGTGGTCTGGATCTCAGCTCAGCAAGAGTGATGTGAACCTTAGACAAGGTGCCAGTGCTTGACAGACAACGACGACTGCCAACGACACCATATGGCAATAGTGTCAGCAAGTTAGCATATCATTTGAATTGTGGGTGGAAACTGGAGCCCACAGAAGCAATCAATACAGATATAAGGACTGCAACATACAAACTTCTAACAGTTTTGCATTTGTACCCAGGGCCTTATTGCTGCAAGAAAACAGTGCCCTAAAGCTGCACCACCATGCCATCTTTTCAAAATGTCCACTTAATGCCAAGTAATATAAAAGTGATTTTAGAGAAGAGACATGACTCAGCACATCTGCAAGATAGATTACTCCTTATTTTATTCTGTTTTGATTCAAGTGTTTTAGAGAATTAGCTTGACGTGTCTAAAATGGACGAATGCAAAACATGTCATATGGAGCCTACAGTATAAATGTATATTGCTGTACCCACTCTTACAGCCAGTCAAAAGGACACACCAAGTCAGTGACTGTTGACCAGAACCATCTGTTTTGACCGTTATGTACAGCTCATTGTTAGGTGGCAGGGTTTTGATGCAAAAGATTATTGTCGTTTCCTTGGATGTGTGATGTGTTCAGGTCCTGTCAGGGGAAACACGGGAGGCCTTTCCCAAATGCATCCTGCCTGAGTAGCTCTTCACTATGAAGTGTTTCTCCCGCATGAAGTCACACTTGCAGCTGCAGAGGGTTCTTCTCCATATTAAGAGGAAGGCATGAATAACAGGTAAGCTGTGGGACTCCTCATGACTGGAAGGAAACAGACATCACCATGGATACTGATAGATGCATTGCTTGCTCAGCTGTTGGCTTGTTTTATGCACTGTTTCCCTGCTTAAGTCCCTAAACAATAAAACCAGCTCAGAGTGCTATAAACGCCCTACATCACATTTTGACACAAGTAAAAGTCGAGTCAAATGTAAAATGAATTCAGGGACAACATGGTGCTTATATTTCCCTTTTCTTTGTATCTCATCACATTTTCTTAGATTTTTCTGAGCCCATTATGACAAATATAGTGCATGGAAATGCAGCAGATTTATGCATGCTTCTCCAAAAGCCCAGTATGGAACAAAAAGCTTTTATTATCCACTTCCTCTATTCACTATGGTTTGTGATGGCCTTTTAATATGTCGAACCTTCCACTCAAACACATAAACAGAGGCAGACTGGTGACCGTGTGGAAAGAATGGGACTGAGTACCCGTCTGTCTGCTCGTCTGTCTCCACAGACACTCACAGCGCCGCAGCATCCCAACATCACCAGGTGCAGTGGAGCAAAGCCTACTATAGTGTGCGTGCGAGAGAGAGGGGAGGGGCGTTATCGCTGGGCGCAGATGAAAGGAGGAGAGAGAGAGAAGGAGAGAGAGGGAGGGGGCTGGCAAGGTGGCGGGACTTGTGTTGAAGCTTGTGCTCTGTCAGACATGCGCAAGAGCGTCAGCAGCAGCAGCACCAACACCACCGCTGCGCTGCGTTTCCGCCTTGGCTGAGCGGCGCACACAGCCGAGAGGGGAGGGGAGGGAAGCCGAGAAGAAGAGCCACCGAGACGCAGTGGGGCACAGCACGGACTGCGAGCAAATCACACCGATGCACCGACATCCCAGCAGCCGAATTTGAACGTCAAGAAGCGACCTGTGCGCTGCGCGCCGAAGCCTTCCAGCATGGAGACTGCGTTAAAAAAAGAGCACTAAAATGTAAGATTTACAGAGGAAATCAGAAGAGAGAGAGAGAGCGAGCGAGCGAGCGAGCCAGTGTGTTTGAGAGAGAGAGAGAGAGCAAAAGTGGCTATCCCCTTTATCTTTTGCGGGTGATCTCAATTCTGTGCGCTGCAGTCTGAAAATGAAGAAGTTCAACATCAGGAAGGTGCTGGACGGCTTGAAAGAGGTTTCCTCCTCCACCCCGTCTGTCCAAGTGGGGCCACAGGAGAACCATCTGATCCAGGAGACCCTCCAGTCCGACCACTTCCAGCTCTGCAAGGTGGGCGAGCCTGATGGTTTTATTATAATGATGGTTTCATACCAGTTAGCCCGTTTGGCATGCATATTCTGAAAAAAATAATATTCAGTTTGTAGCCTGCTGCGCGTATCCCATCATAGGATACAGCAGGTGCAAGTGAGATCCACACAATTAATTAATCAATCAGCTTCGATTATTGCTCTTTAGTCTAAACTACAAAGAGCATCTACTGATTGCATGTTAACTACCATTTTGCCATTAATCCCGTTTAGAAATAGAATAATTCAATCGCTATGTGCTTGTCCAAGCCATGGTACGTAGCCTGCAACGTACCAACAATGCGCATACTGTATGGCGAATGCTCTCTGACGATAGGACAATAAACCTTAGCAAGTTCCTGAATGGATTCATCTATTGGTCCTGTAATGCACGCGGATAATTCTCAAGCACTATATATTTTCATTATGTAAATACAGCCCATCATTCTGTGAAAATACCATCGTGTGCTGTATGTGTGCTTGGCATGAACTGTCATATCGAGGGGTTGGGCCAAACTGATTCCCTCTTGCATAATCTGCTGGGTTTGGATTAGCAAAACGGTGGTTTTCTGGTTAATGTGTATTCATGTTACTGTGTGTCATCCCCTCGTTTTCTTTTATTCGCAGTGTCTCTTCATCCCCTTCTTACCCCCACCTCTCTCCTCTCACACCCCTCTCTCCCATGCCCCCCCCATACACACACTTCTATACCCCCAGCTCATTGATCCATTGGGCACTGATGGCGCCTGATGTTAGTGGGGGCCTGTGTTTGAAGAATACAATTGACATACACACATGCTATATTTCCCCATGTGTTATTGATTTTCCCCACATGCACAATCGTACCTGGCCTGTGTGTGGATACGTTTTTATAGGTTTTTTGTTATATTAGGGAATTGTAGGTCTCAATGGCTTTCTTATGCTGTTGTTTTTCTTATGGGAGATGACATTTAAAACACCTGTTCTGTAAACTACCATAGTCCATTGGCTTTGATAGGCTTTATCCTATTTTACATGGCAGAGTCTTTGTGTACATCCAGAACTCAGCGTCATGGAAGAATAATGTAATCTTTGACCTTGTATTTTTTAAAGACACAACCATCCAAACACCAACATAAGCTCAGTCAAGGGAGGTTAAACTTTTTACAACTGCAATCATCTCAACATTTGTGAAAAGTATAACATTAGAGTGCCCGAAGTAATAACTAGTACACATAATCTAGAGTCAAGTCAACACATCCCAGGGCTTAGGGGATATTGTGTTTGGGAAAGACTAGCTCAGAGATTGGAGGTTTGATAGACACTGATCCACAGCTTGGCTTCTGATGGAAGTCTCTTTTAAACAACACTCCATCATCCCTCCTGCACCTTGGATGTCTGTCTGGACAGAAACCCTCTGTAATGTTTCTCTGCGGAGTAGGCAGGTGTCTCTGCTGCACGAGTGCTTCTTATGTAACATCCTTTAGCCTTCTGCCGCTAAGCAAACAAATCCAACAGCCCACCACCAGCTGACTGATGCCATAAAGCTTCAGTCACACACACAAACATATACAAGGTGGACAAAAAAACAGAAACACCGTATTATAAGATTCACTTCAATGAAAGGCCCTGCAAAATATCAAAACCAAGCGCTCCTTATTGGCATGTCTCCTGTCTTTATTTCCAGACTTCAGTGTCATCACGACTTCATGTGGGAGGCAGTGAGAGAAGGAAAACTAGATAAAAAGGGTGAAATAGAAGAGAAGAAATCTCAAAATAGGCCCATGATTATAAAAGGATCCTAAATAGCGAAGCAAAATACCTATCATGAAAAACAGAGGAACAGTGCATAGAAAGAGCATTTGTTCCTATTTAATTGTATGCCTTCCCATTCCAATTTCAATTTTTATATTTCTGCTTCATAACACTTATTACATCCATCTGGGACATTTGTTTACCAAAATCATTTGCGTGATATCCTTTGACAAAACAACACCCCTACTGTGAAATGCAAATTGATAACACGTTCTCTTTTTTCATCTTTTTGCACTTCTCTCAGACTGTCCGTCATGGCTTCCCCTACCAGCCGTCGTCCATGGCTTTCGACCCCGTGCAGAAGATACTGGCCATCGGCACCCAGAGTGGTGCTCTCAGATTGTATCCTTTCACTTATCATTGTCAATGGTATAACCTACCGGCCTGTGGCAGTCCCGTTTGGTTCCCTGCATCCATGGAAGGCAGCAGGTAAGTGAACTGATGTTTGATCTGTCAGATGCTGATGTATATTGGTTTGGTAAGATAATGCTCAAACCATAGACCAAGTAGTAGCTTGAATCAGCATCCCTTGAATCCCATATTTTAGCTTCTTTTACTGAAGAAATGTCTTTGAGTAATCCACATTTAAACACATAGTCAAGTATGTGCTGCAATTAATCTGAAGAAGCAAGGGCTTGAGGTAGTTTGCGTCATCTTCCTTGCAATATGAGGACATTTACACAAACAGGGACAACAGCTTGTGGTGAAAAGGCACCCCGGGGAGTCGTATAGCTTCAGAGAGCGCCTGCAAGCTTGCATGTGTCAGCCTGCTTTTACAGGTCCTCCATGTGTTCTCATGCCTGTCCGACAACCTTCGCCAGCTCATTACGGTGTGATGAAGAGCTGTCCACCTGGCTGTCCCTTGTTCCCACCTGCTGGCAGCTATTGCTGTGACTCAGTACCTGCACTGGAGATGTGAGGATAAAAACAGAGAAACTCACAGGTAGTGAGAGTGAGAATTGAGTCCACAGAGCCACCAGTGTTCAGTCCATGCACCTCTTTTAGTATGTTTTCTGAGTGAGGGAGACTGAAGAGATAACGATGGATCACTTTTTTGTGGAGATGATGTTCCTAAAGATTTGCTGCCACTCTGCTTTGGATAAAGACATTCTGTTAGTGGTACAATGTACAGTATTAGAAGATTGGAGATGAAATCCCTCCTCTGGTAGAAGTATTGTCTTAAGGCTGATAGAGGAATTGGTGAAAAAGCTTAATGGGGCTTATGTCTTGTTGGCTGGTACATTACTCCTCTGAGCTCCAGCCTGGGTAAACTCTGTATAAGAAGGAAGCTTCACTTGTGATGTAGAAGAAGCCTCTGACCAATCAGCTTGGACATCAGAACACTATCCGGAGTTTGGCTGAAATGATCTTGTCAGATCTGGCTGAAACGGGTCACTTTGAAATTGAATAAACAGATGAATCTCTTGTTTGAGTGATGTGGATCAGATAGTCTTATCAGAGTCACATGAAGGTGAATTGGGAGTCATCCATCTATTCTTCTGTTCTCTTTCTTCCTCTCGTTTGCTGTTTAGTCAGCCCTGCCTCTTTATCTGATGACGATGATACCAGCATGGCATACTGTAGATGAAGGGGGCGTAGTTGAGATTTCACAACACATTTTTCTTACATTGCTATGCTGCTGCATGTGGGTTTTTCTGATGTATTTTAGTATAACAGGTTGCATGTTTTGTGAGAGACATCCTTGGACTCCTGCGCTGATACACATCTATGTCCTGGAGGTCATTATTTTTGGCAACTCGCGGCTATCAGTGTCCGTGCGTGTTTGTGTGTATGTGTGTTTGAGTGCCTGGCTGGCCTGCCAGGACATTTGGCTGCACCCCTCTCCCATGGAGGATTACAGGAAGTGGCAGATCAAGGGCCTCAGCCTGGCAGCGTGGCAGAGGACTGAGAATTACAGCAGGAACAGGAGGTGTGTGTGTGGATGTGTGCCTGCGTGGAAGTGAATGTGTGCGTACATGTCTGAATCCTCCGAGGGGACGGCTGATCCCTCTAGCCATAAAGCCAATCACTTCTGTGATCCCCCAAAACTGTGCGGTGTTTGATGCAGGCCGCTGACGCTGCTGCTGCTTCCACTGTCCAGCTGGGAGGATGACAATGTCCCTTTGGTATTTTCTGGTGGAGGGGAAGAGGGTAGTAGAGGAAGATGTTGGTGGAGAAAGAGGATAGAGGAGGGGGAATAGATTGGAAAGAGTGAGAGAGGCAGGCTATCCCCTCAAGATCTAATGCCCGAGAATAGAATCCTTATTGATCTGTGTGTGGTAATGCACTGAGACAGATACAGTATGCCCAAGTGCACACAGTGCTGTCAATTGTTTTCTGTACAATTTCTTAGCAGAGAAAATAAGTTGTGAGCATTTGGAAAACAGGTTTCGCTGTGCAAGCAGTGCAGGGATATTAGCTATTCATCGGATTAGCAGCGTAGTTTCAAAAATAAGCAGAATCGCTGTGTTCGAAAATGCTGAATTATAAAAGCCTCTTTTGGTTTAGAGTGTTTAGACAAGGTGTTTTTGATGAGCAGAACTGCAAAAAAGGGAACCTTCTTTATTTCATTTATTTCTTGACCACACTGAACTACATTTGTTGTACTGATGCCACATATCACTGTATCTAATATGGCTCAAACCCAACACATTTGGCCAGTACTTAAATAGCAATTCTGTTAAACAACACCAGTAGAGGGTTGTTGACACACAGCATTGCTAATTGAACATAATGACCCACATCCGCTTATCAACAAAGTGAGGATATAATGAACTCTCATCAGAGCTATAGATAATGTTGTTAATATTGATCAGCCTCTGGACAGATTAGGCAGTATGTTTGGGTTAATGTCATCTTTCTGAGGGGAAATTATTGTATAATTGTAAAATTAAAGAAAAGTCTCTGCCACAATAAAATAAAAATAAAATAGGGGGATTTATAAACAGAGTTATTAACCCGTTAGGCTGGGTTGAACTTATCTTATGGCAATGTTTTTTGAATTTTCCAACAATACCCAGATATTTCCAATTTACCTTTTTCAGTCTTTGGACAGAATAAATCAACGACATAAACAAGACCTTTTTTTCAATAGAAAAAACTCACCACCCTCGATAATTGAAAGTTATACTCTGCTGATCCAGTTTGTTTGTTAAAGGCAAGCCTAATGTGGGTGGAAATAGCAAACTTTTCCAGAGCACTGTGAAATGAGAGATTCTGTCACTCTGACAGAAAACATGGGGCAGGGGCCTTATTGGATGTTTTTGTCAGCTTACCGCCATCAACCGAGAGACATTTGTATTTGTATAGATTTGTGTTTGTGTGTGTGTGTGTTGCTGGGTGGTCTGCAGCTGTGTGTGTAACAATGTGGCGGCTCATCTCTGCGGAGAGGCGGCTCTTTACTGGTGGTGGCCAGGAGAGATGGCAGCACTATAACTCAGAGACTCCCTGTGAGCCGGCAATTGATCAAATTGTCACTCCATGCTCTGGCAGATTATCTCATCGGCAGGCGCAGGACATCATAGGACTCACAAATACAAATGGGGGCACAAACACACACAGTCACACACTTATCAGACATTTGGAGGTGGCAGAGTTAAACACACATTTCTGGTCTCAAAAACATGCACATACACAGCATGTGATGTGAGATGATTTATACCAATGTTAGTGGATGTGCACAAGCAAATACTGACGTACACAGGGGGCAAACGTTTGCACATGCAGTGGTTCACATATGTTTGCTGAGAAAACGTTGTTCCTATGCATTCAAAAACACACACACACACACACACACACACACACACACACACACACACACGGGCAGTGGCTCTGTACAGCATTTGGTTGTAGCACAGATTGACTATGACATATCTCCATCATTAATCTTCCCTCTGATTCACTCAGAAAGTCTGCTGCCCTCCCAGCTTTGTCTCTAGTCAGAGGAGAAGCTCACTGAGAATCAGTTCTCTGACTGGTCTTCTGAATGGGAATCATTTTAAAGTGTTGAAATAGAAATTGTAGCTCAGCACTAGATGTTAGAAATTCATCGGTACAGTATGTACAAATGAAAGTGCGAGATTGTATCTTACAATCTCTGCACAGAGCTTCACAGTGTGTGTGCATGCATATTTCCCTTTGTTAACAAACTTTGATGGGAATTTCAATGTATGTTAGAAAGCCCTTAAGGATTACAATGTGATAAAAGCTCTTGTTTCACACGGTAGTTCACATATGCCTCTTACAGAACACTGACTGCATTTCATGTATATATCTGTGTGATTATGGTAATGGTTTTCGATTGTAATCAGCGATTACAAAGAGGCTTTTTATCTGCATGTATTCAGCATCTACAGAGACAGAGGGATAGCAAATGGTAAAAAAGCATTTGCTCCCTTTCCAGATTATTGCTTAAAGAGTGTGGGAGCTTCTTTTCAGGTCACAGATCATTTGTGTATTCATTTATTCTTCTATCTGTTTTTTTGCATCTTTATTTTCCTTCTCATTTTTGCTCTGTCCTCATTGGGGTTGACAGTTTCATGCTAACTCTTCTAGATGGCTCTCCATAGTGCAGACTAGGCCTGAGGTTGTGTGTTTGTGTCTGTGTTCTGTTATGCAATGTGCTGGAGCTTGACACGGCAAAGATGAGGCTGACTGAAACGGCAACAGTTTCATCAGAGGAGTTTAACTGCTTCTTCAGCCACTGTGTTACATACCGCATGTTGTATGTGTTACACGTGTGATCAATACGCTTACCATTTACAAGTAGCAATGTTGCATCTCTGCCCGTGGTGATTTCTAGGAACTCATTACTGTCTTCCCTGAGTCAGTGGTTGGCGGTTTAGCTCCAGCAGCATATGGAGGATGGAGAGTGGGAAAGAAGAGAGGTCTCGAACAAAATCGACTCGGATTAGAATCTTATCCTAGTTGACCTCATTTTAGTTTTCACACAGTTAGGAAAGAAAAAGACGAGATAATGGAAATGAAAGTCATCTAATGGCGTCTGATGAAAAAGTTTAATGGCGCATGCGCTTGAAGAGCTTCTGGTGGGGTTGGAAGAGTCGACTTGTGTCTGCCAGATGGCATTTAAAAAAATGTGTTAAAAGTAGAGTCCGTGGTGAGGTCACCAGGGAGCTGCGAGATGTGGCTTTCATGTCAGTTCAGTGCACATCAACTTTACACCATAACTGGAACACAGTATGTGCGTGAGGGCCTGTTCCCTGTATTGAAGTACTCTTAATCAAAGACCCCTTGTGTACCGGGTTTCATCTTTCATGCCCTCCAAAAAGCACTCAGCTTCCAATGTTCTATCGGTTCTTAGAAATGGAAAAACAAATTTTGCTGCATCAGAGCCACAACAATATAGCTCCTGTCTCTCTCTGTCCAATATCCTGACAGTGTGTCCTGCTTAAGCCCTTTAGCTCTGACAAGCCCAGAATAGGATGCAGGTTTAGGATGATTAAAGTTTTGCTGCCATTTTGCTTCACTTCAATAATTTAGTGTACATTTAACTTCGGCTTTTACTCCTCTTGCTCCTTGTCGTTTATCTGTTCCTGCTCCTGTCTTGACAGAAGTTTCAGTCATGCGTGAGAATGTCTGCATGTTCAAGAGAGACGGAAGACTTTGAAGGTTAGTTATGTTAACAGTTAACACTTCACTAATGAAAACATGCACATACCCACAAAACCCATCCATGCGCACATACACGGAGCATTTTCATTCTCCAGTGAGTCATCACAAATCAGGAAGCCATGTGATATTTTTCAATGTTATTAGAGGACAACAAATGTTGATGACCTGGAGAAAGCTTGGGCTGTTGGGGATGAATACTAAAGACGTTTTGTCTGGAACATTGTGTGATTTTGTTCCCGTTATGTTTTATTTGTAAATTATGATCATCCATTAACAAGAGATTAATTTAACACTGATCAAACTTTGATACAGGAGGAAAGAATTAAGGCTCAAGAGTTCCTCAATAACTTCATGGTTCTGCATACAAAAATAATAGAAAGCAAGCTTTAGAGTAGTGTTTGTGTGTGTGGACATGCATCTTGCTGCCTGAGAGGTTACCAACCTGCGCACTAATTATTCCCAACAGACGGCAGGCAACGCTTGAACGGCTCATCGTAAACACACAGTGGGTCATGTGGGCTGGAGAGAATAAATGGGTTCAGATCTGTACACATGCACTCAGAGGAGGGGGGGGGGGGCGTAGCTACTGTACTGGCTGATGGTCAGCTGATTGCTTATGGACGAGTCTAGCTACAATGTTTTCACCAGGCTAATTATATAGCTTGCGCTGCTCTGGGATTGCTTGTCATAATGTTTTGAAGCGCTAATTAGATGGCATTATGTGAAAGTAAACACAAAATATCTAAGAATCACTTTCAAACTTGACATCAAACCCGATGATGGGTGCTGCAGTTCTGTGGGCATCGTTTATCTTGCAGATAAAAGTAGTTGAGAACTGTTAGACTTTGAAAGGCAGTGTTCAACTTGGCAGCGCAGATTACGAAATTAGTCCAATCTGCTTGTGACAGATGATGGTGACACAACCATCTCCAGCTGTGATTGGCAGCCGAATTGAAATGAGTTTCCATGAAAATGGCTCCAGAGTATATTTATATATTTTTACAGATTATAACAACTTGGATCTTATTTTCATAGATTCGGCCATCAAACTTATTTGTTATAATAACTCAATGTTATTTGATGCAATCTTAGCACTTACTAGTGACATTGCTAAAAAGAAGTCTGACAGGGTAAGGAACCAGAGCAGTCTATGAGAAAGTCAAAAAAGCAAAAGTATGCCAAAAGTTGCTTATTGTTGACAGACAGAATTGTTGACATTATTTTCAGGCAACACATACATGGCTTGTCTAGCTAGATTGCATCGACACATTTTGACTGAAGAGCTTTGACTTGGCTTTTTGTTTCTTTAACAGTTGTAGGACTGAGCTTAAAGCTATCTGACAATATGGCTTTATTGATGCCATGGTTATAACCTGTGTGATAATATGACTGTTCCTTTCTGATGATGGGGAGGATTCTACACTAATCCGTGAGTTTATCCTGATGTCATCATTTCTTGTGTAGTGTTCTTGAAATCAAAATTGTTGCACCCCTTGACCTTGCAGACGGTGACAACCAGGAACACACAGTGCTGTCAGCCGGCTGTGATTTACGACAAGGATTTACTTCACTCAACTGCTTTTTCAGCACTGCTGGGGTCACTTGTGTGCACCATGTACCTGCTGTATTGATTTGCACTCATATTAGTCCTGGTCAATAGGATTCTCTATCGTACCAGCAAAGGCTTTGACCACTGCACAGTCTCCACACCACAGAGGTCTCTCATCATCAAGACTCACGTTTGCAAAGTAAATGAGCATGTGCACTGTAGTGGATTGGTTTGGTGTCAGTGAGCACAGCGTCTGACTCAGGATCTATGGTATGTGCACTGTACATCAGCACATGGTAACACTATACTTCCTATTGATTTCAAATTGTGGTTCATTTGTAAGTCTGAGGCTTTCATTATCATGATACACTTTGGGGAAATCTCCAAGGATTAAAAGCTCGCTAAAATTATATTAACAGCTATTTATTTCCAGCTGAAACAAATGATCCAGGTTGCCCTTTGTCTATAAATAAGACAGTGTAGTTGTTGTCTTGCCCTGAGCAGATTACCGCATGTTCTGATGGCTCTCTCCTGTCCAGTTATGTAAATATCGCTTCATCATGCACGCTGTAAATCTCAGCGTCTCAGTGAAATGTCGCTGTCATTGATCAAATCATAAATGACAGCGACAGAGAACTCACCGCATGAGATTAATTTAAATGCGTTTGGGGGTTGAATGAGAGTGGGATGTCTTTGAATCACCTTCAGTATCTGGTCCATAAGCATGCGTTCGTCTCCAGATCCGGGACTGAAGCTTTCTGTGTTTTATGCTGTCTAGAAAATGAATTGATATACAAAGTAAGAAGGTTGATTTATGTATGAAAACTGAATAACTGTGTCCGTTTATTCTCAAGGTGACCTACCTGACTTAAAGGCCTTTTTGCTTGACTGCAGGAAAATACTACATTTGATTTGTTAAAAAAAAGGAAATGTCTTTTCAAGTGGTGTTTTTCTGTTGTTGTTTTTTTTCGGTTAAACTATTAACATTAGTTGATGGCTGACACTTGGGGTTTTTGCTTGAGGTGTGGAAGTGTGACAGGGTCGGGTCTATCCGTTTGGCACAGTCTCTAAGGAGCTTGTACAGGGACTGGCTTTTCGAATGCAGTGAAGCACAAAGATTTTGTCATCTCGCTTTTTCTCACTACCCTTCATGCGACCTCCAGGTCTCTGCAGGGCCAAACCGTGAAACGACTGTGAAGCATTCCTCCCTCCTCTATTCTTTCTCTTACTAATCTACCGTTGTACCCCATGCTGATATAAAAGAAAATCTTTTTTTTAATTCACATTCCCAGGGATATAATTGTTTAGTTGTTTTATGATTGTAGGATTTTTCTAATGGGATTTCCTTATTCTCTGTGCTCCTGGTCCCCCTGCTGATTCTCTGCAGCTCATTACTTTTGTGGAGCTGCTGTAGGTAATCTTCCACTCTATCTCAGGAGGCTCTGCTCCCTCCCCATTTTAATGTTTTATAAGTTTTTCTATCAATTGTTTTTGTAACCTTCCCCTCTCCCAGGGGCCTCATTCTAATCCAAAAGCATATGTTACATTAGGCTATGTGTGTTTTAATGTTAGCCACATGCACTTCATGCCCAAAAAATGATAGCAAACATGATATTTTATATAACACATAGAGCAGGGGTATTAATATGACCCTCATCTTTGTATGATAAAGCATCACAGAGGGTTTTTTTTGTTGTTCTAAATGCACAAATGTATGCAGTGAGGTGTGCCAATGTCTAATCAGATCATAGGCTATACATGTAGGGGTACTTATAGTGCAGCTGTTACGATGTGAATCATGATGCTCTCAGTAGATACGGTGAGCATAATGAATTGAGCAATGGCTGCATATCCATGAGCATACTGCTTACTGCATGCTGCTTGAAAAGATAACAGCAAACCCACATTGGCTTTTGAAGCTGACTCCTCCCATTGGCTAGCTTTTTGCCATGTCATTTAATCATGTTTTGTTCTCTTACCTCTGTTTGAATACTGCCTTCTCTCCAAAGTATATTCTTCTTATTCCTAAGATCCTGTCTGGAGATATTTTAGGGCAATTTTACTTACTGTTTTAATCTTGAAAGAGTATTTCTGTTAGAATAGTAACATTTCTAGTCAACATATTGTCAAACCACACCTAACCATTCCTGTAAATGCAACAATGAAGAGGTCACTATTGCCAAAATAAATGAAAAAAATAAACTTAATTTAGGTCTGTTTCAACCTAAAAAACTCAATAACACATAACAAATAATACCATACTTTAAATAATATTCAAACTGGTGTCCATACTACAGGTTTATATTTGTTAATTGATCTTGTTTTTAAATATGGTTTCAAAGCTATTAAGTGTGTTACAGATTTTCAATTCCTTTTCAAAATGGTTCCACAAATCAAACCTGAATCATGTACATTGAACAAGTGCAACAGGCCCTTTCTGAGCTGCTGTATGTTTGCAGTAAAACAGAGACTGTTCTGGTTTGAAGGCGTACAGACGACAAACCATGAGCACCTAATGGCCATGGGCTGTGTAAATGGTTGGTTATGACCTTACTAAAATCTAGGCACTCTGTCTCTGTCTGCTAGCTTCTCTATACACACACACATACATACATATACATACATATACACACACACACACACGCACACACACACACACACACTTAGATGAATCTGGACACAAAGAGACACACACGGATGAGGAAAGAGAGAGAGGTTCCCAAGATACCAGACCTTGAAGAATTGCCTGTCAATGTGTGTGTGTGTGTGTGTGTGTGTTTGTTTGTGTGTACCAAGGCCCTTACGGACAGAGACAGAGCTGTATGTGATTTCACCTGCATACATACAGTGGTTCTATATTTATTTGCACTCAGAAAGGTTCCAACAAAGCAAACCATCTGTTTTGACAGAAACGCACATTTTTCTATTGTTTAATTGTGTAAAAGTGTAAGTCCCAGACGTACTGTAGAATTACACAATTGGAGTCTGACTGTTCCATTTCATGCTTTTTACCTTCTTCGCTAAAGGCTAATTTCTACATACTCAACTAAACCAACTCCAGCTGGAGAGTATTAGTGTCTCTGTCAGCTGTAGCTAACAAGCTTACACTGCCACTATGGCCATGTAGGAGAGTGTTGCTTATGGGCATGTTATGGTATACACAGTATAACTACATATTTTACATGCTACTTTTTGAACTGCAATTCATTATCTCATGAAGAGACAAGGACTGCCTCTTTGCAGCACATACTGTAGTCCTTGTTGCACAATAAATGTCAGCTACTGTTTACGTGTGTACACCAGTCGGAAAAGGTGCTTATGATATTTACCTTAAGATAATATTTGGCACAGTCACAGAAATATTTGCCACCCAGGTGGAAAAAGCTCTGAGATAGCATTTCAACAGTAATCAAACACTGCCCTTCAGCCTGACCCCGCCCACGTCCAGTCCGACCTTTTCTTACAGATCTTTAATACGATGTTATTGAACTGGGTCAAGTCACCTTTTGTTTAAAATCTGTTACATTACCAAACCAGAAGATGGCATTTAGAGTTTTCACCAACATTTATGAAATGACTAACATATGGTTAAATTCTTTATCTATGCTTTGTATAAAAACAGCTCCAAACCCACTTGAGATCAACTACTCTTGAAAGCTAATACAGTATAGTCTAAACTATTATATAAACATTAGATCACATGGCTACTTGCATGTTCAATGTGTTGGTCGCAGTGTTAAAACCACTGAGGATCAACTAACTCTGCCATTCCCTTAAGCTCTGTGGAGCTTAATAGTATGTTTTTCTAGATTTCTGGCTCCCAGCATTGTTCTTTTGGTTCGAGCTCACCTTTCTTATTACCTTCTCAACTGAACCAGGCAGTTCTTGTCTGCGAAAGAAAGCTATTATGAACCAACTTTCTAGCGCTAAACTGCAGACAGATAAAGTTTGCTACTAGTCGATGAATATAGGTTGTTATACAATGATAATTCTTTGAGAAGTTTTGGATGTATTAACAAACTGATACGCAGTGATGCTTGAATCAGCTTCAACTATAAGGCGTGTGTCTGATGGGCTGACCAAACAAATGAAACCTTTTTGTTTAGTACAGCTCTGGTCACATCATCACTCTGAGATCTGCCATTCACTTGTCTTCTTAACGGACAGCCAATCATGGGCCAGTGGTGTTTCTAAACTTCTATCACTTGCTGACAGTGGCATCACAAACAAATGATTGGATAAAAAATAAATAATCAGGTCTGACATTTTGTTTTGGATGATGCTTGAGTAAAACCAATGTCACGGTCTGAAGGTTGCAGGTTGGAGCTGTGATTCTGCCCAGAATTTGGCAGCACATTTGGCTATCAATAAGAGCTACGTGAATGTTGACACTTGCCATCCTCCGCCCTGCTGGTATACGATGATATTTATCCTCCTGTTGCTCCTCTGCAGGCTGCTTCAGGGAAGGCACACATGTGTTGCATGGCGTGATGACTCAGGCTTTAATGCCACATGGCTGTTTTGCACCGAGCCCTCTGCTCTCAGCCGGTTGCTGTATATGATAGAGGCTAAGGCATATCAAAGTACCTATCAGAGTGTTCATGTCCATCATGTGTGGAACGTGACTCGCCGAGGGGCTGTTAGTGCTTTTCTGTCCGATTGAAGCAGAATGTCGATTATATTGTGAGATGTAGTAACAGCAGGGGAGGGGCAGGGTTGAAACAGACATATCAAGACTTGAGGGGACAATTGGGGAGGAGGGAGTACTAGGTATGTTTGTCCAGACACATCATTATGGTTTATTGTGTCTGTTTGCTTTAGCAGCATCCAGAGACGGAATTGGCAGACTCAGCGGGATTGATGTACACTGAGATTTTTTTACAACACACCAAAGACTTTTAGAATAGAATCAACACTGTGCAAATCTGCAAAAATCCCAAAACTTAAAAGCGCTGCATATTAGTCCTTGGTTTGTCATTCAGTGCAGCACCAGTAGGTCTGAATACTTGAAGCTATAGGCGACAGGAGGAAAAGCAACAGGAAGAGTGGGGGGGATGAAATCACCGCAGACTGACGAAGTTGCTTCTAAGTTTAGAAAAGTGAAGAGGAGGAAGAGATAAGGAGATAGAGTGTGCTGTAGGAGTGTCTGCACATGGAGTGGAGCCAAAGTGGCCCAACCATTCAGCTCTGTGATTCAGAGCCCTGGTGTTGTGTGGGTAGGATTTGCTGAGATTGGAAGGGCAACGATTGACTCCTGACCCACTTGTAATCAACCGCTGTCCAGGAAGAAGCCACCACATGTTGGTTGTTGCCAGCTGTGTGAAAACGACAAAGCGTAGGAGGCAGACCCCCCCCCCCCCCGTTTGCAATAAACCACATACAGCGCATCTTCACTTTATGCTTTTTACTTCTTTGATTCACAACAAGGACATCCTGTGTAGGAAAGGACAACCTTGCAGCTTTTGCATCACCACTTTCATTCCAGTGATAAAGCTAATTTATTTGATAAGCCAGAAGCCCTTGCCATATCCCAAACATCAGCGGGGGGGGGGGGGTGATGAACAGGCAGTGCGAGAGGTCTCAGCTAGCCGCGCCACAACGCCCCCATTAAGCCTCGATTGGGGTCTATTGGTGTGATTTCTCTTCCTGTCTGGTGCTTGGCAACATTTTTGCTTTCATATAGACGCGGGTGTAGATGATTGCTGATAACACGATGAGGGAGGACAATGGTGAGCGCATTAACCCTCGCTGGCACTGTCGCAGTCCTGTTAATATTAGCATCAATAGCGATAACTGCTGTTAACCCTTTCACTGACAAGCAAATTACAGACATTACCACAAGGAATGGTTTTAGTGTAATTGGTTATACTTCTTTGGTTGTGTGTTTTTTATTGTCTAATACTCTGATGACAGGTTTTAGGAGACATTTCACCTTGGTTGCTGGTAGGCAGTCCTCTGTGTACCAATCAGCAGCTGGCCCTGATGCTCATTTTTAGAAACTGTTGCTGCATTGCCATGAATTTTTAATGGCTGAGGCCATTGTAACAAGGTGTGTGTGTGTGTGTGTGTGTGTGTGTGTGTGTGTGTGTGTGTGTGTGTGTGTGTGTGTGTGTGTGTGTGTGTGTGTGTGTGTGTGTGTGTGTGTGTGTGTGTGTGTGTGTGTGTGTGTGTGTGTGTGTGTGTGTGTGTGTGTGTGTGTGTGTGTGTGTGTGTGTGTGTGTGTGTGTGTGTGTGTGTGTGTGTGTGTGTGTGTGTGTGTGTGTGTGTGTGTGTGTGTGCGTACAGTATATCTGTTCATGGGGTTTGTACGTAACGTATCTTGAGCTCCAGTTTGTGGACCGGAGCCAGGTAAGAAGCAGTTGTTTGCAGCTGACTGATTTTGTACGTCTGTTCCAATTTGTGTTCCTACATTGTCTTGTTTGCTAACAGCGATATGGACACTAATATGATGCAACAGCTTTTCTCAGACTCACCCCCTGGATCATTTTGAATAAGACCTGTGGGGCTCACATTCCCAGAGGTCTCTCCATTAATGCTTCCATGACTCCTGTGCATCTACGCAAAATGAATATGATGCTTTAAAAAGATTGTCCAAAATAGAACAAAAACAAAACAAGATTATAAACCCAGTGTCAGTTCACATTTGTGTTTTTTGTTGTGAAAAATATCCTCCACCGTTGCCTTGTTATACGTAGTATTATAAAAGTCATAGGACTATATCAGGTTAAAAGAACTCATGTGCTCCATCATCTCAACCTTAAATAGCAAAAAATATGTATTGCATCTTTAATTAATCCAGATTATAAAGTGTTAGCCAGTTCATAGTGTGATCTCTTAATCCTCATCTATTTTAGTGATATGACTGCAGGGGGCAAATAGATTAGTTAAACTTGAAGGCAGTAGTATTTCTTAACTGCGTGGTCTCCTTTTGAAATACAGTTTGACTAGAGAAGTGGAATCCGGATTAAGATATCAGGTCACATGATTGTTTTTCCCCCACATATGATGTGCCCAAACAGCACCACTACTTGGAGATATTACATGTTTTACTTCAAAGGTGAATAGTTAAATACTAAGAGCAGAATGTCCTTAATATGTGAAACATGATAAATTGGCCCAAATTATTTAATTACAAGTTTTAAATAATGATACAAAACTGGGGGTGTTCTGTTAGGGAGAAGTGAGCTGATCAGACCTCGGAATCCTTCTCATCTCTGTTAGAGGCCCGCTCAAGGCAACATTAGCAGAGTCGAGTTGTTGGTCGGCATGTTGCATTGTGGGTAATAAAGGCACCATGTATTGAATAGGAAGAAAATTGTGTGGATTAAACAAAGACAATATATCTGATTCTCTTTTATCATGTTTTATAACCGTCCAATTGTAAGCCCAACAGTGTTATTGCAACAGATGCTCTAGTTCAGTTGTTTTTGTGTGGAATATGTCATGTTGCATGTTCATCAATTTAAAGTGCATCTATGTAGGAGCAAATGTTAGGTAAACCTTACAGTATTCTTATTTCGAATACAACAAACTGCACCTTATACATTTTTATGTAGTCCCCTTTTTGTAGACATTAGTATTGATAATGTATGAGAAGAGAGGGGGAGACTGATGCGGCGGATGAATATGTACACACTCAGACTGCACACTACACACTTGAGGTGCCAACACATAGGAGTCACGCAGTTACTTGTCATGTGTGCCCACAGCTCACATGATGGTGTGGAGTTAAATGTTTGTGTTTGCTGAATATCAGCCGTCACGGTCGGACTACCTTGCAGGCATTCTGGAAGAGCGATGGAAAGAGCGGGAGGTGGAAATAAGAAGAGAGAAAGATCTGAAAGAGAGGCGATGGAGATAAAAATGACAGAGATTGTAAGAGCGAGTGAGGCGGAGGGGCGACAGAGGGGATTAGTAGCAGAGCCAGGCCGACGCGCTTTCTTTTTCTTGCACTCTCTCTTTATTTCTCCCCTCTGCACACTATAGGCACTTTGCTTGACATACAGTGATAAAGCAGAAAACATCCTGTCCTGTGTGCCCTCCATGCTGCATGACACATGTCTATAAACACACACAACACACACTCACAAGCAGGGACAATCCTCTCCTCTTATGTAACTGCCTTTGTTGCACTATGCACTCACTGTAGACCCCTCCCACTGAAGGCCTGTATATGGTGTGTGATGAGATGACGTCTGTTTCTTCCCCATACTCTCTCTCCTATATCAACCTGTCTGTTATAATCCGCGACACTACAGAAATAACACACAAATATACACTGTGCTGCGTATGCGTGTCGCACATTTTTACATTGCACAGATGGACCAGTGAGTCATCAAAGTGCTGTGGTTTAACGAAGTGCATGGTGTGTGTGTCTGTGTGAATGTATGTTCTTTTTATTAATCCTGTCATTCAGACAGAATGCCTTTCTTTCTGCAGCCCCAAATTACTAAATCTAATCTTATTCATCACCTCCTGCATTAATCCATCAGTCTCTCTGATATCCACCCCTGGTCTGTCTCCCTGTCGTACTCCTTTGTTTCTTTATGCGACCATAAGAAACCAATAAAATCATTTCCACCATTAAAACATGCTAGTTCATATTTAAAGATGTGTATGTGCTGTATCTAAAGCAGATGACCTGTCTCTGATAATAATGTAGAGAATGAAAGAATATTACTCCCTGTAAAAGGTCCTTAACACTTATGAAAATGTAAATATCGCCATGACCAATACTTCAGTTCATATTGAGCTACTTAAAAAACAAGAGGCCTGACTTCCATGAAATATAGGTGATTTCTTATGTTTTCCTTAATCATTTCACTTCTAGTGGTACCGTTGGACCAACATTTCTTCTTGTACATGACTTAATATAAAAAAACTAAAGATGAGGCCAGATTGCCATCACATTTGCAGGACATTATTAGGGCCAGGATATATGCCAAATGAAAACATACAGAAGTTTGGTCAACAGACCCACGTTGCTCACAGTTCTGTCTGTACTACGTTGAGGGTTTGGGTTGGGGGACATGTTCAAAAGTTCAGTCTGAAGAGTCTTAAATGTTGTGCTGGGGGTGGACACATTTGCAAAATGTCCCATGTCTGCAAGGGGATAATGTGATATACGTTATGAGAACCCTCGCAGCTATTTAGGCGGGTTTAATTTGAACGTCATGTTTAAACGAAAATAAAGCACCTTAATGAATCCTTAACACTTTGTGCAGTGTGATGAAAATCACAGTACGTTTCCTTTGATCAATCTTTTTTGAAATTGTTCTTCACACTTTACAAATATATTTATTTCTGTCATTTATTTCTTTCACTGACTGTGTGACTGTCAGGGAATCAGCATCTTGCTAGAGGACGGTTCAGCAGGGCAGACGTTCACCAACACAACCTCTGTCGTCCTCTGGTTGAAGGACAACTTCCCTAGTGTGTGTGTGTGTGTGTGTGTGTGTGTGTGTGTGTGTGTGTGTGTGTGTGTGTGTGTGTGTGTGTGTGTGTGTGTGTGTGTGTGTGTGTGTGTGTGTGTGTGTGTGTGTGTGTGTGTGTGTGTGTGTGTGTGTGTGTGTGTGTGTGTGTGTGTGTGTGTGTGTGTGTGTGTGTGTGTGTGTGTGTGTGTATATTGTAGTTCACAGCCTCCAGTCCATTGCTATGGGTTTATTTGGCCTTCTGTCTTGCATTTATCAAAGAGCAGAGGACAGCAGTCTGATTAATATTTGATATGCTGCATGACACTTTTGGCAAGACGCCCTTCCGGCATGCTATTGGCAAAGTGACAACCATACAATGTACTATCGGTGTGCCTAATTAGTCCTAAAGCAGACACAACAGAATTCATGCCAGCAGGGAGTGCTGTATAGATAGCTCAATCCATCAGAAAAAAATCCATAGACACTGTTGCTGTATCTCTGCAATATATTTTGTAATTTCTTCCTTATTTTGTTAAGAACATTTTGTACATAAATCAGAGATCTGGTACGTTTTTCCCCTGACTGAACTGTTTCCTCTTCTAGTTGAGTCAAGGTTCAATTGACCTTCTTAATTATACTAAATGGCAAAAATCTAACTAATCCTTCCGTGAAAAGATCCTTGAAAGACCAAGTTTATCCTGCTTGCTCCCTTGTACACGATTTCTATGCACCGATTTTTAGATTAAAAGTCTCTTGCAAACACACACTTCTTTTTGGGGTGTGAGTCGGAGTGTTACTGCACGGCTGGCAGTATACTGACTCTTGCTGCGCTGGCAGCTTACAAGTACCTGTCCTTGAAAGTAGGGCCTGGCTCTGCATGGGCTGGCACATTGAAACGCATTAGAGGCCAACGGTGGCTAATCTCCCGTGGTCCTACCTTTAGAAAAGATTTGTTTGATATCAGTGCCAGAGGGTACGTGTGGATGCATGCTTGGGTCTGGGTAGAGGAAGGACGTAGAAACAAGAGAGCGCACACACACATACACACATACACATACACACTTTGATTGCTTTGAGATAGTGTTGGGAATGAGGCTAGCTTCAGGAACTGCCTAATGGCTTTGTTGGTTTGTAAAACATGTTTAGCGTTGTTGATATGGTAACATTCCTTTTAACGCTGCTGTCTCTGACTACTTACAACAACTGCTTATCTATGGAACAGCACAGTACAATACAGTACAGTACCTGGCCCTGTTTTAATTAAGATTAGATTAGTGTTTAATGAGAAAGCTCCTCAGTCCAGATGCATTTAATTGCCTTTTAGAGCTTGTATTAAAACAAAGACCCATGATCTCTCACTGTGAATGTGTTAAAGGTTAATTTGGCATTAAGTTACATTCTAATAAAACATTTTCCTTCCTACCACTTTGAGAAAGTAATACATAAAGCCATCTAAATGCATATGCTGGCTCCTATTCCACACATCCATTATTCATAGACAGGAGCAAGCCCAGTCACAGACTTTTAGTCCTGCAGTCGTTTGTGTCTTCCTCTCTCATCTTCATTTCCCTGTTTTTCTCACTCTTCTCTCTCTGTATGTAGCCAAACCATGTTTCTCATTACATCTTTCACCCCCTTGTCATTTTAAATACTCAATTGGGTTTTGTCTTTCAAATTATTATACCTGTTTTCACTCCATGAGCCTTATGGTGTCTTGTCTCAGTCCATAAATCTCTCAGTCGTGTAAGGTAGACATTGATCGTAATTGGGGGGAAGATGATGTTCACATTTTATATATTAAGTACAAGCTTTTCATCCTTATCTGTCCTTTAAACTGCTTCTTCACTGTTCCCATCGACAATATCCAATAACGAGCCGTTATCAGTGTAAAACCTTGTGTTTACATGGGGAAATTGATCAGATTTCAGGGATGATTTTTGCACCAGCTCCTCTCCTGGGCTCCACTGGCATTACATACCCTATTGTTTGGACCATCTGATATTCTGTTTATAGATTGGAGTGCTGTGTTTTTATCGTGAGCATGTTCAATATGTGTAATCCAATGATAACAGTGGACTAAATGTGTGAGGTGAGAAAGAGGAAAGAGATATTGGTGCAAGGAACAAGCATCCCTTTAGAGATTTGGCTGTTCATGTTTCATTTATATCATAGACGTGTCTCTTGTTGGATAACACATTCAACGTTTATACACCGATGAAAAGCATTGCCGATCTAAAAATAAACTTAAAAGCCTTTTATTTTAAGCGTTTAGACTCTTATAGCTGTTACTTGTTTTGTCAAAGATACATGGAGTAATTGTTGCAGCTAAAGAGGTATTTGAAACCCTAATGCAGTAAACCAATATTGATAATCTGTCAAACACAGGGGAAAAGAGATCAGGTGGGATTTAATCTGAGGCCAGCAGGGGAAGGTGTGGCTCTAAAAGAGACGGATTGAACAGACTGACTCTCCTTTGAAACGTGATAGATGGTATCTGTTAAGGTTTCTAGCAGAGTACAAGTATTGTTGCCAACTTGTGAAGTTTTTTCCTCTACAGGAAAGTAACACACACACACAGACACAGATAGGATATTCCATTAGACAGGGTTGGACCGCTTTAGCCACGCCGTGTCAAACCAAGCTGTGATGCCATGCACTTCCACTACAGGCTTTCAGCAAGGGGTCGCTGCAGCGTGCTGCGGTGGTCCAGCTGGGGGGGGGGGGCACTGCTGAGCCCTGATGGTCTCAGTCAGAATTCCTGTATTTGTTCTGCAACAGGGAAATGTACATTATTACAACAGCAGAAGTATAGTGCAGTGAACAGAATAGACTTACATATTAAAACATAAAAACAGGCTATTAATAATAAAAAACACAATAAGTAAACAAAAAGAAATATCAAATAAGTACACCATGGAAATAATTATTTGTTCACAAGACTTTGCTGCTGGTGGTGTAATGTCTTTACTTTTTGAATGTAATGCTACATGTTTGCACAACTCACTGCATTGTGATACTGTGTCGGCCCACCTGTGGGAATTCTGTGTTGAACAAGAACATTTATAAAAATATTTTGAAAATAAATATTAAAGTACACCATGGTAGAAAGGGTAGCAGTGTGTATATATATATCATTTTTTAAAGAGTGACCATTTAAAATTCAAGAGGTAGCTGGTCTCCTCCCCTTTGCTGTATCTTGGGCCATTTAAAAAAATAAAAAAAGAGTTCTATTATTATTTACATAATGTACTGATTTGTTTAGGCTAAGTATCCACCTTGTGATAAATTAGTACATATTCTTACTGACAAATGTGAGCAAAAATACCAAAATAGGACAAAAGTTGTGTTCATAGCTGTTAAAGTCACTGGGCTGTGTAGCTGAGGGTTAAGTAAAGTTGTAAATCACAGAGGGCAGATTTGATGCAGACTGCAGAGGGAGTTGAGAGCCTCCACTTCTACCACAGGTCAGGCTGTAATTGGCCAAGCGGGGCTCAGAGCGCTAGCGTGTTAGCAGCAGATGGAATCGGTGTCCTTGCACTCGTCCACAGGCCAGAACTCATGTTTAATACACACTCACCTTGTACCCAGCTTATTTTTAGGTGCACTTTTTAAGATATGGATGTATCAATGAATGAAACATACACAATCTGTGTGAATCGTATTCACCTCAATCCGAACAGGTCATTTACTTCAATTTGGGTTCACTAGAATAGTTTTCTGTAAAAAAAAAACATACATTGCTATTATTAAATGCATGAAATGGTAATTATTCTGCGGATCAGAACAGACCACACCAACACTACAGCCACCTTTTGAGCAGTAATTGCAGCCACTTGTCACTTGCAGACATTGTTTAGCTCTCGCGCCTGTTGGAACATAATCCTTTAACTGGCTTTGCATCGCTATCACAACGGCAGAACTTATGATTTCTATTAAGCCTCTGTTTGTCACACACTGGAAATGAGACTAGTACACAACCCTTTCAACAACATGTCCGTCCAAGATATTTGGGTTTGTCAAACAACCTGAATATTCCTGTAATTCTCTTCTCTATTCACTCTGTATCTCTCTCTCTTTGGGGAGTTAATGTTTTTTCCATCTCATCCTTCTGTCGCACTCTCTTTCTCTTCCATCCTCCTGTCCCGTTTTATTTCATCCCCACTACATTCCTCATTTTTCTCTCTTTTGCTATGCATGCTTTTGCTGGAGGGTTTGGCCACAAGCTGTTCTGCTGACTCAACATTTTATTTTCCCTCATGGTTTTTTACCTCTTTACTCCATCCTGCTTCAATCTCATCCCCGCTCGTCCTCTGCTCCCACCCTCCCTTCCTCTTTCCCGCCTTCGATCTGTACAGCCAGTGAATTTCCAAATCTATTTCCCTTTATTATGTTCCTCCTCCCTTCCTCTGTCTCATCTGTTTTCAAATATTCGCCCTGCAGTGGTCGTACAGTAGCTCATTGCTAAATTGCCCTGCTAAAAATAGATGATGCACTGGGTTATTAACACCCTGCTATTGGGCAGTGCTGGCAAGGCTCCAGACACCAACAATTCACATTATCCCTGCAGCATGGGGGGGTTACAATTGTGCATCACCAGTGTGCCTGCCTCGCCTGTGCTGCCTCACGCTAATTCATAGACAATATTTCTTAATAGAGTTGTGATTGTGGTGTGCAGTAACTGGAAACATAGCTCTTTTTGTGTCATGATTGTGACTCATTGCACTCTTCACAGGTCAGTGAGGAAGACTAAAACTGCCCTAGAGGATGGTGGCTAGTTTGTGTAATATTTCCTAATCACTTTGTTAAAAGCTATCTGTTTAATCTTCTTATCCTGCACTGTGCAGCGTCATTAGGATCACATGTGTGCCTGTTGATAATCTCACATTTTGTAGAAACACAGAAGCTGCCAGCGCAATACTTTTATTTATACAGCATCTTCTTTTTTGCTCCTAACCAGCCCTCTACCTGCACATTTTTTGGATGGATTTGGATTACTGCAACATTGAACTGTGCACCTCAGCAAATTGCCATTGTCAAGAATGTCATCTAGATGAAGACAGGAACAATAATAGATGTGTGTGTGTGTGTATGTGTGTTGCAGTGCTTACCAAGGTGTGTGTGTGTGTGTGGAAGCCGAGGCAGCGACAAATACTCAGCGGCCCCATCGCAGTTTAATTGTTTGCCTGCGTAATAAATCAAACGTGTCAAGGGAGATTATTTATACAAGGACTGTGTTAAACAAATGAATCACCAGTTTGCTCGACTTTAGGTTTTTCCTTGGTGTGTATCGGTGCTTTGTGTGGTATTTGCCTGAGTTCAGTATGATTGCATGACAATACCCATGTTTATTTTTTTCAAGAGAGTGAGTGTGAATCTCATGGCTCCCTCGCGCTCTTCTCTGTCATTGATGGATTTGGTGCTACCTGAATGCTCTGCCAGAGGGGGGGGAGAGGGAATTAACACAAATAAGTCTTAGGGGTCCTTTAGAGCTACAATGTGTAAATCACCCAAAAGTCAGAGGTTGAAGACCCGCTTTCAGAGAGCTTTTTAATCTTGCAATGTGCACCAGCCCTCGGTAGGATGCTAGTCATTGTTCCTGCTGTTGCTAAGCGACAGCTGAAAACCTGTTTAGTGGGTATGTTTTGCTCAAGTTGAGACGTTTTTCAAATTGTACTCAAAAAATGCCATGCCCTCTCTGTCCAGAGCATGTCTACTATTCCATATGAATCAAGAAACCATGTCAGCATTGTAAGGAGTGGTGCACACAAGCTTTAAGTTCTCCAGTGCTGTGAAGAGAGAAAAAATAAAGAGCATTTAATCTGATGCATTTCCAAGCCTGTGTGTTTTGACAAAACATATTAAATGATTGGATGAAATGTTTTAAAACTAAAATAAATTAACTGATCTATTAAAAGGCATGTACAAAATAATAATCTATTTTACATCATGCACTCAAAAAGCTATTATTATAAAAAAAAGAGATAAGAATATGCTAAGTCATGGTAGAGCAACAAAAAGGCTCCATTATGAAGGTAGAGTGAGTGCTTGGTAATAGCAGAGTGCAGGGATGCATCATGGCCTGAGGCGACGGAGGTGCAGCTCCCTCAGCAGCCTTTAAATGTGATATAAACAGCCGCAGGCAGGGGGGGGGCGGTAGATGAGGTCAAGGTGGATTTGTAGGATATCAGGACTAATTGGGATCTGAATTATGTGTGGAATAGCAGCTGAGCAGAGTCATTAGTGGTTGCGTGGGGGTCTTTGCATTGTTGTTGTTTATCAAGGCTTACTACTGTATTGTTTCATCCTTTTCTTTTAAATATGAAAGCCTTTTTATTTTCCTCTCTTATCCTCCTGTATTTTTCTTTCTCTATTTTCCCTATGAATACTTTTTTTGCATTGCGTCATTCTGTTTCATGCCGCCCAGTTGCATCGCCTCACTGTCTCTGGGTCCAGAGCAGCCTGGCCCGAGGCCCCGCCCCCTCCCCGGGAGGGTGATGTATGAGTGGCTAGCTTTGACGTCACTCCAGGCCAACGTCATAGCAACTCAGTGCTCCAAGGCTTGCTCTTTCTGGCTCTTTCTCTCAGTGCCTCTCCCTTATTCCTTCTCCTCTTCATCCTCCATTAGCCACCTTTCTCTTATTTTTCTCTTCTCTCATTTACTGTTTCCTCTTCTCCACATCCGTTTCCTTATCTTGGCCATCAGTTTTCATCGCTCTTGCTGATTTTAAAATATGCCTCTGTTCTTTGTCCACCCTCCTTCTCTTTCCCATCCTTCTGAGGCTTTCTATTCTCATCTAACGCTGCATCCTCTCCTCTATTTTTCTATTTATTCCTCTCACAGACATCCAAATATACAGAGGCACGACATGTTTGAAGTGAGCAGACAAGCAGCAAGCCAACCCTTCTCTCAAGTGAAATACAGGCTCATCCCTATTCAATTACACTTATCAGGATCAACTCTATTCCTGGATAACGTGGTTTCATAAAACCTGCAGTCTGTTCCCCACTGTACCCAGCCAATTCTCTCTATGACAACTTTGCTTTGCCAGATGCCCAGTGACTCACCTTTTTATTTGTCAGGAAAGTTGCCTGTGGCTTTAACAAAAATAAATATGCAAGTAGCAATATAAAAGTGAATTATCAGTCAACTTTGACTTCCAGAACATCTCGGGGAAATGTCATCCGTCTTGACAAGACGTGAAGCTGACCCACTTTCTGCTTTCGCTCCCTGTCTTCCTCTCTCTGCCTGTCTTGTCTCGCTCTCATCGCTGCCTGCGGTCAGTCTGTCCACTTTTAGAGTTGGTGCAGTGTGGTGAGCGGCCGCAGAGCGAGATACAGGCCTCGCTTGGTTAAAATGGAATGAGAAATGCTCTTGTCAGCGATTGTGACACATCTTCTACTGAGCCTGTCCCATGTGGATGGAGTCGAGGCACTGCAGCGTGACTTTGGGTCATGTTTGTTAAAACACTGGAAACAATGTGACTTTGGCAACTGAGATGTCAAGGAACTTTCTCTGTGAAGTGATGCGTGTCATTTTAAGATTCAGGAAAGGTCGTGTACAGATTTTTGACCAGAAATGTGAAATCTTTCTATTCTCATTTCCATCTTCGTGTTACTTTTCTCCTGACAAAAAACTGTTGCCTCTGAAAGAAATGAATAACTGCGTAGGAGGATTTTTCCAAGTGTATCAACATGTTGTCTCTGAGGAAATGGTGTGGGGAAAACGCATTAAATTAATAACACACACGCTAATGCACCTTCCATTTGGTTTAAAGAGTGGGATCATGTTCATTATAAACACTTTGAGTCTCTCCCTGTTTGTCTTTAATCCCCTGAAAGATTTTGTAAATGTTATTATAGCATGTCAAAAGCCAATGACGTGAAAACAACCTACAGAAATGGAAATTATTTTCGCGCCCCGGTGTGAAATCGAGGCAAAGACACACTGCCAGAGGAAACATGTATTTTATAGGAAACCCATTTGGACACAGTCAACAGTGGTAAATAGCTTCTCAGTGTTGGAGGTTTACAAAAACAAATGTAAAAGCTTTCATGCACTGGGTAAAGATTGAATTACCACGATTTATTGAGAGCAACAGAAAGGACATTCCAATAAATAACAATCGGAGTGCTACTTTTAAGACAAAACGGTCGATTTTCACTGCATATTATACAGGTTTCATTATTCTCAAGCCTGTATTCAATGATGAGCCTATAATTAATTTATCATTTTTAAGTCAATGTAAAAACTATTTAAAATCCTAGATGTTTAAATATTTTAATAACCAAACCATTTGTAAACATTGACAATTTATTGTAAATCTTTTCTATATATTAACTTATAGACACTCTGATTGACAACAGAGAAACATTTTGGTAAAGGTTAGGTATATAGAAATTAAACACACATTTAAAATAGGGTCTGCAAAAACCTAAGCATTGAATGTTTGATAAATATTTGTTTGAATTGCAGACCCAAAATGTACTGAGTTTAGTTTATGCACATATTTAAAAAAAACAATTGGTTGTAAACACACTTTATAACCAAATAACAATATTTTACAACATTTAGACACGGTAGACAAGTATAACTATCTCTTCATTCAGTACATGTAAACAGAGGAATGCAGAAATTGAGTCTACTACTACTAAGTACCTTTGGTGAAATTCTTCTTCTTCTTTCCAATTGGATTCTCGTTGTGGCCTGCTGCATTTTTATGCTAATCTTTGAGCCAACATCCACCAGAGAAACGAACAAAATGCAGTTTTGACTTAGTATTTTTTTCTGATTACAGCTGTGCCAACGTGTATGCTTCATGATAATGTACCGTGGGATGGCTTCCTCTCCTCAGAAAGAAGGCAATGTGAGCAGTTTAAAAAGCACATCCTTAAATCCTCCCCTGTCTCCGTCTGTGGCACTGAACAATTTGGTTGCCAGGCAACATTAGGAAGGAGTTTTCAATTAAGACATTTTCGGCGAGTTGGAATGTACTGTCGCCGAGCCCTCACCATCCTCACTTGAACTGCATAGCGTCTTTGAGTTTTTAGAAAAGCGCTATATAAGATTATTATTATTATTATTATTATTATTATTATTATTATTATTATTATTATTTATTATAGGCTCTGTCGCATGTATGAATGTTACAAGCAAAAAACCATCAGCTGGGTTAACAAAAACTAACATTTATGTTATCCAAGTTTATTTAATCTTTCTTTCATTTAGGTAACACTTTAATGTACTAATGCAATTGACATTCAAGGTGGTACACTATCTCTTATGTTTTGGCGAATAGTAATGACGCAGGCGCTATTTTCTCTCATCACTTTTCTCCTTCTGAGCACGGAAACAATTATCCAAAATGTATTCTTATTATTATAATTAGGAAACATAATTACAGCTTTTAGGCTCATCATACATCATGATCCTCATTAAATGAGCTGATCTAAGCTAGCTTGTACTCTCTTACTTGCACATTTTAAACCAGTGTCCCAGTGACAGTTTAGCCGGCAGCAGTATCCTGCAGGATTGCAGCCATTTAGGTCAAGTGATCTTTTTAGCTCATCTCTTATAGACAAGAGTACTTTTCATTTTTGTATTTCTTGCTGTGTATTAAACTCTTAACGCTGAATGCTGAGTGCACCTGTCACAGTCTGAACTTCTGAAATGACAGGTCAAGGGTTGACAAATTGACAGAGTTGCAATGTTTTTGAATGCACCTTATCTTGGTGTTAAAAAAAGTAGTTTAACAAGTACTTTGTGCTGGGATTAAATATGAGAAACCGGGGTCCTGTTTGTGGTAAGACAAGAAACAACAGCGTTTCTTGTCTCTTGTTGCTCCTCTCTCTTTTAAGCAGGAGGCATGTAATATTGAGTTAGCTTTCTAGGAATTTTCCATCAAAATGTCTTCTTTTATTTTTCTATTTTCTGTTCCTGTTGTTAATGACTAACTATTCACAATGTTATTTCCAAGTGATCCCCTTGGAGTTAACTGTAGGTGTTTCTTGAACAAAAATAGGAAGCTGCAAGCTAAATGAAGAAAGCCTATTCTCTCGACAGTTGCAGTCTACCTCTTTATTCACACATCTGAAAATGGAAGTACTTGATATTTACTTTTGAGGAGAATCTATATCCTCCTGTTATTGGCTTCCATGATTCAACTCAATTTGATTAAACCATACATGAAGAGATCTTTGAATAAAAGCCAAGCAGAGGAAAAGAGCACTTCTTACAGAAAAGTGACGGGTGAAGAAGTTTCAAGATTTTTGGGGCTAAGCTAGATGTCATGTAGGGAACGACTCAGATCATCATTGACTTAGTGCATCCCTCCAGGTGTCATAGTTCAGGTTTGCTCCATCTCACTGAAGGATTAGTGTCTGAAATCCAGTGGAGCCTGTAGATTTCTCCTGGTCAGGACATCACTGGCTCAGAGCTGAAGTCCTTTAATTGCCTGTCCAGGAGGGCGAGGGCAAAGCTTAATCCACCTGAAGAACTGAGGGGACGCTTCATGCCGCACAAAGGCCACTGTGTCACGCTGATACCCTGCGGTCAGATATAGCTATAAATTGAATAATATCCAAAGAGTGAAGATAGATAATGTGGAAAAAATGATGCAAAAGAAGAAGAGAAGTAATAAAAACATGTATATAGTATGTTTGTTCATTTATAAACCCTTTATATTCTCTATTCATAAGAGAAAAAAGGCACAGAAAGAGTAAGGGGCTTTTAGCTGAGGAGAAATGAGGTGTTTTGTAATGCTGCATTGCTGTGGCTTTATTCATTGAGATGGTCACAGCACACCTCGGTAATGATCACATGAATTAGAGCTTAATAAATGACAGTGGTGCCGGTGTAGTAGGTGCTGAAGACGCACTTTGCACTGTGGGAGAAGGACTTGATTATTGGTGTTGGAATAAGATTTTTAGGGATCAGCTTGTTCTGTTGTTTCTGTTGCTTCTACTGTCAGTACCAGTATGTGAGGCGGTTTTTCCTATTTAATGGCAAATCAAAGGAATGTCTCTTGTTTCCATCACTTTCTCTGCTTCTCTGTCCCACTGGTTTATAACTTTTCTTTGTGAATTCGTAGGATTCTGTTTGATTTAAATATAGAAATAATATTTAGCATTTCCTCATAAAAATGCCTAAAATGGAGTAGAACTGCTTTTATATTATGTCGAGTTGTGTACTAGTTGTTTTAACCCAACAGTTTTCAAACCCAGAGCAATACCTAGTTTTCTTCAAGGTTATTTTTTTTTAAATTAACATCCAGCTTCATTATTTCTATTGTGATAATGCTGATTCCCCTTTGCACATGCGTTAGTGTTGCTACTGTCTGCCATAATGTGTCAGGATTTGATGTTTTATCCAGGTTATGATACACTTTTATAGATCTTGGTTGTTTTGTTGAAGCTGTCTTATATCATGGTATTGGCGTGCAGTTCAAACTGTATTTTAGTTGGAAACCTCTGCAGGCAATAGCTGGTTATTATGCAGAAACACACAGCCTACAACCCCCCCTAACCCTTACACACACACACGACCACACACTAACTAATGATGAGCAATAGCGCCGGCGCCCCCAGGGTGTTACACCTCTATGTGACCCCTGTATGAAAAATCACCTCCCACCACCCTTAGCCCTGAATGAATGGATATAATCAGGACACTCACCCATTCACTCTCCTCAGGAAAATATCCAGTTATTCTCTGTCAGTCCCTTCTCCCCTCATCTCTCTCTTTTTACCTAGCCTCTATCCCCCTACCCCAAACTGGATGTTTTTCTCTCTTCTCTGCATCTTTTATCAGAGATTTCTCTTTAACTGTATGCTCTCTCTCCCTCCCTCCCTGCTATTATTTTCTCATCTGCTCACATAATATCCACCTCTTCTCTGCTGATATTTAAATATCTGAATTCTCCCCCACAATCCTGTGAAAGCTTTCTTCCTTCGCTGCAGCAATTTCAATGTTTTTCGTCAATTTCTTCCTCGCAAGCACTTTCTTTTGTCTACAATACTACTAAGTGAAATTATCTACCTGGATTATTAACTGTAGTCTTGGGTAACTCGCTCTTGAGTGCCTTTATTTGAGGAATATACCTCCATAAAATAAAAAGCTTCTTGCTACAACAAAGTCATGTGGCGTATCGTTTAAAGGTTGAATATTTTTAAGAAAGGAATGTGATTCAGACGTATATGGGATGCGAGAAAGGGTCCAGCCATCTTTCCGTAATGAATGAGGTCCAAGCTCTGTTTGTTGACTGTAGTAATGTCACTGTGTATTTCCTATTTTCCTTACAAGCAGGTTACCAAGTAACAGAAGTCATGACCTTTGTGTCAGGTGTAGCGAGGAACAAATGACCTTCAAATGCTGAAGCACTTGTTTTGAGCTGCTGCACATTCGAGAAACACCTCATACATATTCAGCGCCCACTTGGCTGCCTACACACACACACAAACAAACAGTGTTAAAGTGAAACAAAGCTCTGCTGGTATTGTATGTTCCTTGACAGAGATGCTTTCAGGTTTGGTCGTCCAGGGGTGGAGTGCTACTGTCAACACGAGAGTGGAGCAGCCGTCATCCAGCTACAGTTTCTCATCAATGAGGTACACAAATATGAG
Organism: Dissostichus eleginoides; assembly: GCA_031216635.1. Lineage (NCBI taxonomy): Eukaryota > Metazoa > Chordata > Actinopteri > Perciformes > Nototheniidae > Dissostichus > Dissostichus eleginoides. The sequence continues at coordinate 18,087,880 of CM062281.1, read as the reverse complement.
GGAAAAATGTTGGATTAAATAAAAAGTGAATTACTTGACTGGGGCATCTCAAGTCACTTGTACTGTAAGCCCTGCCCTCTCTCTCAAAGCCAATGACAGGTGATATTAGCATTGCTGGCTAATGATCCTCAATCAGGAGTACTTTAGTGTTTAAAGTTTTGAGTATTATTAATTATTAAAAGTTGGCACCAAATGGCTAGTCAACCCTCTTCTTTAGTCTTGTTAACGTTTCTTTTGATGTGAACAGGAATGTTTGCTCAGTTTAAAACAGTGTTTAAATGGTGAATTTTTTTTTGTTGAAACAACACGTCTATTTATCTTTGACAAACACAATGAAAATAGATACTAAATAAAATAACTTGAGTCTCACCAGGTAAAACTATAACGAATCCATCTTATATAATCATATGTATTTACAGTGTGTGGGTTCTTTTGATTCGTCTACTGTTTTTAATTGAATGCATTGTTCAATAATATTTTCTGTTACGAAATAACTGCCAAATAACATTCCCTTCCACAGCAATATCAGACATTTCAGTTAATTCTCACCAGAGAAACGTTCTCTTTTGAAAGATCTTGCATTGAAATTATGACTTCAGATGTTTGTGTTTGTCCTCTTTTATAATCACAGATGTGACTCAACCCACGTTCACCCAACTCTAAATATTGAAATATGCAGTCAAGTCAATATGTTATGTCAAGCATCAAACCTAGAGGCCACAGGGAAACTTCATAAGCATTTTGTAAAGTGTAAATTGACAGGAAAACATGCTATCAGTATTTAATACCTGCAGCACTTTCTGATTCATATGGCATGTTTGATTTGCTTCATATTAATGAAAAGTGTGTGTGTGTGTGTGTGACTGACTGTGACTCAGCAGTTTAAAACAGAGATGGAGACAATTTTAAGTGCTTCCTTCATGCGCACATAGACTTATATACATCTGATGAATCATCGTGGTGACCTGTTAGACAGCCGCCTGATTTAAATTCAGTTTCCAGGGAATGCAGTCTGACTCCTGCATGTAATGCTCAAAGAGAGCATGTGGTATGCTTATTGTAGTCTCCACAGTTATTACCTACATGTGTTTCAACAATGTTACCTATCCTAAAATTCCAAATGAAATCCCCTTTTCTTTTCTGACAGGGAGCGCTGGTGAGTGCTCTGGCTGACGACAGTGTTCACCTGTGGAACCTGAGGCAGAAGAGACCTGCCATCCTCCACTCACTCAAGTTCAGCAAAGAGAGGTAAGAGGGGCACACGAAACGGCAAATGACGAAAAAAAGACCTTCTGCTAAGTCGATGTGTCTTGCCACAACTCTCTTTTTCTACTCGATTAGGCCCTCACACTCACTGTGGTGCAACATTTACTGTGTATTTCTGAGCAGGGGCCAGTGTCACAGTTTGCTGCCTGTGTGAACTGTTAATTTTCGCCGACTGTCATGCTGTATGCAAACAGACGGCATTTTGTTTGGCAACTGTGTCTGTTCGCCTGCAAAACTGTGCGCAGGGCAAAGGAGGTGACGGAAAAGCTCTCCCCCTCTCTCTCACTCTCTCTCTGTTGGTCTCTTCTTAACACGCTTTATTTGGTCACTTACTCTCCTCTGAGGCTTATCCATCACTGGGGCACAGGTGTGAACATACCCAAACACCAGAAGGTTTACACCAGCAGGTTGTTACACACACACACACCAACAAACAAACAAACAGAGACATGCACACACAACACACACACAATAGGGGCAAAAAAAAGCAATTCATTTACACACGCACTCTGCGATGGTTTGATAAGCCTTATGACAGATACAGCTTACATTCATCAGAAAAGATCGTATAACCATATGACATAAAAGCAAGTTACCTAATTGGAGTACAAAACTTTGGATAAATCTCACACCAATCCTTTGTGTTTATAATGTCATGTTACCATCTCAACTATCGAAAAAGTTTAAAGTGGTCACACAGTTGGCACCATTTTCAAAATTCTCCTTGGTTCGACATCCAGGACATTTAATATCCAAGAACTGTTATTTGGCTGACGAGCAATTAAGTTTCCCTTGCAAATAAGTTCTGAGATACGAGACGAGTAAAGTGCAGAATCACCTCAAGGAAGTTGCTGTCCCCTGTCCCCTCCACTCACAGATGCAGCATTTACCCATCAGAGCCAATCATATCATTGGCTAGTGATGTGTTGCAGTGAGTAGTGGTGAAATGGTTAAACGTCAAAGCCGATGATCTGTGACGGCGCTGATGTGATGGACAGGCGGCCGGCAGCAGCTTTAAGGGCGGGTTGTGTTCTTGCGGAGGCGCTTGACCGCCTCCTGACATTTAGTAAGCACCGTCGTCCAACGCAACGACCTCGAGCCACGGCGTCGGAAAGGAGCAGAGACACTGCATCGCAAGAGACGTCAGGATGGGGAGGAGAAGCTGCAAAGTCAAATGAGACATTTGGAAGAGGAAAAATAGAAAGTTAACTAAAGCAGTGGGAAGAAGTAGAAGTAGAGTAATGGAAGCAACACACGCAGGACCTCCCACATCCCACTCCTTGTCCTCATGCCATTAACATTTCAAGAAGACAAATGCTGGCTTACAATCTGCATCCATACATAATGTGCGTGATATGGATAAGACCACAAAATGCAAATACATTCCTTATGAGCAAGACAGTCTAACTGGCTGATGAGTGCATTACACATCAGGCCGCTTCTCTGCACCTCAGAAACTGTAATTGGTTTATTAGACAGGCTTGTTTCAGATTGAATCGTCACCCACTGCACTCTATCCCATCTCCCACTTTTGACCTTTGCTCCTTTGTTTTTTTACCCTTGTTGACTGTTTGTTCAAAGCTTGATTTTAGCTTGTCAGGGTGTAGAGGACAGGGCAGCCATTTTCTGGTCAACAAAAGGACAGTCATCCAACCAGAAATGCCATGACAGCCTCCTAACAAGGTGCGAAACAAGAAAGAAAAGTATAACTTGTTATTTTGCAGAGAGAGATGGACTAATAGTCTCCTTTAGCATGAGAGTAATATCAATTTAACACTCTACTCTCAGCAGGAAGGAATTTATTTTAAAAATGTTGTAGTAGTCAGTGTATGGATACATGTTGTTGGGAGGCGTTCACTTTAGCAACAACATTGTTTTTCATGCCTGCTAGCATAAACAGTTTAACCGTGAGAACAGTATGGCTCAAGTCAATTAAGGCTAACAAGGATAAAATGATTATATGTGGTTCACTGCTGATCTAAATATCTAAAGGCAGTGAGTTTTCTTCCCACTAAATCCTTTTTTCACACGTTTATTTTCTACCATATCACCCTTTAAAATCTCTAAGCTTCCCATCACCTGAGGAACCAATTCCAACATTCCATCAGATCCTTTTTCTTCCACCTTTCTTCCTTCTTTTCCCCCTTCCTTCCCCTGATCAGAATTTGTGTTGATGGGGAAAGCAGTGTTGCAGAAAGCCCTCCGGCGTCAGCATCTATTCACATCATATCACAGGCACTAGAAGAGAGGAGAGAAGGGAGGAGAGGAGGAGTTGAGACAGACTGGGCCTCAGCCAGAGAGCAGTGAGTCAGTCTGTGGGCTGGAGTGTGGGGATGGAGGGAGCGCAAACGAAATCCTGCCGAGTCATTCTGGCGTTGGATGCTCTCGTCACCTCGTGGCCTTGCAGGAATGCACTGCAGATGTGGAAGCTATTCTAATGCAGGATGATAGATGGGAGATAATAAGAGGGGGGAGCCAGGGTCACCACACACACATAAATGAAAGCTGATTTGTCGACATTCATAGTGCTTTGGTGGTGAATGTAGCGACTTTGAATTCCTTTTAAAGGTCACCTATTATGCAAAATCCACTTTTTCATGTCTTTTATACATAAACATGTGTCCCCTCTGTGTAAAGAGATTCTGAAAGTTTCAGGAAAAAAGATTTGCTCACTTTTTGTCCTGATCCATCTATATAAAAACCCGTCTGAAAATGAGCTGATCAGATTTTGGCCACTTTATGATGTCATAACGATTTTTTGGGCTCGTTTAACCATTAGCCAATAACCAACCAAGGTAACACCCGCCCACCTTATCACCTGAATCTCCTCCTAGAGCACCATTGTGTTCTTTTTAGACCCCATTTACAAGGGAGCGCAAACAAACGGACCGAATTCGTTATCAAAAAAGCTCATTTAACGTGTCCGTTCACACAAGACCACTGGAAACGCTGTAGTACATATGCCGGGCCTGTAAGTGGCACTGTACTTCTGCCACCAAAAGCAGCGAAGAAGACCCCCGAGCATGGTTGCCATGGTTGCCCTTCTGTTTATGCCCCGCGGTAGATTTAGCAACATGTAGTTCATGTAATTCTCCATGTCCACTTGTTGCTGATGGTTGTGGTAGAGGGGCTGTAGATTTTGCACTAACATCTGTAGCATGGTCAGTAGCAGTAGCTACTGACAGTAGCTACTGACCATGCTACAGCAGTGAGCAGCAGAGGTGGGGAGAGGCGGGGCTATGGCTTCATCGTTATCAGGAAATGATCTATAGGGCGTACACACTGAGCCGCTTGGCCCCCCAGAGCGTTCCGTTTGCAGATCTCTCCACCTTGGGACCCGCTATCGTTTGCGGGGTCCGTTTCCGCGGTTCCGTTACGGCCTCGTGTGAACGAACGGGCTATACGCGAGAGAAAAGTAGCAGATACAACCGTTTCGTTCTCGTGTAAACACCGCTTAACCAAATATCTTGCAGAGGGGCGTGGGGAGTTGCTCCTTATTTTCATCTAAAGTAACAGACACAGAATCAGCACTTTTGAAACAGGGCTGAAACAGAGGGATTTATGGGATGCTGCATTGGGTGATCTGTTTGGTATTTCGAGCCAAACACTTCCGAGACATGTTTTTTATATATCTGAGACCTATAATAATGAAAAAGAGTATAATAGGAACCTTTAAATAATGTAATTAATAGAGCCAATTAGAGCTGATCTATGTTGCTGCCGGGCAACAAAAGTTCCTCTCCTTTTGTTGCCAACACTATCTTCTCACTGTGCAAAGGTATATTAAGAAGCTGTGAAGGGGAATTAATTCAGCATTGTTTTAATTATGCGGCACTGGCTTGGATTGATTTTCACAGGTGCTTCGTGTGTGTGTTTAGTGTGTGAATGTGTTTTCGAGATGATGCGTGTGTGAACAGTCTGTTATCCGATCATAGTCTTTGTAATTGAAACCCTGTGGGGTAGATTGGGGTCTCTGTCCTCTCAGATTAGAACAGCCATCCGGCCTGTAGTTCTGCAAAATGGATGTTGTATAAGTGTATATCTTGTTTCCATTTTTTATTTATTTACGCTAATTGGAAGTCTCTCCAACATCTTAAGGCTGTTCAACACTTGATCACCTTTTTTTTTTGTTATCTGCTTTGTCATTCACCTAATCAACAATTCCAAACAATGTCTAAATTGTTATCTGTATTCCCGATTATTTTAAAATACCTTTGTTTTCTGACAATATAAGATAACACGAATGACAGATATATAATTGTTTACTATACTGCATGAAAAAAAGTTAAATTACATTTTTTTTTCTCATGTCAGCTTCTTTCTTCTGCCCTTTTTGTGCATAACAGCGTAATTCTTTAATAAATATGTTTGGAGACATTGCAAGTTTGCATGATATTAAAACTCAGTGTTCTATCGTCAATCCTATTACTGCTCTGCTGCAGCAATGACATACTCATTACTGCAACCTAATAATATCATTTTCTTGACACATTATTGTCTAGTCAGCCCTTTAGCAGCTAGTGGTCAGTGCTTTGCTCAAGGGCAGTTTAATAAAAAGGAAGGGAAAGGATCACTAAATCAAGGCAGTTTAGATTAAAGTGTTGCAGCCGGTGACTTCCTAATGACAGGCCGGCACATATCAGCCCATTTGTAGCGATCGTCTCCTGTGAAAGGGACATCACATAAACCCATGCAATACAAATGATGATTTCCTAAAGTATCCCCCCTTTTCAATTGATCTGCAGTGAACCATGCCGTTATACGTCTAGCCCACAGTGCAGCCTCAGAGCTGTGTGTGGCAGGCGTCTGTCATGTCTAAGGCGATATATCTGGCCCTGAGCCTGAAGCTGGCAGCTGCCTTTGTGTGTCGTGACCACTTGAAGCTTGAGATTTCACCAGGAGACATGTGCATGCACAACAAGTGTGAACACAATGACACCCACATAAGTACACAAACAATTGGGCGGGGGGCAAACACACACCAAAAATGCACACACACACTTCTAAGTGCGAGCAAATTTGTATAATTATGCTTCCTGACACTGCCTCTCGGTTGGCTCCTCTCATTCTGGCTCTCAGAACACTTAATCAATCGGCTCCTATGTGATCACAGACACAGATTAAACATGTATACACCACATACATTTACATACAGTACATATTTAATGACATTAATTAATGTCAGTGGCTGAAGCATGTTCCTGTGCAGATGTACAAAAAAAACTTGTACAGGCACATTCATACAGTGACAAATAGACGTTTATGCAGAGTTTGTTGTTTACAAAATCATAACTGTGACACATGCACACACTCCTACCCTCATATTCATAGATGAGGCACATCTGTTAGTGCAGATGGAAAAGGAGATTTAATCCAGCTGACAGTCTGCTTACTGGATAGGAAGATGCCACAAGTTGTCATGTCAATCTTATTCATTGGTAATGCGTATGTACGAGTGTGCGCATCCCAAAGATCAACTGTCAACCTTATTATGCTCGAGCTCTTTCTTAACCATATCGTCTGCAATGGCAACTACATGTTTGAATCACAATGTCGCCTGGATTAGGTTTTTTATCAACAAACATTTTCATTAAACATATCTGTCAACATATTTTATTTCTTTTTACACCAACATTCACTGCCTTAATGCATAATACAGAATGCATTGACTTTTTTCAATATCTCAGTGCTTTTTAAATCTAGCATCCTGGTTTTCCAAAATCTTAGTGAGTGCAATGCAGACAGCAATTATATTTCCGTCAAAATATATTAAAAGAATTGTGAGTATTAATACAAATATTTTTAGGAGAAAGTATTGCCAGAAAGTGATGTTAGTCAGATGAGACTTAAATAAGCATGCATAGCTGTAATCACTCTCATGTTTGATTTACCCAGACAATATTCCTGTATGTATTTATTTAAATGATGTCACTGTGTTTAAGGGTTGCTTTCTGAATCCCTGTGCACATGGACTGTGAATGAGATGTAGCTCAATGCCTCTTTCCCCCCCAAACATGAATATATTCATGTTTTAATGCAGAGCTTGGGGGAGGAGAGTGTGTGTGTGTGTGTGTGTGTGTGTGTGTGTGTGTGTGTGTGTGTGTGTGTGTGTGTGTGTGTGTGTGTGTGTGTGTGTGTGTGTGTGTGTGTGTGTGTGTGTGTGTGTGTGTGTGTGTGTGTGTGTGTGGTGTGTGTGTGTGTGTGTGTGTGTGTGTGTGTGTGTGTGTGTGTGTGTGTGTGTGTGTGTGTGTGTGTGTGTGTGTGTGTGTGTGTGTGTGTGTGTGTGTGTGTGTGTGTGTTTTGTAGTAAGAGATGCTACAGCCCTGTTGCAACAGTGTGAGACTCCCAGAGATAACAGAGAGGGGGGTGGGGGAGAAAGAGGCTTTTCTGAGCATTATAACACAAAGGAAAAACACTCAAAGTCACTGCAAGGACATGCTTACACAAATCCTTGTTTTGCTGTGTTTTTAAGTGTCATTATATCTATAATCTATCTGGACTATGTTTCCTTTTAACCAGCTCACATCCTTTGAGGGGGAATAGTAATCGCTGCCTTGTTCAATTGCATCATTTTTGTATTCTTTGCAGGAAGAGTCACATTCTTACACTTTACACGTACAAATCACTTGTATTTTTCTCATGTATTTACAAGAGACCAGAGTTTGAGTCGAGCAACCCACATTGTTTTTGTTTTATGTTACTAAAACAGATGATAATGCTCATGGGAAGAATAGTTTTTCCCTTACCCAAACGAGGAGCTTTGTCTTGCCATTAAAATGTAACTATAACAATGTTAATCATGCTCCAATTGCTATGATCTCATATTGTTTGGAAAACACTTTTTTGGGTGGTTCTTTTGTAGTTTGGAATGAGTTAATGGACCATGGAGAAGGGGGGTTATTTAGTTATATATTATTTTCATGAAACTTGTTGTGCTGTGTGATTTAACTAAATATGAGCTTATCTTTCACAAACACAGTGGAAATAAACCAGTGTGTCCTTCCTGCTAGAAATAGCGATAAAGAAAAAAAAAAAAGTCAAAAGAGATGGATACAACTTGGGTGGTGTGTCCCAGCTGATGAGCCGAAGGCGTTGTCTTTTATATCCCGGCCGCTGAAGTCCACAGGTGTTGCTCAAACCACCGTGAAGAATAAAAAGGATCACTGGAGGAGCGGGATGACCTTGAAATATTAGCAAGCCAGATTACCGAGGTGTTACATTATTATTCCTCAGACGGATTGGAGGTTGAATTTAAGGATGGATGAAAGAACAAAATGATGAAAAAGGGATGAGAAGGGAAGGGTTTCTAACCTTTCATTAAACTTAACTCTGATGGATGGATGAAAAGAAAAGAATGTGGGAGCGATGATGAAAAATGGAGAACTACAGTATGGGTGTCTTTCTCATGTTTCCTGTACGTCTGGAGAGGGTGGCTGATTGAATGTCTCAAAAATCCCTTTGATTAGTCACTCTCATCTCAACTGCTTTGACCTGAAAGACTGGTAAATAATCCTCCCAAAGTTTAGCATAATTTTTCTCCAGGTATAATAGGACGTCCAGTGTTTCGGTGAAGTTTCTGCTTTGTGCCTGTTACTGTTTTTCTTACCCACTTCTTATTCTTCTTCTTTTTTCAGAATAACTTTCTGCCACCTGCCCTTCCAGAGTAAATGGTTGTACATCGGCACAGAACGGGGGAACATCCACCTCGTCAACGTGGAGTCCTTTATGCTCTCAGGCTACGTCATCATGTGGAACAAAGCCATTGAACTGTGAGTGTTACTGCCCACGAGTCACCCTCTAATGCTGCCTCCCACTCCTCATGCCCTCAAACTTCCTTGCCTTTACTCTCTTCTTCTTCTTCCTCCTCCTCTTCAAACACTGCACAATTTAACAAGCTCCAGTACAGGTTTTTTGGCCATATGGATGGGGTTTCCATCCAGGGTGAATGGCTGATATGCAGATCAATGTTTGATCTCTGTGGGAATCAAACTGATATTGCAAGCACTGCAACATTGATTCAAGGGTTTATTGACTCACCTTGCAGCACTCAAGTAATGCTGTCTTAAGAGCATTTTACCTTTCAAAAGGTTATTGTTCTTAAATGTAATGAGATGAGAAACAATCACTAGTAATCTACTGAGGCACAGTATCAGACTCCAGGTAGTGAGCGACCTGTCTCTTTACTGTTTCAATGATATGTCAGTTTGACAGGCTCCATTTTGCTTCCCTGCTGTAGAGACTTAAATTATTCACTGGAGCGTTTTGCTTCACGCTTTTCCCCCTCATCCCCTTCTGTGCGCGTGTGAGAGGACAGAGGGGAAAAGAGGAAGGAAGGAAGGAGGGGGTGGAACAGGTGTCTGCCGAGATCAGTGTATGGTACACACAGACGTCTCGTCTCGTCGACAGGGCTGCAGGGAAGAAAATGCGAGAGTGAGTGGTGGGAGAGAGGAGAGGAGCGGGAGGGGAGGGGAGGGGGGGAGGGGGGGGAGAGAGTATGACAGAGAGGAGGCTTGAGCCGAATGGATGAGACAGGGCTTTCGCCTGAGGGGAAGGACATGCAGAAGGGGAAGAGTGATGGAGAACAGGAATGGAGTGGAGACAGAGGGATAAATGCAGGTAACAGAGGGCAGATCAGGAGTCATGTAGATAAGTGAGGATGGAGAGGCAGAAGGAAAAAGGTTTCCAATTACAGAAAAAAGGGCGGAAGAGGAAGGTATGGGAGAGATAGTGATAAGATAGAGGTTAGATGTGGATGATAAGATAAAGAGGTAGATAAAGGAGTTCTTCCTAACCTAGCTTTTCTTTGCTTCACTTTTACAGTACACCCTTTACTGCTGTTCATCTTGCTTCACCTGGACGTCAGATATTCCCTTGGCTATTAACACATACATCCTCAACATGTGACTTCTGTTCCCAAGCTGCCTTGTTGGTCATGAAAAAGTCATTTTTTCTATCAAAAAGTTAATGTATCTCTGGAATGAAAGAGTAAATAAGTGGATATGTGTATGTGCTGCCATGTACAGCACATGATGACAAATCTAATCAAAAATGGACAAATAAATAAATCATGTTACTTACATTTAGAGTTAATCAAGTGACCTTTCAGTTGTTATTTAAAAATGACATTGCAATTTTAATAACAATTCCTTTCTGACCACATCAAACATAGCCTCTGGCAGGAGGTTGATATGAGTCCTTTCCAAATGGCTTGAGTTTATAGAATTATTAATATAACCTTATGCCACTCTTACATAAAACAAAAGGTCACACAGCTTGTGAGTCGAACTTTAAATGTTCTCAATGCTCCTTCCTCCATATCACATACTGCACAAGCAATGTATATGACAGTCACTTCTTTAATGCCTGTATTGCTAGTCCATAATAACAATATAATAGTTTATTGAAATATCCTTATACATTCAAGCTGCTAGAATAAAGGTATTCTGATTCTAACAGTTTATTGACCGCTAAATAAAAAGTAAATGACAACAAGGGAAAGCCCATTTTTGTGCATTCCTTTGTGAAATAAATCCTTGATAAATAAAAAATATTTAGCTGTGACACATCAAATCATCCCACTTACATTTCTGCCGTGCAACAGCTTTGATAAACCACAACAATCGAAGTTGTGTTGTTTCCATCCAAACGATAGCTCTTTCCACATCTTTTGGTTCACATCTCAATCTCTCTCACAGCCATTCTGTTGGGTTCCACGTCTTGAAGATGGCGGCAGTGCCAGGAATCGATTCTGGGATTTGTTACCGGCGCTCTCGGTTTGCATATCTGTTTGAGCGCACAAGTGTGTGTCTGTGGTTTGCTTTGATACAGATCAGAGAGGTGTGAGGGGATTCTCTTGTTCTCTTGCGTTGGGTATCTCTGCCAGCTGTGGGCTTGGTAGGGTTGTAGTCCAGATACAAAAGCTATTGTGCTCTCCTATAATTTTCTTCTGATGTTGCCATCCGAAGAAGGAAGCACCTAATCTAAATTAACTGCAGTTAGTGCTTTTACGTTAAATTGGAAGATATAAAATTAATACAAAAATTGCAGACCTGATATTGAAATTAGATCATAATTTAGTCTCGTTAGCTGAGCACTACTGTGTTCATCAGTAATACTTTTAAGTATCACATATAGAACTATTGAAGCATTTATTAAATACCTAATGTTAAGCCCTGATGCTACATCTCTGTTCAACTACGATTGCTGTCATGAGTCTAGGATATTTATCAATGTTTTACCTCTGGCACACTTACATTGAGCTGAGACTGAAATTATGATTAATGAACACTGTTCCCGTTAAATACATAAATACATAAGTGTGTACCAGGGTCATCCTCCCTTGGGCCTTGCCATTTGGAGACGAGCAGCAGTAGTTGTGCCAGTGGCCCCAGGCCTGGCCCAGTGCTCTGTGTGTTTGTATGACTCACACCTCTGTGCCCAAGCTACTGTACAGATTATAAAACACACATTTCTTTAAGTGCATAACCAACTGCATGGCACTGCAGTTCATTCAGAGCCACAGGCATTCACCACATTGCCAAAAGGCCACGTGTGAATGTGTTTTTTTCAAATGCTGCATAATTTAATGTATGTTCTGTGTAAGCAAGAATGTTATATTTGTATATTTGTACCTGGCAGCGTCTGTCTGTGTGTGTTTGATTTGATTCAACTAGATGTTTGCTGGGTACAGAGAGCCGGGGAGAAGCAGGACAGGAGTGGTAAAATGTTAACACATTATATGACACATAGTTCACGTGAACGTGTTGGCCTCAGGCCTCTTCTGTCCTCTTTTATTTCTTCCCACTCTCGACCCCCGAGCTACAGTAATTACTTGTTTGAATTTTTCATGCTTCTTCTACGTATGTTCCTGTGTTCTGTGTTTTCATGCATATGTGAGGTCCTCAGCTGTTACAGCACTGCACTACGAGGAAGCACAACAGCCCCTTCTATCCCCAAAGCTACAGGGTCTCCAGGACCCCCGGCTGCCGGTGTCGTCCTGGTGTAGTGACCTTTTCTGGGGGACACACCCTTCCAACTCCCATGCACTAAGGGGTTAAAATTAAGCAATCTTCATTTTGAAGGTGCCTTTTAAAATGTCTTTTAATTTTTCTTTTAATATAGTTTAATACAAAACTAAGCCTATATAAGCTTGCTTTATATATCAAGTTTATGGGTGTTTTTTTAGGTAAATAAATCAAACATTTCTACATTTTAGGACATAAGTATTATTTTCTTTTCCTGCCCAGAGATAGGTTTTAGGATCAATACCAATCTTCTATATTTCCCCTACATAGGTACAGCCAGGATACATTAAGCTTATTTTGGATTAGCATATAGTCAGGAAGCAGCAGAAAACAGCCAGCCTGTCTCTGTCCAATGGTGAAAAAATCTGCCGAGCAGCACCTTTTGAATCTCACTATTTAGTATTTAGTACTATTTAGTTATTACTTTTTCGTTTTAATCCACACAAAGAAACAACATTTTGCGTATTTAAAGAGGGTTATGCATTAAACTTTGGGATTTGGGTGAGATACTGTATGATAGGGGAAGGCTAGGTGTTCCCCCCTTAATGCTAAATTAATCAGCTGCTACTGTAGCTGTAGTTTCATATTCAACTGACAGATAAGTGAATAAGCCTACTTCATAAATGATTGAACAATTATTTATACCGGACTTAAGGGTAGTTTCTGTTGCGCTCGCTGTCTGTTAGTAAGCTTTTAATCAGGAGCTAACATGTTTGTGTCACGCGTGAGCTGACAATGGATGCTTGTCTTTGTCAGTTTCAGATTTAGTATTTTTAATTAATGTACGGAAAACCTGTGCATGTTCTCACTGAGGCTGGGAGGATCAGTCGAGCTGGGGCAGCACTTTTATCTTGAACATGGTTTTATTCCAGAAGGGCCATACATAGAACTTATTTATGACTACTAGGAATCTAAAAGAAGGCGGCACTTAACCAAGACCGTTTCCATAATAAAAAACAAATAATGTGTGTATCCCACCCCTGATTTGAATCCATTCCAAAATGTAATGGGTTCTTCCTTGGTCTACTGTAGCCTTCCAGCGAGCTTCAAACAGACAAAGGAACCACCAAATACCCCCAAAATGAACTGCATGCATTAAAACACAAACAGACACGTTCACAGTCCCCAGTTCCAAGGTGACTTGAGGCCACATACGGTAGGGACGTGCTGCACACTGGCTGTTCAAGTCATGTCGCGGCGGAGACACGTCATGGTGACTTCGCTCTGCTGCCTCACAGTGTCGCCCGCAGTGACACCAGATGTTCAGGATTTCACTCAGCGTGTGTTTGTTTATATAGTTAAGCCTTTGAAAAGGTATGCTGAAGAAATATTGGTGTTTTTAATCATACATGCATTCAGAAATCGTTTTTGAAAGTTGAAATTTAGTTTTTTATTGTGTCTGTGTGTGAGTGTGTTTTTGGTCTGCCTGCACTGAAGAGATGTTGTCGAATTCAGGAGTTAACCTTCCTATTGCTAACAATTCCCCCCTGCGTCATTCACACACCCACAGATATTTGCTTTACTGTGCGTGTGTGGACATTCAGTTTTGTGTGTGTGCTTGCAACGTAATGGACCATTTTCTTTAATGAACTACTGAAGGCATCACTGGGTGGGATGAATATTTGATATTCAAAGAAGGATTCGGTGCAATAAAGGTTTATAACAGATGACTTTTTAGAAGGGAAGGTGCCAAGGGGGCAAACATTTTCAAGGTTTCCTGACGTACCGAACAAGCGTCATATTTGCCATGAGGCATTTAAAGGTGTGTGTGTGTGTGTGTGTGTCTGGCATGGGAGACATGAAAGTCTGTAGCTGAAAGAGACTATGATGTGATACCCATAACTGTGAATGATGCTATATGGATGCTCACAGTCTAACAATAACGCATAGAAACACATATTGTGATATGCAGGCACACTAAAGAATCTATCTGTATGAAAGTGCACTTACTATCAGAGACCCACATACACACATTCTCACATGTTCCTTTTTTAACTCTGTATGCAAAACGCAGAGTCATTAGCAGTATGCAGGCAGAGATGTGTGCTTACAGGAGCGTGTTGAAGTAGTCGCCAGGCTGTGTGTGTGTGTGTGTGTGTGTGTGTGCCTGTGTTTGTGTGGGCGGGTTTGTGGCAGGGTACGGATGATTTTTAGGAGCATGTCTGCGCTCTGCCCATCCTGCCTCTGTTGCCATGGTGATTCCTTCATCTCCAAACCTGAACATGTATTTGTGGACTTTGTGAATGTGTCGGTGTCACATTTGTTTACTGTATGACAACAGGTTTTAACAAAACAGATTTGTTACGGCGGAGTCTCACAGGGGAAGATGGAGAACAAGGCGCATAAAATCCTGAAACGAGAGGAGATAAACCGCGTGGGACAGGCGGGCGAAGCTTTTATACAAGTTGCATTTTGTAATTCAGCGAGAGGGTAATTGTTTGTTATGGATGTAGGTTTTTCTAATGGGGTGGATGTTAAGATGTGTCTTAATTGTGCCGACATGAAACCTGAAAATGTGTGTGTGTGTGAGTACTTGTGCGAGCTGCTGTGGACGACGGCTGTTAGCTGAGAGACAGGCAGTGAAGGGGGATTAGATAAATCAACAGCTCCAGCTGCAGCAGAGCTTAGGTAATAAGGCTCTGGCACAAACAGGCTAAATATAGAGACAACTGACTGACTGCCTGCCTGCCCACTAACTGCTACCTTCTAATACACAC
Organism: Dissostichus eleginoides; assembly: GCA_031216635.1. NCBI lineage: Eukaryota > Metazoa > Chordata > Actinopteri > Perciformes > Nototheniidae > Dissostichus > Dissostichus eleginoides. The sequence goes on along the minus strand of CM062281.1, from coordinate 18,072,873 downwards.
ACACACACACACACACACACACACACACACACACACACACACACACACACACACACACACACACACACACACACACACACACCGCTGTAGATGCTTCCCTTCTTTCACCCTGTGCTTGCACTCGTATCGTCATGCTGAGATGCAGGGATAAACCTGAAGCAGAATGAGTAGGATTTGTTAGTTCAGTTTTGTAATCACAACATTTTAAATTGGCCCTACCTACCCACTCAACAACACCACAAGTGTCCGCACCATTACTTCAGTTAAGGGTGCTTGCCAGGAGGTGAAAGATATCCCCAGATTCCCTCTTGTTTTTGAGCGAGCGTTGCAGCTTGGCATTTCGGCAAACACTTCCAGCGGGTCATAAGTCATGTTTCTAAGGGATTTTCTTTTGTATGTGTCTGTACATTTTTTTTTAAGAGGAATCCTTTTGACTGACTGGGTTGACATTAATCTTCTGCGTATGTATTTCAATTCGAATATATACAGTTTTAATACTTTATCTTATCAGCTGCATGTCTTGCCCTTCACTGTCAGACTTAGAGATGAATAAAAAACTCTGGGCCCTTTGTGTATTACTTACATTTGGTTGCAGCTCATCCTTTTCTTCTCCTTTTCAGGCATCCCTGCCCTTGCTCCGTGTAACTGTGGTTATGTTTCAGGCGCTAACAGTCACTCTTTTTCAGCTGTGACCTTCTCTGGCGCTCTGCAGTCCACATCATCTCTTTGAGGCAGGGAAGGTTGGGTAAATTCTGCAGCCACGTGGCGCACAGCGAGAGGAGATTTTGACATAAGGCTGTCTGGAGGGTAAAGCACAGACAGGAGGAGGAGAGGAGGGGGCCGCCGAGCATTTTGTGCTGCCTCTGTTGACATGCAAATGGTCACACACACACACAGCAATGCACCCACACACACATACACAGCCATTGGGGACGGTCTGGCCTGACAGAGACATCCATCACAACCTTAAGTGAGCTTATGTCTTTGAACAGCCTTTTAGAGCCTCGGAGTGATTGGCAGCTCTCTCCTCCCCGGCGGACTTCCTCCAAGGTTCAAAGACACTTTTGACTCTTCCAACCTTAACCCTCTCAATACTTTACCATGTGATGTAGGTGCACTAAGGTCGTAGGTTTTATTCTAGTGATGGTGGGAAAAAATATTAAGTATGGGGGTCCTTGAAGTCCTCCCTCAGGATGTTTTGGCCATCAAACCCTTCATTCGCTGCATTCTGGTCGTTTTTATACATTCATTTGTGGTGGAAATGTCCTAATTTATGTTAAAGGACACACAAGCTGTAGTGGCCTGGGGTTATTCAAAATATATATTGGAATACAATGCAGTAAGGCTCTCAAATATTTCTTCTTCTGTAGATACTCTGTTCTCAGCTGAGTTAATACGGATATGGACATGACTTCCACATACAGTATTGTATCAATGTTCTGTGAGAAGCTAGAATTATGTGAGAAAAAAGTGATATTGCACGAAAAAAGTTTTTGTAATGAGTATAAATTCAAATTTCAAGAGCGGTTAACAGTTTGTGTTCCAACATTGATTAGAAATGTACAGACAATAGTTGTTACAATTTAATTTTTCGATCAAAATATTGTTATGGAGGATTCAGTTGGTGCTGGACATGTCCCTACCAATGTACCATATCCACCAAATTCTACTCTATTAATGTGAACTATATGTTTATGCATAAACAAATGTGTCTCTTTTTTGTCTCTCATAAGGTCAACCAAGGCTCACCCTGGACCAGTTGTGCACATAAGCGACAACCCCATGGATGAGGGAAAGGTAAAGGACATCCCTTTTTGTCAACACACATGCAAAAGTGTAAATGAATGCAAATAATGACTGTAAAAAATGCTATTTTCCGCCTTTCAAACATGGAGATTTTCCTGCTTTTTTTATGTTTTATATCAAGGTAAATTCAAACCTTTAGGCTTCGGGAGGACAAAAAACAAGACATCACCTTGGACTTAATAAAAGTGTGCTTGAATACAGCCTCATTTAAAAAGACACAAAGTAGAGCTTTGTAGGATAATTCCCATGGCACATTTAAAATAGAGCCTTTTGTGTTCTGTTAATCTGCTTTAGTGACACACATTTGAAATTCTAAGCAAGTCCTAAAAACATAGACTGTATGCTCTAAACAAAAATGTCGTCATCTCATGTGAACCAGGGTGGGCAGGTTCCTTCCTGAGCCACCACAGTCAGCTTACACCTGACTTCCTTTCATGCTGCGGGAGAATGTCAAATGTATTACTCCTCTTTCCGCCCATCATGGGGTCTATTCTACCTCCTCTCTGTCATCTCTCCTACCTATCTCACTGACTGCCTGTCGCTCTTCCTCTCCAGCTTATAATTGGATTTGAGTCTGGGATCGTGGTCATGTGGGATCTGAAATCAAAGAAGGCCGACTCTCGCTACACTTACGATGAGGTAGGCAAATCTACAGATGATTTCCTTTCTTCTCTAACAGCTTTCAGTCATTCCTCTTACTACGGATCTACAGAGTATCTTTTAATACAAAAACTGGGAATTCAATCACATATTCATGAACAAAACTCTGTGTGTGTGTGTGTGTGTGTGTGTGTGTGTGTGTGTGTGTGTGTGTGTGTGTGTGTGTGTGTGTGTGTGTGTGTGTGTGTGTGTGTGTGTGTGTGTGTGTGTGTGTGTGTGTGTGTGTGTGTGTGTGTGTGTGTGTGTGTGTGTGTGTGTGTGTGTGTGTGTGTGTGTGTGTGTCAGAGAGTCTATTTTAGAACAAAAAAAAATGTCTTGATAATCTGTATGAACATGACATATGCACACACATAATGTCTGTGATCTGGTGATGATAGTACAAAAAGAGATTGCTGACTTGGAACATTTTGACTAACTACTTCCTGTTCCATCTCAGTGTAGATAAAGAAGGGGGCTGGCCAGTCTGCACAGGAAATAGCAGCTCTTCCGTGCGGTTAAATAAAGATGCAGTGCGAGAGAGAAGAAGAAAAGGCTTAACAAAGTAATTCCTCAGCAAATGTGTATATCTAAGTCACTTCACAAATGAAAACAACTCTTTGGTTGGTGTTCACTCACAACTGAACATGTTCTTTTTTCACATTAGCAGTGCCTTTTACAAAGAGGTTTATATTGCATGTTTTAACAATGTCATGATTCATACAGTGGAGTGCCCTGTGCTCATTTCTCATGGAGTGGAGTGATTGCGCTTGCATATAAAAAGCAACATTTTGTAAAAGGTCCACCTTTTATAAAGCACTGAGTCATGTGGCTTTATTGGCTTCCCCAGAGGCAATAGTGAGTGTCTATAAATAAAAGACGACACAATAATAAAAAAGAGACACCGTGTCAGAGCTGCTTAGATCCAGCTGGACCGTGTGTCAAACCTAGTGTGTTGTCTGTTATCAGATTACTTTTTATTTGAAAACTTATTTCCACTTTTGTATTGCTGTGGATTGTTTTTATCTCCTATCATTGAGGTGTGGCAGCCTTTGTTTCTTTAATACCAATTTTGGAAAATGTTCCCAATTCCATTTAATCAAATAGTGTCTGCTTATATGACTAAATGTGACTATGACATCGCATTCATAGACTTGTCATTGAGGTTTAAGCAGACGCACACACGCAATCAACATGTTCATGGTCATACAGTGGTGTCCATAGTGCTTAGCAGACTGGCGGTTTAAGATAATGAGATTACTATAACACTCATGTTATTGCTCACCTCATTGGCAGTGCTGTGCTGCTGTAAGCACGCTGAGATAAGAGTCACTCAGGACTACATAGACACAAAAATGAGAGTGGATTTCTATGTTCAATCTGCACGGTTCTCTCTCTCTCTCTCTTTCTCTCGCTGCCTTTGCTCAATCCCCCTCTCCCAGATAAGCTAATATCCCCCCGCTGCTCCTAGGGCATTAGAGTCTCTAGTATTGAATCTCCCAGAAGAGCTCATCTCCGCTCTCCAAACCCCTACGGTTACTCCTCTCCAGAGACCGGGGGTTGAGTGGGCGGTGACTGCTCCTCATTTGACTCGCTGTGATTCACACTGAAGAAGAGAAATAGCCTGCAACACACATTTGTTCTTTTCCTCTCTTTTGGAATGTCTTGGGGTTATTCCCCCGGCTAAAACATCCAAATGGTTATTGGAGTGAGATATATTTAAAGTTTAATGTTGCCCCAGACCAGCCTTTAGGGGCTTTGGAGACAACCCTTGTGTTCTCCAGTGCAGCATCACTAGTGAATTGTGGCTTTGTCAGGGTAAGGGTGGGTGGTATGGAGAAAAATAGGTAATTAATTAATATCTCTTTATCAGTATGTTATAGTATTACCTGATAATTACACCTTTTACACAAGTTATTATACATATTTGATATATAAGGTGTATTACAAAAAAAAATTCTTCACCTATGGTCTGTCTCTGAACTTTTTGTATGAATTTACAACATTTAGTCGGTAAAGATTATGATGTACCTACTTGATTTATCCAATGTTCTTTGTAAAGATAAGAACTCCTGGTTACAACTGAAGGGGCTCAAATGGATGTGATAAGATATGTCTTATCTTGTTGATTGGTGTACTGTACCGTATTTCAGATTCCCTCTTGTTTGTAGTGTTTTGTTCCTATAACTCAACAACTGTATGGTGTGCAAGAGTGTTTTTGATGGAATGGCAATGGTGGTAAATCTTACTTCAAGAGTTATGTGGTGTCTTAATGGTTTGGCATAGAAACATTGGTCTAATTTGAAGATATTAGACTTTTTGCATTGCTTAGCCCATTTCTGCCATTAAATATATATTTAACATCAATCATGAGACGTTGATGTTGCAAGGATCTGTTGCTACAGTTGGAAATGTTCGCAGTCAACATGACTGTGTAAAAACTCTGTATAGCTGCTGCTAACAGTCCTGTAGGGTGAATACCTTTTCACAGCTATTACATCCATTGCAAAATATATTTGTGTGCTCTGTGATTTCATTCAAACACTATTTGCCTAGAAGCTTGATGCCAAGTATCAAAGTTTACGACTGAAATGAAAAAGGAAGCTTTTCCTCTTCTCCTTTTCAACAGCAGACGATGCAGTGATGGTTTCAGACTGCAGATTATGCATGTCTTGAAGAATATTTAATTCTTCTATTGAAAATTGGGTATTTAAACAAATGAAAGGCAGACTCTTGAATTTCAAAGGATAGAGATACATAAAAAAAATCTGAGTAATGTTGTTTTCTAAAATCTTGGCACAACTCTTGAGAACTTTCTCACACAACGTCAGCAAGTGCTCATAAGGGAAATAATGAAATGGTGATGACCGGATAAAGGCAGCTTTTGTTAGTTCTACTTTCGTCAACCTTCAGAATTGTCAGGAAACAGGAACTTAAACCTTGCTCCAAGACAGCAACAACATTTCTGGCAGAGTTCTGGGCAAACGGCAGAGGTGATAAAACTTTTGTTTTTACAAGTGTTCAAAGAGCTGAGAGAGCACAACTTCCACTCGGTGTCTTTCAGTGGATTGTCTATTATTAGCTGTGTATAAGCAGTAAGGGCCAGAGAGCATCCGTCACTCTGACCCGCTCCACTCTGCTCCGTCTGACTCAACACCTCGGTCCCAGTCCGGCCTGATGAATGGCTGACATCACAGCCAGATCCCTTTCGTCTTCCTCCCTTCCCCTCCTGTTTGGCTCCTGGTTGCTTTTTCTCGCCTTACTAAATGCATTTTATTTTTGTATCATAACCTTTTAAAGGCCTATTATTCAAACTCACTTATTTATCCTACAGTCCTCTTATGGAGCACAACTTCCCACCCTTTTAAAAAAAAAAAATGATCAAATCGAAGTCCTGTACATTTCTGTTTTTCTAAATTCCTTTCTTTAATGTTTTCCTTCCTAATAATTTAAGTATTTATTTTCTTTTCAAATAATCTTTTCAGTTTTTCTTGTACTTTGACTGTTTATTGTTTGTGTTTCTTTCTCTTGATCTATTTCTCTCTTAAATCACGGAAAAGGGACCAGCTGTTTTTGCCCAAAAGCGCAGTAACTTTCTTGCAGGGTTAACGTGCACAAATGCAGCTTGGTGTGTCTAAATCTGAGCCCAAATACAAACAGCTTTGGAGTAAAACATTGTCTGAGCCAGACACAATCCTCAAAGCTATTTTTGAAGGCCAACAATAAAACGTTTAAAAAGTACACATTTATTTACATAATCACTAAGCATTAGTACTTGCTTTCAAAGCAACATCCAAAAAATAACAGCTTTTATCTCTGGAGGTATTTGAGTTATTAACATATTTAAACACCAACATTCATTTGATAAGCAACCTTGAATGCTCGTTCACTGAGTTTCAAAACAAGTTGTAAACAAGGCCTTTGCACTTTTTAAAACTGTTGAGGTTGCCGATATAGGACAATAGATTGTCAGAATGAATATCCTGAACTATTCTTTTGATTGACAGCTCAGTGAACTCTATTTGATTTGTCCGCATACAGGAAATCCTTTCCATCTGGTTGTCTGACAAGATAAAAAGCAAATGCTTAATTATTGGCAAACTCTGTCTGACACAAGTCTGGCTTAGTTAAGGACAATTTGAATTCACCTAAAGCCCCTCTACATGTTAATAATATGAATAACTTTACTTCTCATGTTGAAGGGTCGTTTGTCTGGTGCACGATCCATTGAAGGACAGTATATCATTCTCCTTAATAGGATGGTCAGTCTCTGTGGTGCTCTAACTGTCAATTTAACATTACTAATGTTCCTGAAAAGGTGAATCCTTCACACTAGTTTAGATATATTTTCCTAATTCCTAAACAAAATTCCTATCAGAAATAAAGATGTTGAAGAGGTTATTGTGAGATTATGTTTTTTACCACGTCAGTCCCTTGACTGTCCTCTTACTACTTCCCCTATAAGAAGTTAACACTATGTTGAATATTCATAGACTGCTGGTATATATTATAAAGCTGAATAAATATAAACTTGTAACAAATCTATTGGTAGATTAGACTCTCATGTTCTCAGTTTTCTGTGTGTGACGCTTTAAGGCTAAATTGACTTTGTGTCCCAGTGTGACATGGCGCTGGCACAAGCAGTTCTAATTGGGACCGTGATGTGCATATTTATGTGCATATCTATTTTCCTTCACCAATCTTGATTTGTGTGTTGGTTGCCTTGAGTTAGTATGTGTGGCAGTGTGTGTTTCTATGTGTGGGAACACACTTGCTCATGTGTTTGACTCTAATAAGTGTTGACGTAATTCTCTAATCCCCCAAATACCGATCTGTGAAAACTGACCTAATGTAATAAATCATGAAATTAGTCTTTTTAATTGGTACTGTATGATATGATGGGTACCATGTGTTCCAATTACCCTACTCATTTTCCAATTAAGCAAAGTGCATTGTTCCCTATTGGTACTGGCACATGGACAATGCACTGATAGATTTCCAGAACTCAGTCTTTCAAATCATCTCTGAATGGATGTACAGTATGACGGCTTTTTCTCATAAGAAAGTGATACGTTTAAGCAGTTAGCATTTTCTTAAATAACTGCAGATCATATTCTTAAACTGGGCTCCAGTCAACATAAGATTTACCTTAGTTTCAGAGTGTGGGATGTTCAACATTTTACAGAATCTTAAATGTGTTCACACTGCGTTCGGCACACCTGCTGTAACTACATCCACGCCACCTGGCACCGCACACAGTGAATCACTTCTGGCAACAAATCTTTGACAAACTGCATCCGACCTGTCCCTGTCGCTCTGCCGACCAGAACTCACATCCGCCAACAGCTTATTAGATAAGACACCTAAGCTATTACTCATTTTGGAAAAAGGCTCTAATTATTTCTGAGAGAATAATACTCATGCGCAGGAAATCAGTAAACTCCATAACTAAAGAATATAAAAAAATAACTTATTAATGTGTCGTTTGTGCATCTTTTTGTGAGTGGCAGGGAATGAGTCATTAACTGTGTAATGAGATAATGTGAGTTGTGCGTCTATACAGCATGATGTCACAGAACAATGGCTCTGTCTCATCAAGCTCACGGTGACCTGGAGTCTTTTTGAGACTCTGGATAATGAGATCTTTGAAAGTCCTCTAGGTTGTGCTTCCAAAAAACCCCACCTCAGCATCCCATCATTGGTTTCATCTTTGTGAGTTCAAGGTCTGGCCATGCAAGCCTACATGTATGTGATTGATTGAATAGTTGACCAGCAATCAATTGATGGGTTCCAATAACCCTTAAAATATATAAATATGATCTGGGACTGATACAATTACATTTTTTGTGGTTAGCATATCACCGGTGTCACATGACCACCCGCTGACATTGGTTCCCCACACCGCCTCATTTCACTTTTCCTGAAAAACGACTCACAGCACCGTTTATGATAAATGACACACCCAAGGCAAAATGGATATACACCTTAAAAAAAGCAGCTTTCTTTTGAAGAGATTAACTTAACCTGACGGTGTGCTCACATCGGCATTGACAGAGAGGAAATAATTCACGTGAGATGAGCGATGTGAGACAAGGAGAAGAGGAAATCCAGTGGCAAGGTCACACTGAAACAATAAGAGGAGCTTCAGCTTGAATATTAAAGAGTGCAAGGTGCTAAGTATGTACATAAGCATTACCAACAGCACTTTTTAAAGAAAAGGTTATACCTATTACTAACAATCACATCAGAGATTATCTACATGGTGAAAACTCATGTGACAAGTCTCATGAAACTGCTTTGGAAGCTGTTGCGAGCTTCCCGCAGATTTGGTGCACACCATCACATTTATTTAATGTCAAAACGTACGCAGGGTTTAATCATGAGCTATGAAAAGGGCATCAATAAGATGGTGCCCTTTACTGGCACACTTTGGGTATGATGCGTTTGTGTTTTCAATGATTGCTTGTCAGAAGATAAATTGTGGTGAGCCAGGCTTACAAGGGCACCATCTTTATAACTCTTTCCTGTCTTGCTGTATTCTAGTATTTGTAGCTTTTCAATTAATTCATTTGATTCTTTGTTTTATTTTATCTTTCACTTGTAGATATAAGACATTTTATTCATTTCATTTTCTCTTTGTTGTTTTTTAACTTCCTTGCTTACTTCTTATGTACACAATACTGACTGTTTTGATATTCTGGTTTACCCTCTCTTTGATTTTTCTTCTAACAAGAAAGACTCACTCAATGCTTTTATCTTAAATCCATGGCTTCAAATGAGACCAGATGAAGCTGAATGCATCAGAATGTTTCAATCATATTGAAGATTTTTCATTACTGCACTTTGCGTCTTTGTAAAATGGACTTCTTAAAAGATATAACCATGGTTATAAAACCTTGCTCCTGGCATCCCTGAATAAAATGACCAATCCATTTCTGGCTTTTCTTCCCATTCAGCAAATCTTCATATAAAAGCTTCTTCTATATGCATTTATGCCAAAGGAAATGATCTGAAATCCTGGGTCAGACTTTTTTATCTCACTTTCACCATCTGTTGAAGACTATTTAATCCGGTCAGCTGCTTTTAACCCACATATGAATATTGTACTCTGTGCTCTCTAGCTGTGGTAATGTAACAAACTTGTAGCATTAGTGAGATATGAGATGGTTGGCACATGATGCTGAATTTTGCTGAAACACTGACCCCCCCTCTCCACTTTTTGCATGTCGTTTCCTAGGCTATCCACTCAGTTGCCTGGCATCACGAGGGCAAGCAGTTCATTTGCAGTCACTCAGATGGAACTCTGACCATATGGAACATCAGAGGCCAGGGCAAGCCCATACAGACAATCACCCCGCACGGTAAGGAGTGAAAACACACAAAAAAAAACACACACACACACACACACTGCACACAGGCTGTGTCTGAACTCACTCCCTAACATATTCATTTACTACTCCTTATATAATCAGCAAAGCATAGCCGTAGTGCAATATACAGGGAGTGATTCTGACACCCCCAGATGCATGATGGTCTTAGCGCACAATACTCAAACATATTTGAAGTACATTGTTTTATATTAACTTTAATTCATAACCCCACCATCAGTACTTACTGTTATTCATTTCCTTCTTATTTAATTATTTCCTTTTTTCTCTTTAAAAATATGTTTTTGCTGTTTGCAGTTTTCCTATATCTGTTTTTTTTTTTTTGTAAAGCAGGTGCTGTATAATTAAAGTTATTTCATAATAATAATGTGGGCAACATTGCTCAAGTTGTTTCTTTGTACCTGATACGAATACTTCTTGGTGTCAAACTTTATCTAAGACTGGCCATATAAAGACTAACCATTCACTACTTAGCTTATAACATAAAAATGCTCTTAATTCTGTGTTGTCTGATTACTTTGAGGTGTTAGTACAAGTTATACAATACATGATCGCATTGCCTTTAGCTTCCTCTGTCAGTCACATGACCCGCTCTTTACTCATATAAACCCTCCCTACACATGGCTCCCTCATCGTTTCCTCATTTCATTTAGAGGATTATTCTCAGTTCAATTATGGCGTGCCTCTGTTTGCTGCACTTTGTTTCTGCATGTGCATACATTAGTGCCGGTGCTCTGTTTATTTCCTGCAGAAAAGCAAGTCTGCTCTTTTGAAGATGCATTTTAATCCATACTCCGCTGTCTCCCCACACACCTACTCACCCCACAGAGCACTTTGACAACTCACCCAGATGAAGGGCCTGGAAGAACTAGACAGAGTGCCACAAATGGACAGAGAGAGCGTTAGAGTCAGAAAGACGAACAATGAAGGGAATTAAATGAAAGGGAAAACTTCTAACCAGTTGCTCAAGCTGGTTTTGTATGTAGGGGATTGCAGAAAGGATTACACCACACAGGCTTTTTAATTAGTTGTTTCTCCCACTGCTGCATAGTTCGGTATTTAATGGGCAATTATGCAAATTCCTTTGACAGGTTTAAGTAAGGCTTATAAGTCCTTCTTTAATTGTCTTTTTAGATCTCTGTTATTTAGATGCAGTTATTACAAAAGTTATTTATTTTACAGACATGCCTTGTTGGCTCTTTAGTTTTTTTCTCATATTCAGCCCCTTATTTTGCTTTCTGATATTCATAGGTAGGCACACATACCTGTATGATGAATGGGCAAATTTGCCTTCACTCAGACCTCCCTTAAGGTTGGAAAACCCTGATGGCCACGCCCTCTTTGCATGTCCCTGCCCCTGCATTTATCTTTATCCTCTGTGATGAATTGCCTTTTGTTATTGTCTGGCTACTGTTCACTGCTGCTATTTAAGTGCAGCTCTGAACAGCTTCTACAGAGGGGAAAAAAGGAGATGACAGGAGAAACAAGAAGAGAGAAGGTGAAGAGAGATAAACCAAAGTAACTTCTGTTTGTTCTATTTTAGGAAAACAGCCCAAGGACGGGAAGAAGCCAGAGCCTTGTAAACCCATTCTCAAAGTAGAGTACAAAACCACTAGAATTGGGTAAGCTCTCTCTCTCTAACCCCTTACCCTAACCCTGACGAGGAGATATGCAGAATGTATATGTATCACAATCTTCTAATATGAAAAACGTGACATAGAAAACACCACTCATTTGGCACACACTATTTTGGCAGTGTTAAGTCCACTTACTGCAGTGAAAATATCTATTAAATTGTAATTTTTTGTCAAGTTTATTTGTTATATTCTTACTTGGCCTCATCAACAGTATATTGGAGGTATAAAAGATTTACAATATAGACGTGGAAGACCAATCAAAAACTTGTGTTATCTGTTGTCTTTTGTGAATTGCTCATATATAAAAAGCCTGTAAAAGGTTTTACTTACTGTGTGTGTGTGTGTGTGTGTGTGTGTGTGTGTGTGTGTGTGTGTGTGTGTGTGTGTGTGTGTGTGTGTGTGTGTGTGTGTGTGTGTGTGTGTGTGTGTGTGTGTGTGTGTGTGTGTGTGTGTGTGTGTGTGTGTGTATGTTCCAGTGAGCCCTTCATGATCCTGTCTGGTGGTCTCTCCTATGACACGGTGGGCCGGCGGCCATGTTTGACAGTAATGCATGGGAAGAGCACCGCCGTGCTGGAGATGGACTATCCTATCGTAGACTTCCTCACACTGTGTGAGACACCATACGCTAATGGTGAGTTTCTAATTGTGTAACATATTTTATTGTGCATGTCTGAGCATTAAATCTGTTGTCATGTAATCACACACACACAAACACACCATTCTATCTTTTTAATTATGTTGAATTGCTTGCCCCTGTGTTAGTGTTTCTGTAATAAATATGAAATTTCCCAAGGGGATGAATCCTGTTCTAGTTTCATTATCTGACACACGCACGATTATATTTTCATTTCATCTCCTTGTACGCAATCGCCTCATCTAAATACAATTATTATCTTATTTACTGTATTGTGGAGTCAACAACTAAAACAAGTTGGGAAAGGTTCCCATACCATTCAGCTCAACTTCTACTTGTTTTAGACTAGTTTAGTACGTATTAGATCCAGTATTCTGTATGGGGCACGTAAACATATATTTAAGTACAGTTAAAGAGAGGATTAGTTAGTTACGTAATAATAGCGACTTCTCACTAGCAACCTGATGTAACACCCACTGATTTCATCTGGTAATGGACATTAATGGGTCTTTGGATTACACAATGCATATCTGGCTGACAATGTGTATGTGAGCAGCGTTAGTGTAGAGGAGGTGCAACATCCATGATGATCTGGATGCAATGGGAAAGTAATTTGTAGAACAAGTATCTTAACACATAGTAGTGCAGGGCAGGCAGAAAAAGTAGCAGACAGGTATAGAATGCAGACAGACACAAAGACTCAGAGTACAACTAATTTAAAGAAACACTGTTTAAGTCATTCTCAGAAAACAAGATTAGATCTCAAACTTGAAGATTGGTACTTAACATCAGTTATAGCAGGAAGTCTCAGAGTCTTCCTCAGTAGGTTGAGGTTTCCCATAGAAAACTAAGAAAGGCTAATTCATTATGAAGGGATGAGAAATACATATGAGACATATTACTTCACATCCCTTTTTGCAACTTACCCAAAACATATCTTCATCATAGAAAAGCTTTTTTTGATTTGCTGATTGCCTTGTTTGTAATTAGTTAGTATTTTTCAGGTAAATCAGGCATGAAATTGGCCATTATTACAATGAAGGAAGAGGTGCTTCAAATGCCACGTAATAAAAGTGTTATCATTTATAAGGAGAGTTTTCAAGTATTTGGTGCTAAGTACACTGGGGCACATTTATTTAAGGCAAAATACTTTTTTTAAAGAATAAAGTTTCAAAGCCAGGTGCATGACTGATGAAACTGTGCTATTGTCAACCGCCAATTATTAAACAGACAAACTGTACAGTGATCTAAAGAGAATGTGAACCACTTGTAGACCAGCGCTGGGGAAGATACATGAGAAGGACAACGAGAGTTATAGTGAAAACAGTTGTCAAAGTGTTTAAACATTTGTGTACTCTTGAAGGCCCCAGGCATGCTGCTCTAAACAGAAGGAGTAAATCTATAATTTATATTTCAGAATTGTAGCTACTGTCTAAATGTCTGCCATGAAGGCCTGTGCTGTTTTTTCCCAATGAACCGAGATGAAGCTTGAAGGCTGCAGGCGATTTCAGCTTAGATTTTGTCAAGGTGATCCGTAGCAAAGCATTTAACCCTTGCCAAACATAATAGACACAGCTGGGCAAAACTGATGTAAGGAATTATGCTGCATCCTTCCTGTTACACCTGACCTCGATTTATACATTGTTTTTTATGTATTGGAGGATGTGTGTGTCCCCTTTTATTATTACTTGTTACTTTTAGAATGTTTCATTCCACAATGCTGGTTTACAAGTCAGTATTTCAGATTGTACCTTCAAAAAAATCAATATCTTAATGTTAAACGTTGACATTTTGGTGCATTCGTTTTAGCATTTCATTCAAGACAAAGGTTTAAAAACCACTTCAGGAAATAATCATCCCAAGGTTGAATAAAAAAGGAATTCTAATCTAATTCTACCCAAATCAGACAAATATTTAACCAGAGCTTTATTCCCCACAGACATAAATCACATAGATTAATAAATCTGAAGCAGTAAGCGTTCCTGCCCTCACATCTTCAGGGCACAGATATGATAATAACATTTGCCATATAAAGTCTGAGGAATTCTTCCCCTGTGGTTTTGGAGATTTCAGGGGATTTCTCTCTCATGAGTTATGACATTACTACAGTAGAAGTGTGGTGTGATGAATGACTTGTCTCGCTGTTTCGCAGATTTTCAGGAACCTTACGCTGTGGTGGTCCTTCTAGAAAAGGATTTAGTGGTGATCGACCTTGCACAAAATGGGTGAGTCTTACTCTTATTAAACAACTCTTCATTTGTTTCTTAAATGTGGGCTAAAATGTCACAGTTGGCCTATTAATGATCATTATCTTTTTATATATTGCCTTTATATAGCTTACCTTCATGAATCTTATTCTTTAGTATGCAGGCAGCACTGAATGAGATTAATGCACTGATACTAGGCAGACAGACTAATTGAATTAGGAGTGACTTTGTCTGTGCCCTCTCGCTAACAGTTACCCCATATTCGAGAACCCGTATCCTCTGACTATCCATGAGTCTCCTGTGACCTACTGCGAGTACTTTGCCGACTGCCCTGTGGACCTCATACCTGCACTTTACTGCGTCGGCTCGCGGCAGAAACGACAGGGCTACAGCAAAAAGGTAATTTACAGTATAGGGAAGCTCTATTTTTGAGTTTTTCTCACTATCTTAATGGAAAAAGATTTCACCTATTTATTATATCAGTGGTAAATATCAGATGGAAAGTTTACTGTAATAACAAATTACCAATTTTAAAGAAAATTATAATTTAAACCCAATTGTTTTTAATGTATTAATAATTTTATTTTGTAATTTTCGGTAGCCAAATTTGACACATGTTCAACCTGTTGTATTCAGAATATACCATCCTTTCATTTACTCCGGCAATTAAATGGAATTTGTTTAAACTAAGTGTACTAATTGAACAATATTGCTAGTTTCAGTAACATTTGAAGAACTAAAGATATCCTCTTTAGCCTCCGCTGTGATTAGAGCTTTTTAGTGAATGTTAGCATGCTAAGGTTAAGGTAGTACTTGATAAACATGTTAGCATGCTGATGCATTTAGCTCAAAGTTCTGTTGTGCCATTTGTAGGTTCGGCCGCTAACATGGCTGTAGACTTTTAATCTTTTTCCAATAGTTAGTACCAAATTACATTATTATTTATGGGAAATATTGAAGTTGGATGAATGTGAATCATTGTTTGAAACTATTTCTAAGCAGAAAATACAAATCTTTAGTTTTTAAGTAAAATGAAATAATCACCACCTGATCTAATAACTCTTTCAGCATACCTTCCATGGTATAATTATGATGTATAACAGAGTAAAGTACTCCAAGGGTGAAATGTTTCTTAATGTTGTTCTGGAGAGCAGTGTTTTATAAGAGCTAAATGTCTAAATTTGAATTGTAAATGTCCCATACAACACCCTCTAACCATCTTAGCGTACTCCAAGAGCAACAAGGTTTCATGAAAAGGACACATACATACATACATGCATACTTTTGCTACAAAGTGCATACAGCATAAATCATTTTAGTGGTAAAATGTATTTCTTAATGTTTCTCTAAAGCCAAACAAACTATAATATAATAGTGTCATATTACCTAACATCATCTTCTCTTTGTACACCTCCTCTCTGGTCTCATCCTCTTCTTCAACTCCTGTATTATCTAAGACAGACCCCCTGCTCTTTAAGCCATTATGTATGCCTATGTTCTTTTCCCTGTCGCCTTGTTCTAGCTTTTTCTGTCGGAAATGTCAGCATGTGCTGACCCAAACTGCCTGCCTAGCTGCTGCGATTTCCTCCCTTTTTTTGTTAAGCAAAAGCCTGGCCGAGCTGCGGGAGGGCATTCTCACATAAAGATCACCATGAGTCATCCTGATGACCTTTGTATGTGTCAACGCGTTCAAAGCCAAACCCCCCGCCAACACACACGCCCCTCTCAGACGAAGACACACACTCATTGACGTGTATAATGTATAATTGCAAGGCACACTGCGGCACAAAGGATCCCTGCCTTTCTTTTCTTCATGCACACTCACACATGTGCAGTTTTATCATGTCATCTCTTTCCAAAATCAATGTCTCTGTTGACGCGTTGTTTATTGACATAGCTGTGCTCTCTACCTGTGGTTTCTCATCTGCTCTAATGTACTGTGTGTGTGTCTGCTGTCTATCCAGGAATGGCCTATTAGTGGTGGAAACTGGGGTCAAGGCACACAGAGCTACCCAGAGATCATCATCACTGGGTAAGACAATTCTGATTTCATTAGCATTATCGTTATGGTCCTGCTGCAACTCAATTACTTTCACCTTTCCTGCACTGTCAGGGCTCCACAGCAAAGCGTTTGTCTTACAATATTTACTGTAGGTCTTTATATATTCCAATCATGTGCACTTCGCTCCATTTTAATGTTTATTATTCCGCTCTAAGCTGTCGACAAGGGGAGTAGGGGCGTTTTTAACAGAACACACGCACTGAAGAAGTGACATTGAGGTATGGGTCCGGCAGGAGGAGGCTTTCATTCCTCTCCTTCCTCTCTCTCTCTCTCTCTCCTCACCCCTACATGCCCCTATTATTATTCTGTACAGGCTTCTCTCTCTTTTTAAGAGTGCCACTGCACACAACAAATATTCCTCTTTCATTCCACTCAGCTGAATTGGCAACAAAATGATAAGGGGTGAGGGAAAAAAGGGCAACCAAAATACACTTTGTTTATGACTCTGTGGCACCAGTGGAGAACCTGCCCTGCTCAACACTGCTATTAAGAAATCCTGTGTAGATTTTATTATTTTTAGGAAAATAGGCAAAGTGGATGTTCTGTTAGTACGACAATTAACTCTAAGTAGCCAAAAATGACATCTTAGCATTACACCAATATATTTTTGGAACCTGACTGCAGGGTTTGCTTCCATTCAGCCACTAAAGCTTAAGTGAAGCCTGCCACTGATGTTTGGGGATACAGCGTAGAGGCTTTTACTGTAGTTGATAATCCAACTCAGGTGTCTGATGGGGTAAAGGTCAGGGGCCTCATTTATAAACGTTGCGTACGCTCAAAAGATGGGGTACGCCAGTTTCAAAGCAATCTTTGCGATTTATAAAAAACATACTTGACGGGAAAATGTGCGGTCCTCCACGCACACTCTGACCCATCCGTACGCGGTACGCACAAAAACGGGAGAGACGAGAAACTGCGACACCGTTGGCAGAAGGAAGAATGGAGAGAAATATGTGGAAATAATACCATAAATATAATGTTACCTCTCATGTATCATATATGATCAAAATTGATTGAAGCCAATCTTAAAATGATTAAACAAACGCCTGTTTGAGACTCCTCAGTGCACACAAAAACGTAACTTGGAGAAATAAATATATATACGGATATGTTATTGAAAACCACTTTGAATATGCTCTCTTAATGTTATGACATGTATTCTCATAAATGATGCGGTAAGCAGAAGGACAGAATTACGTCTAAACTGAGGCCGTTTTGCATTTCTATAGGTTGTATAGATACGAGCATGGTTTTATATACTATTTTTTTTTAATCATGTTTAATGCCGTTTGCTAAGACTTGATAAGTCGCTCTTAAAACACAGGAGGTATGGAAACTAAGAACACCATATATTTGGTAGATTTGGCAGCTGATATAACACAACACATTTGTTTTATTTCATTTAAGTGCTGGATAGAGTTGCTGCGGGGGGGGTTGAGACACACAGGCTGCAGTGGAGACAGCTGATAAACAATATCAAAATGAATTGACTCCACTCCGCAGGGATCCCCCGATACTTTCTTACAGTCTCTCATCACTGACACACTGCCTGAGGAAGGTTATGTGTATTTTGTCTTTAACTTTTTTCGGACCACTTATTTATTTGTTTTGCTGACGATCCGACCTCCATGCTGCTACTCTGGTTCAAACTGCATCCACCAAACAATGTGATTTGTCTCCACCTCCCCAAAAGAACCAAAATCTGACACGGTGTGAAATGTCTTTTTTAGCTGTTCTGTCGTCATTTCCTGCGATCTTCTTCATGCAGTCAGTCAAAATGAATATTAATACGGGGCGTTCCTTTGAATATCTATAGGCAAATACGGGCGTTACGTGAAGCCCGCAAAAGCTGCGCCGCATTTCGAGTTGATTGTGATTTATAAAGGGAAACCGGCGTAGGACATACGTGCGCAGTGTTTTATAAATCGGATTATTTTTGTGCGTATTTATTTGCTTTGTCCTACGTAAGCCACCTTCCCACGTGCATCCTATGCAAAGCTTTATAAATGAGGCCCCAGGGCTTTTCTCTGGCAAGTCAAATATTTAAGAGAGAACACATTTCCTCATTCATTGTGCATGTAGGCATTGTCATTTTGAGAAAGGATGTACTCCAAACTTTTGCCACAACATTGTCGAAGGAGTAGAACTTATTGGGCCTAGAAAAAAACATGGAAAAAGCAGTAGGACAAAAAAAAAAGGGTGGATAGGGAGGTCAATATACTTTTGGACATATAGTATTCTTACTGGTTACCTCTTGTCTAAAAAATCCAACTAAAATGATGAAAGTATTTTAGTTAAATCCTCCCAAAGAGGAGATTTGTGTTAAATATGAATTGTGGACATAATATTCAGTTAATATTTGTTTTATTTTGATTTACTACCTGCCTTCAATTGATATTACTGAGTTATTTTGTTGCTGCAAATCTTATGAAAAGTGAGGAAACAGACAAAAGGACACAGACTGAAAATATACTTACTCGTATACTTATCTTTGTTTTCCTCTCTTTAATTCCCAGGCATGCTGATGGGACTGTGAAGTTCTGGGATGCCTCTGCAAGTGAGTTCTCTCATTGGCTTAGCGCTGTTTATGCTTCACAAAATTATAGATATTGTAATATATCGTTCAGCTCAGGGAAAGGAAACCACTTTAAAAACTAATATTGAAATTTATTTTTCATTAAACTTGACTGAACTGGAGCACCGGCTTCCACACAGTCAATATAAACAAAACAAGTATTGCTTGGATTAAGTCAGAATGAATAATTATTTCAATTTTGTACTCTGAAATCATATTATTTATAGTCATATTTGATACGTCTGAGTTTTCCTGCATTGCCACTGATGCCTTCCTCTTTTCTCTTTTTTCCTAGTGATGCTCCAGGTGCTCTATAAACTCAAAACAGCCAAGGTTTTTGACAGAAACAGGTCCAAGGAGGACAAGGGCAGCACCGAGACGTCAGATGAAGACCCCTTCGCCATTCAGATCATGGCCTGGTGCCCTGAGAGCAGGATGCTGTGTGTGGCCGGGGTGTCAGCGAACATTATCATCTACCGCTTCAGCAAACTGGAAGTAACTACCGAGGTGGTGCAGGTGGGTCACTGTTATAATCTGGGTGAACACATCTCATCTCGTCTCGTTTTTATTGTAAGAACCTTGCAACCATCCAAGCATGGATACAAAAAAGAGCAGGTTTCCTTCAAGAATACATTTATCAGAATACCTTTGTTCGTCCCACAGAGGGGACATTTACATTTGTTACAGCAGAAAAGAGCCAAAGACAGCTTAATGTTAACTTAGAAGCATGCATACAAATAAAAAATAAAATACAAAAATATTAAAGATAACAATTAAAAAAATTACACAATTTACAAAATGCACATCCTGTCACAGTTCTGAAGATACAGCAGCCAGGTATATATGCACAGTTATTGGCGGCATTGCATTATTAGCTTTTTTTTGTAATGTTTTTGCTGTAAACCCTCACTTTCTCTTAAGTTTAAAGATGTTGAGACATATGCACAAACACCAAGTCAGATCTGCCTCGTCAAAGGCAGTATGGTTGCCATGCCAACAGACGAAGCAGTGAACAAGCAAAGCTACATTATAATCTGCCTTGATTGCGACGTAAATGCTCATGGGGGCGTGATGTTGTTAAATGACACACTGTAAAGAGTTTAATCCGTGTGAAAAACGCTCACAGCTCCCATATGACAAGTGAGACGGTGTGTGCATACTGTATACGCTGAGTGTATACTTTTCAATGGAGCAGTGGAGTGTTAAATTGGTAACGAGCAAAATACTTTAATTTTGGCAGTATTTTTCTCCCAAGCGATCACTACCATGGTGTTATTGCTCACAACGATCTGGAGACAGAGATCACTTGTCAATCAAAGTGCGTGGGAGTGATGTGATTTGCTTTTTCCCTGCAGGTTTGCAAATTAATCTGAATGTTTTAGCTGTTGGTGCCTTTTGAATGTGTTAGCATCATTATTTTGTTCTTCCAAATACTTTTTTCTCACAGCAAAGATTTGTCACGAATCTGTAGAGTTCAAGTGTCTTGCAACAGTAGACTGATTCAAATCAGCCACCTTCCTGTTGGAAGTGTTTTCTATGGATGACTGCCAGTGAGCGCTGATGCATGTGTCAGAGAAGATTTCAGGCGTTTTATCCTACGCTTCAAGTGTGACTGGGATGTGGATCAGGACTAGATATGCACTTGCTGGCAGCTGTAATTAGGAGAGCAGCCTTCCTCCCCACAAGGTCAAACACCTCCATAACCTCGCAGAAATGAAGGTAGAGGAGGACAGAGGCAGGCGGGAGTGAGAATCTGAAGAAGGGCTCCGATAACTCTTCACTCCCACATATCAGTGGGGCTAATGAGACTGACAGAATGCAAAAGAGAAGCTTATCATCATTGTGTGAGTTTAGATGGTGTGTGTGTGTTTGTGTGTGTGGCTATGTGAAGGCGGGGGTTGCAGAGAAGTAGCTGAAGGAGGACTCAGAAGGAACGTAATTTTTCAGCGTCGGAGGACCTCTTTGACTCTCAATCTGCCTACACACACAAGCACACACACGTCAAACAAATCTCTATTATCAAAGTGACTATGTGGATGTCACTCCCTGTCACATGACTATTATCATGCTCAGAGGAATTCACAAATAAATGTTGTTTACAGCTCTGTGTGCTTTTATCATGATTTCAATTTTTTCTTATAAAAATCTGCTAAAATCTTTCTCTTACACCTGTGTTTTGGCGTGTGTGTTGTCTCATACAGTTACTAGAGGTGCGAATGCAGTACGAGCTGAACGACATAGAGTCTCCGGACGGGGGAGAACCGGCGCTTCCCACCCCCGGTGCCTCCCCTCAGACAAGCGGCCCACCGTCACACCCCTCCACCAGCAGCAACAACTCTGACGGAGGCAACATGCCCTGCCTCAAGTATGAAACACACACACACACACACACACACACACACACACACACACACACACACACACACACTCATTACATAAACTATCAGAAGCGCCAGCAGCACTTGCACACATTCTCATACACACAAGAGTCTTGGCTTTTGCTTCAAGCACTCTTTCACAGACTTAGTCAACGCCTGAAGCATTCTCATCCACGGCCCCCCCGTCACCCCCCTTGCAGCCTCTCATGCCAGACTCTCAACACACAACGGCTTCACAACTGCAGCTGCACCCCTTTGGTATTCTGTTTGTAAAACATGTTTTTTAATGTGTCTCTCCCTCTCGTTTTCTCCTCCTTTCTGTATCTCTCACTGTCTCTACTCCTCTCTCTACACTCTGTCATCTCTCCAGAGTGCGCAGTACTCCTTTAAAGCAGTCTGCAGGCTACCAGGTAGATTTGGTGGTCCAGTTAGTGTGGGTGAGTGGAGAGCCCCCGCAGCAGATCACAAGTCTGGCGCTCAATTCCTCCTACGGTCTGTAAGTATGCATGCAGGATCATCTTAGTCAAGACTAGAACCAGGGCTTTTTTATGAAAGTGCTCACTATTTATCCTAGTTATTCTAATAGCATGACTTAAATCTATAAAGGCAATCTAATAAAGTGAAAATATGCAAAGTGGAAAAGTAATTTAGCAGTTCAAGCAGCAACTGCTCGAGGCTTCAGAGACAACCAGGCCTGTCAACACAAATTATGAATTCCAAGAAAATGTTGTTTCCAGCTGTTTTATGACCTGACTACAGTGTTTTTAGCTCTAAATCACATCTCATGACCATATATATCTAAAATCCACTTCTACATTTTCCTCTGACCTTTCATCTTTTTTCTCTACCTTTCCTTCACCTGATTCTCCCACTTCCTGTCCGGCTCTGTCCCCCCTCCCCAGTGTGGTGTTTGGCAACAGTAACGGTCTGGCAGTGGTGGACTACGTCCAGAAGACGGTAGTGCTCAACTTGGGGACGTGGAGCTTTATGGCTCCAACGACCCTTACCAGAGACAGCCCCGCTCGCCAAGAAAGACACGACAGCCCTCTGGAGGTAATTGGGAAAAGAAGGAAAATAGTTAGAAGAGGGATTCACTTGTTTTAGCTTTCTTACCATTGCAGCCACATGACATGCTGTTGTTTTATTTCCTCAGCTTACAAAGCAAACATTTAAGATATTTTTGCCCACACTCAAAAGCTAGATGGCTGAACAATATCTTTCAAATACCTCTCGGAGAAGTACTCGTCTCAAAGACCCGGCTTGTTGTTTTTTACACTAAACAACCAAAGTTTTAAAACCCACATCTATATACACCCACCCAACCACACACACATCGACTGCATACCTATTTTTCCAGCCCAACTAGCTCAAATTGCTTATCCTTCAGAAATACTTTACGTGATTGTTTACCCTCCTACCTCCAGTTCTTTATTCAATATCTTTGCTGCCATTAAGTTGAAATTGTGTCTCAGCATCTGTCTATGCTGAGCTGAATCATGATCTGCAGATCCTGCTTATGTCTTGATGGCAAATGGCAAATATTGGGGGACCAACAACCATAATAAGCTCAGCAACAACCATATGAAGCAACAAACTCACGGCAGGCTTAGGGATATTTGGAAAAGAACTCCTGGAATGCTTTGAAAAAAACAATCATTTGTTTTCAAGGTTGATTTTCAGCAAAGCTCTGGGTTAGAATTATAATCATTCTTTTAGTAAACATGATGACTAATTATGGTAACCCCACAGGGCCAAACATCCCTGAACTGATCTGTAAACTGAAACAAATATGAAAATGAATGAAGTCATATAGAGCAAAAACACACAGGAAATTAAAATGATTCACAAGGCGAACGCACAACAAATAACTACACAAAAACAAACTCTTCCTCTGTCCATCCTCTCATTCTTCTTCTTCTCTCTCGCTCTCACCTTCTCATTCACACACACACTCATCCAGCCCATCCCTTTTACACACATTGCCACTGCAGGCTCATGCTACCACTGATAGCTAATAAGGTGCTTACCTTATGGACACACTGCCCCCCTGTGTAAGATGATGGCAGTGCAGCTACGTAGAGGATGCCGCAGTGTCATGACGATGCACTGCCATACTTAAGCAAAGGTTTGATGGATGAATTAGTAAGCTGTTTATGATGTTTGCGTTTATTTAAGTATAGATGAGCTTTTCATGCAGGCAAACCAATGTACACAGAACCACACAAAGACTGGCAAATACACAAGCACGTGCAAATGAGTATACACTCAGAGCATCTGGTGTCACTGACTGGAGAGCAGTGGGCTGGCACCTGTCAGAGCTTGGCGACAGTGAGCAGTAATCAGGGATCCAGCTGTGCTTCTCTTCCAACAGGGACTGCTGTGTGCTTGGCTTTCTGCCTCACACGACAACATGACAAAAAGCCACGTGGTAAACGAATGATTCCGACGTTGAAATGGAAAGAAGCATTAAGGATGCATAATGTTTTATATGTTAAAAGCAACAGACACAGAGTTGCTGGTGGAAAATGTTCCATTTGGACTACTGAACTGGCCTACCTGGATAAGGCCAAGGTGACCAAATTGTCAGGGCCTCACCCTGGCTCTTACATACTAAATGTCACTCAGAGAGACATCTACCTTGTAGGATGAGACTCAAAATGACCAAAAAGAGTTATAAAATAACTGAAAAGAGAGGCAGAAAGACTACAAAGACACCAAAACTACAACTTAACAAATGCACAGTGACATTAATAGAAAACAGCCTCAACCAATGAAACGGTGAACTAAATCAACCCAAAAACAAAATGACCACAAAGAGACACAAAACAACTAAGAGGATTTGCAAAAGAGCTGCAAGACTCACAATTATTGCAAATACATAGGGACACAAAGCAACCGCAAAAAGAGACAAAACAACCACAACAAATTACAACAAAAAGAGACCAAAACCATTAAAAAGAGATGTAGGCAACATGATGGGGCCTTATATATATCAAATTGCCCATAATACATGTATGCTCATGTTTGTACTTATGCGTAGTTAATTCCCCTTAAAGCATAAAGCAATACAGATTTGATACCTGAGGTTCTCTCTGCAGAGTTATATTACAAAGTAAGACAGGGCTGTGTTATACTCTCACTGAATGAATACCTCAGTGGTTCTAGCTGTATGATGTATGAATTTAATTTTGTGATTTCTGCTGCAGGTCTGTGTGACATCAACGAGGGCTCGGCCACATCAGAGGACCGCTGCAAGTCCCCTACTTCAGGTAAAATGTCCTTCTTTTTTAAGAGAAAAAACAGAAGCAGGGGCTTTGTGTTATCGAGAAGTAAAAGCCGAATAGTAAACCAGTTAAAAAATATACTTATTAAACCATGTATTTGAATGCACAAAGATAATTGGTAAGGGAGATCAGTGTTTCAAAAGAGCCTCTGCCTTTAATAGTGTTTTATTGAAAGTGTTGCTCATCAAACTGGAACCACACAGACAGGTTTTTTGTTGAACCATAAAATTGTCTTGCTGCTAATTTCATTCTCTCCCAGTCTTTTGAAATGCGCTGTTTGAGTTTATTACCATACATTTATGGGTTTTTAGAATATTTTCTCATCTGTGCATGCATTCTTTTACCACTTTGCAGCGTTCAATAGACAGGAATACATTTGTTTTAATCTCAAATGATATCCTGGACAGCTGGGCTTTAGGCTGTAAATGTATCTAATCTCCACGATTGCTAATACAGTGTGACAGCTATAGGAATGGAATGAAACAAAACTCTGCGTTCTCGTAGAGGTACCCATTCGTTTTCATTATTCTTAGTATCATTTAAAACTATAAAAATTCAACCTGAAGGGCCTTGGGTATTTTCATATATTCAGTAACTGCATATTTGTGTAGTTTGTGTAGTATAGTTATTCCAGAGTTAAATGTATAATATCAGTTGCGATCTGATGTGAATTAAGTTGGATTTTGAGCAGGGATCTTATTTCAATTAAACATTGAATGTATATGGGTGCTAAAGCAGATCTGTTCAGCAGATTAAAATATTAAGCAGTTTTCATATCACTGATGCAAACCAACAAAATCCATGTTCACTTTCTGCCACAGCAATATTTACAGTGTTGCAACAGGAAAAATGTTCTTTTGCTCTTTAACTCGCCTCCATCTTAATCTACGTCATTAGTATTTAAGCTAAAGGTGCTTGGAGTAGGAACAGCCCAGATCCATCTCATTAGAGGTAACTTGGCACTGAAATAAGGAGCTTTTAAAAAGGTCAGACAGAAAAACAAATCTCAAAGTCGGGAGTGCTGCTGCAGGTGTGAAGAGTGTCCCTGCCCCCCCGCCTGGTGCCACCAGACTGTGGTCTGATACATCTGTCTGCGCTGCATTATTCATAGGCCAGAGAAAGAGATGAGGTGCCTCCCTGCGAAAAAATCTGCCAGTCATGTAGTCTAGGGTTCCGCTTTTTTTTCTGTCTAATTTCAAAGTCTGCCAGTGGAAGATAATAATTGAGATTTCTTTTTTTATGCAGTTCCACCTGTTTTACCTTGAAATCAGTTTCAGTTTGATGAATTTCGACTCTATTAGTGCAGGGGAGTGTAATATTGTTCAAGATGTTCATTGGAATAGTTTGATTTGAAATAACTCAAATTGTATCTGGTTATTATTTTCAATGCTTAACCACTTACAGTTATAGGACAGATGGACTTGATTATGCAAATATATTCAAGCAGCATGACAAAAAGATTAGTAGTGGGATAGCAATGCTTCACAGACCCTTTTTTCTTTCCTTTTTTTTCCTCACATTTAATCCTAGTGTTTTAAATGTTCTGTTTTACATATCAAGTACTTTAAAATTAGTCGAATATGTGCTGATTTAATTCAGTAAAAACAATAAAAAACATGTAGACCCTTGACATTTGTGAAATGAAAAGGGATCAGAGCTTTCCCTGACTAGATCTACCCGGCCAATTGTCTTTGTTATAAAAAGCAGGCAAGTATAATAATTCACAGCATTCTTTCATCTGGGAATCCGTTTCTATGTTTTTTCCCCAAATAAAGGGCGTCCTCAACAGATCAAAGGCCAGTTTTCCACTCAGAATTTAAACATGGGATTTATTAGGGTAGGATTTTGTGTGTAGTAACAAGCCAAAGGGTGTTTCTAACTGCGCATTTACTCTACTTTACTTTCCCCCTTACAACACCAAAAGTGTTGATGTCAAACAGCAATCTTCAGCAATTCTACAATGGAGGTGGTAGAGGAGGTAAGATTGGCCAAAGGCTTTTATAAGAGGCTGTGTAGGCAGGACAAAGTCCACATTTGTCGTCCACCTAGTTGCCCCCACCCCTGTCTCTGTCCTCCGTGTCATGGTCACCACAGTGAGAAAAAATAGACTAGAGAATAGAGTGCCTAAGTTCAGCTTCACTTCTGGGTTAGCTCCTCTTCCACTATCTTTTGGTTCTCACTGTATTGAATTATAAACAACAGCAGTTGTTTTTTCTTGGTTAAAATGAAAAGGTGCTCATATTCTCCATCTGTACTCAAGTATATGGTTAGAAAAGTATACACCGAAAGCTGAAAGCTCATGGAGCAGAGGCTAACCTGGAAGCATGGCAGTAATTAAGCTTTCTGTATACATAAAATACAGCTTAACTGCCTTAGATACACATTGCATGCTACATGTATGTAGCACGAGTGTCATATGTAAACGTGCCTGCGTGTTATCTCTGTCCTGACCTCCTGTAGCAGATTCCCTGTGATCATTATTGGCTCTGTCGATAGTAACAGTATGATGACACCACAGAGTGGAGAGCAACTCATCTGTCCTACTGTGTCTTTGTGTACCTTCAGTGTGTGTTGATTATATGATTACATATCAAGTGCTCAAAGTTTGTCTGCAGAGCGTTGCCTGTTCTGTATCTTAACCTTTTTCTGATTCAGGTGACAATGAGTAGGTAGGTAATGGTATCTTCCAATGACTGCCACATCTGAGACTGGATTTTTAACCTTTCCCAAACCAGTACTTCTCAAACCAACATCAAATAACTGTATTTAACTAGCCTGACCTCAATTCCGTAGCCTGAACATTTTAAGCCTGAATATTCTAAGTGTTCAAATATTCAGTACATTTTCCCGACTCTTCTTATCCCTTTGAGGTCAGAAACCATTTATTATTCTTATATTTTAATGGTTTGGTGACCTCATGTAATTCCCATAGGTCCACCAGACTTCTACCTGAACAGAGGTTTAATTATAAGCGAAAACCCCTGTGTGGAAATGCAGGGCCCTCACATTAAAGTAGAAAGATGGTAGGTGTTTACCATGTGTTAACTGTAGATACTGTATGTGTTCATAAATTATGGAGAGGGCTGGAAAACAGCGAGCTTTGAAAACTGGATTATGGTGAAGCGTCATTCAATTTAAGCCTTTGGAACTTCATATGTTTAAATGGGAAAAAAAAGTAAAGAAGTTAACCCAACAACATTTTTGCTTGTAAATATTAGGGATGTCTAATATTACATCTAACATCTAATATAGGTTTTTTCATTTGTCAAGGTGGGATTCTGTCAGTTTTAAGGACCCGTAAAAAATGACTAGCTTGCAATTCATTCATGACTACCATAAGTGAATGTAACATCTAACTGAACACATGATGAAAGTCCCCTATTCATCACACAGTATTTCTCTAAAACATCTAACACTTTCATTCATTGACGTTTCTGTTTATAGGTTCACTGTTTTGAGTGACTATTACAGTTATTAATATAAAAAGTAAAAGAGATACAGTTCAAAAGAAGGTGACCACAGTTAAGGTAGCCTACATTAAGTAGCAGTACTTCAGTAACCATCTTTTTCACCGTCTTCTTCCATCTCCTTTTCAGTATTTTCAGTTTCCTGTTGCCTTCCTGTCCTTGGTGCATGCTCCTGTGGCATGAGGGTCCTGAATGGCTGTGCAGTTTCGATGTATCTCACTGTACCAGTCCTCTCTTGCAGGGCATTGTGCAACAAGAGGTCACCTCTTTTGTTTTGTCTTCCACAGCATGCCTCTGTGATATACAGAGTTGTCTCTGAGTCTTTGCGCAGTTTCTTCTTCTGTTTAAAGCATATTTGCTCCTTTATTCAATTCAAAATCCCCCCCAGCACTTTGTTCCACAGCCTTTTGTCCTTTTTTGGTGTATTCAAGCCCAATGCTAGTTATCTAGCTTTGCATGGCATCGTGTGTTAGCGTAGACGTGTGTTTGTAAAGAGGGATGTTCTCTTTTTTCCAGCAAAGATGTCACGGAAATTAAGCTTGCCTACTGAGCTAAAGCCAGACTTGGGTAAGCTTTGACTTCGTGTCTCAAAACAATTTGTATGAAATGCAGTTTATCTTTCTCCGTTCAACTGGACTCCACCACATCCAATTAGTCCGGTTTTATCTGGTTATTAGCCTCAAAATTGGCAAGCTGTGCAGACATTCTCCTAAGTTTGCATGAATCAAAAGTAGCACTGATCTGACAATTGAGCTAAAGCAAAGTTTTAGAAATAAATTTAGTGTGAAATCTTCTGCTGTGCTCAGACTCCCACTTTTTGACCTTGGTGGGAGTTCTCCTAGAGGTCAGTGGTGCTATGCCAACTCCATCTCACCGTAATGCTTTCTGTTACTTTTGCAGCTTTTCTTTCTCTTCTGTGTTCTTCATGTCTTTCCTTTCTCTGTCTGATTTACAAATTGTCCAAATAGAGTATTGTCACTGGCAAAGAACTTGACATTTTTCTTCCTCAGGGGTGCACAAGATTCTTCTCAAAAACATGAACATTGGTTGCGACATTGTCCAATTAGAATGTGCAAGTGCCAATACATTTACCTGTATGGTTGTTTTAGAGTTCCAGTGTTTTACACATGTAACCAAAGTGCCTGACAGCCGGTCCGTCCGTACTAATAGACTGCTGATTGGGGTGGTACAATCTGAAAATGTTGGTGGTCCTGTATTGCATTGGATTTGTTTCTATTGTAAAATATATAATACAAAATATGTACAGTATAATGCAAAGTCACTTGTTGCTGCTTTGTTCTGATCTGAGATAAATAAGACCAGCCTTTTATGTATTTACCCACTGTTAAGAATGCTAACAATACTCTAGGATTTATTTCCCCATGTTTCTCCTTCAATTGTCTGACTCAATATCTTGACTAGATAATCATTCACTAAATAAGGTTTTTACCCAACTGTTGTGTCTTGCCTTAAAATGTAATGCCTTTAACGTCCCAAGTGTTTGTTTTACTAACACTGCCAAAAACTGTTGACCTTAATTTTGTATGTACAGTACAGAGACCACATCTGTGTTGACTATCTTGTGATGTCACTGCTGTGTGGGTGCTTTACCTCTCTCTTTTCTCCCCACTGTCTTCCTGTCTGTATGCCCGCCACGGGGTGCCAACCCATTAGACCATCGGGACAATTCTTTCAGCCGTTCGCGCTCCTCCAGCGTCACCAGCATCGACAAGGAAGCCCGAGAGGCCATCAGCTCCTTCTACTTCAGTGACACCTTCGCCCGGAAGGGGGACAGCACGTTGACGCCCTGCCTGTATGTGGGCACTACTCTGGGCACCGTGCTGGCTCTAGCTCTCACATTGCCACCTGCTGGGGAGCAACGGCAACTGCAGCCAGTTATCCTTTCACCTACAGGTGAGTAATGGAACATCAAAAAGAAAGAAGGGATGGAAAATACAATGATGCATTATCTTATAGTACAGGGGTGTCCAAACTTTTTTCACCGAGGGCCAAATACAGAAAAATATACGAAGGGCTGGGCCACTCACTAGAGGTATATTGCCTCATAAGTTAAGATATATATCAGCAAAATCAATCAAAAATCAATTCCTT
This sequence comes from Dissostichus eleginoides, assembly GCA_031216635.1. Classification (NCBI taxonomy): domain Eukaryota; kingdom Metazoa; phylum Chordata; class Actinopteri; order Perciformes; family Nototheniidae; genus Dissostichus; species Dissostichus eleginoides. Next base: position 18,042,687 of record CM062281.1, on the reverse strand, counting down.
AAGCCTTAGATTGATTATCATAAGAGGACATATGAAGGGTCTATTTCAAGTTATATAAATAAGTTATTGGGCTTTTTCCTTATCAACTTAGATATGTTCGAAAAAGTTTTCAACTTGAATTGACTGAATTTATTTGAAAAGTAGGCTCATTAACAAATGAATACTACTGTATAATCTGTTTTTATCTATATGTAAGACGTACAATACAATCACAAGACAAGCACAAGTTTCATTTGAGGGCCATACTGCATTATAACGTCATGAATTTGCTGAGGGCCGATTCAATATGGCCCGCGGGCCGCATTTGGCCCCCGGGCCGAAGTTTGGACACCCCTGCTATAGTAGATGAAAACCAATTTATTTGTGCCAACTCTCTATTATAAATCAGAGTTAAATGGTTTGAATACAATAGCACCACTATAAAAAGATAAAGCTACTGAAATGATATCACATTTTCTATAACAGGCCTTTTCCTTCCGTTCGATAGGCATGTTGGTGCGGCTGAAGGGCAGCATCATGCGGATGGCTCTCCTGGACTCAACAGGTTCAATGCTGCCGCCTGCGTTTGAGCCTTGGTTTGAACCCAACGTAACAGCAGATGGGGAAGAAAGAGAGAAGGTCCGCAAGCGCCGGCCTGTCTCAGTGTCCCCCTCCACCTCCCAGGACCTCAACGAGAGCCAGTATGCTGTGGTGTGTTCAGAGAAACAGGCCAAAGTCATTTCCCTCCCCTCCCAGACCTGCATCTACAAACACAGTATCACTGAGGCCTCCTTCATCCTGCGGGCAGATGTTGTGCAGATGAGCCAAGGCGTGTCTCTGGCCTGTTTCTGTGCCAATGGCCACATCATGACCCTCAGGTGAGAAACGGTCTGCATCAGTCGGAATTTCCTGGGTTTAATGAAAATGTATCAATTAAAGTCAGATTATACGCATCATGTTCAGAAGATCAGATTTAAGGCAAGTTGTTTTTAAGACCAAAGTTGCTGGAGGAACCAGATTTGCAAACAAACGCACTAATTATATGAAGTACAGCTCTAATGTGTAAATTAGCCAATAAGAGAGTTTTGCTAGATTGGTTCTGACCAATAAAGGAGCAGGAGGCGGGAACAACAAACATGTTTTTTAACTCATAGGGATCGTGCATGAGGCTTGAGATGGTGGTTGGGTATTAAACTATGTTTTGGGCTCAATATGAGTAATTCCGACATTCTGAGCAAAGCAAACCAATGGATTATGGAAAAGCGGATTAGGCTGCAGAGATAGAGAAGTTTATTGGATTGATTTAACTCAATATAACTCCGAGCTGATCACAGCTTTTACTTTCAGTTTTGTTACATATGCCGACAAACCTATTGCATATTCAGGGAATGTTTAATGTCAAAAGACAGATTTCAGTATCACTTCAATGGTATTTGATGATTAAATGATGCTATGGTGTTTCAGGAGATTGCCCTCATGCTAAAATACAGTGTTGAAAAGTTGCAATTCTATGTTACTAAAATAAGCACAGTGATCTTGTGTTTGGGTTAGATTTAAATTCCAAAATCATTTATTGGCAGGCTTATAGTATTCTTTAGATCTGAAATCACATACATCTTTTCTGTTTTTCCTTGTCTAGTGTGCCGGGGCTGAGACCACTCATGGATGTAAACTACCTGCCTTTGACTGACATGCGGATAGCAAGGACGTTCTGCTTCACTAACCTGGGTCAGGCCATGTACCTCTGCTCCCCCACTGAGGTCCAGAGGATCACCTACAGCCAGGACACCTGCGAAAACCTACAGGTCAGTCAACATTAAACATACAGGAAACACTACACATGGATTTACCAAGTCAGTTTATCTAGCTAGCTAATAAGCCAAGATAAAAAACAGCAGGAGCCTTTTTTGCACCTTGAATAAAGTAGGAGATTGACATGATGTTTCACAATAATATCAAAGTTTGTATTGGTCCAAAGCTAACGGGAGTAATGATCACAATAAGCTTTTTTTTTGACACAATAATCCCCATCTGTAGATACTTGTTTTTCAATGATACAGTGCAATTTATAGAAAATGATATCATATTTTCATTATTGCAACAATTTATAATTTATTTATTGAGATGATTTATTTATTCAGCAGGATGATGTGTGTGTTGATCTTTCAGGAGATGCTTGGGGAACTTTTTACACCGGTGGAGACACCAGAGGCCCCCAACAGAGGGTTCTTCAAAGGCCTCTTCGGGGGAGGAGCTCAGTCCCTGGACAGAGAGGAGCTATGTAAGCCAAACCTACTGATGCCCAGATCTGCAGTCCTTCAGTCCCGTTGTTGATTCATCTTCTCATCAACACATCTTGCCTTGTTCTTTTCCTTTCATATCCTAACTCAGTTGGTGAGATTTCTTCTGGAAAGGCATCCCGAAGTCTGGCCCAGCACATCCCAGGCCCGGGTGGCTTGGAGGGGATGAAGGGGGCAGCATCAGGTGTGGTTGGAGACTTGGCTCGCGCCCGGATAGCGCTGGATGAAAGAGGCCAGAAACTGGGCGAGCTGGATGAGAGGACAGCTGCCATGATGACCAGCGCAGATTCCTTTTCCAAACATGCCCATGAGGTAACAGAAAATGTGTCAAATCTAGAGCTAGCATGAAACTACATTTATACAGTGCCTCACAAAATGAAGCAGTCTGCTAAAAATAAATTGTTAACTGAGAAATAGTCTTCTTAAGCCAGAAGACAAAAGTAATAATATGGATAAACCTGGTTTCAGCTGTATTAGCTTCAAGTCAAAGTCAACTTTATTGTCAATCTTCCAGTTTGTGTGTACAGACAGAGAGATCGAAATACTGTTTCCCACAATCCCGAATACAAAAACAAATGTATATAAAATATTAAAATATGTGTGCAAATATGTAAATATATATATACACAGTCAAAGACACGTTTTTACATGTGCACACATTAAGACCTAAATAAAAACACAACAATCAATATATACAAAATAATTTTGATTGTCTATTAAAAGCTATTAGATGATGATTAGATGATTGCAATTCCTCCTTAAACACACTGCATACTGTAAGAACATTATATACACACTTGATGCAGTGCAGGGATATACTTCAACATGTATTCTTAAATACTGAGCTCTGTCTTCCACAATTATTTTCAGAACTATTACTCATTTACACTTATTAACCACCAGAGGGCAGTATATGCCTGTATAAAGTATGCAGTACTGTTGATAGGGAGCCTATTGTCAGATATAGAGAGTCAGTATTACTTTAAGATTTTCTTATAATAAATGACAGAGATATGGATTCAAACTATGTTAGGTCTCCTGTTGCCTGCAGTGCTTATTATTTGACCAGGTGAAACAAATTAAAGTAACAAAATATAAATGAGTGTCATCAGAATAATTAGTATTGATGAGAGATTTTAAACCATGAATTAACTGTGAGAATCATAGTTTGTCTAAAGGTCACGTATTATTCAAAATCCACTTTTTCATGTCTTTTCTACATAAACATGTGTCCCCTCTGTGTAAAGAGATTCTGAAAGTTTCAGGAAAAAAGATTCGCTCACTTTTAGTCCTGATCAATTTATATAAAAACCTGTCTGAAAATGAGCTGATCAGATTTTGGCCACTTTATGATGTCATAAAGATTTTTTGGCTTGTTTAACCATTAGCCAATAACCAACCAAGGTAACACCCGCCGACATTATCACCTGAATCTCCTCCTAGAGCACCATTGTGTTCTTTTTAACCAAATCTCTCTCAGAGGGGTGTGGGGAGTGGGGAGTGGCTCCTTATTTTCATCTAAAGTAACAGACAGAGAATCAGCTCTTCTGAAACAGGGCTGAAACAGAGGGGATTATGGGATGCTACCATGCATGATCTGTTGGTATTTGGAGCCAAACACTTCAGAGACATGTTTTGTATATATCTGAGACCTATAATATATTGATAAAAAACAGTATAATAGGGGACCTTTAAGCAATGTTCTAACTCCAATATTTTCTGTGTGTCCAGATGATGCTGAAGTGCAAAGACAAAAAATGGTACCAGTTGTAAAATGTGACGGGGGAGGAGCAGAGTTATGTGGACGCGACTGTCACCTTCCATTGGCTCATTTGGACTCACCGTGACCCCCCACCCACCCATCTGTCTGTCCATACATCCATCCCTCCAAGCCTTCTTCACTGGGACACTTGGGATTATCATCCCTAGCACAATGTTGAATACTGTTCTTACCTCAGTCTTAGGGTGGAACTGAGGGGTAGACAGGGGGGAAGGACAACCTCAGAGGGAGCACATAAATGGTGTCTTTTTAAAAAAAGTTTTTGTCTCTTTGTTTATCTCTGTTCGACTTCTCCTCCGAGGTAGCCGATTGGCCCACGCACCTGGAGATTCTTCATACTCATTTGCCAAAATGTCCTTTAATGTTGTCTCCACTCCGAGCCCATCGGGGGGGCCATGTCAAACCGACGAACATAGCTGAAAAAAAGACAAGTATCTATTGAAGAAACAGACTAAAAAACATTCTTAACAATGTAAAAAGAAGGAAAAATAATCTAAATACATCATTATATATACATAAATCTAATAAATGTGCAACGCTGTATCCACTTCCGAGTGACAAGTACAAAAGAAAAGGAAAACTCATCAAAGAGGAAAGAGCAGCCTGTGACGGCGGCGATGGAGAGACACAGGAAGAGCTGAACAGTGACGCCTCCTCTATGCAGAGAGTCACAGGGATAAAAGCAACTTAATCTGATGTACACTGGATATTTCGTCATCTCGCTCAACCTCTAGACTCTCCTCTGTATCTTACAGACTTTCATATCGTTACCAACAGTGTGTGCGTGTGTGTGTTAATTTCTATTTTCTTGCCATTCCTCTATTTGTTATTCGTTGGGTTTATTGCTCTGTCTGTATTATTGGAAAATCTCTTATTTTTCTATGGTTGTGAAAGTGGATGATATTTGATTTGTTGAAAAAATACTTTTTGTGGCTTTTATCTAACAACTCAAATTAATTTCTCCTTATGAAAAGGGCTGGAATCTAAAAAAGGAGGGCAAGGATATAAAAGGCATATATCATTTAGTACTCACTGACATGGCTACATCTGATTTACTGACTCTGAAATCTCAAAGCAAGTGCGTATGAACCACACACTTTTATTGTTTACCTGATGTGATGTTAACTGCCTCTCTCAACCTCTATTGTCGTAAGCTTCCACAGTTTGCGAGTGTGACTGTAAAATGCCGATGACATCAGTGTTACATACACAAAAGTCTAGCCAGATTTTGTGGAGTTTCCAAGTTCTGCAGTCCACACCGATATGGCGATTACCTTCACATGAGGGGAAACAACTATTTGTGTATTCATGTGTGCAGAATAATAGTAATACAGATGTGTAATCCTTTAAAAGCATATGTTTAAAACACATTTCAGGTTTTGCTGACAGTTGTCTGTATGAGAAAGTTATCTTTGTGATTTATTTGTTTATATTTATTTATTAAGGTGCAAAAGACAGTTGTGTTTGGTGTCAGAAACGTTCACCTCGATTATTATCTCGTTTCTATTTCCATATTTGCAGTAAAGCTGAAATGTGGTATATCTCTCTGTCTACCAGGCTTTTAACCTTTATTTGTATATAAGTAAATAGTTTGACAATCTAAGACCAACTGGAAAGTAGATGTCGAGGTTGCTCGAGCAGAAGAGGAGAGAGGCCATATTTTTTCTGACGCCAAAGAGTTGCTTTAGCTTTTCCATTGCATTATAATTTGGCTCATCATTTCACCGGACGGTATCGTACATACAGACAGGATCAGGTTCATTAAGAAATATATTATTCATCATCTTTCAGGGTTCAAGAAATGGAGAAATTTGCAATGGAACTCAGCCATTTATAGTACTATGGTTTCACAATATGTCATATATGTAACTTTTGGACTAATGTTTAATGTTTGAAGTGCCCTAACTGTCGGTTGATAACAAAACAAAAACCTAAACCATTCATCTGTGTGTTTGTTCATGAATGAGTGTTTATATGTCTCTCTGTGTCAGAGTGTGCTCATGTAAATTAGGTGATATTATTTAGGCTATTGGTTGTTAATAATTGATGTACAAGTCAGCAGGCTGTGTCCAGTTGAGTGTCTGTTACACTAACTAAAGCCACCAATGATGATAACAAAATAACAGTAGGATAATGAGCATTAGAGAATGACCTCTAAAAATCTGGTTTTATTTAACTGCCGCATGTCTGATCTTTGTACACATGCTTCGACTCTCCTCCACTGCAGTCTTTGCCTTTTTCTCTCTTCCTCCAGTGAGTCTTCCACTGACTCTCTGGGTCCACAGCGACAGATATGGCCTTCTCTGTGTTTAGTAAAGCATTGTTATGTGGATGTTGGTAGATAGCTCCGTCTTTAATCCCCAAGGTAACAAATAGGAAAAAACTACTTCAGGAAAAATAAGTAGTTTTAGCTAGAGTTCATCCCCAAAAACTTGTTCTTTGTCTTTCCCTCCAACCCGGCTGTTATTTGTGTTATACTTGTTTTATTTTGTTCAATGTCATACCTGTTTTTCATCTTCGTGTGACTTGTTTCTTGTCCCTACATACAGTATGCAGTATTCTTACCCGATACAATCCACACACTCAAGCAGCAAGAGGGAGTCCTGTCTATCTGCCATATGCCATCTTCTGTCCTGGATTCAACAGTTATCAGTGGGTTGCAGTATTTTTCTCATTGTAGCCAATTTTCTTGTACAGTTTTATGCAACTTTCACATGGATGTTTATGACTTTATCTGCTGCCACACAAATTTAAAATTATGTAGATAGAGATTACTGTGCAATGGAAAATAAAAGTGGAAAATGTATGTTTTGTCTTAAAGCATCTTTAAAATACTTCTTATACAGAATTTAAACTCTAAATATTTTGCTGCAGATTAAACAAAAACATAGAAAGGATAGAAAGTACAATTGTGTACAAAATGTCCGTACATATGCCCATAGAACTGTTTACGAATATTAGGCTGTTGATTTGGAAAATGTGTTCCTATTTGTATCTGTACACTAGATGGCAGCAAACACACATGATGTCTAAATGCTAGTAGGGAAAATATAGTGTTCAACAAAAAACAATGCAATCCTTCTATCTTATAAATTATCATTATGCTATCCAAACAGATCATATTTTACTAGAATAAATGTATGTAGGAAACAGAAACTATAAAATTCAACTGTAAAGCAAGAATCAATTACTTTCAAATGTTCTGTTAAAAGAACAAAAATATTGCGTTGGTCACTGTAATTGCTCGATTTGTTACCCTATGATCTATTGTGTGCTTATACTGTACTGCTCACTTTCAACACAATCCTGTATTGATCACACTACGTGACTTTCGAATGTGCTCTCTGGTTTCTCAGAAGTCATGACACAGATGACGAAGTGGTCAGTGGAGATCAAGAAGGTCACCTTACTGTAGTTCCGGAAAATATATATATTTTTGTTATTTTTACTCTTGACTGGTTGTTCTGAGATTTTTGATACTTGAATCTCAGGAAATAGCAAAAGTACCTCTAAGTGACCCTGATCGTGACTTTTGGTAAATGTTCTGCATTTCACAAGAAACATAGTAATTATCTTACACTGGGAAGCTTTCTCTTGTATTTTCCACTTAACTGCCTTACAATAAACCACTGCTATTAGGAATAGATTATTGAATAAGAGATACAATCTCAGTTAAGCTTCACATTTGGGTCATTGAGTTCACCTAGCGCAGTATTGCAGTGACAAATTGTGGATAAATTGCTGCAGCAGCTTGGCTGACTATTTCCTTACTGGAGAAAGATTTACACATTGTAACTTAAAATGTTCAGTGCTTCCTGACATTAGCTTGGTGACTCATAGTTAAGAAAAGACAGACTATTACTAAGAAGACAAAGCAATACAGCATAATATGAAGATAATTAATTGTGTTTTTACCCTGCGCAGTTGACAATCCAAAACGAATGAATAAGTTATAAACCAACATACTCAAACTCACACTCCCACACAAACCCTATTGCAAATACAACTATTGATTGCTGGCTGGAGGTGTAGAGCAGACCATGATTGAATGTGTTATTTGAATGATCAATTTAACAAAAACAGCTACACTACTATTTCATTTTATGGTCTTCTAATTGGATTTAAAAATAGATCACATATTGTGCTAACAAATTCATAAGCAGCAGCATTGTCCATTCTTTCTATTTAAATGCAACATACCTATTTAAAATCGGCAATTTACTTGAATAAATAATAGATTAAGGAAAACATATGAAGAAAGGAAATGGATAGGAACCCTCCTCCTTGTCTTGTACTCCATCTTAACACATAAAATGAATACGGGCTATGGCCTTGTGGCCTGTCATCATCCTTCCTTTTATGTAAACAAAAATATCAAACAAAGTGCTCTCATAATTTTATTATGAAGAACGCATGTGTTTTCATAAAAGAAAAAGGTTCTGTGCCTGTGAGAGGTTGAAGGGTAAGTTAAGGGGAGATTGAGAGAGACAGAGACACAGGGAAGGAGATTGGCTAGGTGATGAAAAAAAGCCTCATGTTGATTCGGTCAATTAGACTGAAGCCACGAAGAGAAGGTCACCGGGGAGAAATGTTTGTTGATGCATACTGTTTGAACTTCTGACCTTGTTAGAGCATGCACAAACACACAGATATATAGGGTTAGAAGATGAGCACACTGCTCAGCGAATGACACGTCACTGTGACTGTTGCCGTGGTGACTGGAAACATGAATGACCAGAGCCATGTCTGCACAGCAGGAACCAGCAGGACACCTGAGAAACAGGAGGAGGAGCTGGACAAACTGTCTTTGCTTAACGTAAGATTCTGTATGTGCTTTCATTCTCACAGTGTAATATTTAAGAAGGTCAACCATAAACCGAGTAATTACAGGCAATGGCAGGTTTGTTATAAATACGTCACCTGATGTTTACTGTTAAAGACAGCAGATTCTGCTAGTTAAATACTACTGTTTCCTGGGCAAAATATCAAAAGCAATCCATTTTGATGACACCAATCTTTTTTGTTAGAAAAATTACACTTTTCAGTTGAATGATATCCCAATTCAAGCTTCCTGCGATATTTTATTGGATGCCTTATTTTATATTTCTGTTTATAAACAGAAATATAAAATAAGGCATCCAATAACAAATATGTACTGACAACATATCCGTATAAATACTGATATGTTGAAGATAAATCAAACAATAGTTAACCAACCATAGATCAGATGGATGAAAGGACCATCTGTTAAGCTAGATGTCACTTTTTAATGTATTCTGGTTACGATATGCTTTTGAAATTACCCCCACCGACTTATTTTCCTAAGTAGCCTACAATATAAGACTTTTAATATGGGGCATTATCTAATTTAGCCTATAGCCCATTTTACCATCTGTTCAAATTTCTAATAAAAGGATAACAGGCTAGCTAGCCCTGGAAGACAATTTAAGTGTGGTTCACACAAAGTATGTCTGACTCACTACAAGCCGCGAAGTAAATCGAACACACCTTTTCCAAGAGGGCGGTAGCCTATATTCAAACTTGCCCTGCCTTTTTTTTGCACTTTACAAACGCTGGCGTACTTCTTAAATTTCATGTAGCTTAGCACTTTTTAGCATATAGGAAGCTCATCTGTTCTGCCTCATCATGCTGCTATTTAAGAATGCTTTGTGTAAAAATAACCCAGTAGCCAGTCTGTTTTGTGCAGAATTTTGACCTAGCAGAAACAACACAGAGTAATTCATCACAATAATTAAGGCTGCATTCCATTAACGTGAGCCAAAGTCTGTGCTCTGCTATAGGGAATGGTTGCTAAGCGGTGCAGTTTCCAGGGACACTAGATTGAACCCAGCCATCATTGACTAAATTAGTTACACCTGTGCTTTTCAGGCTGTGACAATTAAATCAAATGTCTGCTGTGAAAAACCTTTTTTTAACTGTCCCTTTTCGTAATTGTATTAGTTATTTATGGTTAAAAAAAGACACGAGCAAGCCTGAAGTTGGACTGAGTATGCTGTTAGCATTGGACCTTCCGTGGCCTACTGAAGTAGGCTACTATGGCGTCTTCACAACAACAAGGTAAGAGTGAATTAGCTAGCTATGGATGTTGCTGGAGTTGGATGCTAAATTTAGCCTTTAATCTGCTGCTATAATCCAGTGTGCAGTTGTCTATTTATTGTCATTTATATGGCAAATTGGCATGCAAAAATACATGCTGCTTGAAATAGGAATCGTAGCTTGGGTAATGAATGTTATGAGCTGAATTGTTTTTGCAACATATTTCCCCTGGCTGTTTGACTGTGTCCCGTTGGCTCACTCTCTGAAGTTAGTAGAGGGTAATATTGTATACAGTAAATTGGCTTTATAGGGATGTAAACAGGACGATTATAGCACATGTTCACATATTCATTTCCCAGTAATGGGCTACAAGTATCATGGGAAAACTCGACTTGGCCTTTGTCACACACTCACAAACTCTCTACAAGCATTTCATTCCTGTATGTGTCAACTTGTTTTGATATTTATATCATAATTGCAACTACCTGCCAATCCCCTGTTTTACAATTTGCTTCGCTGCTTGCTCCAAAATACTGTTTTGAAGACCTAATTGGAAAATCCTAATTAGTGTCTTTACTTACTTTGATTTAAGACGACACCCAAAAGGATGAATTTCAACAAGGGGGACACAAATACACTATTACATGTTGCCTCTGGATATTGTTTAATCTCTGTCAAGGTCTGTCAAATACATATGATGCATATTTTTCTATCTGTCTGAGTTTAAACCCATTTCCAGTTTCAGCTGAAAAGATGCTTTTCATAATAAAGCGGCACAACTTGAGCTGTTAGTCAAGGCTCATTTAAATACATATGTTTCTGTTATGTTTAACTGTATCCAGTTAACATACAACCCGCACATAACAGAGCTGTGTTAAAAGGATCATTTGCTCCAATCTGTCAAGCTGAGAAACATCTGTGTTTTGTGTGTGTGTGTGTGTTTGAGAGTGTGGACTGGGAGAGAAGGGGTGTCTACAGTATAACAGACATGGGTGTGGTTGGAACTCTGACCTTGTAATTTTAAGTTGGCTTGAACCCAGTACTTTTCTTCCTGGTGGAGTGAATAGAGTTTGAAATGTCAGTGATGGAACTGTGACCTGCTGCCCTGTGATTGCTCAGTGAAAAGCTCTCCTCTCTGCCCTTGAGGAAAGACACCCATTGGCTATGGTATCTGTCTTTTATTGTGTTGTCTACTTTTACTCACAGGCCTGTAAATTGACTGCTATGAAAAATGCAAACCAATGCACGTTTAACCGAGAGGAAATGGGAGCACACGCATTTACAACGTCATGGAATGCTGAGTAACACAAAATGGCCACCACCCAAACCCTCAGCCTGTGCAAGCAATTTCAATTTGCTGTAATATGTGGTTTTGAAATACCACAGCACTAATAAACACACATTGAGGTCTTGTGTGTGTAATTACAACAGGCCCTGAAGTGCAGTTTAATCAGTCTGGTTCTGAGAGCCATGATTTAGGAATTGAAGAGCTGTTTTTAGACAGAGATGATGAGTTGATAGTAAACTAGTAATGCTCTCTTTAGTCTATGGTCCATTTTAATGGATTGTAATGTAGAGACATTTCACTTGCAATCGGCCTGTGAATTTGTCCCTGATGATCATTCTATTTTCTAATATGTGTGAGAATTTTAGGCTGTATCAAATGGTTTAAAGCTTTATTTATAGAGTAAAACAAAATAAGGTCTAACAACTTTAGTTTTGTTAAAACACAATATTTCTGCAAGGTTGCATTTAAAGATGATGCTGTACAATATTTTTATAAATATTCTTATATCATTTATAGAATTGCCTTCCAGTGTCGGCTGCGTAGGATTGTTTGCGACGTGTGTTATCCTAACATTCCAATATTTAGAGGCTTTGGATTTATTTATCAACCCGTTTCCATCAAACTAAATATTCAGCTCCAATCTGTTTTGTTGGCATTTAGCCTTTTTATAAATAAATGTTTCTCCTCCTCTCAAACTGCTCTCCAGTTTGTTGCACACGATCGGAGGCACACAGTGACAATTTGAACCCATTAAAGCAAAATGATTCAAAAAAAGAGAAATTAGTAACTTTATCCATTTTGAGGCTTTTTTTTCATTGAAAAAGGATGTCCTCATGAAAGACGATAAAGCATGAAGCGTCATTCGAAAACCTTTTTTTATAGTAAAATAATTTTGGACGTAAGGATAATGTGTACATTTTGTCATTACATGAGAAAATGATGTCTAGTTTTGAACATTTGATTCATACGACCAAAGTGCTTCTCTTATGCCAGAATTAACTGTTTTCTTGAAGGAGAGAAGACACTTGAAAAAAAAAAACATGCCTGACCTTTGTGCAAGGATTTGATTTGTTGCATTAGTAAAATCCTTGAACATTTTATGTCAACATATTTATTGCCATGTAGGAGTGTTTTCAGGAGTGACATGGCTTCTCCTGGAGAGGGACCGTTTCAATATGCAAGACATGCCATGTTTCTGCATGAAAGGAGTGAAACTTTAATGGCTGGTTTTAAGGCAGCCTCAGAGCTGCAGTGGCTAACAGATAGTTTGACTGCATGAGATAGTTTGTTCCATCATTGACCTTCAGCTGCAATCAGGATAGTTTGCAAAGACTCTTTTTATTCATGTAATACTTTGTATTACTTTTTTAAAAGTTGTTATTATTATTATTATTATTGCTTCAATGTTGTGTTATGACTTAAAGTGGATGAGTGTTAAAAGGAACACGTTCTCCAAAGTGTATGCAGTCGGCTTTTTAAAACCTGATGGGCTCTCAGGTGAAACACACTCGTAGGTGCAATCCCAGGTGTTTCTCAATGTCGAGGACGCTTCCTTGGTAGGACATTCTTCCGAGTCAGGTCCTTCAGAAGCAAGAATCCTTCCTAGCCTCGGAAAACGAAGAATGGTCGGAACAGTCGGTGTGCAGGTGTGCGTCATATGAGAGGCCCCGCCTTGGATTTTCCGCCAAAGATTTTGGAAATTGGTCCGTGTGCAAAGCATTGTGGGGATTTTAAGACCGCGGAGGATACACATGTGCAGCCTCGAAATTTCCCGTAACGAAGGACACCGGCCTCGGTAGAATTCCAAGGATCCCAGACATTGGAACAGTCCTTCGGCGGGACTCGATGACGTAGCATCCTTGAAATAGTGGCTCTGGAGGAGCCTTCCTCGACATTGAGAAACACCCCTAGTCTCATGCACTGTGCCATTTTGCAACCACTTCCATGTGTCCTGGTTACCATAACAGATTCATCCAGGTTGCATGCTATATGCCATAATGCATATTTGATCATACCAGAATTTCTAATCTAGTGGTTGCACCCCATCAATAATTAACAGTTTCAGAAGGGTATCTGTTTATATTTCCTGTATGGCAACCAGAAACAGTCTATATAACTGAGATTAACATTTAGTATGACATTCTTTGTTGCTGCACAGCAGCTTCAAAATGTAATATGCACCAATGTATAAAAATAATGACAGTGTCTTAGCTACCAAATTGTGTGGAGTAACAAATACACAGCCCCTTTCAATATTCCCAGGAGACCTACAGTACAGTATAACATGCAGTCAAAAGGGAGTAATAATCACACATAATCCTTATCAATGCCAAACAGATCCCCTATCTGACAAAGAAGCTATAATTTCTCTTACAAATCTTCGGTCCAGACTGGAGATATCTGAAATATCCCAACAATGAAAATCTTGTGTTAAGGAATATGTTAATTTCTTTCTTCTGGTGGTTACTTCAGTATGGGCCATTAAAGATGATATGATACAAGTGCATACAATAAGTGCACATTTTCTTAGACCAAATACTATTTGCAGAACCTCTGCTAAAAAGAGCACTTTCTGTAAAAGGAGGGACTTATTTCATTTACTTAGGGGGTCAAGGTATGTCAAATCTGCACTGACCTGTTCTGACAGAGGTGCCTTTTTTTTTTAATCAAAATGCTGTAAAGCCAATCACCAACCAGGAGGGAACGCATCATTTTCCAATTTTGTCTGCTCAATGACAGGCTGTTCCAAATCTGGATAGTAACTTGCAGTCTAGGCAACCTGTGGTCTTTGGGGTTAGGAAGAGCTGCAATTAGTGCAGACTTTGCTTTTCTCCAGTAATGCAGTATAAGCAATAATTTGTAGCAGTATGGCTTGTTCCCTCAATGTGTTGTGGTGACAGGCTTGTCTCTCTAGAGGTGTGGTCTGAGGTTAAAGTGAAACAACCAGAAGGCTGTATGTCACATTTACTGGTCATGTTGTACAACATGGATATGAGAAAGTAAACTTGTTCAGTTTATGTTCCTTTCTTAGGTTAAGTCACATAAATAACTACTGCTGTATGGCAAATCAAAGCCAGCAACTTTTATTGAAGGATTGAAAGTTAGTTGGTGGCCATTACACATAAATCTCACTCCTCTCTATTTGCACATCCTTTGTAACAATGTATCGGACGCTGCAACAAGATGTCCGAGGACACAACGCAGCCTTCAGTACCCCCTCTGTGATTGACTGGCTTGGGTATTCATTTAAGTTTCAGCCTCTGCAGGAAACAAAACTTTTAGTGAGAGGCAGGTTGTGATTAAGTATTGACCTTCCACTTTTATTTCATACAATACAGGGGAGTTAACTGAAGCCATTTCCTGGCCTTCAGGACATGCAGTCTGAGTAATATGAGGCTACAGAAGGGCAGAACTGAAGAGCCAATTCTGGTCAGCATATTTCCCACGCCAAACCTTCATAATTGACCTGGCGAGTTGATATGCAAGCTTGGAGAGGATGAAAGTATTGTAAGAGCTGTATGCTCTGGTATGTTAATGGTGGTTTACTACTTAGCTTCACTCTACCTTACAGTATACTGCTGTATTTATCTTTCCCACTCCTAGCTTTACTTGACCTGGGGCGATTTCTGCCAAAGATTTGGAAATTGGTCCGTGCGCAAAGCATTGTGGGGATTTTAAGACCGCGGAGTCTACACATGTGCAGCCTCGAAATTTCTCGCTACGAAGTACTCCGGCCTCGGTAGAATTCCAAGTATGCTGGACATTGGAACAGTCCTTCGGCGGCACTCGATGACGTAGTATGCTTGAAATAGTGGCTCTGGAGCAGCCTTCCTTGACATTGAGAAACACCCACAGACTGTTCCCCGTTAACATGGAATCAGAAGTGTTTGTACACACTGGGATGTTTACTTCTCCTATCTGTTTGAATGGCATACAGGGTATAATTAACATGTCTGGCCAGTAAATTGCCCTGTTCTCCCTCAGCAGCAGTTTGGGCGCTGTGATGAAAATAAATAAAAGAAGAAACTGCAGCTCAGCAGAGTGCCTGCACAAACGTGGAAGATGATCTGGAGCAAAAAAGGACTCCATAAAACACAAACCACTAAATACACAGCTTAACCCGGCTTCCTCATTCAATTTTCCTTTGTGTCATTTCAGATCACGCTTGATAATTGTTTAATGCGCCGTTTCACAACACAGGGTGCCCGGAAAACCAATTATTCAGTATGGGGTGATGACTGTTCCTCCCACCTTGGACCCATGTGTCTTTGGCTGAAGATATTTCGCTGCTGGACTTTCCAGAGATCTAGGCGCTTCATTTTAGAATCTTTAAACCACTGCCTGGCAGCTGCTGGTGTTTCCAAGGCAACTGTGTGATTGGGAAAGGGGATTTGAATGGTGTCTGTCAGCGAAGAAAATTGAGCTCTGCCACAGGGATACATTTTACCCTGTGAGAGTTTTCGTTAAATGTGGGTCAATCATAAGCTTCTATTAAGTCTTCACCCTGGTGGTGAGGCATATTAATTTGCATTTTGCTTGACTTGTCGGGATTCCCTAAAGAGTAGTAGGCTGCTCGCTGGTTTCTAGAGCTGCAGTGTGATAAATAAAGAGAAGTTCCAGTGCCTTCAGGCTAATTGAGGCAGATGTCATCCTGCACTTTGTATGCCTTTTGATCAGGCAGCTCATTTAATGAACAATTTGATGAAATGTGCATGAAATGAACAGTAATAAGTAATGAAGTACAGCAATGTTTTGCTTTTACTGGCACTTATTTACCATACACACTTTATTCCAAGTTGTTGATTACTGCGGTCATTATAGCTCCATTGTGTTCAGCCTGCCCTGACACTCCCTTTACAATCCGTGTGATCATGTTCATCTTGGCTGCCAACATGGCCTCCAAAAATAAGCTATTAAAAGTCACCATTACTCTGACATATTGTTCAATTCCGTATGGCTGGCATTTGGCATGTTAGTCTAAGTTATATTAAATCTAATGTCATATTAATTTATAGCCAAATATAATTTAGATAACACTCATAAATAGGGTTTCAACAGTATATCGTTATCACAGTATGCCACAGTACTTGACGGTAATCATACCATGTACATTAGATTGTCTATGGTCTTAAAAACACTGTTAGTGTTTGAAATATTTTTTAAATGAGACTTTAGCAGCACCTTCAGTATATTGATCATTAATAGGACATTATTTTATAAGCTTGCCATTTTTAAAATGTAGTTGTTCATTTACTAGTGCTGCCAACATGCTTTCATTATATAGGTTCATGCTATTTTTTTTAATTAGGTTTATAATTCTATTAATTATAATTATGTTCTTGTTCTTTAATGACATGTCAATGTATCATAAATCTCATTCTGTTACAAATCTACTAAAAATGTTCATTAGCTTTCTTTACGTAATCAACTTGTGCTTAGTTTTTAAATGTTATGGTTTATCAAATGGATTTAAAGCTACTGATTCATGTATACATTCAAAAAGGACGTGACATTACATCTTAAAAGACTGAAATCAAATGTTCATGACTGAGACGAGCGCAGGCGGGGTCGACTGGTCTTGACGACAGTGATCTGTTTAAAATATCACTTATGACCCATTTGCAGTGTGCATGTAATATTCTGAATATTTTATATATGTGCCATATCTAATGACATGTTTCCGACCAGATACTAATGGATGCTCTGCAAGGGCATTACAAACTAGGCAGGGAGGAACATCTGCATATCAGGTTATAAGTCATTATGATCACTTTTTGTATGCCATTTTTTTTATTAGCCAGTTTGTTGAAGCATTTTCCGATAAAGAAGATGAATATGTATATATTTTTTGGAATTTAAAAGCTGATTATCTGCGTATTTGGCTTTTTCGATTTTAAGCATAATACATAGCTTATTTTCTAAGAGGCTACTCTAACATCATGGGTGTATAGATGATACATGTTCATTCAGAAAATAATTGAGGTTGTCACATCACCTGTTTGTCATGGCAATCTGTTGGATGTCACACAGAGGCAGATGTCCTGATCTACTGAGATGCTGACCACACTCTTCAAGTGTATTTGTTTCACTAAACATGATAAAGCTCTTGTTCAGAGGAAGAGTGCCTGGGAGGGCCTCTACAGACTGTAGACACACAAACACGCATAAATCCCCAAAGCAGCAACACATTTGGTAATGAATAGCTATCTGTTATTCTAAAGTGTCTCCAGAGAAATGGTTGTTATGCATGAGATGTGTGTGTCCCAGCATGAGCTCTTCACATACTAAAACTTCCAACCCAGTGGTTATGGAGCAGTGAAGAGCCTGCCTGCTTACCTCAGCATTAATCCAGACAGAAAGCAGAAAGGACATACTGAGCTATGGATCCACTGCTGCTATTCATAGAAAGGGTGGGATCAGATTTCTAGTAATAAAGATACTTTTATTTTCTACACTAGAGTTTCAGCTCCCTATTACCATCAAAAGCCTGTTCATTTACCATTCCAAAGTGGTTCAACTGTGTGACTTGGTGCCTGCAGAGATGTTTGTTCAACCAGAAAATGCAGGTGCAATAATGCATGTCAACACGGGTGCTTTTCAAATTTCAATCAATGTTTGGATTCTTAAAGATTAATGTGCCTATTAAGAATTCCTATCACGTGTTTTCACAACCTCTATCACACCGCTAAATTACTGTCAGATTTTTAAACACTACAAAACACATCTCTCACCCCAGGCATCAAATGCTCAGTCGAGCTGAATCCATTAGTGAAATCGAAAGAAGAGGTGTCAACATGTGCCAAGAAAATCAGTGGTAAAAGGCCTCAGTAAGGTTAAATGTTTCCTATACAAATAACTTTTACTCTTTCATATTTATATGGTTTGTGCGACTCAATGATGTCTCTATATCGTGCATGAAGCACTTTCAACTAGGGACGGAAGTAAGTCACTAATTGTGTATCTAGTAAAAGCAGAAATACCAACAAAAGGCAGCCATACTACCAGGTACAACCTGCGACATGGTGTTGATAGACGTTGATTATTTTAATTTAGCTGTTTTGAGTCATTGTTTGTTACTTCATTGTCTGCACAACTGTAATGTAATTTCCTTTTTGAAACTCACCTGCAAAAAGCTAGCTTGTCATGGTCTGTTAGGAGGTTATAATACAAATATACTTTAGTATTCAGGATATAAAATCTTTTGTGTACGAGGTTTTTTTTAAACACAAGCTTTAAATAATTTCTTGAAAGAATGAAAACACTAACAGAATTTTAAAAACAGCAGTCATGGCTTATTATAAACTTCAGAGCTCACACAAGTAACAGCTTTTCAAATCAACAGCCGTTTGCATGAAACATTTCCTTGTGCAGGATTTCAGAGATGGTTTATGATTTTAAAAATAATCTGGATGCAAAAATGGGAACTCTGTAATGATAAGAACTGCCGTTATTGTGTGGTAAATGGTTGAAATCATATGAAGGAGAATTATTTGGAAAGTTGCTGTCAAGGCTTGCATTTTTGGAACTCGATAAGGACATGTCCTTGTCATTTGGAATAGATTTCTAACATGTATTATAGTAGTCATTATTGATTCTTATTGCATTCATCCTCGTCAGAATGCTAATCACCAGTTGGTCAAATGAGAGCAATCAAAATGTCACTTGGCCTCTAAGGCTTGAATTAAGAACTATCACATGATGTAAAAGATTGACATTCATTCATTGTTTGGTATCAGCTACTGAAGATTCCCATACATTAATTTAGTGTAACTGTATTCGTGACCATGGGAATGCATTTTATTTCAAAAATTTAAAAAGCTTGTTGGAAGAAAAAGGTTCTGACAGCACTGGTTAAAAAAAAAAAGCATTTTTCTTATGCATGTGAAATGGCTGTTTTTGAATAAAGCATGGGGGTAAGGGTCTCCAAGATAAACATGGATTTTAGTGTTTAAAGGAACACACTGGGTTTTCATCTGCGTAGCCAAAATGGCACCTTTTTAAGGACCCCTTTAGGAAAACTAAAATGTGTGCATTCAGCTGCTTAAGTGACTGAATGTGTGCAGTGGACATTTCTACTGTAACGCCTTATTGTATATGCGCAGTTGCAGTTTCTACTGTACATGCAGATGCATAGGCCCCTGTGGAACATTAGCAGGAACATCAAATCCTTGTTCAATGCACACCAACATGTCACGCTCCCTGCAGGGAGGGAGACTCAGACCGGGAAGAGCACGCCTCACTTTGTGATTGCAGCTGTGTTCAATTTGGGCCTCAAATAGGATATTGTCTCCTCCAAACTTTCTTCCCATTTGAATGAAATGGCTCTCTGTTCCAGAGAATGGTGTGGATACCGGAACAGTCTTACAAAGATTGAAAAACAAATTAATACGAGTTTTCTAACATGTGAGTTCTATTTAGAGATGGGGATGAAAACATTTGCATTCGGCTCAAAATGGCATTGTGTTCTAACACATGAGACCCGCACTGTTAATCTGTTTGACCGTTTAAGCACTGTGGGATGCTGGGAATCCAGTGGGCTGGCTGATGTGGCAACAATTATTTGTTAAAAGCTTCTCATCTGGTCTTTTAATGGTGACAAAGTGTCTCACTAATATGAGCTGACATAATGAATCATGCTAATAAGACCCGATATGTAATCACTTGGTCTGTGTCTTTTAAAAAAAAAAAAAAATGTTTTATGAAAAGTGGCTCATGACTAAAGTTATACTTGGCTCAGTTGTGTAAGTTGAACTGTCTGCATTAGACCAGCAGTGATATCATTTCTTTGAGAGCTACACGTGCTTATCCTTTGCTAGACCCTTGCATGCTCATGTGATTTCACACACTCTGCTTCTTCTATTGGATTCTTGATTAAAGTCCGTCTTAGCAGGGACATGTTGTTCCTTGATTTCACTTTTGATTGATCTCAAAGTGTTTACTGTAAGTGCCTATTCTGGCCTTTATTCAAAGAAAAGTCCATAAAATCAGGAAATGAAAAACATTGTAAATCATCACCTTCCCTTTTCTATGAATAACTGCTTTTTGTGTTTGTATAAGCAAACACTATTCATTTGCATGCAACGCTTTTCAAATGACAATCTGTCTTGTTTGTTTGTTCAGTTATCCCATGCATGCTGATGAGAAATAGCAAATATCAGTAAACATTTCAGACAGAATGATGTTTATTGAATCACTTTATTCACCAGTAAGTATTTAACAATCGAGAAAGGTCCTCACTTGGAGTAGTTATTAGTCTTATACACTTTGTGAATCCCAAACATGCCTGTTCACTCAAAAATGCTAAATTAAAATACTCACCTATGTGGCTGGGTAGCTAATGTTGTGTATGTTCCAAATCTAAACATGTGTGATTTGTGACTCAATACTGATGTCTTACATTTCATTAAGACTTTTTGGAGGAAAGAAAGGGCACATTTAGAAGAAAAACATCTGACATTTCTGGTACAGACAGCACCTAGTGATGATACACCTACATGTACAAAAAAAGCAATGTCAATGTGTTGTGGCAGATCCATCTATTTTTGTGAGGTTGTTTTTTCAACCTTTCAAGAATTTGCTAAGCGAAGTCACCTTTCAAAAATGAAAGTTAGTCCAACCCTATAAAGTGCTTTGGTGGAGCTGGCAAAAACGATCAGCCTTTGATGCCGAAAAACTCAGTCTCTGGTGAAAATCTTTGTCTAATAAAAGAACATTCTTCTATGAAAATACAAATATAGAACACACACACAACACACACACACACACACACACACACACACACACACACACACACACACACACACACACACACCAGCTCTAAGGTGCACATTGTCATGTTTGTACTGAACGTTTGACAGCCTGCATGTCAGTCTACTCGAGCAGTGGAGCATCACAGGCTGCAGTAAATCCCTCTCACGAGGAAAAAGACACTGTTTGTCTGAATGAGCACTCCACTCTGACAAATGTCATTTGTAAACATTCCTAGAAAATGCAAAGCACATTAAAACGAACATTTCTTCTACCGTTATCCGGCACTGCTAAATACTATTGGAAGTGTAAAATATGATTAAAGGATTAACATTTTAATTTAGGTTTTCATCCCCCTTTTTTTTAATTAACTAATTGGCCCTATAGCGCGATTATCTCTGTGGTATGCAGATCATACAAATGCTTTTACATTAATAACTTGTCTTTTGTCCATTATTTACACATTTCATATCCGCCTTATTTCAGTCATTGTTCATTCCTTGTTTTGACTATTATGTGTTATGATTAAATTCTTGCTGCTCTTTCAAATTCACCTGGAGATAACTGGACTACTTTGCCAGGCCTCGCAAAGTCAACATGCTACCGTATAAAGAGCAATATGACACACTTGGTGAAATACAAATTCCCTATTGGTGAAGTGTTACAAAAGAGCACTGCCTTTTGCCATTTCCCTCCCTATCTTTCAGTTGTCTTATCACGTTGGATCTTAGGGTGTGTCTTGTGTGTGTGTATAACAGAAGGTTGGCCTTTGTCGACTCTTTCTTGCTGTCAGCAGAATGTGCCGTTTGGCTCCTCTGCTGATGTTTGCAGCCTCTGAGTGAATGTAATCGAGAGTGAATAAGATACGAACACATGCACCAACACACATCTCAGGATCGGCCTCACACAATGGGTTAGGGTGTTGATCAGTGTCTGTCTTCAACCAAGCACAAAAGCCAGTGTTGTGTATTGCTGTGATACAGGAAGCTGGAGCATGTTTCTCATTGATAACACTGTATGGCGTGATGGCATCATTTACGGTGAAGTTAATGCACAAAATGTTTCACCAGCTTTTATTATTGTCATTTTTGCAATGTATCATAATGATCACATAATAAGCAAATCAAAAAAATTGGATCCATAACTTTAATATTTTCCTTCAAATGTTCGCCTGTTCCAAATAAGCTTTCATCAGTCATGTAATTCAAATGTGTATTTAGTAATTCTATCGGGTCTAGGTATGAGAAATCCCCCTGGTTTACTTGCTGCTGCAGCATTTTGTAATAATCACATGCTTTCCCTGCAAGGTACTAAACAAATGATAAATAACATCTTACTTAATATCTGTATTAACGCCTGAACTGTTTTGTGGATTTTTACTTTCGTGGCAGTGAGGTTCTGTCAATCGAGCATCCACAATCAGCACTTTCCCAATGATTGAATCCCCTTTCTCCACTAGCCTAGTATGCTAGCTGACTGCTCTACCGCCAACCCGCCTATATAAGTAGTTAAACTGGCAATCCGTCAATCTGAGGCTTCAAGTATGGAGAACCATTTATCTTCCCTAGCGTGCAACTCTCACCCGGATTCACATGGTTGCTTGTTTTAGTGTCTCTTCAGCACTTCCTGATGTCTGCATTCTGCACCAAAGGATAGACATTGAATCAATTACTGAACGTACGCATGGATTCACACCATCCTTAAGTAAGTCATGTATTATCAGTGGTTCGGCTAGAGACACATGTAGGCCACTCATAATTCTGCTGTATCTGCTTTTCCAATTATTCACTGCAAGTCAACTTCCAGTCTGCACTGGCTGGAGGACTATGGGATGGTTTTTCTTACAGTGCTAACTTGAAGGAAAGTAGATGTCATTTATCTTGTTTTGTCAGGTTCCTTTTTTTTTATATACATTTGAATAGACCCTTATCATATGTATGAGGTGACGATTTATATAATACTTTGAGGGGATCCAGTCACATTTGGGAAATCCAGGATTTAGTTAGTATAACTTTTTTTTCCTTCTAAACGATAGCCCTGCTACCGTACCATCCATCATTGCCAACCTTTTCCTGCCTGCTTTCACTTAACCTGACACAGCACATCACTCATTTCAACATCTTCATGGCTATCAGTATACAGTACGCAGCTTTGAGACCACTATGCAGCAGCAAGACTCTTAAGATGATGGTTAAAGATTGTATTCAATCATCTATTGGTCATTGTGGGGATTTAAAACCTGTGCACATACATGCTATCAGCATTGTGCCAGCTAACATACTTTTTTCCTGTCAATCTGGTCCATGTTAGGGCAGAAGGGGATTGTTCTGCAAACATTTGTCTTTTGAAGTTAATAGGCCGGTCCAGTGGCTGAATCCATTATGGTGACCAGCTGTGGTTGGAGTAGTAAGAACATTGCCCTCAACAAATGGTACTGAATGGTCTTAAAGTGCCAGTGAAGTGCATTTTTTTGCGCCAAAGTGAAATGGCAGTTTCATTTCTTACATATAATTGTACCTGTTCATGGCTAAAATAATTTTTTAGGAAGTGCGAGGGACGAGATAAACATCGCAAATTTTTCAGAGTCTGAGCCTACCGCTGCTGCAGACGATAGCGGCTGTGACGTCACAAGATGGGCCCAGTTGTGATTGTAAACATGGCGGAGCCTTCGGAAAGTGATACTGGTGCGAGAGAAATGAGTGATTTTGACAGCTTTTCGGACAGGATAGATGAGGAAAGTGGCCATGGAAGTCAATTTAGTTGAGGACAATATTTTGTCATAGATCTAGAGTAGATCTACACACAGGATTGGCCATCACCTGATCATACATTCATCTGTTCATAGCATGATGCAACATTCATGTTCACATGCAGTGTTGTGCTAGTTACTGAAAACCAGTAACTAGTTACAATTACTAGTTACTTCACTACTTACACAAAAAGTAATGCGTTACTGTGAAAAGTAACTTTTTAGTTACTTAAAAAAGGGCACCCATTAATGCCCTTATACTGTAGCCTTCATTTCAGTACGTTATTGCATCGGAGAATAATACAACCTGTTGATCAACTTGACATGCATTTGCATCACTGAACTCTGCTAAGCAATGTGGTATTTACAAACAAACACAAAGATATGTTTCAAAGTGCCAATCCAGCGCTGTTGCTTAGGTGGAGGTGGAGTGGCGTCGGATGAGTCTGGGTCTGTGGTCTTAGCTACTAGCTTCGTCCCAGCATGTTGTTTCTGCAGATGTTTCAACAGATTTTAATTGCTGTTTTGGGCAGTCGATAGGATCTTTGACCCGCCAAGACACAACTTACATTTAACTAAAACGTTCTTTTCTTTGTGCTCGACAAAAGTGAAATAGTGAGAATATCTCCAGGCGGAGAAACTCGACTTGAGCTCTGCCGCCGCCATGATAGTCTTGTTAATAGACACAAACACAGTGGCCTTTATTTTTCATAAACAATCTACGAATCTACGAATCTACGAAACAATAACACCAGCCACTCACCTTCATCTTTTGGGAACAGAAACATCGCCACTTCGGCAGAATTGACATTACCACAGCCAGCGGCAATGCATCGCTTCCCGTGTGTTTTTCCTCCCTTTTTCGTCACTGTCGCCTCCATTGTCAGCTTTTCTCGATTGGCAATCACTTCCAGTCGACTGCGAAACACTTTCCAATCAATACTCGCTCAAAAACGTTGGTAAATTCGACTTTGAAATAGAGACAAAATGAATGGTGGTGAATGTAAACACTTCGGCTTGGCCCATCTTCTGACGTCACGCAGTAGATCGCAAGCCACGCCCACGAAGGCGGAGGTCGACTGCGAATTTCCCAGCGGAAAATTCAAACTCGTCAAATTCGTTGCTATTCCAACATCTTTGATATGGGTTCCAATGGACAATTTTGGTCATTACTATACGTATTAGCATAAAAGATCATGCACCGTCGCACACTTCAGTGGGTCTTTAATTGCCACTAATAAACCGCCAAAGCAATATGCGTTCCCTTCAAAGGCCAACACATTATTTAAACATGCTATAATGATCCAAATAATATGTTTATCAATGAGTGCTTGGACAACTGATTAGCTCATCTACTGCAGTGTTGATAAATATTAAATCAACAAGATATATTTTCTTTTGGTTTTATACACTCTGGCATCGAGGAACATACACTGTTTTCCTTTATGGATTTTTCCAACCCTATTGTCAGAAAACAATATTAATATCGGTAAGGAGGCAAATCCCCTGACTACATTAAATTAAAGTGCCAGTCATGGTTAGTGGAAGACCATGTCAACTTTTAATTCAAATGCAGTTTGTTTAAAACATTTTTAAGAAATGTCAGTCCATCCATACCCCACTGTCTTATAGTAAACCATCTTCTTGGTGACTGTAGTTGGTACTCTGATTAGAATCCTTGCTTTTGCCACAGAGCTCATGCTAATCAGAGCAATTAGGTAACGGCACGCTTCTTAATTTATGCGGCTGGAGCCAACACTGAACCTCATTTTTAAATGCAGTACAATGACAGTGATCGTCAATTAAGAGACGTGGAATCAGGGACTTGCAATGCCACAGATGGATAACACATCACGATCCCTCACGCTAATTCATTGCCTGATTTGCATGATCCATTTAGGAAGCATTTATGGGCATGGGAAATGGCTGTTGTCAGTGATGAGGAGGCAATGGGGATGGATAGTTAGTGGTGGATCTTTCCTCTTGCAGTTTGTTTATACCTGCTATAATTTGTGCAGATGGATTCTCAGTGTGAACCAGCAAGGATTTAAATAATTAAGGAGAAAATGCTATTTAGGTAATGTCATTCTGTAAAAGGCGTGTGGTTTCGCAATTGTAATACTCAGCTTTGCCTCAGTATACCAGTTAATTATGAGTAAGTTAATTAGTTTGCATAGTAGCCATTTTTAGCTAATGAGGAGCTGATAAAGCAATAAAAGAAAGTAGGGCAGCTACAACATGTTCTAATGCTAAAACAGACCAGCTAAACACAGGTCATCCAAAGGTTAGGGTTAAATACAAATGTATATTCAACCCTCTTCCTACTCAGGAGGACCACTCATAGTTGTTTTCTCTTTTCAATCTGAAGTCTCAACCCTTCCTGAGTGAAGTTGCACAACGTCAACTGTCAAATCAAGCATCTCTCTTGCAGTGAGGGTCAAAGCTGATGCCATGTGCAAGGAAAAAAAAGCTTGAATTACGAGAGATAAGACGTAAGAACCCTGGCGCTGACCCCCTTTTTTATTGTTTCGCAACCACTCAGTTGATTTAGTTTTCTCTTCAAAACGTAACTCTCTTCTTTATCCAACAGCTCTATGTTCTTGTCATATCCCCATGCCATAATGTTTTTTACATTACATGTTACTTGTTAGACGCTTTTATCCAAAGCGACTTACATACTCAATACTGTGGACAATCTCCACAGGAGCAATTTGGGGTGAAGTGTCTTGCCCAGGGACACAACGACATGCTGACTGCAGTGGGGTTTGAACCTGTGGCCCCCTGATCCGAACACCTACGCACTACTCCACTACGCCACACGCCTTTCAAACTCTTCTTCTTGATGGTTCCATTCAGTTACAATAGTTGAACTGAGCCAGGGTTCAGTGATAACTTTCCTCAGGCTATTTCAGGTTTCTCCATGTTAGCAGAGATCGGGATGTAGTCTCTGAGTCTCACTACAACTTCATTGGCAACGATGCAACCACAAAACCAGCTTTCCCGTTGTCAGCAGATCTTGCTTGTGTTACAGGGCCAAACCCGCTGTTTATTTTCATTAGCATTCAAATCTGTCACTGACGCCAGGCTTGTGTCTGATACCTAATCACTCCACCAAAATTGCACCCCTGAAATACAGATGAGAATTGGTGGGAATGAGGACATTCATTGTATGGCATCTCTGTTGACAGTCTCAACTGAAGAGTTACATCTCGTAGACCTTATAAGAACAAGGAAGATACACCTTTGTTGAAATAAACTCCCTGCCTTAAAGTCCAGTCGAAATCTTGTTCAGTTTTGTCTGCAGGGAGAGCAGCAGAGCCTGTATGACATTACTCTTAAAGACAGACCTGTGTAAAGTTGGTATGTTAGGGTAGAAGGTGACATTTTGTTTCTCTGCAGATATTCAATGTTGCAAATGTTTAAGATTGTGTTAACAGACAACCTGATACAAGCTCCAAAAGTGAAAATAGAAACCAAACATCATAGCTAAGTTGGTAGTTCTATTAGAAAGCTTGTGTTGGGGTCGAATACATCGATTCTGTGTTTGCTGTAGTTTAATGTCTTGACAGTGTCAGGACCACTGTTGTTTTCATCATTCCTGGACAATTGGAATAATAACAAAGATCCCAACGAGATATGCGATGAGTCTAATCCCTCCAGTTTGTTTTTTAGCCTTTGTCCATGGCTTAAAATATATGCAGTATGCAATTATGCTTCTTGGATGGATAGTCAGAATATTTCATGGGGAAAATTATGCACAATATTAAGAATGTCTTCTCCATGCCAGCATGGACCTAAACTGTATGCATTAAGATGCAAATGTATGTTGACCAAGTATTCTGTTCAAGGACTGGT
The DNA here is from genome assembly GCA_031216635.1 of Dissostichus eleginoides. Classification (NCBI taxonomy): domain Eukaryota; kingdom Metazoa; phylum Chordata; class Actinopteri; order Perciformes; family Nototheniidae; genus Dissostichus; species Dissostichus eleginoides. The sequence continues at coordinate 18,014,932 of CM062281.1, read as the reverse complement.
GCATACACTAAACCCTTACTATAGATGGCATACGCTCATATTCAATAAGAAATCTCAATGTAATAGCTAATGTCAATATCATTTTTACTGCTGCTTAGCAGGCTGTGCAAATGTATCTGGGCTACTTGGATATGTTTGATTGAAGACATACTAAAATAATGACAATTTGTACATGAACACTAATAGAGGACATTTTCAGTATTGCATCTAATGAATTGCAAAGACAACATTACAGATGTTGAAAAGTTAAACATAATTATTGAGAGCCATTATCACATTTAACTATTTGAATAAAATAAATGCCCTGTGATAAGATGCTACATTTAAATGCATGTTTAGTCTGTGATAGACTGATAATATCTGGGTAGGACAAAAAAATCTTTTATAAAATCTCAATTTAGTTTTCTTTAACACATGTAGATGTACACACACACACACACACACACACACACACACACACACACACACACACACACACACACACACACACACACACACCCCCTATACCTAGTTACATCAGAGCTGATGTGTGAAAAGCACCTCCTTGTCTTGATTTATTTGCACATTTGATGCTATAATAGAGCTGGAACAGCACACTCTGGAACAGTTATATAACCAGTGTTAATGCTGTGTTTGACTCATGCTTCACTGTTGGTGTTGTGTTTTTCCTGGTGTCTGTAAGGACTATTTTTGATTTATATTCATTTGCAGTACATGATAGTCTTTTAAAAGTAACTTTCCCCTCTTTGGAAGATCCCACTTGACAGGATTTCATTATACCCTTAGAATAAAACCCAGGTCGAAGATTTGTTCTTGTCCCGGTCTGCTTTTATAATTCAGGATTGTTAGGAGATATAGGAATATGTGCTTAAGTTAAAACGCATCGTCTGCAGATATTATCGGTTTTCCATTTTCTTAAATCTCCCCTCAGCTACTCATGACGTTTTTTTAATAAGAGGGCTAAACCTTACTTCATTAGATCAAGAGTTCATCCTAACCCTGCAGCTGGTAGAAACATCAAGATAAGGTTGAGACATTTTAAAGGTCCCATGTCATGCTTTTCCGGTTATTACCCGTCCCCTCGTGTGTTATGGAGGTTTTTATGCATGTAAACGGTCTGCAAAGTCACAAACCCTCAAAGTACACCCTGTAGCGAGTAAAACTCTAACACAGAAAAGACCTGTCTATGCTGCCCCAGAACGCCTCGTTGGAGATTTCTCTTTTTCTTCCTGGGTACAGTGACGTGACCATACCCAAATGGACCCAATCCGTGGAGCTCCTCACACACACACACACACACACTCTCTCAGCGGCGAAACTGTGACGCGCTGGGGGGGGGGGGCTAGTGGAGCCTCGCAGCGGCGAAACTGTGGCGCGCTTACACTGTAGATGCACCGCGTTTGGGGGTCCGGGGGGGTGCGGGTGCTAGTGGAGCCTCGCAGATGGGGGTGCTGAGGGGGCTGCAACCCCCTTCCCGCGTCCATTCGCGATGTCTCGCTGTCTCGCAGACCCCACGCAGCAAGCAGGAAATGAACCCAGCTCACACTGTCCGCTCCTCGCAACAGCGAGCCGTGCAACGTCCCGCCAACAAGGCACCCAGACCCCACACAGCATTCTCATCTGTGTGTCCTTACTGGTGTCATTTTCTGGTTGCTAACAAACGCCATTGTAACACATAATCACTGATGTTCCGCTGTAACGGTGGTGGACTCATCAGAACAGAGTGGGCGAGCTGACCAATCAGAGCACAGTGGGCTCATAGGGAGGGGGGGCGGAGCAGGAGCTCCAACAAGCCGTGTAGGACAGAGAGTGAATACATACTATACAGAGATGCTGTATGAGAAACCAATGTGAGTTTGGAAAATTGCACAATATAAATCTATTCTAGTAGACCTCAACAATGGAATAATGATCAGTAGAAATGGCCATGACATGGGACCTTTAAAGCAAGGGAAACATACAGTGCCAAAATCAGATAATCAAGATTAGGATAGACGTTTGTTTCAAACTTAGCAAAGGGCTAACAAGGACATACTGTCCTAATGATGCAAACATCAAAAACACATTCAGTCTTGAATTAACAAGTAGGTTAAATACATTTAATAAAGGCAGTTACTCCTATCGCTGATTTAAATATAGCATTGGTACTACATACACTGTTTCACCAAACATTCAGTGATTATACTGAATGCTCCTCTAAAGTGCTAAGCTTAGACACACCTTTACTCTTTCTCCCTGCGCCTTACAAACTAGTTGGCAGCAGTTGTATTGCTATCAAGATCCCATTCTGTCAGCACTTTTGCTTTTAAGATGAACATTTCAGTGAATTGGGATTTTTCAAGGGTGCAGGAGAGAATAATGACAGCCAGGATGAGGGGGATAAAGAGCCTAAGCTTCAGAATTAGATGTTAGAGAAGGGGGTTAGAAAGGGAAAAAACATGGGAATGGACTGAGAGACAGATGAGAGATGAGAATTTGGTGGCTGAGCTCTTTGAAGAGTGAGAGCAAATAGTAGTGAGAGCAAATAGTGTGGGTGTGACCCAGAGGGCACATAAAGCTTTTTGCGAGCATTTTGTCATGTTAGGCGTCCAGGGACAGGAGATCCAGAAAGCTCTTAGGGAGCAGAGTGACAGGATGAGCTGTGATACAACAGCTGTCACATGTTACCTTGAGAGGACAGACGGTGTCAGAAAAAATACTGACACCTTGCTGATGTTCCTGTGAAGTGGCCCAAAAGACCACCCTGGACCTGTGAAAATACTGCTGTATTTCCGACATAATTTTGGTAGACGATTCCAAAAATCATCCGAAAATCTGAAGCTATAATGCACAGTTGCCGTTGGGTAAACTAACTTAAATAGAACACATTAGGATGGTGTTCGAGTCAAACAAAATATGGTAGATTACACATCCACATAAATGGAGAGCTTTTAAAAAATAAATGAATGAAGCTCAAGGTGTCTCTGAACCACACTTGCCACAGTGTAATCTTACTGTGCCAGGCAGTTAGAGGAGGCACATAATGTTCAAATCCTACCCACACACAGAAACCTTCACAGAGAACGGAGGGCTTTAGAAATGCTAACAAAAGCAAAGGTTAAGGTTTTGTAAAAGTTCAAAGGAATAGATATCTAAAAATAACAAAGTATGGTTAGCACCCATGCATATAAAAAAAAAGAAGGTGTTAAGAATGAACCAACACTGTTGGACACAACCTGAAGTAAATGCCATACAGATAAGGATTCAATGACCCTCTCTCCTTCTGTTACATAGACATTCCTCAGCTGCATTACATGGTGCAAAGGACACGTGTCTCTAGACGGCTACATAAATACATTCTGACCTGTAACTATAGTACGTGTCTCTTGCACACATACTGTTTAATGGTATTTTTTTTGTGTTTAATTGTGGTGCCAGATGTCCTAAAACAATTACAGTAAATCCACATACATCCATCATTTGCTGTTGCTTTTGCATTTCAATCCGCACTGCTAAATCCAGCCACATCTCCTCCACCAGTCTCTGAATTATACTTGCGTATGTAGGCAGCCCTGTCCACTTGGGACGGTATCAGTTGGCGCTTAGAGGCTCCTGAGCCAAAATGCTCAGCCATCCATACAATGCATCAAAAACAAAGAGACAGCTGAACACACTCGATATCTTTTCCTCGCTCTGTTCTGTGTCAGATTCTCAGAAGCACCTGTGCCTCACTGCTTCCATACTGTAGCAAGTACTCATTCATCTAAAAGAAGGGTTTGAGACACTTCACATAGGGGACTGCTATATGTCCTAAAATGTCGTAACACCTTATATCACCATTTACTCTCTTGACTGCAATTTTTCACATCTTCTATTCTTATTGACCCTCAGATTCCAATATGTATACAAGGGATTGTAGTTAAATATTAGTAACATGTGTGATTGTATGCAAGACAGTTTAGATCCAATATGATGTTTCAACCTAGTCTCACAAAAAAGTTAGAACCCTCTCAAGACGTGACATGAATAGCAGCCCACATTACCATAGAGTAGACTTGGAATCTTTGCTTTTAATTAAAAAAAAAAAAGTCCATGTTTTTTTGCACTGACAATCACCTCTTGATTTAAGGTTAAATACTGTTACATTTAAATTATTTTGTATTTATGAAACCCAAGATTTCAGACTAGAAATTTGCATGAGGCGCTTTAGTAGAAACCCTACCCTTAAACATTGGCAAGTGAGATGTGACTGCATTTGACCTTGTACTTTTTTCAAACTAGCAAAGTTAAAACTCAAATAAGTGACCCAGTAAGTTATCTAGATCATTCATGCTAAATAGCCCAATTTCAGTAACAATTTAGAAATGTATTTCGCCTCAGCTGGTATCTCTGCTACAACAACCTAGGGCATTGTTAAGTTAACTCTAATATGATGCAACAAGGAAGCAGCACATCCCGTACATGACACAAATCTGCAGTTACTGCTTCTCTCTGATTCAATGTGAGTATTGTCTGTTTACAAATTAGTCACACATCAGCAAGCCTTGTGCATTTTGATTATACACTCCTGGCCTAGATGTTCTATATCTGTTTACCCTCAATCATATCAAGAACACAGCCCCGTACATATATACACACACACACACACACACACACACACACACACACACACACACACACACACACACACACACACACACACACACACACACACACACACACACACACACAGCACCAGTCATAGTAGCCGGAGGACAGTGCAGTTGCCAGCGACTGTTGAGTTGAAATGAGCAGAACCCACTCTGATGCATCTACTTCAGCTGCTCTCCTCTGGTAACATTAGCATGAGCAAGTTACAACAATTACTCCCACCACCCCAGTTCCCTCCAACAATTACTAACAAGCCATTCGTGCATTATGTTGACCTACTGTACTGTAATCGCATTGACTTTCATTACTTCCTCGCTCTGAATACAAGGCGTCCGATTCAGGATGTGCTTTCATCTGAGAAGACTGTTTATGTTGGTGATGTCACTTTACATTGTGCTGCCTTTTCCTCTGCAATTAACTACGGCTCTGGCCTTTTTGTTTCTGTGTCTAATTTCTCCATTCATTTGAATCAGGCCTCCGTCTGTTGCTTTCCAAAGAGACTTATGGGAGCAAATGAATGGATTGCAGGTTTTAATTAGAATAGAACAGGCCTTGCATTAGGTCAGCCACTCCTCCCTCTCTCCTACTTTTAATAGCTGCTGTAAAGCACAGACACTAAAAGACAGGCCCCCTTTCTGCCAGTTTAAATGGATCACCTGGAAGAGAAAAGCAGTTTAACATATTAATACTTCCTGAGGTCTGGAGGTTATTAAGCAGATCATTTCTAATCACTATTTGATCACTTTTGCTGATGTCAGAAGATTTTCTTGTATGGAATACATTAAGAACTGAATACTATTAGTTGTAAATTAAGATTTATATATATTTACTGCAATCTGTCCAATGTAACCATATGTTTTGAATAGGGAACCGAGTCATCTTGCAAGTTCCATTATTACAAATCATAAGGACCACACATACTGTAATGGGAGTCTCAGGAGTTTCCAGAGGCAGACTCTTTGTTTTGTAATGCATGAAATTACTCTGCATACTACAAAACAAGCTCAGTTTGTTCATCAAAGGGGTTTTGCCCTAACCAGGCAGGCTGTGTTTGATTCATTTTGACAATCGGTGGTGATTAATATAGTTTTTGTTGACAGTATGAGCAATGAGTATGGGCTTCCGTTGTTTGAATGCTTATCCTGATCTGAACCCAGGTCAGTGGTTGGGGGATATGGCCTTTTATGTGTGTTATACAATAAATATATAAAAATGTCCTGTGAATGAAGAATACCATTATAGGGTAAGAAATAGTTTGTCCCTAATTAATAAAATGAAGATAATATTTTCACTCTCTCCCCATATCCTTTTATCCATTACATCTGAGGGCTGTCATCTCCTTGAGGACTGTCTCTACAGAATAGTATTTTTGTTAATTGTTCTCATTCGCTTGGAGCTAACCTGACATTAGGTGTTTGTCTTCATGTGTGTGTGAATGTGGCCTTTCATGCCGGATCTCTAAAAACAATGTTTTTCAAGTTTATTTTTATTTATTTCTTGGATTATCCGTTCAAAAACATTTCAAACGGAAAGTTTCTGTAGAACTTTGAACTCTAGGCGGCTCTGCTCAGACTCAGAGAGACATGTTTGACGTTGTCTGCTTGTTTTGCACGGTGGGGGAGATGTTTGGGGTCAGGACTGTGGGCCAGCACCTCCAAGCACATCCTAAAAACATTACCCAGATAACCCCTTCTCCTGACCTCCTCTTGTCCAAAGCTTTTAGTGTCTCGCCCCACAAACAAATACCGTATCTGTTAAGATGTGCAAGAACTACCAGAACTATAGGCTTATTTCAACAAAGGACTTGTGCCAAAGTTGAAAAGTTCAGCTTAAATAAATCCAAAAGCACAACTGTCGCCAACACTAATTATTTAATGGATCTACAGCAGAGCATCCTGAGAACGAGCTTAACAATAACCAGAGAAAACGCATATAGCTCCCTTCATGCAGCCGCACCTTATATCTTTGCCATAAAAGGACTTGTGATACTGTCTGGAAAAAGGACAGTCTGGTAACACTAATGGCTGTTGTATGACATGGATTCTGTGTGTATAAAACTTGTTGTGTGTATGTTGTGGACAGAGTTTGTACATTTGAGCCACAAGCCAGAGAGTGTTTTATTGTTTCTGTGGGTTTCTGTTTCTTTGCCTACTCTGTGTTTAGAGGGGAGTCGGACAGCTGATTTACATTCCAGCTTGATTCACTGTGTGGAGCATGAAGGCAGTTGAGGACAAATCTTCTATCTGGAGTTCTGAATATCAAGCCATGTCAACAGGATTATTTAATGGAAAAAATATGACACAAGCAAAATGGAAGTTGGATATCTGTTTTCTTAGGATGTCATCTCTTTTATTTAAAAAAAAGTTATACAGAATATATTTTCTTCCAGTGTAAGGACTAAAGTGTTCAAAGATTTTAAGAGTAAGTGAACATCTTTGCCCCCATTAACCCTTCGTTTATGTGGTTGATCTGTTGTGCTGTTGGTTTTCAGGTTGCAGCCTTTTTAAGCCATGAATGGTAACGTTGTCCATTTTGAATTAAAACCGTGTGTGGCATGTAGAGAGCTTGGTCCATTTTCTCTGGCAGCTATGTAAACACAGCAATATCATTTAGAAAGGTTTGGGCTGATGGTGGGGGAAAAAAAGGTGTATTCTTTTTGTTGTAGGTACCCATTCAACAGAAGCTTTGGCATCGTCTGCCCATTCATGACAAATCATGCAGAGCTCCCCTGCAGAGTTTTTTTTCTCCCTTTTTTCCCTTTTTTATGGTTGTTTGTTGGTCTTTTTCACCACAACTCAACCTTGACCATGTTCTCTCAGGGAGCGTGCTCCTACATGTACATGTCCTTTGCATGTGTGCAAACACAGGACATGCTTGCATTAACACACATTTTCACCGTTTTTAGGTTTGTTCATTTTGGAAACTCAGAATACTTATGAATTAAGTTTAATCAACATACCCCGCCGATCACAAAACGGTTGTTTCCACAGTATAGTGAAATGTAGAACGCAGTTTCATACTCAAAAATATAATTGAATAATAGGTTTGACAAGCATTCAAACAACGGAAGGTTTAGTTCGGGTTTCTAAAAATATATGATTTGAAAAACTGTACTTGTATTATAATGTAAGAATAAAAAAAAAAGAAGAATAATAGGTTTAAGATCAAGTTTGTTTAGTTTTTTGAGGAGATGCTGAACAATGGAGCCGGTAGAGAGAAGAGTTGTTATTAGTAAAATGAATGCACTGTCATGCCCTCCATTAGGCACTTAAGATGTGTTCTTAAGTGTATTGACAATATTGCATAAAGTGAAGCACAGAAGTAGCCGTCTGAAGTGTAGATTAACTGTAAGGAATTGGTGGGCAGAGATTTGTCAATCTTGTAAAGGTGCTCGTTGAAACAATTGAAAATGTCATTATGCTGTAATATTTTATAAAGATTTATCAGTGCTCCAGCAAGAACATCTCAAAGTCCAGGCAAATGGAAATAGCCATAAAAGACACTATGAGCAAAAAGCAGAACTCTGTCCATAGCAACAGAGATCTTAAATAGTGCATTTGGATTAGGGCCAAATATACGGTGTGTTTAGTCTGATTTTTGTGAGAGATGACATTAGCAGTCAGTAGTGACTTAGTTTTCCTATCGGGAAGGAGATTAAATGTATTTCCTACACAAAACGCATTAAACAACCACTCTATGGTGGTGATATTAGAAGCAGCAGCAGTGTAGCAACAATCCCATAATATGCATTTGTGCTTTAATGGTTGAATGTGATGAAACAAATCATGCATGCTTTGTTTCTGAATGCACATGCGTATGTGTGAGTGTGCATTTCTTGAGTCGACCCCTAATCCCTCCCAGCCTTTTGTACGTGCGTGTTTAGATGTCTCCTGCCATTTGTTCTCCTCTGGGTCCTGGTTTGTTTACTCTAAGGCCCAAATCTAACATGGCTACCATAACAGGCATTCTATTAAGTGAGTCTGGATGGGTCTCCCACACACCACTGAGCAGTCATCAGCTCACTGCTGCTCCTGACAAGAAGTATTACATCAAGCATTGGCCAGCTGGAGCATCCAATATGTAGCCCCCAGTCTTTATGACTTATTTTATTTGTATGTTTTATTTTGATGGCGAACACAGCAGAATCTTCATTTTATGCACTGCTGTGTTGCATAAACATATATTTAAGCAATAGCTCACGACAGGCTGTGGTATATGGCCATTATATCACAGTTAAGGGGCGTGCTTCGGCCCGACGCGAAGCGGAGGGTCGACAACCCCCTTAACTGTGTATAGGTTGAGGTTACTTGTATAGGTTGAGGTTGTACAGGCTGTTGCTTGGCGTGGCGAGAATATTGCTCCACTTTCTCCGGTCCCCGAGATTCGGCTTCCAGTAGCTCTGGAGAGAGCTTTCGCACCTGTGGCCACTAACGGTCATAATTTCTCTGCTTTGTTTCAAGACCCGCATCAGAAAGCTTTTGAATGGTGGTACTTCCAGTTGGTCTACCTGCTCTTCACGTAGCTCTGCATGTCATCGTTTAGGTGCTTTTTTTCTTCTGGAGATAGGCACTGCTCAATCCACTCCTCCATAGGAAGGCCACCCCGGAGGTCGAAGTTAAGTGAGGCGGTCATTATGGGTAAAAGAACACCCAACAGGCAGATCAAAAATAGTCCGTTGTTACTGTTTGAACTAGCAACGCGGCAGGAACTGCTTCGATAGCGTTTTCGCGGACCTTTTTGATTACAGATTTGAAAACATCGTTGCTTGCTTTAAAAGTAGCACAATTCATTATGTCAAACCTTGGAAAGTATCTAGATATCCCTGCCCTAATGCCAAAGTAACTGGCAACTGAATATGTTTTGCCGTTTTTGTGTAAAAAGGAGGGTTTCTGCCCCGTTACTTCTCCGCTGCTTTCTTGTCCCAGTTTGAAAAGGAAACTGCATGCAGTTTGCTTTTCAGCCAAACTGTATACAGTTAAATCGACCGGACTTCTTTCTGCAGATGTGAGCGTCCTTAACAACGGTCAATAAGTCCTTGCTGCACATTATCCCTTACATGTTTCCATCTTAAGCTTTGTTAGTTAGTTTCGTAACGGACGAATGTAACAGTTGTAACGGTTGTAGCTTTTCTCAGACGCGGAGGGATACTGACTTGTTGTGAAAAGTAACTACAATTCTGCCCGTGATATACGCTCATTATATCACGGCTAAGAACCAATCAGATTGCTTGATTTGACTTGTCTGTTTTATAAATTTGTTTTAATAACTAAAGGAAGTGGTATTTTATAGTTTTCATAAATGGCCACATGCACGTAAATACTTGTTCATATGCATTATGTTCTGTATGTTTAATTGCTTAGGGATAGGTGTAATTGGGTTGGAGATAAAGTACACCATCATGGACTCCTTTATTTTATTATTTACTGTACCATTTTCATGCATCTTTGCTTGGGCACTTTATGAATCAATCAGCACTCTTATCCAGACTGCTTACCACCAGTGTGCCACACAGCAGTGTTTACACTGAGATCCAGGAATAGAGGAGAGGCTTAGGATGGGGGATGGATATCATGGATATCAGACAGGCATCTTTTAAACTGACTGCATGTTGCCTTCTGCTACCTGGCTCCTCCATTACTGACACATATGCTGCACTGCAGTAATTCAGTTTTTTCTTTACAAAAATTGAATAATAGTAATTCAGCAGTATTCATCTTCAGAGCGGTTTTATGGAAAACGTACATACATAACATTTCTTTAAAAAAAAATGGAAAGCATACAGCTAATTCCTACACAAAAGTATTCATGTAAAATGGCCTAGAATGACCATGATTCATACCAAAAAATATTTTACAAGCAATGAGCAGTCTGAAACGGTAGCCGATGAATTTCAGTGTCAATTTTTTTTTGTGTTTTTTATTATCCCTTTCCCTTCCTCTCCTGCACAGTGAAATGCTTTACCAAATACACACACAGAAAGAGAGAGAAGAGGAGCGCAGCTGAGCCTCTTTGAGCAACAACAGCTGTAATGGAGTGATAAGGTAGCAAAAACCCAAGGCCGGGGTTTATTTTTTAGGCACGGTCAGAATCCCAGTGCCGCAAAGGTTTTTGCTTCACAATGGTACATGGCTTCTGAGAACCCATGTTTATCATTCCTCAAACCGTTTCATAGCCCCAAATAAAGACCAATGACACAAGCTGAAATCTCCCGTACTGTTGCTGTATCACAGGATAAAGCTTGGACAAGGAGGAAAGACAGAAAGAGAATTGAGAGAAATGCACAATATTTTCTGGCAAAATGCAAGGCCACCCCCATTTCCACCATGGTGACAGTGATCTATGACTCCTGGTGGGCAAAATCGTTTTTTCTCTCTCTGTCCTCTAATCTCAGATAGACTATAAAGATAGAAACACATCAGTTTAAGGAATAAAGAAGAGACCCCCTAGTAGTGCTTTATCAAGGACATTCTGCTGACTGAGACTGTCATACTGCGTTCGAAACTGAAAATGTATCATCCAGGACTGTTAAAAACACGTCTTGAGATGGCATAGATGATAACATACTGTACCAATTGTATGATGGCTTGCGGTCCATTTATCCTACAAGATTCAAAACATGTGACCACAATCTACCAGAAGTTGTAGCATGTTCAATGTTATGAATATGCTTTGAATGGGAACGCATAGGATGTCATGCCGGCTTTGATAAAGGATAGATGTGCTACCGTATGTTTTCTGTTGCTTTGTATTCAACAGTGGAATGTTAACTTCATTTTAACTGAATTATAAGCGAAATTTAGAATGGGAAATGTACTCAGAGTTGCAGAGACTGGACATAAAACAGATTGAATCAGTGACGATCACTGGGATTCTTTTATGTTTATGTCTGCAACCTTTCAGGGCTGTTGCCATCTATTATTAGATTACGACTTTGATGTCCCTTTGAAGATACCATTCAGATGCAGATGAAACACCTGCTCGTCTGTGCGATGATCAAAAGTGTCAGTTTATTATAAAATGTGAGCATGGGGAGTATTACTTTGTAGATATGCTCTGACTGCTGTTTGTAACAATTTGTCTCAACAAAAGCTTTCATTGTGCACACTTTAATTTGCTTTTTTTACATCTATTATTCACTGTTGTGTTAAATTTAATTACAGTCGTGTCTTACTACAAATTGTTTATTTTACTGTTCATGGTTCATTTTAAATACATAATATCTTTTGAATTTGCTGAAACGTCATTGCTGAAATGTCCTGAATAATTTGTATTGTTTTCAATTTGGCTTTGAATAACTGTTTTGCAGATATGATGCTCAAATGCAATCAGTCACTTTTATAAGGCCACGCAAAACAAGTGTGGTAAGAGCCACTCTTCACAATATGCAAAAAAACAACAACCCGAGTTTACAGGCGTCATTGTATCACCCACACATTGAAAAATGATGCCAAATGTTAATAATTAGATATCAGTGACCTGCAGCATCAACCTCCCACCCTATTTCCAGGATACCTATAATTACAAAGATATTTCACTGGACACAAATAAGCTTACCACCTACTGACACCCACACACACACACAAAACTGTACATCCTGACATATTTCCCTCCTTCCTGTCTCTATCTCAGGCCGTAATGTTCCTCCAATTACCGCCAATTACTGCTTGCACCACTGGTGGATGGGAAAAAGATTAACACCGAAATACCAAAGTCACTGGGCTACTTATTGAACGTAACACTGTTCTGTCCCAGCATGCTTTTCCTGTATTGATTTTCAAAAGGCGACGCTGCTGATCCATGAAGGCAACATGGTGGCATATATTAAAGCCATTTGAGCCAATTAGAGTGATGTATGTCTCGGCAGCCGGTGGTGGCGAAGTCAGCGACACACTCGGATGGAGACGCGCTCCGTCATTTTTCAGAGTAATTAGAAAAACATCACATGCCATGACGGGTGGGGGTGGGGTGAATGTGTAACCCCTGGCACACTGTGATACTGCCACAGAAGTACAAACAGATGCAGAGGCGCCAAGAGGCAGAGACGGCAAACCTTGTTTAACGTTGATTTATGGTACAGATTTCGCCCTAATACCTAGAATAATTTATCTTCATATAAAGGGGAAAGACATCTTATTTCCAAGTCAAATTAGATATTATTTGCCTGGCAATATTTCAGTACAGGGACACTTCAACAGCCTGCTTGGAAGAGCACCAACCTTTATATCACATAGGGGGGAGACTTGGTGCAACTGGGTCGTTGCGTTGGAGGTACAGAACAAACTAAAAGGAGCTTAACCCAGGCAGCCAAGCTTGGTGGGCCTATTTCAGAGAGGATTGGGATGGGTGAGAGTTGTGAGAGTGTTTCTATTTTTCTCTTCAATGCTTCCATGGACATGGTTATTTGTCCCAACCCAGAGTCACACACAGATAACAGCCAACTGAAGCTGTTTATTTATGTGCGTCTGTGTGTAATATATAAAATCAAGGGCAGTATGCGACTACCCCTGACTACCTGTCATCTCTTCAAAACGCAGAGCTTGACTGAGGTTAACCTTCACCACCTCCCATGAAGTAGACAACATGCAATGTGTGCATGTTGTGTGTTTGCAGTGGAAAGGCCAAAGCAGACACACATTTCCTGCATGGCTGACATGAAAGCGATGGGAAGGGGTGTGTGTTGATGCAAATGCATGCACCTGTGCACAGCACTGTCTCTGCAGGACAAAGTGACAACAGAGAGACCGGGAGAAGCCAAAGAGGGCTGATTATCTCCACTGGGGGGGAAGCTGTCCAAATGTCGCTCCTTTTTTTTTTTTTGTTCATCTCAGTGTTGAACATGAGCTAAAGGAGGGAGTAGGGATGGTGGGGTTGGGGGGGGTCTTATTCTGTGTACAATGTCTACACTGTCTGCCTGTAACAGCAGACCAAGAAAGAGGAGAAAGGTTGGAATGAGTGTTGAATTATAAATGGCTTAATTCAAAATCCTATGAATCCATCCAGAGCCCTGTTCCAATGTGTTTGTTCATTTCTCAGTGTGTTTGTGCACCAGACAGTCTGAGAGAGCCTTCTAACTGGCTGAAATGTTGTTCATCTACACACTGTCTGTGGTAGTCTAATCATTGTTGCTCTCCCCCTGCTTCCCCAAAGGTCTTCACTAGCCTCACAATTCAATTGTGATTTACTCGTCAAAGAGTCAGATATACAACAATTATTGATGCACCAGAAGGTTGTTTAACCTTGCCTGCATGTTTTTCAGCCAAACATTTTTGAAGCAGAGCAGCATATATTGGTGGTAAGAGCACCAAGTAAAACTGGCCTCAAACTACAGTGGGTAGTTGGGTTCATTTTACCGATACCACCCAACGGGACTATACACTGATTCATAAGAAATCCCTGATTTTATTTTAAACATGTTTGATATTTGTGAGATGAATTACATTGTTCATTTCATAGCCATAGCTAGGCAAACTGGAGCAGCTGACTGTGGGGAAAGCATCTGATAAACATTCAATCCCAAAAGATAACGGTAGCTATCACACTACTGTTGATATACATTACAACTGACTGTCTGTTCTTATTTCAGATCAGCACTTCGAAATGAGGTTATATTTCAACATGAGGATAAAACTGCGTGATGGTGTGCCCCATGAATAAGGTAAAAAAAACAAAACGACTTATAGCATTAGACTTGCTGAGTGTGTCTTAAGTCTTATATCTTAAAGTAATGGATAGGGCTGCAGAGTGAGACAGAAAGATAGACTGACACACATCCAAACGGTGGAACAGAAGCAGGCTCCTGGGATGATGGCTGGCTCTGTGTTTTCTCTGGATGACAAATTAAATCAGAACGGTGTCCTCTGCGCTAATAGAGTAGCTCTGTCCCATTTTATCTATTTACCGCTGTACTCTCTGCCTCCGTTTGGCTGACTGCAGAGATTAGGGTCACTAATTCTGAGCTGGTTCAGATCATACGGCTGGATATTAAGTCACATTTTATGGCTGCTATTATGATTACTTTTGTGTGACGCATCATATTACATTGAGTCAGCATAACTAAAGCCTGACCCAGTCATCAAAACATCAAACATCTAGTAAAACCTAGATGACAAACTTCAGACAGTTGGTCACATTAGCAAAGCTGGTTTAACACTGAAGCATGATCAGTAACCAAAATAATGTTCTTGACCCTTTGGAGCTTGAAGCGACTTAAGGAAATGACTTGTGTTAATGATATGGTGCAAAGATCTGGAGTTTAATCGTTTTTCACAAAAAACCTTACACAATATCCTTTATTTGAAAGTAAGTAAACTGAAACATATATATGGGTCCTCACTGTTCTCTGGGCTCTCCATAGATACATCCAGTTTCTCTTAAAACAGAGGAACAAAGGGGGTTTTAATCATTGGTAATTGAAGAGCCTGCTGGGAGTAAATGAGCCTTAATCTGACAGCCCAGTGCGTACCATTAGCACCGGGGGCTTAGGCATTCGGAGGGCCCATTTAGTGCGATGCAGATACTGTAGAAGCAGGATTGATAGAACTGTCATTAGCTTTGCCGTGAAATTGTTGTGCCACATCTAAGTTGTGTATATCCCCTGTGGGATCTTTAGCTCATGCTTAACCTATTTTTAATATGTTGTGGGTTATTGCTTTTTGAGTTATTGTTTCTACACCTCTGTCTTAAAACACACTACTGAAGCATTTGTCTGTTTTAATGATAAAACTGACTTCTTTCTTCTTCCCTCTTCCCTGGGTGTGTTTTATTAAACATAATTGTATTCTTTTTTGATCATATCAAATGTGTTCAGATCCCCTGGTTACTTTACTCTTTTACTCTCTCCTCAGAATTTGTACTTTTATTCAGATAACATATTTTCAATTCCGAGTTTATCGACCTTTTTTCTATGCTCTGTCTGAGGTGAAATCCTTCTGACTTACATCCCATTTGACTGATAAGCCCAGAATTGATATTTCTCTTTTTAGATGAGTTTTCTCTGTGCCTGGCACAGGAACAGGACTGAAAAATACATATCTAAAGATGTCAAGAAAGTATGAATTAAAAGATAAGGATAAGGGGCCAAGTTTCTCAACTAATGTTTATTATATTTTCATTACATTTGGAAAAGTTAAGAGTGTCGTGTCTAGAAACATGGCTGTAAGAACAGATAAAAAAAAGAAAAGAATGTCCTTTCCAGATACAAAGCAACTGCCTTTAGAAACAAGAATTTGCTTATGTAAAGACTGAGGGAATATGGACAGCATTGCTCGATATGTAACTAACAACCAATATTCAATATTGACACCTCGCATAATTAATTTAGCGAGTGGCATTATCAGCTGTGTGCGTGTATGCATGCATTGGGGATTTGTGCGTGTCGTCCAATCGGAGGAGGTGTCTGAGTGTCTATGCACCTTCCACATGACTGCCTGTGTTGGGCTGAAAGCCTTACAACCAAAAATGGTCATCTGCAGTGTTTCCTAACAACACTTCCACTTGAGCAGCTAAAAACAGCGCCTGGAACTGAGGTTAACGGCAGCTGCTTGGAAATAAGGACTGAAAACAAAGAAACTGCACATAGTATTGATTTATAAAGGGCATTTTAAATAGATTCTTAATGTTTGTGAGGCGAATCTTGATAAAGATGATTGTTTCTATTTGGTCTATTTTGGAAAGTAAATCTGCATAAACGCTCTCATCTTTAGGATATTTGTAATCACATTACAACTGTACTCCAGTAAAAGTGTGGATGTGCATTTCTAAGATACCGTCGCTCAAATATACAATATTCCCAGTTAAGGGGGAATCGACCAGTGAACCGATCAGATCTAGAGGTGACATTGTCATCGTCTCCTTTGAGATTCAGTCTTTTTCCAATATGAGGGGAAAAGCTACAATCTGTTCGTATTTAAAGGCAACATAACGAAATGTACTTTTCTACGTAGAACTAAATCCAAGCTTGAAAGGATATAGGAAGTATATACTGTGTGACGTATAGAATGAGCTCAAGCAGATAACGCATACGTTTTGCATGCATGTAAACATGTTATCTGACTGTTTGAGATTTCTCCAAAATGAAACCTACAGCAGGACTCGACACACTGCAGTTGTTTTGATAATACACAGATAACAAGCTGTGTTTCCACACTGTGGCAGTGGCAGGACCATAATGAGCAACAGAACACTTAAAATTACCAGACACTGTGTCCAACTGTGCAGGCAAAATTTGTTTTTACGGAAAAGGAAACAAATTAGAAACTGTGACAGGGCTTTCACTAATCCCTTTTGTGATTAGCAACACCAGGGCCTTTTGTCTACGTGCATGGCATTTGTTGTTCTTGAGTGTGAATGTGTATTTCATCTTTGCACTTTGTCTCTGTACCATGTGATGATGCATGTGTGTGCACCCCATGGTCAAAAATGCTGTGTTTTTGTAAGTGCGGTAACAACTTGGTTGCTGGAGCAGAAAAAGTAGACAACAAAACCAATGTTAATAGCTTTGTTGTTCATTCATATGTCTCCTATATCGTGTATATTTTGCTAACTTGTAGTCCCTGCTCCTCAATTGCATTGTTCTTTGTGAATGTAGTTATTTAGTTATATTATGGTTTTAATATTGTAACCTTTCTGCTTGCAGTTAAACTATAGAAAACAAATTTACAATAAAACGTAGTGCCACTTTCTTGACCTCCGTGGCCCCTAAAGTGTTGAAGGTTGTGACCTGTGTAGTGGATTAACAGTTTCTAAACCAGCTTGGCTACGGATTGACCGTGATTTAATACTCTGACCCGTCCTCTTACTGCTAATTGGTTAACCCTCTAATCCAGCTGGCGGTCAGCAGCAACGCTCTTCAAAGGCTGTTTGGCGGGAGCTCAGTCTGCTGCGCCAGGAAACTGCTGCCAAACTGAGGCCATTAACAACAAGTGGTGAGAATACAGATACTTGGTTGACACATTTGTGTGGGACGACTGTTGGAAACATTAAACCATACTGTATCACTCGTCAATCTGGGTGAGAGGCGGAGAACTTGTAATGAATTTGAAATGTTGCAATTACATCACACTTCAGTTCTGTCTGATCTAATCTCAGTCATGTGATTACTGTTCACCTGCCATATTTTTATGTACAGTATTTGCAGATATCCATTCATGAACTCTTGATTAATATTATTATTTTTCTGGGATGGGATACAAAACGTGAGGAAAAATAAGTATGAGCAGTAATGGCCACTATGGCTCAACAACTAAGCTGTTACCCTTGAAAAAACAAAAATAAACAACAAACTCAAAGGAATCATATAACTGGCCACAATATTCAATCAACAACTGGTGGCTTGTCCCCAGTGAACATGTGCAGCAGGGTCATTCAGAAATCTGAGATATTTGTATATACATATAATGTGAAATTGGCTAAACATGTATAACCATAACAAATGGTGTAATGACAGTTCAACAGAAGTTGCTACACTTTGATTTGGCCTTTGATATTGTATGGAACTGACAGTTTCATTATAACTGAATTAGAAGACTCAAAATTGGTTTACACAGAGATCCCTGATGCTGAATGATTAGCCTGATTGGATAATGGAGGTGAAGCAGGGGCCATCTTTGAGCCAAACCACCTACAGAGAGAAATCACAAAGGACAGGTATTCTGAATGAAGACAAACCAGTGTCCCTGGGATCTTAATCCCTTGTTGTGTAACCTCATTGTATTACTTTGCACAGTCTGCCAATCTTTCAGTTCAAACTAACAGCATTGTGCTCCGAGAGAACTAGAGGCCATATGTTCAGGTTCGAGCTGTCAACTCTGATTGGGGGAGATTTCAGCCGCCTAAAGTCCTCTTTTCTCTCCATTTCTGTCAGGTATTTCCCCCCCAGTAACCAACTGGAACAAACGTTAAGGCTAATTGATCCAGCTAATGAAATGTGTGTGCCCCAGACTGAGGGCATACACACATCACAGGAATTACAGATGTGCTTATACTACAAGGCAGGAATTGATGCCTGAATAAGTGGGGGATAAATGAGTGGTCAAGGACTAATTGATTCATCTGATGAGTTGTGTTGCATGGTTGTGTGTGCATGTGTGTGTGTTTCCAAGCACCTTTTTAGATGTCAGGCTCTTGACTAAATGCAGATATTATGGCTGATAGCATGGATTAGTCAGAGGGGAAAATACAGTAAGTGGCTCCTTAATGGGCAGCTGTGGCCTCATCTGTCAACTCTGGACAGAGCAAAGTGTTAACCAAGGTATCAGGCACACATAACCTCACACACATGCAGGATGTCATTATGCTGGATATAAAAACATTATCCTGTTGAATGCTGAGGAAACTGTTCATTGATCCGTCAGTTGGCAATTCTGATAACTAATTATTCATTATTTCATGGTTCAAGCATTTGAAATGTGCATTTGAAATGTGCATTTCTCTGCTTCTCTTTGTTCATATGTGTATATCATCAATAGAATATCTTGGGCATGTTGGTCATGCAAGTAAAGCACTTTGTAAAGGTAATCTATCAATGTATCACATTTTATTAACTGAGCAATTAATGGGCTTGTTTTCATAGGGTTGCTTTAAAATGCTACAAATAATGAGGTTTTCCATCCAAAATCAGCTTTGTAGACACTGTAGAGTACCACATATGTGAAATGTGTGGGAATCCAAAATTGATAAGTACTTTTTGAATTCATAAAGTACTTATCTCAGTTGTTAGGCAGTCCTGCAGGTATTGTAACACCTTCCTTGCTGACATTCTCTGTTTAGCTTCAGTTGTACCAAACTGTGATGATTTTAGCTCCCTACTTGAAAACTGTGCCGTTTGCCCTGCCTCATAATGGTATATTCCATTAGGAAGTGTTTTTTGCCCCTCTGTCTCTTTGTGTGTTCTTTGGGAGGTGGCGTTGAATTGAAATAAAACTGTGCTGCCTGTAGAAAATGTGCTTCCTGAAAACCCCCTGGGCTCATTAAAGAGCCACAGAGCCGAGAGACCATTTGTCTCTGAGTGGTGAAAACACAGCGGAGGCCGATGAGCGAAGGCATAGCGAGCGATGTGGTCTCTGCTAGAGATGCTGTGCAAGAGGTGGGAGGTGTTTTTGTGTGAGTGTGTGCGTTTGTCAGCCTGCGTGTTCACGATGTGCACCCACACATTTTCACTTTTTAATTTTCTCTAGTGAATAATGTGCATCATTTGAATCCAAGGTCACACTGCTTCTGTCAAAACAGATTCATACCTGGAGCCCAGTCAATGTTAGAGGGAATTAGAGGAATGCAGAAACCAGGGGTGAAATTGATTCCTGACTGTAGCCTATTCTGCATAGAAATTGTTTAATGTGGTAAACATGGCTCCCCATATGCGGAGAACATGCTCCTTATACATATACACGTATATTATGTTGTCGTTTTCTTGAAGACAGGATTTGTTTGCAGGAAAGCCTTTTACCTACAATGTATATCCATTGGACAAATCCAAACCCGCTCTAAGCTAACCACCCTGGCTGTGGCTTCGTACTACTCGTAATATTCAGATAGCATCAAATATATAATTTAAGGATAAAATAGTTTCTTTTTGATTGCCCAAATCATTTTAAATGATGTGTATATATTATCAGTATTGATGGCTGTAAAATCATGCAAGTAACCTTCAATAATTTATGTCCATTGTGAGCATTCCATCCTTGGTGTCCTTGAAAACTGTTCTCAAGGCAAGTTTTCACAGCCAACTTCTAATTTTTTACAACTTTGTGGGATTAATGCTCCTCTCAAATGTAACGCCACATGTCAAATGATGTTTTTTCTTATATGCCAAGTCAAGCATGACAGCTGAAGGACACAACCTAAGTACAGCGGGTTATCAAGGCAAAGAGATACTGTTCCTCAACATAGTCAGCATGCTTTGTACGCCACACGAACACACACGCTTCTAATAATAATAGGGTGGGACGCCTGAGGAATGTGTTCAGGCAAGCAAAAACGTTATACCGCAGGTTTGGCAGAAACTGACTGCAGAGTCTTTTAATTTGCCCTCCTACTATTTTCTTCCTCTTGTGCAATCAGGACCTTGTGTATTTCCATGTTAAGCAGGGGGAGACAAGACAGCGCGCTGCGCCTATTTATTTACCAGTCACTCCAGTCAGGGGTTGTTGGTGCGTGACTGGGAGATGTGCCCCGGGTTGTGCTGACTAAAGCAGACGTGGTGTGAGGATTCAGCTCAGCTGCAGCCAGGACTCAGTCAATGGCCTCTGCAATGCAAAACTAACCCTAGTTTCCTAATGTGAGTGGGAAACGATCAGATCCTCTCCATGTAGCTGAAATATTAGAACAGATCTGAAACACTAGACTCTGTCTGAACTCAATAGTCACAGCATACTATCATTCAAACACTAACAATGTATTAATAAGGGAATATTTATGACTCCAAATCCTCTCAAATGATTGTTTTATACATTACATTGTCCCCATGTCATCTGTTTATTCAGTTCCTAGCCACAGCACAATTGGTAACCCTACCACACCTTTCCATACTGCACACATGGAAATGGGTGGAAATGCAAAAACATTTAGTTTTGTGTATAATTCCCCTAATAGTACCATGGTTTTCTTTCCTGTCTAAAGAAAGGAGAAAGCCTTGCTTGGTTTCAGTTGTGTTCCACTCCCAGATGAAAACATTTCATGCTGCTTTCCTGCCTTTCATTTTCCAGGTTGGTCAAACAAAATTCATTCTTGTCAGTGCAATTCAATGCATTTGTATTCAGAGTAGTGCAATTTATAGGGACAGAAAATGCTGTCAGAAAATGACAAATTGCCCAGAATATGCTATTACTTTGTCAATTTCCTGTCCAGTCATTGTGTTTTTGAACTGTGGTGGAAATGGGCATCAACCGTTTAATTGTCATGGTCTATTCCTCATCAGATTACGGCAACTTGTAAGGCTCTTTTTAGTTTATATTTCATGTTTTCAGAACAGATCCATGCTTTGAGCTACGCTCTGCTGTGCACGTTGGCGCCTTTGAGCTGCCCTGTGTAATAACAGTTTGGATTGAGCGTAGAAGGGCACTGTAAGTGTACCTTGATGATAGTTGTTGAAAGACGAGAGACCATTACCTATTCACTCTCAACACCCAGGGCTTTTTCAAAATGGTCTTTGGGTTTCAAACCTCTCAACCTTGGAAAGTTACACATGGCAGTATGAATCCATAAATTCATGTTTGTTGCATTGCTGCAAAGCAATAATAGCACACTGGTGATGGACTATTTCCTTATAATTATTTTAGCTGCCATTTCATCGTACAACCCTTTCCTGATCTCATGGTTGGAGGTCTTTAGCATTACATTCAATGTATTTAGCCAAAGCTTTAATTCAAAGTCATTTACAATAGGTGCGTATTTCACCACCAAACACTAGCATTTATATTATGCCATCTTGTTCCTACACACAGTACATATGTTTTTACAATATATCCAATTATATCGTCAACATATACATGTAAATACGAAAAATAGCCAACTTAAAAGAAGCTCAGTGAAAATAAATGAGTAATGCAGTTGTACTTCCATGTACATTATGTCTGCCACACAGTAAAGTTTTCCTAGATGGTCATAAGACAGTAAAGTCTACCCCGGTAGTCCCTCCCCACGCCTCACTATCTGCTTATCCTTACATGGTTCACTTTAATCATAGCCTAGACAACACGCTGGCCTCCCAGTAACAGTAACCTGACCACAGTGGTCTCCAGTCCATTTGCTTTAACAGCCATTAATCATTCAGACACAAACTAATGCTCTGGGCCCTCCCTGCACTGAGAAATGATGGGGGATTTTCCCACACAGCTCCAGTTTGTCTTGTTCAGCAGGACAGATGCTGGCGTTTGCGTAAAAGTTTGATTCATTATGATCAATAACCCATTATTAGCCGTAATGTACTTATTATAGGCCTCAGGGTAAGGCCAGGTAACAGAAGAGCGGGCTGCACAATGGAGCTAGAAAGCATAAGGGATAAATGGTGCTGAGTAGGGCAAGATAAAATGTGTCCCCTTGACACATGTACTGATGACAGCGCAGCTGAAAGTCATCTTAACATTAAAGGGCTCTTTCACTGAACAATCTACATTTTCAATATCAAATGGTGGTCAGATATGTTTGTTATCTTTTGTGCCTTTAGCGAAGCTCTATAACTTCTAAATAACCCCGATGTCAGGTTGGGTCTTAAGACACGTTTTGAGTTTAAAAAATGTGGGCATTTATCAGGCTGGGAGGATCAAATGAAAAATGCAGTGAGTTGCATTATGTGTCCTGGAGCTTGACCCACACTAGGGACTAGTGGTCAGTGAATCGATTAATTTTTGTGTCTGAAAGTGCAATGCGAAATAACCTCTGTGCCAGTTTAACTGAGTATTCCTTTTATAAGAAGCAAACATGTGCCTCCATAAAAGCTTTATGTTGGCTACTAATATGGATCCTTTTTTCAGTTTTCGAGCCTTTATCACATTTGAAGTCTTTGAACTCAGTTTATTTCTGATTCTGATGATACCACTGAGGATTATAATAATGGTGTTGGGTGTCAGCCAAACTGTGTCCCCAGAACCAAGGACGGTCATTCTTGTGTGATGCGACTGGACAATCATTCTGTGCCTTTGAGAATCTTATTAAAGGCATTGAGCTCAGAATCTCCACTTCATTTGGCCATGTCCTGCAATAAACCTTAACAGGGGGTCTCGGTGTTCTTGGCCTTCTCGGGGCCCTCCTTGTGTCTTCCCGACGTCATGCCCCAGCAGAGTAGAACACCATCTGCTGTCATCGTGGAGACAAGAAAATACCTGGGGTCCAGAACATGTTCCTTGTCTTCACTTTTAGGCAGAAAAGGTCAGGTGTCAACAGGTATTTATAGAGCAACCTGGCTGAAAAAAATGACCAATGATGATGCATTAGATGCAGAGATGGGCGAAGTACCAGAGTTAAGGAATACTGAGTTACAAGTAAAAGTCCTGCAGTCAAAATGTTACTCAAGTGAAAGTACAATCGTATGATCATAAACAAATACCAAGTGTAATTAAATGACTTTGTAAATACATAAATAGTGTTAATCTGCAGGGGGAAGGGTGTAGAAAGTCTTTTATTTGACTGTTATTTTACCTTAAATGAGCCATATGACCATGTAGTCACAGTTAAAACAACTCGTTAGGCGTGTGATACAGTTTCTTTCCTGTCCCTCATTTCTACTCAAGGCCACATGTAGCCGCTCTCAGTTTCTCCCCGTTCCCTCTCTCTCCTCTGTGCTCCGGAGGAATATCTAATGCAGTTGCCCTTGCGGTCTGTATAGATTGTGAATTCCAGTTATGGCGCGTCTGAATCATTGGTATGCAGAGTGCAGGGCACAAGTAGCGGATGTGCCAGGCTGAATCGACATGTACAGGTTTATTGAAATACTCTCCCGGTAATTGCTCTCGCTCTTGCCTCCGCTCTTCTGCTTCATTTTCTCTCTCCATCTCCCGACACTACGTCTCTCAATTTCTCTCATCTTTTAGCTTGTTCCTTGTCCTTTTCCTAGTCTGTCTACAACCATTAAGTACATCCCTTATTACCCCCTTCCAAAATCCCCATTTCCCCATATCTACTTTGTCTCCCTTTCCTTCCTCTGCTGCTTCCTTTTCTCCCTTTTTAATCTTCATTATCATTCTTCCCATCCTCACCTCAGCTTTCCTCTTTTGTCACCTATAAGATTGCAATGGAGTATAACTGAGGTCCCATCATGGCTCTCATGAATAGGTTATGCAGATGTCACTGCACCTCATAAATACACGGCTTATTATATGCCTCCCGGCGGCAAACGTATAAGGCTTTACATTCATCGCTCATAACCAGCTCCCTCAGAAAGTATATGGAATTGATGTAGCTATTGCATTCAGAGTAACACAACAGCCAATATATGCAGATCACATCTTTGTTTCACCTGTGTTGGATGTCAGCTTCACTCGTCTGTTTGTCTTTGACAGCAGACTGTTGTTTCCAACACTACCTCTTTCACAACCCCAGCTAAAACAAACAGCTGTGTACTGCATTCACACTGCTGTTGCTCCTTTTCTTTTCTTTCTATGGTGCGTTTTCTTCTCACAGTATTGTATTTGAACAGCATCTCTCTCCCTGATTCTGACTGACTGTCTTATTTTCTCTCTCTTTTTGAACTCTTCAGGGCTGTCCCAAAGAGACTTGAAACTTTATATGTTCATGCTCGAACACCAAAATGTTAGGAACTCATCCCATACCCAGTGTAGGTAAACCTGTTCTTCTCACTCCTTCAAGCAGTGGTGGGGGTGAGAGAGTTCATTGTGGGGTGACATCTCAGCCTGGGATGAATGTGGGTCTCGAGGCAGACCTGGGTTGTTAACAAAGAACGAATTATGAACAGGATTTCCTTGTGCATACAGGAAAAGGCTGAAAATCACTCTGAGTAGTTAAACTCATTATCAGCTGAGGACTGTGGAGAATCCTCTTCTTTATGCCGCTATCTCCTGTGCCATGCTGGAGCCAGAGATAAGGAAAAGGAGAGGGGGGGCAAAAGTCCATCATGTGCTGGTGGTGTTTAACAGGGGTATACGCAGCTTTATACATGACAGATATAACCTCAATAGATGGTGCATTCAATGTGATGCGTAGCTGTAGGATAATAAACTTCACATGATGCAGCAGAGCTGTGGTCGTCACCAGATGGCTCAACGCCGAAACGCAGTTTGACTTGGCTTTGCTCAATGATGCACGAAAGCCACATTGACCACCAGTGAGATCATCTGACCTTGCAACCCACTGTCCTGTCTGTGTCACTGCCCAAATACAGCAGCGTTTGTTTGTCTTTATTTAAATAATTAATTTGTTAATAGGTTGTTCTTGCTGTTAAATGATTGTTAATGACAAATGGCCACTATAAAATGGATGCTGGACATGCAAAACAGTTGCATACACTGCTGATATATTATTGCGTTTCCCCTTTCTCAATTGTCCTAAGGCTTTGCTAATATAAGTTTGTTCTGTATTTCCCCCTTGTCAACTCTCCTTTTTACCAACAAAAATGTTTTACTTTGGGGAATGTTTTCTTTGTTGATAAGATCACTCAATGTCTTTAAAAGTTTATTTAAAAAATGCAAACTAAAACCTTGAGAAATCAGTCTGAAATTATACTGCAGTCTTACAAAAAATGAACATCCCTTCCGCAGTGTGCATGGGTCCCATGACAGAAGGCTGGAGCACATCTATTGCTTCTAGACATAACCAACCTTTCTGGAGTGTAAAAAAACGTAATTAAGTTATTTTTTGAATATATTCACATAGTATATGGGAAGTAATGAAGTGGGAAACGTAGGCGGTGGATGGTTGAAGCGATGTAGAGCGGGGTGGGCATCAGTAGGGAACAGGAGCTGAAGGAAGGAGCAGTGAGTGTTACGGCTGATGGATAGATGAAGAAAGTCTGTAGAGAAGAGTGGAGGGAGAGCGGAGGGGCTCTATCTGCCGGCTGCCTCTCCCCATAGGAACAGCTGTCTCTCAGTCTGCAGCAGATGTAGATTCACAGAGGAGGGGGAGAGATTGTCCTTCGGTCTTTTACTTGTTGTTTTATCTTCTGAATAAAGTCTACAGTCACTTATCTCTAATGTCCTGTTAAGAGAAGACTTTAACAATGGACATACTTATTTATATACTCTTTATCATCATCAAAACACTGGAAGGTGGCTATAAAAAAACATTTTAAATTCAATCAGTCCAAGCCCTGTCTACTGGTAAGATTATTGATTATTATTTGTTGGTTTCTCATGGATGAAAATGTAATGTTGGCTGTCAAGAAATCGTCTGCCTCCCTGTTGTTTTAAAAAAAAAAAAAATAGATTGTGGATATGCAGAAAACTGTACATAATCAACTGTTTGTTTTCCTAATAGAAATGTTCCTCTTACAAGTTGTAGTGTGACTAATAATGTAATAGCCCAGTCAAATGTGATACAATTACCCCTTTTTAAATTAAATAGAAAAGCAACAGGCCTTGGTGGTTTTTAAGGTAATAAAATGATTAGGAATGAATATCCTTTTATCACATTTAAACCTTTTACCCACATGCAGGGAATTAATGTTTCATTTTTTGTCTAATATTTACTACAGGAACTACACAGAAATCCGTACAAGATTCTGCACAAAATACTCTGAATTTTCAATCGCAGTTCTCACTGCTTACTGTAAATGTGTTTCTTCTTTAAAACTGGAAATATGACAGAAATAAGGAAAATTATGTTTCAAGCTGTATTTTGAAAATCTATGTTGTAGTTTGCTGAAATTCCCATGAACAGATTATCCTCTCTTTCTGCATTCTGAGATCCAAGACCTATACTATAAGCGGGTAAAATCCCAAATGTCTCACTGTGGATGTACTAACCTAGTTTCAGTTTCATCTGCAGTAAGTTCTCTTCATTTCCTGACCCCATTTGGGGTTCATGTAAAGGATAGTGTGAGTATTTCTGTGTGTGTGTGTCATGCAAGTGTGCGGGCTTGTGCATGCGGGTGCATGTGTTTTCTTCCAATGTAGCAAATTATCTTCTTCATTAATTTTGACACACGGGGAAATTGGCCTGTTCTCTGCTTGAGGCTACATCTAAATTAGAGCGAGTGGTGTAATCCAGAGATTTCAAGGGCTTGAGAGACTAAGCCTATTCTAGGCTCACATAGTCCAATAAAAAGCACTGACTCTTCTAAGTGATTGATCTCATGCGAGGTTATCAGCCAGCCTGGGCAGACAGTATGATGTTTTTGTTTATTTTCAGTATCACTGAATGTCCGTGTCCTATTGATTAGTGTGAGATGCAGGTTGAAAGGTTTGTTCACGTCCTCGCCTTGCTCCATCATTCCTCTCCCCATCCCTTTTTTATTTTCCCATCTGTCATATCTTCCCTTGTTCAGCTCGGCTATCTATTGTCTGGGATGCGTGGAAGGCAGGCTGACTCTCCAGAGAGCCGGCGGCAGATTCCAAACACAAGACATTTGACTGAGGTGTCAGAGGATGTGCGCACAGATACTTGACTGTTGAACTGCCCACCCAGAGGCCTGTCTGAGCAGCAGTCAGCCCAGACACAATGCAGCATGGGAAAGGAGGAGCAGAGAGAGGAAGAGGAATAGGATAACAGCTGAGACAACCATGCACTATGCAGCAAGCTGCCCAATGGGACGTCTATTGAGTGAAAGCTCACTGTGCTTCAGTGGTTTGCAGTACAGCTTCGTGTTGTGCTGAACACAAGCACTATGTTGCATGTGGATTTGATTCCCTTTTATTTTATTTAGTAACCACTTGTGTGGTTCTTGTATCCTGGCTTCAGAAGTATCTCAGTGGTTTTAGTTTTTTGTTTGTTTTGGTATTGCAGCCTGTACTTTCATTGTAATCCCACCCACAGCTACACAGCAAACTTTGCTACAGTGTGTCCCAGTTACAATAACAGGTTTGTTTCCTGGGATGTTTCACCACTTCCCTTTTGTTATGCCAAATTATATTTGTTTTGACAAACCATCTCACACATGTCACTTGAGCTTTAGAGCTATTGGCTATATGTAGGGTTGCAAAATTCCTGGAATTTTCAAAGATGGAAACTTTCCATGGGAATTAATGGGAATAAACGGGAATTTATGGGAATAAACAGGGAATTTTCAAAATTGAAGGTTGGCTCTTCATAGGGAACTTAAATATAGTTGGGGAAAGTATATTTTAGCATAATCTTGACTAAAACAAACAGATGCCATTCAAGTACACTTGAATATCCATGCCATAGCACACATGCTTACTGCATGGCTATTGAGACCACACCCCCTACAGGCACTGTGCATTCCTCCATCACATGCACAGATGATTTCGAGAAGACTGGATCACACTATGGGACTTTTTGGAGGGAGAAGGGCTCTTTTCATTTAACATTTTGAATGGGACTTTGTGGGGATTTTTGGATGGGCGGTGCATTTTTGTTCATTTTTTAATGAGTGGGGTTGGGGGGGATGAGTAATATTTAACTCAACATTCCTGTTTTCGTTTTTCAAAGAAACAAATAATTGTTCAATAAAATAATTAAAACTTGTTCTGTTCTACTTAAAAAAATAAATTAAAAAAAAACGTTGAAATGTCATGTTTTTGTTTAATTTTGCATCGAATATTTCCAAAATTCCCCAGCGTAACGTCCCATGGAAACTTTCCGGAAATTTACCGGAAATGTTCCGCCCCTTTGCAACCCTAGCTATATGTACATTGTTCAACACAGGCATAAGAGACTCGTAGCTGTACTGTGCTGCACCCCACCTGGTCGTATGCCAGTGAGTGACTGATGGCTTGGATTTGTTTGGGACAAGGAACTGTTGCAACCTTTTTAGGTGAAGTTGATTTAGACTCATGACTGTTAGCTTTCAAGAATGCAAAAATGTCTCAAAGCAAGATCCTTTAGCAGTGCAGCAGATTACATTTAATCACAGAGCTCTTTCTACATGGGACATGGTTGAGTTTCTTTAATGGTCAAATGACATGGACATCAACCAGGAAAGGCTCATTGAGATGGCGTTCTGCCATCCAGCCCAGCATGATGCCAATTTCCCCACCCTGACTGACTTATCTTTGCATAGTTAGTCAATAATTAACTATAGGACATGCTGCGATGAAGATGTAATGGAATATTGTTCTACTTACCTTCTTGGTGAATCTGGCCCACATTGACATCCTTGTATCAATTTGAGTTTCTTTTTTGGCTTTCTGTTTTAGCCATGACAACACAAAACATTGATGAAATATTCAGTCTTTGGGAACTGGGATCAGCGGTTCTATCAACTATCTATCTGAACTTGGTAGGATAATTTGCATTGAGGTCACACCGTTTACATGTGTAGAAGTTCAGATTACGTGTGTATCTCTAATAATCAGATACTGTTGGTCTGCTGGAGGACATCACATGAACAGGAATAGATTCTCTTAATAAAGCTGTTTCTCCCAGCTACATAAACCAGTGATAACTCATAGATTTTAATGCTGTTTCCAAGTCAGTTTAAACGTCTGTTTCCTGAGCTATTTTTTACCACGTAGTAGACAGCTAGATGAAAAGATTGTACCTAGCTGCCAACATCTATCAATAACAAATACAGTAGATGTCTCTGAGCTGTCGTTCTTTGAAGTGCTGAGGCAAACTGGTGTGCTCAGAAAATGTGGAACAACAGTTGATGAAACAAAAAAGCTTAACTCTCCGTAAGTGTGATCTACTGTATTTCCCACAGGAGAATCCTTCTTCTTCTTTGTGTCATACCATTCTTCTCTCCTGTCTCGTCCCATACCCACAACTGAATCTAGGTTACATCACTTCTGAAGACTGTACCAAGCTTGGGTTTTTTCTCTGTTTTCTTCTTTCTTTAGCTTAAAGATTTGACCGATTTGGAGAATAGACATAATCACAAGAGCAATCCAAGGTATAAACATTTGGGAACTGTAGGTCTTTCAAACCAGCTTGTTTTCTTCAAACAGACTGATGTGGGCTGTCCTTTGTTAACTCTGAAACTGTTAAATTAACTACTGAACAACACTCAAAGAGTCAAATGCAAAACTCGAAACGAAGCAATCAGATGCATTATTAATAGATCTTATAACGACATTCCGCCTCTGCTGAACTGCTTCTTTCCAAAAGAAGCCGCTGTGGGGCCTGAGTGGGAAGCCAAAGATGGAACAAAAACAAAACATGGAGCAGCTCCCTCAAGCTGTCATCTGCTCATCTAAACCTTTTGAGTCTTAACTTTGTTATGGTAATACAGGACAGAAGTATGTTGCTGCACAACTTCAGTGCAAAGAATTCTTTAAATTCCCCCACATTGTTTTGTCTTGCATGTTTCCTGTAAATGAAATTGGTTCCACCATAAAAAGGTTTATTTTAAATGAAAAAAAGATTGGCACAAACACCAAAGAAGACTTAAGTCCAATTTGTGCATTCATGGGGAGAAATTGTGTCCCTCTTCCTTTATTGTTGTTGTTGTTCGTCTTTAGCACTAGAGAATCCCTGAGCTGCTCATTAGAAATGGCCTTTCTTTTGGTGTTTCTGCACTCCTAACCCACGGCTGCCATGTTGTTCAAGCACAGCTCCTCTCAGCTAACCATCCCACCAGGGACAGCAGTACCAGTCCAACCAAGAGCAGCAGGCACATACAAAAATGAGAATTGAACATTGTTTCAGCTAAAGGAATCAATATCACAGCTGGATTGTGTGGCCTTTGCCACAGCACAGGTGAGAAATCATAGAGCAAATTCACCTTGATGGTTGAATCTCACATCTATTTACTTTCAGATACTGTAAGATCTATCATTAGCCCTCAATCATTACAAGTGTTTTTAATCATGCATCACTTTGATTGCACTTGATAAAGTAGGACCCATAGGCAGGAAATGTGAGTATAAGGCTATATAAACAACATATCAATGTTTGGAATAATAGAAAAAAAATAGTTTTATTCAAAAGGTAATCAATTAAATACATACTCGTTTATAGCATTTTCACTGATCTATAGGTGTCTCCTTTGTATGAATGAATGATTGGAAACAGCCAGTATGAAGCACTATAATCTCTGGAGAAAAATAAATGAATACCATCAGATACAAGCTGTGGTTTAGCTGTTATCTTCCCTCTTCATATGTGAGGTTAATGCTTAATATTCAGTTGTATTTGGTAGAAAAACTGGTTCCTGCGAAATACAGGCTACATTTATTTTCATAAATGAGTTCCCATTTCGAAGAGAGTTCATGATCTTCTCTTGTTCGTGCGTGTGTGTGTGTCAAAGATGAAAGAAAGCATACTCCCTTGCTGCTCCAAAACGACATCAAACCTTTTCATCTAGCTGGAATGCGTCCATTGAGGATAAGTATGTTATTTTTAACATGTTTTTGGGACTAGCCTGTGATCAGAATGATTTTGATTCAAAAATGAGTTTGGCTATGCGAGTCTTTCACTGTCTTTTCGAACAGTGCAGCAGCAAGTTGAAGTGTGCACTCAAAATAGCTCAAATAATTCGACACTATTGCATGTGTCACACTGATTCTTAAACAGATCTTAAAGATAAACATGTTTCATATAGCACTTCAGAAACTGCTAAACTGTCAGGCTGAGTAACAGGATTTCACAAGGACTTGTAATGAATACTCAATCTTCTAATTTGAGCCTATTGTCAATGTTTTCTTCTCCCTGTTGCACCCTGCAGTTTATAGGTGCTGCCATCGTATCATTTCAAAAGAACAGCACAAATGGCAATTGCAGCAAATGCCAGCAGTATCATTTGCATCTTAATTGCATTTTTTTTTTTTTTTTGGTCCAATGTCAGTCTTTAACCTAACCCCAACCCTGAATGTCGTGTTTGGTTTGTTTCCCATAAGCCCCTGCCTCTGTGGGACCAACTGATATGCTGATGTTGTATTTTAAACAATGGCTAGTACATTAAAGTAGCATTTGTATTTCAGCATTATATTAGGAGTTGGGATCATACAAAGGGGATTATGAGTTTCAAGGTCATCTTTGCCTTTGTATTTTTATGTTGCTGCCGTGCTTGTTGAGTGCATTTCTAACTGATTACATGTCATCCCAAAAGTAGTGAAACGTGTTTGAAAGTATTCAACCCACTGTTTTATTGCATGATACTTTTATTGTGTCTAAGCAATTAAAACAAACAGCATGTGACGGTTAATAACAAAACACAATTGTTTGATTTTAGTCTGGATGAGTCCCAAGTGTAAAATACAGGCAATTCTTGAGGAATAAGTAGCAAATTCAGCTTTTTGTCTGACTGTTTTTACAGCCACAATTAATTTGAAGGAGTATACTAGTGTTTTATCAAAGTGTGAAATATCAAAGCGAAGTCTAGGGTGGTGTGCAGAGGTTGCACTTACACTAATTGTTGTTATTTCAAGCAAAGCCATTTGCATTTGTTCTAATGTGGCCTGTTGTGTTTGTTATTATTGCATTGTTATTAGTTGAAAACCTGTCATCTTAGTCTTGTTACATTATTGTGTCTGATTACAGATTGATTTCTGAAAGGACAATATAGTATATATACTAACTAATTCATTATTTGTGTGAATTCAGGAGCCTAAAATACAAAGTAATCTAAAGGCAATTCATAAGATATATTCCTGGAAAGGGCTCAACTAAATATACAGACGTACACTAAGATGTTAACGGGTTTCCTTTGCATGGACAATTCTGGTATTCCTGGAATATCAATACATGTATTTTCAGTCAGCACTAAGCACATTCCTCTAAATCTTTAGAATTCATTATTTTTCTTTCTTTAATCTGCCCTCGAGAGATGAGGATTTTCTCCTGTGTGACTCTGCATATCTTAGCCACCTCCACATAGAGCCGTGTATTTGCTGTAAATATCCAGCTCTCCAGGGAATGGTTTATGTGACTGCTTTACTTTACAGTCTACTGGTAATCTCATCTTTTATCCATCCGTGTTCTTACAAAATGTTTTCTTGATTTGCTTTTCAAAATACTAAATGAAAAAAAATATTGTTCAGACTCTAAGTATATATCACATTAATATTCCATATTTGAAGTATTGTTTTCTCATCTTCACTGTGTCGAAAATTATTTAATGTCAACTTTTCCTTCAAATCTGCCAGACAAATCCATGACAAACGGGTACTTTTTTTGTCATGCTGTCAAAATTCTATAAAAAAAGTGTGGAGGATGTATGCTGAATGAATGAGTCATGATGTGAATACAAAGCAGAGGTGACCGCTTGAGTCACAGTAAATTACTCCCCTGTTTTACTCTAAACACTACATTTCAAAGTTCCGACTTTTCATAACTCTGTTTATTCTGCTCTGCCTACCACCACACCGGATTGGCCTTTAAAGGATTTCACGCTCTTAGCAGTAATTGTACCCAGGATCACTGCTTCCTGTCAGTGTATTACAAGCCACCAATGCTTGTGACTCAACATGCTGCACTCACACACCCTGAAGTTTAAACAGCCCGTTACAAAACACAGCCAGGCGTTTCACACAAACACAGCTGCAGCAAGAGGAGCAGTCCCAGCAGGTAGGCAGTTATGAAGAGGGCTTTTGGGATGCAGCGCTCCAGGCAATGTTACAGCATCTGGGTTTTGACCAATACTGACTATTTTAATGTGAATGGAGAAACAACAATGCAGAGAGTCAGAGGAGTATGAAATTGTTTGACTAAAATCCTTTTCTTATACTCCAAACAAGTTTCCTTATCTGGCTTGTGGAATGTGTTGCCCTAAGCAAGTAACCTAGTTTTTGCTTCAGATGTTCAGTGTACTCAGAATTATAGCGAATTCATTTGGAGCTTTTCAACGTTGCATCCGTCTTTGAGAGGAGGAATTGTGTTTTACAGTTGAGGTTCTTAACTTGAAGACCCCTTAAATTATTAACATCACCTCTCCACAAAGAGCCCCACTATAGTTGGTGTATGACTGTAACCACAAAGAATATCTGCACAGCATCGGAACACAAAATCAAGACCCTCATATAAATGCATGTGACACCCCTGCAGCGAAGCATTTGTTCATGCATTTAAATAGGAGTATTATTATAATGATGGAAACACTCTACTTATAGATTCTGCATGTCTGCCAGTCTGTTGAGTCTTCCGCATGCCACTGAACATTAGTCAGTAATTGGTTTGAGGGTGTTGAGTGCCCCGTAGAGAAAATTACTCAAACAGTTGACCTCTTGCTGCTCACTGTTGTAGTTCCGGATGGATCCACCATCCATCTCCTTCTTATGTAGGCACTTTTACAGATAAGCCATTACAGATGTCAAGATGTGGGCATCTTAAATTACCACATGTTGCAAAATGTCAGTATTAGAACAGACCTTTTAAATTAAAAGGCTCTGGAGCAGAAAAATGTGCTCTTTGGAAGACTGCTGCTCTGTTTATGGGTGCTTGTGAGGAAGCTAGGGATACTGTATGTGGGAACCTACTTAGGCTGCTTAAGAAAACATCTTTCTCCAAACTCTATGCCGGCAATATTGGTCTGAAATCTTGGATTGCCATCAAATGCTCGCTGTACAGACAGTATTTTCCCAAGGGAATGAATCGTGACTTTGGTAAGTGCTAATTAGCTAATGTTAACACACGAACAAACAAAAATGATGGCCATGGCTAGCATTATACCTGACAAATATCAGCATGTAACCATTTTCATTGTGAGAAATTAAGTCTCTTCATTCTTGTGCTGCCTTTCACACTCAATCCATCTTTTGGACAGTTTTTTAATTATTTGGTTGTACGGATATGCTACTTTTCTTTTGGCTTGCCTCATAAGATTCTGAATTTCATATCTCAGAGACATTTCAGTGATCTGTCCTTGTCTGTTTAGTTTAGGTATTGAATCTTCCCCATAGAGTTCAGTATTCCGTTTTGATGCATATGAAGAACAGAAACTGTCATTGCCACACCTAACTATATTGCCATTTAGCCACAATAGTGTGTGACTCCTGTCCTTTTAAATGCTCTCATCATTTAACAGTTGCCCAACAAGCCATTTTTTGTGTTTCAAAGTGTGTTCCATTAAATAGAATAAAGTAGCTCAGATGCAGCTTCTGATCTGTCCAAACAAGCTTCTAAAATTCAACAGAACAGTCTTACTGAGATCAAACAGCATCAGTCATACCTGTGTGTGTGTGTGTGTGTGTGTGTGTGTGTGTGTGTGTGTGTGTGTGTGGTGTGTGTGTGTGTGTGTGTGTGTGTGGTGTGTGTGTGTGTGTGTGTGTGTGTGTGTGTGTGTGTGTGTGTGTGTGTGTGTGTGGTGTGTGTGTGTGTGTGTGTGTGTGTGTGTGTGTGTGTGTGTGTGTGTGTGTGTGTGTGGACTTTCAGGTCCTGGGGGTTCTGTGCAGTACATCAAATGCAGGCGAGCCATTTCTTCACTTAATTGTGTAGCATGTTTGAAGGAGCTTACTTGAGCAGAAAATTGAATATAAAACACTTAAGCCATCAGTCATACATTATCTTTTAAAGCAGAAGGTGGTGGTGGGGGGCTTCTGCAGAGATGAAAAGGAGGTTATTTGAAGGATATTATCTTATATATATATTTTCAAGAGACAAACATAGTATTATTATTATTTGCTTATGCTAAATCATTCTGTGCTCCCTGAAAATGGTGAACCACTTTCTCCCTGATGTATGTCACAATGAGAAAGGTAACATGCTGATATATGTCTATATATTGACTATTGAAAAACCCCTCATCCCTCCCCACTGTTAGCTTTATATGTACGGCACCATCTTCGATCAAGTTGTCCTTTCCTTCGATTCAGATTCCTATTAATTCAACATTTTCTTTTTCCTCTGGAGCTTAAAACTAACTTTCTCCAACAGTACCACAAGTTTCCTCATTAATGTATTCAAATGAGCTAATCTGCAATTTCAATGGAGAACTGTGCTGAATTATTTAAGATCTTTCTTTTTTTTCCTATCAGCAGATGTACAGTATAATGGAACTCATTCATCTTTTATTTGCAGTTTTTACTTAAGCCTTGGGCAGACATTGATTGTCAAATAATTGTTGATATTTCTCTTATTGGTTTTTACCGCAATTGGTTGGTGAGACCCAGGATTTGTCTCGATTGCTGTGTATCTGAGAGTCTTCCTAAGGTAATCAATAGTCTATGGAACCGCGTCAATGTGGCCAAAAGAATGGCAACACCTTGCAATGTAATACAGTCCAATGCAACACCACCACACACTATGGTCTCAAATACTAGTGATAAATCCCATATTTCTGATGGACACTACTCAAGAAGTATCATAAATGCAAAGCTATAGTCTGAGCCCTCGAGAGCGATTTTGTATAGGAAAACATCCTTTAGCCTTCCCATTGTAAGAGACTCTTCATGTTCAGGACCTGCCTGACAATATCGTTCAAGTGATCGTTGTCCTTTGAAATTACCTCATAATTCTTTCTTTGGCTTTATTTTATTTTTTATATGAAGTAAAATGTTATCAGTGTACCGTAACAGATGAGGTGATCCTCCTGTGGCCGAGCTCATTGTCAGACGTAGAATTTGATTGATGCCTCATGCCCTTGTTGTGAAATCGGTTGAGTTATGATGAAATCCTCATCCGCAGCCATCATTGTCACCAATAATGACCGCTAATGAAAAATGGACCTTTCTTCTTTCCATCTGTCTTCTCCGAGGCATTGCAGAGATTAATACAGCCATCTAGCCTTGTGTTCGATAACTCATTTACTTTACCTCATCTTTCAATTTGCTCTTTATGTCATATGACCTGTGGCAGTAATGTAAGGTGTGAGTTTATTAAGTTATTTGACTTGTGCTCATTTTCAGTTATTGTAATGCAAGAGTAATATTTTGTCCACATTTCCTCATGTCCTGTATGATGTGTGTTTTTTCACCAATACATCAAACCATTACGTAGACCCTGAGGACCTGGAGGATAGGTCAAATGCTCTGAGCCCTATTCATTAATATAACATGCTAACAAAACCTGGGCTCACAGCCACCTTTTCCCATCCATTTGAGACTAGATTTATTGCAGTGAGACTCTGTGGCTGCTATCGCTCTTTTGTCTTCAGTCCTCGGAGGTACAGACACAGTGAAGATACATATATTTTTTAATATGTTTCCGTCGAGTAAAAAAAACACACAACATAATTGATTTGGGATAAGTCTGCTGTACCATTTCTGCCCCTAAAGAAATTGAAGTTCAAGTTTTTTTTTTGCCATCAATCATTCACGGGAAGTTTCTGTCAGTTATTTAATCTCAAGGGAAAAAAAGACAGCTTCACATATCTGCATAATGATTCATTCATTTTCAATCACCTTATTTTAATTAGGAAGGAAACGAGGGCTAGAAAAAAAGAGCTAATCTTTATTAATTGGACTTTCTGCACCACTGCTTTGCTGAGGGGATTGTTATAAAACATTCTCTGAAGTCACATGACTGTTCATTTATCATCAGCTGGAAACCTTCCCTCTAGCACATAGAGCTTCACACACACATGCGCACACACACACAAACGCAGGGACATTGTCAAATCAGTTCACATGTCTTTTTCTTGCTGTGACTTTTTCCCATCTCTATCGCCTTGCCTTTATTGTCTCTCAGGATTGGATTACCTGGTGCAATTCATCTGTCTTCTGTAATGAAACACTCTTTAAGAGATCTTCTGAATGATCATTTCAGTAGTCATGTTATCTCTCAAGCAGCCGCCTGGTTTATCAGTTGGACCTTTGGCCTATGGGTGCCATTTTACCCTGGCGCTAGTCGTAGATCACGAGGTGATGTGGCGGGCTGGGATTGCCTCTGGTCAATATCTCCTGTCAGATCCACAGGCCGGTCTGTAGCCAAACCCCGATCCCTCTATATTATCCTTATATTGGTAATTAAAGGCAAAAGAGGAAAGAGGCCTCCATATTTCATCAGCCTGGAGACTGACAGACACACTTACTTATTTACAGCTTTTTTTTAATCTCCAGCCTTAACATCAAGTTGTGAAACGGGTCTTCGGAGGTTGTTGTGTCTTTTATTTTTATGTGAGATGGGGGAAAGAGGTAGAAGGAGCAAATATTATAAATGAGTATCAAGGCTAATGTTTTTTGTGCATGTACCAAAATAAACAATTGCGTTTGACTCTCTGTTTGCTTGCCAAGGTTTCAGCACAAGGAACCGGTTGTGAAAGAAAAAGATGCTGCGCATGTATGCATTATACCACTAGTCACAGTTGCATGTCTCAAACTGCCACTGGCCATGTGTCAAACATTTGCATATATACATAATCCAGTTAATGCTGCTGTGCTTGGTCGTTGCATGGCCGTCCATGCTAATTACATGGACCCTGGTTCACCGTGGTGGCATATCAGTGCAGCTCACTGGGAATTAAGTGGTGATTCCTGTGGGCATGTCGATGCCCTTTAAGCCACCAAATCTCTCCTACAAACAGCTCTACTGCTGCAAAG
Organism: Dissostichus eleginoides; assembly: GCA_031216635.1. Taxonomy (NCBI): domain Eukaryota; kingdom Metazoa; phylum Chordata; class Actinopteri; order Perciformes; family Nototheniidae; genus Dissostichus; species Dissostichus eleginoides. The sequence goes on along the minus strand of CM062281.1, from coordinate 17,976,326 downwards.
TCGGGTCACAGGTTAGCTGGGTCTTATTAAAGTACCGCCAGAGGCAATAACAGGAGTCATATTGCCTGATAGTACTCTTTGGTAAAGCCTGGGTTTCCATGATAACAGCTCAAGACTACAAAGCAGCAGCTCGGTTTCTTAGGTTACTTAGTTTTTGGGATTTTTACATTTTTCTGTTTAGTTGCGACTCTGTTTTTAAGCAGTTCACGAAGGAGCTCAGTACAAACACATGTTTGAAGACAGCCTGTCCCATTTAAAGAAAATGTATGTATTTCCTGGTATAAAATCAGTGTTCTCTGTTTTTCTAAATGTTTTCAGCCGGTCATGTGAGGTTTTAATTCTCAGCACAATAAATACAGTATTTATGTGCCTCCTGTTTCAGTCCTAAGAAAAGGTTTTTATGCTAAGTATTAACGCACACTGCCAGTTCCTAATCAGGTTGAGGGAACAAAAAAGATGCCAAAGACTTTCTGTTTTGTGTAGTCAATACAAAAACAAACAAGGACCTGTATCAGTGTTCAACCTTTTTCTGTTTCAAATATTCATTGCTGTTCGGCTCCTTCCAGTCCTGCTCTGGAGCTGAAAGTGCAGTGTGTTCCAAGTTGCAGGAGTAGGAGTTAATTTGAAGTCTGTACTCCATTGAAGCTGTCTGATCGGAGATCTGTCCATCACACCCCGCAGCTCTAATTGAACCAGAGCACAGGAGAAGTTGAGAAGTTAGCTCCAACTGCAACTCAAAGTACTAGTTTGATTGATGGCATCACTTTTATTGCACCATAGGGAATGCTAACACAGACATCTGACCTGGTGCCTTTACTGACCGATTCTGTCTGGTGATTGGCAGGTGTCTGTGACTGATATGCTTAGACATGCAATCCTTGCATTAACCCCGGGCTGCCACCCTGTTCTCCCTGTGGGTCAGGCGAAGTTTAGGTTGATATTGAACTGCCAGCGGAGTGGCAGCTGGGCCTGACGTGCCTGCTTCACCTCTGGTCTCTGGAGATTGCAGCCCAGCCAGCCGCTTGTAATTAAAGGGGCCTAAAGACAGATCAAGCTCTTTCCTCTTCTCCACTGAAGGGAAAGAGGCTGGATAAAAATCCACTGGATGCCTCGGACAACAAACCTCCAAAGAGAGCTCCTTTTTTTTTTTTTTTTTTAGAGTACAACAATTGCATCCATAGAATGTGCATTTACCACAGGTTCACCACAAAGCTGTTCATCGTAATAATACCCCTCAAAGTTTTTATCCTACTGTATGTTTTTTAATACAATTCTCAGAATGTATTCTCAGGGTATATTTTTCCCATCATGATGTTATCCAAGAACATTTGGATACTAGCTACTATTCTTGATGAAGCCAAACGTGATTACACAGCAATCGCAGGCAATCATCAGCTCATTGCAGGATTATTTCTTTTAGTCTTGGCTGTTTCGGAAAATCCTCTCCAGCCAACCCTTAAATCTTTAATGGAAAGAGAGGGAGAGAAAAAGATTGGAAGATTTTGACAAAAACCAACAAAACATCTGCCCACTACTATTAGAAAGATTACTCTATAACACTATGTTTATTTCTGTTATTTAAAGTTGTATACACTATTATTGCATTTTGAAATCATACGTTTGTGTGCAATAGTGTTTTTGGCATCAGAGCAATTTGATAGTAAATGCATCCATAAATAGTATCCACCGCAGGACCACGTTCAATTCACAGCATAAACTGTGATTTGTGTTTTCTATATCTCTGTGGTTGTGTTGCTAGCAGAGTAGTCTACATATCTATCAGAGGCTGACAGATAGCCACCTCCTAGAAACCAACATCCATGACCTTCATGGTTCCTCTGCATCTAGGTGGACAGAAGCCATTCTCTGCTTCACAGGATCTTAAAATTGAGGTCTTGAAAGGTGCAACCTAGACGTCTGAGGGAGACCTTAAAATTTCAGCCAACAAAAATCCCCACCTTCTAATACCCAAGTCTTTCCTTTCAGAAAGAAACGGAAACAACCAGCATAGACTGTTAGCATAGAGAGAGCTTGGCTGTCAGCAGAGCTGCTATTGTCTGTGAGGCTGTGTCAATCTCCTCTCACCTTCCAGCAGTGTGTTCTGGAGCTGTTCTTGCCTCAACCTGCCACCGTCACACTCTTTCAATCAACACAGTCAAAGCAGCATATACATATTTACCAGATCCAATACTGCCACATATTCATATTTACCTGCTCTCTAATGCTCTGAGCTGCCTATTTCAGATTATATTAAGGGCTGGTTACTGAGGTTTTATTGATGTGGCAGCAGTCCTTTGGCTCCAGGGCAACAGCACTCCACTCAGTGCGAAGAGCAATGGCTCTGCTGCTTGAAATGGGCATATAGTGCCTTTTTTATGTCACTACAAAGCAAACATACTGCTCTATGTAATCCACAAACGACACATATTGTAGTGCACCTAAAATTAAGTTGTTCTACCTAATCAAAAAGCAATTATTGCCTCTGTGAGGGTCAAGAATCCCTGCAAGGGGTCTCAAGATAAATCTGACGGGTTGTAAGATGATTCAGGTTTCCCTTGAAAAAGAGATCAATGATCTCAATCGGACCACCTGGTTAAATAAAGGTTTGAAATAAATAGGAACGTTAAGCAAAAAACTAATTTATTCTACACTATTTTATTTATATTCTTGGTATTTTCTCTAATCTTACCCTTTTCTACATTTAAAATACTGATTAGTTTTACCTCTTCAGGAATCTTTAAAGGTATTAAGCAAGAAAAAATTCCCTGGTTGAAATGGTATAACTTGAAAGTAGTCATTGCTTAGTGTAGGGGCAAGCCAACAAAGGTTCAGCCTCGCTGCACTTCTATTGTCTATCATCATTTATGTGTTATTGTTTGTTTAATCTGTCCAACTGGCATTTATTCTGGACATTTTTGTAAAAATGCATTAATCAAACTGCAGGCACACCTAATTGCTTTACAGACAGACAGTCCTGTGTACTTCCATATAGCCAGAGAGACCCTCAGACAGAGAGCGTCAGGTTGCCCCCCGTGCCGCTCGGCCCCCGCTGCTCTCATGGCCCGGGGCAGCAGAGTGGAAACACGGTGAACCTGGCACTGCCCGTACACTCAGTGAGTCCAGCCGTCACAGAGAGCACCAGCCTCTATAGTCCATCTGTCACTCTACTCCCATAGTACCCTGCTCCTGTAACCGATCTTGACTCGTCTGAACAATGGGGAGGGGAGGGCAGTGTATGTTTTTAATCTGATATACGAGAGATTGGCAACAAACCGGCAAACCAGTCTAATAGGTTAATGTTCGGGGTCAATTTTAAATGTTGTCCCTTGTATTAACATTATTTTTAAGTTTAGGTGGAACATCAGCTGGGATACTATGGTGTTGTTTAAATGTAATTTATCTTTTTAATGTTTCTATATTTGGGTCTTTTGGGCTTTGTTTGGAAGGTCACACTATAACAGGGGTACCAACCAAAATGACGTTCTTCAGTATTATCACAGACACTTTTGGTTTATTTTGCTAGGAACTAGCTGCATAATCATTATGAATTCTGATGTCAGTCCCAGCTCTAATGTATCATATCACATTCTGCACACGTTTAACCCCTATTGCTCCTGTCAGTCAAACCACATCATAGCAGTATTTACAAAGGATGAGGGACAATAGAGCATTTCTGAGTAATTTTTGATGTCAGAAGCAGACAGGTAAATCACGGGAAATCTCAACTAACTCCAGAGTGATAGGTCTTGGAGAATGAAGGATCTTCACTGGTGCACACCTCTTCCTCTGACATTCTGACATGCATTTCTGGCACATTTTTGACACTGCTTCTCCAAAAAGAGACTGTTTGATATGCTTCTCAACTCCTCCTTGACTGGTGTGTTTGTTCTCCAGCCCTGCCGCATGTCATAATGTGCCGAGGCAAATCACTTCCAGCCCTCAGCCGAGATGGTGATTGTATCAAACTGACCCCTAACAAGCTGTCGGATCACATTTGCTAAAGCATGCATCAGCACCGGCCTGCTTGGCACCCATTTGGAGAGAGTGGACAGGTCATATTCAAGGAGTCATTGCCTTAGTTCTCTATGAAAACAGAGACTGACAGTTGGACTTTTCTCATACCAATAAGGATGGCATCCAGTGATGCACTTTAATGTAGGGAGTGGAACTATACTTGCTTTCAAATGTTGTAAAGTCTTAATGAAATTGCATCAAATGTTTGTGCATACAGATAATGGATGGAGGAGTTGGTATCTTAGTTTGTCCTATTACATCAGCTCCTGTGCTGTGAAATCTTCAGTTCCCCAGTTACCACATAGAGGGAGCTCATGCGTATTGAGAAACCAAACCTGTAAATGCTGAATGAGTGAGAGCGTGTGTGTAAGAGAGGGAGAGATAGAGAGAGGGGGAGAGCGAGCGAGCGAGAGAGAGGTGCGGAGAACGAAATCACATCGTAGGGGAAGAACAACGTGACACAAACCAGGAGCTCGGATATCCATTTCAGCCGTGCGACAGGTATAACATGCACTTTCACTTTGGAGTAACTTCGGCCAAGTCGGTGGGAATCTTGTGACACACTGTGTCCCGAAGCGGCGTGACAAGTTGGGAGAAGGGGAAAAAACGCTCTGGCATCACTATTTTTAAATGGGTACGGCGAGATTTGGGGGGCGTGGACGGTAGAGGAGCAGCAGTGAGCATGTTGGCTCCTGGCTGCAGCTCCAGTGTGGTGATATGCCGGGTGCAGGAACTGGACTACGCGTAGACTGAGCGGCTGTTGGACGCGGAACCGGGAGGTTGCCGTCAATTGTCGGCAGCCGACTTTCTGTCATTTTGAAGCCCGTTTTGGATCATTTGGATTTATCTTTTCATCGCACTGTCGTTCGGCGATACAGAGGACTACAAGGAAGCGGGATCAGCCGTGAAAACGAGGCAGCAGCTGCCGTGCGTAACGGACGAAATCTGGGAAAGCAGCTATATGAATGACAATAGTTTGAGCAACGGCAAGCTTATTTGTTAAAGAACTCCTTATTATTCGGATTGACTGTGCATGGTAGCCTAAGTCAATTACATGCTAAGATGACGTTTGGGATTTGAAAGCTGTTGAAGTGAAACTGAAGTGATCCCAATGTGTACATATTGACAGGTGTTACAGTCATACTGTCCGTCAGGCTGAGCCTTTAATTCACTTACAGCTCTGTTTTTATGTCTGTAAACACCGCGGACAAAACAGGTTTAGGTTAACGAACAGTTGGTATGGATAATCCGCAAACTATTTAATTCAGTTACCTTTACTTCGCTAATACTCAAAGATAGACATTGTTTTAGCGACCTTATCATGAGTTTGAAACGCCGCATGGGAAAGTAACCATTACTTAGACTTTTCCCCACCAAGTTGTAGCCAATCTGGCAACAGCCAAAATGACAAGCAACGGACCTGTCATCGTTTTTGAGTGGCTGAAGACCCTCCAGCTTGCCCAGTACGTCGAAGCTTTTGTGGATAATGGATATGACGATCTGGAGGTTTGCAAACAAATAGGCGACCCCGACCTGGATGCCATCGGCGTCTACATGCCTCACCACAGGGAGAGGATTCACGACGCGGTGAGAAGGCTAAAAGATGAAGCCAACGAGACGGCCAGTGGACTCTACTTCACCCTGGAGCCGATGCCACCCGCAGCTGAGCTTTATACCAGTCACATGGTGGACCAGTACGAGTCCAAACTGCGGGGATCCAAGTCCTGGACAGAGCCCAACAGTGAGCGGGTTGGGCACAACGGTGGGTACATGGGCGCGCAGAGGAACCTGACGCTGGGCAACAGGAGGGAGCTGGTGATTTACCCCAAGCTGAAGCTGAAGATCATGATCAGGGATAAGCTCATCCGAGATGGCATCAACCTCTCCAAGCCGCCCTACTCTAATAAGGTAAGAGGAACATGGATAAACAGAGGTCATGATGGTCATATGGCACAATAGGGACCACCACCTGTCAAATGTCATTCAAACAATGGAGCAAAGCGTCACCTGTCCTATTCTCATACACAGCAACATTTACCACATAAAAAGTCAATAAGTCTGATATTCACTTTGAAAATATGCATACAGTCTCTAAACTTTTGACTCAATTTGATACATTATTTACAAGAGTTGGTTATAAAGGCCACACAACAATATCATTTTCTTAACTAAACAGATGATTTGCAGAGGTGGTTGCTATGAAGTTTATATGAGGCTGTTGCCTGCTTCATATGTCATTTTGTTGAAAGCCTACTGTTAGTCAGACAGATGCACCACTTTTGTTAATGGCGTATTGCAATCATGTGTTTTAACATCAAAATAAGGTCAAATAAACTGAGCCATAGGTAAATGCCAGTGCGGTGCCTAAACATTTCAGCCCTGCTGCACTTTGCAGAAGTGTGAGTGGTTGGTGTCACAGTGAATGATGGGAGTGAAGTTGCCAAAGATCAATGAGCAGAGTGCAGAGAGGAGATCCTAACGGAGCTTTCACCCTGTCTGTGATTTCCTGTAGGAGGAAAAGATTTACACTCTGATTATTAATCTACTCTGACCTCACCTGTCCACTGACTTGCCTCTGCATTCAGTGTGGGTGGATCAACCAGAACCATGAGGATATAAGCCCTGGCTCTTTGCTGTGATGAATGGTCAATGGGCTATCAATGGCAGAGACAGTAAATGAAGAGCGCCCAGCTGGGTATGCTGTCGCACTCCTGGAACCAGGCTGAAAGGGCCTCTTGTTTTTACAGGACTGCTAGTGACCTTTTCTTCAGAAGTGTTTGAATAATATGCTTTACCGGCTGGGAGGCCTCCACTGAATGACTGCTTACATACAAGGAGGCACTGCAGGCCATTGAGGAGTCAGAGGCCGAGACCTTTGTCGTTTTTACTGGGGCTGACGGCAACATATAGTTTTATTTACAACTGAATACTTAACATGACACTTTCAAGTTGAGTTAGCTGGTTGGCATGGACTTTTGAGTTGAATAATTCTATGATTGACATCATTTCATAGAGAATGGATGACCTAGAAGTCAAGTATTTTAGTTGTCCTGGCCTTATGGCACACAAGTGGATGTTTTCTTTAATAATTTGCACACTTGACCGTTTTGAGTAGTTATGGGTTCTCTGAAAATGGATGGAGTTTTACTCAAATCTTTACGAAAGAGATTCAACAGAAGAAGTAAGACTGGGAATCATTCCCAAAGGTATTTGTTAATTCCTGGTTATGTCCGTGTGTCAGTTGAATTGTCTGTTTGGATATGCAAATAATGATGCGCAGTTGTGTAACCGCTTTTTAGTATCACATGCCCTTTGAACTGAAGCAGATCCTGAAGATATGCTGTTTTTCATGTGGCGATATCCAATCATGATGACATTATCCACCTCATGTATCCACGTAATCTAAATGAACCCTTTTCAGTACTTGCTTTTTTTTTTTTACATTTGTGCAGTATTTGTAATCTCTTTTTGTGTATGTCTGCCACTTTGCTTGATTTTAAATCCCAAAGAGATTAAGGATTGTTGAGGGATTATTTGACAAACCAGGGCTAAAACAAAGTTTTAGTTTCAAAGGGCAAGCTATCTATTGTTTTGAAGGCTGTATTTATTTAAAGCCGGAGCTTGGCCACTGAGGTTTTGGTGGGGAATCAGTAGGTCAAGGTCTCTCTCTGACATTCTGGCTCTCTTTTTGTGTATGTGTCTAACCCTGTAGTTTTGAATTGGCTCCAGCCCAGTGCTTTTCTCCCCAGGAGGAGTGAGGAGAGTGTGAGAGATTGTGCTGTGACCAGCTGATGGAGGTTTGACTTACTGGGCTGTGATTGGCCTAAAGATATCGCTCTTCTTTCTGCATTTGACACAAGATGACAACCCCAGTGGAGTCTGAGAGCAGAGAGCCAGACTCGGGGCAATTACAGGACACACAATGTCAGTCTCAAGGGATGTTCCTTGTATAGTATATCCAAGATCTCCATCCACATTTAAACTGTCCTCTGTGCTCAAAATAAGCAGGGATCCTCGTGGAGCAGTCTGACAGCCCTCTGCTCATCTTTGTGTTACCGGCTTTGTCTCCATTGTTTGCCAGTATGCAAAAACCAGAGGCAGTGTAAATGCTACGATTCAGAAATCCTCTCTAGCGTGTTCTAGATTATCAAACAATTCACCGAATGGGCTCTGCTGGGTGTAATAAATACCCATGATCCTTATCAAGGCCGTAGAGACCCCTTGTCTGAGAGAGTATTATTTCTTATGATGTAAACAAACACTTGTCCTACGACTGCACATTTCTCATCAGGGAACAATAAGCAGAGAAGATGGTGCTGCCTATTTGCCTGTTGTCAATGCACTGGGGTCGTAGAGTTATCTTTTATTGTTTTGGTTAAAATAAATGTCTTTGTATTGACAATAAATATGTTGAGAAGAAACTGTCAACTGTTTTTTGGAGTTTTGGAGAGGTGCTGTATATGGTGCCAGCGAGCTGCTTACTGGGCACACTATTGTTATCACAAAAGAACGTACATTGGCCCTCTGTGGGACTAATAAAGGTATTCTGATTCTGAACCCAACCTAGTGGGTATCTGATGACATTCGAGACCTTGCCTGATGCAATGAAGTAAAGGGTTTTGTAACTATCAGATAAGTGTAGCAAAAATTAAGTGTTATTTGATTGGAAAAATCAAATAACACTTAATCCATCCCCCTTATGTTCATCCAGTTTTTGTTTAGTGAAATACCTCTTCAATTAAATGAAATCTCTTTAAAATGTGTTCTAATCCTGGTCCCATCCAAAAACTGCTTCTCGAATTGGTAGACATAATAGAGCCTTATTGTTAGTGCTGTGATTCGTGAGGAAGTAGAGGCTAAACACTGGAAGATTCTCCATTGTTTGTATGGAAGCTGATGGAGCCGCATGTCCTTTCACTGGTCTGATTTACATTCCCAATTTCCGTCTATTGAAGCGGACTGCGGAGGCATGTGTCCAGCATTGTGCTGATGGGTGGGTGATAAAAACCTGGGTGTCGTGCAGAGAAAGAGAGAGAGGGTAGTAAATATGTAGACACGTTGTTTAAGCTGGTTTAACAAGGCTTGGTTGGTGCTTGGAGGAAAGTTTGATGTTCAAGTCGTTTCTTCAACTCCCACAGAACAGCTGATCAAATGTGTAGGGTGGGAATCATGAGGCCTGCAGCTTAACGGCCCTGAAGAATGTAAGAAATGCAGTGGACACCCAGAGGTGTTGTTCCTGTCTGGGGGGGGGTTAAGCAGAAGGCAAGGTAGCTTTTAACTGACTGTTTTATTAGCTTTCCATTACAAAGAAGGGAAAAAAAGAGGAAGTTCACCACCTTGCATGTCAAACACTCACCTCACTTCCTGTTTCAGTCCTTTTATCTAGATTAGTATCCCAGCACTCTTTTCTGGCAGGAAATTAAGTTTCTTTTTGAGATGACCCCTTGTCAGCCCACTGGTTAGTAAGGGCCTTCGGGCTGACTGGACAACTGCCAAGGCTTGGTGTGAAAATCCTTTAAAAAAATCTAATGTGTTGGAATCAAAGCTTTCTTATATATTTCCACTGCAGTGTCACCAATATTTAAACATTGACAGCACAGAGAATCTCCATAGATCTGAAGATTGAAAACGGTGCATGGATTTGTATTTAAGCATCAGTGTTCCATCCTGTTTTCCAAAATATGCATGTTATTGTAATATGACAAATACTTAATATAAGGCTAGACCAAGAGCTTTTCATTACCTCTGTGAAACACTTCAGTGAACGCTTTTCACTAGCTTCTCATTTAGCCTATGTTTTTTGGCAAATATCCTCCTCATCTTTGTCCCATGCTACAGGGCTGGCATTTTGCCATAATGGGGGAGAAAGCCTTTCACAACAGCCTTGGTTTTCCATGTGCTCTGCTGAAGCTCTGTTTGCTTAGTTTTTATTAAAGGCTTCTTAAAGGCATAATCAGCCAAGGACTCATAAAGGGGAAGTCATAAAGAAGTCAAGGACCAGCCTCTATTGTCCTGAGAGAACAGAGAAAGTCAATTAGCAAATTGAGCTGCTGTTTGCATTAAAGAAGAGGACGGTTATTTGGAGCACTAAAAAGAGATAGATTATGTTCCCATCAGATGGAGAAAGACACATATACACCCACTTAGGGGCTCTTTTCGTAAACAGCTTGTGTTTAGGGCCTTTTTAAATCATCTTTATAACCATAAACTACAAGTACTAGTATTTACCTCTAAGGAGAGCTGGGTGTGGTAAGGACTGATGGCTATCACAATGACCTTTCACCTCACTACTCTGACACAACACTAAAGTGATGTCATCCAAGACCATGATACAGCCCACACACTCAGTTGTCAGTTGCCACAGCTAAGCATTGTCAAGTTTACTTTGCACTTTATATAATCTACCATCTCATGTGCATTAGATCACTTTTCCACCTGTAGAAAATCCTATGTCCAATAATTCATAAACAATGTTCACAACTTTGCACCTGTTAGTCAAAAAACAATACCTGGAAAAGGAGACACATCATGTCATTGCTTAAGTGCTACAGTGACACATCCACTCGCTGGATTTTCTCTTTTTTGTTATGTAAGGGAGTTTCTGACTTGACCACCCATCTCCTGGGATCCTGTGCAAATGTGGGAAAGCTTATTTGCAGCTGGCCTTCTCATTTAAGCAGGAAGAGATGAGAGGGGGTCACTACTGCTGTGCTGTTTCTCACATGATCAACTGGCTTTTAAGCTACTTTTATTCCCCGACATGTGAACCTGGTTAGAAAGACAACATTTCACTGAGGAAGCTGTAATTTACAATTCAACAAAACTCTTCTCTTCATTCCCTAACAAGACTTCTCAAATGATAATCTCAACATTAAGACATAAGGTCCATGTTGGAATATTAATGTTATGCTTGTGGTAGTATACATGTCACTACCTCTAGCGTTTGGAGATATATTGTATTTAAATTACATATGTAAGCCACAGTATGTGTATCACACAGTCATGGTAACCGCTTTAAATAAAGCAAGCCAGGCAGGCAGTACAGCCATTTAATTGTCCACAGTGGTGCTAGGAAGAAGGTCCTGAAGACACACATTCATGACAGATACATTATCAGAGCTATTCTGGTCCAAGGTTTCAGCAGCGTCCAGATAGCCTGTCTTCATGACCACATAGTATGTTCAGGAATGAATTCAAACTGCATTATCAATACTAAACTAACTAACCTTGTTTAATCTAAGGTTAGTCATTAAACAATCACAATGTTTGAAAGTACCTTTGTCAGTTTAGTACACTAGGTTTGTTTTTTCAAATACAAGGTGAAAAGGTCACAGTATTGTCAACTTTATTTGGCTCACAGAAAACCTTTGTGATTTTCCAAAATAATGTATTTTTCATACTAAATAGTGTGACATGTTAAAAACGCCCCTTCAAAACTCATGTTTGTATCATGTATCTAATATCAAGGCTACATTTGATAGTCCAATGCACAGAAGGCAGATTCCAGTACGCAAATGCAGAAACAAACCTTCTCTCTTCAATCCAGAAAATGTGAAGTAAACTTAATGGATCCTACCATGCAGCCTCTGCTTTAGGCGCTGTACATGTACGCCATAATGACCCTGTAGTCCTCTTTAAACGTTGGAGATGGGGAAAAATGAAGATATCAAGGGCCCCAACAGGATGGAGAGTGACAAGAGAGCAGGCCAGAGCATCTGTCTGTGTCAGGATCCAGATTGCAAACACACTTGCAAATCAACACATTCGCACATGTTTTCCCTCGCTCTACATCTCTGTGTAGCACACACTCATTACTGCACTCGCTGTGATTACTCTGGAGGGGATCATTACATTCTGTCATAAAAAGTAACAAATATTTTTTTGTTGCATTCTGTACAGGCGTTGTTTGCATGCCGTCAGTCATCGTAAGGGCTGGTTTTACTGTATTGCCTTAGGTAGTCATGTATGACATATAGTCCAAGAAGTTTAATTACACCTGACTCCCACGCATCTACACGCTGGGAGGTCGCACGCTGAATGGGCTTTGATACAAGTTGCCGTGGAGACAAACAGAAAGATGTTAAAACCAAACCAAATGTTTGTCCTGTAATCTCACACACAAAATGTGTTGCTGGTTTACATGGCAGACATAGAGGTTGGGATTATTGCCAAGTGTTAACATTTGATCAGCAATACATGTGCTTTAAAGTTTAAATATTGCTCAAGCTATTTAATTAAGCAGCTCTCTTATTTTCAAATCATGACGCACAACAAACTGAAACCAGTTAATATTTTTGGCAATTTAATTTGATTTACGGCTTTAAGTTAATCAAATAGTTTAGCATTATTAAACTGCTACAGAACCATTTATCTGCTTGTATGCATGTGAAATGTATAAATCTGCTCTTCTAAAAACATGACAAAGCACATTCTTGTCATTTTTCTCAAGCCCTGCTTTGAGATTTGCCCCAGCTGGATAAATTAATCCTCTTTCTTATGAAGATGCTGTTAAAAAATGAACAATGACAGCATCCCCTGCATGGCATGGGGCTCAGACAAGCTCTGTAAATCAGAATGATGAATGCAGAGTTATATGCTGGGTTGCTATTCTCCTTGACGTTACCTGGTGGAGGATTTCTTAAAGCAGTGAGCAATTTAGGGAGGGGTTAAAGCACCGCTACCTACAACAGAGTTTAATTGTCCTACATGTAGCTACAGTTCAGCTCATGTCAGGCCATATTATCTTGGACTGTGTTTTAGGGATATAATGTAGGGGTGTAGAGAGATGAGTGAGGCATGATAGCAGTGAGTATGAGTGTTGGAGAGACAGACATTGAGAGTGTGTATAATTACCTTGTCTGAAGCTGCTGCCAGTTTGGTGTTCGGAACGCAGCACAACCACCTCTCAACCCCCCCCTTATCCCTAATTGGTCCATTTCCAAGGCATGAGGGCAGGGCTGCACTGAAAGCTTTGATCATGGAGACCACACCAGTGTCGATATGTCCCTACCTGAGTGCTTTTGTAGTGGCAGTGCTCGGCAGGGGATTAAGCCATGCTAAACCCACGGAGTGTCTGTCTGTCTGTCTCCCTGCGGCTCTGCATACCTGAATCTGAACCCTAATTACCTGGCAGTTACTACATTCCTAAAACACGCCGCCGCAAATACAACGTACTGTTGTGTATTGCACATGTATTTTTTACAAAGGCAGCAGCGTTTCGTAGGTATGCCTTTGTCTCGTGTGGTTTGCGGTGTTAAATGTTAAGCATTTTCAAAATATTTCTGGGTTCCAGCACATTCCAACACACATTTTAATTTGTGTGGGAAGCTAAACGATGTGTGTGCAAGTAGTTACCTGAGAGTGAACACTTGACTTGCATAATGTCTCCTGAACTAATACTAATTGAGGTAAGTAGTCGCAGATGCTTAGTCAAGCTGACAATTATACTAACAGTAAAGATGGGTTTAATCTAAAATCATTGATCATGTGTGTTTGACAGCACAAATGGACATTTATAGCTTTGTAAATCACAGATGTGGATTTTTCTGGAAACATTGGACAGTATAGCCTAACATGAAATCATTATAAAATAAAGACTAAGGCACAGGTGATATTCTGCTCTTATCTTCCTCAACATGTAATACATTTTCTCTGAGAGAAGGTTAAGCCGGCCCGAGCAGCTCCGTCCAAATATGCTGCAGTCAGCTAGTCAAACTCTTCATTAGTGGATCAATCTAGACATGCTCAGTATGGAAGGCTGGAGTTCATCACGCTAATTGCTGCTTTTTGACCTCTCTACACGTTACAGTTAATTGTTCTATTCATTAAACGTTAATTGCTCGCCACACTGCTTCATGCTGGGATGAATAGGGTCTCCACTGTGACTGCTGAGGACGTCCCAAAACCATTATTGGTCTGAGTTTGGTTTCCACATTATTAAAGCTTCAGTTGGGTTTGGACTCCTGTGGCTTTTGCAGAGTAAAGTCTGGTCAAGTTTATATTTGTTTTTGTTAACTTTGCAACACATTCTTCAGTTCTAATCTTACCTAAACTACACAGTGAGGTAACTTAACAGACAATAACGTTTGCCGTGTAAAGTGCCAATTTGTATTTGTTTTTATAAACCTCAGTGCAAGCAGGTGCTGAGTCATAAAATAAAATAAAATGGCAAAAGAAATGCACGGAAATTGACATGCACCCAACAATATAGCACTGAGTGTTTTCCCTCCTGCAGTCTCGTCCCTTAATGAACATGTATTGATACATTGTGTATATTTGGTTCACCAAGTTCACCATTTGTTAATGTCTAAGATTTGAACTCTTAGTTTTACTTCATCTGCTGCGGTGGAACCTCTACCACAAATGTCATGTCAGCAGATCTGTAAACCACTGCTCTTTCTAACCAACCCCTGTTTACTTTAATAGCCCTTAAAGTATTCTACTTTGTCTCCCAGACAAATCTGGAAATGCGTAGTGTCTTCTCTGGTCCAACTTTTTTCCATGATGGGATTGGCCTCGAGGGCCTGGCACAATCATCCAAGGGTCTTGATCACTTTATCCTCAGTTTAGTTTTAGGATTTGTGCTAAACAGTCAATTTTGTTCTTGACTTGAATGTGTGAACAAAGTCATCAGAAAGCTGGCCATAGTAATTTCAGGCTCATTGGTAAGCAAAGCCATCTTAAAGCTTGTCCTTTGTCTAGGGAGGCGTGTGGCGCAGTGGGTTGTGCGTAGGTGTTCGGATCAGGGGGTCACATGTTCAAACCCCACTGCAGTCAGCATGTCGTTGTGTCCCTGGGCAAGACACTTCACCCCAAATTGCTCCTGTGGGGATTGTCCACAGTATTGAGTGTGTAAGTCGCTTTGGATAAAAGCGTCTAAACAAGTAACATGTAATGTAATGTCTTCACTACAGTGGCCTCAAATGACTCTTACTGAAAGGCACTTTCGAGTCAAGTGACAGATTTCTAATAATCAGCTTTGTTTTAAAGAGGGTTTGGCTAAATCCTTATTCATTTCGAAATATGGCATTTAGAGCTAAAGAAGGTCATTATAAGCAATAAATATTCTAGTTTACCTCGTTTTACAATTATGGAGAAACAAGGGAAGCTGATACAGGGAGTTTTCTAAGGACAGCTTGGCAAACTATTGCTCAACACTTGTTGTTTTTATTTTCTAATTGGCCCAGTATAGCAACAGCAGACTGATAATCTGTCAGTCTACAATCTAATGGTCACAGCATTTAAATCACCTCATCGCTATGAATCCACACTGTACTGAGATGATGTCAAAAGCCAAACGATAAACTGGCCGACTGACAGCTCACCGTCCAAGCATGAGCGGAGGGGTCATGCATCAGGAATTTTCTCTGCTCCGCCAAACATCCTCACCCAGTTTCACCTCATTCCCACTTACTCACAGGCAGGGGAGACAAACTGAAATACAAATAGACGGACTGGCAGACCTGTCAAGCCAACAGAGGGAGAGAGATAAAGAAAGGCAGTTGGACAAACACAGAAAAACTAGCCTACACAAGAGAAGCCAGCAGAGATGGATCTAAATTAATTGTCATTAATAATCCTCTCTCACTTGGGGAATTTTAAAGGAAGCTTCACCACTATCACACGCTATCATACTAATCATATATTTATAGTTACCTGTTTTCATCTGCATGTACAAGGTTGTGTTTGCAGCCTTAAGTGTGATGCAATTACTCTTATCACCATGCTCCAATGCAGTTTAGAGGTGAATTATTAATATAGGAAGCATTAGATCATGAAGCAGTTCACAAACCATGTATGGAGGATCGCTGAGGTTTGAAGATATAGTGACTCTGCGAGTGCTCGTCTTTATGGAGAGTGAACTGTATCGTGTTAATGGTGCGCCTTGCAGGAATTTTCCATACTTGATGATCTCTTTTTCCGTGAGGGGAAATGCAGCCTGATTTAGGATTATTTGCACGTCGTTTTTGGTTTGTATCCTCATTCTCAAATCTCCATACTGCAGACCACTCAGGAAATGTGTGCCATGGACAGCAGCATGGGAACGCTTGGCATTGAGCATCTCCCAGGCGGACTGTATTGTGATATGAGTCTTTGTTATGGTCACTTAGCCATGTCCCTGGCCTTGAGCTGAAATTGCCCCCCCCCCCTCTCTCCCAGCCCCCTTCTTCAGATGGGAATACACTGTCAGTGCCGAACAATGGGCTGCAGGACCGGGCTTCGTCTCCCAGCATCCCCTGCAGCTCTGATCCCCCGATCCACACTACATTTATGGGACAGTTGAATGTGAGCCCACCTACCCCTCTCTAACTGCAACCCCTCCCACCCCTAAGCAAGCAGTGCCCCCATTTCACACGGACTTGGTCAAAACCAAATTCCCAAAAATGCAGTGGATGCCCTAAATTATACACTTTCATTCTCAGGATCGTCAAGTGGAACAACCATACGTGTAGTTGATTCAGAGAGCCAGATAACCTTGGTAATTCTTCCCTAAAATGACAAAAGGTCTTTACTGACACCGGTGGAAGCCTTACTTAGGCTTCTTTGGGAAGTAGAATACAATGCAGCAGTGGAAGTAGAGGGCAGCGATTATGTGTGGAGACGGTCTTCATTGTCATGCAGGAATCCCACAGCCGGTTTTATATCAATTGTTATGTAAAGTGGCCATTCATATTTTACAATCTGCTTCGAACTGAGGTTCTGGTCTGGGCTTTGTGTGGAAATTATATAGTGGAGTGGAAAGGAAGACATGTCAGTAAATATGTTGCTGCTTTGATGCTCTTGTCTTTTTTGTATCCACCTTTAAGTACAATACGCCTTAACAAACATATACAAAAACCTCCACTTCCTTTCTTTTTCCACCATCAGCTCTACATTTCTGAAGAACAAAGATCTATTCCCTCCTTTGCAGCAAATAAATGTAGGGCAGACCCACCATCTTGTTTCTTAAATTTGTTTGTCTAAAAATCAAGCCCTAACCGTGATCATTACCCAGCCTAGTCACAACAGAGCGCACGAAGCTCAAGTGTTCTTGTTGTTGATTAGAGCGAGGCTTCTCCTGTTATCCTAATCAGGATATTGATGATGAACCCTCTTCAGTTGGGGAGAGGCTGAGGAGGCTTTTGTTGTGAAATGGCATTATGTCCTCTGAGGCTGAGACTCAACGTGTTTATTCCGGTCACACAAGCAATGATGTTTACACAATCTGAAGGAACACATTTAGATCATTTCCCATGCTGCCTCGATCTCGGTAGTAGTAGTAGCTGTTGTCGTTTGTGTAGTAGTAGTAGTAGTAGTAGCTTGTGTGTGCTTTAGTGCTAAACTCATTTAAAGTTCCATCAGGACGTTTTTTTCTTTAGGTGATGTTTCTTTGTCTTCTCTGTTTAGCCATGGGAGCTACTGCTGCAATATATTGTGTCTTGTGTTTGGGGAAGCTAAACACAACGACAATCAGCGAGTGTAATTGTTTTCAGAGTAAAACATATGAATAAGTAAACATATTTTGTAAATACATATGCAATATTGATAATACTATAGTGCAGTAGAAACTGGTGTTCCTTCTGCCAAATCCCATCCGAACAATGTGGTTTCTCTTGCTTCAATGAGGTGAAGTGAACTGCTTTTAGAAAATATAGAGAGCCATATGACATAAAGTCCATATGGCATAAAGTTTAGACGCAACACTATGGTGCCATGTGCACAGTTGCACAGAAGATGAAGAATAGGTTGTTTAGAGTCAGGTGCTCTTAAAAATAAATGTTTAAATGCACAACCAGTGCTTTAGGCTCTCCAATAATACCGTTTTCCCTTAAGTAAATGGCACTACAGGAGTATAAAAAACATAGATGGAAGAGGAAATGGCAGCACAGTGCCAGAGTTTAAGTATCTGCACAGGCAGCCTTACTTAGCTTTTTATAACTGCAGGTCCAAAACCAAACAGTTTGCTTCTCGTAGTCACTTCAAATCAATTAGAAGAACTGCCATAGAATATCAATTCTCCGGTCTGCTACTGAAGTATCTAGCAGTAAAATGTACATTTTATATGATCTCAGAGTATCTTCTAACTTTAAGATCAAACATTTTCTCAAGTCTCCCTGAAGTTCTTTCTTAGATAAACCTAAATTGTAGAACCTTTTGAATAAAAGGGTGCCAGTTAATAAAACGGATGATGAAAAGTGACACACATACTTTTTTTTAGAATCCACAGGTTTTTCCCCAAAGCCTTCCCTCATGAATACTTTTAGATTTACGTGCTCCCCCCTGAAGAGGAAGCAGCACCATTTTTGTTCTAGCTACTTTTTAATGGCTGTCTCATCACTTCCCTGACATCCCTGCTGTGAAACAGGCCTCTACTCTTGATGCACATCATCACAACTGCTGCGTGAGAAAGCAGACATGCATCTCAGTACCAGTTAGCATCCTAATAGGCCACAGGGGCTTCTGAATTTGTGTTATGTAAGCTATTCGATATCTACAAGCCTCTGGGGTCGTCAAAAAGTCTGAGAAGAGTGTGCCTTCACATCTTTTTCTATCCGAAGTTTGCTGGTGGGTTGCAGACTGATGATTACAAAATGAGATGACATGCATGTTTCTGCCAGGTCCTTTCAACAGAGCAAACATATATACTTCACCAATAACAAGAATTCATATTTATTTATTGCACCCAACTTGGCTTTTGTGCAGGAGTTCACATTTTGGTCTGTATCCAGTTCAGTTCTGAAATACTAATCATGTTACGCATCTCAAACACTCCTTGCCTCTGTAGTTCGGTGGCTGATTTAAGGCCATGTGCGCTCTTCTCAAGGACTCTTCCTATTGAGTCAGCACTCTGCCCCCCCCCCAGGAGATTGAAACAGCCCTGAGACGTAAAACATGAGCAGGAACTGAGACATTTTGTTTGTGTGTGTGTGTTCACGCTCAAAAGGCATCTGCTATCCAAGAATCCTCTCTTCTCCAGCACTTATCAGACATCCACACTGGATGTCTGCTACTCTAACACATTAACACTGCAGCCACACTTAGCCCAGACTGTAAACAAGTACAATATTTTGATGCTGTTAAGCCTTTTCAAATGTGGACCTCCCCAGTGACAACTTCTCTATTGGGTATTCTCCCCTTGTTGAAAGGGAGCATGAGGCCTGGGTATTTATGTTGACAGTCCCCACAGCCCCAAGTGAAGCCCCCTACTGAACCCCATTCACAACCAGCTCATTATGGGATGTCAAGTCTGGCATCCTTCCTTTTTTCCAAGCCCTGAAAGTGTTTTTTTTATTTATTTTTTTACTGTAATAGGTTTCCAAGGCAACATGTAGGAGCACCACTGAGTTTTTGGTAGCATGCTCTCCTGTGATAATGTGGACAATAAGCCCACTGAGAGCCATCGCTGACATGCTGCAGTAATCATAATGACGGAGATCAGCTCTTTTGGGTGTCATTTATTGACAGGAAATAGCCCAGTGCTACAATTCCCCAAACTGCTTCATTCCCTTTCCATCTCGCATGTCACACTTGAGGATTTGAAAGCAGGGGGCACATGCAAATGCTAAAGAAGTAGGTCACCCTGTATTGAAAGAATGAGTGTGTGGAAGCGCAGTATGCTCTATAAGCCTCAAACGCCCTTCTGTTAAATACCAAGCCCTTGGAGGAATGTATCATTATAGATGAGGACCCACAGTCATTCAATCCTGAAGGCTTGGACTGCAGGCATGTCCTGTAGGAGGATCCTGACTCAGCCAATCCTGGCATGCCCGCAGGCTCTCAGCTGCTAATGTGCTCCTAACTGCGTGTCACGTATCTGCCTACTGAAGGTCAGAGGTCGAGTGGAATCGTTCATCTGGTTTCCACTGAGACGGAAAAGGCCGAGGCAAAAGGGGAAGTGTGGCTGCTGGGTGACGGGAGCCGCTCTGGGACTTTGGCATGCCAAGCCCTCATTTCCACACATGCAGGAAGTCATCATTAATATGCTGTTTATTCAGAGAGAGAGGGAATGTTTTTATATTTCTCGTGCTTGTCTGTTCAGTGCAGTTGGGAGATCCATGTGAAGATGTGATTCATTATTTGTACCCGTTGGAGAGTTTGCGCACACCATTGGAAGCACCAAGCAAATCACGCATTCACTGCAAAGACATTTTTAGATTTTGAAAACATAAATTGATAGTAAAAGACTTAATATTTAAGACACTTTTGTAGGTTATATAAAATTGTATCAAGATCAAGCTTTAACCCTCATGAGTATTTTGATACATTTTTAGATGGTTTTCGATTATGTAAAAAAAGCAAATCACTCATCTTGGCTATTCTTTGTTTTCTTTTGGGTGCATCTTATAATGGGAAACAAACATTCACATAAAGGTAAGACAGTTTATTTGTTATTATTTCATGTACCTCTATGATTTTAGCTGTTAAACCAGCAGAACTATCAGCCCTTGTAGGTTCCAGCTGTAAGTTTGATAGGACATCTCCTTCTCTTTGTTCCTCTCCTCTGTAAATAAATACAATGAATAGACATGAGTTTGGCTTCAGCTATCATATGCCATGTGTCATGTTTAGAGACCATGCACTACACCACACTACAGCAGAATTGAAAACAATTGTTTAATATCAAGTGGCTTACTTAGAAGTGTTAAACATCCCATATTTCTTAGTCAATGTATGCAGTGTAGTCTCATCTCTAGAGATGTTGTTCTGCAGAGGGGTCATAATTTGAATCAATTATACAATTGTGTGTTTTTCTGTTCAATCTCATTATTTACTTTGAAAGAGTTGCTTCTTCATTATAGTTTCAGTAAAGCTAAGAAGGAACAGAGATACAACTAGGCTTGTTTATGTATTTGAGGCAAAGCTTCATCTTGTGTGTGTGCATGTGTGTCTGCTCTGTCTGACCTCTCCTCTCTGTCTACCAGCATAGGGAAACTTGCTGACAGAGGCTCTTTGTTAATAGGGGGGTTGAGACTAAGTCATACAGGCAGATTAGTGCTCATTGAAATCCATAGAAGAAAGGTCATTTGCATAGTGCTGCCTAAATCCACTTGTGACCTCATTCATGAACCCACTCACAATCCTGACACCCTCCACTTACGTCTGACACTGTTTTGTAAACAAATGGTGACATGTGTTTCATGTGCTTTGCACTGGGGGTCCGCACAGATCAGCCTGTCATGTGTCCAGATTTTCCGCTGACCTGAAGTGGTTCAGTTACAGAGTTTCACCCTACTGTGATGTTTTTTTTAAAGCGTTTTGGCTGACCCCAGCACTTTTTTTTGTATGAATGCTCAGTTTGTCAAGTTCTTCAGAGTGCTGAGACTGACAACAGGAGTTGTCTGGTAACGTTGTTTGTGTTAAATAAGAATGTGGAAATGACTAAATCCAACTTGTATGAGAAATATGCTAAACCTATATAAAAAAAAAAAACTCCTATTATAATTAAATTGTCGTATCCTTCACTCGGCATTGGCAAATCTAGTAGTAAACACAAGGGCTTAAATGATTGGCTGGATTACTCTAATACAGCTAGCTGGCAACGTTTTAAAGACACAATGTGATCAATCTATGCTGCCAGCTTTTACCCGAATAACAATGCAGTCACAAACAGATTATATTGTTGCATGAGAGAAAGACTAAGCTCCTAAATCGTAGCAAAAATAACAAAAAAGTTGACGATAGACGAAGAAGCCAACATCTATTAATTATATTTGCTCTGAATTCCACAGTAAAGTGTGCTAGACATTAGAAATAACCCAACCTATATAGACAAACATTCAAAAGTAATTACAGGAAATCAGTCATTCCAAGAGGTGGCAGAAATCAAACACTCTTAAAGCTGAACGGTGTCCTGAGTGAAAGAGGAAAGAACGAGCTGAAATCCACATTTCAAGTGCATCAGCTTTACCATGGCAACAATTGTCATTGAAGAGGTTGCAGATGTGTCTTTCACATCACATTTTATCTGGAGTCTTTGTCTGTTGCCAAGCGGGCTTAAGTTGTCTAGACCAGTGGTTCTCAACCTGTGGTACGCGTACCACTGGTGGTACGCCAGCTCCCGCTAGTGGTACGCGGAGGAATCTGACATATACATTTTTTTATTTAACCTTTATTTAACCAGATGAAAAAATTGAGACAAAATCTCATTTACAATGCGGACCTGGCCAAGAAGGCAGCAACGTTACACGTTCTTACACATAACACAGACATATCAAATACAGAGAACACAACTAAGTAAACAAAAAGACGACAGACAACTTCAATTTAAACAGGCTATAGGGACAAGTGCCATCAGTTTGAGGCTTGATTGAATAACATTAATTACAAAATAAATCATATCATCAAAATACTACAATGAATGAAAATAAGCTTGAGATAATTGAAACTGTGGTTTAAATAAGTTCTAATAGGCTATTGTTGTTTTTAGAAACGAACATTTTTTTTCTTTTTTTTTTCTGGCGTTGCTAATGACGACCATACTACTCGCGAACGTTGCAAGCAAGCTAAAGAAAGAAGAGAGCTGAATGATGTTGTGAGAGAGGTACAGAGGAGAATATTACCAGCGAAAGTGAATGAGGAGAAGGACAGTCATCAACCGAGCACAAGCGCAGGCTCCGCCAACAACGCAAAAGTGATATGCACAGCCACAACGCTGTAGGGCTGTACCAGAATATCCGAATATTCGTTCGTTGGAGTACTATTCGGGTTTCAATTTCGTTATTCGGATATTCGGTTTTGCGTCTTTTTTTGGCTCCGCGCTGCACTGCGGCTGCCAAATTGAATTTATTGAAATCTCCAATATCAACGTAAGAGCTTGAGCCTCTTCGGGGGGTGCTAACACTTAATCTTAAACTTTATCGTTTACTTTCTCCGTCTTTATATGTAGATATGACTTTTCTCCATTAATCTCCGTCACGTTGTTTCCATAGCAACAACAACTTCCTGTCAACAGCGCTAACTCTCCTTCAAAATAAAAGCATGTCCATACAAAATAGGAAGCCAAGCCAAATTACACTTAAGACATATACAACTGCAACGAAAGTAACAAACACAATGCAATATCCTTTTCAATTTCAAAGAACACAAATTGGGGTACACGTGTCGAAGCGGTTCGCTGCTGATTTCTACGCAGTGCACCCTTCTTTGAGAGAGAGAGAGAGAGAGAGAGAGTGAGAGAGAGAGTGAGAGAGAGTGAGAGAGAGAGTGAGAGAGTGAGAGAGTGAGAGAGTGAGAGAGAGAGAGAGAGAGAGAGAGAGAGAGAGAGAGAGATATATCCCCCCCTTTGTAGCTGTGGCTGACAATAAATAATGTTATTATGAATACATTTGCCTCCGAGTCCTGCATAGACTGTATTTTAACATTGGTCATATGGTGGTACTTGGAGAGACAACTATTTTCTCAGGTGGTACTTGGTGTAAAAAGGTTGAGAACCACTGGTCTAGACTGTTTGCACGAGGTGTTGATGTAAAAGTTTTTATTGAACATTGTTTTCAGTTTTCTCCATAATAGATAAGAGGATCTTGGTAGGCAGACAGTGTTCGCAATTTTGTCAGAGCAAATAAAGCTCAAGATCGACTGGCTTGATCATTGTCTGGTTGCACCATAATATAGAGAGAGAAAGAAAGCCGAAGCAACGCACATGCTTTCTATTTGTTTTTCCTGGATTGTCTGCTGTTTCCTAAGTTTAACATCCACATGCCTCACCCTTTGGAAATCAGACTGAACTGTGGTGAAATGAGCAAGCCTAGAAATACAATAATGGCTTTAAATCTGTGGTTTGTCAGATTAGTGTGTTTCCAGCAGCAGTTTGCTCTGCCTCGGTTCAGCACCGTCTCCCTCTGGTTTTCTCACCTTCTGATACATAATGACAAATGTAATCTGATTGGACGACGAGGAATGTATGTAATGTAATGAAAACATGACCACACTGCACGGCATGTCCCTATCACCCTAACAGGTTTTCTGTGTGTTGCATCAGTCACAGTAACATTTTCTCCAGGAGCAATGCACCTCTTGTGTCTGCTCTGATTTTGCTTGCTTGTGCTGTGAATAATTGGAAATGGTATTAGTGAATTTGGAGGTAAAACTTGCTGCTTGCAAAACAGCAGGGTGTGATGTCGTGAAACTACAGCTACAATTCTTATTGTTTAGAATTGCACATCTAAGTATTGATTTACCCATAACTTGCAGTCAGGTGCATTAATGCAAATGTATGCATGGGCATCTTTGCGTAAAACGCTCCCAGAGATGGAGAGAGGACAGAGAGGAGTGCAAGCCTTTCTGTTTCAACCGGTTCTCCCTGTGTCTGTCTCACACACTCACAAAAGAGAATAGCGTTGTCTTCACTATGAGCTACTTTTTTGTGTAATAGTTCGCAATGGAGAGGATGTTTCCATAGAATTTGATCAGATTTGTCTTCTTTCTTTATATTCAGAGTAGCAGTTCTGACAAAACATAGGAGCATCAATGATTGTATCCAGTAATGGCTACAGTAAGAATTCAAATTTTCAGACAATGGAGAATTTCCTCCAGCAAAAGACTGCAAGAAATTCCATTACTCACACTGCCATTCGTCATGAATCTTAAGTAATTTAGTCAATACATGAAACCAGATCTTTATTCTTCCCCCAAATGTAAATAAAAGGTCAATCATATAATTGAATTCCCTGAATGTCAATAATGCCTGTTAGATTGACCTGAACCCAAGACAATTGTAATACTGTCTCTCCTTGTTGATTTTCTGCAGTCTGTTTCTACTCATATTAGTATTTGTGAATTTGTTTTCCTCTGGGGTCTTATTCATGCACACTGCTACACAGACTCCTTACAGTTTTAGCTGCATTTCCCCACTGTATGCCTGTCTCCATTCATCAAGGTTGCTGCGAGCAGCACTAACCCAGGGTCACCTGTTTAGGATGAGTACCCCTTAAATGGTCTTGCTTTAATATTGCCATAATAATTCTTCATTTTGAACAATGCATGCTGTCAAACATTTCTCACTTTTTAGAAACTAAAGACTTGTCCAATTCATCGCAGGCAACATGCAGCAGGGACTACACAATATTAGGCAAATGTAAGAGAATCAGCTTTCATTTAATTGCCAAAAATAGGTGAGGAGTAACAGTGTAAATAATGAGATACTGTTTTTAAAAGATTGCTTCAACGTAACAAACTGAATAGTTGTTGGACATTTCTCGCGTTCTGTTCCTTTTGTGTTATTAAGGCAGCTCGTGCTTATCCTAAAAAGGAATACCAAAGCTGAATTAATCATTTGTAATTGAATACCCTGCTGTGAATAAATGAGTCAGTGTGACAACGGAACTGTGCAAATGCCCTGCAGAACTCTTGCTCCGCGTCTGCTTCCTGTCTGCTCCCATTCTCCCCCTCTTGACCAGACGTTAATCCTTATGTTATACGACAGCATCTTTACATCGGATTATACTTACATCACCAGTGAGTGACATGAGATCAAGCAGCTAAAACGGGCACATTTGACTGTCAAATCATGCACCATTATTGTGGTTTGGAAGAATAATGAATGTATATTGAGTTTTATTTAAATTCAGTATATTGCCTTCGGTGAAGGTGGATCACTTAATTTGCATAGTATGAAAGAATAATTGGCCCTTGGGCTTTTTCTGTTGTATTAATCATATTGTTTTTTTTCTCCTTTTACCTTCGCTTAAACTTTATTTTAGAGTTTGATAATAACAGAGTATTCACAGAAGGCTCATTATAAAAGAGGAACATGATTATTCTTTAATAGTTTGTAACAGACATAGATCACGGTCGTTGGTTTGTTTTTCCTGAACAAGACTCTCACACTGATGCCCATTTAATGCTAATGATATCCACCGCACTTAAATGCCATTATCATTATCTTGGATGAGTAGTCAGACGTTGGTCTCAGAACTCTCCGATCTCTTGAGGAAGCTGTAGAAAATAATGAAATGGCAACTGACGATTAGGAAAGAAGCTGTTGACGTATTTTTGTATTGTTCAAACATTCAAAGAAACCATATTTCAATTATTTACATTTCACAATTACTTTTTCATTTGTCCAGTTTGTGTGAGTCGTACACTGCCAGTAAACCCTTTATTTGGGCTCGGATCTTGTGGTTTGAAAAGGTTAATAATCCTTCAGCTGGGTCAGACAAAGGCCTTGACACGTTAAAGTGCTTTTTTATATCCAATAATTGACGATTGACTGTGATCAGTCAGCTCAAGGACAGCCTGTTGGTCAGAGTGAACCGATTCTCTCCCCCACTCCACCATCAGTCGCCTGCCTTGGTGATGCATGGTTTAAAGTGCGAGTAACTGCTATATTGGACCAATTCAGCATATACTTTGAAGGCCTGTGTGATTACTCACTGATCAGTTGGAAGCTGGGATTTCCAGTATACTCCAGATCATTGTGGGCTAAGCAACCATCTGGCATCTTTGCCATGCCTTATTACCACAGAGAGAAGAGGGTTCGGCTAATGGAGATGAGCCCAGTCAAGGAAATGACCCCATATCTTTCTTAGGGCCGGTCTTCCCTGACTGTGTGTTAGCTCGGATGTGGTTAATAACTTGGCAGGCTGGAGCCGCTGGGGCAGCAGAGGTGATGCTGCTCCATTGTGAAACTCGTTAGTCAGATTCAGTGAATAGCACTCATTGTGAGGCGAGGGGCGATGGGAGGCCCATTCCCTAAAACCTGATGATTCACTTTCTGGACGGCTGATGGTTCAGGTCAGAGCTGCTGTCACACTGCCCTGCCAGACCAGTTGCAGAGGTGAGAACAATAGTTGTGGTTATAAATAACCACAACTATTGTTCTCACCAAACCTGGCTGAGTCTGGCATGGAGATTTTAATCGGGTAGTGATGGTAAATGTGGTGTAATTAAGGATAACTACAGTTTCAATGTAGAAGAGGGGAATGAAAGCAACACTGTTATTATGTTGTCTGAGACTCAGAGTTTTCTCTTTTTTGCAGTTTAGTCAGCAAAGTTCAATAATTGAGCAAACTTGTATCATTCCCACAGGAACTGTAACTTCAGTATGTGAATATTATTTAATTTAACCATCCAACCACGACATAAGAATTTGCATAGGTCATGACATTTCTTTTGTCCTTGCTCAGCTGTGAGGCACTGTTTAATTTTGTCATGGTGTGAGGTTCAAAGAGAATTATACATTTCATGTGGAACATTTTGAGGATGTATTGGACTTATCACATCTCAAACTCTTAAGTTTAGAGGGCAAAAGAACAATGTTCTGATCAGAAAAGCTTCTGCTGGGCTACACACATTCCTTGGCCCCACTACACTGATTATTAGAAGCGTGCGTGGTAAATACGGCATGCTGTCCATCTGGTGGAAGAGCACTCTCTAAGTTTAAGTAATTTTTTGTGTTTAGGTTTGAAAGAAGCCCTTAAGTCGGATGGTCTATAAGAATGTACGTTGGGTGTCGTATTATTTTTGTATTTAGCCAATTCTTTCACATAGATATGTTGAATTTAGGTTACTGCAGAAAATGGTATCTGTTGTAATCATAAACAATACAACTAACATTATATAAAATAATCTAATTAGCTAAGTAACCAATCTCTCCACGTTTTGATATCATTGTATTTTGTGTCTCATTATGCTTATTAGTGTCATAGGTGCTGGAAAATTGAATGCAACATTTGCATGAAATGTAAAAAGCTGTCAAATTCTAAGATGTGTTTCAAAGGACTGCGGTAGACTTTAGTAGAATTATAAACCCATTTATATGATAATGTTTCAGCCTTAGTCAGGAGAGATAAAAATGGAACCCATTATTCTGTTGATTACATTCTGTCCCATTAGGTGTTGTAAGCGTTATATGAGTGGTACATCCTGTTAAAATCAGTGAAGAACTTGCCGTACAGGCAGACCCAAATCTGAAATTAATCTTCCCCTGTCCTGGTGTCCAGTCAGTGTGTTTGAAGGGGATTACAGTGTGCTTCATCTCTAATTTGGGCTCTAACACAGCAGAAAGCGTGAGAAATGGATTAGGAGGCTGCATCGGGGAGAATGTGCTCAGCTACTGTCTTTTGTATTGCACCGAGCCATAATTAGTCTATTACAGCAGGGCCGTAGCGATGGGTTGTATGATGTACTGCTATGAGAACACTTTAGGTCAGCATGGCTCCCGATCATTTAGCCCCGTGGAGCAGTTTGGGCTGCGTGGACTCTTTATCAATTTTTCTCAGCGGAGCAGATGTGCCAAAAACCACACAAACTGCCATGCCAGAAATATATCGTACATGTTTTTGATGTCTTTTAACACATGCTGCTTTTTCCAGTCATGAAATGGATATTTATGCTGCTGTTCTAACTTTAATGACATAGAGCAGCTCGTACAGATGGTGCTACCTCAGTAAGTCCTCTCTTAGTCTCATAAAACTGTAGGCCATTGCAAGGTAACACAGCAAACTGCCACTGATTTACAGCGGGAGCCTCCTCGCCTCCACATCCTTCTGCATGGTAAAGCTTATTTGTGACCTAGGTTACAGAGTTGCAGCGTTGCCCAGCAGTGAGACGAGCTGTAATTGGAAGTTCCTATGATCCTAGCAACAGGCCTTATTAATGTAACTTGAATTCCTTCGTGTTCAGTCATTTCAGGTGACTTTGGAGGGAGGAAAGCACATTACAGACAATTACTCATCACTTGGCTTGATGGAGTATTTCAATAATTTGTCTATAAAGACGCTGATTCAATCAGCAGTCAGAGGGCTTATAGCTGTCAGTCATACTTTGTATGCTAACCTACAAGATTTGATGGTAATTACTTACTAGCGTGTCTGTTAGCCTTCACTGCAGGAGGGGCCGACTACTCCTGCTGTATTTCAAAACAGACAGATTATGTTTGCTACATCTAATCAGAGGCGAAAAAAAGGCTGGATGGCTGCAGTGGCGTGCAGGAAGAAGGCAGAGGCAGGATACAGGCGAACATGCAAGGAATCACTAAGCAGTCTGGGTAATTATTTCTAAATCAATATTGCGACGAGCAATGCTCTAGAGTGCCAAATCCCAGCTGTCAGATTTGAGCGGATTTATCCCTGTGGAATCTCCAAAGCTCGAATGCTGCTGCCTTGATTGATTCCCACATGATACCTTTCACACGATGGCCATCTGCAATGCTAACACGCTGATCCCCATCGATCGGGGGCTTCTACAGTACATGTGTGTGCCGCTGAAACGTTATAGCTTTGATTGAAATCCTGCTTACATTTAATTAAATATTGTGGTAAAAATAATGATGTTACTGTTAAAGTCATTGGTATATTGAGGTTATTAATGGAGGCGGGAATAGGTGCACATACATCATACATAACCACACATACACTCATGCGGAAACTGCACAAACAGAAGCTAGACTTGAGGGATGAGGCCTAAGGTATCCATTAATGAGCCACTTAACTTCTGCCTCTAAACCCACCTCCACCTCCACCTGCCGTGCACACAAGCTACACTACATCAACCTAGTGAAATCATTATACTCATGTATTTCTCTCCTCTTCTTCCTCTTTATCGTGTGTACCTTGCAGTTTCAATTCCCCTGTTTTTCTTTCTGCGCTGCTCATAAACATGTTTGTGCTCTTTCAGGATAAGTTAGTTTTCTTTATTTTGTAATTGGAAAGTATGTCGAGATTAACAGCTATCTATGGATTTTTACTAGATTTCACAACAAAGAAACCAATCATGAAATAAATGGTTGACGAAATATCTACTACTACAGAGATTGTACATCATTTTGCGTGTGACTTTTCTATTTCTATAGCAATGTATTTGCAGATGAAGTTTAAATATAGGAATAGAAGAGATTTGCTGAAGAAGTAAAATGTAACAACCCACACAGCAAGAAGGATTTTACTTTTCCATGGTTTTATTTTACCCAAGGGGGTAATTTAACTGCCTGGTTCTACGCAGAGAATAATTCTCTTCCAAGCAGACTGTTCTGGCTCTTCTTTTTATTTAAGTTTAGTAGCAAGCTCTATCAGACAGTTTGAATATAAATATATACAAATGTTTCTTCTTTCCCTAATTGGCCTGCTTCTTCTCATCACTCTTTATTTTCCCTTATTTTTTGCCCTCACTCAATCCCTCCATGTTTCTGCTCTTTCCCTTAGTGTGAGACAAATTTCCTCACACCCATCAATTCAACCTCACACCTCCTGACAAACTACATTATTTTCGCACCGTCTGGCCCGGCATAGTGCCCTACTCTACCACGCCCCCACACACACACACACACACACACACACGGTTCTGGCTCTCAGAAAACAGACACCTGACAGCAGGGAAGCTCTTACCCGAGGGTGACAAAGGGGCCTTAAAACACAATCACCTCTAGATGAGGGGGTCATATCGTGTCATATGGGTTTTATTGAGGGACACAATTTGCTTTCACATTTTTAAAGTGATGAGTCAAAAAAGTATTCTACAGCAGATCTAGGTTGTTCTGTGACATGTTGATTTATGCAGAGAAAAAACCCAAACTAGTTCCACAAATGAAAAAAGGCATTCTCATTTACCACATTATAAAAACGGTCATGATACAACTATTCTTAAGAGTTTGTAAGCCCACGTGCATTATCCTGCCTTTCCCCAGATTCAGGTTTGATTGTAGAACTGCAAGAACAGCTGCTACCAAGCCAACCAGAAAAACTAAATTGAGCCTACGGATTATATCTAGATAGTAAGTGCCTGCGTGTTTAGATTTGAGTGTGGCTTTATCAAATCAAATAAGATCAGGAGAGAGAAAATAACAGTACGTGACCATGCCTCCTCTGAATCACTCCGGTAATAGGGTTCTAGATTATACTTTATTTTTAAGAGTGTATTTGTGGTTCATTTAACGGATTTAGGTGAAAGGCAATTCTTGGCAATGGTCTAGAACACCTTGGTGAAATGAAGCTCAGATTGACAAAGGACTTGTCGTCTCTTTCAAGACAGAAGTACTCAAATGCAGTTACTTGTTTAGTTATATTCTCGTCCTTAAAGCAGATAGAGATGAGGGTGAGCTCGAGATTGATTGAAGATCATAGAAGTATTGTTTCTTCTCCCATACTGTGGAAAGGGCATGTTGCTTTGTTTACAATAAAATGTATTCTAAAGGGCTGTGATGAGATAGTTTGTTTTTTAATATGCTTATTCCGTAGTTCACAACTGTGGCCAACATTTTAGAAGATGATAAAAAGAGTAAGAGGGATTTAGTTGCAGTCAAAATTCTAATTATCATCAAACTGTCGCTCAATTCTCATTCCCTTCATCCTCCCTCCATTTTATCTTGTGCTCTAGGGATATCTAATGTCCCCGTTCTTGCTGTTTGCATAGATTGTGCATTCTAGATGTGTGTGTCTGGTTAGTTAACATGAACACATCTAACCAGGTAGTGGGGCACAGAGCTGTCATTTCTGTCTGTGGGAGTCATTTTTAAGAAAAGAACAAACAAAGAGCAAGCGTCTTATTTCTTCTCATACTTATGGAGCTTGAGGCTGCCTTAAATTCTGTCAAGAATAACATGAGTCTCGACCCACACTAGAAGAGAGCTGCGATGTCTGCTGTCTGCACCTCCACACGTTTGATTCCTGGGAGACATCATATTATTCAATACAGTTTATAGTAGGCGGCCATCACACTTTGATAATTGCAAGGCTCATACTATTCTCTGTGGAATTAAAAAGTTTCATGAAAGCAAAAAAACTGCTGTCAAGTCTTTTTAATAATTTATAGTCACCAAACCACAAAGAAGGCTAAATAGTGTATTTTCTGAAAAGATAAATGTAATCCAATTGCAGTACTAATCTCCTGCTGCTGTATCCAATGCATTATCAATGCTCCGCCACATATTGTTTATCTTTGTAGCCGAGAGCGTATCTGGAACCCGGTTATCGTCCCCCGTGGGCACCCAGCTCCGATCCCAATAGACGTCCTTTTCCTCCACAGAAATCCTACGTGGGATTGGCTTAGTGGGAAGTTGGCATACTTTCTCTGCCTTTCACTTTTTGCGTTACTTTGTTCCCCTTGGCTATGTTGGAGGTGATGGGGAGTTCATTTTAGGATTACAGCTCAGCTGCAGGGCTTGTGGCAGAGCTCGGGTGTTAACAAAGATAATTATGAATCTTTTGAAATCCTGACAGAAGAGGGTTGGCGAGGAAACGTAAAAGACGAGTTACAAAAAATTAGTAAATCAGTACACCAAACCTGAGCAGAAGCAAAGCTGCTGCTGTTGTCTGTGTGCCGATCTTTAAGCATTGGGGTGTCTTGTGTGTTTTCATGCATGTTTCTGAATGTGTTTGTGTGTTTTCATGCATGTTTCTGAATGTGTTTGTGTGTTTCTGTTTCTGTGTGGGTTTGCATTCTGACGTATTCCTGCAGGTTTGCACCAGACAGAGGGAGAGAGGAAAGCTTTTCACAATGACACCCAATACAATACAAGTCCAACTGTGAATGTGGCGTCAATACAGCAGCCGTGTTGGGCTTTAGCACTTACTGTATGTGTGTTCTTTTTTTCTCACCTCAGTCCCCTTACTGATCAATACAAAAAGTCTGTCCATGTCATGTTGTCACATCTTACTTTGGAGTTCTTAAAGGATCCGTCTGAGACACCTATCTCAGATTGCTGGCTCACACTACAGAAATTGTATCGATGTTTTTTCTATGTTCCAGCACTCTTTGAATGGAGCCAAAGCCAAGTTCTCAGTTATTAGTGGTAGATCAGGAGTGAAGCAGGTTGTCTACGCTTTCTGAGAGCACAATATGAACAATAGCCACTGTCAATGTGCAGCTCTTCAACCCCATTAGTCATGTTTGATCCATTTGCTGATGCTTCTTTTGAATTAAAAGCAGTTTTTCCATGGAAACTTTTAATCTGCAATATTCCCACCTTGAAAACTTCAGCAATAATTGCACATGCATCAATTAAACACATTTTTAAATCATAACTACTAAAAACTAAAATTATGGAGTCTTTTATATTCGACACATTATGCTCAGATAATGATATATGATCTTTATGATTGAAACCGCTAATAGTTTTCGTGACTGTATGCACGTGTGTCCCATTGTCACTCTGTCACTGCAGAGGGGCCCATGATCCTCTCGACCTTCCCTCCTGACCTTGTGCTGTCTGGTCACCACCTGGCTCCGGGGAGAATGTGACGTGAAAAAGGACACAAACAGCCCGCCTCACACATACCTGACCAAGATTAATGGCACCTCAGATATTCATCATTATTTCTTCTAACAGCAGTCAGATATGGCCCTGGGCCAGGCCTCTGCCACCAACATCCACTTAGGTCAAATATGTGAAGTTCACTGCTTAGCAGTAACCTGGCAAGAGTCCCAAAATATTTGAGAGCTTGTTTAAGCTTTATTATAAAGGCCCAACAGAGCAGCATTACAATTCATATGTATATTCATCAGGGTATTTTTCTAAAAAGTGCCTTGGTCCCAAATATAAAAACGGACCCCCTTTCAACACGCTCCATCATCTCTGCTTGACAGTGGAGTTGCCTTTGTGTTGGCCACCAGTGGGCCCTCCACCTCTTGTTATCTGTCCTAATTGTGTAGAGATGAGGGTCAATGAAGCCTAAAGAAAGGGCTGCTGCAGGGAGAGTCTGCGGTGCTTTAACTGGGTGGGGGGTATTGTCGTAGTCGGATGGAGAGAGAAGTAATCTTTAGGGGGGTGGGGGGTTGAAGGGGGGGGGTCTATCTGCCTGCTGCCTCTCCTCGTAGGAACATCTGCCTCTGAGACTGCAACAGATGCAGAGACACAGAGGGAAAGATGGAGGCGATGGTGGTGCTGGGAGTTAATGTATCATGCCAGGTTGCTGTGGGGAGATCAGCTAACCAGTGGTTTTTAAATATTAGATAACTCCTTTGCTTTGTTGCTGATAGCTTTACTCTATTGTCAAACAGCAGAGACAAACACAATCATGAACATTTTTCCAATCACATTCATATTGTATCTGCTGCTCTGAAGTGGGAGCTGCAACACATAACAGTGTTAAAATACACAATTGAGTGAATCAGTAAATTAAAATATACAGTCACTCCCTAACAATCAAGTGTAAAAAGGCTAACCACAGAGCAGGTAAGAATGCAGAAAATCACAGCTGGTAATTACAGAGCATTGGGTGTGCACTTTTGGCACCTTTCATGCATAGCACACCACATTTCTGTAAATTGTCCACGATAGGCTGAGCATTGTTATTTGTCAAGAAAGTAAGCCATTACGCATGGAACATTTGAATAGAATTGTAATTATTTGATGTTATGTTAAAGATAGGCTTCTAAATAGCTCTTATTACTGTCTGTTGTATAGCCCTGCATCATTCCAACATATGGACCAAATACTGACACTATCAATACTCAAACGTGGCCTCTTTCGTTCAAATAGACTGGTGTCTATATGTGATGCGGTTGCACACCTAGGCTTATAGTCTGCTATTAACTCTGAATGAGCCAATTTTCCTCTTCCAATGAGATTCACCCAATTATTGTGGTGTGTATTGGTTTACTGCTGGACAGCTGCTGCTGCCACTGCAGGGAAATAGATTGTGGTTTGTTAAGATTGGCTCGGGTTCTTGCTAGATTTGTTTCAATCACATGAGTTTGATTAAATAATTATAAACCGGCTACAAATGCTGAGTGCGTAGTCGACTGTTTACAATAAAGGAATGAGGCAGAAATGTTCCACCCCACAAAATTGGGATGTTTTTTTACTAGGTGGAAGAAGCCTTAATGGATTGTTTCATGATCTTAGTTTCTCTCGCTCCTTTCTATCTCTCTAGTCCTGTGTTATCTGCTGTTTAGAGCATAGCGACAACAAGGAGCCATCCTGAGATTTATGAGGTGAAAAAGTCATGAAAAAACTCGATCCATGACTTTGCTTTTTCTTCCACTCAGTTTCATTATTACTCCAGTCTGTTTCACACAAAAGTCCTGTAAGGATGTGAGGTCTTATCAGTTGCTGAAGTCTGTGGACAGTGATCTGCCAGCGGACCACCGAGCCTCTAGCAGTGCTTATCAGCCTGTACCGGTGGCACCGGCTTGGACTTCTCTTTATCTCTTATCTGTAACACAGGATGTAGAGCACCACAGACACTGGTCCAACAGCGGCTACGCAGGATATCAGGAGCACTGCTTGCTGGCTAGCTTACTGGGGAAAATATATCGGGGAGGTTATCTAACATGTAATGTAAATTAACCCTGCTACACAGTGGATGGTGTGTGTTTTGTTTATTTGAATTCTATTTTAGTTTGAAAGATTGTTTTTTTCTTATATAAAATTTGAACTTGCCTGTTTTTTAGGCATCATGTTAGCTTGTTCAAAAAGATTATAAGATATTCAGGTTACAGAGTTAATCTTACAATAGGATGCTCATCTTACAATACAAAGCAGTCAATATGTCAACCCTAAAAATAACCAGCAGTCTGACAAATTCTCAAAAAATAATAATAATTGGAGCTTTGTAAAGGCAGTATTTGCTGCAGGGAAGCCGGCTTGGGTTGCACAGATGTGACTGATATGCGTGCCAAGAACCCTGTTGAGGTGTACCTGCCTCCAGGTGGCAGAGACTGTTGGTCTCCAAAACACACTCAGCTGGCCAATAATATAGCCAACATTTTAAATCTAAAAAAAGATCAAAATTGCACATTTGAAAAAGTACCTGAAACATGATGAGCATATATTGGATTACTAAAAAAATGTGTTTCAATACAGTTTTGAAGATTGTATATGCATGTTGTGTTATTGCATAGCTTTTTTGCTGTGATCACATATTAGAGAGCTGCTCCCAGTGACCTTGGGGGATATTCAGCTCTGCAGGCAAATAAGTGAAATCAGGCAACATGGAACAAACTGGAAATGAAGGTGTTAGTTGAAGATGAATTCTTCTATTATCGATGATGGGAGGCAGAAACATATTTTTGTATGATGCAAGGCAGTTCAGTATCACAAATTACAGCCTCCTTAATGAGGAGAGTTACATCCACACCTCTCTAAACCTGTTTTAACAAAAGCTTTGCAACTCCCATGAGGTTGGATTTATTGCAGTGCTGATGAATTTAACTAAAACTGTTTAAGCTTGGTCTACTACTTTAAAACTATGTGCTTATTAATCGGAACAAGGGGGTGTTTATTTATTCCTTTACTTACTCTTTAAGTTCACCTGCTTTGTGTAATGAGTTATATTTTAAAAAGTGCTCCCACACACACAGCATTACCCAGTGTCCCTGTCAACCCCACATGGGCTTTACACACTTTCCCCACCATATGTGTTTGTTTTGACAAGCATGAATTACCACGTGTCAGTGATTAAAGGCCATGCCAAGGATTTAAACCAATTCTGAAGAAAACCAGGATGCCACGGGGGGAGAAAGAAGCCCTGGCGCGTGTCTCTCTGAACTAGGTTACGTGTTTGAACGCCATCTTGCCTTTTCTTGCCTTCGGCATGTAGAAACACACACCACAAGGCTGCTACTGTGACATTATTCTCAGTTAAAGCACAGAGGTCATTTATCTCTAAGCAATGAAAACAACAAATGGTGCTAATCCTGGCACTGTGATAGCATGCTGTTGGATGTTTAGCAGTAGCCACAGAATGGCCGTGCTTAAACACCCCTCAATACTTCCCTCATTTAACTTTATTGATGAGGCCGTGGCAACAGAGAGCCTCGGGGCCAACATCCTGTCAGTTGACCTTTCTGGTATTGGTGTGAACTTTGATCCATTCTGCACATGACTCATTAAAGAAACCTGCTACAATTCATGACCTTTTACAAGATAAATTGGATGCTCCAAATGTCAGTACCTACCTGCAGCCATGTTGGGTATAGGCTGTGAGAGTTCCATCAACTAAAAAGGTCAAAGGTCTTATTAAACCTATTTAACAAGGCA
Source organism: Dissostichus eleginoides (assembly GCA_031216635.1). Classification (NCBI taxonomy): domain Eukaryota; kingdom Metazoa; phylum Chordata; class Actinopteri; order Perciformes; family Nototheniidae; genus Dissostichus; species Dissostichus eleginoides. Next base: position 17,939,419 of record CM062281.1, on the reverse strand, counting down.
AAAGCTGATTCTCTACTGTACTGCACCTCAGGGAGTAAACATCTACAGTGTATTCTGCATGGAGACAGGGACTCAGATTGAATCAGAGGTGATGGCCTCTGCCCCTGCTCTTGTTTACAGGGGTTGCTGTAGTAGAGCTTCAAGATTCAGACAGTGGTAGTGAAGATGTCATCATGAATTTGCAAAACATATCACAGTGAGCTACAAACCCTTCCACAGAAAAGCAGGCATAATTATGTAAAGGTTCAAACTCTTTCGTCATTTATAATGTAAAGTACATGTGACTGAAATAAAATAGGTAAAATCAAAAACACGTCAGACATTCCTTGGACTAACCTGTCCTGTCTGTTTCCTGGAAATAAAAGAATGTCCTTACATTTTCTAGAGGCAGTATCTTTCATACCTGGATAGGAGAGTGTTATTAGCCAGTTATCAATGCAGTGCCCTGAAACACTATTGTTTTTATTGCCTTTCCATATGTTTAAAGGAAGCTTTATTATATAAAATCTGTCCTGCATTAACCCAGGGCTCTATGTAAATGCTGGGCTGTCTAATCAGGCTGCAAAAAGAAAATATGCATTTGTTTTAGTGAAATCTGGCCAGCCAGCTTCAGAAACTAGCCAAGAATAACATGAGCCATGAACTTGAGACTGAGAATGTTTTACAAGTCCAGCCTCTTTTATTCTCTCAGAGTTTGTGTTGCAAATCCTAATGTGTGTTCTAAAAGTCTGGCATAATGATCCCAGATTTAAATGATCAAACAATCCATGATCACCCATTGCACAGTTCCTGATAGAGGATTACATGTAGTGCTGCCCTAAAGGCACAAACGTCTCTGTAAGCCCTTCCGAGTCCCACAAAAACAATATTGCTGATCCTTCAGACCTCACACACCCACACAATGCAGCACTGAGCCACAGAGGAAGAGTGTTGGATATAACCGCAGCACTTTTTGCTGTGGGATAGATTAGTGTACACACAATTAAAATGGGTCAGTCCGCCAGGCACTGCCAGTAAGGTATTTTTATTGTTGGGTGTATCCCATTGGATTAGCCCCCTGTTACATACTCCCTGATACATTCTTCTGCTTCAGAATGAAAGGCCAGACTGGGTAGGGAATAAAACTCTCACTTTGATGGTGCAGCATTTTAATGCCCTATTAACTAGGCTAATCATGGAAAAAATAAAGGAACTACATAAACGTGGGGTGGCAGGAGGCTGCTGAGTACGGATATGGGTGGTGGTGCATCAAGAACAGACTCACAGTTTTCTACTCTGCACTGTAGACATGCCCAGCTGCACTTGTGCACGTGTCCGACACCATTTGTGTGTTAATCAGGATGAAGGGAGCCGTTATACCTAATACCTGTAAAAGTCCTATTCATGCGTCCTGCCTGCTCAGAATGCTCTCGCGTGATAAACCTGTGGCTCAGCGTCGCCTCGAAAACATAAAGCTCTCATCGCTCTGACAAGGGCTTTTAAAAAGGAGCTGAGAGGAGCACAGGCCTGAGTCAGGTCACTTCACAAATAATCTGTCGCTGGAGGGCTGCGGCTGTCAGTGGCACTCAGGTGGTAGAAGCGAGGAAGTGAAAGATGGGGAGGCTAGTGAAGGTCTGCGGCTGCCCGTGCCTTAATACCTCCATTTGAATGCAAAGCTGTCATTGATCTGATTGGGGGTGTGCAGCTTCAACACCAAAGTGAGAGTTGCCGCCTTCTCGTGTTGACATGGAGTTGTAAATAGAATGACATACATTGCATGTTTACCTTTTGGCATATTAACTGGTTTGTACCATGCTGTTTTGCATAGTCTTAGTAGTTGTAAGGCGAATTGTGAAACCTCAGTGTTAAACATTTAAAACCTTATGTTGAAATGTACACATTCGTTCATGTTACACCAGTTTTTCCTGGGATGTTTGCAATGGCATCCCCAGAGTGAGCTCCACTGGTTTGATCAAGCTGTCAGAATATTTCTAAAGGCCTTTAGAGTAGTATTAAAATATAAATTACCTTAAACATTGGGTTTAATGTTAAAGAGCAGCTTAACACTATTGTGATTATACATATTATCTATTACACAGTGTTCTAACTTGAACTCACCTCAGTGTTTCCCACAGATCTGAAATATACTTGGGGGGGTGGTGGTAGCGGGGGGGGGGGGGGGTTGAGGTGACGTGCCGTGCCTTTGTGACGTGCAACAACATTAACCTTTCTGTTGGTCACTTGTTAGCAGACCCTTCACGCGATGGCAGAGTGAACAGGTACAGGCAGGGCCCATAGTGATAGCCCTATAGTTTAAATCTACTACCCACAAATAAACATATGGACATGGGTTACTATTTTAAAAAATTGTAAATGTATTTAGGAACCTATCCATGTGATTTTAAGTGGGGGTGGACCTCAAATCCTCAAGGGGGGTCCGGGGGCATGCTCCCCTGGTAAGATATATTTTTTTATTTTGGAGTTAAATGCATCAATCTGGTGCATTTTGAGGGCAAAATGAAGAGACTACATCTATGGGAACACCTATATGAAACAGAACTGTATACATTTCACTAATCATAAAATCATGGCCATAACCAATAAAAATACCATATCCAATATGAAAAAACACTGAAACTTGTTTATTTATTTTTGGTTAATTTATAGTTGTGAGTGTGTCTGTGCTCCCTCTCCTGTCTCCCTCCTCTCCCCCCTGCTCCTCTTTGAGGCAGCAGCAAAGACTAGTTTTAGCTCTCAACAAGTTTTAAAAGTGTATCTTACCTTTTTTCACCTAGTTAACTTTTTTATTTTTTATTCATGCATATTTTACTAATCACTACCCCCTCAAATGTAAATATGTGTTTACATAAATGGTGACCAAACCGTTTGAGACCCACAGAGATAACTTAGACTAAGTTAACTATCTAAACACTCAGAGAGTCCTTTACCTCACCTGAGCTGAGGTTATCCCGAGCTTGAATGACACACAGAGACCAATCAAGGGCTTTGATTTATGATCTGTATGACAGTGGCCATGTCGGCAGGCCACATCATGTAGACAGCCAGTCACCCTGTGTGAGGCAGACCCACATTTGCGCAGCGTTGCGTTCACAAAAAATCCTCAGGCCAGCAGGCCACTTAACAGGCCAGGCCATCGGGAAACCCCCCGGTCCTCCCGATGGCCAGTCCGGGACTGGGTACAGGAGGCGTAGAGCGAGGGATAATTGTCCACAAGTTAATCGATCGCAGATGGCGTCATGGTCGCGGACGAAGAAAAAAAAAAGAAAAACTAAATGGGTCGCAAAATATACTTGGGCGGCCGTTAATATACCTGGGCGACCCGCCCAGGTAAAGTCTATGTGTGGGAAACCCTGCTACCTAAGCAGTAATGTACAAGTGCACTCCTGTTTATGTTTGGACACTATGACAAGACAATTGGCTAAGGTTATAAGAGCACAGACAAACACAAATACTGATAAACTTGTGTGAAATAACTAGTATACTTCCAATTATTCTGCTTACAATTCTTGTTAAGGGCCTTTCTAACCAGTCTAGACTTGTTAAACTCCACCTCCATCCATTCATCATATGATAGAGTTGTATTGTGTAGGAGGATATGCCGCCTTTTCTGCTCTGGGCTTGATAATGTCCTTTTTTACAATGGGTAGGGCTTTCTATACTTCCAACTATATAAAGGTTAACCATCATGACATTCTGAACAGAATAGCTGTCTTTCACTGTCAGCATCAGTCAAACAGACAGGAGCTCTGTGTTGAGCTTAAAGCCTTTCTGACAGAAAACCTGTTTCCTGCTCACCTCTCCCTTCCTAACCAGCCCCATACATCATCGCACTGAACCAGAAGGGTTGTGTGTGCTGGGTGTGAGAAGGGATACAGATCCTATTGGACTCCTAATCAGAGGAGGATGCTGAGTTAGCAAATGGGTAATACTCTGTAAGCAAAGGTGCTGTTGATGCTCCCACCACCCCCCCCCAAAGCTCCAGCCTTAGACAGATCCAATACTCCAGGGAAAGCCGACCCTAACACCTTTTGCTCCCTCCACTGGTTCTACTGGTTCATTGAACTCCTAATCTGTAGCGCCTATTCCAACTGCCCTGCAGAGACGAAGAAACACACATCTCAGCAATTCTACTGTAGCCTATATGCTGTTGCTTTTTGCTTTGAACTAATGTTTAACTATTTATCTTTATCATTTCTCACTCAATCCTAATGGAACATGAGATCATTTTAAACTTAAACCCCTCTCTGTTGGTATTTAATTGAATAAGAAACTGCAGTATCAGATTTGTGTTGCAATTTTTCAAATTAAGAAAGCATGATTACGAGCTCCCAAGTTGAATGCAAGAACTCTTATCAAGAGCCCAACCACTGTCTGCATGTGTAACCGAAATGTACTTATTTTTTACTGCTTATTAGAACCGAGGGAATGCTGATTATTGCCATGCTTATATTTCAGAGCTCCTCTGCGATGTGTTAAGTGTAGTTATACGCCGAGAGTGAAAGCTGTGTGCTGCTGAGATCTGGCGTGGAATGTACAGAGGCAGGAGGAGGCGTATTGGTCTGGAGGGCTGCTGACAGACAGATTGATGTAGTGCTCAGTCCTTTGAGAGATGATGAATGACTTTCTGTGTTGTTTAGAGAGTTGCCTGCTCCCCCCTCAGCGGGAAAGACTTTGGCCCCAGAGATTGGAAGACGACTTCTGGTGGAAAAAGCGGAAGAGCAGCGGCACCTTATAGGCCGGACTTGGAGACGTTTCAGGTTGCGCGTACAGTATGTTCATGTTACGAAACCCTCGTTTTAGCGTGACAGTGGAACATTTTTCTGATAATATTTAATGCAAGGAATGGAAACTTCTCTTGTCTTGTGTTTCACGCAAACCCTGTGCCATGATGCCCAAGAGTGTTGAATGAGTCCTCTATTATTCTTATTACACTTCTGGTTGAAATGCAACCTCTGGAACCAAGAGGGAGTGATCGTCTCTATCATTATCGTATCGATGCTAAAGAAACACCCACAAAGAGACTGAGGTCAGTATGTGAAGATTGTCTACAGTCACATGGCCTGAAGAAAAAAGGCACTATTTCTTTAGGTTATTTTCTTAGCTTCTTTCTCTGAGTTTTATTATCATATCTCCTCTAGGCTTAACTAAACTCAACTGGTCTGACTACTAGCTTTATACATCAGCAGCTGACAGCATGCCTTGTCTCTTTTTGTTAGTGGTCAAACTCCACTTATAAAACCTTGCAGCATTCTGTTGGGCTCGCTGTGTAGCTAAACATCTATCTCTTTTACTGCTTTGATATACATTTTGATGACCTTATACCCAAACTCAACGGGAGGTTTTTGATTATCCATGCAGCATTTTTAATATACAGACGTTACACGAAAGCGACTGGAGAGCAGATTATGATTCGGGGGACCTCACATCAGACAGATGCCATGGATCCCTGTGATGTTCAGTTGATTAACGGCATGGATTGCCGTGCTCCTGCTGGTGGCTATGTAGGTCAGACAAATTAAATCTGTGGAGTTTTTCACTTACATATTTGAGGGACCTGCACACGGCTCTAACAGCACGTAGCATGTCAACAGTAAAGTGCATGTCAATAAGTAAAGATATATACTGGCTGCCCTGACTGTTTAGAGCCACTTCTGATCTTGCTGGAAGACCAAGTTTCTTTCAGATGTGTAATAGCTGTCCTAGCCATTTGTGCATTTAGCCAGTGGCAATAATCTCTTTCTTTTTCATGTCTGAGTTTTTTGTGGTCTCTGCGAAACTCTTTGGCCTCCTCTTTAGTCGTCGTAGCCCGTGGCCTATCTAGTTTAGAACCAGCACATTAGGCTCCGTGTCGTCAAGGAGATGGATGGACAGTGGCTGTTAGGTTGGCTCTCCAATAGCACTCCAGTATCACAGGCGGCTCTTTCAACGGGGGAAACACGCCAGAAGCAGGGAGGATGGATGGGATTGGATGAAGGGGGAGAGTCTGGATTAATGAGGGGCGTCTAGTGACTGATGGGGCGACATCAGTAGATGGCTGTTTCAATTCCAGCCTCCCACTCTACATCCTGTCTATGTTATTCATCAGGCAGAAGAACAAAAACATATTCTGCTCCTCTACTTAAAACTTATCATTATATTTTTGGTTCTCCTCTTGTTTCCTCTCAGTAGCTAGGGGATGAGTCTTTATTCCCAATGTGACCTCTCTCAGCAGATAAATTCTTACTTTAACTAACCTCAAACTAAAAGTAAATGTAAAACTAGCTTTGTTTTGGTCTTTTCCATTAAGCTATGAGCAAGGAGAGTTGCCAGTTTATCATCTTTGTCAGGATGGAGTGTAAGCTGACACAAGTGCCTCCCACTAACCAGTCCCGCGATGCCGGCTCGTAAATTGTGGCCTCTGTTCCCCACGGGTCCACCTCATTGTCCCCTCTCTCCTTCTTCATCCTATCCACCCTCCCCAGTGGGACCATTATAATCAGTATGATGATGTGTGTCTGTGTCGGAGCCTCCACACTGTTCTCTGAAGTGGGGATGAGGGGCTCGGAGAGGAGCAAAGTGAGGAGCAGAAGAAGAAGAGACATGGGGAGGAGAGGAGCTATGAGGAGAGAGAATGAGAGGAGATGTGAGGTGTGGGGGAAGGGACACAAGGAGCACATTAACTATTTATGGGTCTACTCCCATGGCTAATGGGAATTACATCTGTTTTAATTATTGATGGCCTAACCGGCTGTCTTCATAAGCATCTCCTCTGGGGACTGAATTGCCTGACAGATGTATTCCATTGTTGTTGTTATTGTTTATGTATGATATGGAAGTACATGTGGATTGGTCCGTGGAACTCAACTGATGATATTCAGCTGAAAGTGATGTTCTCTAAATTCACTTTTCTTTCACTCTAAATTATGGCCATGACTTCATCTCTGTAGGTTTTCTACCAAGGGTGCCTTTGTTTGTCTTGCCTGGGGCTCGAGTGAAAGGGGAAATAACTCTACTGGTTTTTACAGGCAAAATATGACCATTGGCAGACGTGAAGGATAAATCTTTGGAAAATGAACCAGTGCACCTGTATAGATAATAATTTCTGTTAGATTTTCCTTAAACAGAAAGTCTTTATCTTTCAAGAGAACAGATTTTATGTTGAAACTTGGCCGGCTTGAGTTTCTAGGTTTCTCTCTTGCCAGTCATCTCTCGAGTCTTGCTGTACTCAGATTCTTTGCCAACTGGCCCTCAGTCAGCTCCATTGTGAGAAGGTATTGGTGTAGCAGATGGCACTAGAAAAGCCTGAGGTATCTTCAGAAAACAGAGGTCCTGGCTTCATTGCAAGTCGAAGGAAGAATATTTTCTCTTGCGATGAACTCCAGTTGTGTGTGTGTGCGCTTGTCTTGCATTTCAGTGTGAAGGGTCTCTATGCTGTGTGTGTCCTTATATTTATAGATTCAGTTGCTCTGAATGAGTGATCTCTCTTTCTTTACGTTTTTCTAATGGGCCCTCAGAGAGTTGCTATTGAGAGGTAGGAGACGACAGACAGTTATCAGTACCTGCCTTCTGCTAGCCATCATTAACGTCACAGTAACCAGACATTTATCAACTGCCATCGCTAGACCTAAATGATCAATGTCTAAATTAGGCAAAAACAAAAGCACATTTTTTTTTTTACAAGAAACATTATTGTCATGTAATATTAGAATGTCCTGAGCTGTCTCGCCATGTCTATGCTCAAATGTGCTGATGCATGTGTGCTACGCAGAGTTAGTGTGATCATATTGCCAAAGATGTAGACGTCCTTAAGGACCGGCCTCTCCTCGCTGAATTACAAGCTGGCCTTTTCTAGACAAGCCCATTGATTAATGGGCCCTATTAAAGCCCGTCTGCTGGACGTGGATTGTGGGAGGAGGCGGAGGAGACAAGTTAGCGGGGATGGGCGAAGCCTCGTCCTCCCTCTGATGGATAGTCTCAGAAATGGTCCTTACCGCATGTGTCATACAGCATCTGGAGATGTATTGATGTGCTACAGGGCAGCCAGCGCAGTTACAGCAGGTTCCATCAAGAAGTTAAAGGGGGGTTGGGGGGGGAGTAAGATTAGGACAGCAGCTCAAAGTCAAAATAGGAATATTTGAATTCAGAAATTCAGGTGCACTAAAAGCCGAATATTAATGGAAGAGACAAAATTACAGTCCATAAACTCAGCCAGGCAGTGAACAAGTATGTTAATCACCAAAGTGACAATTACTAATAGGGTGATGAGTGGATCCAAATGAAGAGAAGTGGTCCAGCACCTCTTACTGAGGTGTTATCTTACTAACAGTGTATTACCGTCCTCATTAGAGCATGTCCCATGGTTAATTATTGATCAGCTATGCAGAGATAAGTCACTCACCAGGGGCCCCATGCTGGGCTTTAAACTCAACGCTTCTCCACACACACACACTCACACACACACACACACACACACACACACACACCACACATACACAGAACTGCTAATCATTGTTTACTCACACACCAGCATGTGTCAGTCCCAGTGTTAATGTATATTTAACAGGCTCACTGAGAATCCCTGACTACTGTTCAGTTTAATAGGATGCTAAACTCCAGAGACAGTGTGGTTTATTAGCACACTAATGTCTGTCAATGTCAAAATGGTGTTATAATAGAATGACGCTCTCCTCAATAAAAGGGCCAGTTTATTTTCTATTTGCTGCTTAAGGATGACTGAAATGTCTCTGCTCTTTGATATTTATTAAGCTTCATGCTCTTTTATTGGCAGTATGTGCCTAATCAGCATATATACTGTAAGCAGACAATAGTCTAGGTATATGAATATTCCGAGTGGTCCCTTGTTTGTGTTTAGTAAATAAACTAGGATTGCCAATGTCAGTAGTAATTTCTCCCACGGGCCAGCACAATTTCCATCCCAGTGTTATGAGATCTTGTAACAAAATGATTACAAAAATCATGTCCGGGTGCTCAAAGCTACACATGGGACTTTTACAGCATGTCACTCTACTTTACTAGTCCACTTAACCCTTTAACTGCCAGCTCCACCATTTGGTAGAGCACATTTTGTGTCTTGATATCTTGTTGAAAAAAAAAAAGAAGAAGTTGAACTCCATCTGATTCAGCCAGCTCTACCTTCTGGTTGACGTGTTATGCATGAAACAACCTCTAGATGTCACTGTGGTTCGAACAGAAAGCCCTTCAGCTAGCTTCTTCTGAGAAAGTTGGCAATGCTAAAAATCACTGCTGAAGAAATCACTCTTTTTGGTCAACTTTTGTAAGGTAACCATATCCTTTTTGACATATTTTAGTGTCAGAGTACTGACTGAACATATTTAGATAACTTGCTGCACAAAAAAAGTTTTAATAAGGGTGTAATTAATTTTTTGAAAATATGCTCAACCAACCGGTCGAATTGGCTTTTTATGGTAAACTAGCAACATGACTTTTTCAGAGTTTCAGAGATGTTTTCCAATAAAATATGGTAAATAAATGGCTAGATTCATGGTAATATTACTAAATCTAGTACTGCCTTATGAGTCTCAGAGTGAAAGGGTGATAATAATTTATATAGCACCTTTCATGCATGGCATTCAGCCCAAAGTTGCACACAGATGAGCAAGTTAGGCCAACACAGGATATAGACATTTGCTGTTAGGCCAGTGGTTTCCTGTTAGGCCAATTCAGCATATACAGTAAGATGAGCAAGTCTTTTTTTTATTATGAAAACACTTTACATTTTTTATAATTTATTATCTTTTATGAATATATCTGGTTGTATATATTGCTCATTTTCCATAAAAGAAACAAATGTATTTCAGTTTGTGTTTTATTTGAGTTTAATGCGTACAAATACTGTACTGTATATGATGATTCTTGAAAATGCACTTTTACCATAAAAGGCCAGCTCGACCAGTTGGTAGAGGCTCATAAAAACAAAACTGTGTGGTCAGTCAAAAAAAAAAAATATTTGTGGCCCATTTGATAAAAAAATGCAAACAAATAATTTTTCCATAGCTTTTTTCTTGGTCTGGCAGTTAAAGGGACTTGTTTAATAAAGAAAAAAACCTATGAATACACAGATTCTCTCCAGATTCCTATACATGCCAGGGATTGTTGTGGCACTCAAACTGAACCCACTACGACTAAATGAATGGCACTGAAAGCAGAACCACTGAATTGTATGTTGACATTGACAAATAAACTGTACTTAATGTGGATTGATCGTGTCTGGTGGAGGCTCGATCCATTTAATAATGTCGGTATTGTCACAGATCCCGTCCATTGAATCTGATTGGTGCATCTCTTCTGAAAACAAACCTCCAGTTTGGATTGCCACACCTGCTTTTTTTGGAACAAGAGTATTTCCACATTGCCGTGGAAATATCACTCAAAACCAGTGTCAGAGCTGCCTGTGGCGGTGTGTGTGAATGTGTGCACATACAGTTTTACAGTAGCAGTGTGACCAGGTCAGGGTCTCTCGGCCCATTAGCTCTTCTCTCTTAGCGGGACAGAGGTAACAAGATATGGAACATGATGAATCCTACTATTCCCGAGGTCATTTACTCTGCCTTTGTTCCCTGCCTTTTCTTTCCTGTGAATGCACTCGATTGTCATCACTCTACATCTGTATCTTCTTTTTATGGCACCTTGATTGAACTCAAGAGCAGACTCAAGGTTATGAACACCTTTCAACAGCTCCGTATCCTTCATAGTATAACAGAAGCAGTTTCTTTTTTTATTAGTGCTTGATAAATGCACATGCTGCTGTTCTAGGGGATGAAAATGATGTAGTTTATCCTCTGCCTGAAAATACATTATTCTGTTCTATTGTTTTTTTGTGGCTTTAGTTTGTATTGAAATAAACTAGCTTCAGAGGAAGCTGATGCATACATTGTGAAGCTATAAAGTGTTGTTCTATCTTCTCCAGAGGAAACAAAGGCAACACTTGCTTGGTAAGTTGTGATATAATTGAGTGTGCAGTCATTGATTTCCTTGTCTCTTCTCTCTTGCAGGTAAGTGGATGTGTTTTGCCGAGAGGGGTCTGAGGGGCTGTGGGGTGGTAAGTGTGGAATCATTGTGAACACCAAGTCATTTTTCAAACACAGGACTCTGTCCCACTCCTCTTTATACCCAGACATGCTGAATGGACGGCTGTTCGTCTAGACACCATAGATTGTTTTCTCTTTCTTCTCTCCACTAGATAACCTCAGTGTCCTTTTTGAGAATGACATTAACAGAAAACTGTCTTTCAAGATGATAAGGGGACATTTTTAGAATTGATGAAGGGGTCTTCCCTGTTTCTGGATTCAATCAAATATAATCAGCTAATGGATTTTTTAGCTTGTCAGTAACATCTATGACTGTTCAGATCCTTGTCGTTAACAAATGATTTGCCACTAATGAAGGAGCAGTGTATGGAGTTACTGTCGGAGATTGTGTATTTTATTTCAAAAAGGAAAGCGAGCTTGACTTTTTCATTAACTTGCAGTCAATAATAAAGCACCTGCATCACCATTAGGACAGGTTGGCACATTTAGGAAACGTCTTCTTTAGAGTACAAGAATATGTCTTGAATGCAGAAAAAATTGACGTTTTATATTCAATAATTCGCTTCACCGCTCCCCCCTCACAAAAATAAAAGACTGCAATTACTACCTCTCTAGTTCTGACGCTCTCTCTCCTTCTAGATTAACCTCTGCCCACTAAGACACACTCTTAAAGCCCCCCACCAGAAAGCTGAACAATGCTAATGAGTGTGCAGCCGGCGTCTCTCACTCTGTGAGTGACACGGAGATAAAGCACAGCACAAAGTGAAAGTGAAATAATTGTTTAACAGACAACCTGACAAGCAAGACAAAGGCAGAAGTGGGCCAAATAAGACCTCTTCCATTTGATTATGCAAATCAGTTTGCATTGTGGGTAGTCATTATTGTTGATCAGTCTCAGTGATTGGCCAGAGACATGTGCTTTTGTCAGACTGGATTTGTCCATTCAGAAAAGGGATGTAGGTGTCTGTGCCAGCACATGTAAGGGGGGTGTGTTTGTACAGTACAGTTTGTAACTGACAGCTGCTACTATACAGCTACATTCACTTTATACACAACAACAGATGATTGTGCTAAATATAGACTTTACGGCACATCGCCTGAATACTGTGTAATGGAGGCCCTACGAGCTGCAGTTATGTAACCTTGGTAGTATGTGTCGTCATGTTAAACAGCTGGCCAGTGTTGTGTCTGTGCAGCTTTACCAAGGATCATAGAACATAGAGTAATAAGATTACAGCTAAATGTAATGGATAATATGAACGTAAAGCAAGCTAAGACTGAGCAGATATTTTTGGATTAGAGAATGTGTTTTTGAGTAAACACACAAAGATGGAACATAAGTCCAAGAGCAAAACGTGTTGTTCATTCAGGAAAAAAATCCTGCTGTCCTCTCCAGAGAATTTACAGCGCAAGACAAAAAGCAAACCAAACTGCAGGTATAGGAGAACAAAGAGAGAGCGTGATGAAAAACACACATGTCCTGCAAATTTGAAAAGGTCACACTGTGGACACATCTCCACATGTGCGTGGCCCTGCATCTGCTAGGCTCAGTTTGCCTCCTCACTCATGTCATCCACACAGCACACACTTGAAGACACAACCTCTGTACCCAAATGTTTAAACGCTTCAGTAAACATCAGATCAGAGACAGCGAGAGAGCACTGGAATTGATTATGTGGTGCATGATGCTAAGGAAGGAGATTTCCCGGACTTTATTTGAGCCTCTTTACTTAGTTCAATATACTCTATTCTTGTGGCTTACCTTGCTTCTAGCACGGTTTCTCCACGTGGGATTAGTGTTATTCCGTGTGGATGCATTGATTCCTGGTCCTCATCCAAGTCACATGCAAGGATGTGATCAAGATGAGAGGGAAAGACTACCTTCTGAAGAGTATAAAGAGATGCTTAGGTTTTTGTCAGCCCAGTGGTCAAAGCAGTACTCTGAATATTGTTTTGAACTAGTATATCCGCAATATCCAATTTGTTTTGATGTGTTGTAGGACAAAAAGCAATCAGCTTGATGTTGTTTTTGCTCTAGTAATCTCCAACATATCAAATATGTTCTAATGAAGGTCACGATAGAAATTATAGGGATGTAATGTGGTTTACCAAATTGATAATGTGGCAAATGCATTACAACACTAGTAAGGGGGAGTAACGTTTTTTTTTAGTGATTGACCTTCAATTGATTTCTCCTCCCGGTTGAGCAGGTGTCGTAAATATCAAGATGTTCAGGGAAACAATTAACCTTCATGAAAACTTATTTGCATATTTTAATCTGCGTCATCGATTTAAAGAGTACCTCATTTATCGGGAGGTACATTTGCACAGATTCTCTTCCATTAGATTTTCATTTCTGATTGAAACAGAAATAAAAATCTAATTGCTTATTTATCTTTTTGCTGAGCGTCTCTCAGTGTTTGATTTAATTGTTTTTGCTGTCAAAATCTCTCATAAATTATTCAACAAAAAATCTCCATGTGGGTGTTATTCCAGAGAAGTGGCACGGATAAACCCAAAGTTAAACTCAGATCTGGGGCAGTTAATAATCAGTTTTTGCTCGGCCAGAAAAATCCTCACAACGGTGTCTCTGTGTTTCCTTCTCACAACATCCAGAGCCAATCCAGATTTGTAATCACTTGTCAGTGATCCGTTCTCGGTAATCTTGTTTGGTGTAAACACATAAGCCTTTTCACACATGATATGTGCATGGTGAGTGGATTGGGAGTAAGTCCAGTCTGCAGAACACGAACACACTACTGAGAGGCCATGTGTCCCAAATTAGACCTTGCAGAGTCCCTGACATTCCAACTAAAAACACTCTCCTCGGACACCGTTAGCGTGCATGCGCCATATCAAATTTCTTTCCTAGATCTATGCAGTGCTGATCTTAACCTCAGACATTATTTGCCTCTAGATGTAATCTGTTGGTCACAAGGGTTTTAAAATAGGAAAGTTTGAAAGTTTTTGATCCACATTATGTCATGTGATCCAACCGCTTTTATCTCAGGAAACAACTGCAGTATAAACTAGTGTTGTTTGCAAAAGCTGTCAAGAAGGAAAAAAACCTAATCAGGATTCAAAGAGAAGACAGTAAAATCCTGGAATGTCAGAGTGTGGCAGTGAGGAATGTGTATCTGAGTGTGTGTATCATGTTCAGATTGCCTGTAGCTGACATGACAGTTCACTAAGCCTCTTAAGCCGCCCCTCCACCACATTGACATTGTTTCCGGCAGGAAGCTGCACTGCGCCACTATGATCTGTGTTTCTACGACGACCTTGGCAACCAATAGCTGTAATGTTGTTTTTGGTGGGTTTTTCTTTTGTGCTTGATGTCAATATTGTCTTGTATCTATCACCAATGAGCTTCAAAAGTTTAAACAAGAAGGAAAAACAACAATTGAGGTAGATTTCAGTAGAATGATGCCAACATAACCTTCACATCCCATGTATCTTCAAACTGATGCAAGTCTTTCCGCTCCTATAGGATCCACTGTTTTCAGTTGGCAGTTTGAAAGGAATGTAAGGCAGAACATGTCTTTGTTTACTTGTGTGCAAGAGACATTAAGATAACCCTTGATATCTGTGGGAAGACAGGCGATAAAAGACGTAGAGGCTTTGAGAAAAACAAACTTTCATGAGAAATATATAAAAATATATAAAAGCATGTACATGTGGAAAGGATGAAGGGTTGTGTGTATACTCTCATATTTGAGAGATCACAGACTCAGAATCTTGTGAGATGTGTTAAGGGAGAGAGGGAGAGGTGGTGGTGGTGGTGGGGGGGGGCATCAAGGTGTAGTGTGCCTGTCTGAATGTCTTCAATCCAAAACTGCACAGCGGTAGCACAAAGCATTATGGACTATCTTGTAGTAAAGCACATTATTCCAGCTTTATTTAGAAGACACTTTTTTAGTTTTAAAATGTCCTACAATTACCAGTGTTCATTATGAAATGTGGCTGATATTTTAGCATTCTAACATTCATAACACGGCAAATGTTTCACCCTGTTTGTGTTAGAAATATTATAAACATACGTCACGTTCTGATCACTGCTCAACAACCAAACAAAGGCTGCGTCTACGCTGCTACCAGGTTCCTGTTATAACAAGGAATCACTTTAGGTGTTTCATCACATTCCTACACAAAGATAGATACACTTTTATAAAGATACATTGTTATCAAATCATTTAGCATTGTAGCTTTTTTTTGTTATTGTGCCATTATTCCATCAGCATTCATTTCTCGTCGTGGCACTCATTCAGAGAACCTCATCAGTGATTCAAGATGTGCAGTTTTCCAGAGAAATTGTCATTCTGCCCTGCATTCTCTCCAGTTTTAACATAATTGCGAAGGCACAGGTGTGTCTGTGTGTATCTATCTGCATGTGTCCACATCCACTGGCCCATGTCGAGACCAAATCTATTAACTTTAGTCACAGATGGCTTGGATCTGCCCTGGCGCACAGCACTGTCTCGCCAGCTTTGCCTTAAAGTGGGGAATTCAGTTAAACCTCACATAGGGAGACCGACAACAGCGGAAAACCACGGTAGCTGTCGTCTGGATGATCATTCAGTGTTTCCCCCATCATGGTTTGGCGTCTTTGTCAAACCTCTGGTGGAGAGGCTGGGTTGGCATTGCCCTTTCCCTACAGACCTGCGGTTAATCGATTCATTTTACTTAAGTGTGTTAAATACCAACATTCTGGTTGGTAAACTGTGTGAATGTAGCCTTACTAATAAACTCTGTGCCCCACAGTCCCTCACACTACTCTGTAGTTGTTAGTAACACAGACTGAAGGCCACCATTCATGCACAAGCAACCTTGTAATATGGTTTGGATACTTGTCATGCAGCACTAAAAATAACTTGTGATCATCCACAGTAGAGGGACATCTTAAGAAGAAGAAGAACACTTGATGTGACTTAAATGAAACCACCATAACAACAACCTATTTGCATATCTTGTACCTGTCCAAACTGACAAAATCGTCAAGATCAAATGAAGTACAGTGGTGTCGGAATGTAAATATTAAATTATGGAGAACCACAAGGCCTGCTTAAGATGAAGGGGGTGACAGTGAAAGAGGTATTTATGCTGCGATGGAAATCTTGCAGATAAACATCCTTTCTTATGGTAATTAGATGACGCGGTGGATGAGAGCCATTGGCTGTGCGGTGTAGAGTGCTCTTCAGGAGCCAATGGCTTTTGTTATCAATGGCTGGCAGCTGGAAGACCCATAAAGAAATGGAAGCCTTCAAGAGGCACTGGGCTCTGAAGCAGATTTTATGTCGGACAAATTTTGCCAGCCAGAGTGAAAGAGGAGAGAGATGCGGTTGTCTGCAAAATGGCCTCAAGAGCACCACTAAATTTCCTGAGAAGAAATGGGAGTCATTATTAGAACCTCATTCAGAGTGGGATCATCAGTTTTTGAATGTTATTTCTGGCTTGAGCCTGGACTTCTCTGGGTTTAATGCTGCATATAATGTGTTTTATATTGAAAGAGTGGGCAAAGTAATGAGGTTCTACTATATTTAGTGCTTATTTTCATTGAATGTCAACTGGTAAATCTCTGGGGGGATTTGGTGGGTTTATCACTGCGTATATTCATTTGTCAAATGTGAGTAAGCACTGTGTCACTCCACCGCTGTTTGTGTTGACTTAATTATCTCTGTCTGCTAAATGTATTTACTAGTATCAGCTTTACACAGCTGCTGTTTGCTTTACCCCAGTGACTTGAGAAGACCATTTCACATTTTCACTTGGGTGTCTTTATGTGTTTTTGTTTGTATGTATGTGTTTATGTCAGCAAGTGCTCTTTTGATTGTTTGCTGAAACTGTCCAATCCTGCCTGCATACAAAACGTTCTCTAGCCTCACATAAATATACACCACAATCATTTTTTCTGATTGAAAATATACTGTTTTGTTAGACATGCAGCCTCACTATGCTGAGATATTGCAACTTGAAGAGCACCACCACCATATAGCATACGTGCTGCATTTACAGAAGTCCTTTTTTTTTTTTTTTTCTGTCTCTTTTGTCCCCACACCGGAGACGGGGGGTGTTTCCATCCTGATTCAGTGGGAGCCCAGCGTTGCTAATAATTCCTGGCAATCACAGAGCACAAGTGTGATCAATATGAAAGACAGAGGCAGCAGGCAGCCATCCAGCCCTGATAGCTGCTATTAAGAGTCCCTTAGCCAGTAGCACCAGAGCCACGTACTACCCCTCTGCGGTCTCATTCCCCCTACACCACTAACAGATGAATAATAGAGCTGTGATTGGGAGCCTCATATTAAAGTTTGTTTATTCTCAACTATGGTTCGAGGATTGGATGGTTGTTTGTTGATTAGTTTTTGTGCCAGAGAAATTGAATTCTCAGATTATGAACAAAACATCCAGAATGCTGCTGCTGCCCACAGTGTAGCGGCAGTTACCATTTCCATTGTATTCTACAACATATGCCAATCTCTGTAAGAGGCCTGTAAAGTTCAGTGATTTCCAGATAAAGCTTTGCTTTACCAAAACCCTCTGGCACAAAGACGGTGTGCCAACTGGAAGTGCTTTCTATAGTGAGAAGTAAAATAATCAATAGCACAATAAAGTCTTACCACATGTAATGAAAGTAGCTTGTATATCAGAGCTTCCTTGCCAGGGATTTCTTTCAACCTCTGTTACCTGATCCATATATGGTTCTGATAGAATGCCTGAAAATATATCTATGTAAAACAGCGGCAGCAATTAGCTTTTAATAATTATTTATATCCCAAGTGCAGTCATAGAAAAGGTGGAGGATTGTTATGGTCGGGGGCAGAAAATAAGAATGTATGCAGGGTAACCTCACAGGTGAGGCTGTGACCTTTTTAAATGTTTGGTTGTCTGACCCATCCGTCTGAGAGACGCAGCGCCCAGTTTGTACACCTTTTAGAAATGGAATTAAAGAAACACAAAGAGTTTGCTGCTAAGAGGCAGTGGATGTTTTTATTTTCAAATGTAGACAGAGTTCTTCTTCCTTCAGCTTGATCATTCTTGTTTTGAATGTATAAATTGCTGCTTTGCTCTTTGTTCAGCTGTTGCTAAGTCCTTAACTGCAGGGTGGAAAAACAGAGACGATTCATAGCAGTGCTGTTCGTCCTCTGGCATCTCAGTCCATATTCCCTTCTTTTTTCCAGAAATACAAATTTAGATGCAGTTTTATCTTATTTGATCAAGCAGACTACCGTAATCCTTTGTTTTATTGCCTCTTTGGAAAACAACTCTACAATTTACAAGGAGGCTATGCAGGAATTTCTTCTAACACCTTAATGAATACTATACATCTCATTACAAAGGGGATTTAGTCCAAATTTAGTAAAGGGACTTAGATTAAAGCTGAGTGCCTAATCCCTCTCCAGTCCATAGCTGAGCCCTATTGATGAATCGTCTCTCGAGAGAGAGGCAGAGAGGATCAATAGGCAAACGGCATCATTGATCCTGACTGCTTTGAAGTCATGTCTCTCCCAGCCAGAGATTCCCATCCCTCACATCACGCTGTCACACAAACCCCTCTGTCCCCTGCTGCCTTGCCTGGTTAGTGGCTGTCATAAAACTGCAACCAGCACAATATTTGGCTGTGAATTATGTGTTAGCAGCCCATTTGACTAAATAATCCAATATATGAGTGCTTGTATCAATGCTACCACATTAACAGGAGATGCAGTATAGTTATTTCAAAAAAGCATTTACACTGATTTCATTGAGTTGATGTTCTTTATTGTCTACATTAATACTGAAAGGATTTGGGGGGAAATGAGACTCAATGATGAGGTTAAAAGTCCTAATATCCTGCCGTTTCGCCACAATAACATGTCCCAGATGTGCAATGCAGGGCTCTTGGGAAGTTTTCCCCAGTGACCTCATCATAGTGGTCCAGACAGTCATGGGCATCCCTCTTAAGAGCAGGCCCCCATGTTATTATGTGGTTCTCTGCAGGACTTGTCTGTCTCTCCTAAAACCATTTGTAACAGAAGAGAGATTCAATATACCCGAGGTGTGGAAATCCAACTCTTCCAGCCTGGCATACAGATAGTAATCGTTTGACTTCGAGAAAATGCAGCAAACCAAGGCTGTTTTTTTTTTTTGTTTTCCTTAAACCTCTGCCTTAAATTTTCTCAGAAATAAGTTTTTTTTCTTCTGAAAAACCCAATTCCTCCCTCTGCCACAATGTGCTGACAGAAGCAGTTATCACAGCTCCCAATAATGTGAGCGTTTCCACTGGTGAGCACAATGAAAGGCTTTGGGAAGTCTTGTCAAATCCATTCCTTTTACAACAATGGGCAATAATTGGGAAGACAAGACAAGGATTTTTTCATTCCCTCGTTCAATAGTAGAATACTTAAAAAAAATTACATTATAGCTGTTTTTCCTCACAAATTCAGTAAATGACTGTCAAGCTAATGTTGGCATCTCATATTTTTATTATTTAGAACATTCTCAAGCACTGTAAATATCACTAACAAGCAAAGCATGTTTTGTGGAGTGGGTCTATTTTGAGTTGAGGCTTTCTATTTGATTTGATCAAATGGAGAAATCCATTTAAGAATATGTTTTGAATGTCAGGCTTCTTCAATTCTGGTGCCGTTCCAACATTAGGAAAAAAGCCTTTGATTCTGTGCTCTAAACATCTGACTCCCAGGCTCGAGACTCAATTTACAAGCCCATATATTTTATGTAGAACCTCAGAAGCTACATTTCATTCTTACAATTATTAATTATACTACAACTCTTAATGTTATATAATTAATCCTGCAATTGTGTGCAACAGTTTTATTGTCCAACACTAAAACTAAAGCCTGTAAATGGTCTCCCTGTTGTAATAATACATACCTACATTAGGCATTATACCACGGACTGGAATTGGTTTTCATGCTGAAGTTGTTTTATATCAGACATTACAAGTGCATCTTTGTTCTTTCATGTTTATTGTCTCTCACTGACAACGAAAGGAGCCGAACAACCCTGAGAACAGTTCAGTACGATATCTCTGTGGCAGAGCACCGAGTTTTCAGGGCAGTGATTTTGTGTTTTAGTAGAAAATGGCAAACTAATCATCTGCACAACACCTTCTCACCTCTCACAAAGCCATGTGAAAATGAATTATGCCTGGTAACAGTGTGAATAAATGACCAGCTGGAGCAATATCCTGGCAGAAGCTCTTAGTGCTTATTAAAGCACATAGTTGTAGGCTGACCTTACTGATATGTTATGTAGATGTATTCTGCTCCTGTCTGCTCTGCACAGCCACACACAGCGTATCGATTGACACAAAGATCCATGGAGGCCACGGTAAGGGTGGTTGAGGTCACAGAAACGTGTCTTTTTTCAATATAAGATCAAATGAAATCGAAAAATAAGAGCCATTTGAATGAACGTCCTTGCATAATCTTTGTGTATTAACAGACAAATAAAGTAAGGACGAAAAATGACTTGACAAGCAGAAAAGAGGATATTCTGAAATGGTTAAAGCTGTTATAATGACGAAGAGGGGTCGATCTGCTTTCCCTGCAAAATTCTAAAATGTACCTACAGTAGCAGATCAGTTATTGGTCCTGAGTTTATAGCACAAGAGCTGGCTTGTAATTATTTCCCCTCTTGCTTGGAATGGAGGTGTTTGTGCACATCCATTTGCCTGCACAGACAGAGGCATCTTTGTCTGCAACCTTTCACAGTCTCAGCCTGTTTCATGCCCCTGCCATTCTGCTCGGAGCAGCCAGCACCGCCCCCCCCCCCCAGCCTGCAGGGAGTTGTTTATTTGAAGGAGGCAGTCGATGGCACAGATTGCCCAGCGAGGCTGTAATTACACCGAAATCTAAAATGGCAACACTTGGAAAAGGATGAACTTGTCAATAAGTAACACTTCAGCCTTCCAGTGTGAACCCCCTGTTCGCACAACTGGTCATTTCCCCCCCTCCCTGCAATTAATACTCACGGAGAGTAGATGGCAACAATTGATTGTTGTGGTGTTAACTGAAATATAAAGTTGTTAGAAATCAATGCATGGGTTTGTCTCTTTCATGGCGCTTTCTCTTATTTCCTGGCTATATAGTTGAGGAGGGAGTAATTGGGGGTTGAGATTTAATTTCTGTGTTGTATGCATTTTCGGAGAGATAAGACAGGGCAGTCACATGGCTTTAGTTTAACAACAACATGCTCATATACGACAAAACATCAATATGAAGCAGCATTTATTTGTTCAATTCTCATTTTTAATCTATACAATGTTAGACTTAAGAGGAAAAAGCCAGTCCAAAGGTACTGCATGTTTTTTGCGACTAACTCAATAAGTAGCAAATCTTCACATTTGAAGCATTTTCCTTGATACTGAATGTTTGAATGGTTCATTACTTTTATGTTCATTACTTTATCAATTAAGTTACTAATAATTTCAGAACTACATTCATTCAAACGCATTACTAATCAAGTTAGTAGGCAATGAAATTAAAATTGTTACTGATAGATGCACATTTGCCGTGTTTGAAAGGATTCTTTAATCATAATAAAAGGACAGTTTTTTTAGTCGGGCTTACCAGTGAATCTAAAACGGATTAATTAATTGAACAGTTTTGAGCTTTAACAATGGTCCTTAAGATAAAAGTTACTCCTTAGGCCTTCCTCTGTGAGTGTAATAATTTAAAGTGATGCAGGTACACGAACACATTCTCACAAGTAGGCAAACATATACTTGAACGGCTCTTTGATTGGCCTCACAGGGCGTTTCTGAGCACCAATTACTGCCACTCTGCATGACACTGCGTCTGTGTGCCGAGCGGCTGAGGCCAGTGAAACCAGGGCTTTGATGTCATCACCCTGCAACGGCCTCCCAATGCCCTCTTCACTCCTCCTCCTCTCTTGTCATCACTGGAGACAACTGGGACACAATCTGCCTCCCAGAAAGAAAGAAAAAAAGATTCTGAAAGATGGACCGGTTGTTTCGCTCCTCTCTTGAGTCTCTCTCTCTCTCCGTCTCTTTTGCCTTGCCTTCTCACATATACATTGATCTATTTGATGGTGAAATCTTATGGAAGCACAGCAAGATAAAGAAGCCTTAATGCCAAGGGGGCTACGAATATCTAGGACAACGCCTATCTATCAGAAATTCCCCTGAATCATTTCAAATGGCATGTTATAATCCCACAACTCTGTTTAAGCTTATGAGAAGATTTTCTCATTAAATGTAGTCAGCTGTTTAATTTTCTTGGAGGACACGTGAACATGCCCTCCACCAGAACCCTTTCAGACTTAAAAATCAAGATTTCATTTTTCAGAATAGATCAATAAGTCCCATGAGAAGGTGAATGCATGCATTATGATTTTAATGAGTTGAGCAATCATCCGTTGCATATACAGAGCCTCTGTGGTTCAAACCTGCTTATTATTCATGAAGTCTGGGTTATTGTGATTATGCTTTGTTTCTGCACAAATGTGATACCACTATCATCTGAAACAATTAATTCAAACCTATGACTTGGATATGTAAAACTGAACCTTTTAGTCGTAATTGTTTAAAAGTTTCCTGTGCCTCAGACTGAAAGAACCCGTGGCTTTTAACCAAAGTATTAAACTGGCTTCCTTTAGATATAACTTTACTCTCATCCAGGCTTTCACCCCGGTCGACCTTGTCCTTGTACCTTAGCTACTGAACTGCCATCGGCACATTGTTACAGGAGTACAGATGTCTGTTGAAATGGCTGGAGGGCAAAGCGAGAGAGCATCATTGAATGAAAAGAGTTATTTATTTATTTGCTGGTTTATTTATTTTCTCCTGGGATTTTGACATGTCTTCTAAGAGTGGTACACGACGTAAACAGTTGCCCCAGGCAGGGGAGCAAGGAAGCTTGAGTGAGTACTGAGGAGAGGCTTGCTCTCTATGGCACAGAACAGTACAGTGCATCACAAGAAGCAAGACATTTAGGGAAATGTGTTGTCATTTGTATGATGCATTTTGAGTGTAAATGATGTACAGCACAGCATGATGGCAATGATGCAGGTTGACAGGGATGTAACATAGAGTAAGGATAACAGAATACTTCACAGCAGGTGTGGTATAATAAAATAAGATGTACTTTTTTTTATCTTTCCTTTGTCAACTGTCCAGTTCACTTCATTTACATATGTAAGGAAGGCTCTGGCAAGCAGGAAGCAGCGGCAGATGGTACTGTCACCTGGAGTGTGTGTGTAATGATAGACGGCCACCTGTGCTGGGTCCCCCCCTCACGAAACAAGCCTGAGCTCTGTTTCCTGTGTTGCTTATTGGAACCGCAAGATAAATTGGCTAAAGCTGCTCCAATGTGCTCTTTCTAGTTGCTAAGGAGATTACTGAGCCAAATCTAGTAGAGCCGTTGATCAAACGTGTCTGTGTGTAGAAATGCAGATACTTAAAAATCACTTTAATCGGACCGCTAAGAGATAATCCCTATAAAGTGATGCTACACACACAAGTCTGCATAAAAACTTGTGTACGATGTGGAAACTTCCAGATCCGTATCTCAGTAATTCCACTGTCACATCACCACAGCTCATAAGTTGGTGCCTATCTTTTCCATTTCTTAGTAGTGCATCACCATTAGACCCAGTGATCTTTTTCAGTCCTCTGCGGTGAACAAATAACCAAGCTAGCAACCTCTACTGTGCGAGAAAACATACAGTAATCCGTAACTTCAGTCCAGGCAAAATAACAACCCAACTCAACATGAAAGCTTGCCCAGACATCATTAGAGAAGTCAGAGCAGGCAACCTATACTTCTCATTACTCACACTTGTTTGAGCTTGACTTTGGATTTGAAAAGAGTGCCAAAGGTTTGGAATGGTGAGGGGATTTGACAAATTATAGGTTAATAGATTCTCTCATTCATTTAATATGAGAGGGCTTCTCCTTCTGACTTTTGCTCTGCTTGGCTGAAACACTCCACATTTTATAACATGTTGGCAGCTTTGGGAGGATATTAGCTTCATAAAAAGTCCCTTAAAATGTGCTTTAGATGTTATTTACCATGTGGAGCAAAGTATGAGTTATCCTGCAGAAGTATACTGGCATCCTAATCAAAAGCGACTGTTAAGGATAGATGTGTTTTTTTGGCAAGTATTTCTCTGTTTTGACAACTCAAATAATTGCTTTGAACATAAGGTGTTTATTGAAACATCTGTGAGTGTGTACACATGCGCGTAATGAGGTGAATATCCATCTGCCAAAAGAAAAGTTCTCTAAAACATCAGTGCTGCTGCAAAAGAAAACGCAGAACATATATCTTGCCCTCCTTGCAGCCTCCCATTATTATCTCTCCCTGGTAAGAGGGGCTCCTCAGAGAGCTGTCATCCATTGCCATCCATTATCTCTGCGGCTGGCTGTGGATGGCTGAGCAGCGTCAGCCTGTGGAGCGCAGTGGGACTCGGGGTTAGCGGGGCTCCCAGTCAGGACGGCTCTCTCGCACCACTGTAAGCCTCGCGGGGCTCCCGGCGGAGGGCACCACGCTGCTGAAGAGGCAGCAGCTAGCCCACATCCTCCTCCACCACCCACCACCCCACAAAGAGCAGTTAGCACACTGTGGAGTCTGTCGGCCTCTGTTTATTAACTTGGAGACTTTTTCTTGGAACATGGTATGGCGTTTAATCACGGGAGCATTTAGCTGTACCTCGTATAATTCTGAGCAGGCACAAGCTCTCCCTCTTTTTTTTTTTCAAGCTAAGGACCCAGATCAGCCATTAGGCTTGTTTGAGATGAGCTGCGGCTCGCCTCGAAAGCAGTCGAGAATAGCCGATTGCAGCCGGGGGAGGTCTCAAAAGGCTCGCCTGAAGTCGGACACAAGTGTTTAATCGTTAATGTCAGATATGTACTAAGTAAATACATTTGTTCTGCTCAAGATTAGATTCAACTTTATTGTTATTGCACAGATACAGGTACTGAGACAACAAAATGCAGTTTAGCTTCTAACCAGGAGTGCAAAAAGCAGTAAAGTGAAAAGTAATGTACACAATCTACAGAATAAAATATAGAATGAATTGAATGATGAATAAACAGTGAGGGGTATGAATACACTAGATATACACAGTAGCCTATGAGCAGTATGAACAGTATTAAGTGTATGAATATGCTAAGATATATAAAGTATGAAAACGGTAAGCAGTGCAAGTATAGTATAAAATATATAGATATTAATTTCATGATGAGAAACATTGTGGAACAATGATGAAAAATGTGAATGGAAGTGGCGACGTAAAACTAAACAACAACAAACTTTTGCGGAGCCAATTGGAGAGTTTCATCACCAGCTCGCGGTAAAAACCACCAATGAGCGCTCAGCTCGATATACCAGCGAGTCGTTTCCCCATCAAGCATTTCGCTTCTGCAGCTCGTGGAGAGAAACTGCTCCGCCTCGCTCTCAAGCCTGCCGGCATCTTTGTCTGCGAGATTTCAACGTCTCATGCAGTCGAGCCTCCAGAGCAAGTCGGACCACATTACTAACCATCATGCAACGCACTAGCAAGACGGCGATCGCAATTGCGCAAGTCTACGTCGGTCTCGCTCATCTCAAACAAGCCTATTCACTAACGGGGCTTAAATAGAGGTATACACATTTCTAAAATGCATGATCTGTTTGGTATTTTGAGCAAAACACATCATAGACATGTTTTTTTGTATATTGTTATATATCTGAGACCCATAATATATGCCTAAAAATAGCATAATAGGAGACCTTTAAGTTTATTTTTGTTCAACTTGATGGAAGATTTATATTTATCAACAGCCAGATTCCACCACTGTACGGCTGAATTTAACATTAGCTTTGTTGGTTTTGGCTAACAGGTTTTGTGCTGCGTTTATATTTCTGAGACATCACTACCAAGTGAGTGAAATGAAGCGTCCTGCTCTCTGTGCACGGTTCACTTGGAATCTATGTAGTTGCAGCATGTTGTGAGGACACTGCGGAGAAGTCATGCTGCAGTTAGTTTTCCTGCTTAGCTTCACACAGTGTTTATTACCTTGATGTGACGCAAAACACATAAATCCATTTTCACTCGTACCTCTCATTTCACTATTAAATAAACTGTTTGTATCACTTTTTATCCCTTAATACGCTTCATTGTAATTACTGCACAGCCAAAATACTGTTCCATGGAATACCCCTTCAGGATTTTAATGAAGTAAGGATCACTTCTGGGAGTGGAAGACCAGATGCAGCAAGGAATGCATGATTAATTCTTGAAAATGCCTCTGGAATGCACCTCCTTGGTCTCAATACAGTTTCGGATCAAAGAACCCGACACAAGAAAAACAACAGAGCTTGTCCCAGCAGTGTTATTGCCTTTGATATGATTAATCATTTAATGGATGTGATACTATGTGTTACTATTCCTCATAAGTCATCCTGTTTGCTGCTCTGGTTATATTACATTTACTGTATATTGTTCTAAGTGATAATCATGTAATTTGAAATGGTGGAATTTTCTAATTGTGGTCAAGGAAGGCATGCAAGTCCTAAATAGTTGAACAGCTTAATAACAGAGCATTGCTAACTGTTGTGAAATAATTGAAGCATGCTGATAGTAGTTATTTACAGTGGTTTTGAATCTAATGGTTTTTCACATAATGTAGTAAAAGACATTATCATATTTGAATTTATTTGATAGAAAATCACATTTCTGCAAAATGCGTCTTGCATTTAAAGGGTGTAACTTATCATTCTTTGTAATCACATATTCCCTTTGTAAGTGTTTTTTTGTATTCTTGACATGTAGCATTTTCTCTTCTGAGGAAACTCTTTAGTCATCAACATCAACCCCAAAGATCAGAGCTTTGAACTGAGTGCAAAATGCTCTGTAAAAGGCACGGGGATGAAATATTCATCAGGACTAGAGATCGTAAGTTTGGGAATTATTTCTAAAACTTGTGCACGCAGTGCAAATTAGTCAAAAAGTTTTCTATCTCTCAAGACTTGCTCCACTTGACATGCTTAAGTGGGTCAGCCGGAAAATAGGAAAATGCTTTGTGCAGTGCTTTGACGATCAACTCATGGCAATAAATGTTTTTATAGCATGGAGATAAAATGAAAGAAGGAAATACAGAGTCCATAAATAAACTTTTAAAAGTTCTGCATGGTTTTAATTTCTTTCTCCCTTATGTTCACTCAGCTCATAATGTCCCAGAATGCACTCCTCCTCTTGCCAAGCAGTTTTTACAGCAGTCCAATCTAATAACCACAGCGTTGTATGTCAACGATCAGCACAGCCTTTCAGAGAGAGCCAAAGGTTTGAGGCATTTGAGGCCCTCTTTACTAGTCAGATCCATGGTGTATATGTATATCTCTGTCACTCACACACACTCACACACACACATGCTCAGAAAGCTCATCTGTTTTCCAACTGTCTAGAGATAAAGATCGGCAGTTTTCTATTGACCATTTTGCTTGCCATCATATTCCATCTTAGCAAGTTGGTAAGCATTCATTATGTACAATTAACATTTGTGATTCTGAACTATTGTGCATGAAAAGAAACACATCCTGCAGGATCACAAGGACACATCAAAAGCACCTCAAGTCACCTGATCATTGCACTGATCCCATTGCAAGCATAATGTAAAATCCACTTTATATCCTATAAACCTGAACTTGGCTTTCAAATGCTCTGAGTGTACTGTCTGTGATGCAAGATGTCAGATGTAGACATGCACACAAAGGCATGTAGACCTCCAGGAGCCAGGTGAATCACAAACCACAGTCATCGCACTACTCAGCATTAAAGACAAACCCACTGAGGCTGATACAGTCTAAACACTGTAACACTAATTGCTCAACTGTTTAAACACGCTCCAAAATGTTGCCTTTTTTTTTTTCTTGAGTACAGATGCAGTGTGTTCATGTGCTCGCACACCAACATCACTAGCAGTGTCACATAAATCAAACATTGGTATGTAATTGCCCTCCTAATGGAATGGGATCGTATCGATTTATGTCACTAAGTGGACGTCTCATTTCAGACTTGGCTAAATAGAGTTTTAATGACTCCCTTCATCTGTGGTCCTGTTATGTGCCTCTGAATTCCAATCTTCCAAGCTATGTACTGTAAGGCTACAACAAGAGAGTATAGAACCTACTGGGATATACTAGTCATGTCTTAAGGTCACATGTCTGTCAGTATTTACTGTTGCAAAGCCATATCCAAGCTTGTCTAACTTGTTGCCTTCTGGAGAAATCCAAGCACAAAAGTACATTTAGAAAAATACAGAATCACTGTGACTGTATCATATTGACTTTTGTCTACCAGTAAGGCAGGGAGAATATTTTGACATGATTGCAAGACAAATAACCTTGCTCAAGAGTAGAGAAAGAAAAGAAAGAGCTGCATTAGATTCAGAGAAATCAAGATTTGTGTTGCTTAGGAATTCTTTGTACCACTGAATTGCAGTCTCATCTCAACAGGAAATATAATTGGATACAAATTAATGTTTGTTTTTTTGCCAAGCTTTTTCTTAGATAGGGTAAGATGTAGATAAGGCATGTTTTGGCTCTGAGGAAGTGTTGTTAACTACTCTGTTAACCACATCCCGTCATATCTTAGTCATCCTCTCATGTTGATCTTTCATATCCCTGCTATCGACAGTACAGGTGACCTAAAACAGCCTCGGGGCTTTGGCGGCTGCTGAGTCCACTCTTCAAATAGATGACAGGTCTCAGAGCTTGCTCCATGCGGACGCTTTAGGTCAACTGAAGCCTTTGACCGCTGCAGTGCACGCACTTCATCCATTACACTGTGACAGCTTGATGAATGTGTCAGGCAGTTTAATTAGAGTTTGTGTTGTTAATATCACCCCCTTGTTTGACGATGTTATTACCTCGGTGTGTGATTCAATGTGATTGTTCCCTGCTTTGATAAGGCAATGAAATAATATTTCTCGCATCAGTGCAGTGGGTAACAAGCATCCCCATAAGACTGATTGATCACGGCCTTCACTTTATGACTGAACTGATTTCAGTCGCTTGAGATTCAAGGAAAGGCTGCAGGCGCTTCTCCTGAATCAGAGCTGCCAGCCTGTCTCACACTTGTCCAACATTCTTGGCCGAGTGAAAGGATCTGTTCCCGGACTTGTTAGACATGTTATCATTAGCTTCTTAGATTTTTTTTTCACCATTATGTTGATGTTACTGGGGTATCCAAAAAAGCACATTTCAGTTCCACTGGTGCATGTGCCAGCAAAGTTTTAGTGTGGTTTAAAAAAAACTACACAAACACTGACTATATTTGTTTGTTTCTGCAAGACTGATGGCTTGGGTTGTTATTTGACAATTCTGGTTGTTCTTTATTGCACTGAAGTCTTATTTTGGATATTTTTCCACCCGAAACCCTCATGCCTGGCTTCAATCAAATAGAGAGAAGCTATTTTTAAGACATGTTCACAGTGAGTCAGATGAAATCTCACAGATCCAAGATGTGATGACAGTAGTTGGATCTGCTATCAAATAGGTGCTCTGCTATTAAAATATGTGTGCATACATGTTGAAGTGAGCACTCTCTAATGTGCAAGAAGCCACTATGCGTCAGCTGCAGACTGGCTGGGGTGGCGGTTCTGTGCCGATACCGTTTGATAACATGAGGTTTTTTATTCCGGCGCTTCTTCTTTGATGCGTCACTGTGACATGCTGAACATGACGGGCCTTGTCTTCCTCCACTTCATCGCAAGTCTTCTTTATCTCAGATCTCCATGCTGAACTGGAATAAAAGACAGCTAATTATTCAGCTAGTGCTGTTGAAACCAAAGGTAATCATGTGAGAATTAGTCTCTCTGGAGTATTGTTATTTTCAGGATTGCAGGTCTTTTAGAAAGAGTAAGTTCTAAGAGTGTGTTGTAGTTGTTATGACAGCAGAGTTGTAACCTTGGGATAAATATAATTGTTTGTTGACGTGGCTGGCATTTTAAAACCTTCGCTGGGAGACATTTAAGACCTTGAAGGACAAAAAGCTGTGTTAAAACCTTAATAGGATAAACCAGCACCCGGGCAGATTTCTCTTTCATAGACAGCCAACACATACACACATACACACACATGCATACAAACAAGCAAACACACACTCCATGTTTCATTTACTTTCACACTAACAAACATCCGCGCTCACTGTCACACTTCGGCGCCGATGCAAAAGTTCCACTCGCATCCATCACCTGTCGGAGCGGAGGTAGTGTGAGATGATGATGATGGTTAGATGTTTCCACAGAGCAGAGGAAGCGTGTGTGTGTGCGCACACGTATCCTGTTTCGCTGGAAAGCTTCCCTGCTTTTGCCTCAGGTGTTCTCTCTGACCCGGAGGTTAATTGTCAGTCAGTCAGCATGAAAAAGTCATGTAAAAGTCAGATGTGTAAATCTGTGGTTGTATATGACAGCCCAGCTGCACACGGGAGGAATGTTTTTATGTCAATCGTATGACATGAGACTGTAACGGACAAGACAATCTCATCTTCTCTAGTGTAAATTATATAGATTCAATGTGTTAGGGCAAATGTAGTTTCCATGTCGACCATGTATCTTTAAACAGCAGGGATAAATAAAATGTATGAGGGAGTCTCTACTCGACGGCTCTAAGCAAACCTTGTTTCTATAAGTACTATATTGGAGGCTCTGCTCGCATTCGAAAATGCATCCACTTCTTTTTTGCCAGCAGAAAAAAGGGTTTTCCAGCTCTTTTTTTATTCAGTCGTTGCAGACTCAGAAAACAGATGTAATGTTCAGGTGAGCCCATGTTCACTCCTTTATTTTCCAACCTATTCGTCTCATGAGGTGCAGCAGTTTTCTCGGGGTGCTGAGGTGTGAAGGTCATTCTGACAGTAGCCCCTCCCTCTGTGCCAGAAACAACAGAACCTCCCCCTTTCCCAGTGTAGCCCCCAGCACCACCCTGCAGGTTACAGCATGCGAGCAGCGTGACCCCGGGCGAGGCCGTGGTCGCACGCCGCTCACTGCTGCCCTTTCCCCCCCCTTACACAAGCACCGCTTCTGCCAGAACCGCCATATGTTTAGGCATCGACTGTCATACGCAGGGGGCAAAGGTGAGAGATGCCCAGCGGGAGCGTCCTGGCAGAGTGCTCCACCCCATCAGGGAACCGCACATGCTGTGACACATTTCCTGGTGTGCTGCAATATTTTGACATTAGGGTTTATGCAGGCATTTAATTGTGGAAATGCAGATTCACAGCATGTCTATATTTTTTGCTTTTTCTCTCCTAAGCCTGATTTGCATAAAACCAGTATTTTTCAGCGATGCTATGATTAAACAAGCTCACACAGTTAGGAGTGACGGAGTGCAGTCACTGATATGGAGGTAATGTTTCCTGTGAATTGACCCTCCTCGGTGCTTCAGCTTCCTGCTTCCTGTCTTTAGGAGAAAATAGGACGGTGCTGTGGTGGCCTGTGGAGCGAAAACAGAAAAACTCAGTGGAAACCTGGAGAGAAGGACATACACGATTGTTGAAAAAAGCACTTAACAATTTCTCACTCGAGGGCACAAAGCCTGGTTTATGGTTCCATTATTCCAAAGATTGTAAGGTTAAATACATATGTTGATGGATGTCCACGACCTATCAGTGCAGCTTCCCTGTGGTGTCTGGGAATTTCAGCTGTTTGTAACGCTCCTTGGAGCTTCTTGCTTTATGCTGTCAAAATGTACAGCATGTCCTAAGAATTCCTTACTTAAGGCTATGTCATAGTGCAGAAATGTTTTATTTACATACACCTTAAGGCCAATTGTAAAGTCGTTTTTTCTATGGTTGCCCAACATTTTGTATCTGAATGCTGCTTTCATATGTAATAAGAGTTCAGCGTTTGCAGCTTGATATGTATAAGTGAAACCATATCAATAATGTGACTTCTATTCCTGATATAAAATACTTGAAGCAGTGTTACATGTGGACAGACAGCCGTATGTTTACTCTCCCCTAGATATGTTGTAGCATTTCAGCAAAACATAATGTTGAGCCTAAAAATAACTCGATTCAATAACTACTGCCCTTCTTTACATGTGTGTTTTTAAATGATAAATTGTACCGTCTGTAAATAAGAATAGGGTTGCTACTCAAATATCTCAGACAGCTGTTGCTATGGCGACATGGAAAGCCACTTTATAAATGCAGCGTGTGTAACCTCTGAAAAGCTGCCAGACCATCACCACTGTGACCTGTGAGGAATTTATAGAGGAAAAAAACCATATCTACACATCTGTCCACAGAACAGTCCCTATCCACACAAGGGCATTTAGCAAAATAGCAGTCCATGCATTTAAATAGGAATATTATTATAATGGCACACCGTCAAATCAAGTGTGTGTGTGTGTGTGTGTGTGTATGTTTGAGTGTGTCACATAGGTTTGGAGAGGGGAAGGGTTTTAGGCCATAAAACATGGCAACACTGTGACAGGTCTGAGAGTCCTGGTGGAGAGACAGGCCTGAACAGTTGACCTCACGGCTTGCTCTTTATGTTAATGCCAGAGAATTTATTAGCAGCCAGTTTGGGCCTCGAGGGCACCAGTACTGAAATGTATGTGAGTTTAAGGAGGATGACGGAATGAGAGTGGTGATACATTTATTTTCTCTATTTTGTTCCCGTCAGCAAAAACGCAGCAGATCATTAGTGACTAAGGGGGACAAACCGGCTCACAAAGAAGGAGAGAGAAAGTTGTGTGGGAGGTTTACAGTGAGGTGTGTCTGATGAAACAAAAGAGAAGTGAACGTGCCTGTAAACCGGTTTTAACTAAATCTGTGGGTGTGGAGAAAATGGAGCCAGTGATTCACTAAATACATTTCAGTATTTTCTTTACTACTTTACTTCAATGTAATGGGGATTTTAATAATGTACATCATTTCAGCTGTCACATTATCATGTGAAGAAAATACATTTTCGCTAAAAAATATGTTTAAAGTTGCCTAGTGTTTGTTTTGACCTGTGTACGTTCCTAGACCCAAAAAGGAATAGTTAAAACGTGTATTTATTCCTATATATAGCAGAGTTTAAGTAAGGATAATGCAAATGTATTTTTGGCTTGAAGGTTCAACTAACAAAAGTCTGGAATGTAATGAAACACAAAATAAAGTTTTCTACTACTACTAAAAAAAAGTGATATAAATATTTTGCAATACATGTTTTATTAAAGCATGGAGTAGAGAAACAGTTAAATAGTGCAATGAGCTCAGGAGAATGCCTAGTGAAACGGCTCATAACTCAGAATGTCTCCCACACTTTAAAGCAGCTTGTTCCCACATTCTCGCCCAACAAAGCTCCCAAAGCCAAATGCATGTTAGAAACAACATCCTAGTAGAGTTAGATAGTTTGTCCGTTTTTGGTCTTGGCCAAAATTCAAGACGGATGCGGTTTTATCTCATTGAAATCCCCAGGAGAAAAATATATTTTGGTAAAAACAATCAATATATATTTTTTAGAAATATATTTATTCTTGGAAACCTGGACTGTGTGATACTGGGGGCTGAGCCAAGTCCCACTGTAATTCACTGTAGACCTCCTGTGCTCCCGCCAGCAGGCTGTAAAGGACATTTCAGTGGACAGGCAGTAATAACTTAGTATGTTATTGCTAACAGGAGTTCATATTTCTCCTGGTGATCGGTCTTTCTGAGGCGACTCCTATAAAGAGTGGCACAAGTAGAGCGAGGCAATTAAATGAAAGGTTTTCCTTGAATATGGGCCTACCCACATTGACAGCATGAAATTGTTAGCTGTAACTGAGAAAAAGCCTCAAGCAATTTACCTCCGTAGAGTGCATGAGAATATCATTTATTTTCATTCACTTCGGTAAAGGGATACCAGTAGCTTGCGATGTCATTTGGCTGTCTGAGTGGATTGGATGACATACGCATGTCGGTGAAACTAAATAACAGCGATACCTTATTAAATATCTGATACTGACTCACGCAGTGTCTGGCCACTTCATCTTAATCTGTTCCAGACATAGAGTAACATGTGGGGAGTACTTAGCTTGTCAGCTGTCCCGCGGCTTAAGAAGGGACCAAAACCAGTGGGTAGAGTAAAAGCTTCTAAAATAGTTTTAACACACTGAACTGCCGCTGAACTCCTGCTCAAAATGCAGTTCTTGCTCTGGACTATTGACACACTTGACTTCAGAGTAATTGCTGCAGTTAACTTAAATCAATTAGCAATCTCAAGCATCATTAGCTGCTTATACTTTGCAGCCAACACCATTACTTATTCAAAACAGTCTTAATTGTTAATGCTTTGGTAATGAGTGCTTAATTGTCTTAATGATATAGTACGATCAAGTAACTCCAAGGGCGTACATTTGGGTGTTTATACTAAACGTGACTGTGTTTTTCTCTTTTTTTCCATGCTTGGATGCCCACTGTGACTCCTCTCCTCCTTTGTCTTCAGGTAAGAATAAATCCCTTAAATCCTTGTTCCTTATCATGCCCAGGTTTGCTTTTGTCAGGCATCCAGACACATGTGCAGCAGCAGCTACGGCGACAACGTGGCCATCATTGTTTTCATTATCCTTTTGTTATTACCTTAAGTGTGAGTATAACACTGAGTGATTGTGTCCTTGTCTGCTGATTCTGTCACAATGCCACTAACCTGATTCAGTGAACATCATTTTGGCGCACTTCGCTTTGCCTCATTGCCTTCGAGAGCACAATGAGGAAAACACAAGGATGTTTCTGCCGAATTTCCCTTAGTGGATCCCTGAACCATGAAACACAATGACTTCCTGAAACTTCATTTCCTTTTCAAAAAGTCTTCTAGCTTCTATAATTCAGCTCTCATTTAGGCAAATAGAAACGAATGATAACATCAATAGAGTATCACAGAGATGCAAAGCAACGGGAAAGACAAACGGCAGTGGAAAGAAGATTCACCAGACAGAAACATTTTTTCCCAACAACAAGGTCACCTCATTCCTCTGAGCACCCATTGAGCAGTTGAGAATGGGGACGGGGGGAAGTGTGTGTGAGACAAGATAACGCACAAGAATGGCAGAGCGTAATTGAGATATCAATCAACGAGGTTATTTCAGGGGTAATTGCTGAGGTCCTTTGGTTGGTGTTTGTGTATGTGAGAGAGGGAGAAGGAGAGAGAAGATTACATGTAAAAACAAAATCTGAATAGTTTAGAATCTGTCATTCTTCTCCGTAGAATAGCTGCCATATTCATTCCTATTTGTCTGTGTCTCTTCATGAGGCTGAGATGCTTTTGGTAGTAACGCAAAATAATAAATAAATCTACTTCCTGCCTGCTGCTAACAATAAAAGCTTTATTTTTACTTATGGCTGTGCATACATTTTCAATGCCTATTTGAAAAAAAGTTTTTACACAGGCACACATCGAGGGCTTTTATTTTAATAATTTAATCATAAGTCTGTCTTGGTTTAATTTTATATTTTAAATTGGTTGCAGTTATTCTTGGTTTAT
The DNA here is from genome assembly GCA_031216635.1 of Dissostichus eleginoides. NCBI lineage: Eukaryota > Metazoa > Chordata > Actinopteri > Perciformes > Nototheniidae > Dissostichus > Dissostichus eleginoides. The sequence continues at coordinate 17,903,920 of CM062281.1, read as the reverse complement.
ATTTCATTTTCCTCAGGACAAATGATATTCAGTAGTGGGTTTTACTTGTCATGCCAGGGGTTGCTCTGCAAACAGAAATGCCTTCTTTTTTTTTTTTAAATGGTAGAAGCCTCATTTTGAAATGGGACTCTTCAGTGACATTCATAAAGTACTTAATGTTTATGCATGTGGAATATTTCATTTTATTAAATGCCAATCCACTTTTATATCCGTATGGATGGCCGTTTGAGACTTTTGGAGAGGCACCGAGCTTTGTTTTAAGGGCAACATGGAGCTCATGAATATTCCATTCCCTCATGAGATTACTTCCTGTAATAACATGCTCTGCTCCCCAAGGACATACTACTACAGACACACTCTGCTTCAGGCACACACACTCGTACACACTTCATCCCGCACACGTGCCTGCGTGTGGGCTGGCAGACATTCCCACATACACAAATCCAGGTAGATTATTCACATATTAGCATAAGAATGTTCACTTTTAATTTGCCATTTTCTGCCCAAGTGCTCTCAGATACTATATTCCCCGCATGGGTAAATCAGAGAGTAAACTTTTAATTGTGGAGATGGTAATAAGCATAATGGCCCTGGGTAAGCTGTTTTTATTTTCTTTTGTTGAAACGGTAAGGTCCCAGTTCATCATAATTGATCATATTTTTTGGCATAAATTCGAAAATCTGTTCGACAAAGTTAATAATAGGTTACGTTGTTGATTTCCAAAGTTTATAACTGTTCAGTTTTAAAAGTTCAGCTCACAACACTTAAAGAATCAGATGCGGATACAAAATAATTTGAAGCTTAAAATATTCAAACTCCATTTGAAATAAGTTCAGCGGTGTCTCTGGATACTTCACAGACCTCACTGTCAACAATTTTCATTGGAACTTTTTCCCTCTGAAGAAACTGTTGACAGTGTGTTCTCTTTGATCACCACAAAAAAGAAAGAATTCTCTTCCATTGTGTTGGTGTACACTCAACAACAAAGAATGCCTCTGTAAGAAATAGTGTGACATTTGAGTGCATTGTTTTATATCTTTCTCATATGGAAATATAAGCCTCCAATATATCAACAGCATATGGGAGTGTGGTTGTGTGTTTTGGACTGCAGACATGTGTAGCGCTGACTTACTACTGGACATCTGGATTGGTCATCATCACTTATTATCATTATAACAGTTTGAGAGGAGCACGTTTTTGGAGAAAGGAGTTTTCCTCATGCATTTGTATACATCACCACATATTAAAGACGCACAGCTCACTCAGCCTCTGACCACTGCCTGTGTATTTAAAAATAGGTTATTTAAGGTAAGTTTATTTATATAGCACATTTTCAGACAGAGGCAATTCAAAGTGCTTTACATCATCATTAACACTTAAAAAGAAGACAACAGAAAGGAACACAATAAATACACATCATGGAATAACAGATTCATAAAAACCATGCATAAAAGAGATACAGAATAGTTTAAAAATAACATTGTAAATACGGTAGGTGATAAAACAAGTTAAAAGACTTCTGGGTAAGCAGAGGAAAAAAAAGTAGTGTTTTTAGCCGCGACTTTAAAGAACTCAGCGTTTGTAAAGACCTCAGGTTTTCTGGAAGTTTGTTCCATTTGTGGGGAGCTAAAAAACTAAAAGCAGCTTCGGCGTGTTTGGTTCTGAGCCGGGGTACAATGAGTAAGGATAGAAGAAGAAGGTTAGGGGTATCATAATCATTCTCTTTCCCAATGTTGCCATCTCTTTCTTTTTAATCATCCTTTTCACTTTGCTTATGACATCTTTAACATCCACTTGTCAAACCTCTATTAAAAAACATGTAACCAGGCTGGCACATTCTCTACGCGTGTACACCCGTTCAGCTATGATCAACATGTGACTGACACATGAAACACCCAATTACTAGCTACCAGCAAACAATTATTCACATTATTCACCCAATCATCATTCAGGGCCGGCGATTAATGATGGCTCCAGCCAGCCATGAAGCGGACATGATGAGAGCATTAGAACAGCAGTCGGGGGTGGCGATGTGGCCCAATGGGAGGAGGATGTTTGAGCATGTTGTCAACAGGCCTGAGATGTGGATGACAAATGACCAGTGCTGGTTCCTCATCAAGCTGATGCCTGTTATTCATGGAGCTGTGTCTGATTGAATAATGTAGTCTCGGAAGAGCACGACAGGATTAAACGCACCTTTTATGTGGAATTAGAGGCCCATTTCTTTCCCCGGGTTCAAAGCCCCTTTAGATCCAGTATTGCTGAAGTTTTCTCAATTGGCTTATTGATCAGTAGTCACTTGATTTAATCTATTAATAGATGTGTCACCTTCAGTTGTCTGCAGCTGTGAGGTCTTTCATCATTGTACAACAGATTTGTATGCGTGTCCAAATTTTCGCAGATTTACTCTTTGTACTTCTGCAGTCAAGCACTAAAGTTAACTTTAAGCACCTTTACTGTGGCGATAAGCAACATAAAAGTAGCACTAGTCAGGAGGTTATGTTGTAGATCTATTATTGTACATGGCATCATTTGGAAGAGTGTATTTTTTGATGGTATGACTTCATGTTTTTCAGGATTTCTTCTTTTTGCTGCCCTATGTCTGATAGTGTGATTATGTGTTTCTTAGCTCAAGGCCTTCGTATTTTTCTTACTTTTTGGTTTTTCCCTTTTTGGTATGGAGTAAAGGTGTTTATGCGTGTAATCATTTGTGTATTCGTCTGAGAGGAAGGGGAAACATTCAGAAATTGCTGAATGCTTATGGGGAATTAAAAGAAAGACTTCCAGTAGTCTGGCTGATGCTGAAACAAAGCGGTCTGATACTTTGACGACATAAACTATTTGCAAACTGATGCTAATGCAACTGGGGACCAAATATGAGGCAATATTTAGAATTATAACATGGAAAAATACAATAGTCTCCACTGAAATAGGTATTTATCAAAATCCTCATTATTGAATATTCCCAAAACGCTGCACAACATCTGCTATAGAGCGACTGCAAAAGATTGAGAACATAAGGAGTGGGAGTGTGAGTATTTGGCAGTTAAATGTGAATCAGATTGTTTTAACTGAGAGATGAACAGGCAGACGGACAGAAACGAGAGATGGAGACACAGAGGGCAAGAATGAAAGATCACAGATAGTCATCATTATCTAGCTCCAGTCCTCCCAGTGGTGGAGCGGATCAATACGGTGCACCCAGCATGCCTCTGCTTTGGATCCAGCACCACACAGCCTCATTACTGCCTACACTGTCATTACTACACACACAAGCCCACACACTTTCACACACACCGCTGCCGGCACTTGCACATACATGCAACAGTCACACTTGCAGACATGCCTGTGCACACATTGTGTTTCTCTGTCAGTCTTCTGTGCCCACACATTACACATCTGAACAAACGTGCTCTCATTTTGCTGTTTGAAATGTTATTGTGGTAAACTGTGGATTTAGAACATTACGTTGAATCCGGAGCAGTGAATCGCTTTTTTTAAAGACAGTGTTTCTGGCATAGTGCTGCTTTAGGCATTTCTTTTTCTTTACATGTCTGACCTCTAAGCTTCACATGCACATATGGGACTTGTGCAAGCATGTACACACACACTTCCAATCATTCCAAATCCCAATCTCAACAAAATTAGGTCATAATATTTACTGTGCTAACGAGTTTCTATTTTTGAATAATGAACATGGAGTTAGTGGGATTTGAGCAGGGAATTGGCTCTCAATATAATCCTCTACGCCTCTGGTGAGAGCAAATGTATTGTATGTGAGATGGGTTCCTATCTTTTCTGAACCTGTTGTATGTTATGTGAATTAACGTGGTGTTGGACTGCTCACTGTGGATTCTTTTTTTTCTTTAAATAGATTGAAAAAATGGAAAAGAATAAGAGTGCTACTTCAGGTTTTAGGGTATCTTCTCATCATGTCTGAAGTGTAGGTTATTACATGTATATATATATACATGAAGGAGTGTAGTACTGCTGTGCAAACAATGCCTTGCACGTCTGCCCTTTTTTGAAGTTTTTCCCAAAAGCTCTTCAGCTCTCGGGGGGAGCAGCTCAGAGAGTCCTCCAAACCCTCTGATTTACATTCATCGTAAAGTTCAACAAACCCAAGCCTGCTGCAACCAAACAGTGAAGCACAGTTCTGGTTGTTTTCGCGCTCTTAATCAAATGAAGGGCAGGCTGTAGCAGTTTCATCGTCTTTATTTACTCCGCTTGATGCATCTAAAATTAAGTTAGTTACTCTCTCTGGGAGCGGGCCGGGGCTTGAGAGTCACTCTGGGAAAGTAGGAATCTGATCCATAAAATATAGCTGTGTGTATCTGTGTGTTTTGTGTCACTTCTCCATATACACACCAACACTGGAAAACCAGATGTTCTTCCGTGTTTTATTGCTAGCTGCCCCAGGAGAGAGGAGAGCCACCTGCTGGAGGAGCTGGGCTGCCAGTGCACCATGACCTTGAATATCTATAGTGAGCGTCCATCTGCTTCCGTACATACCATCCTGCTGTGCTAAATTAAACCTACATAATGGGTGCTAGGTGGCACTGTGGCTCAGAGATTAGAACCTTCACCTTATACAAATAGTCATCAAAAACAATAAACAAGGTAGAAGGATTTTGATGGTGACCCCTTTTTAGACCATTTTAAGTTAAAATTCCAAAGTCAAAATGAAAGTTATCAGACAACAGGATGTTCAGACTTGGATGGATGGAGTATACAAATTACTGCATGCCATACATATATACAATTCCATGTGTGTGTACACCACTAAACTACACACAAAGCCAAAAGAAAGGGGAACTGGAGTCTTAATCAGTTTTGTGGGCAGAAATGCTATGTGCAGGCTATTCCTGAATATCATAGTGAGTGTACATATCTGCTAACCAGGATACCAAGTGGCAAGGTGTGCTCATTCTCATTCAGTAGTATCTTCGTCATGATTGCAGCTCCCCTGCCCAGCAAAGAGTTATGTACTCCGCCAGGAAAACAAGGTTACCTTTGTCTAACCTTTCTCTCTATGGACGGTGCCAGTCGCCATCCAAGAAAACAAAAAGCACTCAGTGAGCCTGGTCCCTGCTGTAATTGCAACTGCACAGACACACAGGGCTTTACATACTTCCATATATGGACCATAACAGACAAAGCCCAGACAAAAGATACCACATCAAGGAACTAGCGTTGAATGTGTGTCCAGTACAACTTCCTTCATTGACCACCCCATTGACCATGTAAAGCAAATATTGCTATAACAATGAATGAGCAACATAAACAGAATCAACCTGGTTATGATTATGCAATGCAAAAGGCTGTCACATTCTCTGAGTTTTTGTTTAATACCAAATTAAATGAGACACATTACGTATTTAACCTCCAGTTATCCTACATATTGTTTTTCATATTTTAGATTTCATAGCAACCTGAATGTAAAAGAAAGCAACAAGTAACAGATAAAAAAAAAGACAACAGACCTGTGTAGAGAAGGAGAAAAAAGGGTACCACTTTACAATAAGACTACCCTTATAAAGGGTTTACGAATAGTTTGTGATTCATTTATTAATTAGGTTGTGAACACTTTATAAATCATTAATAAGCTTTTATAAGACACGAGATAAACAGGGTGACTGTGAGCGGTTGCTTGCCAAATAGTGAGCCCACATTTATCTGTACTGCTAAGTCTTATATTGGCTACCTAGCTTACTTCGTCTTCTTCATCAGCCAGCATCCTTGGTATCTGTTGTTCACCTAGTTGATTCTCGCGAAGTTGCCAATATAAGGCCAAATAGTGAGCCTGTGTTGATGTATGAAAACTATGTTAGAACTAGTTTATAAATGTTTCTTAATGATTAATAAAGTGTTTACAACCTAATTCATAACCTAATTATAAACCCTTTATGAATCCTTTATGTAGTCTTATTGTAAAGTGGTACCGAAAAAAGAGCAGGTAAACTAAAAATATGAAGGGAGAACGAAAAAGAGAGGTTGATTTTTCTCTTTGAGTGGGCCTCATATAAATGTGTGTATCTATGCGTATTTGAAGCACCTTATATAATTGGTATTATCGATCAGTTAGAGCCAACAAGACTAGCAAACAGCTAAGGCATTTAGAAGCACACAATGCATGTTTGCCAGTTATAGTATTTGTAACAACCAGATATATTTCTGAATGATTTTGACAGACATTGTGTGACATTTTGCTGTGTACTTGTTAAAAAAAGATTAGTATTTATTCTTTAATAACCTAGGCAGCTTTTGAATTCCGTACCGACCATAGACATTGCTGTTAACATGCAGTTGAAATCCAATGGTAAGTGACTGTTTTATGACCGTTAGATGAACATACAGAACTATATTTGCAGGCACTGATTAAAAGCAGCAGTCCTTTGCGGTAAGTGAATAAAATCACGTTTTTACATTTTATTATGTTAATTTCCACTTCACTTTAAAAGAAAAATTGAATATCCCCTCTGGTTTTATTAGATACATAGTTTAACTAACCAAAGTGTAATTTTCCAATAAGCGTGGACTATAAAAACGCCACGAAATGTGGATAAAATAGAAGAATTCTATAACATGAAGCTGGGACAATGGTCCCATAGTGTTGTAATATGTGGATACATGTGTGTTCCCCCACTGTGTTGCTCTCCTTTACACAGGAACTAAGTCCTGCTGTGCAATCATGCTTAGTGAAGCCCACCGGTCCCCCTGCAGATAATAAACACACACTAGCATATGCAGGTATACACTTACACACAGAGGGTATATACCGACTTACACACGCCGTGCTGCACACATTTATACAGCCCAAGGAGAAGGGAGTTATAGTAAGAATATTTCCAATGCTCTCAGTAAAGGAACTGATCCGAGCTTTTTTTCTGATGTGCATGAAATATGCATAGCCCCAGCCTTTCATGTGGGCGATGAGCTGTGTTTTGTGTAAGAAGTCCTGGGGATATTTTCTGATACTTGCAGCCCACCAATTTTTATCTTCATCTTTTAATTAAGAAGGAGAATGAGGTCTCTGAGAAAGAGAGCTAATCTTTATTAAATGGAATTTCTGGGCCACTGAGTTGCTTCGGGGCTGGTTACGAAACATCCAGCCAACACCACAAACCCCCAACAATCCATTCTTTCCCATCAATTAACCTTGGGAAACCACAGGAAAAGACCACACTGGATAACACAAGGCTTAACATGAACAGGGGGGGTCACATTGCCTTTTATAATTATTGCAACTCCTCACCTGTTATGTCTCATTCTCTTTGAATAAGGGGCGAGGGTGTCATAGCTGACAGAATCCCATTGTTCACCCTGTCGGTAAGCCAACTCAGGCGATATGCGCAGCCCCTTGGCCTCCAGCGAGCCTCCATCTCGTGTAAGGACGTGGCAATCAATCATTTTTGGCTGAAAGTCTGTGGGAGGTGGGGTGAGGGGTATATGCCCATATTGCCCATACAGGGTCACAGGGAAAATGGGATTCCTAATCCCAGCACTCTGCTGGCTCCTGTGACCACCACTGGTGGCTCTTATTTCCCCTCCTCTGGCAGGTCGGCCTTCTGCTGTTCTATTATCCCTCTATCTGTAATTAAAGGCAGCCAAGGGGAACAGAGATGGAGTGAGGGAAGGGAAAAGCTCGGGATAGGTGTCCATATTTCACACAGAGGCTAGCTGACAGCAAAGATCCAAGCCTTTCCATGACCTGAAGGGTGTGTGTAATTACACCATTACAATGCAGTTTCTTCACCAGCAAGTCCTTAATAACAAAGTAGGTCAATTGTCAGTGCTTTCAAAGAAAGGCTCCTGCACACTTTCTGATCCGACAGCCTATGGTCACATGGCAACCATGGTTAAGGTTAGCAAAAGATTGCTGTCATGTTGGTTTAAAGAAGATGACACTGACTGCTTCATGCTTTGACACTGCAAACATAATCTGTCTGACCAAACAACCAATGCGGTCCTTTCTCTCTGAGAACAGTCCCGCTTTGTCAAATGTGAAAGTACACTCTTCTGCCATGAGTGCAGGTGCAGCTTGGTCTTTTTGTGTCACTGTGTATAAGTACATAAGGATGATACACAGTAATTCCATGCTGCAAGCACACACTATGTCTGTAATATTCCACACTGTGAGCGAACCCTCACAGATCTCTAAGCTATCCCTCTTTGTCCATCTTCTCTCTGCAGTCCGGTAATTTATATATTCCCCTGTTTGGTGAGTGTAACCCCATGCAGGGCTTTGTGGGCCCACGCTGGCCAGAATTGGACAAGATTGGAACCTGTCGCGGTAATGGGGTCTCTGACCCTGTGGGGCTATCATGCTGTGTGTGTGTGTGTGTGTGTGTGTGTGTGTGTGTGTGTGTGTGTGTGTGTGTGTGTGTGTGTGTGTGTGTGTGTGTGTGTGTGTGTGTGTGTGTGTGTGTGTGTGTGTGTGTGTGTGTGTGTGTGTGTGTGTGTGTGTGTGTGTGTGTGTGTGTGTGTTTTATGTGCATATGCGCAAGTCTGTGCATGTGCAGTGATGTATGAGGACACAAACCTTCCAATGGGGCCTCAAGGGCACGACTTAGCTGCCATAAACAAGCAGCCTTGGTTATCAGTTAGGCAGTTAATATTGATTATTTTAAATGGCTATCGCATTACACTCATACATATACATCGATTACACATCCTTGGGTTGATATCCTTCGATTTGGTTTTTACAAATGCAAAAACCATTAGCAGCTCATGATACAAACAGCCATTTAGAAATGTGTATTTATGTCCTGTAGGCTCCTTTGGCGAAAAGCTATTTTAAAAGCAGCTATGAACCGTATGACTTCAGAAAAAAGACTTGCTCGCATTCCTATAATGTGCTGCATTTATTATAACTTTAATTTTTTATATAACCTCAAACCATACATAATGAGGAACTTCTTGTTTTCCAGGAACCTTTGGAGTAATTTTCCTGGTAGTTTTATCCATTAGTTGCGTTACAGTCAATTGACTGAAAACAAAATGTCAGTCACCCCGTAATAAACCCCAACAAACGTCATCTTCACGTTCCACTTCAGCCTAAACCACCATACCTTCCAAACCCAAGACTTTACCAATGTACAATCACAGTGTCTACAAAATATACAACACATCATTAACTGTGGTCTACCCCTGGTTATTTAATACTCTATATTTTACCCCAGCCTGTGAACTCCCTCACTGGGAAAGCCTTGAGGGTAAGGATAGTTCATCTACCACTGCCAAAATTGTGGAAGAAATTTACAACCAATGTCAGCACCCATTCAAAGCTGAACTGAATCTTACCTTTTACCTCTTTCTTCAATACATCACTCCTCAGTAGCTTCTGCTTTTATTTCCTCCAGCAGCTGCATAGAAGTGTTGATCATTTTGACATTGGTGTGCCTTGCTCACCGTGGGTGTAAATAATCAGATTTGTGACAAGAAAGCAGCCTGTCAGAGGAGGTGTGAATTGAATTTTTTGAACCCATGTTATTGGTTTGATGTTAATACCCTTCAGCGTTTAAAGCAGCGTGCCTCCACTGTTCTCATAAAGAGAAACTGAATCACCAATTTGAGACAGAGGCAAGTGAAGATTAAAGCAGATTCACTGACTGGCAATAGCACTCTTGGAGCGTGCCAAGATGCATGCGGCCCATCTTTGCTAGATATGGCACTCATACTGTATGCGCAGTGACAGCATCTTCTATTCATCAGAAATTTGCAAAGTGTTTAGTTGGCAACCACAGGGATTTAAAAAAAAGCATTTATCAAATAAAATGTTTTGCATGGCAGTTCTACAACCCGCCATACATTCAGGAAATGTAATTGTCACCATGTCAAGTACAAACAAAAATGGAGGTGTATCTATGTCGTTGTTGACACCATTGATTTTGAGAAAAGGCCCCCATACACATTTGATAGACTACAACCTTATAGTTTTAGAGCCTTTTCTTTGTCCGATAGGCTGGAAACGTGTCAGGGCGAGGAGAAATAGCGTAGCGAGGTGAGAAATTGAGTGATGATGTGTGGACTCTGGATTTTGTGCGGCTTACACGGACACAATAGTTCAACATGATGAAAAGCAGTGGGATTGAAATGGAAACTGGCAAAAAGAAAAAGAGTGAAAGACTGCTGACCTGATTTATTTCCGACCTACTACTGTTCAATGCACTTGGGTCAGGGATTCCCACTTCCTGGTAACAAAAAGGTCTGTACTATAAAAAGAAACAGCTTTTCGGAGGTCTGACAAAATCACTACATACTGTATACTGGAGAGTATATCTGGCTTTCTGGCTTTCAAAACATATACAAATGCATTTTTTTTTTTTTTTAATAATCATTTCCAATATTTGCTTTCATTTTTATCTATTTTCAAACACATATTATTAATAATTTCCCTCATTGTGTGAATACCTTTAGTTGAGATTTAATTAATCATTGCTCTCAAATCAAAGATAAAGGTATTCGATAATTTTAATAAATGAGTTCCCCGAAGCTTGACATAGCGGAGTGGATTCAGCCTTGAGGCATGCTTGAAAAGAAAGAGAGGCAGAGTGCTTGATCTGTCTTTATGCACTTTTAATTACACACGGCTGGCTGGGCTCCAATCCCCCGAGAGCCGAGGTAGAGCACACGTCAGGACCAGCCACTCCGATGGCAGCTCAGCATTACCCTACCTAAACACCCTGGAGGGAGGGAGGGAGAGTGAGAGGTGGGAGGATCACAGAAACCTCTTTGGTACAGGGTTAAATCAGCAGACCCATTTACAAGAGCTACAGGCAGCTTTCCATCATTCCTCCGTATCTTGACTGGCACACAGTGAAAACAACTGTCGAGCTAAGGAACAGGTGCTCTTATACCTGATATAGTGTATTCCATATACTGTAGAATTTCCTAAGATTTAAATGCGTTTTTACCACACCTGCTTTTTTTTTCATGAAACAAAAGCACATTTCAAATGTTAACTTTTTAAGTTTTGGGAGAGGATTTGACAAGATATATTGTATGTTCAGCCATTGAAAGTGACATTACTGACTGTCAGTGGTTGATGGTGGTGATCAGCCAACAGACAGTCAGTCCTTGTCGTTGGGTAATACGAGTAGCCAGACGGCACACAGCTTCACTATAACTGGTTGATCAGACAGTCAGCTCTGCCAGGACATGGGATAAGGCTCAGGCTAGTTGGAGTGTCTGTAATAGCTGCCGATACTTGCACCATACTACACCCTCTTACAGACTGACATATTGACAAGCACACATGATAAATCCACAGAGATTTGCAGCCTCTCTCTCTGCCTCACACACACACACACTCTCATCGACACACATTCCGACAGTTGCGAGCATGTTGAACAGCCAGAGCTGTGGGAATAAGGCTCCCTCACACAGAGACCTTTTATGTATCAGAAACCCTTGATTCACATGACTCTCACCTCCCAGAACTGCACTTTACTGCACAATGAATGCTGTAACCTCCAGGCAATGTCAAGGTGAAAGAAACGTGTCAGAGCCTCCCCAGTGAGCCTTCCCTCGCTCCGGCTCTCTCCAGTTAATGATCCGAGCGTGGAGAGCATCGCCTCAGCCAGGCCGGGCCAGATGAGCCCAGAGGAGCTGGTTGGAGGGAGAGGAGGATACAGACTGTAATCACAGGCAATCATCAGTTCTCTCAGTGGATTTCTGCTACTCCGGACTGGACAGCTTGGCCCCAAACCTGTGATTTAAGCTTGTCAAAAAGGAGGAGGGAAATAAAGATTTATAACAAGGAATACACACATGTGAAAGATTCTGGTGATTTACAGTATGGGAAAATGCACCAGAATCAGCTGCTTCAGTTGGGTGAGTCCTGCTGACATTTCAGGGAGGAAATCAGTGTAAACCTTTTTTTTTTTTTTAAATATCGTAAGTGAAGATTAAGCAGTTGTAAACACGCAGTACGTCAATGCAAACCGTCAGCACAGTTAATATTGTTCATGGTTTTGACTTCCACAATTGAATGGATGGTTAAACTTTGGGATCATTTTAAGAATTGTTTCCTAGTTACCCATTAAACGAAAAAATATTCCTGTCGATTGCAGTTTCATTGGCCAATCTTAGCTGAACATTGTCCACTGTAATTGTATTTTGATTATAATTTCGCAGTTTCAAAAAGTATCTGACATATTGCTGTTTTAAAAAAGGAATATGTCATCAATATGTGCTAGATAGATAGCATGTTAACTAGCTCACACTGACAATACATCATGCTGATGTCAAGCAGTTCTAATGTTTATTTATTCACCATCTTACTTAATTGTGTTTAGTATTTGCTAATTAGGTTCAAACACAAAAAAAGATCACGGTAGTGCTATAAAAGTTCACAGGGTTGCCATAGTTATAAAAACATGAGCTGGTGGGGACGTGAATGTTTGTACCAAAATTTCATGGCAACACAGTTGACTTGGTGGGCCAAGGCATTGTGGTTTCTCCATCCTTCAGGTTAACTCTAATGGAGTTCTGCTTCCTCGAGCATGCCTGTCTCTCTTCATCAGCACACAACCAGCCCCCAGATAGCCTGCAGCACTGATACTAATATGGAATACAGAGCGGTTGTTCATTTCATTTTACAGCCAAGCTTGCCGGTGCCACTCAAAAAGAACAAGAGCACTTCCCTTCAACCGCCAGTCTGATCTACTGGCCTTGATAGGCGAATGAAAAAACCTGCTTTTATAGCTATATGAATGTGGGCTCTGCCTTTGGAGCTCTAAACTTTATCATTGTGGTGTGTAACGATACTGTGTCAGAGAAAAAGGACTTGGACTGTATGTCTCTAACCCTTAGTCCTACGTGCTTCGTGGTTGAGTCTGGTAGTCTGCTTTCTACTGTGGTCTTTCATCACGTTCACTCCCCGTGCTGGCATGCCTGCAAGAATAGTATCTGTGTGTGTATGTTTGTGTGTGTGTGTGTGTATATGACAGTGTGTAGGTAAGACCAGATGCTTACTGCCATCTAGTGGCAGAATGCTACACATCTTCAGTGGGGTCAAGGAGATCATCTCTGAGGCCAAGCATTAAATATAACATATATGACAAACAGTGATGTGCAGTGTTTTGTTCCCATATACAGAACGTGTGTGTTATTTGTGGAGGTGGATTTAGGTAGCTCATTAATGGGAGTTTATATTAGTGTAGCAGGTCAGTTAAGTAAATGAGCTAGCGCTAATTCCTTCTCCAGTCCTTCTGTGTGCTGCCACTTGTTACACATTTGCATATAAATTGCTTTAAATGTGATGTCGCCACTAAATTCCTTAACCGCCACTTGTTTAAAATTCATGGCTGCTTTTGAATTTTGTCAGGCACGGTTGAGCCATCAAACAGTCCTTTGATGCATATAAAAACCCTGGCAGGTTTGCAGGTGCGTCTACATAGGCATTTAGACTCATATTTTTGGGAAGTTCTCTGCCTTCTTGTCTCTGGAAAGATCTGAAGCTTCGCATGTCCTCTATCTTTCTCTTTCATTCTGTCCAGACTCATTCCAGTCTTTGTTAGCAGATGGTGAAGGGAGATGTGTGTGTGTGTGTGTGTGTGTGTGTGTGTGTGTGTGTGTGTGTGTGTGTGTGTGTGTGTGTGTGTGTGTGTGTGTGTGTGTGTGTGTGTGTGTGTGTGTGTGTGTGTGTGTGTGTGTGTGTTACAGAAGTATAATGGTAATGTAGTCCAGCTTACCTAATTCTCCTGATTTTTCATTTAACAATTACAATTATTTTTGGAGATATAACAGACTCGGAACATATACCCAGGCAGAAACACACACTAGGCTGGGTGATAGACAAGTGCTCTTGTTCAGTGTTAATTTGTGTCTGCTGGCTGATTGTTTGCCTCAGGAGAAACAAGGACGGTGCTTGGCACTAAAAGTAATTCAATGGCCATTTACATTCTGCTAATTGATTCTGGGGGGTTTTGATGAGTTTTTCTTCCGTGTGTGTGAAAGGGAGACCTAGAGCCAGATGCAAACCAATACATCTGAATTTACACACAATGTAATTTGCAGTTTAAAAGCTAAATTGTGCAAAGCAACACCACAATGATGTAATGACAGAACGCAATATTCTGAAAATGGAAAATTCATTTTGTGAAGTATCAGTTTTTTTTTAACTGAAGCACTCTCAAGATAAGCTCACAAAAGGACAATTGCCAAGTATACTTATAAGGCATAACATGCTTTGATTTGCTTTGTGTGTTACATTATGCCTCTATCAGTTTTGAGGGAATATCCTAAACTATATTTGTATAAAATAGAGATGCTCTTAACAGAGGTGACCTGTACATTCATGCTGACTATGCCTACTCAGCATTAGTATGGTACAATAGCCTCCAGCTACAGTGGAGTATGGACTCTTTGATGTTGGTGGTCCTGCCAGACAGCAGCTCTTTACTGCATAGATAGCTGTGTGTGTTGTGTTATTTATGTGTGTTTGGAGTGCATGTTGTACATGTGTTTTCCACTTTTGATAATATGTTAATGGTAATCCCTGAGCACTGTAAGTATTCTGCCTTGTTTTTGCCTCTTGTTTATACAAGAATTTACTTGGAAATGCTATGAGGTTCAATCAGCAGTGATAATGGCTGGTGTTATTCTTTAAGAGTCAAACATGGTTACAACTGAAGGATCCAACAAGATGATGTAAAAAGAGTATCTAATGCTGCCTTATTTAGAGGCTTAGAAACATTAAAACTATTTGGCTTAATACACAGGAAATTTGAACAAAGAATGTTGACCGCATTTTCTCCGTCTTCTCTCATCAGTATGTATAAACATTCTGCATGCTGCTTGTTTATGTTTTGGGCATACTTCACATCCTTGAGAGTCTCTTTCAGCAACTTTTTGTAATTCCTCCGCTGTGTGTTTGAATGAACCTTCATTCCATGTTTCCTTTTCTAAATGTTGTGACAGCAGATCTAAACAGGATGCACATCAGCTTTAATATTAGTTTATAGCAGGGATATACAGGTTGGCCAAAGTGTAGCTGTACTTCTATCAATACTGTGTTGACGCTGTTTGTACGAGGATCTCGCTACACTGCGGATGAAGCTGCCAACAATTCTCCACAAACCCCAAACAGCATCTTACAGTTGAGCTATTATCAGCTTCATTTTTAAAATTGTATTAAGAGAAATATACAGTATATGCTCCTGATAGGTTGTAGCAGAATTCATTTCCATCAAGTTAAGGTCATGGGTGCAAGTATATTTTCTAATCAAAGAGGGTTTCCCATTTCTCTGCCTTTTGCAGTGGCTATGATTTGTTGAGGATTAAGTGTGTGTGATGGCAGGTGTGGGTGAGGCCTGAGGTTCAAGTAAAGGTAAGGGAAAAAACAAACTGATAAGGAAATACAATTTGACACAACCCAAGCTCCCCTGCTCTATATTCCCTCATCGTTCAATGTGGTATTTCATCACTGCAACAATCTTATGCATTCCAGTTCTTAGATTTTAAGATGCCAACCATAATCCCTTCTGCATTATTTATTGAAAACTAGAAGAAAACACAAGCAGCCCAATTAGAGTTGTTTTGGTCTTTACCACTTATCTGTAACACTGAATTAACATTTTAAGCCAGGCGATGCATGTTGGCTTTGATTGTGGCGCCACAGTATTCCAAGTTAGTAGGTTATGTGTCTTGAATGTCCATGTTCTGTTTCCTATTTCCGGTTTGTCAGTGTCTGCTCACCATCACCCCTCGGGTCTGGAACAGTGTTGTACCCTATGTTATTTTATTCTGTCAGCAACACTGAACCATGTGCTGGAGGGTGGATTGAGGATGAGGAGTAGAAGTTCTTCTGGTACTTATCCAAGCCCATGTCTGTCCTCCCCTGCCCCTCCATTCCCCTCTCTTACTTTCTGTCCTTTTTTTTCCATTTCTCCTTCCTTCTCTCCCACGACCTCAGGGAGTCCTCAGGAGGTGCAGCGTTTCCAAAATGGGATAATTTCTTCCCTCTTCTTCTTTGGTCACTCTCTCCCTCTCCCAAATTAACATTGAAAAAACCCCAAACCTCACTGCTGAGTGACTCATTCAAATAATTGTTGCTTTTAGCTGTATCATGTTTCTCTGACTCTCTTCTTGCTTTTCTTCCTTTCCCCCAGTACAGTGTGGTATCTGGGCCACTTCTGAATTAAGTCCTTTTGAACAAAAAGGCGGAAAAAAGCAAGTGACAGAGAGGGAGAGAAAGAAAGGGATCCAATATCTGAGTAACCCTGTAATTTTCTGCTCTGTTTCCATGATTGCATGTTTGACCGGTACAGACAAATGAGTCAACAGGGGATTGTCCTCCGTTTAGCTGCCACTTTGTATAAGTGACCTTGTATGTGTTCATGTGTGTGAATATTTCTGTAGTGTCAGCATGTTTACACCGCGTAGGTGTGCCCAGGAGTGCAACATTCTTAAATGTAAAAGGAAGACACCTTTTTAAAGGAATACGCCTGTTTAGAACTTAGAGGACAAAGACACATGGGTGTGTTAGTGTGTGTTAGAATGGGGAAGCTGAACAAAAGAGACGAGAAGTGTGATAGCAGAGGAAAGGGGAGGGGACCAGGACAGGAAGGCCAGACCCAGTCCATTTGAAACCGGCGAGAAACGTGAGACTTGCTGAAACATTTCTGGAGAAAACGGATAAGCGAGACATGAGGATGAGATCCCTCCCCTCTACTAAATCCCTGTTACTGTAGACTATCCTATAGCTAACCCTCCCTCCCTCTCCCTCCTCTCCCCGTCCCATGTGAGCAGCAGCCTGATGACTGGACCTCTCTGTTTCTCCGCTGCTTACGCTTTGCTGCGCTCCGGCAGACATGCATTGTTCTCCACTGTACACTACTTGTTGCTCAGAGAGTTAGTGTGTGTTAGCTCCGGAAAAGATCGGCTGGGAAATACTTGAACTGCCTTGCGGTGAGTACTGACATTTGAATTTTGGGCTTTTGGGAAGAAACATGTTCTCATTCATTTGTTTCGCTGTCCGAGATTTGGATAAATGTTGAGGTGATTTCTAAACGTGATAGTGAAGTTGGCATGCTGTGAAAAGAACGAAGAGAAACTTGTTTAGAAGTTGGCAGGAGAAACGCTCCGCTAGTGAGAGAGTTTCGAGTTCTCCTCTTGGTTCTGACTGACTAGCTCCCTTTTCGCTGACTCACTCTATTAACTTAATACACATGCTGTGTGGGTGTGTGTACATGTGTTTGCCATTGTTCACAATGTCTGGAGTAATTCTCTGCAATTACCTGTCTCTGCCTCTGCCATCCAAACCCGTGTGTGTGTTCCTAATTATTGCTCCTGTGTTTTTACATGAGAATGTAAATGTGGGGAATTTAGCAAAGGTTATGAGATACAAACAGAAAGAAGCATAAAGAGAGATTGTGGCGCACTTCTGCATCCATGTTCTTCATTTCTCTCTCAGGTTCTTATTGATTTCCTCCTCTTTGCTCGCTGAACGAGAACAATGGCCTCGCGCCTGGCCAAGACCCCCGTAAATAAGCCAACTAAATATCAACACTAAATCTCCTGCAAGAGGTTGTTCATTGATTGACTTTGTTGCCAGAAGCGCACACATACACGCAAAGTCTCTCACACACTTACACAATCGGGCCTTGTTGTCCTGAGGGACTCTATTGTGTGTTGCACATAATTGTTTGTGTGTATGTGGCTAAAGGCTTGTCCAAAAGGTCTTGGACAATGCAGTCTCACACCAGAGGGAGGTGGATTTCTATCCCTCTCTCTCCTTCGCTCTCCTTCTCCCTCTCCTTTTCCTGTCCAAGTCCCCCTTCACATCTGGATCTCCCCACCAGCTGACAAGGAACAAGGGAGCGGATGGAGGGAGGAAGCAGGCGTGGATGGGGGTGAAAAGAGGGAAGAGAGAGGGACAGAAATGGGAGGAAGGGGAGTTTGATAAGGCCAGAGTTCATTTGGTAGACTTCCCCTAATGCAGGAAGAATGAACTCACAATATCCTTATGAATGCCCAATGTATGAGAGGAAACACACATACTGTATACACAGATGGGAAGCCCTCCTTCACACACATCATTGCTGTTCACATATGTGCACGTAATAAGAAAATAGACATGAATGCAAGCATATTCAAATGCATTAAATCATACCCCCCTCAAAACACTGATACAGATGCCAGTGCAGCCAGCATGAAGCCCATTGAACCAACTCATATTCTGATGTGGTATTCAGCTCAGCTCAGAGAGTGCTGGTGCTTCATAGAGGGCTTTGGCCGTAGCGCTTCAAGTATTCAATGTGAATTTTTGCATTAGGCTTCAGCTGTCAAAGCAAGTCTTGTTATCTGTGAGTCTCTCTTTCTCTCCTACCTTTCCGCTCATCAGTGTCAGTCCATAGCTGGACTGTAATGAGACTCCCTGAAGTGGAAACCCTAACGAATAACTCTACTTTAAAGAGAATCACTTGGCATTTACTTATCTATGCTTTTTCATTTTTCTCTGCCAGATGAAACTGTACATGCCAGCTGCTGTTGCAATGCTCTGCCTGTGCTGGGCAGCCACTCCTCTGTCTGTTTATTCATGCCAGGGCTTAGTGCCATGGCAACAGGTGTGTGTTGACATCATTACTGTTAGGCAATATAGAAGAGGCATCATTGACACACACTTGGGCGAAAGTCTTGCTCACATCTGCTCCTGCGACTCTCCTGCAGCGCATATGATCCTTGGAAAGAGACTTTAGGGGGGGCTGTGATTGGGACAGTGATAAAACACCAGCCTTCATTTCCCCCTCAGCCTCCCAGGAATTGTTTGACTATGCACTTTCTGCCATATGTGCATGTGTAATTCAGCCATCTCCCTCTGTCAGTGCAGCTGGTCCCTGTCTGTCTGTAATGCTACTTTTCCGTTTATTTCTGGCTGTTACGAGCTAAGCCCACATCTTTGTGTGATTTATTGGCGAGCAGAGATGATGTTACAGTGCAGGTGGCATGAGTGAGGTCACTGCTGAACAGGTTTACAGTCTAAAAAACCTCTCTTTGTGACTTGATATTAGTGTTGATACTGTTAATTACTTCGCTTTTAAATGGCTTGTACATCAGTCCTAGTCAGAGTAAAATAATAATCATGTGTTGAGACCATGGTTGAGACAGTGGGTCTGTGTTAAAATCCTATCCCCTCCTTATAGTTAGTAAACTTACTGGTCTAACGTCAGCCAAGTTAGCATGCGTTACGTTACATCAGCATGTCACTGGGCAGACGGAGCACCACAACCAATGAGGTAGTGTCATTTGGCCCAAGAAGCACTCTTCTGTACAGTATGTGTGCTAGCCAACCAATTGGAGTGAAGAAGAGTGACATGTGTTGGGAACAAAGCTGTAGTTTGTTTTAGTCAGGATAACAACATTCACTAAGCAGTGACGTCATCAAAGTAACAATGTAAAATAGAGAAAAGGACAGAGTTTGAATAAGACCATGAATGATGACAAAGCACCACAGTAGGACAAAATGAATGTATGAATACAACTTTGAACAAACCTTTAGGTCTTTCAGGCCCCTACAACAAACAGCTTTATTCATGTGTCTAACATAAATCATGTATTTCCTACATTACTATTCTAAACAGAAACACAAACCACAACTAAAGTGGAAATGGAAAAAAAACAAAGAGAACAGGTTTAGCATACCAATGGATTTGACTGACAGTCAGCCATATTGATGAGTCCAGATATGCTACATTCGGCCATCTGGGGTATTTATTCTATAAGGATGTTATATGCGCTGTGAGCTGGACTGAATACATATGCGAGGACTCCAGATGGGATTTTACTGATCCTCCTATCTTTCTACTCGCTTCACACTTCTCTCATTTAACCAGCTTCTTTTATTTCTTGGCGGACAAGTCTTTAGAGCAGCACCTTAGGCTTATCCGTCTCTAGTTTTTATTCCCTACCCTCTGCTGTTTAAGTTTCTCCTCTTATCTCAGCACACATACACGCTGACTCACCCACACATCTTCATTGCTTTGAATCATGGACTTGTCAAAGTCAGTTCACACCCTACGTGCCATATTGCAGCACCTAAGAGTGGGTCTGGTCAATTCTGATGTGGCATACTATAGACCTGTCATAAAGAAATACTGCCATGTGCTATTTCATAGGTTTAGCAACAATTACGTGTACATTACGATGTTTTAAAGAACTGGTTGGACGGATCTTTGGTTTAGGGTTTCATATTTTTTAGCTTCACCAGTATCCCACTATTAACAGCTTCATGACATTTCTATCTCTTGGCTCTTCATTGCTACAGTTGGTTCCAATTAGAGAGGCATTCCCTTGTTAGACATAGCTTAAACATAATGGTGCATAATGTCCAGCTTCACATGTATGATCCAAGACATTTCATATGTCAAGGCAGCCCGATTGATACAAACATATAGCTCCACTTGAAGCGTGGGAAGGGAGCAACTGTTCAAATAATCTGCTCCTTAACTGAGCCGCATGCACATTTGATCACAATGTCAGTCATTGAATCAAATCAAGTAGGCCAAGTATATAGAAAATGAAACATGTGTGTACATTTTTTGTTGTGCTTCCTCAGACAAAGAGTGTTATTGAAGCTCATTAGGAGTGTTGTCTCAGGCATTGCACATCAAGGTGTATGTGCCTGGTACTGAAGTGAATACACATAGGGTATTGTCTTGCATGCCTGATTGTTGGAAAAAAGTGTTTCTAAACCATATTATCACTACCCATCTACATGGCCACTTTTTCCTGCTGTTGTTACTAGCCAACAAAACAATGCAATTCTCAGTGGATCTACTTTTACAACAAAAACTGGCTTCAAAAGGTCTTTATATCTATTTTGTAGCAAGTCAGAGGCCAGATATTGTATAAATCTCCATCAAAATCCGAGTTTTCAGCATGTCACAAGGTTACACATCATATTGAGATGAGAGGATTACAGCTATTATTGATGAAGAAAGAACGTTCCCTGATTATAGCCCGACTGTGTGTGTGGATACAAAGAGATCTGATTACTGCTGGCACTGCCGCCCTGCTTCCCAGGATACCAGGCATCGACTGGCCCAGCGGGGGGGCAGGAAAGGCTGTAGGCATACACACTGTGCAGTCCCCACACGCAGGCACACACCAAACATTTAATCTCATTTTATACTATCTGCACACATTGTCAGTTTTAAATGTAATAATTTACGGAATTTAGTATTAAATACCGAACACGGGCAGCTTTTTCAGGGCTATTTTCTTTTATTTAAACTCCAAAATTGATGATATACACATACATGATTACATGTGACACATAGAAAGGATTGATTTATTTGTATGCATCACTCTATACTCAATAAAACACTAATAAAGTTTGATGATCTCTCTTAAAACCAGTCATCCAAACACACACATGCTTTTTCCTGTTTGTGTTGCCCATGGAAACGGCTTGGCGGCGATCCGTGGTGATGTCAGCCGTGATGTACGAGTGTTGCCGTGTGAGGGGATGACCTCAGCAGAGGCGAAGTCCCACAGGACTCGTATCAGCTGCAGCCAGCGCTCGCCGTCAAGACTTTCTCACACTCTGTATCTGCAGGAACAACTAAAGCTGCTCTGAACCCCACAAACCCCGACTTCTGATCCTTCACAGGCATCGCAAATCTCCAGCACGCAGCATGACAACTATCTCTAACATGCACGGCCCAACACACCATGAATACTCTAAAAGTGGCTGTGAATATACAGACAAAGTATGAAATAAAAGGTGAGCGATGTAGCAGTGTGATGAGTAGGTATCTCTCTACCTGCAGACAAGAGGTGGTATAGTACACTTTTCTGGCAGAATTAGTTATGTTAATGTAGGTGAGATGTGCAGGATAAGCAAAGCTATTTATCATTCTGTTGTCAAGATTTATCATATGACTTTTACTGAGTATTAGCTTATTTTAAGCACAAGATTAAGGCTGTATCCGTGGTTTCCTCAATTTTTTCACTCAATTAGATCTATGTGATATTCTACTAACGCCAATTTAGCTCCAACACTTAATGTTTAAGAACACTCAAACATTTTTGGCCATTCCTAAAGGAATAAAAAATGGTTGCAACTCATTTATTTTTGTTTTAAAGCATTTCCACATAAGAGTTGGCGGCAGCATTGTGGTGTGATTACCCAAATGTGCCAATAAAAGAAAAGTGAAAGAAAAAAACACTCGCCAATATCAGTGTCGGGGAATTTATAGAGAGCAATGCAGATTTTAAAGAAAATATATTATAGTTGTATAAGCTGCATGTTTGTCATGGCTCCTTGATGCATTTAGTGTATTTTGGTGACAAATGAGTACAAACAATGATAACATTCATTCAGCGAGACTGCCTTTTAAAACAACTCAGGATGGTCAGTTTTGAATGCTGTAATTTAAAAAGGGTGTAGTTACAGTTTTTCTTGTAAGTAAGGCCGGTGGTTATTGCTCACCAGCCTTGGTTTGAGGCTTTTGGCTTTCGGCACATGTGTCCTGTGGCTTTTTTTCAGTGGGCAACAGAGGCAGCTATGTTCGTGTTATGGTCTGTTGTTGGCATCAATGTATTATCACTGCTTTTCAAACCAATTAGGTCCAGCTCATCCATTTTCCCCTCAGAATGGTGGCCTCGGTCCAGTTTGGCATAGAGGCTGTTCGGCCCTTGCCTCAGATTCAAGCAACAGCCGATCTATAAATGAAAGATTCCCTCTTCCAAGGACAGCTGTGCTACCAGCCATGGATGGAAAAATAATCATAGGAGCAGCAACCACATCCATGGATACAGATTAGGAATGTGTGTTCTGTATGTTGGTTTTAGGCACAGACGAGTGCATGTGTGCTCTGGTGTGCATGAAGCTGTTCATGCGTGTTTAAGTTGTAAACTCTTATGAGGTGTAGGGAACAAGAGCCAGTAATGAATCGCAGAGTGAATAATAATTTATTTCTGTGGCCTCACTCTGCATGAATAAGTCACTCAAAGGTGGGTGTTTAATGATCATTGTAAAAGTAAAGGTTGGTAAACACATAAAAGTGGTGAAGTGAAAACAGAATGTGTGGGAGAAGAGGACGGGAGAGATTGATATGTTTCTGGTAGCTTACCAGTGTGGAAAGTGCAGTCTGTCTTTAACACATAACGCATTTTATTTGAATATAGTTTATTTTAATTCAAATGAATCATAACATATATCTGTTGCCAGTCCAAAATTGTGAGCTCAGTGAGCTAAGCATGAATTTGCAGACCTCCTAGTAAGGTTCCCTTTCCTCTCCTTTCCTTGGACACCTACAACAAACAATGGATGTTGTCACGGTACTTGGTGGCAAATGTGAGTCAGATATCATGAGGCCTTATGTATTATCGCTGGTCTGCCCCAGGGGGAGCTGTTGCTCCAGCTGTGGTAAATACCTTCCCCTTCCTGCCCTGTCTTGCCCCCTGGCTCCATGGAACATGCCCTTTAACCTCCCTTTACCTTCTCTACTGTACATGTCTCTCAATTGGTGACTCCTTCCTCACCCTTCATTTTAGTCTCATAATATTATAGTTTATTAATTCACAGTTTTATTTTTTAAATGTTGACCTGTTTTTTATTCACTGACAATAACCATAGTTTACCCATCTTCATTTTGCCCTCACGTCATACCTAAAAAAAACTGGCCACGGCTGTAAACATGTTTTCACCACATGTCCTGCTTTCTGATACGTGTGCATAAACAGAAGTCTGGTTGAGGTTATGACTGGGCTAACCCCTGGAACTAGACAGTGTCTGAGCTGGGCTGACTTTATTCTAGCTGCAGTCACATTTTGGTGTGACTTAGTGCATCGCCGTGTCTACTGCCCGGCTTTATCCCTGTAGATCTCGTTGAGCTTCAGTGTACGGTGAGTAAAGCCTTTGCCTGCTTCCCATTTCACATTGGTATTCATGTCGGGGATAGCGTCAAAGTAAAACATGGGAAAAGTGTTTGTGTGTTTACCTGCAGGGTGGCTGTCTCAGGATCAGAGGTTTAAAAGACTGCCTGGTAATATCGGTTCGCTTAAATCAGATTTCATAGTACCATGTCTACATCTTTTATATCACCAGGTGCATTTGTATAGCATAAATGTGCTTTCATACCAATGCATGTGGCTTGATTGATGGCTTTTGATAATGTATTTGATAGAAACAAAACCATCACTGCCTATAAACTTGCTTATTGTACATGAATATTGATTATATTACCTTAAATGTATTGTAAGGCCCTATATGCAAGCTGTTGAGGTTTCAGTTGTTATGGTTACAGCAATCCTTCACCCCACATTAACTTAGCTATACATCCATAGCTCCCACCACCCACAATACTCTGGGACCAGAGCCAGAGAAGTGAGCTTCCACACGAGCACACACACCCTTGGAAATACCCCTGTACAGCTCAGAATTCGGTTTTTAATTCCCCTTCGGATATGATATAGAGAGCTTTACATTGTTATGTTCAAGTCTCAGGTCTGAGCTTTACAAGCCATATGTGCTCATATTTTTTCTTTCTCTGAGATCATCATGACCAGATGATATCGCAGCTGTCCCTTAACATATTCCACTTGACAAGGAGATATGGAAAAAAGTCTGTGTAGAAAAGAGAGAAGCAGAGAGAAAGTAATTGAAACCGGAGTCTCCTTCTTTTGAGATGCAAGCTTTTCTTGAAAATGTGTCACGATTATTTTATTATTGAAGGGTGGAGTGGACAGTAGTGCAAGTGAGTGATAGATAGAGTATGTATACCTGCACTCATGCTGG
The DNA here is from genome assembly GCA_031216635.1 of Dissostichus eleginoides. Taxonomy (NCBI): domain Eukaryota; kingdom Metazoa; phylum Chordata; class Actinopteri; order Perciformes; family Nototheniidae; genus Dissostichus; species Dissostichus eleginoides. The sequence continues at coordinate 17,879,172 of CM062281.1, read as the reverse complement.
TATTGTTTGTAGAGACAGTGCAGGAGAAGAATAACGATAACTAGAGAAGGAAGGTAAATACTGCATTGGTCTGGGCTAAATGCCAGCTCTGCGCCACAGGGTATGAATATCTTTTCAGCCAGCATGGGCTCAGCACCAAGCCCTGCAGCACTACACACCTGTACATTATAACCTCCTGTGAGTGTGTGTAAATTGTGTATGTGTGGGTCCTCCAGGGACCCCTAGGGTGTCTTCATCCATCTGACCATTACATCCCTCCACGATCAATTTCTTTATCTGTATTTGTTCCATGTTGTGCAGCATTTCTGATCAATTGATACAAGGTCTCACATTTTTTTCCAGTTTCCAACAGTCATAATATACTTATAATATGATAATCAAGGATATTTGATAGGCACAAATTAATATTATTGGATAATTGTAACTTTTCCAGGTGCATATTATGGTAGATCTTTAGATTTGGGGAATTGGGGAATTGGTCAGAAAGTAAATAGTTTAAGGATGTAATCTTAGACTTTATGTTCTGACATTGTATGAGCTTAAAATTATCAAAAATGTATAGTGGACATGAAAATAATAACCGCCATGTTTTACAACACCCATTAAGAACAAAGTATCTATTAATAAGAAATTCTGTTATAATGCAAACAGAACAACTGCAGTGATGACATTTTCCATAAATGATGACGCATGCAGTCTGTATTAAAATGGCATCTCCTATTTAGGAAAGTGTCCTTACCTCAGGCAGAGCCATCTGTATTCCAAGCTCAATTTTTTCTCAAGCTGAATAATCTCAGCGGGCCCATTAACCTCTACACCGCTTCTGATCCTGCTGAGTCTTCTTGGCTCCAGAGAAGCTCCTCTCTTCCAAGAGGGTGAGGGGGCAGCGGAGCAGACTCATTACTGGGGCATTGGCCGGCCTCTAACTCAGACTGGAAGGACAATCCTTAAACACACAAAGCTAATGACCGCCGACTGCTCGATTTGTTTTTTTCTATCAGCCTGGATCTCTGCTTGTTGTTGTGTGTACTCGTGTGTTGGCACAGGTTACACATTAGACACATGAGATCTGTGGGGACGGGATAACAGAGCGACGGAGAGATTGAGTTAGCGAGAGTGAGTCAGAAAGGTGTGTTAATTGGTTCTGAGTGACCATCTGGACCAGAGATTTCAGACAGGACTCCCCGCCAGCCTGTAATGAGGACTCATCAGGCCGGGGCAACCATCGCAATGACTTCTGCCAAGCGTCGGGGCATCGTCATGGTAACCTCTGAGCCCTTTTAAGATCTCAAAGGTTATGAGTCAGCCAATTACAGCTCAGAAACATGAGAAAGATCCCTGAAATGGCTAAAATGTTACTGATAGATAGCAAAAGTGACTACTGTGTCCTCAATTTAGATTTTCATAGTCAGTGTTTAAAAATGATAGTGTTTTAAACCAGATAACTTTTTGGGTACCTGATATGTGTCCTTAGGAATGAGTTTCAAACTGTCAGGAACTGAAAATTGTCATCAAATGCCTAGAAAGATTTAACTCAAGGAAATATCTATTTACTATCTTTTTTTATATGAGCATAAATACCAATTTTGGAGAGTAAAATCCACAAGTTTGACCACTTCGTACATTGCCATGTGAACCTGTTTAAGTAATTAGGAAAATATACAAGTTTTGTTTTATGTTTTCGTGGCTAAACGCTGTCACTGGGTTCATATTTTGTCAGTGTAAGCAGGATCCTCTGGGCAAAAATGGGGGGAAATTCCTGTGAAAGTAGAGGGCTACAGTGGTTGAGCTGAGCTTGCACTATGTGTGTGTTGTGTGGTTGACTTCAGTGTAGACAGAGACAGAGACAGATTGAGACTGTGCTACAGATTCACACACATTGAAGCCAGAGAGACATTAGCCTAGCGGCTGATTGGCTGTTCAGTCAGCCGCTCAACTGCGCTATTCAACAACTTTTATTAAATGTACTGCCTTAATACTGTATTTTCAAATGCAAACCTAATATATGCATTAGGCGTGTAATAATTGAAGATACTTTTTGTCATTCAATATCAAATATTTAATAAAAAATGTAAAGTAGCTCTATCTGAAATGTCACTGATCTCTTAAATTAAACACCAATAACTTTAATGATAATAACATGTCAAAGCCGATGTCCCACAGATGTCAGAAAGCAATTCAAATTGTCAGGGTACAGAGAAATCACAAGTAAAAGTGATGAACTATTGAGAGGGAAATGTCAAGGGGCTGAAAGTGCTGTGGTCAAGGTTAGACTCCGGCCCAAACTGGATTATGTTGTCAGTAGGGAGGTCTTTTATAATACGCTCGGTCCAAACCACAACCACTGTTAAATCCGGAGTTCAGAGCCAGTTTTACAGCACAAGTCAACAGTTTAGTCTGATGTACTTGAACAATGGAGACACATCCGCACCACATTTGAAAACAAATTCAAAGTACTTATTTATAAGCATCTGCTGACACATTAGCTAACTCGGTAAATGCGAGATTCTTTTTATTTGTGGTCACAGCACAAAATGTAAATTCAATCTGGGACTCATTGTTAAAAAGAATGTATTTCTTTCTCTGTAGTTTAGATTCCTCGACTTTGTTGGCAGGATATCTGAAAATGGATTTCCATGCAGTCCAGTGGACAGATATGCCCTGCGCCAAGGAATTTGTAGAAAAAGCCATAAAATAAACTATAACAGAGATTGTATTCTAGATGTTCAAAGAGTGTTTACAGGCAAAACATACTTCAATATGTCTCAAAACTGATGTGATGAGAACACTTTCTTAGGTAGAAAGCAAATTGGGTTATTGGGTTTGTACTCTTTTTTTTTTTGCACTTTTTGGAAATTACATTTTAAAGTGGGCAAACCATTTAACTCTGGCCCAATACTCACCCATATCCCCAACAATAGTCTGGTGTAATTCCTAACAGCCACATGCATTGGGATTTCGTTAGAATAATGTATGAGTGTTGAAAATCCTTCTGCACTGAGGTTTTGATATTCATCCACTGTTGTGAGTCATTTTTTTTGCATGTATGCATGTATTGTAACATGGCCGTTTATTTGCCTCTCATGTGCAAATGGCCAAGTATGACAGATCATGTGTCGCGGGTTGTGTGTGAGATATATGATCGCGGTGTGCGTACTGACAGTAATTACAGAAGGTTGGACCACAGAGCAGCTCGAGGAACAAGTTAGTATAACATCTAATTCATAACCAAATGTCAGCCGTGTCTGCAAGCAATGTGATATCAATCTTCAGGAAAGGTGATGCTATAAATGCTCGTAATACATGGCTTACTGCGTGAACTTTTTTGTGTGGAAAGATTATAAATGTGCCCTTCAGGTATTATTAGATTGATTTGCAGTTTGCAAATAGTTCGTTAGTCTGTGTGATTGAGTGTGTGGCTGGGTGTGTGCTGTAGATATGTGTCTGTTTATGTGTGTGTGCCAGGGATAATGTGGCATCTGCAGAAATGGAATTCCTCTCACACCACACTCCACAAGAGACTCTCTGTCTTCCTCTGCTTCTCTAAGAACTGAATGTTGCCTGTTTGCTAGTTTCTGCTGGTCAAGGTGACAACCCAACAAAATAAACTCGTAGCTTTGGATTGTAATTGTTCAAATTCAAAAGAACCAACCATTGCAAAACACTAACAGTGTGCAAAAGTGTTACATTACATTAGCTTAGCCCCATGCCCCCGCGGGCGTCTGAGGGCTTCTTAACATTTAATAAACTATGAATGCGTCATATCCACTTAACAGTAAGAAACTCAGCTAACTGACGATATGAACAATTTTTAGCTAAATGAAACACAAGGGTAATAACAAAGGCTCTGAATTAGCCCTGAGCGAAAAAATGATAACGCACTTAGCACAGAACTCAAGGAAAATACCCTTATTACCTATCAGATCTGCACAAACAAGATATCGGTTAGCAAGCTGAGATTCCACAGATTCCAGAAATATAAGTATCATCACTGAGCGATCAGAACTCGCGACAAGGGAAGCAAACACAGACATCGCACCACGTAGCTTTGCGGAGCAAACACGGACAATTTGTCTTACCTTTTGCTGTTTCTGATCAAAAGTTGTGTTCAATGGCATCAAAACGATAAAAACGCTGCTGAAGGTTGATCCAATAGTTAATCCAATGTGTCTGTGTCACTTTGAAATGATTACTGATATCTTCATATTTACTAGTTTGAGCCTAGGTTTCAGTTTTCAGAGCGTAACATAGCTTTCGACTGTGTGCACGTCACTCTCACTCCTCAATGGTAACGTGTGTGTGTGTATGTGGAACTTCCCCTTCGATTCTATTGGCTCCAGTCAAATGTCACTTGTTTTGCTTCAATCTTGATACAGGGTACTTATTATATGTTATAGTTTGGATTCCTAAAGCTTTTAGTCTACTATCCCATCATTCAAGGGTGGTTTTCACTATAAGTAATGTTTTTTTTTTGGATGGCCACTATAATTTAATTGTTTTTACTATGTTCAATCTGAATTTACTTTAAAATAAAACTATTCTATATTGATTCTGACTTTTCTACATCCAACTCACAGGTTTATCATTGCTTTGAGAAAAAAGATTATTAATTTACCCCTTTTAGAAGTGAAGTTATGGTAATTTGTTCTGGGAAGGTCATTGTCGAGCCTGAGGCCTGAAAAACAGGCTCAGGGCTTAAAAGGTTAAAAACACATGAGAGTGTATAGGCAGAGAAACCCAGCAGAAAGGGAGCCATTAAATCGCATCAAACCCCACTGGCTACTGTCTTGTTAGTACTGGAACTCTACAAAGCTGCTCTAAGTCTGCATTATGAGTGTGCTAGCATGATTGTGCATACCTGTTTTTTCTCTGTGTTTGCATGTAATTGTGTCTATAAATTTGAAGCAAGTACTATAAAACGGAGAACTGATTGGGATGAAACTGCAGGGGATAATTATGTGTTCATAGAACACATGGCCATTAATAACATCCAGGCCGAGCTCCTTTTACTGTATCTAGCTCAGAGGCTAACATATGGCAGAGCGGCTGGCTTGCCATAACAGGATGTGCAAGTGGGTTTACTGTTCAGTTCAGTGTCGTGCATAGGCAGTAGGGCCCTGTGATCTCTGGTTTGTAAGTATATTTGACAACAGCAGGGGGCACCACGATGTCCCATTTTACTGCCCCATTCTTGGATAGAGGGACTTAAAAGTATACACAGAGAGGGGAAGCAACACTTTAAAGGGGTTTGAAAAGTGGAAGAAAAGATGGCAAAACACACCCATGGGAAAGCTTCTGATAAGCAGGCGACTTATGTCAAAGCTATCTCAAACTGTTTGTCTCCTTGGAATAAACAGATGGGAAATCTCAGGGTTGTTTTTGAGATTTAAGTTACATTCCATGATTTATTGGTATTTTTTTGTATTTAAAGACTCCCTCGCTTGGACTCTGAGGACATGCAAAGGGAACAAATAACAACGAATCTGGTTGCATTGGTATCAGCGTGGGACAACCTGTAACCAATAATATATAGCTGTGTTGCAATGAAGTAGCTGTCAAGTCTCCTTTTTTTAACACATTTCAGCTACAGCTTTAGGTCATTTTACTCATTTTACTAAAGGTTACCGCAGTATTCAATCAAACAATCCAAAAAAAGTTACATTTACTTCAAAATCTAGGTTCTTGGGAGTCTTTCTGGAGTAAATGTTATTTTAGTAGTATAGTCTATTATTGGAAATACTTGTACATAAGGGCTTTTGCAGTTATTATGAACTGGCCTGCCACAGTACTGCTGCAGAGCTCCCAGAGTACACGGAGTGAGATGAGCTGTGGACTGTATGACACACTGGAGCTTAGCTGTCAGCCTGGCACTACCACCCTGACACCAACACAGCTGCCAGCCCAGTCTCATGACGTCCCCTCACAGTGAGGCCACCACATCTCAACTGTCTGCACATGTGGACAAACAAACAAACAAATGTGCACTTTATACCCTGTTTTTGTTAGTTTCAAGCATGTCATCAAGCTTTCAAATGCACATTGCTGCCTCCACACATGCACTAAGCTCAACAACACTAAAGGACACAGGCCTCTCACACAGTGCTGCTCATACCTTTGGAAGCTCGCTTACATCCAAAACAACATCTGTCCTTTCAGTCGCGCATGATTAAAACACCCTGGAATCTCAGTTCACACACACAATAGTGTAACATAATCACCTACCACATGGCCACGGAGGCGAACACTGCATGGAGAATCTGGGGATCCAGGGCTTAGCAGAAATATGCTTTGTTTAAACATCGTCTGTTTTATACACAGAGCACATGAAAGGGAACTGCAATTACCACTATATTAATAAAGCATGGATTACTTTTTGTAAATCCTACTCGGAAATGCCGGTGTGTGGGAGGATCAATAGAATTTTAGAATTTAGTATAAACTGTATATACAAACTTGAAATGCTCTCGTTATTTGGTGTGCAATTGAGAGGAAGCCAGCCAACACATACTGACCCTTAGAATTAAATGTCTAATTCCCTTAATGCAACATGAAGAATGTGAACAATTCCATTGAAAATGTTTGGTCTGAGTTTACAGTGGTGTCAGCAGATTGTTCTGTATCCATTTGTTTTTCTCCGTGTTCTCCCTGACTACATAACAGATTATCTCACATTCTCCCAGTTGTCTTCCCTTTTCTTCTCTCTTTCTCTCCCTGTAGCCCAAGAAAATTCCAATGTTGATATTTGAAGTTTCTCCAGCTTTCAAAAGACTCAAGTGACCACCCTATGAAAAGTAATACCTAGAAAACACAAATGGCAAGCGGCAGCCTTTTCATTATGACTCCCTGGAAGCATTGTTTTCAGTAGGAAGACCAGTGTGTTGATTTAATTTAATGAGTTGCTTAGCTGGGGGAGGGGACCGAGGCAACAGTAATTAGTTGTCATGCTAATTGGGTTTGTGTGATAACTCCCACACAAGACTCAGTGGTGTGTGAAGCACCGTGGGGCTGGCCCGTCCGCCTACTCATCACACACACACACACACACTTTTTCTTGCACATTGGAATACACATAAACACATATACATGCACACACCAATAAAAAAGAATAACAACTGCTCACATCCAGATTGGTTCATGGAAAATGCCTGGGGACCGCAAGGCCTCTGACCCATCGACTAAGTGGAATTAGTGATGTGAAAATCTTGATCCCAATTAATCACCAAGAGAAGGCACGCTAAGAGATAAGAGTTCAGGACATTCGATCCAATTAAGCTCGGCGTATAAACCTAGAGATGCTGATTTAAAAAAAGATGTATAAAACATGAGGTAAGACAAAGGTGTGAGATAGAATAAGATGTGTTATTCAGGGTAAAATAATAGTGACTACATCCTTTTATGTTCAACGTGAGGAGTTTATTGTGACCTATATTTTGATTAGTATACTTATGACTCTAAAAATGAAAGTCTACAAATATTTTTTAGGTCATATGCATGTTCAACTCAGTTGTTTTAATAGTATTCATGTATAAGTTAGTCTTGTGTGGTCACCTTTAACATTCCTCAAGTGTGTTGTTGGTGCGTTTGATGTCGGTCCACCATGTTGTGAATCACCCCTGGCAGCACGGTTCCTGACTCCCCCAGGGCCTATTTTTAAGGCCTGGGGTCACTGACCTGCAGGAAAGGTCACTCTCACTATCAGGGGAGGTCCAGCCCCTGCTTTGCTTTAACGTAATCTGCATTCTTTTACTATCTCTATCTCCTTTTCTCCTCAGTCTTTGGGTCTCCACTGTCTCTTTCCTCCTCTTTATGCCACATTTTGGACCTAACTCATGGTTAGAAATATCATCATAATATATTTTGGATCTGTTTGCTACTAACAACTACTCTCTATCTGCTTCATGAGCTTTCTCAACGGAACTTTAACAGAGTCTTTAACATTGCTTAAACCCATGGAAGTGTTCAAGTGGCTAATGAAAGGACTCAAAGGGAGATTAGTTGATTCTTTGTAGATGTAACAGTCTGTGCAGCGCCTTAAGTCTGTAGAAATACCGGTAAGAAACACATTTTCATCCTTGAGATTTAGTATTGTTCTGACCTGTTATAGATGATTTCTTCCTATTCCTACCTAGTCCTGTACATTTGGTCATTGCCGATAAAAAAAAAATGTCATACACTCACACATGAATAGCTTCAGCATACAAAAAGACAAATCCTCTCTCACGTCTACTATAGAGGTTTTCCAGCTCCTTTCCAAACCTGATGACACAGGGTAATTTTCCTCCCATCCCACAGGACCCCAGATAAGCACAGGAGAAAAAAAAACATGAATCTATTAATAATAGATTGAAGAAGAAATGAAAGAGGATTGATGAAAGGCATTGTCAAAATAACTTTCATATTTCTCAGGCTTTTAATTTCAACTAAGTTAACTCATGCTAGCAATTTATATTCATGACATCATCTTTTCATGAAAGAACCCACTATATATTATGAGAACCATGAAATAAGTTTAAATCCTACTTTTAGGACAAGATGTATAGGCACTGTGAATGGTTTGCAGGTGTTGGCCTCGTTCCTGACCAAATGTTCTTTTCAAAAGAGTTGATTAAAGGAGATTACTCTCCAACATCCAATACATTAGTAATTAGCTTATGGGGAAATAATTAACAAGTGCTTTTTCTTTCCTCTCGTCTCGCAACATGACACCTTGATGGGGTGGGGGGGTAAAGAGAGAAGAGTAAAACTGGCATCTACTCGCTTAGCAGCAGTGTTTGATGAGTGTGCTGTGAGTCCACGGGCTCCCTGCTCTCCTCATTAGTACAGTTTGACCCCTCTGTTTGAGCTGCTCCAGGTGGGGTCACACTGTCTTGTATTTGGGTAAGGGGGGTCTTGGCAGGAAGAGTCTTTGTGGTGGGAGGGTATGTGTGTGTAAGTGAGGGGGACATCAAACATCCCTTTTTTAGCTAGAAGGAGGGGGAGGATCAGTGTTGTGACTGAAAACCCACATCATGGTCATCACTATTTAGAAACAGAGGGTCACTGGTGAGCAATGACGTAAATGGAATATGGACACACACACTTACACACACTCTTACTATCCTACAACTTCTGCTGCTGTCGCCCGGAGGTTACAGATGCTGGGTCGGCAGTGCAGACCCCTGTGTAGTCCAACCGCTAGCCAACAAAGCTGTCCTTGTGTGAGCTGTTTTTTTTGTGTGTTTAGATTGTTAGCGGGATACTGTTGAGCGACTGCTGCTCATCCAAGACCTGTTAGTCTTCACCTACACACACTTTGAACCATGATATTGTATATAAATGACGTTCAGTGCCAACAAATAGGAGTGTTCAGATGAAAGGTGGATTGGTGTACCACTCTAAACTGGGCTGAAATATATCAACTACTTTGTGGGTGGTCATGGTCCCCAGAGGATACATTCTACTGACTTTGGTCATCCCCTGACATTTCCATTTTTATTGGAATATCTTAATAAGTATTACATTTATTGCCCTAACATTTAGTACACTGATTTATGTTCCCCAGATGTTAAATTGTAAAATATTATCACTTTTCATCTAATGTCTTTCCAAGGACAAAGTGTTTAAATGCCTAGGTTTAAGACCAATACGAAACAAATGACATTCCCACCAGCTCGGTTTTTTGTGTTCTGTGCCAGCTTAACACAAAATAGCCAGTTTAGCCAGCTACATTTAGACGGTCAACATAAACATTCTAATAATCTACATTTCGCATTATTATTTTCTTTATAAAAAAATGAAATATAAGCATTCCCATATTGATCGCGTGCTGTGCCGCAAAAATGTGAAGATGACCTTTTACACCCTGCATAATCCACAATGGGCCTCATATCACATTTCACCTCACACTGTAGGTGAAACTGTAGCTTTGGGGATTATTGTGTAACCGATCACCTTTTACATGGTTATGGAAAGGAATGTCTGCGTAATGTTTTTCCTGGTCTGTTATTTTACCTTCAGTTATGAAATCTTGAGATGTATTTTCTTATTACATGTGGTGTTGTAGCCTAAGCTGGTAAACAACAGGTGAAACAGCATTTTAGATTGGCTTGAAACCACGAACAGTGAGCACAGAGTGTGGAGCTGTGATTTAAAACGTTCAATCTTACTCTCCGTCTCTCTCTCATCCTTCTGGCATCTGTCACGAGACCTGGCAGCTGTTGCAGTTCTGAGAAAATGTCCCTCTGACGACAACAGGGGGAATCAGAGAGAGTCTCAGGACTTCTTCATTACAAAAGAGCAGCCTGCTGGCAGAGCGTAACAAACAACGGATCAGACGGGAGAGCTGCACAATTTCATGCCAGTACATAACGTGTGTCTCTTCATCTTACGTATTCAAATTAGTTCTGCGGCACAGAGGACGTTGCTATTACATTAGATACCAACTGCTTTTTGTTATGTGTGGCAATCATTAGAGACCAAAGTAACTTAAATTAGGTTGTTACGCACAGTCAAAGTTTCATGTTTTTAGTTTTATTGTTCAGCATTTCACCCAGATTTATGCCAGGCTTAGGACACAGTATGCTTCCCGCTTTAAAAAGCATTTTTCCCATGAGCTTTTTTGTTTTTCACACAATTGAGTGGAGAATGTGCTTTGTTCACAGTCCCTATTCAACGCTGGCTGGAGAGACGTATTGGTGGAAAGCCCTGTCAGCATGAGATAAAAAGTTTTTCTGGGCTGTTGAAAAAACTGTACTCCTATAATGGCTTTTAGAGCATATACTGCTCGAAGCTTAAATAAACTCACCATTTTAAAACAATCATTCAAGCACAAAGGACATAAAAAAGCATCATTAGGATTTGGTCACTTATGATGCCAATGAGTACAGCAGACATTTGAAAAATTCACAGAAGTATTATGTTAACGGGTAAAACAAAAGTAATGCGGTCACATTTTGTAAACTTAACAGTTATAAACCACTACATGAATAACTTGACTTGCTGGAATAGTAATCATTCATCAGTGGTTTGATGGAATTCCTGGCCATTGTGCTTCTGATGTAATGTTTTGTTGGGAGGAGTGTGAGTGAGGGAGAGAGTGAGTGAGAGAGAGGGAAACGGTGGGTGAAGAGAGGGGGGAGGCGCAGTGTTTGGAGGATTTGCTCTGTGCTTCGGGCGTTCGCTCACTCGATTTTTTTTATGGAAATAAGCTTATGTGTGCTCGCTCTACTAGTTTAGACAGTTTGTTGTCACTTGTCGAAGGATTCCATTAACTTTCTGGAAACTTTTCGCCAAGTTGGAAGATTACTCCACCCGGTGTGCGGTTTTGTTTGTGCCCGGGCACGGAACCGTGCAGTGCCGACTGTGAAGGAGGGAACACCCCGCACGGAAGTTTTCGAACGAGTGACCTGTTGTGGGTCCTCTCAAGGCCGCCCTTCTTTCCGTTTGCGCTCTTTTATTACTTGAATTCATCGCCCTCAAGTTGTTGAGGAGTTTGGTAAACATGTCAGGACCCAATTTACGCACTAAACTTTGGATCCTGCCAAGCAATGCTGGAGCATTTAACCGGTGCGTCAAGGGCAACTTTCTTTAGGAGCAGCCTTGGCACCCGCATTTTGTTTATTTGTGGTGTTCAGGCACCTGCCTGAGGGCTTGGATTGAAGCTTTGCACCAGATCGGTCCGATTGAACACAACATTTTTCCGCAACATGGAAGCTGATCAGGGGCCCGGTGCAACCTCCGAGGAGCCGCGGGCAGAAAGCGCTGCTGCGTCCGACAGTTTTTCCCAACTGTGGACGGACGTTATGGGGATGCTGGTAAGTTTTAGGGGGAGGGGTGTTACGATCATAGACTGGCACCACAGACTCACAAGTAACTGAGAGTTTTCACCCTGGCCCTCAAAGTTGACACTGATTTGCCGAATGATCGATTGTGTAGCCAACTGGTCGGTGCATGCAAATCACGCATCAAAACAAATCTCAGCAGAGTGCTTATAGGCCCGAGTCTGAGCAGCGGCACTCTACATGTGCTGTGGGACTCAAGTGGTTTAGTTGGAGGCTGCTAGAGACGAATCCGTATTGTTGAGTCGGCTGGATCTCAATGCAAACAGGAATTGAGTGAGAATATGGTATGTTACAGATTGAAAGATTAACCCTTTGCATGTGTTTGTTTTTTGTTTTGATTACTGATATGATTATATCTAGCGGTTGAGTATTCTAGTACTGCCATGCTACTTTGATTTCAATTGAACGAAGCTCAGTTCAGTTTTGCTGCTATCTTTCTCCAAGTTAGACATGAGGTCTTGCAGTGACCTCGAGCTGAGGAGATGTGTTGTCTGCTTTGTACACCTGTTGATAGCAGTATCAAACTACAAGCTGATTGTTAGAGATGATTTGCCCTGAAATTCACCTCAAAGTCTCTGAAATCCCATGCATATGCTTAGGCTTTTTTGGGAAATTAGACAAACTTTTTTTGCATATGAATCATTTAAGTTAAGTTTGATTACTCGCACAGTTTCAGCTACACTTGTTTACGAGATGTTGAGTGCCAAGTCCAGAGAGATTTACCTCTCCATACATGTTTGTGCCTTAAATGCTTGTAACTTTGGAGATGCTGTATATTTTTAACATGCTCTTTAGTTTGGCTGCCAAAGCAGTCTGGATTACACAGGCCATGGGGTCTGATTGATCTCCCAAACAAAAGTGTTGCAGCACTTCAAGTCTTTTTCAAGAAAAAAGGTGTTAATTGGGTTTAGTCTGGCCCTGAAGATGTGAATGGTGTTTAAATGCTAGTGTTGTGTGTCTGTGTGTGTCCATGTAGGAGGGGGAGGCTTTCCTGCTCTCTGACACCGGGTGGGATCCCTGGCTCGGGCAATTTATCCAGATGTATTGCTCTTGAGGCAAATGTCTGCAAGGCTGTGCTCATCTTTGAAAAACTTCCCCTTGAGCTGAAAAACACACATACAAACAGACACAACAGCAACAACACACTTTTTACTCTTTTATTTACATTTGTCACATAAATCCTTCCCCATTCTTTTATGGTCAATCCCATCATTCATGAAGATTTTTAAGCTTTTACTGGTTCAAGAATATAGTGAAATGTATCCTTATCTTTTCCAACACGGCTGGAGGTCATTAACAAATTAACATAATTATTAAGTAGCTAACTATCTTGCCGAAGAACCAATTACCATCCACTTAACGTCTCTAACTATCCTTCCAATAAACATCCTGCAGCACTCATCTGAAGGTGTTTCATCAGCCATACTGCCAGCAGTCATAGCAAATCTCATATTATTTCCAAATCTCTGACCTCATCTTTTGTTCAAATCTTGTTCTGGGTACTGTATCGCGGATCGTGTTCATTTATTGAATCCTTGCTGGGCTTGGATAGCTGTGACTGTCTTATTTTCCTACAAAACTATTCTGGAAAGATTAGAAGTGTGAAAGTATGAAACCTAGAACTAACTGGTTGACAACCATAATAATGAATGATTTCATGTTGGTTGCTTTTCTCCGAAAGTCAATGGATAGGTGGTGATAAGTTGCTTGAATTGATAGCAACTTGCAGGCATTATTTATGAAAATAAAAAGTCACAAAAACAGCAGTCTCTTAAATTTTCCTCTATATAATGAGCTTTATTTTTTGGACAATGCGCTCAGGCTCCTATTTTCAAGCACAAGAGATAAATATTCTGAGCACAATGGGAACTATTTACCTCAAATGAAAATAGATTTGCTGTATATGTTTCTATAGCTCTATGACTTTCAATGGCTTTTGTTTTGCCTGGGAACCTATATAGGAAGGCCCTTTACATTTGGAATTGCCCCAAGCCTGTTGACCATCTTTACTTACTGTTGCAAATGTGTCTGGTCTTGGCTCCCCTCACGTGAGAACAGGCCTGCTGCATACTTGTACAGATAGACATCCACACTGATAAAGATCTGGTCAACATGCTTACTATAATCTTGTTTTTTAGTGCTCATGTTTCAACACACATGCCAAACTCAATAACTACTCTTAAACACTTAATAAGCATTAAAACAACTATCAGCACCGAGTTAGTACATTTATTGTCTTCTACATTTCCGCCTTCGAAATAACTTTCGCCATGAAAATCAAACGGGCTGCTTTATAACCATAAACAGCAGCCTGTTGTGGACGGTTTTTAATAAGAATACCTAAGTAAGCCAGTAATTTATATGTGGTTGTAGCCGAGTAAATGGCACTTTATCTAATTAAGAGTCAAAGCCAGTTTATGACAGAGTTGCGCAGGAGCTATAGCTGTTCTAAGTGGTTGGATTTACAGATGTCTGAATGTGCTTCAAACCCACCTCACTTCTGGAGAAATGACGGGTTTTTCCTCAGGCCAGAATGTTCTTTAATGAATGTTATACGAGCCACATTAAAACTGCCTGACTGGAAACAGAAAATTCTGTATCAGCATAATGTGTTTTGAGGTGTGCATCTGTACAGACTTTATGAACTTGATTATACTTCCTCTTTCTCTATAAGAAAATGCTCATCCAGTTTTATCTTGAAAGGTCATCTTGAGCCTTGTGAAAATATTTTACTTGCCTGAAGGGAATCCTTCTCTGTTCGTAGAGAGTTTCACACAGCGTGGGTGGGAGTTTGTCCATTTAGAAAACACTTATGTACTACACTGTGCTTCATCTGTAAACCTAAGGATCGGATACTGCTCTCGAGACATGAATATTGATTGTGTCTGGGAAACATATGGTTAGATGAGGTGATCTCTATGTGCCTCCTCCCACATAGCACTTCTTACAGAGTGGCAGCATATGCTCCAGTTCTCTGTGCCAATCTGCGGTTAGCTAGGCCACTTTATATCTTTGCCAATAATGTTCTAACACAGTCTTATCACAGCTCAATTTTGTCTATTGTTGCCCAGGCCGACTCAGCTCACTCCTCCTCTCTGACTGATCTCCTTATTGAGGTCACACACAGATCTGACAGGTTTCCTCTTTTGGGATGGCAGAGCACTGTTCTGCCCAAGCCACGGATATCCTCAGGAAGCCCTCTAAAGGGGGTAGGCCGTGCCCCCTGCCCTTACCTTCCTCGACAGTCATCCCCCTTTGGCTACCATGCCCTACACTTTATCTTTTAGTCAGACCTCTACTAGCTCTGTTTGAGTAATTCTCCATTACAGACTAGTAGGCTTCATCCAATCATTTTCCGAACTCATGTAGGTGGGTTATGCAACTTGGCACACGAGTAGCACCCTTTTCTTTCATCTATCTTTTTTTTTCTAAGTTTTTCCACATTTATCATGTCAGCTTTTCTTTATATTTCTCTTTCAGTTGTGTTTTATATGAATAGTTAACAGTACAGCGGCACCAATAGTAGTAAAGGAAACTGGAACTGGATGGATAGAGGGATGGGTGGAGTAAAGAATGAATAACTTATTATTGCTTTCATAATGAGTTGTTTGGGGACTGTTGGACAGGAGATCTCTCAGCGGGTTGGGTTTAAACTGATGTATCCATGACTCAGGATTCCTTTTTGTTCACTTTTTAATGTAACACAAGTACAAGGCAACATAATAAAACACGGTCTTGGAAATTTTAAACCTGCCACACCTGTCTTGAGCTGTATGTGGCTGGTGAAAGTGATCATACGACTGAGGTTCAAACAATACCTCAGACGCGCGGCTCGCTCATTGTTACAGGCCAGCACTGTAACAATGGTTAATACCATGTTCTCTACCGTTGAACACATTCAGGAATGTGTGGCCAAAGGAAGACCAGAACCAATGTGGCCTTTAGCCTTTTGGCATGTAGTTCTCTATGCTCGTAATAAACAAGTACTTTCTTTGAAAGAGACCTTGAATCATCTAACATGATGTGGAAAATGTCAATTGACTCTAACTTGATTGTGGAATTAGCTGTGCGCTGTGGCATGGATCCCTTAGCATGCACCTAAGTGCACCTAAGTTATCAGTGCTTTGCATGCTGGCTGTGGAATTTTCTAATTACTTGTGAGATTGCTTTAGTGTAGTGCCATTCAGGCGCTCTGTCCTGAAGAAATTGTCACCTCAGTTGTGGAACTCAGATTCTTGTAAATGTTTTTCTTTGGAACAAACGAAGGAACAACTTGCTACCTAACTGAGATTTTTTTGGGGGAAATGTGGTATGTCATGTCATTGCATCATAAACTGCTGAACATGATGTCTATGCTAGAAACAGCACTGTCTCTTTTATTGAACTGATGCTGCTCACTGACCTAATGAATGTCCAAAGAGATACTTGTGGTAGTTTAGAATGCCAGGAATGCGGTGGCTAATTGATTAAGGCTGGAGCCACACGAGGACGATAATGCAAACGGACCGCAATCGTTATCAAAAAAGTCTTCTGTCCACACGCAACAGGCACCAGAAACGTGTCCGTTCACAGGAGACCGCTCGAAACTGCTGGAGACGCTGTAGTACATATGCCAGGCATGTAAGTGGCACTGTAGTCCTGCCACAAAAGCAGCGAAGAAGACTTCCCGCGCATGGTTGCCATGGTTGCCTTTCTGTTTATTCTCCGCTGTGGACGCTCTGGCTCTTTTTCTCCGGTAGTCCACCAGCAGATGAAAAACACCCACCTCTCCGCCTCTTCCAAGGGACAAGGGGGCCGTGCAGCAGAGTTTCAGTTAGATTTTTTTTCGCCGGTCAACATGTCCGTTAAAGTTTCAGTCTTCCGGACAAAATTAGAAAAGTGCAGGTCAAAGGTCTTCTTTGTTATTTATTGAGCTTTAAAACAAATGAATAACGACTCTATATAATAATAAAAAACAGAGCCTCTCTTTTCCTCCCCCTCTTCTAACAGCCCAGCAGCTGATCTCTGAGCAGAGGTGGGGAGAGGCGGGGCTATTGCTTCAATGTTATCAGGAAATGATCGTATATGCGTAAACACGGAGCCGTCTGCCCCCCCAGAGCGTTTCGTTTGCAGATCTACCCACCTTGGGACCCGTTATCGTTATCGTTTTATGCGTTTCCATGTCGGCCTCGTGTGGCTGAACCGTCTATCTGATAGTGAACTGTAGCAGATACGACCGTTATCGTCCTCGTGTGGCCGGGGCTTAAGTCAGCGGAGGCTACTGTGTTTTCATGCTGTTTGCGTTCTAATATGTGCATCCATTTGTAAACACATTCTGAAGCTAATGATATATGATTTGTTTTCCATAAGAGACAGGGGAAGAACTATGTTTATATATTGCTAATCTTATCCATTCCTACAACGCAATCTTAAATGAAAATTGTGTAAAAAATCTTGGTTATAGCTTCATACCACACATTTCTGAAATATTTATCGACTGTGGTGCAATACCAGTCATTTGTCTTTTGGTGGTCGAAGGCATGGCAGACACTAAGTGAGTGTTATTATAGCTTTTGCACAGAATATGATATATGTTTTCTTCAGCAGTAGGAACAGAATTGACATGCAGCACAGGTTTGTTCACAGTGACCAATTTTAACTGCAAATTGAGAGTAGCCATCTCCATAGAGCAGACAATTATATTTGACTTGAGCAGTAAATGACACACGCACACTCTTTACTGTAAATACACATAAACTCACTCACATTTTTGCTTTGGTGTTGTTTTTCTGTATAACTATTGTTGCTATTGTTCGAGTCAAACTGGGAGTTGGCCTCGCTCACATCCAGGGTGGAGAAGCAGTTACATCAGCTGAACTAGTGTTAGCCTCCATTTCATACATACCTCCATGAAAATTTAATTTCTAATATTAAATAATATGTTTAAATGTAATATTGCTTTAAACAGTTATTTTGTAGCTTCATATGCTGACACAGAGACCCATATTCTTCCAAGATCAGATCATTTGTGGGAGGTTTAATACTTATCCCTACAATCAGTTAGAGGTGCAGACATATTTCTTCCATAACTCCAGATGTTTTATCCTCTTCTCACCCTACAGCTGCCCCTAGTCAGTATCCCACAAATCATCCCTTGTCCAGCCTCCCCTCCCACCCCCTGCTCACATTTCCAAACTTGATGTGTGGAGCCCTGTCAGATCCCTCCATGCTCTTCCATGTTGACAGATTCTCTCTAATGAGTGGGAGAAACTCTCACTCATCTTCTGACACTCGCAGTCAATCCAACATCCTGAGTTAATCGTTTGTTTTCCTTTCTTAACTCATTCCCCTAGCCGATTCTCCTCGAGGCATTTTCACTCTCTAGACTTGTTTTCACGTGATGTCTCGTAGTGGATACGAAACTGTGCATATGCTGTATCACTTTACAAGGTGGTTGTGTGGAGATGGGGTTTGAGCGTCAGCTGTGTTGAACCCCCATGTGCTCATGTCACTGGAGAACTGGAGGAATCCCAGTTATGTACAGACACTATTAATGTTTGCACGCAAGGATGCATGCAATTACAGGGGCACATTCATGTAAGATCAGCTAGATACATGCATCTCTACCTGTCCATAGCTAAGGGCTCAATATCCTCTCGGTAGTGGGGCCAGAAAAATGGCACGTTTGATTAAATAATTCTGCTTCTATGACCTAACTAATATTTAAAATCAACTGGAGAGTCCCTCAGTCAATCAAGAGTTGTCGTTATCTTAGGACTCAATCATTCTTATCTTCCGGATGTGGCAAAAAGCTCAGCACAATGGTTGTGTACAGTGATTAGAACATTTGGAGTTTTGTAATGACGGCATGCTTTCAGTCAATGTGAGGAATGGAGGGGATAGCATTTGTCCGCTCAGGGAGTGCTCCCACTGGGAATCTCAGTCATCTCAAACCATATGTCTGGGCAGAAACAGAAATTCTCAAGCAATTGTGTGTGGGAGTCAAGATCACAGCCAGCCAAACTAGGCTTTTGAGACATAACATGTGTGTTTGTGAGTGATATTGTGTTCAGTGCATCTGAAAGTGCCTTTTCATAACCCCATCACTGAGCTGTGTTGTTTATGATCGGTCTTCCTCAGTTTGTTTTGGTCCAATGTTTTTCAAATCTCCTGCGTGTGTGTGTGCATGCTAATGTTGTTCACAGGGGCCTTTGCCCATGTGTGTCTGTGTGTGTGGCACTCACACTCACAGTGATCCATTCATTTGTGGCCTGGCACCCAGATAGGGGGTCTGCTTGAGAGGGACAGAGACTGAGAGAGACTGTTCGGACCCTGCACAGTGACTCAATGCTAGCTGTCTGCCTGGCACAGATTAGATCAACACTAATGAATATTCAACAGTTTACCATCACTGCCAGAATCTCCTACATCTTTACCAAAGTAAGAGATGAGAGCTGGTATTCTCTCCCACATTGTCCAAAAGAGAAGCTTCTTCTTAAGGACTTACATTGAAAAATAAATCAACTTTTCAGAATGTTTTGGTCTGATGAAAAATAACTAACTAGCTGGATAACTGCATCTACTATATCCAGGACCATTTGTTTTACTTAAGTCACAAACCAGACTGACCTCAGTTAACTTTGTGATCCTTCTTAATGATTTAAGCCCCTTGTGTTAAAAGTTTTTATTTTCAGAAACATTTTCATAGAACCTAGGTTTAAAATTGATATTCATGTTTCCATTAGTACCTGGAGGCCAGTCTTACATGATATCCAAAATGTGTTCGGTTAGGTAAGATCTTTAATGTTTGGAGCACAGCTTCCTCTCCAATCCTAAACACATGTTCTCCACACAAAGACAGGAACTGTGCTGATCTAAACTATAGCTGACCGGAAAAGTGTGTTTGGTTTAGAGTTCAATGAATGTCTGAGGAGTTAAAGGGCATGCTTGATATACGCCTCGATAAAGACAAAACCAAGGATCAATTCACAACTGGCCAAAGACACTGAATGGAACTTGATAAGAATGAACTACTGAAAATATCTAGACCTTCAATTGAGGGGTATTTTAAGATTTTCTCTGTTTGTATGGATTGTAGGAGTAGATTGGTGAATTGGAAAAAGCACACACTTATATACATGTGTGTTGATGAGTAATGATGTCTGTATCCCTGTAGGTACCTCTTATATGCCACTAATTGTAAGTGTATGTGACAGCGGTTTTAAAATGTGTGCTGTAAATGGAGGGATAGAGGGGGATGTGTTTATCACACAGTGCACTTACTTTTTACTGGAATCTGCTTTAAAGTGTAGAGCCTGCGTGAAAGACTGAACGATTGCATTTTTAGGACTACTTTAGTGTTAATGTAATGTTTAAGCTTTTTGCTAAAAACAAGTAGTCGTAGATCCCTGACTAAACCCTTCCCTCTCTTTCTCTCTGCAGGATGGTTCTTTGGGCAACATAGATGACCTTGCCCAGGAGTACTCTGAGTACTACAACACCTGCTTCAGTGACGTCAGTGACCGCATGGAGGAGCTTCGCAAAAGACGAGTCTCCCAGGAGCTTGACATGGTAAAACTGCATGCACACACACACACGTGAAAAATAAAAATCTTGTTTTGAGAAAACTGCAAATGGACAACATCGCTTTGGACAGATTGCATTTTTGTGTAAATAGTTTCTCCTAAATCCTTATTATTGGCTTAGTCCATATCTTTGCACAGTGTAATTTATTTCCAGTGTTAGCCAACAACTTGGCTAGAAACAACTGTGGCGGAACAAACATGAATGTGTGCTAAGGTTTAAGACTTTCCCCAAAGCCAGTATGCCTTTCTGAATATGAATGCTGTGGTGTTCTGGGGGTCCTTTGGGAGGGAGGGGGGGGGGGGGGGGGTATAAGGGTCTTTCACAAGGATGTAGGGTAGTGGGGCACCCGTTTGGTTACCATGCTGCAAACAAATGTCTAAAGGAATGTTGCTGGTGTTGCTACAGAAGGCCAAGCTTCAAGCAGAACACTACCCAATAGGTCCAAAAATACAAGAGTTGAGTGTTATGCTAACTTCATAATTACTCTATGACTTATGCATAGTGAATTATATTGACACTTGGTATTTGTAATAATTTCTAAAACAATTCAATACAGAAAACCCCACTTGTTCTTAAAAGGCAGGCTCTACAACATTGATCTGCTTGAAAGAATGTCCATCCTAAATCAAATGAGGCAGTTTAGCGTCACAAATATAATAGAACTGCCTGAGGGAAAAAAGGATTCAGTTCTCCCTTCAAAGATTTTACTTCCGCTGATATCACGTTACCTCAGCCTTTCTTATTTTAGCCCCTGTCAAAATCAAATTTTCTCTGCTCATATATTTATGTCTTTCATTACTGGTTTTCTAGTTAAATAGGAGGCCTCTTCGGTTCGAAGCAGCCATGTGGTTTTGGTTGGGTTGACAGGTATGGCTAGGATGAATAGCTGATTTATTGTGCCCATCCTTTAAAAGACTGCAGGCAGACATCCCATTCTCACAGTCTTCAGGAGTCATTCAAGGCACTTGGATAGCCCAATCACAAATGTCACGTTTACTTCACAGTGCTTAACAATCTATACAGCATAAAATGTACTCTGGTTTTTTTTGACCACCCCAACAAAGAAAATGGTTGCGGGATGGATAGCAAGTTATTATACAACATAGCTGTGTATATGTAGATGTCTTTTGCGTTTGATTGTAGGTTTGTATATCCTCTCTCTGTGTGGCCGTTGAGTTTACATTAATAAGGATTACTTCTGGACATTTTATAGTTTGAAAGGGTTTTACCCTCGGGAGATAAAACAGGGGGAGAGGAAGCAAGATTAAGATTTTGCATCTCAAGTGTAAGAAGAGAGGATCAGAGCTGACTGGGCTCTGAGCCTGAAGCCCAGGACAGGAGGAGGATAAGGATGTGAACAGAGGAAGACGAAGGGAGAAAGATGAGCGGATGAAGAGAAGGAGCGGAGAATGTGAGAGCCTGCAGCTGTCCCGCCACTCTGCAAAGTTTGGCACAAAAATATAGGAGAAGGAGGGAGAAAAAACATGAAGAAGGAATATGGGTCAGGCAACACCTTATTGAGAGCTCTCAAAAGGAAAGTATCAACCTACGCTATATGGATTGAACTTGGCCCTGTATTCCATTGCAGTCCTTTTCTAAAATTAGGTTTTGGGTATTTTCAACTGTAAAGCAGCCTTTTCTATGTCAAAGATAAGAGTAGGTTGAGACGTGCCTGCTCTTAGGCAGTATTTTTCCACTGGACTTGATTTCTTCATAGATGGAAAGGCTGTGGCATAGTATCTGTAAAAATAGAAGAAACATTTGAGACAGACAGAGCATGAGAGACCAAAGTGAAGTGAGAATCAGACCCGCCAAATGGAGAACCAGTCAGAAAGAGAGTACCGAATGACTCGTGAAATGTGTCCAGAAATCAGAGGCCGCAAGCCAACGTCATGCAGCCTCTTCCCTTAGGAACAATCGCAGATGGTTAGAGAAGGTCACAGTGTCCAAGAGCCACTTTAATGGGGAGACATTTAGCAAGTTGCACTACTGAGGGACTTGCCCTTTAGGGAAGGACCTGTCACTTGTAAAGGGTAAAGGAGGTGGGTGACGCAATCATATATCAACAAGACCTACTCCCTCTCCAGCCATTGTCTTTTTTCTAGCTCCAATTTTATAGGTCAGATCTGTCTTATTTTCGACACCTCTAATGCCTATATACATTTCCAAAATCAATTTTTGCATCACAAAGGAGTCGGTCCAGATAACGGGGGCAAAGTTCTCCTCAGCTTTTACCTCCTACTGGTCTTTACACTCAAGATTAAGAATGAAGGAGATGATGGACAAGCGGGTAATGCCATAAGAGGGGAGTCTTAGTTTGACATGTGACAAAGTCTACATATTTTTTTTTCACTTAGCTGACACCACATTATGCAATTTTCTTTTTAAAGAATCCCACAAAAAAGCATCAGTGTCTATCGTTTAACTGTGTCAGCATAGAAATGGAAAGAAGGAACTCAAAACTGTTTCTGTTCTTCAAAACTTACGAAAATTGTCTCTTGAATTAAGTTTTTCTTTCTTTCGAATGTTAACTCTTTTTTCGACTTGAGTTTTTGTTTCCTTTCTTAAGAAACATTCTTGCAACACTAAAAATGTGTATTTGTTTTGACTTGCACAATGAGCCTGCCAGCTCTTGAGGGGCCTCTTAATTGACAAAGTGATGGCTGTCTGTTGTTGCAAACTGCTATTAGGAGGTGATGATAGAGGCTCTTTCAGAGATGGCTATCAATGTGCCCACTTCCTGGCTGGATTCTGCTGAGTTGTTCCTATACATCTTCATGTTAGTTTTATGAGTAGCAGGGACACAAGGGGTTGAATAAACATCCCCTTAGGGAATGAGTCCTATGGATTAGCGCTACCATGCACAGTTTCCCAGCGCTCCTATAGACAATGAAAGTTTGCATGACTCTCTCTGGCACACTGATTTGGTGATTGACAGAGCTTATTAGTGGAGGTGATCAGAAGTATTCAAAGAAAGCAAAGAGTTCAGCAACTTTGACAAAGCATGTTGTATCAATGAATGGTCAAGCCAATTGAACAAATTGATCAATAGCTAGATCCATAAAGAAAGTTTAATTGTTTTCTTTCTTTGCCTTTTTCTGCCACTGCAGGTGAAAACATGCCAAAACATGAACATAAAAGCTACAACAGAGATCTAACAGGCTTGCAGAAACTGGTCGGCAGTGTGAATTATTGTGTATAGCCGAAGGAAAAAACATCAAACTAAATATTAGCATGTCTCTCAAACCACAGCTATGGAGAAGATGATGTAGATCAAATATAAATCAAGATACACTATTTGGAATTTGTGGTTGTGGGGCAAACTTTTAGACATTTATACACGCTGTAAATCATAATTTATATTGCAACAGTATCTGTGGTTATTTCCCTGGGAGTAATGTTTAAGTTGTGGATAAACAACCAGGCCTTGAATATTGCATCCTTTGGCCAAAATCCTTCCGTAGTTGGTTTCACTGTTGACTTCATAATCGAAACACTTTTGAAATGCCTCAGTTGGTGTCTGATTGATGTGCATGCCTCAGGAATGCTCTGTAATAGTTTTTTCTCGCGGAGTAGCTTGACATTTGGGGGTCAAGACTCAAGTACAGACTTTTGTTTTGTTTTGCCATGAGGCGAGGAACAGTGTGGTTAATGTGCTAAGGCCTGCGTGAGGTTTAATCGTCAAACTGGGTCAGTTCAGCAGGGTTAAAACTACAGTGTAGAAGAAAGACAAACTGTTGTGAATTCTGCTGTATATTTTTCCTCTCCACCTTCAGGCTCTTGCCTAGAAAACATAGCAACTCATCATGCTCAAACGACAGCCTGTGTGCTATTAGATTACTTAGAAATTGTGTTGGAATTGCTCCATTATTGCCATAACCCTTGTTGAAAGCAAGTGGTATATTTGTAATTTATTGATGTATGATTTCAACACTGAGATTGTGACTGTCACTTGGAATTTGTAATAACTCTGGTATTTCCCTTGAATAACCAGAACAATGCTGGTCCTCATGGCTTAGGAATGCTCCGTACTGTAGAAGTACAGGCCTCTGCTGCAAGTATGCGCTTACACACACTCTCACACGCCTTTTGGAAAGGAAGCGGGTAGAGGTGTTACTGAGTGTGCTGAAGGATTTCTGTTAATCGTAAACTCGTCTGTGTAGCAGCTCAGAGGTGGCACAGCAGCCTCTGGTTTATCCTCCTCACTAAGAAAATGTATGTCCTACTTGTGTGCCTGAAATGTAATGGCACTACATATTTGTTGGTTCAGTCAGTGTGCGTACAGTCCCTCTTTCTGTGAGATCTTCCAAATGAGCCGGTTCTGCAGGCTTGCATTGCGCCATACGTCTTTTTGGACTTGCACCAGGCTCACCAGGTGGCGCCGGTCCCTCCACATGTGCAGTCCTACCTAGCAACCTCATACTCGCCCACCCAGACTTGCCAACCATGCCAGTTGGCGTACCTCCACTGAGCCACCTGGTCTCTCTAGCATAGCCGCATATCCGCTACTCTCGCCTCTGAGGTTGGCTTCAACTCCACTTTGGGAGCTTGTGTTTTTGGTGGGCATAGCTGACTTGTTTGGACAAAACTGCTGCTTTTTAACAACCATCTGCATTTCTATCCCTTCCCTCTCATTAACAGAATCTGGTGCTGCTGTAGCAAAGCAGAGTTTAGCTGTAGTTTCTGGGTTAATGATGGAAAGCAATGTAGTGCTTGGAAATCCCAGAAGCGTTTGATGCCTGTGTGTGTGTGGTAGGCTTGTGTCAGATGCTAGATCCCCTTTCTGCAGACATAGTGATCCTCATTAGCTCCATTACTGCTTTCATTTGAACTCAATTCAGTCATGCTTTAGCAATCAGGGCCTTGCGTTAGCAATGCGCTTGTACGTAAACACACACACACTCAGATTATTGAACACAAACAACCCTGTGGACATCTGTAGGGAAAACGCATGCACATTCACACGCAGAAGTGTCAATTCAGGGTAAGTAGGGCAGTATTTCAAGCTGATGCTGGTGAGTTCAAGTAGAGGATAGCATACCCCCTCCGGGAGAATATTGTGAGATCTAAGTCTCACATACAGATACTCCCTCAAACTGCATCGATTTGATATTCTCTTTTAGAGTCTGTGTCGGTTACGCTGGCACAGTCTTCACGGTTCACTTTTGCTTCTTCGTCGGAAATGCACAATTCTGAGAGAAAAAGTTTAACCATGGGAAATCCCGCAGAAGTGCAGTTAAAGGCAAACGGGATGTAGGTTTTGTTTTGTTTGTTGCAGATATTCTCATCTTTTCGCCGTCTCGCCCCCTCCTTCCATGTCAGATGGCACGCACAGACGGGGAGTAAAGAGGAAAGCCTAGGAGGAGCAGTAGGAACAGAGAGCTGCTTTGTGTCTCTGTCTGTAGAAGTGGAGGCGAGTTGAGTGTGTGTAGGTGCTCCTGGTTTGGGTATCTGTCTAGGTTTATGTCTGTGGTGCCATGTATGTTGCTGTGTCTGGGCCTGTGCCTGGCAGGGTATTTTTCATGTGAGGTGTGTTTGCAGGAAGTAAGCTGACAGTGGGACAGCATGTTTTAAAAGAAACTTAACAACCAGTTGGCATGATGCCTGTAGTTTCCCATTTGGCGAGACTGGCATATCATTTCTGTCAGTGCACGTCGGAGAAGCCATCAAAGAGGATCTGATAGCAAAACCAATCTGCTGCTTCGTTTGTGAAATACTTTGTGACTGCTAGTGAGCACACACCTTGTTCCTTCTTTGTGGTTTTTTTTATGAGCACACCCACATTATTCCACACCATGCAGTTGTTTAAACAGAGAAGGCTGCCAAAGCTGTGCTTGTTTAAAGGGTACATGTGTTGTCTCTTTGTCTCACATACGCTCTCCCTCTGCAGAAAGAAAACACAGTTCAGTTCCATCCCAGATTTTCCTATATGCAGCCTGGCAATGCAATAAGAGCTAACCCTGTCCGTCTGTAGGTCTGGTAGATGAGGATTTTATGATCTTAGAAAGATACCTGCTCTCTGACTTATGGGACTCACCATACTCCCAGGGAAGGACAAATAGTTTCAGAGCTTTCCCGACATTACCTGAGTTACTTTCCAAAGAAACATCCGGACCTGGGTTTCTGTCTTCTTGATTACTGTAACAGACAAATACATAAACAAGGCAAATAGACTAGGACTTGTTGTGCTTAAGATAACATTAAAGATAAAGCCAGTCACACTGTCTCGCTGGCATCTTGACTGTCTGCCATAAATTGGATACTGTTGGGATAAGTATAGGGTTCAGGCTAATTTTGAGGCTTTTAGCCTACTCAGCACTGCTCTTATGACCTACAGGCTGCAGACTCTCAAAGAGCT
Organism: Dissostichus eleginoides; assembly: GCA_031216635.1. NCBI lineage: Eukaryota > Metazoa > Chordata > Actinopteri > Perciformes > Nototheniidae > Dissostichus > Dissostichus eleginoides. Next base: position 17,852,430 of record CM062281.1, on the reverse strand, counting down.
CTTAAAAGAGGTTAAGTCACTCTCAAGTCCCTTAACTATTATTCACTCACTGACTCATGCTTAGAGGGTTTGTGTGTGGAATGATTGTACCCCCTCACCCAGAGCCCGGTTGAAGAAGGTTAAACTACAGGTCACTCTGATAAGGAAGCATGACATAGGAAAGGTACAATGGGATTATTCAAGATACGGTTTCCTGTGACTGTTATCCTGTAATATAATATCTGGGTGTGGGGATACATGATGCACATTTCCCAGAAACAACCTATTTCCTATACTCTCTATTTGGGAAACTCCAGGTTTAACTTTTTTTGTTGTGGCAGCAGCCGCACGTTCCATGTTGTGATTTTTTCAACCTGTTTTTTTGGATCTTACCTACTTCGCTGATGTCATGTCTTTTATCTTTGCATTCTGATCCTTCAATATGATAACTAGTTAAAATGCCACTTTGGCTGCCAAGGCTAAAGACTAGTATTTAAACTGTCCATCCGTACAGAATGAGGAAATTCACTACAACTCTAATCGTAAGCTGGCATGAGAAAAAGTATTGGCATGTATTCCAGTATTCCTCCCCCCTGAAAAAAAGAACTTGAGAACATGTCCCTCGAGTATTGATAACACAGTGAGGGGTTTACCAGTGGAAGTTTAGCGTTCTGTTTAATGTTTAGCAACAGTTTTAAAGAGGAACAGGATAAGAATAGATAAAGTCATATTAGTGCCTGTCTGTGAGCTGTTTTCTATTAAGTCTCCATCTGGTAAAACATTAAGTAAGACAGAAAGTAGAAACAGGAACTCTTAGTTTAGTGGGAATGCTGACTATGCAACTATCTGTTCTTCGACGCACGAAATTCTTTATTATTCCGACGGGTTATTTTGTACCTCTTCTTCTCCCACATTCCACATCGCAGAAACTCCGTTCAAACATCAAAACGTTCAGCTCGGTCGGAATCGATTGCTATTACTTTTCTCATTCATAACTTTAATAATTCCAGAGACACATCCCATAATTCATCACATTTTTAACATGGAAGTCAATGGAGAAACTCTTCAGACTTCAACAATCTTCATGCAACTTCAACTGCTACTGCTCCTTCATACTTTCACTCAGAAACCTCATTCCAAGTTTAAAATGTTACACATCTTTCTGACATTATTCATATTAAACAACTTTTAAATCAGATTCATACTTTTAGAGATATTAAACATTGTTCAGACCTTGGTAAAGAGGCCTTCTTCAGATTTTAACATTAGTGTGTATTGCGCAGCTCGTTAAGGCTAGAGTGCGTGATGTCACAGCTAGAGTGGAGGACAGCTTGAAATTCGCCTTCATATATTTTTTTAAACCTGCCATAATTCCCAAACCCTACACTCCTGAGACATCATTTTTCATGAGAAATGTAGGAAAACATCTCGTAGCTTGAAAATGAAAAGAAATTAAACAAAATGCCTCTTGAGGGCATGAAGTGACAAAAACTTTCAACATGTCTCCATTAAACCCCATTGTAAGTTCAGCCTCATATTTCCCCACCACAGCAGCCACACACCTTTAGTTAATCTGCCAAAAAGGCCACATTATTAACCCGAAGGTACACAAAAAGCACACTTCAGATGCTCAGGGTTCTTCAGATGCTTCACACTTTGAAATTTCACCGATATCTGTTACGGTTCTTCAACAAAACGTTCACATGTAAGAGGTTTATCTCTCATTCAGAACAATGCAAATGCTCTACTCTCACTGATTACTGCACATCACCATGGAAACCTTTGATCTCTGGACACGTCGTTAGCTCAAATATAAACACCTTCAACATGTCTATGTGCCATTAGTGAGTTTTCCTCAAAAGCTGTTGCCATGGCAACGCATCCCTCGCCGTAAAACACGATATTGCTATAACACCTATGAAAATGGTCAAAAAGTGCTCAAACTTCACATGTGTGCTAACAGTCCAGCCGTGAAGACATCTATTTGACAGTTTTAAGATTTCTTCAAATGCCGTTGCCTTGGAAACACAATGCTCACTATGAAACACGTTTTTCTCACAACTTCAGTTCAAATGCTCGAAATGGCCCAAAACTTCACAGGTTTGGTAACGATGCAGCCATCAACACATCTAAGCGTATTATGGGGTGTCATCAAATGCCGTTGCCATGGCGACAGATCATTCGCCATCAAGTTAGTTCAAAAGTTTGCAGTTCAAATATTCTGCTGCTTTTCCAAGCCTTTTTACTTTATTTTCTTCTCATCACACATTCAAGCCCCCAGTGTTCATGTATCATTTCAATCTAAATTCTTCACTTTCTTCTTACACATTACATTTCAGCATAGCAATTCAGCGTCAGCTTTTCAGCATAAAGCATTCCCACTAGCAATTTCTTCAGGAATTGCATTCTCTAGTTATATTTGCTCCTCTCATAGGGAAAGCTCACCACAAAGGTCATCACAAAAGCTTTCCTTTAGTAGAACTTGAACTTAGTCATCTTTCTGAATAACCATTCTCATGCAATAAATATACATACGCTAATATTTACAATCCTGACATATGGCATGCATTACTACTTTAATTTCCTTTTTAAAATGTATTTGCTCTTGAATTTCCTCCTACTGGTATCTCAGGATAAACCAATCTAATAATAAGGGCTTGTTTATCCTTTTTTACTCTCATTGCTCATGCCAGAAGGATTATAGCCACATGGAGGGTAAAGCAGCATACAGTATTTCTCATTGTGCAGTGAGTAAGAAAAGGACCACTAGAAATTCACAATGTAGAAATAATTATAACCTCAAGGTTAAAAATGTAATCCCTGCTCCACATTTTGAAAATCTGGTCACTACCCTTAAGCAAAGTGCTGACCCCATTTGTTTCCATGGTGCCTTACATTGCACAGCACTGGGTGAGTGTGATTAAAGGGTGTTGCTAATCTCCTCCATGAAAGTTCAAAAGCACACAAGAACACACGACCAAGACACAATGTACTTAATCAATCCCTCAGGGCCGCTCATTGGCCTTAAATAATCACATGAGGTTAAGTCCCAGTTGCACACTCGTTGTAATTGTTCAGTACAGTTGGTCCGTTTAAGCATTTTTTTTAGAGACACATCTTTAATTAGATATGACATGATGAGGACACCTTCTTTACACATACAGTATGCTAGCAACAGCAAAGTGTAACAGGCCTAGCAGACACTGTTGTCTGGAGGATCTCTGCAACATATTGTACGTGAAGAGCAGTTAAAAGTTGTGCTTTGTTCCACTGATTGTGTACAGTTTATTATTTTGACAAATGTTTCTCTTAAATCCATGGTCAAAGTCTGATTATCTGTTTTTCATTTAAGCCAGTTTGGCTATAGTGCTGCCATTGTATTCAGTCTTTTATGGTGTGTTGTATTTTCAAAGAATTGAGGAAACCTTGAAGGTGTTGCCTTGAATGGAGGGAGGCTCACGTCATTGCAAACATACTGTGGGATTCATAAAGTCAATTACGTAGATTCCTTTTTGGATATCGTCTTCTGCTTGGGCAGTAAATACTTCACCAAACTACACCACCGCCCAGTCGTATTCTATAACCATCATAACAAGTACTGCAGGTTTGGGTACTTGAGGCAAGACTTGACTTGTCGAGTCGTCTCTGGGTGTGTTATTGGTGTGCGCACACGTGCTGGTGTTTGTTTTCACTGTCATGCAGGTGTGTCTACATGAACCTAACCAAAGGACGTCTTTCCCACATGCAGGCATTATTAAACTCATAATAATCTTCTGTTGCTGCTGTCAACTCACCTTTCTTTTCATATGGAGAGATTGTTTTACCTTTCCAGTGTATATTCTGTGCTCACGGTTCATATTTCTTCAAGTGATTGATCTTTGACTCTGACATTTTACCATCTTTCTTCTCCCTGTCATGCTATTTTTTCCAGGAGAAACAGGATCCAAGCACCACCTCCCAGCAGCTTCGTACTGAGATTCAGGTAAGCAGAGACACTATGTGAACAAAGTATAAGCTTTACACTGTCAGTTTTACAAATTGTGGCACAAAGTAAATCTGACACCTGTTTTCTTCACTCTGTCCACAGGAATCATTAGGCTTCAGCAGTGAGGTGTCCACTCCAGAAACAGACAGAAAGTAAGTTATTTCCCCCCATTAAATCATGGTAACAAGTGACCGTAGCCAGTGTGGAACCATGAAACGCGCTTGGATTGTAATGTGTGTCTGTTGCATGTCAAAACAATGTGCAGCTTAACCTGCGTCTGGAGCGCATCAAACCGTACACGCCTGTACACACAATCATGAATCACACTTAGCCCTGCGGCATGTCCGCAGCTAAAGATGGAGAAAACCAATGAAATACACTCGTCTCCATATGTAGCTCATGTGATTGATAGATCTCTTATGTGACAGCTTGTACAAAAGGTCTCTGACCTTGCCAGTGGGGAGAAGAGGTCAGGTGGAAAACTCCAACTTTGTGGATGAGGAGTGAGCAATAGAGACAGGTTCAGCTAAGATTGATGTCAGTTATATGAATATGAGTATTTCCTTTGAAGTTTAATCCCAAAGTTCTAATAATAATATAACGTAATTATATGCAAAATATCACCTTTTTAATATTAGGAAGACAGTTTTTATTTGAGAATAAAGAAACCAACCCTCCACATTAACAGACATCCAACCTATGACCTGCAGTCGGTCCCCTGAGCTCCTTGGTCACATCCCTGCTGTGGTTAAAGGAAAACAATAACTGCTTCCTTTAGTTGACCTGCGCAGTCGAGCTGCCATTCTCTGTTCTCTGGCTGTCCATGCTTCCTTCCTGCCTTTGTGTTGAGCAGGGGAGAGGGGGGAGACAGAGAGGGGGAAGGAGCATGAACGAAAGAGCAGGATGGAACCATGCATGGGTGGGGTTCCTTTTCACTGGTTACTATAACACAGTGTGTGTGTTCATTTAAACCCACCACTCTGTTTATTTTGATGAATGTTATCCACCATGGCAAACCATGAGATCCATATTATACAATGTTATACACATTCAAAGCAATCAAAAATGGTTGTTACAACAGCGCTATAAATGCCCCGCTGTCAAACGGAATTAAATCCATTGCAGTAACATTTAGCTTCTTATTTTAATTATTTTTTAATCCCTGTTCAACAAGACTTAGTGTAAAAAATATATTCAAATGTTTCCCTGCATCAGGATGTGCAAGGAGTTTTAAAAACAGAACAGATTTCCTAATGGTGGGGACCAGAAAATCCACATTACATTTGAAGAAGAGATAAAGTGGAGACGCATAGATTAGTGCAGACATTTGGGGCATACGTCGAAATCCAATGCCATGTTTGCTAGGGTCAAAGGTTAAATAAATCTCAGTGTGCCTCGGGAATGATCTCCTTTATATCAATTTGATCTGGTGCTTGTTCTGGACCATCACCCCTGAGTGAACCCCAGTGGATTGTCATGTTCACTTGACGACCACGTGCGGCAGAGGAAGCGCATACCATAGACATGATCTCTTCTCCCATGGCTGTATATGCTGCACATACAAATGCTGTGGTTGATGGGAACCAGATGCCAAATTTCAGATGACATCTCTCTGTTCTAGAAAGTCTCAGAAAGAGCTCCTAACTTCTTCCTATCAGTCCATTTTCTCTCTTTCCTCCGTGCCTCAAATCTCTCAAAAACATTCAGACTTTGTCACACCTCAAGTTTTTAGCTACACTCTAATTAAACTGTTCAACATTCATCCATCTTCTCACCCCTATCACTCTTTCTACTATGTATGTCTCATCCATTGAAGCCCCAGACTCAATTTCTGGTGTGAAAGTTAAATATGAAACAATTTTTTTTAAATCGCCGTTTAAAGGATTTTAATGATTGAGGACAAAATGTTCCTCATCCGAACCTATTATTTTTGTATCCATCCTTCTCTCATTCATCCCAGCTCTGTTCTCCTTTACATTGCCTATGGTCCAATTTGTGCTGAATGGGATTTAGCCAGAGTGATGTATCATGTGCAGAGTGAAAGACAAGCCCCCTCAATTCCTCATGACACATTCCTCACAGCCTCAAAAGAAGCACGCTCACATGCACAGACACGGATATCCCCATCATCGCCTCTCTGCAGGACAATAGGACCCAGAGGAGATTACCCAGATGCCATCTTGGTCTGTGCCACCTCTCTGTCTGTGTCCCCTTGTCACTTTGTTGGCAGGAGGTGGGCACAACTCAGATAATGTCTGCTCTGCAAGTGGTGATGACAGAGTGCTCTAAGAAAGCTGGAATGGTTTGAGACAGGGACTTCCTGTTTTGAAAGGTGACTGATTAGTGAGTTATTGTTGCAGAGAGTGGGCAGAAGGCTTATAAGTGAAGTTAACAGCGGAGGTAAATGGATCTTGATCCAAACATACACAGAAACATAGTATACCTAACGTTATGTAAGATTGTGCATTAAGCGGCCGTTGTACTTGTGGAAACCCAGCTAATGCAACTAATAATCATGGAAATGTAAGCCGTGCCATGTGAATAATCTGTGTAAAAACGGTACAATGTCAGAAAAACCAAAGTACCTTGTTGGCATATTTACCACTTGTGCCTGAGTGTTGCAGCCCTCATGGAACTGCAATTTGCTTGAGAGTAGAGCACAGGAGGCTGTGAACACCAGCACAAGCTCAAAAACGTGCAGTTTTTATATTTGGTGTTTATATGCAATTTATTTATTTATTTCCCTCCATGTAATCCTCCACTTCCATCTGACCTTTGAACTCTACTATAACCCCTGGAGCGGTCATCCCTCCACTCTTCCTGTGGACAATGCCACTGTCACACTGGGTCGCTGCCTTTCATTGTCTCTACCAGATAACCGGAGATCACCTCTCTCCAGGTGGCCAGCCCTGCCGTCACACAATCACACCCACATGTGTGCAACTCTGTGATTTATGCTGAGTTTGCAGCTGTGTGTCCAAATCTGCCTTTGTGCTGGTTTATCATCTTTCCTGGACAGCAGCTCTGTCACACAGTATGCTAAACCTGTGAGTCATGCAGTATCATATGATGACTTCCAAAGCATCATCACCTATTCAGTCAAACCTTTTTTATATATTGATATTTTATCTTTGACATTAGGAGTTTTACCTGTCTCTGCCGTCCTTCTGAATGTTTTTAACACACCAAAAGCCATGACGCACAGCAACAGAGCCTCATAGCTAGACAGGTTATGTTTCAAACGTTAATAATGCTTCACATCCTGGCAAAGGAAGCACATTCAGATATATAATTTCCACAGAGCAAAGTGGCAATTCACTGATGGCCACTATGGCATTAGCTCATCATTGTTCCACTTAACACTTTTACAATGCAGTGCTGTATCATAAAATACACTTTCCCCCTATGCCATATAGGTTCAGACAAAGTTAAGATACTGTGCCTTACATTGTGCAGAAGGTGAAAGTTGGGTCCGCAGTGAAATGTCCCCTGCTCAATACAAAGAACCGAAATGGAAAGGCATGGCAAAGATTTAAGGTTAAACCAATTAAGTTGCCAACCACACAATGCCTGGACTGACACCTCCTTTGAAATATATTCAGGCTCTTTTAAAGTGTGTGAGCGCCAGTGTGTGTGCGTACATGCATGCGAGCGCTGCACGGGAGGTTAATTTATAGAGCATGGGGGGGGATGCAACGTTGCCACAGAAAAGCCTCTATTGAGTGAGTTCTATTAGCATTAGCTTTGGCCCTAGCCTATCTGAGAGGAGGATGAACAGAGGGGCCAACCATACAGGCCTCCATTCAATTAGCATCTCATTATGTTGCTATGGCAGCCCGGGCTTTAAAGCCATCGTGAAGATTTCCCATTGCACCCAGAAAGGGCTGCCATGCCTGAACAAACATGGGAACACATATGTACGCAAACACACACGCTGTCACTGGAGAGGGAAGTGACCTGTTCGTCTTGTTTTGATCCTGTCACACACTTTCACATTGCTTCACTGGCAGCCACCGTCTCCCTGCACGGCTCAGCAGCTGCATACCAATGTGCAATGGGCTCCACTCATAAAGGGTCTCTGGATGTTGAAAGTAAGAGACACTAAAAGAGTGAGAGAGCTGGCGAAGAGATTGACTTAAACGGTCTCTGAGGGTCTCAACTGGACCAATGTGTCGTTATTATCTTTCTATTTCCCCCATGATTCTTTCCCCTTTTATAATTGAAAGGATTGAGACGCTTAAAGTGTGCTGCCACCACAATTCACTATCACACACACCTGTAGATCTGGAGACATGATGTGAAGCTACACCCCCTCTGTACCCTCTTACTCAGCCCACTTAGCTCAATCTGAAAACAAAGTCTCTCCTACTGTGAAGGTTTCAGCAGCTACTTTAAACACGACCCGCTGAAGCTCATCCCCCTTTCACCCTCCTTTTTATATAAAGAATACAGAAATAGATTGCTGTTGATGTGGTGTCTGGTCTCCTCCAGAACAAGGGAGAGTCTGCCCCGGCCTCTCATGCTGCTGAACATCAGGCGAGGCTGCTCAAACATGACTTTTTGATTGGAAGCTGAGTGCAGTCTATGTGTCACAAAGCTTTTGAGTTGTTATTTTCTCACCATTAGTACTGTTATTTAGCAAGGCTTATAGATATATCAGAACAGCAGTTTTACAGTTATTTTCCACTTCTCCCACTCTTCTCTCTCTCTTCCTCGTGACTGTCTCTCCTTCGGAGGGAAGTGGAAACACAAACAGGCTGAGTCTGCCCTGTGGTTTCTCCTCTTGCTTTCTCTCTCTTCCTCTCTCTCCCTCTCTCTCTTGCTCCCTCTGTTTCTCTGTTCCCGTTCACATGCTTGCCCTTTCTTTTCCTTCATCTATTGGACCTCCCTCGTTTCTTTAATGCTTTTTAAACAGTTTGTAGTACCACCATCCTCATCTGACCGTCTCGTTTTTGCAACAGTGTCATTGTCTACATCTTCTATCCTCTACCTTCTCCCTCTCAAGCCTCAGGAGCCTGGCTGTACTGTCACATAAGAATCACCACTGACCCCATGTGGTGAACAGACATAACTGCAGCCCTGTTTGCTTAAAATTACCAGTCATAAACACAACAACACTGATTTGTAGCTATTTGGTTGCTGGATACTTTATGAGAAGATTTTGGAGTAGAAAGAAGCAAGATACTTGTTTCTAATGTAAATTCATCTTTATTTTCTCTTTCCCCCAGAATGCCCCTGCACAAATCCAGCTCTGAAGATGGATCTGGAGGTAATTGAGATGCAATTGTCTTTTGCTGTCTTTTTATGTTTTTTTCTAAATGAGTATGCTTTTGTATTAATTGATGCTTGAGGAAGTCATGTTTGCATTATACCTAATTGTAAAAAAAGAGAATGCTTTTCCCCATGTGACTGAACCTGCCCTGTCTTTAGGTAAATGGGACAATAAGAAGAAAAACAAATCTTTTTGGCAGAACTTCCGCAAGTCCCAGCACAAACCAGTCATGCGACAGACATCCAAAGGTTTGTGTAGCTTTATTTCTCTGATCTCCTTTACTTAATACATGTTGCCTCATATGTGACCTTTTGCTTTTTTCCCTGTACACTGTTCAGGAGAAGACATAGGCTATGTGGCCAGTGAGATCACCATGAGCGATGAAGAGCGAATCCAACTGATGATGATGGTGAAGGAGAAGATGATCACAGTGGAAGAAGCTCTAGCTCGGGTAGGAAGCTTCACTGACTTCCTGCCTCATGTCGCACCTACCCCCCCCTCAAAGGACCAATTCCTTTTTTAAAAGTGCCACAAGATCCCCTCACCTCCTCCTGGATTAGTTTCCAGCTCCCTTCTGCTCTATATTCCCATCATGCCTTTGGCTTACTAAAACGACTTACTCATACTAACATGTACCAGGCCCCACATTTTAACCCTGCCATGTCCTCTTTACACACACACAACACACACACACACACACACACACACACACACACACACACACACTCTCCAGAATGTTGGTTTCTAGAGGTTCAGGAGTGTGGGGATTTAAAGGTGTGAGCTCTTGTGTGTGTGGATGTGTTGTTCAGTTCATAATTGCGAGGTTGGTGTCATAGTAACTCAACAGCTCCATCTGTTCGGTGGGATGCTCTGGTGCCCTGTGGTATTTCTCTCTAGGTGGATATGGTGGATAATTACTTGGCTGTCTTTACATTTCTTTCTGAAGAATTCTTGCCTCTTCTACTTTTTTTACTTTCCGACTTCTTTCTTTTTCTTCCATCCTTCCATTTTTCCTTCCAATCCCCTTGAATTGCTCACGAGTAGCCTGGTCATGCAACAGCATTTTAGCACTGAATTGCTCTCCGCAGGGCAGATTGATCTTCCTACCCTTATTTTCCCATAGATCTTTGATTTTATTTTTGCCAATAGCCTCACCCAAGCTTATCGCTTTAGTGATTGTCAATTAATCAAACCAATCAATGTCCAGCCTTTGTGGATCATTTTCTTTAACTTGTGGGGTTGTGTGTATTATTGTCAGTATAATATTAAATAGTATGTGTGTCCAGGGATGTAGTTGGCTATAAATATTATACGATTCAATCTGCCTTTCAGTATTTGTATTATATTGGATTCATGTTTGCTTTAAAGCAATACATAAATCAAAAAGTAAAAGTAATTCCTCATATAAAAAAGGCTAATGACAGGAGTTTGTAGACATAAAACACAATAGACTTTTGTTCACTAGTTGTTTGCAAATACAGGCTACATGCCTTTAATTTACCACTACATCACTTATTCAGTCTTTGTAATTTGTATGTGTGTCTCTATATATGCACAGAAGTGACGCCTATCAATTGTCTGTTAGCATATGGAGGGATGTAGCATGTCTGGTGAGAGTGGGTTTCCCCGCCCTGTTCCTCTGCCTCTCTAAACTCTTCTTCTCCACGTAGCTAAAGGAGTATGAACTCAACAGACAGTCCAGCAGTACTGACACTGCTGAGTGGACTGAGGGATCTGCATCCAATCTAAACCAGTCCTCAAACTGCAACGTAAGTACACCCCATCCCATTACCCTGACACCCCCCAAAACCCTGACCTTTCCCCTTTGACTCTACCTCTCATAATACCGTCACCTCGACCACTCTCACCTTTGAGTTTGATTTTCAGCAATGGAGGTGAAGGAAAGTCGTTGTTTCGACATAAGTGTGGATGGATGTGTGTGTTTATTCCATATCAAAAAACTGGTAAATTAACTTGTTTTTCCTAGCGTGATGTCTAGACAATCTGCCTTTTGATATCCCTTTTTAGATGTGTTTAATTTTGGACATATTTATATGGAGTTGCTTAAAGCACCTTAACTCAACCTTTATTGCCTTCCTTTCCCTTTACCTCCCTTTATCTTCCCTTCTCTCTCTGCTCTTAATTCATTGGCCAACTACTATACATCCACCTTTGCACTTACATCCACCATGTCATGTGCATCTTTATACTATGGTTGTTACCTCTCAGAATCAGAATCGGATGGATTACCAACTAGTAGGTTCACAAATACTAGGAATTTGCTTTGGTATATGTGATGCATAGAAAGAGACAGAAAGAAGAATAAGTAGCAAAACATAATAAATCTCAGAATCTTGTCCCATCGCTTGTCTCGGTTTACTAAGCCTGCACTCACAAATTGGCAGTCACAATGAGATATATGCTGTTTGTTACAAATCCTTTCCATATTTTATGCATCAGCTTAGTCCTGTCATGGGCAATTGAAATATGTCCTCAAACATTTTTTAAATTGCCTGCTGTAGTGACATATACATTGTCTGTTGGAAATTTGGGTCAGGTTTGTTTCCATCAATCAGTTGTAATTGTATCTTGCTTATAGCTTAGTGGAAAATTCCCACAAATCTACCAGACACCCCTTGCTAAATATGCTCTTGTTAGAATCATTTTATCAGCTGTGATCTGTGGGGAGAAGGCCTCCAAACCTCCGGTCACCTAGTGAGACCTTTGAGGATAATGTGTTTGGTGGAGCTGAAGCTCAGACAATCGGGGTCTGTTGGACACAGTTTTGTATTCAGTTCTCTCTGTTCTTCCTTTTCTAAACGTAAGTCAGCTCTGAAACAGATTCACAGTGGCCATGACGGTTCTTTATTACCTCTGTGTGTGGCATCATATTGGAAAAACATCTTCTCACACATTGACCCAATTTTCTTTGTAAAATCAGTTTTTCGAAGTACAGGACCACGAAAATAATTACCTGCACATGTTTATTTTGCAATTTGGAATGTGCTACTAATTCCTAACTAAACAACACTGAGTTATTCTAAAAACAATCCCTCCTATTAAGCTTGTGCATTTCATGTTTTCGTTGCTGAAGTAAATGGAAGGTTGACCCCACAGCCTCTTCAAGAATCAGCTTTAGATCCAGCACAGTCGCCTTACTATAATCACAATTTCTTATATATTCAAGTGGTTGAAAAGGCTTTTCAGTTTTTCCTCGACTTTTACACATTCATAGCTGCCCCCTCTTCAACGTCAGTAATTGTATAGTGTGCATTCATAAACTCATTAAATCAGATCCGCTTACTGTAACTGAATTTGTAAAACTATGAATAAATACTAATGGTAAATAGTTTAACCGCCTAGGGTCCCTATTAAAATGGTCTTTTGTTTAATGATTGATGATTTTCTTCATGCCATACATAACCTCAGCTCAAGTTTCTTCTTACTGTTTGTTCTGCTTGTTTGAATTGTGCATGAATTTGCCGATCATCTTATCAGTCAGTCAACCCTCATGTTACCCCTCTGCTGCCAGCTGCTCACTTCCTTTGGAAAGATGATTGATCGATTGGGTTTTTTAAAGTCTGGAGAGGATGGAAGATTTACTGTAGGAGCATTGTTTAGAGGAACACACATCTCGTCTCTGGAGGCTGTGAACAAATGCAAGAGCTGGAGGCAGAGAGGAAACAAGGGAAAGAAAAATTGGGGAAGATAAAGACTTTGCACTGAAAAGGGGGGAGTTCTGATCCCCCTTGCCCCGAGTTCCAAAATTGGCCACCTCAGGAAATATTGCTACTCTGCTGGGGCCTCTAGTGGTGTCATGTACTGCCCACTCTCCCCTCTCCCCTCTCCCCTCTAATGAATGGATTTGGGTCATTCCCGATTTCAAATAGTTAACAGATTTGTGTGTCTGTGTGTGCCTCTATATAGTGACATGTAAATATATGGTTCAGATATATGGCTGACATGTTGGCATGGCTTTGGCTTCTTTGTGCCTTTTCTTTGATGCTGTCTTCTCCCGGTCTGTCTTCCTCCGGCTATCGGAGCCCACATTCCAGGGCTGGCCATTAGCGATGTCGGGGCCACAAGGCAGGGTCAGAGGGGCTCAAATGCTGGGATTGTTCTCCATGCACAACACGCCTTTTCTCTGCTAGCTGTGCGGCACGGCACTTCCAAACAGTCCCTCATTCCTCAGAGCTGAATTCAGGAACAGGCTGCGTCTGTATCAGCCAACATGTGCACACGAGCACAGATACAATTTTGAATTGCGCATGCGTGAGAATGTAATCAGCCTATTACGGGGATTATTTGCTGGGATACATTCTTGCTAACCTGTTGGATGTTAACAAAGAACAAGGTACCCTTGGGTGTGGAATGAGGTGGTAAGTTTTAAGGCACATTTATGCTCTTGAATGCTTGAAGTAGATAGTAACTTTAATTGTTGTTTTGTGTGGTACAGGATGACATATTTTGGTGTGCAACAGAGGTTGCTGGTCTGTACAGTATTTATTTTTAATTGGCATTTTGTATTCTCCAGCAAAGAAGAAGTATAGTTGTTCTAGTAGTTTATTTGCATCTCCAAAGCTATGGCAGCAATCCTGAATTTAATTTATGAAGTTAAATGGCTATTGTGGTGGTGAAACTGTTGCATGTGGCCTTTTAGCCCTGCTTGATTCATTGCTTCCTCTGTTTGGCTTTCTTTCTCTGTGTGTGTCTTTCCTCTGTTTTGAGGTCATTTGCAGTGACGGTATTTCTCAGGACTATGATAGGACCGATATATCATTGTCGTCTCTTACCATCTTATTGTCCCTTTCTCTGTCTTTTAAACAAGGAGAGTGTGGGTCAACTATGAAATTACTATTGCAGTTGTCCGGCACATAGCTATTCCCACATATGACTTCACATGAGTCACTTCTCAATAACAGTTATTAAGAGGAACTGAGTTACAGGAGTGGATTCCCATCCAATCTGTGATTTCACAACCTTTATATCTCCTCTTTTATCAGTCATCTCTGACTTGTTATTACATTACATTCACTCAATCTAATACAATAAAGCATTGTGTAGAGCAAATGGAAAGTTGAAGCAGTTGAAGCTTTAGCCAGAATTGTGTGGTTCAGCTGAGGTATTGTCATGGAGAACTGGGCTGAGGGAGAAGTGAGTTATGGGTTTTCAGAGACTATTTCTGCAGTTTTGTGGGAGGTTAAATAAATGGCTATACCCAAGTTCTGGTCTGTTGAACTGATATGATGGAAGACCTAAAGGTTGATAACGCATCTCTAAAAAAGGTGAAGTGGAGTCAAAGGGTTGTTTGATAGAATGGACTTCACAGTGATTCATATGTTGTTCCCTCTTCCAACTTGGCAACTAATTGTAAGGTTTTGGAGCGCTACTACGCCTGCAGAATTCAAAATATCCTGATGTTGCTAAGGTGGTTTGGTGCCATTAAGGATTTCTGGACAATGTCAAATCTGTTTGCTCCAACCAAGCCACACTTATTAACATCATCCCTACTGGATGTCAGCAGCCTCAGAGCCAGGCCTGTGGTCAACAACAGCGAGAAAGCGGTTTCTTCTCTGCTAGCTTTAGAGCTGTAACCGTGGATAGCATTTCATAAGACAGAGTGCTGAGCCCCGCAGGCCTGCTCTGTCTAGTTTTTTGTATGTGATGCATGAATGCGTGTGCCTTTGCAAGTGTTGAAGTCAACCTCAACTGTGGAACTGGCAGCGTGTGACAAAAGAGGTGGTGTTGTTGTGGAAACCAGTGGCAAATTGCAGTTCTCCCTTGAAAAAGAGATCGTTGATCTCAATGGGATTTTACTGGTTAAATAAAGGCTACAAACAAATAGAAACAAATTAAGTTGTTGGAGCTCCATGATAATGATGGTAGTTCCTGCCAGACAATCTTTAGGCCAATGCTTGGCTCATCAGCCTCATCATCAGATGGGGACCATAGAGAGAATAGGCACTCACACATGCGAACACAAACAGCTTGGGGAGTTTTTGTGTGTTTGTGACTTCATTCATTATGGTCCACTCCACTGTGCAGAAAGTTTGAATGCATTGCCCTTCAATTGAGAGGCAACACAACGCAGAGTTGGAACATTTATTCTGTTACTGCTTCATCCAAATGTACTAATTATTTAAGTTCAAGTTATTAATATACATTTATGAACTTAACATGATGTGTGCCACTATCCATCTAATCATCCATTTCTCACTCACTAACTTTAACTCCATCCTAAACAATACTTCCATCTGTTACATATAACATAAGTGTTCAATATCATAAAACGTTTTTTTTTGTTGTTTTTTTTACGTTTAATTCCTTTTGAAAAAAAAACACACATTTATTTTACACTTGCATTGATTTGATGGTACACTAAAGAAGATCCTCCCTTTTCTCAAGGTTTATTTAACTGAGTAGTTGTTTACCGTCTGTTCCTTTTTATCATATCATCCCTCCCTCTGGCTCTCTCTTCCACCAGTCTCGTGAACAGTCAGACGATGAGCAGTCTGAGGACTCTGTGAAGTTCAAACGGCTTCACAAGCTGGTTAACTCTACGCGCCGCGTCAGGAAAAAGCTCATCAAGGTGGAGGACGGCAAGAAACATGGCTCTGAAGGTTTGTTACTCCATGTCTTAAAATGTTGTCCTCGCATTATTTAACAGTTAAACATATGTTCATGCATTATTGGAAAAATATTATGATAAAAATATGTTTTTTGGCACTTTGTCTGTCCTCTCTAAAAGAAGTTTAAGTTCAGCCATGTTTCCAACTGGTGGTTATTATAAATTAGTTCTGTTAAAAAGGATCTATTTTTTGAATGCCTAAGTATTACATTCTCATCTGTCATGGCTTTTGCCTAGTACTCAGACTTTAAGAATGTGTTTTGAAATGTGGGCTGGCTAGCTAAGGTTTGGAAAACCACAGATGGGTCATGGGACTACTCAGAATCTTATGTCTAAATCCTTCTGAGTAACAAACTGTCTGGTTTCTGTCTTCTTCTTCTAGATTTTTTGAATCTCGGGTCACCTCCCACCTGTGAGAACAACACAGCTCTGTATACAGGGGTCCTGAAGAGGCCCCCTCGGCCTCAGGAGAGCTCCCTCACCCAGGATCAACTCTCTCTGGATGGAGACACAGACAGCCTGACCAACTCCCCCTCCTCCAGCAGCCTGGAAACCTGGTCCGGACACAAGCTCGTCAAGACCTTCAGTAAATCTTCCAGTACCCACGGTCTCATCCGACCCCCCAAGAGAACCCCAGTCGGCTCTACAGGCCTGGGAGACTCCAACTCGGGCGTAGGAGGCAGCGGCTCTTCCTTTTCAGAGCTGGATGGCTGTGGATTGGATGAAGAAGGAAAGCTGTCACACTCCACAACCGACAGCGAGATGCGGAAGGCTCTGAACTCCATCTCCCATGGGGTAAGTAACAATGAGGCGCTCTACGCCTACTATGGCCTCACAAAACCCCGCCCTAAACCCCACTCCCAGTCCCGCCTCCTGATCTCTCTGGATGACGGTCCACAAGGCAGTCCCAAACAACAACCTGCCAACCGGCATCACGGCAGCTGGACGCACCGGAAACCTGATCCCAACTACGCTTACTCCACCAAGCACCTTCTGTACCAACGCTCGCGCAATGCCAAGACCCCTATCTCCCCTCTGTCTGTCACCCCCTCCTCCCCTGCCCGCTGTGATGTAGCCAAATCAAAAGGTTTTGGCAGTGGGGGAGGGGGCTGGGTGTTCCCCTCTCGCCTGCGTGGTCGAACGGCAGTCAGTGAGCTGAACATCACCTATGTGGTGGAGCGGAGCCTGTACGGTCACCTCAACTGGGCCCAGCTGGTCCGCCCCGTTACCCTCAGCCGCGCCGAGCGCCGCTGTCTATTGGAGGAGGACCGAGAAGGGGACAGGAAGTGGGCGGCCAGTGTTGACCGCTGCACCAAGCGAGTGCTCTTGCGCATCCAGCAGAAGTCTGTGAGTTCAGACATGAGGTTTAAATCGACCGCCTCGTGTGAGCAGGACTCGGTGCTTCAAAGTTGCAGAATAGCTCAGAGGTTATATGGCAAGATACAGCAAACACACACAACACACATGCCACGCCAAATGACTTCCACCTATCCATTTAATATTGCCCATGTAAGAAATCCACATTAAAACATTGCCAATGCAACTCTGCCCATTTATAGAAAAAAGGCAAGGGGCTCGTATATCTATCCCAGACTTAACTGCCCTGAAAGGACTGTCATCTTCAATGACCTTTTAAGTAAATGCCTTTGGCTTTCACCAAAAGCCTTTTTTTATTTCAGCTGAATATAAAATGATTATGTAATGTGCAGTGGCACACTTATGAGGTTAAGTTACAGAAGTAAGTGCTTTTTTATAAATGTCAGATCCTTGAGGAACACTGGCATAGACGCACTGATCCCTGTGGGCAAAAGGGATATTATACAAACTCGAAGCTGCTCATCTTTAGAACTGCACAGTACATCGCTTTAGAGACATATTCAATGAAATGCCTTAGTCAACTGCTTATGGCTTATAAACTTCAAATTAATTGTGTTAGGCTGTGTATAACAACAGAGAAGTGGAAACGGAAAAACAGCTAATACTTATTCATATCGCAGTGAATGCAAAATGTAAGTTCTGTCTAACGTCAACCAGCATTAAAACAGTGTGGTTGTATAGCGAGGGACTCACTTGCTCCCTGTGTATATTAAATGCCTGTGTGTATAAGCAGAAGTACGGACACATTCTCTAGGTGGTGATACAGTGGAGCTATCCCGCAACTTTGAGGGTACCTAAATCCTATCGTGTTCTAGTGAAATCACCGGAGGTCGTTCTCATCCCAAAACTCTCCAAAAAAACCCACTTTTTTTTCTGTTGTTGCTTTTCGTGTCCTTCTTTGGCCCGTGCCTCTACAGTTGCTGATGTGATTTTAATTTTTTTTAATCTTTAGTTGATTTTCTTTCCTATGATTGTCTTTGAGAGACTTTTTTTCTGGGTGCATGTCCATTCCATTAAGCATCGCCATCACATTCAGAGTGCTTTTTTTTGGACTTGGCTTCAAACATGTTTGTTCACCAAACTGCTTTTCCTGGGAAGTTGTGCTGTGGACTGCAGCTGTGGACATCTAATACACAAAATATCTTTTGAACGTGCAATGCATTCACATGGAGGATCTTCGTCCAGGGTTTGTGGGAGTTTAGAAGTAATGGCTTTTTAAGCAAAGGAGAACTGCTATCAAGGGCCCCACTTGAACAAAGTGTTGTTTGGCAGATGCATTTGTGCATGTCTCTACGTGTCTACATGTCTGTGTGTGACCTACTGCAGAGCTTAGGCAGGATTCAAGAAGTCAAAGCCTCTCATGTCACAGTTCCCGTTGTGTCTACCCCTGTTGACCTCTACAGTTGAGCAAAAAAGTCCCCATATCACCCTGTCCTCTCAGCAGAAACAATTTACCCTCCCCAAAAATGTTTCTGATGAGAATTAACATATTGTCCGCTCCAAGCAACCTATATGTTGTGCATGCTTGCATACTAAGCCCTGTTCTGCATTTCTCATAATTAACCACTTGACATTTTGCATCAGGCTTAAATGTAATAAATATATATCTTGTAAAAGTACGGCTATATATTTTAGCTTGGTCCCATCAAGAAAGTTTTAATTTAATCCAGGGATTTAAGATTTAAACCATATGAGCGACTTGTTGGAGACAATTTAGTGCTCTCCACGGTCAATATAACAGCTCATTTGCCTCGAACCGTGCAGTAACCCGCAATTTTAAAGAGGAGGTCGTATAACAGTTTGTGTTACATCATGTCTGTTGGCTGTCCACAAGTCCCATATGACGTCATGCCCCTGCATACATATATACCATATCCCCATGTACATTCATCAAAGTGCTGCCCTGTGTTGTGTCAAGCATGAATCATTGTGAGTTGACCCTCAGTGGGTGTGGATGGGGATTTCCTGTAACCTGACGTTCTAAATGTGACTCATTTGATTGTGTTTTGGCTCCCCCACAGAGAACGTGCAGCTTCGGGGGCTTTGACCTGTCTAACCGTTCGCTCCATGTGCTCAATGCGGGCTCAGAGGCCACGGTAAGTGCCGGCAGCTCATAAAATTAGAAGAGGCTGTGAATAACCCAACCTGAACCCTCCTGTCACACTAAATAACCTTTCTCTCCTGTTTTCTCCTCTTTTTTTTGTGCCCCCTCTGCCCCCTGTCTTCTTCCATTTCCATCCACTCCTGATTCATCCGTATCTGTCACCTTCTTCCCCTCTGTCCTTCCTTTTCCGTTCTCCCTTCCCTTTTTCTGATCACAGCATAAAGATCAGGAGGCCATATACAGAGAAGTGGTCAAATCCCCCACCACCTCTCGGATCTCACTGGGCAAGAAGGTCAAGTCGGTCAAGGAGACGATGAGGAAACGCATGTCGAAGAAGTACAGCAGCTCCTTTTCTGAGCAGGTTAGATTTACACCCACACACCTTTTTTTTAATGCTTTATTTCCAAAAAGTTCAGTTTACATTAAGGATTCTGTTTCCCTTATTTTCCAGGCAAGTGAGGTACATCTGAAACTCAACTGTATTTAAATGTGATAGCTTAAACATATACAGTCCCAAAAATCCACACACCATACTTTTTATCCTTAAAACAGTAAGCCAAGGGCTGCTTTAAAAAAATAAAAGTGCCCCATGTTCTGCAAACATTTATGGGATGTTTTGCAGTGTAAGCCACATTTTCTGTCCACAGGCTGAGAGGGAGTGGGAGTATTTGTGTTAGTAACAGTATAAACATGGAGATTTTAAACACACACACACATTTGGATTTCTCTCTGCTGTGCTGTCCCTGGGTGGAGTGTGTGCTTCATGCTGAGCTCATGGAGTGATGCAAGTCTCCCCCAGGCTAGCTCTCTGGAAATGAAGTGTGAGAGAGTATAATGTCTCAACTGCACAGGCCTAATTTTGTTTGGGCATCCTGTGGCTTTACTAGTGGCCTGTCCAGCCCTCCAGTTTGATGTTGCCTTGCAGAGTGTGTCATTATTGCACAGTTGAACATCTGGCCATCATGGTGGTCTCAACACTGACCCACATATTCTTTCATTAGTCATGTGCCATTGGATGGAAAACAGCGAATAGAAATTAATTGCCTTGGGACAATTGTTCAACAAAGTTTGAGACCACACTGCCACCTGGTGGTTAACATAATACACACAACATTTGTATTGTCTGAGCCTTTTTTTTTATATACTTAAAATCTTTAAACTTAAGTTTTTTGATTGTGTTATTTCTAACATATGCAAGATAATGCAATGCAGGTCTAAAAAACACAAAATAATTGTATATGTCAGACTAAATGTTATCATAACTGATGTAACTTGATTTCATCTGAAAATGTCAGTGTATTCAACCGTGGGGGATCTATCTTTTGTGTCACCTAATAAACAGCTGATCATATATCATCATTGGATATTAGACTGATTAGACATTACTGTTTCCCCATTTGCGTGCTGCTTAATTTACATACTTTTTTCAAAGCTGATGATTGGTTAATGTTCACATTGGTAAACCCATTGGGGCTGAAAACTCACTTTTACATCTGTTTTTTTATGAAAAAATACTGACAACCCCTATCACTCCTCCATCCCCCCTTCCCTTTCCCCTTGTCTATCTTTCTGTCTGTCATTCAGTCCAGTCCCGATGGAGCCCCTGGCTCCCCTCAGTCCCCTCAGCCTGACACCGACTCTCTGGAGAAGCCGAAGCTTAAGGCCGGAGGATCGGTGGAAAGTCTGCGAAGTTCACTCAGCGGACAGAGTTCAATGAGTAAGACATAATCCAAGTAACTGCTTCTCAAAACTGATGTAGCATGCAGTACAGTGTATGTTTCTTGACATCATGATTAATAGAACAAGTTGTCAAGATTGTTTTTGCTTCCATGAAACATTCCTTCCATAGCAATTAGTCCTCCATTATTTCAAACCACTGTTATTTTACACTTTGGTTGCTGGTGGAGCACTAAAGCACAATCATGTAGTTCTAGGGTGTCATTACATCATTATATATGTCATGTACAAATATTTAATGCAAATACAGGGACATTTAGTGTACAGCTTAAGTCACCTGTTTTGAGTGATGTTTAACACTAGATGGTGCTCTTTACATTTACTGTTTGCTGGTGTGTTTTCGAATTCATACAGATTACTCAACCTTCTGTCAATACATGTATACTTATCATAATTTCTGTGGAGTGACGGCCATGAAGTTCACACCCAGTCCCACGGGCTGCGTCATGTGTTGTGATCTCATCGAGGCTTCAAGTGACCTCTCATCTTATCTAATTACAACTTCTGATAACTTAAACCGGTTGTTTCCCTCACGTCTTTGTTGAGAAAATACCTTCCATCATCTCATGCTCATGGTGAATTGAAGACTTGGCCGACTAGGTCATTTGAAGACAGAGAAAAAGCAGGCAAACATACGGTAATGATTAGTTAGGGAGTCCTGGCCAAATACTCGACTTCAGCTCTAGTTCAAGTTTTTATGACTTTAAGTTCAAGTTCTCCTCTCAATGCAGACACAAAGACACGAAAAAGACGTTGACAAAATAATATTAGAAAAGTACTACTACCCGTCCTACCTTCTACTTCAAATCCAAACCTTTACAAGCTACTAAGTATGTTTATACAGTGACCAGGCAATCTTTTTATATCTTCTATAAATCTGTGTGTCTCCAGGTGGTCAGACTGTGAGCACCACTGACTCGTCAGCCAGTAACAGAGAAAGCGTGAAGTCCGAGGATGGTGATGACGAAGAGCCGCCTTACAGAGGGCCGTTCTGTGGCCGCGCCCGGGTCCATACAGACTTCACCCCCAGCCCGTACGACTCAGACTCCCTCAAACTGAAGGTAAACACACTTTGGGACTTGAATATGATTATGCACCGACCAAAATGCTTGGTTGGAGAGCTGTGGATGTACACTTTACTACTTAAACGGTTCACTTTTTTAATGCTCAATATTTTTAACTACTAAGAGGTTCAGAAAGTTACGTTTTTTCCTGAATGATTGTCTTTGTGATTTTCCAGCGCGGTGATGTGATTGACGTCATCAGTAAGCCACCCATGGGAACGTGGATGGGTCTGCTGAACAACAAAGTGGGCACCTTCAAGTTCATCTACGTGGATGTGCTGGTTGAAGAAGAAGAGAAACCCAAGAGGCCTGTAAGGAGAAGGAGGAAGGGCCGACCCCCCAAGCCCTCATCAGTGGAGGACTTGCTGGAGCGCATCAACCTCAAGGTACAGCGTCGCCATGCGTTGAATACTGAATGGATTTACAGCATCAGGTCAAATCACAGAGTCTTTTCAGTGGCAGTTGAGTAGATTTACCTGCGCTGATTGTGTTCAGTGTACAAACTGCAGAAATGAATTGTCCAAACTGAGAAGTCTCACACATCTAAATAGGAGAAACCTAATCTTATGGAGTAAATGAAAATATTTTCAAAACACATTTGCAGAAAAACAGAGATAAATATAGCGTAGACAATTACAGGCTACACAGCTCAGGATGTTTGATCTTACCCTGATGCATAAACATTAACACCCACATTCTCACAACCACGCCCCAACAAAACAACACCATCTTTAATCAAAACCTACACATAGCTGTGAGCTTGATATCATCTCCTCCCACTCGGGCAGCCAGCAGGCCTCACTTCCGCAAATAGAGAAAAAAACGTTGTGTTTGTGTGTTTCATCTCCGGCCAGCCTAATGGGAGAGTCACAGATTAAAGATCCAGAGTGGATTATTAATGTTGCAGCACAGGCGCTCTAAGCTGTGAGCCAAAAGTGTCACAAGTGCTTCAGAGTGTCCTTAGGCAGCACCAGATTTCTACAACGGGTGAATTAAACTAAACACTAAAACAACAAGTTACGTTTCCTGGTTGAAACCAGTGTACCAGTACATTTGAACTATTACTTCTCTTGGTTTGTGCTGATGATGAAAAAGTAGAAATAAATTCCAGTCCCACAGTTTTCTTAACAAAGATCATTATCTTTCCAAGCACCATGTGTGTTCAGTTATACAACTTATGTCAACAAAAAGGAATTTTTTTACCCTTTTTAGTTAGTTAGACCAATTTATTTCACATCCAAGACAAATCATAAACATCACAGCCAATACATTTAAGATGGATTAAAGCAGAGGTATTAGAGCTTAAATCAAGTATTTATTTGTGCTAGTTTTTGTACAAGTTTTTGTTGTTTATGTAGAGGAACAATAGGTGACAGAAAATTTCACCTGTTTATAGAGAGGGGATTATTTTCAAATTAAATGTTAAGAAACTACCTCAAAGTGCCTCACATCTTTTTTAGTGTAGATATTTCCTCAGCTTTATGTTTTTGAACACACCAACAATGCCTCTCTGTAGCCATAAAGTGTTAATCTCCATACTCATGTAACTGTTGCGCGAGAAGGGCTCTGTGAAATGATCTTTGGATTTGAAATGTGTTTGTGTTTTTGACAGGCCAAGAAAGTGTGAGTGAAAGGACACCGCTGCCTGTGTTTGTTAGTCGGTGGTCCTTTGTTTAGTCCTGCATTATCAAGCAGAAATAGAGCACACACAGTTTTTTTGTGAGGTCTCCACCATTGTAATTGATGGTCTCACTGGTGACACACAGTCTATGTATTCATCCAACAGAGTGCGTGGGTCACACAAACATAAAGCCAAGCAATATTGGAAGTAGAAGCAGTTACGACTGTGTTGAACGATGGTGTGAGCTGACTGTGCACACAGGGCGTATCTAGATCTCTTTTTTGTTGGTCTGCACCCTCTCAGATAACAGGGTGGTTTTGAGTGACTAGCTTTGGTGTTTGTTTTTGTTGGTGTGTAAAACTTTGCCTTCCGTGGTTGAGGACTGATTTGATGTAACAGTCTCCAACTTCGGTTCTTCTTGTTGCCACATTAAGTCGGCTGGTTTTCCTTTCAAGTCCTGTTTGCCATCTTGGTCACAGTTAGAACAGCTTGGGATTGTGGCTGCTCACTCCATGCTCTTACTCCATTGGTACATCTTGCTACAAATCAGTTTTATGTGCCTGCCAACATGACAAAGTGTATGCCATATTAATGTGTGTTGACAGTTGAGGCAGCCATAAGCAAATTAGTCACGGCTCAAAGTGATTACATGCCATCTGAAAATCTAAACAGCAGTTTAGATTTGACTCAGCAGTCATTTCAAAATATACTGGTTGGAAAGTAAGTTATGAGCAGATGACAAGTGTGAACCCTTTTCTTTCTCTCTTACCTCACCTCAATGTCTGTATTTAATGTTTCTAGCCCAAAGTTTTTTCACTGGTTTAATGACTGATATCCAAAGGTTATTTTTATTTAGTCTAGTGTATGTTTTATTATGACATAATCATTCTTAGCCCCTCAAAAGATAGTTTAAACTCACGCGTGACCTTTATTTCACACAGGAGCACATGCCCACTTTCCTATTCAACGGCTACGAGGACCTGGACACGTTCAAGTTGCTGGAAGAGGAGGACCTGGATGAGCTGAACATCAAAGATCCTCAACACAGAGCCGTGCTGCTCACCGCCGTAGAGCTGCTACAGGAGTATGACAGTAAGTCGAAATAACGTGTGAGAACACACTCCACACTATTTTGATTAAGGTTGACGACCAGGAGTTAAGATCTTGGGTTTTACTGGTTAGTCTCACTAAAATCTGCCCAAATCTTCCTATTTGCAGGAACTCTCACTTTAAAGCAAGAATCTGTGTTAGCATCTGTAGAATTGTATAGGTTTATGTCGTTCCTAAGTAAAGACAGTACATCCCTGTCATAGCCATTGCAATATGCAATAAGTGGATCAGCTGCAGGTTTTTAATTTTTCAATAACCTTTGAGGAATCATTTGAAACAACATTTTTCCCCGTACAGTTCAGCTGTGTGGCAAAACAGATATCAAACAAATGCTTATTTATTGAGACAGATATCTGGGAAAATAGTAATATATATTCTTAAGTTCTGATCATTTGTAAAGGGATAACCCATACATTGACCATGAGCTGTCAATCTCTACTGTGGCTTTCTAATAAAGGCAGACAACATAACAAATGTTGTGTTTGAATAATGTTCAACCATAATATTGATTATATTGCTGTTTTGTGTGTGTATTTTCAGGCAGCAGTGATCCAGAGCGCAGCGGCCTGTCGGGCTCCCAGGAGAAGCTGCTGTCTGAGGGCCGGGGGCTGGTGGGAGACTCCCCGCGAGACTCTGGGTGCTACGAGAGCAATGAGAACCTGGAGAATGGTAATGATAGCTTTGTAGTGTAGACCACCTAGACTTGGACCTAGTTTGGGTCTAGCCTAGCTGTACTGTAGTGCCACAGCGACTCCTTCTCCTTTTCCCTCTGTGGGCGCCCGCTCCATCTCTTTCCATGCTTCTACAACTCCTCACCCATCTCCCTCCTCTGGACCAGCGCCTGCCATCCAGAAAGCTCCTTTGTCTGCCATAGCTTCCCCCAAACCTCTCCTTTTCTCCTCTAGTCGGTGCTGTAGAAAAATAACTGCTTATCGCCTCATTCTCGAAAGACTTTAACTATCCTTTCACTCCACTTTCTTCACCCCTCTTTCCATCTTATAGGCATTCTATGTCATCAGTGCCAAAGTCTAATTGTAACTGAGAGGAAGCCCGGTCCAAGACCACTAAGCGTAGTCCACCCCACAATGCTGGGAGCACAGAGGGAGAGACCCCCCCCAGTACACAGAACAAACTCACTGCCCAGTACTGGACTCAGATTCTCAGCTCCTCCGCCTGTGGATGCACGGCTTGTTAAAGGATACCGGCAGGATGAATATGGGATAATAGAGTATTTCTGTTAAGTGTTTTTAATATAGAAAACGAGCTTGCAGAGTAGCATGTTCATAAATGCTTGTTTTATTTGCAGTGGTGATTCTATAGGCTCATTAGGATTTAAAAAAATGTACCAGACAGGTAACAGAGCACACCTGCCATTTAAATCTGGATGCCTGAATACTGAATACTATTTCAATCTGTCACTTTTTCTTGTGTTTATAGTGACCATGTTGCACAAACAATCGACAGTATGTGCCTAAAAAAAGATGAACATATTTTTAAATACTAGTATATTGATTGTGCAAGAGTTCTGAATATAGAAGTTTATTGAGGTCTTATTTGTGAGATTTATTTTGTCTTTATTTTTGAAACTGTTTTATCCTCTTACATAAGACTGTATGCTATCTTTCTTCCTAACATGCTTTCTAACAGCTCCATAACTCATAAATCACTGCTTTGTCAAATTCTGTCTTCTTTCTATATCCGTTGGTTTCCAGAGTTACTACTTGGTTTCCTTTTTATGTGTCTGTCTGATTCAAGTTTCAAAAGTAAAGCGTGCGATCTGCCAACGTAGAGATTTAAGTTGTGGAATAAAAGCCACTTCTTTAAAAAAGGACTTTGGTGCTGCTTGCTTTATTTTTTACGATTCACCTTTTTTCTGTCTGTTTTTCCTTCCATGCCACTAAACACTATTTTCGCAAACCAGCTGCATAACATTTAGTGAACATCTGCACCTCTTTCTGCAGTCTCAGGGCTCCTACCTGTTTCTTCTTAAAATCACAGCTATGTAAATGCATATTCCTGATTGGCAAAAACATTTGATTGAAATGTAAAACATAGAAAGTATTTAAAATACATTATGCAGACAATGTCTTTCAAACTTCCTCCGTTTGGGGAAAAGTTATTGAGCCCTGAATTGATGCTCTTTTAATCAACACAGCTTCTTTTAACATACATGTTTAGTGTTACTGTAACTTTATATTGTAATTCTTATTTACATCATCAAATAACTTTTGTATTTGATCAACTTTAACTCATCACTTTCGTATGCGTACACAATGTGGTGCCCAGTAAAGTAAAAGGCAGGTCATGATTATGTTCAGTCAGTGATCCACATACTAATTCACAAATGTTAAGGACACATCTTTAGATTGTAATTTATTTTGTAACACTGATAACTCATGCATCTTAAATGAGTCTATAATTACTCATATTTATATGTAAATATTAATACATGTTTATGAATGTTATATTATGTTAATTGTCTGCAGACTGTTATTATATTTTACTTTATAAAAAAATCATAGTGATGACAATTATATCTTATATAACGCATGATGTTGCTGTAAAATACATAAATGTACCTTAAAAACAGGAGCCTAATTCTCCTGATCTAATGTCTGAAGTGAACATGGTGATTAAAGTAAATATAGCATTTATTGGAACATTTAAGTAATTTAATGTTTTATCACCACTCAATCCAAATTGGCCACAGCAAACGTGGGAAACTGGGAAACCATGAGTCATTTTACTACATTCCATCTTTTGAACTCCTTTCTGTCATTCCAACATTAAAACATCTTTGGCAAGCCACACTATGTGGCACCCATCCATTTCATCCCTCCATTTTGCTGTGTAAGCCAGAGAAGAGATGGTAAGTTGCTTCGACCTTTTGTTCCAGAGTTTTCTGAAACTTCCCGTCGAGATATCTGTATTTGTGATTGCTGCCATGACAACAACAAATCAGCGAGTTTGGTCTCGAGTCAAAAATATTTATCTTTCCCAGGGGGCCTCCTCCCCTTCTTCATAAACATGTCTCTGATTTTGACTGGGGTTTACAGATAAGCATTTAACAAAAAGGATGTAGCGCTTAAGAGTAGATTTTTATATAAAACTACTAAGCTTTGTTTGAAAAAAGAAAAGTGAGCTTGTTTTTCTAATGCTATAAATACATGATCCAACATAAATAAAGGAAAAAAGTGTGGACTAAGGCAGCCATGTGGAAAAATACAGTAATGCTGAGTCATATTCACATGGATCTTATTTTATAATAATGAGGTCATGGCCGTAGCAAGCTGAGGAGTAACTGTTTAATTGTTAGCATTTCACAAAAGAGGGGTACAAACTTGTAATCATCAAAGACTTGGTTGCACTTGGGTGAAAGTGTCTGGATGTCATTACTAAGAGAAGATCAATGTTTTTATTTTGCAGGTAAGAGCAGGAAGGCATCCCGTTCCAGTCGTTCCTCAGCCGGCCTCCATTCTCCCGACTACCCCACCCTGCCCATGACCCTCTCAACAGAAGCTCTGCAGCAGAACAACAAGAACCAGCGCAAGTTCCCAAAAAGCTTTTTCATCAAACCCTCCCTGAAGGGCTTCAGCCTGCTGGGGCTGCGCAAAGCCCAAAGACGGTCCCCCATCCCGGCCAGCCGCAGCTGTGAGGACCTGGACGGACCCCTGCAGACCACCGCCCCCTGGAAGCGCTCCCACTCTCTGGGGGATATGCACTGGGAGCAGAGCTTTGAGCAGAAGGATCTGAGTGTGGAGCTTAACAGTGCCAAGAAAGAACCTAAATCAGGCAGCAGTAGCCCCACCAAGGCCTGCAGAGATGAGGGTTCCCCAGCTCAGAGCAGGACTCCAACAGTGAGCCCAAAAGGAAGACCCCCCCTGCCCTCCCAGCTGCCTCTTCGTCCCCTTCCCCATACCCGCAGTCCTCCAGAGCTCCTCTCAAGTCCCACTCCAAGTCCGCCTGAGTCAAGTGGGGAGAGGGTGATCCGGACTCACGCCAAGAAGCCTCCAGTCCCTCCCCCCGTTCCCGCTAAGAAGTCGAGGGAAAGACTGGTCAACGGCCTGCGTCACCCCCCTCTCTCCCTGCCCTCTTCACCATCACCCACTCCCTCCCCGACCCACTCCCTCAACCGCTCTCACCCCAGCAGCCCTGTAATCCGCAGCAGCAGCGGCAGCCCGAGCTTCGGGGCCCCTGCTCTGCCTGCCAAGAGCCCCAGCACCCCCGCCAGCCCCTGTGCCACCTCCTCCTCCTCCTCCATGGGCGAGGACTCAGGCACTCCCCCAGCTGTGCAGCCCCCGTGGTTCTCAGATCTGGGGGGCAAGGTGGCTGTTGCGAGGAAGGTCTCCCATGCCAAGATGGGCCCTGACCTGCTGACCCTCCTGGAACAACGGCTGGAGGCCGAGGGCATCGATCTCACTGAGGAGCCCTACTCTGACAAGGTTAGTAAAGTTCCATTAATCCACACCTGAGACATGAAGAATCACCTCACAATTTATCTTATTACCAATATATTTGCAATGATTTTGGTTTTAAAGCAGATCAATAACTAAACAGAAAACAAATCTATTCAGTTGATACAACCTTATGGACTTCAGACCATGTGGCCAGATGTTGGCAATAAGACCTCCTACTCAAAGTAAAAAGACTACCAAACTTGATTCCTTCAGTATTTAAACATTAGGAAATCTTTATACACTCTCACATAAGTTTTTATGCTGATAATTAAAATAAACATATACGCACTAAAGTATATAGAGGGGGTAAGGTGTTCTATTAAAAAACCATCTGAGCCAACACATGACTTAATCATATGAAGTCATATTTCCATGGTTAATTTGAAAATGGGCTCCTCAGGGCAATACTTTCTGGCGTCAGGCTCTTTGAGTTTAGCAACGTAACATGCCTTACTCAGTCATAATTTTACTGCAGCTTAGATCTAAATTACTCTGTCCCAACAACACCAGCAGCTTGCTTTGGGACTCATTTAGTTTAAAAATAGAGACCAATAGAGTCTAAAGTTTGTGCGTTTCTTTTTGTGTGCAGATGCTTATTTCTATGCAAGTGCATTTGTTAGTGTATGTTTCACAAAAGTAAGTACGCTGCCTGGAGCTCAGGGAAACACTAAGGACTGAGGTTGCGGTCCAATAGTCCATTTAGCTTAGGAACCTTCCTAACCGAGTGAAATGACCCGGAAGTACGTCAGTGGCAGCCATGATAAGTGCCGTTCCAATTCTCTAGTCTAGATGATAGGAAAGGAGGTTTCAAACTTCCTTTATAACCAGGGGTGCACATAACTGGTACGCAGGTACGCATGCGCGGCAAAAATCTCAAATGCGTAACGTCACTTGTGTCACTACGCGCCTTTGCGTACCTGATAGGTCATCCAAACAAAACACATATTTCGTCTACACGTGTTTTTTGTCAACACTCAGTGGAGTAAACTATTAGACATGTCCAAAAAACCAAAGACATTAAGCAGCCACTTTGGCGTTTTGCTCCCTGCAAAAAATCTTCGGACTTTCTTGGACTGATTGAACTGGGTGCTGGCCGAGCCGCGCAGGCCAGAACCGACGGACCTGTGAAGCTTTACAGGAGGCGGGCTTAGATCACTGGACGACAGAGTTGGTCGCCGTGTGCACAGACAGGGCTGCTGTTAACGTCGGTGTGTACAACAGAATTGTACCAAAACTACGTTACTGGCTGCGGTGCGAGACTCCCCTGTGCACATTCTGTGCATGCGCACACACTGGAGAACTGCGCAAAATCAGCTGATCACAACGTTCACGTTCTGTGCTGTGCTGCTGCAGTTTTATTTACAACAAGGTGGAGCAGAACACACAGCTGCAAACTTACTCAGGCTGTTAATGGAAGAGTTTGAAATCAGACAGAGGTGGAAGAAGTACTCAGATCTTGTGTAGGAATACTCTGTTACAGTAAAAGTCCTGCATTCAAAATGTTACTCAAGTAAAATTTGAAAAGTATTATCATCAAAATATAGTTAAAGTACCAAAAGTAAAAGTAGTCATTTTGCAGATTGGTCCATTTCAGAATAATATATATATGTTTTATAATTATTGATCATTAAAGTGTTATAAAATTAGTTTTAATTACTTTGTATACTGCAGGGTAGCTTGTGAATTTACTCCAGGTGGAACTAAAGTCTGATTTAAGACTTGATTATATTTCACATCATTAATCAGAATCTGTAAAGTAACTAAAGGTATTAAATAAATGTAGTGGAGTAAAAGTACACCATGTACCTCTGAACTGTAGTGGAGTAGAAGTACAAAGTAGCATAAAATAGAAATACTCAAGTAACGTACAAGTATCTCAAAATTGTACCTAAGTACAGTACTTGAATAAGTGTACTTTGTTCCTTCCCACCTCTGAAATCAGATATGACTTCAAGTCACGTGATCATTTCTTAGTATTTGATCCTTCAACGCGGCCTCAGGAAATGCAAGGACTTCACAGTTTTGGCAACAAGTTTGGAGAAAGCAAATTGGAGGTTTAAACAGGGACAGGGAGGTGCATCTTCATCATCTTCATCATCTACCATGCAAGAAGTGTAAATAGAGGACAGTGAGGAAGACACTGAGGAGGACAGTGAGGAAGACTGCACTTATTAACACCACGCTACGTGTGGGGTGAGTACCAAACACTGTCTCCTGGTACTCATCTGAGTAACTCACTAAAAAAGTTATGTGCACCCCTGTTTATAACCTCCTTTAGCTTAGGAACCACTGGACCTCCCTTTACGAAAGGAGAGGAGAAAATGCTGCCCCACAATGCCTTGCGGCCGCAGCATTTGCCGTCACACAACAGTCGGCCGTTCACGGAAACAACCGATTATGACCGAGAAATGATATCATGAAAGTTACGGTACTTATTAAGCTTTTTAAAACGTATGTGGTAACTTGCCAAAGTGCTTTGTTTTGAACGATCATCAGTATTATAATCAAAAAGAGAAATATGAACGTTAGTTTTTACTGAAATGATCAAATAAAGTCAACATTTCACAGTCTTTACTGAGCTGTGTGGGGTTTGTTCAACTTTTAAAAGATGTTTGAATGGTGATATACAGTGATAGATGTTAAGGACTAACGTTTGTAATAAATACAGTATTTATTTTAAGATCTTTTCATACAATCATACGTATTGGGATCATTTGTATTAATGTGGACCGGAGGGAGAGGGTGACGAGCATAAGTTGCACTTTCCTTTTTTATTTCAATTCCAACTTTGGTCATGAAGAATATGTTTCTCTGTTGTCCACGTTCATAAAGCATAAAACAACAGCATCAGAGCACGGTGCAGAGTCTCTAGATGAGTTTACAGTAGTCCGTTGTTCTTATTATTCATCCATGTTGTAGTCCGCTGTATAGAAAACTGTAGTTTCCATAGTTTCCCCACAGCAGCAGACGCACATTTATGACGTCCGCTGGCGCATCATAAACACGTCAGATAGTGAAAGTGCATTCGGATTCTCTAAGTACCGCAGTCTCTTCTCCTAAGTCCTTTTGAATTCTCCTATCCACTATCCCTTAACCCCTATCCCTTAACCCCGTGACGTTTCACACAGAGGTGAAGGGATACGATAGGGTTAGACGTTAGGAGCTGATTTTTGGACTATTGGACCGCAACCTGAGTCTTACTATGATGCGGTTCAGACTATTACGTTTATAGGCTGAATCTTACTGAAGGCAGACAGGGTTATAAAACCCTCTGCCACTCGCCAGACCCCGGGCTGGGCCCCTTTAACATGGTGGAGCCCCGACACTGGCAGGAAAACAACAATCACGCAGAGGCATCAAGAGATGAGGTGAGAAATATGTGTGGGACCACAGCACAGCCCTGATGGATTCCTGTTAGTCAGAAGTGGTTTAGCAGGGACATGAGGCACACTGTAGAAACATGGAGGGCGGGAGTTCGCACAATACAGTAAATACACTCATAGTTTCAAAGGTCACACAGGTTAAAAATGCAGACAACATTTTAAAATAGTTTGCTGATTAAGCAGTGCATTTTTTGTAATAATTGAGAATGATAATAATAATCTGGCTACTGATTTTTTTAATTAATCGTGTCCATAGCATTGAGTATTTAAAACAGTAAAGTATTAAATGCTTTGAATGTTTTATATTACTCCTTATAAGATATTTGTTGTCTTTTCAAAACTCAAAACAGTACCATTGTAGTAAAGCGATCAAATCTCAGAAATCATATTGGGAGGGAATAGAATATTTCAAATGATATCCAGCCCTTGCCCTACGCATGTTTAAAGAGGATTGTGGGGGAAAATTTCTGTGTAGCAATTAGTGTTGTCACGATACCAACATTTTGGTTTCGATACCGATACCAAGTCAAGAATTGCGATTCCGATTCTTTTTCGATACTTTTCTTAAAAAAAGGGAAACAGTCTTAAATGTAATTATTGTGCTTTATTTCACACCAGAACCAGAACACAAACTTTTACACAAACATGCTAAAATACTTATACCAAATACCAAATTTCGCTTCTGGCGTCTTTTTTGTCAACAAGCCGAGGCGCAGCGGCAGTTGCACTCCCACTTGCAGCCATGCTTCTCGTTTTCTCACATGCTCTGGCAGCTAGCGCGTGCACGAGAGAGGGGAGGCTATGTAGCCAGATTTGGCTCCATAGGAGAGTTCATGGCTCAGTGGGGGGGAGCAGACCCATGTGAGACAGTATCAACAGCTGTAATGTTCAGTTTGAGGAGTGTCATTCTCTCTGGGAGCAGGAAATGGTGTCCATTCTCGGACCAGACCATTAATGTCATGTAGAGCAGCCTTTAGCATCTCTGTGACTGCACTCAGCCAGACTTTAGCAGGGCAGAACTGGGTGACTTTTAGTGAAGCCGTCCAAGGCCATAGACAAAATGGAACCACGTACTAACAAAAGGGACACAAGGTCATCAATGTCTCTCTTTACCTTTGGCCTAATTGTAAAACAAATTAGTGGAAAAAATGTGGAACACTAATCCATCATCATGTGAAATGTAGAGTTAATTTAAATAATTACTTATGGGTTGAAGTCAAATTAACATTAACATTAGAACTAAAGTCAGTCAAAATTGGACGTGCACGGATCAGAATCTAATCAATACACCATTTTCCCAGCTCTGTAATGAAAAGGATAACAAGATTAGGTACATTACAGGAGTGTTAAAACACCCAAACATGCACCCTTATCTTATTCTAGTAGAGATTAGAGGACAGGTCTAATGTTGTGAACAAAATGATCAAGTCAAAGTTATTTATTTATTTTATCTTATGTACCACATTTAATTTAATAATTAATCTTGAATTACTAATAATTCTAAAGAAGGCAACAATTTACAATGTGGATAAGGTGAATACTTATCCAAAGTGTGTGTGTGTGTGTGGGTGGGTGTGGGTGTGTGTGTGCGTATGTGGGTGTGAACAGCTTGTCTGCCCAAGGTTAAAACATTTGGGACAGCACTGATAATGTTATGAGAAACAATTTGTTGCTTAGACTGAACTCGAAGGAAGCTAGACTGGAACATTTTAAATAAATCAAAACACTTGTACATTAATTAAATACATTTGACATTTAGCTTGAGCTGGGTTCAATACTTTCTTTACGGTATTTAAATTGGGCTCGAGTAGAACCCCTACTTGGATTTGAACATTAGACTTTTTAAAGAATTGCTCAATTCATTTAACACATTTATAATGCACACAATAAAGACTTCAACAAATATATTGATCCTGGCTTAACCAGCGACCTTTAGTCTTTTGTTCATAAGCTTGGTTTCAGAAAACTTGTCAGTAGTTTAAAATCTATTTGAATTTTAGTAATGTCTATGGAGACCAAATTGGTTGATATCAGAAATAATTTGAAGCAGTTTAATAAAGAAAGTTTAAACTATTTTTAAAACTGTAATTGAACTTCAACTTATATTAATTATCTGAATCCAGTGGCCAGTTGGAATATAGATAATCAACAAAGTTTCCATTTTGCCGCAACAGCGCAAAAGGTTTCTACAATAATTCGTATTATGTCTGAGTCTAGTTCTGTCTTATCAGCTTTGTTTCGGAATGTGTTCAAGACATTACGTTTTTTTCATTATTACCATACAATACTTAGATTTAAGAATAAAGGAAACAAATAATACAACATTGACCTAAAAGAGCAGACAGATTGTGCAACCCTGACCTCCTCAGGCAGGTTGTTTACGACCAGCAGTGATGCCTCTGAGGGTCTCAGGGTGCAGGACGGGGCACAGGGTTTATACAAGGTCACAAACATATCTTAACATACCAGCAATACAATTTAAGAATATATTCTTAAAGCAATATAATCTTCTTTTCTTCTTACACCTACAGCGCACACCCTGAACAGTGTGCTTCTTGTTTACATTTTCCTCTGCACACTCAGATGCAGGACATAAAACACTCTTTTGCTATTTATTTTCATTTTGCAGCACATTTATACTACCAGAATTTTGCTTTACATATTTATCTTATTTTTTTGTCTTAAGTCATTTACTTTTGATGAGTTAACTAAAGCTTAGTTTATTTTACCCTGGCTGTGGACTGATTCATTATTAGTTGTTACAAAACATACACAAGACGGCGGTTAGACAAACCAATATTGACCCCCGATACAAACCATCAGACAAACAAACATGAACTCGTAATAAACACCAGCGCCAGCAAAGCTCATCCAGCTCAATTTAGTCCGAATTAACAGGTTTCAGAGGGGGTAGGGAATTATCTGTTTAAGTGGGCGCCTTGACTCGCGCTTCCACCCCGTCCCGAGCAGCATACACAGAGGAAATCAGCAGGACAGAGTCCCCAGACACTGATCCCCTGGGTTTACTATCCCCAAATGTTCATCAACAAAAACGAAACACAGCCGCTCAGCTTCACAGATAATTTTAGGATACCGTCAATCACAGATTCTGGTAAGGCAATGTCCAAATGTGGATTTGAAATTACACTTACCAGTTCTGAAGATTTGTTGGTATCCTGCCGACAACGCCAATTTGTGGGGGAAAACTTCTGTGTAGCGATGCAGTGGGAGTCACCGACTCAGGAAGGAGACACTGGGAGAGCTGGAGCTTTGATGTCAAACACTGATGGTTTATTAGGAGCTTTGGCCGGAGGATTCACATCACAAGTCACACAGTCAGAGGGTCTGACTTCACGGTAGAGTTGCCACGTCAATTCTGAAGAACTACCCCAGACCCATGTATTTAGCTAGTTCAGAGAGAATAATCAACAGTGTGCATAACAAGATAGAATCATAACACCTCTATCAGCTGACGCCAACAGGCAGGAACAGGGAGACAAAACACTGAGAGCACAGCAGCCAAGGTAACAGGTGCCTGTGCTCAGTCAGGCCAGTATGAACTGATAAACTGGGTCAAAGCTATGGACCTTGGAAAATATTTCCCCAACAAGGATAACATCATTATACATTCTGAAATGTGTCCATTGTTGGCAACCTAAAGCCATCTGGCCCTGTTTATCCCAGGCAGAGTGAACGGTAGGCTTGTATGACCTGCTCTCCATCCGTCTCTCCAGAGAGATCAGTTCCTCCATCCACCCACCCTTTGATCCTCAAAAGACCTCCGGTCCAGTTCAGCCAACCAAAACCAGGCTTAGCTGGAAACCTGCCATTGCTCCAGGTCTCTACACAAAGAGAGAAAGAACAAGAAAACATGTTCAAAAAGTTGAGCAGAGCTTTCTGCCTGGCTTTATCCTTCACACGGCGATTGCTCATACAATTGCTAAAATCCTGTATCTTTCTCTCTTTCCTCTTCTCTCATCCTCATATTTTTGTGAGAAAAAAAGTACTATCACTGATGCTTTGAATAGGAGCCAGAACAAAAGGACACTGACCTGAATTTAATTATAGTGTCTATATTACTATATTCGCTAACACCTCTTGAAATCAGATGATGTTCTTAAAGAGGTAATTTGATGCCAGTAGCCTGCTTCATTTGTTCATGAACAACCCGATCTGTGTCCTCATTATCACCGTAATGAGTCAAAAATTATCCCTAATATCAGAACACTTCATGTTGTCTCACTGGTTGCCTTTTTACTGCTTTCTGAAACATCAACATTTGACAGAAAGTCTTCTTTTTGAAAATGTAAATGTATGTTTATTTTTATGGTTGAAATGTATTCCCCGCTCAGTTTGTATATGTCTAATGTCCCTCTGTTCCCGTCTTTCCTCCAGCATGGCCGGTGTGGCATCCCCAAGCCGCTGGTGCAGCGTTACTCCGAGGACTTGGAGCAGCCTGTGAAGGACGTGGCCTCCACCCTGGACCAGCTCCGAGTCAAAGAGCTCCGTAAACAACACCGCATGGCCGTAAGAGAACAGCACTGATTTTCCAAAAGGACATTTAAATCAATGGAGACTATGTTTAGGAGTTATAAAGCTAGATAAAGTTACGCTTTTCTAAGAATTAACAATGAAGGCTGGCCAGTTATAACAGTCATTTACCTCCAGCCAATGATGGCCCCCTGATTGAGAAGCTTAAACATTAAACAAGCTGGGTGAGATATACTTTTAAAAGGTTTTAGTAGACTAATGCTGTCTGAAGACCTAATAGGTTTATCTTTACCCCATATCGATGGCATGATTTGGCAGAAAAAATCCAAAGTTGCCTGAAAAGCTCTAGTCACAAAACAAATATTTCCCCACCATTTGGCAGCCACAGTTTTCGCCTTAGGAGGCTCAAACTAAGCATGAAGGTCAAGTGTTTGTCAAGTTGTGTGTCTGAATGCTTGGATTCATGCACGTACATGGTCGCAGATTTGGTGAATTAATGCTTGTTTACCACTAATCTATATGTATGTTCAGTAAAGTGACAACATCAGAGTAGCTACAGTAACTCATCCCTTTTTACCCCATTTTGTCACTCAGATTCCTTCTGGAGGTTTGACAGAAATGTGCCGGAAGCCTCTGCCCTCAGCTAACATCAGCACAGTTTCTGATTGGCTCACCTCCATCGGCCTCCCCATGTACGCCACACCTCTGGCGGCGGCGGGAATCGACACGCTGAGGGGCGTGGCCTTGTTAACAGAGAGCGGTGTGTGGGAGGCGGGGGTGCGAGATGAGAGACACGCCCGCCGCCTGGTCAGTGAGGCCCGATTGGTCGGCTCCCACAGAGAGGGGCAGTCCTAACATGCTGCTGCAGTCGGATAAAATAACAGGTATCAACTCACTGGTCAGCATCATCTTCTTTTTTTTTCACACATGGTCAGTGTGCGGCCAAAGACAAATCGGCCACAGGACTCGCAGATCGAACGAGTGACCGCAGCATTGCAGTACTTCCTGTCTCGCATGTGTCAAAGACTGAAAGTGAGCCTCCCTGCTCTCTGATTCTCCTCATCACTCTTTTTCTCAAATGTTTACGGCACTGAGGAGATTCTCCTGCAGCCAAGTCAAGATATCAGATGCCTTTTTAAAAGAAGACTGTAGACTCACTCTGTGGGATGGCTTCCTTTCTGAAGACACCCCCAAAGTCTTAAAATAAAGACTTGGATCTGCCTTGAAGGAAGATAGCACACTCTTTTGTAGGATGGATGTTTTTTAAATACAGAAAGACGTTTTACTTCCTGCATATTTCATAAGTGCTTCGTTTTCATCTTTTGTGGCGAGGCAACGTTATATGACTGTCTTTTAAGGAAGTAGCTCGGCCAAAGTGATTTACTCCTCATTCAGCGTTTCATTCGCACTAATGGATTCACAATGACAAAATTCACTTAATATCTGGACTTTTATCAACTAAATACATACACCAAACTATGATGAACGGTGGTTTTGAGATGGCTTATTTTGAATCATGTTTCTGTATTATAGCATTACGCATATCTTCATTTTAAAATGATTTATATGTTAAACATTTTGTTTGCCTTTTGAATGTTGCAGCCTTATTTTGAGGCCCGCTCTCAGTCATTTCTAAGCTGAAACCGCTGACATCACAGCTTTTATATTTCATATTTTATTAAAAGTCCTATCTCACTGCATATCTTGGATGCACAGCCTGCGCCCGTTTGAATATAAGTCTTCGAAAAGCTCCAGTAATCACAAACAGCTTTCACAGAAACAAAACATTCCCTGTGTGTCCAAGAACGTTTTAAGTTGCCTTACCATTATGAATGAAAAGTTTCATTAACCCTGTATAGTATGGACTATACCACCAGGCTGAACTGCTTAAAGTTCAAGCCTTTTTGCTCCGAATGTGTCACACTCAACCAGATCACTTCAGCCACACATATGGATGTGGAGCACAAAACATGCCTCTGATGGATTGTGGTTTCAAAGATCACATGACAATTAAACGACTAAACCCCAGACACGACACACACGTCGCCCCATGCTAAACACACAGTTGGTGTGCATGCTCCATGCAGAGGGTTGTGGGAGAAAATAGACATGTTCCAAAGAGACGGCTGACATCTCGGCTGTCATATCTGGAATTTATTGGACTCTCTACTCTTTGGTTAAAGTGTTTTAGTTTTTGATTTATAGCTTGATAATAAGCTGTTTGGGACTTTATTATAATGTAGCTATAGCAAACACATTGAGGATAGATGTAGTTCTATCAGGTGAAAATCTGACCTCTAAGGCCAGCATACACCATGACGCTAAATAGTTTTGTAAATCAGGGAAACAGTGTCAGGATAGCCTGTTACCAAAAGTGTGGGCTAAAAACAGAAAACAAAAACAACCAGATGGGTATCGCTCTTCCATTTCACACTGCATAAAATGGAGCTAACATGTGTGTGTTATTTCTATTATTTCTAACAGCAGAGTTCTTTCATAGTAAGAACTGACCTGAAGACTTCATATTTAAAATTTGACCAAGTGGTATTGCTAAAATTAGAGGAAGTTTTTTTTGCAGTGGGCACTTGATAGGTAGATGTTTGATGCCTTTTATTCTTCAATCAAAAGTGGTGCTCTGAAAAAGCGTGATTGGGGCTCATTTTTTTTAAAGTAAGAGACTCAAGAAGTGTTTTGTAAAGAATGAAAATACTGACACTGTAAATGCACTTTAGAGGGTAAATCTAGCTGTTTGTAGGCAGAATTGGCTACATTTTGTTCACAGGTCCATTAATGGACAATTGTTGTCAGGTATTTCAAAGGGTTTCAGTAGGATATGCTGGTATTTTATTTTAGTTTTGAGTTCCCAATGCCAAGTTTGCTAACATCCACGGGTTAACCAGTTCCAGTTACTCACTTCCAGTTTGTTTTGCAGTCTTGTAAAAATAAATGATTAATTACATATATGAAATGCTTAGCAAAACCTGCACATTCTGTATATGTAATTGATATTTATATAACTTATTTTTGCCTTTTTTTTTTCATATTGACTGTAATTAGCTGTACTATATGAATAGCAATACCTTCCTGCAAAATGCATATTGCTTTAGCCAGTGAGGAACTACAGTATGTATTGTAAAATATGTGTACAAATTATTTTATTTGGTTTTCATCTACCTAATGATTGTCCATACAGATTTGCTTGTGTATTGAAACAACAAAAGTAATGTCCATAACTATTTGTCATTCTGAAATATAATAAAAAACTGTTTCTTGCCATACACTGGCCTTCTGATTGTCACTTACAAACACACACACACACACACACCCACACACACACACACACACACACAGGTAAAAAAATACAAGACTCTGAATAACAACTACTGTACTTACTAGACAGTCAAAGCAAGGAGCTCAAAAACGGTGTTTTGCGTTGTCTGGCTTGTAATGCATCATTTAAAAAAAAAAAACTTCTCACATCTGTTCATCGGGACGAAGACAGGAGAGTCTGGTTTGTGTTGTAGAGCAGCTGTTATCAATGAAACCACAACAAGGATTTTCCAATCTTATTCATGTCAAAAAGCCCCAAATAGGTGAGCACCAGACCTTGAACCCAATATGATAAAAATGTCCCAACAGACTGCCTCTGAGATTGAACTCTCTTAACTCCTCTCTGCGCTGGTGTTTGGTAGTCTTCTGAGTGGAAACAAACACAACTGAACAAGCATTTATTTCAGGAAGAAAAGCAACAAAACTTGTTTATTGGATCGTCCTTGGTTAGTAACTTTTTAGAAAGCAGTTGCTGAGCAATAATTGTCCTTCACACAGATGTAATGTGCGGTTAGCTTCACGACTCTCTCTCCAACAGATACAATTGCTCATCCATTTTAAACTTTCTCAGGAGGAAAGGACGAGACCGTAATGCAATGAAGGCTTTCTGGCTCGGGTTTATTCACATTACTCTGAACCGTTTTCCTCTGCGGCGTTCATGCACGGCTTCATTTGTGTCCGTGTACAATCAATGATGAGAATCTGCTGTGGGATCACAATATTCAGAATGACTTTCAATATTCCTTCAATAAATCAATCAGTTTTGAGCGTTTGTGTCAGGATCATTATTTCATCATTATTAGCAGGCACAGGAGAGTGAACATATTCATTATGATGCCAATGATTCCTCACCAGTAAAGGTGAGTCACACTTTTATTTATCCTTATTGGGACATTCACTTGCTATTAATTTCCCTCGAGAGAGATCTGAAGTCACTTAAGGAGTTCCTCTAAAAGTTTGTGATGTTGTTGAAGTCTGACTTAAGTTAGACGGCAAATCCGACTATGTGAATTTGTAGCCCCCATGTGTATTCCCCTTGCACACGATCCTATTGATTTTCACTATGCTAGGCTAAACTCATTTAAGTGAGCGCAGTGGGCCATGCTCAAATGTGCGATTGTCCTGCCAAAATGAAGTTATTTTCTCCCCTTCTACTACTACTTTTACAATAATAATTGTTACCCTAGTATGACGTTAGCAGAGTGCACAAAACCGTAGTAATAACAGGTGGGTAGAATCACTGTTTACTGCATTTAATGTTAAGAGTTTGTGCATGCTTCCTTCAGGTGCTTGGCTTTTTTTCCACAGTCAAAATAAAGGTAAAATGACACCAGAAATACAAAACAATGTAGTCCCACTGCCAGTAGTTCTAAACCTGATTTACAACAGCGACCTTACTGACATCCTTACTGTGTAATAAACTGCTGTGCTGCAGGGGAGATTGGGCCATAAACCCATAATGAATTCACACTTTTTCTGCCTAGCTTGCAAAATACTCTACTCCTACGATTCACAGATCATTTACCTGAGGAAA
Source organism: Dissostichus eleginoides (assembly GCA_031216635.1). Lineage (NCBI taxonomy): Eukaryota > Metazoa > Chordata > Actinopteri > Perciformes > Nototheniidae > Dissostichus > Dissostichus eleginoides. The sequence continues at coordinate 17,810,358 of CM062281.1, read as the reverse complement.
ATCCAAGGCAATGGGCCCATCGTAGAATTATTGTGCTCTTTAATACATTTAGTCTTTTAAGCCAAAGTGTTTCTCACAGCCGTTGTTGCTCCCTTGACTACTGTATCCGTCACCAGTGAAAGTCTCAGGCGAGGTTGTTATTGTGTTGAATGGCGGTTGTCTGTCGCCTAAGTGCAGTTGTAGTCTAATGGGTGGGTTCTGGCCCCTGCTGTGGAAAAATATATGGCTCAGTGTTCCTTACAGCTGGTCTCAGGGGAAGGAGAAAGTTTAAAACACACACACACACACACACACACAGAAGTGAGCAGATACTGATCTCACCTTATTTTCAACACATCAAACATATACGCCCGTATCTAATGTAGTGATAACACAGCCTGTTCCATTTTATAATAACCACAGGAAATAGGTCAGAGTGATGTTTCTATTAACAATGAAAATATTTCAATGTCATGTCATATTTCAAAAATCATTAATAAACTACTATAGACCTTTTATTGTCATCATATTGTCGAGGCTTTGGTTAAGGATAAGGCTACCACTAAATGAAACTTCCACTTCACTGAAATGAAACATGTAAATTCGCAGTTAACTCTTTCCACAGTCTCCTATCAGTCTCTTGGCTGCTACAAATCAAACTCGTTTCAATGAATGCCCACCGACTACTTGCCCCCCTCCCTCCCCGAACACTGGGTGACGCTGTTTTACGCACTTGATTCCAAACCAAATCCTGTATGAGGTGGAAGTTTTTCCTCTTTCCACGTTCAGTAATCTGACACCCAAAAGACTCCGAGCAGAAGGATGGACCCTTAACTCGGCTGGAAGCACGGAAGGAAGGAACACTTATCCAACGAGGGCAAACGAGAGGGACCGAGCAGAAGCGAAACGCTGTGCGCAGAAAACAACCCCGTGGCTGCGGCAGCTGAGGAGAGCCTGCGCGTCTCCAAAACAACTGGCCGTCCGACTCAAATGCTCTCAAAGCGACAAGTTTCACTTTCCACATGCGGATGGGTGACTTTTCACGGCACTTTGTGAGGAGGAGATGATGAAGAATTTCAGCAGCAGTCCCCTTCACAGCAACAACAACCAGACTCCCAACCACGTTAGAGAGCGAAACAACAGAAATTACAGCTTACTCTCTGCCCTACCGCTGCGATTTTCCTTGCGAGGTTATGGTTTCTGCATGGCTACGCTGTTCCTCTTCTGTTTCGCCTCTCTGTTTTACCAGTTGAACGGAGGACCCCCTAAAATCCTGCTGGACATCCGACAGTATCTCGGTAAGAACTTTTCATTTTCCTCTGCTGGCTTAAGCGCGTCATCAAAGATAGTTTTTTGAATAGAAGTTGCATTGAAAGTCTACACGCCCTGCTTCGGTTAGATCTTTAAATGAAAGTTGATCCAAAAAGAAAAGAGGATTATCAACGTTTGAACCTCTCGCTGGCTACTGGGAAAAAGTCTCTTTTGTGAATGCAACCGGAGGCTAAGTGTCCCAGCGACCCCATTTACCTCAAAGTTAATTTATTTTCATCATTCATAACCCTTAAACCACCAAAGTTGCTCCAAGCGAACCTACTTTAGACTCATTCAACTAAATGCGTAAATACTTATATTTGAATGTGCACAGCTGTCTCTGTTTTTAAAATGGATTATCCCTCCGTTCTTTAAAAGTCCACTAATTCACACTAAAAACCTAAAGGAATGCACTCCTCTTTGCAACATTTGAATATCAGTTCTGACTTGTCCGAGGTAGATTGGGATCTATTATGGTAACAAGAACTTAGCAACTGTAAAGATTCATACTGTATGTGGATTATGACTGACACCTCTTCTTGTACAGCCAGCTGATGCGCTCCAGCCACACGGCGCTCATTACGCACGACTGGCACCGGTGGAACAAGCGCAACAGTGTTCTAAAGGCTAAATGTATGCCGGTGTTTTAGTAGAGGAGAACATGCTATGACTTGACCTGATGCTTCTTTGATTGATACAGTAAAGGGAATGTGGAGTTGTCTGTTCTGATATGAAGTTGCCAACTGTTTTCATATCAAATACCTTTCAAAACCCTTAAGGGAACATTTCAAAATGAGATTTCCCTAGATATGACTTGGCACTTATATTACTTTCATTTAGCGTTACCAAGTGATAACAAGAAGAAACGATAAGACATATGACAGCTCTGTTCTGCTGTCAGGCTGGATTAGATATATCAATATTTTCAAAAGGAATTGTGTGCTTGTGTGTGTGTGCTTCACACAAGCACACAGTGACAGACATGTCTGTCTGTCACTGCTACAACTCGGGCTGCAGCTGGGACATGTGTTTGTGTGTTGAAAGGAGTTTGTGTTCCTACCTATTTCTCGCAGAGGGCTTGAGGCTTTATGACGTGATAAACATCTGGAACAGAATAAGAGTCACTCACCAAGTCAGCCACTAATCCCGTGGGTCAGATTGGTTTCCTGTGGACACACACATACACACTCACACACACAAAACAAGCATGAACACACACGCTTGCACACAGCAGCTGTCAGAAAATCATTGTGATTTGGTCAAGTGTTGCAAAACAAACACATACATTTGCCATATGTAGAATTTAAAGTAAAGGAACAACGTTTTTTAAAATAATGTGCTGAACAAATTGAAAGCCAGTTTTAAAGCTTTATTTTCATCTAAAAATGCAGCGTTAGTGCCCGTGCAGACTCTATATACACACTGAAGCATAGTCACTCCAAAGAATCATTGCAGCCCTAAATGTGATTTAGATGTTGCAGCAGTCAACACAATACATTATTAATTTTCAGTAATTTCCGAAAGCCACTGTAATGGGCACAGTCTGACTGCTGTAATGTATCTTACACTTATTCCCTCACTAAGAAGCACTCTGCTTCTAAGAATGCTCTGTAACCTAAAGGTACACACACACACTTATGTTATAAGTTGAATCTCAAACCCCTTATCATACAGGATAAAGCAAAAGTATGTACTATTAGCACAACCAGACCAGCAAACAGATGCAGACAAATCTAATATTTACACCGTCATAATTCAGCATGTGGCCCATGAGAGCAGCGAGCCCCTCTATTAAAAGATGAATGAGTGGGCCCACCTGCATGACGTGATCTTGACTGGAGCACAGAGACCCTAAGGGCCTGAGCCTGTCTCACACACTGACTCCTCTATACTCTATTGACCTCAGGAGGGGGGGGGGTACTTATGTAACAGTGACACAAACACACTGTAGCACCTCCGTCAGCGTCATGGTGAGTAATCTTCTCTGCTCATTATGATGATGGGGCGAGGAGAAAGTGCTTTGTTCCACAATCTGAAGACTGCTAGTGGAAAAATTACACGTTAAAGTGATTAATAAGTCGTATTTGCTTTATGTATGATCATTTTTTAAGTGGGATTTATATGGCTTTTGAGGTCGAACGTGTTGTGTTGTTTTCAGAGAAGTAATTGATGTTGTACGGGAGAAGAGAAGTAGAGGGAACTTTAGATCCATAGGCTTCAGATGTAGTCTTGGGTAGAACATCAATAAATCTGGTAGAAAGGAAGGAAGGTGGAGAGCTTCCTGTGCAGAATATTCTTATGTTTTGAACTGGTTTGAAGGAAAGTTATTTGGGCATAGAAATTAATGTTCCACAGGTTTTTTCTCTGTCACCCTTACCCCCATCAATTACAGAGTCCCTCTTCCAGTCTTCAATCTACTTTTTCTGTCCAGTCATGGATGGGAAAGAGTAACAGGTTGCGAAAGAAGGGAACTGAAAACTCTAGCCCACAAACTGGAATTGGAAACTGGAACTAACGAGTAAAAGACAGGAGTATGCCTTTTGATAACTGCTTGTGTGTGACGGGGAATCTGACTGCAAGTTTTGAGCATCTATACTTGTGTTACTTTTGACTGCACTGTGCCAAGATGAATGTGAAGGTTCCTGGTGGTGTAAGTTAATGTGGGTGTGTACGGGAAAGAGAATAGTTAATTTTGTGTGAGTGTATGTGTGTGTGCATTTTGCATGTGTGTGTTTCAGTCCAACGCTCTTTAGAGGGGAACAGACTCTGTTTTGTTTGGGCCAGCGGGGAGGTTGGTGTTTGAGTGTGTCACTCAGCGTTTAACTGCAGAAACTCAAACGTGGGTCCCAGGTCGATTGCCTGTCATGGACTCTCTCACACTTTCTTAATCTCCTTTCACTATTACCTTTACCAATCCAGCAGCCTTGCCAAAAACCCTATGAGTGATGTGTCTGTCTTGCAATATTGTGTGGGACTTTATGTGGGAACCCAAATCACACCTGACTGTGTAGCAGATTCTCGAGAAGCTCCAAGTTCTGTTTTTGAAGTGGACAATTATTTCTACCACTGTTGGCCACCCTGACTGTGACTAAGTGATTAGTAGTCATTTCTGGACTCTTTATATGGTCTCAATTGGCCCCAGTTTGGTTAAAATGCAACATATAACAGAGTGAAATATGAAAGGATTTAGCAAAGACTCGCCCATTCAAGAGTTTGAAGCCATGGAGCCAGCTTTAGCTCTTCAGAGCAAAGACAGCCAAACAGTCGAAGGATCTTTCTCTGTTCTCTTAAATCTCCTAGTTATTGAGATGGATCTTTCTGGTTTAGCCAGGATATAGTGTGCCAAAACCCTCCATGTGAACAAATGTAATGTACTTTCAAGGACTCTTAAGGACACAGGCCTTGCTCTGTGTTTGTACGGTTCATGATCCCCCCTACATGATTCATTACCACGTTAAAAACCATAAAATACTCACACAAATGAATTGAACTTGTCAGTAACTGTCCAGGCAAGTGGTGGAGTTGTAGAGTGCAGGGCGGTGTTGAGGATTAGACAGGTATGTGTGGACACAGAGGGAGCCTCTCTCCTCCCTTCAGTTTCTGTTTAATTAACAGTAATGCTGGCCAGTAAGTGAATGAAAACCAACTATGAATTCAAATAAAGTATAGTTTGGCTGGTGATTGCCTGCTGTGAGCTTGATGTGGACAATACAAACACTGTGTGCTTCAGTGATGCTGTACCTGACCTCTGACAGACAGACTCCAACATACAGACAATGCAAACACACAGAGGGAGGGACACTTTGCTAATTACAAGTTCTGATTGGATAGACACTGACATGTTTGAGTTTAAACTCTTCAAAACTGCTAGACACGCTGGAGGGACCATTCATTCAGACAAGCTTGAATATATAATCAAAACCCAAAGTTCTGAAATATGTTACATTGAACCATGTGTGTAGAATACAGTATATTTGATGTGCTATTGCGACCAGATGTTATGCTTATTCAATAACAATGTTCATCAATATCTTCATGAAGCAAATACTATTGCCTTGAAGTAATGAAAAAGCATTAAGCAACTTGAAGGAAAAATGAAAGATAAATATCCTCTCTTATCACATTGTGGTAGATAAAATATCATCTTCTTAGATCATAACTCACTTGTTTTTTGAAGAGAGTGACACACAAACTTCACTTAAGCAAAACAGCTTTGTTGAGCGAGGCTAACATTGAAGTGTGATTTTTGGAGCAACCTCGCCACTCAATTCACACCAGAACGCCTGCTTCCTGTTGGAGGATATTAAAAGCGAGGTCTTTATTTCATCCGGTCATATTCTGTTCTTCAAACTGACACATTTAGTGCACAGACTCTTGGTTCAAAGTGACAGAGTTCAGGCAATTTACCAAAGTGTCAAAAAAATTAAAAACCAGGCCAGTGTTGGTCAAGCTGTCATTCCAGATTTTAAAATGATGTACAGGGTTGCCAGGTAGACCAGGCAGACTGTGGGCTCAAGTTGGTCATGTGGAGAAATACTTGAAATGCCTTCAAAAAATTCCCTCAATCCTATTATTTTAGTTTTTTGAAAGAGCAATATTTGAGCAGAGCTGGCAAACCGAACCAAAAACATGCATAAATTGAGTACTTAAGACTGCTGCTCTAAGGTAATGTCACGTTTAAGGGGTGAAGATGGAATAATATTTTGCATCCACCTAACACCTCCATCTGAAGAGGCTCATTAGGAGTTGAAGGCAGTACAACTTCCTCCCTCCTCCTACGGTTGTTAGTCCTCATGGAAGTGTCGAGCAAAACTAAGCATTGCCTCCGACAAAACAAAACAACTCCTAACTGACGTCACATCCAGCCTAAATGCCAAAACAATCAGAGGGCTCGTAATACAAGCAGCCCCCCTGTGAGCAGAGGCTAGCTATGCTCTGTTTATTTACCTGCGTTCTAACGCGCATGCCAGCTTGTTAATTGGGTTTAGAGGTCAATAAAGAAACCAAAGAAACACAGACATTAATTCTAGGATTTAAAACAAAACAAAATAATAAAATTAGATGAATATTTTATTATTTTTCTAAGCACTTGGTTCTGCAGGCTGTGAACAGATTAGCTTATTTAATTTTGCATTAGTTGAAAAAATTGATGATCTGTTGCTTTCCTTATTTTTCTCCATTATGAAAATGATATGAACTCATATTGGAAAAAGCGCTTCATGTTCACCACGTTATTACATAATAGAAGCAATTAGCATTACCAATTACCATCTCCATGCCTGAGAGGCTGTTATTACTCTCTCCATTGAGACGGGCAAATGCTAAAACAACACAGGGTAATTATGCTCCATTAGTGCATTTGTTTTCACCACACGAAATGAGAGCAGATGGGGAAAAAATTGCCAATGTACCAACGCTGTTCAACTGCAACTGCTTTTCAAGGCTTGCTGAGCAATGCATGTTATAACCCAGGAGAACTCTCAGATACATTTGTGGCCAACGGTTTTTGATTAAACTTGTGTGCTGTATCACTGCATGAATACCACCAAGGACATTGAAGAAATAATTTAATTAAAACATTGATAGTGTTCATAAAGCCAAGCTCACTTTTCCCCCCAGTATCCAGTCTTATATTTAACTGAAAGATTTGGAAGTGGTATTGGCCGTCTAATCTAACTCTGAAAATAAGTGCCTTTACCAAAATATTGTACTATGCCTTTAATGGTCTGAGGAGGATATCAATCTTCTCAACTTTTGCCAAGAAAATTAGTAAGTGAGGTCCCAAAATGATGAACTATTCCTTGTAAAGGTTTTATATCCCGACCTAATGTAAAAGTGAGGTATGATGTTCCACGCAGCTTAAAGCGTGAGTCTATTAATTTCAGCCTTTCGTACTCTTTATAGCCAAGTTATAAATCGGCTCAGAAGGGGGTTGTTTTTAGGAACTTTGTGCTGTTTTTAGGGGTTGCCAAGACACTGATGATGACTGGCTGTGGTGACTTTTATGTCGTGTCCTGTGGTGGTGCGTGAGCGGGTGGGTCGCTCGGGGCCCACAGCCACTGGGTAGTACTCTGGCTGATGCTTGTAAGAGGGCGTCTTCATATATCCCATAATTTAAAAGATCAGTGCCAGGATAAATAGAGGTCCTGTGAGAAAAGAGGTGTCAGCTTACAACATGTAAACTGAATGGCCTGCTCTAATCAGCACCGCCCCGTTCGTCCAGAAGTAAGGAGACCTCTAATCTGAATGGAGGTCCTTTTATGTGAGAATTAGAAACAGAATAATTGCTTTGTGAGCAATGTTGGTTTTCGTAACAGCTTTGCCCTTCCTCATATCTGTGTGCCCTGGTGTTGTTAGCCTATTTGGGAAGCTTCTTTGTTTACTCTGGCGAGTGTTTGTAGCTCTCCACATTCCTCTGTTTATTGCCACTGAACACCCCACATGTTGAGCTCTTGTTTCCGTTCCACTGGCCACATATACACTGGCCACATATACACTTGTCACCACACAGCAGGTCTGTGTGGTCACTGAAGTCAAGCAATTATTTTCCAATTTGATCACACAACTGGAGTCTGACTTTTTCAGGCCATGGTGGCAAACAGGCAGCCTGAAGCCAAGTAATTGGTTGTTATGGGACTTGTTAAGGAGAAACATGCTGCCCGGTGGCTAGCGGCATACCTTGTTCAAGGAACTCTGCCTATCTTTGTTCTGAGTGAGTTTACCACAGCTCTGTCTGCTAGCAATGAAAAAAAGTATACGGGGGTTTAAAATAGCAGCTTTAAATATATAGCGGGCAGATAGAGCGGCAATGCCCAACCCAGGTTGTTAAAACCACTGTGTGCTGGTTTGGGGAATTGTGTTGCCCTGCACTTCAAAGTTTTATATAGCCCATTCCTGTTTTGGCTTCATTTGAGTAGATTGAGAAACACAGATTTTCTGCTGCCTGCTAGAAATTGAATATATAGGCCTATGCAAAATGACAACTTGGTAAAGCAACTACAGTGTGTCCCATGGCTATGTTTATGTGAAAAGGGTTACTTGTAGTGATGAACCCAAACAGTATTAGCTGACTGTGCAAGTAAACAATTTATTCTTCTGTCTTTATTAATGTAATTGAATAAATAGCTCTGCTGTTGCTTTCTCTTCTGTAAGTAAACAGCTCGCACACTTACTGAACGTTATTTTGCCCGACACCAGGACTGAGGCCTCAGGGCAAAGTCAGGTGTGGGGTTGTTCAAAGACATCAGAAGTAACCTTTGTGTGAGACTACACATAATTACAGATTATCATTTTTTACAGCCTTAAACTGTTTGATTATGGGGGTCTTTCATCTGCTCTGCAATTGCCTGTTTGTGAGAGCACATTCATGTATACATATGTAGATGCCTTTAGATAAAACACAACATTACTCAGATGAAGGGAAGACCAAGATACTCAAAGACTCTTTCAGCTGCATTAAATAGTCCATTCTTTAATTTCTTATATGCTTTTGTCGCAAGAAATGACTATAACTTTATTTTATTGTAATGCAACGTTTTTCTTTGTTTAGTCTAAAAGCTGGTCTATGTTTTACACTCCATCTTTAGTGATTTTACAAGCAACACTCTCTTTACACAAACCACAAAGAATGCATTTATTTTTCTTCAGAGAAAGATAGTTTTTACAGAGCCACTCCACATATCTTAAAGCCAAAATAAATAAAGTGTAAAGCTGCAAAAATGTCTTCTGACCACTCCCACCCACTCTTACAAACAAAGCTGTATGCAGCAGGTCTTTAGTTCTGCTGGTCACTCAGAAAGTCAGCCTGCAGTATAACTGTTCGTCAGTCTGTTGTGTCAGCTTTAAGGTCACTTAAAATGATCCCTTAAGGTGTTGACAACCTTTAAGTTAGGAGGCAGCTGCCTAATAGTTATTGTTATCATTGAAGTGCTTGCTGACACCAGACACAGTGTAATATTTTCACACTGACAGGCTTTGTATGTGACTCTGTACGTTTATAGTCAAATTAAATGTAGATAAATGTCAGTTTTCTTACTTTTTCTTCTCATTTACCAACTTTAAACTGAGGCAATTCTGGTTCTTTGGCGTTGTGCACTGCACTCGACACAAAAAACATGGCTCCTTGTGAACAACCAGAGGAGTTCTTCTCTAACTGTCCTTAGAGAATATGGATATTTTATTGCTCTAGAGCTGCTTGTCTGGGCTTGGACAGATTAATGTACTGATGGCAAAATGAAGGGGTGGACGCTCTGAGAACGGCCTGAAAAGCATATTTGAAATGTTCAGATGGAATGTGGTCGTCCCCCGTGGAAAGCAAACCTCACTTGAGCCAAATCTCACACTTATGTCTCAAAATGTGCTCTCCTCCTCTGAAACCCATCTTTGTCTCCCTCGTTCTCTCATAGCAGCCCCTCTTTTTTTTTTCTTACACACTTTTCTCTCATCAACTGTCTATCATATATAGACAGAAGTGCAAAATGCAGCTGACAGCACATCATACCCGTCCCATAAAACTGAGGGTTGGTGCTAAAATCCACATCTTGACTTCAACTGTCACACCTATGATCTTCAATATCCAGATCTTTCTTTCTTTGTTTACCCTCCAAACATTAGATCCCTCGTCTGTTAAAGCCGCAACGGAGACATAGTGTAGCGCTGCAGGTCTAAGCTGTAACCATGTACAAATGTTCTGGTCTGTTGGAGTAGCCGCATTTTCCAGATGTTTAGAAGGGAAATCTTCAGTGAAAGCAACACCATCCAAAGTTAACAAAGTCCTTAGACACACAAACACTCAGCTTCCAAGAAGTTTTTATTTTTCCCTTCCGGTTAAACTGAGATTGACTCCTTTATTCTCGGCAGGGCATTGGTTAAGCACAAGAGTCAGCGGGCGTGGTGATTGGTCGTAATTACATGGTTGGAGAATGATGGGTTGCATTTGACTAGTGTGTTTGAAAGAGAGAGTGACGGACTGAAATGGAAGTGTTTTCCCCTTAGTTACTTTGTGACCAAGCACAGAGGTTCAGGAATGTAAGCCTCCATAGTAAAGCTAGTTTCTCCTTTAACAAGAGTTCAAAGGTCATGTTAGGACCTCAGATCAACCCAACTTGAGGTTAAATGGGAAACTCTGTAGTTCAGGTCTGATTCTTAAAACCACAGTGTTGCTACGCCCCTTGAAAAGCCATCAGTTGTCTGGCCTGGTTCACTGGCCCAATCCTGGTTGTGTAGTGTTTCCACTGGCCTGGCCCGGAGAAACTTGCCTGCTTCTTGGCCCGTCCCCGGCACCAGTCTGGCTTCGACTGGGCTGACATTGTGCCAGTTGGACCTTACTGTTCTGTAAATCCATCAGTATTCTGGCCCAAAGCTGTTCTAATTCTTTACCACAAAAATTCTCACCCCAAGATTTGACACGCTCTCTTCCACAGTTTACCCAGCCTACCTTTTCTTCCTCTATTTTTTAAATTCCTATATTCTCTTTTGCCACTTTCACCCTGGCTTTCTCTGTTCTACCCTTCTGGAAGACTGCAAAAAAACTTGGAAGGAGAATTATTTCCTGGAGAGCAAATGCAGCCTCTTTTTTGCCCACACACACACACACACACACACACACACACACACACACACACACACACACACACACACACACACACACACACAAACACACACCCACCACTGAGATCATTGGCTGTGTGGTATTGCCAGCTGGAGCGTTTGTGTCTCTAATCACTACATGCAGTTGCATTAAATCCTAAACCCCTTCAAAACCACTGTCTCTCAGAGCTCCCCTGTATCTTCCTCCAACCATTAGCGTGACCATTCATGTCCATGTGTAAATAGTTTACACATCTTTTATCTGTGAGAGAGAGTTTGCTGGTGTGTAAACAAGCATCCCCTTGTCAGTGATGCCAAGTGTGCACAATGTTATATTTGTTTATGAATGTACAACTGCTTTTCGGAAAAAAACTAAGTTTGCTGATTTCAGTGCATTAAGACATAAATATGATGATGCCTATACGTACTTGACAGATTTATATAATGTTCCCTGGAAAATGTTGCTGTCTGAGGGGAAAATAGCACTTTTGTTTATGTCTGTTTGTAAATGGGAAAATATAGTTAAAGAAGTCCGTTTATTTTAAATGTTTTCCATAGTCTCTCCAAAAACTAAATCTAGGTCTCTCTAGCGCAGCTTACCATCTATATCTATCTTTCATGTGCAAGTGTGTTTCCTGTATGTTTTTTCCCAGGTTGTTGTGCTTCGTCTCATAACAGGTTGTTTTGCTTCATGTCTCAAGCATGTACCTTAGCGTCAACTTATCTATAATTAGCCGCTCTGTTTCAACGAGTTGTTTCTGAAGGAGTGAAGCGAACCGCTGACCACAAGCTAGCGTAGCCTAGCCCACATTGCTAAATTAAAGAGAGCTCGATCTTCAAGGCCACGCTTAGCTGGAGCCTGCACTCACAGATGGCAGCCCAGTGCACTTAGTGACACAAGGAAACATACAAAACATTCAGAAAAAAGTCTGCACATTTAGCTTGTTACTGCTGTTTTGATGCACCATTTTGGATTTCTATCTCTGGAGTTTCCTGGTGGTGTTGCTCAATAAAAGGAATCCAGCGCTGAAGTTATGCCAGTAAACTACAATGACCACAATTCATTGCCCGTATATTTAAGCAGCATGTGGACATGATGAAAGGAAGTCATTGTGAATTTTTTGTTTGCTCCACAAAACAAAACTAAAGATCACATATAGATACCCAATGGTGACATTAGTATTCAGATCCAAATAGTATTTCAATGTTTCCGGGTTAGCATCAAGAAGACGGCATGTGAAACTGTTTTGTTTTTTTCCTGTCTCATGAACTTTTGTCAGCATATACTATAGTGAAAGTTTAAGCAAGTATTAAGTTATAAGTTATTTTTATAAAAGTTACCAACTGAGCCTTCAAGTTAAATAAGGAGATGTTCTCATAGTACATTACTGTATTAGTAAACCTGTGCATCAATACCCTTATTCATTAATGCTGAGGGACACATTGCTCACTAACATATGTTAATATAGACTTTAGCGTACAAGTTGCAGCCTGTCTATTTATAAGAGTAAAGGATCCCAGTGGTCCAAATAAAGGGGTTGAAGGACCAGCAGAAACTCGGCCCATGTGGGTTATCCTCCCCACAAAATGCTGCGTCGCTCCACTGAGATGCAAAGCCACATCGCTCAAACCAAGCTTTCCAGGAGTTTATGTGATCTGGTTGACGTCTGTGCCTTGAAATTATTTTTAGAGAAACAGGTGGGAGAGCACACCGTCCTCCTCCGCAATGTTTCCTCATTAACCTGATGTCCTTTACTTTTTGGCTCCCTTTATCTCTTCTCTCCCTTGTTGTCCTTATCCCTTCCTTTTCTTTAATCACTTTTACAATGTCATCTCCCAGACCACAGTCTTACCGAGTGGGACAGATTCCTCCTTGTATATTTATAGGCCGAGCTAAAAGCAACATGACACATTGATTACAGGCCTGTGCAGACTGTCTACGTTTGTAACGTGACCAGGAGCATATGGGCCAAAATTATGAAATACAGTCAGACGAATACATCGAGAAGTGCTTTTCTGTGGTTTTGTTCTTGTGTCTCATGAATTATAGTGACTCACATATTGAGATTTCAAATGTAACTTGGATCCAGCTCTTGCTAAACCAATACGGTAAAAATTAGGTGTGAGTGCCGAACCGTTTTTTTCTGAAATGTTTTTTTAGTGTTCTGATCCCATGCCATCTCAATATTCAGCACGATGTTAATTTTTCACACCTTCTTTTCATAAAAAGGTGTGAAAAGTAGACCAATGCCGGCCAAGGACCATGAATGAATGCTCACCATTGAAAGGCAGACTGCCAAAATCCGATTGAGAGTTAATATCATCCCTACCCTCAAATGACAATGATCTGACCGTCAGACGGTGTTTATGAATGAAAGCTAGTTATAGTTTGCCGCAGCTCTCTCTGTGAGCTAGTGTTTGGTCTGATTTTGAAGCGGTGCCCACGTTTCCAAGAGGCCAGTCAAGGGTGAGAGAGTTTCCCTCACCTTAACACCGCAGAGCTCTACCAGCCCAGTATTAGCATGAATCAACAGTGTTGGCGTGCGGATGCTGTGTTTGTTTGCCTCTGCCTTGCGTTGCATGTGTACAGTAGCTATATGTGTGTGTGAGAGAGCGTGTGGCTCAGCAGGGTGCCTGCTGGGGGAGTACAGTACAGGGTTTCAGTGTGCTGCCCCTAGCCAAGATGTGATATACTGTACTGTATAACACTAACGTATCACAGCGGAGGGAGATTTAGCACCTTCAACCCGCCCTAACAACAGAAGGAGAGAAGACATAAAGCGACCCTCAGTTGGTACTATAGGAAACCCTCTTTATAAAGAAAGTTAAGTTCCTAATGACCCATTATAGGTGTATATTTCTTCATTGCTTCTCCTTTAGAAATTATGGTTTGGGTTGCAGTGCCAGAGGATGAGAGGGCAAAAATAAAATGTAGTCATACTTATAAGCTCATTGTGCGTTTGTAATTAGAAACAAACTTATCAGAAGAGAACAATTTTCTCATTAGTAACGTTATTGACCAGTCTCTTTATCATTACCAGGTAGCTGTAATACTTGAAGGCTTAATAGTCAACTGTTTCAATCAGTTATCATATTTGTCTTGCTACACCAATTATAGAGTGGCTATTTGAAGAGGCAACAGGGTCCAACTAGCTCTCTCCTGGCAGCTGGTAGTGGCAGCTGCATCTGTGCGGAGATGCTGTAGATGATGGGAAATTAAGCCATTAGAAGCCCAGAGGTAATTTAACTCGCTAAATGAATTGACATATCATATCATTGTTATGAACTATACACAACCAATTGGCCTCCTTGTTTGCTCCCGATCCTTAACCCTGGGTAAAACAGGAATAGAGCCACATTTCACAGAGACACAATGTCTGCGAAGATGATGTTTCATCTTCATCATGTGTACAATCCCACTAGATACTTCAAGCCTCCTCTTATGGAAGAGTCTTAAAATACTCTAAATCTGAATTTCCTGGCCTTTGCCAATGACTCCCACAAACATTGACTTGTTTGTCACAAAGAAACACTATGGTGATAAAAATAGTAAGCACACAACTTCCGCTGTTTCTCCAGAGGGATCATAGTTCATGCTTCTCTACACTGTTACATCCCACAGTCAATATGAATCAGCTGGCCTAACTTTTGTTTTTGTTTCTGAAGACAAATGTGAGGTGTTTGCTTGTTGCCTTATTATATCATACAGTATGTGTGAAACACGTACTTAACGTGCTGCTTTTTGAGGTTTTCACAGATGTCTCTGATGCACACTGGGCATTAACCTATAAGTTCTTATTAAGATCTTATTCTTGAGGTTATTCTTGTAGGTATTTGGATGTGATTATTTTTGTTGCAGTGGTCACTCCAGCTGACTTCAGATTGAGCTGTAGAATGTGATTCATGATGATGTTGGATTTAAAAATGCCCTGATTGTTAGTGCAGTATTCAGCCTATTTCAAAGGCTTTATCTATAAATACTTTGTTGTTCTTGGAAGTGAGAGCTACCATCTGTTGTTTATTGCTCCGTTGTTGCCTTTTGCTCTCTTTTTGGCCACTGTGGTTCTGTGAAGTGCCAAACGACTCTCACTGCATTAGCACCAAACTGTTCAAACATTTCCATTCTGTTTTGTTTGTTCGCTTCTGTAGAATAAAACATTTTATTTCAATATTAAAAAATCTGTTCTGTCAGGATAGTTTGTAGTAAAGATAAGAAATGTGTTTTTCATTATGCAGCATGTTACATGATGCCTCAGTTTGTTAAAGTTCTCTCCTTCTTCACTGGGGAAGTGCAACGTCACGAACATGTGCTCAACACATGGCAAATGCACTTTATTTGGCACCTGATGATGGTAGGGAAAAGATTACGTGTTAGAAAGTTTCAGGAAGCAGTGCGGTGATGTCATGGGGTACAAGGTGGTCTGCTGCAGACGCACATCCTCTGGCTTCTGGTAACGGCACTGTAAAATGTCCTTGCACACCGTAACACACACACATAAACACACATTTCTCTCTTCATTTTCTTTCTCTGTTTTTTCCCACACAATGTAGATGCAGACAAATGTTAAAACTACACATGTACAGAACTGACTCCTACATTCAATCACTCACATATGCTCACATATTGAGAAAACACTGAGCACAAAACAAGGGAGGGGCAGCATTCCGGTCCGGCAGCGGTTTAACCCAGCACTGACCAGCCTTGCAGACCAAGATGCCTGACAGCAGTTTGGGTCAGATTAGTATTTATATAACAGATGATGGAGGCACGGAGGCTAGGGCTCTGCCACCATCATCTGTGTAATTATACCAGGTTTGGGGTTTCGCAGACTCTTGTTATACATTGTACACATGCAAAGTACCGAGTGTGCATGTACATACATATATTTAAGAGGCTTTAAATGATTGCAGAAACACACAAACAAAGTCTTAGCAACTACACTGCATTTGCACAACACTGCTGTTTATGGGAAATAGTTGAAAACAGGTGGAGAGAAAGAGTAATGGCTTGGATGTGTTTTTTGTGGTAATTACTAAACAATAACTATTTCCCCAATATTATTATAATGATGATTTATTAGGGGGATTGAAGTAAAGCATTTTTGTCATTTAAATAAATCCGCTATTGAACATGTGTGGAAAACTTCCTGGCATGCTGGCAAGATGAAGCTAGTGTTCTGATTTCCTATCAGCAGTGAGAAGAAACATTTTTGATTGTACGATAGCCCTGAGAGCTCAAAACATTGCACACTCAGATACAAATGTTACTTTTGCGTAATAACATATTGCAGCATTGCTTTTCTTGATAAAAAATACATCATTTTTTATATCTTTTTGAAATGAATGCTCTTGCTAAACCAATACAGTAACAATTAGGTGTGAGTGCAGTATCGTTTTGTTACGAATTTTTTTTTGTGTGTTCTGATGCCATGCCATCTCAATATTCAGCACAATGTTCATTTTTCACATGTTCTTTTCATAAAAAGGTGTGAAAAGTAGTAGGTAGTCTCGGCCCATGAATGAATGCTCACCATTGAAAGGCAGAGTGTCAAAACGCATTGAGAGTTAATATCATCCCCACCCTCAAATGACAATGACGGTCAGACGGTGTTATGAATGAAAGCTAGTTATAGTTTGCTGGTTAGATAGATAGATAGATAGATAGATAGATAGATAGGTACTTTATTGATCCCAATTTGGGAAATGTTTATGTTGCAGCAGCATAAAAAACACAAGGCAATGTACATAAGGGACGACAGATGAAAAATAGCCTCTTGGCTAACTCTGGCACATTTACAGAAATGTTCATTAATGTGCACTGTCCCTGTTAAATAAATGAATAAATAAAAAATAAGAGAAATTAAGACACAAGAAATAAACAGTCCAAAATATTTCAGAAATAAAATAAAATAGCATTACAAATGTTAAAAGTTAAAGAATATAACATTTAAAATATATATTCATGTGGAAAATATACATGTGGAAATACAAATTTCCAGTAAGAAATATAATGCAGGATATTATAGAGCAAGAATGGATTATTCAATATTAAATAGAATATGAATTTAAAATGTACAGTGGGAGTTTAAGTCCAGTTATTAAGAGAAGCTGTGGAGCAGAGAGTTCTCTGCCAGCCAGAGGTGATTTGTTATAGAGAGTTATTGCAGTGGGCAGGAATGGTTTCCTGTATCTGTCCTTGTGACAGCGGAGCTGCAGCAGTCTGTTGGAGAAGGAGCTCCGCTGTCTCCAGGTTATCAGGGTTATCCATGATGGACTGTTCAGTGTCTCTCCACCACAGCTTCAAAGGGGTCCAGCTTGATGTCGATGACAGACCCAGCTTTCCTGATCAGTTTATTGATTCTGCTGGTGTCACCGGCTCTGATGCTGCCCCCCCCCCCCCCAGCAGACCGCAGCAAAGAAGAGTGCACTGGCCACAACAGACTGGTAGAAGATCTCCAGCATCTTGCTGCACATGTTGAAGGATCTCAGCTTCCTCAGAAAATAGAGTCTGCTCATCCCCTTCTTGTACACAGCGTCAGTGTTGATCCTCCAGTTCAGTCCGTTGTCTAAGTGCACTCCCAGGTATTTGTAATCCTCCACAACCGCCACATCCTCTCCCAGAATGCACAGGGGCTGTGGAAGACGTCCTGCGTTGTTCCTGTCCCTAAAAAGACCAGCACTCTGACCTTTAGGAGTTGCTACTGTATATCTGGAATGATTCGTCCTTGTGCTGAAATCACACCGCTCTGTCTCCAACAGAGGAGAGTAACAGTCCTATACAGGTCTATTGTTGGGGCCCATGAGAAAGGTAGCACGCATCAGTGGACCACAGTCACACATTGTGTCGAGCTCTCTCACTTTTTACCCTTGTGGAAATATTTGTTTTATGAGATGATCTCAGTTTTGACAAGGCTACCCAGAAAGTTATACAACTGCCCAGATTTTTTTACTGTTAGTCTCATTTTCCATTCCATCATTTCAATGAGCATCACTTGTTTGTCTACTTACAGTTACAGAAATTACACTTTTATGACAAAACAGAGACTAGTCCTCAGAGATAACCGCAGTAGAGGAGTCCTACTTAACACTTTCTCTGAGATATAAGGGACAAGTATGAAATAAATAAGGGATTGTGTAAACAATAGTTTTAAATTAACACCAATTTCAAGTTTCATTTTGCAGTCATGCAGCTCTCAAGCCGTAATGCAGATTACTGCTGCCCTTTATCTCTCACAAATCTTCATTTTTGCTCTTTAGGTGCCTCTCTTCACCTCCATTCTGTCCCTCACTCCAGTGTGAGACGTAGCAGCACACAGGCTCTCTTTATGCAGTGTGTTTGTTCTGCAGGGCACCGTGCTTCTCTGCCGTACTGAGCAGAAGTCTGATAACCACTGCTGCTGATCTTAGATTTCCGACGTAAGTCATCAGAATAAATATCTCCTCTGTTTGTGGATGTTTCACTCACACATGGTTGACACGTACTCACATGGACACTCACATTGTTGTTATTATTAAAGTTCTGTCAAAGCTTATAACAATATACAGAGGAATGCATGCATCTCCCGTCATCGTCCATAATGCAAGGGTCTTTCTCACAGCTGGTTCAGCCCCTGGGCCAGCACTTCCTGTCAGGAAGCAATAAAATCCCATCACACTCCATAGGCAGTATACTGCTCAGTAATTACAGCCAATAATTATCAATTTGTGTTTTGTGTGAGCTCCTAATTTTCATTACCTTTCACAAATAATCACATTAGATATCATTAGACAGAGGTTAAGGCTGAACTGGAAAACATACTGTATTTATTTGAGTGCTTTTATGTGTGCCAGTGCGTGTAGTGTATTTACGGCACGGTATCTACATCTGTTTGTGTCTGGTGGAATCATTATGTTTTCTCTGTTGAAGGCATTTCAGGCCATGGAGTGAGCTCTGGCAGCAAGCAATTCATCTTCTCCTGCTTACCTCTGCAGAGAGCTCACAAACTGATTGGATAACAATTTGTTCCTGTTTCCCTCTCGCTGTCTCTCACTCTTACCCTCTCTGACCCTCCGCCCTGACTTTCTTTCTTTTCATTTCTTTTCATTTCCTCGCCGTAGCAGCTGCTTTTCCTGAATATTCTGTCACATGACCAACCCAGAGGAATTCTGGTAGTCTGTAGTAATTCACCAGCTCTTTCAGATCCCCCCTTCATATGGTACTTTTGTCTTCCCTCTTCCCTCCATTGCCCCCATTCTGCCTCTTTTCTCTTTTACGTACAGAACTTTGTGTACTTCCCCACAGGGGGTCCCACAGGGGGTCCCACAGGGGGCAGGAGAGCAGGTGATTTACATTGCACACCACAAACCTTCTCCATGTGTGCATTTATGCCTCCCTCTCTTTTTTCCTGTAATTTAGAGTATAAGTAACCACAAGAAGACAGAGGAAATAACTTATTAAAGGAATAGTTTGGGGCATTCCCTTTGTTACCAAGAGTTTGTTGTTTATATGCTAAATAAGAACCTACAGCCAGCAGCAATTTAGCTTAGCTTAGCATAAAGACAGGATACAAGGGGGAACTGCTAAAGTGTACCTATGTGTACCAGTAAATCTAATAAGTTATCCTAAGAGGTGCTGTTTGCTGATTTGTTTTACCTTTGGACACAGCCATTTGCCATTGTTAGTCTGTATAATGAGCTTAGCTAACTGCCTCCTGGCTACACCATAGTATTTATCATACTGATATGAGAATGTTATCAATGTTAACTCATGTTACTCTCAAAGAGAGTGCCCTTTGAGTTCTGATTCCAAATTGTGTAGCCTACCCAGTCTCCTAACATACAGTATGTGGCTGTCTTTAAGACTTGTGTTTAAATGGACTTGGCTGTGTATTTAAAGCATACTGCTCTGTGAAACTTGATAGAGCAGAATGCAGGACTTTCATATTCCAGGCTCTCTCAGTGGCTACATGCACATCCAAGCATGAAACCTTAAGCAAGCAGATAGCTGTCGCTCAGTGTGAAATCACACACAGTGGGTTAAAGCCGCCATCTTTTTTAGAAGCCGTGTGGAACATTTAAACATATAAAGCAATGATTCTTGGCATGTAACAGCAGAAGTTGCTCACTCTTAGTTTTCATAATGGCTGCTTTTTAGTTGTTCACAGTGGAGGCAGAAAAAGAACTCTTGATGGCTCACAACATGACAGGCCAGCAAAAATACAAAAAACATGTTAAGATTTGGTTCACCAAGACTCTGAAATGTCTGGTTTGGATGTAATTGTGCAGCTAGTGGTGATGAGTGTGCACCCATCTTTTTGTGTTTTCCTATATTTATCTTTCAGATGCCTCACAAGTGAGTCAGCAGCATCACCACGGAATCCTAAAACCAGGGTGTAGATAATTTGCTGTTCCCAAAACTGGCTGATGTTTCAGTCGACATTGTCATGATGAAAGCAATTTTAATAGCATATTGTAATCCCTTTTTGTCTTTCCAAGTCCTTTATCCCTGTTCTTGCTAATTGCTTCCAGTTGTATCTATTTGGGGGAAATATTCTGTTTCTACTAGTGATAGAAAGGGAATTGCATATATTGAGCTTTGTGGCATTTCCAAAGGAATGTTATTTTGTTGGTCAGCAACACTATGTTCCGTGTAGACGATAAAGAACAGGGATAAAGGGATAAACAAGCTTGTGATGCCAAAAAAAAGAAAGAAGATAGATTCTTTCAAAAAACGGATTTGGCTTGGTTGAGGCTCAGGGCCAAGGGAGCTGTATCGTAAACAAACAATTAAAGCAGGGTGTAATTCTGGCTTCTTTCACTCAGGCAGAACCTTCTGTTCCGACCCCAGCCGAGCCAGACTGCTGATACATTGAAAGACTATTACAGTAAATTAACAAATAAGATATGGTGAAATAAAAACAAAATCTATAACAATTTCAAACAATTTATACTCCATACCAATGCAAGTAGAACTCCAGATTCACAGTTATACTTTTGAGTTGGATTAATATAATGTGTGTTTTTTTGGTCATTCTCAGACAAAATCAATTAGGACAGCTGTTTTGATTCATAAAAAGCAAAATAGTGTGGATTTATAGAGAGAGAGAGAGCAACTTGTTGGTGCTAATTGCATTCAAATCCATACTTTTTATTCGAGTTCCAGTTGTGTGTGCCACACTAGTGGTGAGTGTGTGTAGCTCTAGGGCCAAGCCATTTCTGCATGATGCATTTCCACATCTGGTGTTTGTTTTGTGAGTTAAGAGCTGGTGCAAAGCAACAGAGGCCAAGTAGTTGCCCAGTTCTGGTCTGTTTAATGGGTTGGCTGTTGAAGGGTAACTGCTGCTGTGGTTGTTTTAGGAAGGTCTACCACTATTTATTTATCTTATATTATAATATTCAGAAAGGACATATATTTTTTAAGACTTAAAGGTGGGGTAGGTAAGTTTGAGAAAGCGGCTCGAGATACACTTTTTGTTATATTCCATGGAATGCTCTTAACATCCTGATAGCAATGAATATCTTAAGTGCTTTGCCAAAAAATCCATAAAAAAATTTCATCTGTGGAAGCCGTAGCGCTGTAAAAAGCACGACCAATCATTTTAGCCGGCCCGGCTAAAGTAACTGGATGGCCTACCTGCCTGTCAGCCTTCCATCTGTGCACAAACTTATCTTGTGCCCTCATTGGTCATGTGCGCGTTCGTGTGTGTTGGAGGAGGGGCTCTGTAAGGAAGTGGCAGATTTTTTCCGGCTGTGTATTTTCAAATTCTAGCGCACTCGAGCTGGTTTCTCCAAAATTACCTACCCCACCTTTAAATCACATTTACTTGTTTCTTGTGTTTTGCTAAGAAGATAATGTGATTTTACCCCAAAACATACCATATGCTTAACACACTTCTATGCCAAATAACATCATATACATACACAAAAATACACCTGTAGCTTCCCTTCACATCTTTAGCAACATTTTAAAACAACTCTATTTTTGTGTGTAAATCCCCCC
This sequence comes from Dissostichus eleginoides, assembly GCA_031216635.1. NCBI lineage: Eukaryota > Metazoa > Chordata > Actinopteri > Perciformes > Nototheniidae > Dissostichus > Dissostichus eleginoides. Next base: position 17,788,502 of record CM062281.1, on the reverse strand, counting down.
CCCCCCCCCCCCCCCCCAACTCAATGGATAATGTTGTTTATTATTATTCATCAATCGAAAAGTAAAACTTTAAAGGTCCCCTCCATTTGACTTCTTTTGTAGGGGTATGTGGGAAAAAGCACTGGTCAGGCAAAATGGCCGCCGGCAGGCTCTTTATCCATAAGGAAAGGCTGGCAAGACAGCTGGTGTCGGGCCCAAATGCCCACAAGCAGAGACGAGGTACAAACGAAAAGCACTCTGGAGCTCTCTGAAGAGGAAGTGAATTAGCTAGAAGTAGCTGACAGAGCATGTCGTTTATCAGACATCCCTGACAGTATCACATCCTGTGATTAACAGGAATTTCAGATTCTTAAATATCTTTTTTTCCTATTATTGCAATATAGACATAGAAAAAAAGCATCCACATTACTGCCCGACTAGTTGATGAGTGATTACTTCTCCTTTGGCTGTGTGGCGTCAGACATCTAGGGTTTCAACTGTTTACCCAATTTTCTACTTCATGGCTAATTTCTTAATTTCAAAGCTTTGGTTTCAGAAGAAGTCAGTGCTCATGGACATGTGACAGTCCGTCAGATTGAGTGGGGTCTCACAGGGTCAAGATTTATACTTGTTTTTTCTAATGCAGAGAAAAATGTAATGGCTTAGTGGCCATAAGAGCAATACTCAGTGCACTTTACTCACCCACATTAAATTGATTATATTGCTAAAACACACCCAGAAAGCCTTCCCAGCTCTGTGCTGTAACATTTCATTATGAAAGTGATGGAAATCCTCTTTTCCCCTCAAACTTCAAATGCAGGATTCCTACAGCAACATGGCCTTTGAGTGATGCTCCTCTTGATTTTATTCACTTTGCTTGGCTTCATTCAGTCTCATCGAGTGCCTCTTCAAATTTTGAAACATCAAATGACTCAGCCGGGGTCTTTGTCAAGTGTGAAATCTACTGATGGAAGTTTGAGAGGGACAGTTAGAGTGCGTTAACCTCGATGTAAAGTTTGAAATGCTGGTGACCAAATACAGAACCTGATCAACTGTTAACACAAAAAAACATGCAAGATTTGAATAAATGATGTTAATTATTGTGTGTCTGTTATGAAAGCTATAGCTTGTCATAAGGCGTGTTTGTCTTGTGAAGCGCAAACATTAATTTACCTGGTAACTTTGTAAAAAAAATACAGGTATTCACATCGATGGTTTTCTTGTGTAATTATACAAGATACTCTTTTCGTTTCCTCTTTTCTTTGCACTAATAATACAATTTTTTCTCTGTTCCTGTTCCTGAAAGTATGCATCTTAGTTTTGGATTCTGGGCTGCACAACCGCAGTCAACAGGGCTTTGCTGGGTCATCAGATCAGTGGTACGTCCCTTTCATACAGTATACACCGTGGCAACCACTAGTGTCCACAAATGACATGCTGACAGTCATCCTGAAGTGTGCCAACCCCTGCAGATGCATTTGTCTCCTCCTACTCCATTCAAGTAACCAATCTTTTAGGGGAGAAGAGTCCACAAATTAACTTCCTTACCAGGTTTGGGTTTTTTGAGCACCTGCAATAACATGTCAACGGCAAAGCTTTTCTATTTATATTCACAAAGCTCTGACCATTGTTGATTCTCAAGTGACTGAGAGGTGATGTGGATGAGGGCGTAGTGGGAGGGGACCCTGACCCTCAGCTTAACTCTCTTCTGTAATTAGGTAGATGGGTCCTGCTACAAGTCTTAATGGAGGGCCGCTCCCTCACTCAAAATCAAAGGGTTGGGTGACCACAAAACATATTTAGCAGAAAAACACACACAGAAACGCTTGTATTTAACCCGTCCACTGACTTGGTTTGCAGATGCTCTCTATCATGGCACAAATGTTTAGTTAGGACTGTAACCTTAGACATCTTTTAGTTAACTGGGTGTGTTTCAAACAGCTGGACCAGGAAGAGGTTATGGAATTTTGAACTGCAGAGCAGACTGTCGTAAAATATCTATTTGTCTCTTTGCTCAGTTTGTGTTTAATTTTAAAACTAGGCTTTATATTCCTTGGTCAGAATGGGTAGTAAAGCAAACACCTTTTATTCTCTCATTTTCGTCTGCGGTCGATACAGAAACTACAGCAGGATGTGGTTAAGGATGAGAGAGTTTAGTCTTCACAGTCTGTGGAACCTGTAATCTGCTTTCACATACTCGTTGAACATTCCAGGGCTTCAGCTTTGTAACCTTCTATCATTGCTTCGAGTCTTGTCCAACAGCATAGCAAAGGCCCCTTAACTTCAACACTGTGCCTATCCTTTTAGCCCTATTCTCCACAGCAGTTCCTGTGTGGTTTTCCGCCTCCTACCTCGTCCTATTCTGGGATGTGTTCTTTCCTAAGCGCTACTTAGCTAGGTCCCAATTTCATGAAGCAAATGAAATGGTTTATGCTCTAAATACATGTTTATGAAATTTGAAAACTTACTGTAGCATTCCTGAAGCAAGCCAACACCAAAGAGAAAATTCCAGAGCCTGAAGGAATTGTTCTGGGATGATCCATTCAAAGCATGACGGGTTATTTCCGTCTAAATGTAGAGATCTTTACAGTTGGTTTGATTTGACATTTCATAAAAATGATACTAAAGTAATTGTGCTGCGGACCCAAGCTATGTTTTCTCTCTACTAAAGAATATATGTCATGAATTAACTTTTTCCCTGCCTGGTTCCAGACCTCTGTTTTTCATATCTCATTTATTTGCTCAGCAATTCATACAACCAAGCTAATCTGAGTTTTTTAGATGGGATTAACAATGTTATCTTTCTGTTCCAGAGCCAGAAATATAGTGGTAGAAAATGTGTCATAAAATTGGCTACAAGCGTGGGTGAGACTAACTCAGCTGTGCAGGTCATTGTAAATTGACCCATCGAATTAGCAACAAATACATGACTCATTTTTTCACTGCGGTAAAAAACAACTCAACTAATGAGGTGACAAATTGATGTAGATGGTCATTTGCTTTAACAAGTTCTTGGACAGGGGCAGAGGCTGGCCTTGTTTTATATGTTTAATTGGATGTTTCCACTTTTGTAAAGACACAGTTCGTACTTAGTGAACACATATTAAGGATATACAGTAGATGTGTGGTTGTGGTTTGCTGTAGTGTACATTTGTTTGGATTAAAATAAATGGGAAAAAAATGTAATCAAGCAATGAGTTCCTCATCAGATTCACAATAATTAGATCCTGTTGGATTTTTGATTTATGCAGAAATGACATTCATGGCAATAATCAAAGTTTCACATTTTGTACTGCCATATAAATGACATTGCTTAATATTTGTTCTCTACAATATTAGCTTTTAACTTGTATTACTTGCATGTGTTCGGAAGATCGATCATGGATCGTAAAAGCACAGGCTTTCATTTGCTACACAGTTTTTCTTAATTTACTGAAAACTAAACACTTTGAAAATCTATTGTGGGAGTGGACGTATACCCACTCTCAAAGAGTTGATATAGTCATCCTTAAATAGCACGTATTGTACATATACCACAGTCTGCTTCATATACTCTATGCTTTTACAGTTCTGGGTGTATTTCGGTTTGTTTGTTTTTGTGACTTTTCTTGGTACGACTGCTTTAGAATAGCTGATTAAAACTTAAAGCACAGCTGATTCATTTTGTTCATCATGCAGTATTGATTAGATAATTGTACTAAGGAATGGTTGTGCATCTGCTCTTAGCCAGAGGCCAGTCCATGGATCTTGTGACACAGTAATCCAATTAACCATTTAGCTACAGGCCCATGCATACCCACTCTCTGTTTCTCTTTCAATCACTCACACACACACACACACACACACACACACACAACACACACACACACACACACACACACACACACTCACTCACTTCATACGACAACCATGAGGATGTTCAAAGGTGACATTGACCTTTGTTTAATCTGTGAATTCTTCCTTCCCTTCCCAAGTGAGCCCTTTGCCCTCTCCAATTTAGCGATTTCTCCACTTGACCATTCATGACCCGTGTTTTCTTCTTAAGTGCATACAGACAGGTGACAAAAAACAACAACATTTAGTGTTGAGTAACATGGTGGGCCATCACAAGCTGACAGAACCGTTTAAGTGCTCTTTCTAGATATTTTTCTTTTACAAGAACTTCTATTGGAATAAACCCCAGGCCTCCAAAACATTGTTTTCCCTCCTTTGGTGTTTTAATGAAGGTGGAGACGGCATACTTCTATCTGACATGTTGATCAAAAAATGTCACATAGGTACATGGATGGATTAGGAGACATTTGCCCCTGGGCACAGACATGTAAAAGCCTCCGCCCACATTGTTAACAGTTGTTTCGCAGGAATCCTGAAGTTGCGTTGTTGGTTAAAAACGTTTGTTCATGCTTGGGATGGATAGAAGCTTACAGTAATCCTTTTCTTTCAGATCCACCCCTCTCAACCATTTACGTGCCATACTTTTTCATGTTCGGACCAGTTCAGTGATTCATACACTTTATTCTTTATAGTTAACTTTCATCATAAAGAAATAAGTTATCTGTTAGTCACCTAAGGATAGTTTCTGTTGCCCTGTATACTTACATAGAGAGCAATGATGGCATTGTATTAATTACATTTTTTATTTTGTACTAAAAAGTAAAGAAAAACATGTTTTTTAAAAGAAAGTCAGACTTTTATTTGTTTAAAAAGCAATAGTGTTGAGCATTACGGGACTTTTTGGTTTACATTTTTTTAACCTTTCAATAAAATGTGATATGGATGTAAAAAAATATCCATCCAACATAATTTGTGATTTAGTTGGAGTTGCTAAGTGATTTTTTTTCTCACAATTATGTAAGAGATTAAATGATCATAAAGAACATTTATTTTAGACATGGCTTTGAGCGTGTGTTGGTTGTTGTGTGTCAATGTTGTCCTGGTTAATTTAAAAGGTTCATTCTGTGTATCTGTATGGACAGAGGAGCAGTCCAAGCACCAGAGTCAGAGTTATCAAACCATAGATTGATAATAAACCTGGTAAACATTTGGAACACTAAACATGCAGCTGCCACAAATTGCAATGTTCATTTTTTGTGAGCTGTTTAATATTTCTCAATTAAAGAGTCCCATGGATGTGTCATCGTCCTTCGTGCTAACAGTTGGGTCAGTGCACTGTACAGTGGCTCTTTAAGTTCATTTCCCTCTCTCTTTGGGTGGTGGGGGGCGGAGGGCAGCTGTCAGCTTTTAGGAGCCTTGTTCCCTGGAAAAAATTAGTTCCAATCCCTTATCCGAAATGCTATTGGGAAGCACACACAAGAGGTGGGGACGGGTTGGAGGTTGTGGGGGTTGGCTGTCCGTGATAGATGACAGATGAAGAAACAGAGATGTCTGCCTTTCTTAATCATCCCCTAGCCATGACCTCAAATGCTTCGAAGAAGAGCTTCAAAACTCCCATTTGCATTCCTCAGGAGCAAGTCTTTAAAGAGAAGCAAAGCCAGAGAGTCTCAAAAAACACCTGAGGGTGCAGCTGTGTCAGGTTTTCTTTTACATTCAGCTCCTTGAATTAACGATGCACAACACACATAGAAAGTCAAGCAGGTTCTATGTTTGTGTTGGACATGTTAAAAGAGCCAATCTAAGGCAGATTGGATCTAGGCAAATTACTCAAAGCTTACACACCACTATCTTATGTATAAACACTACTTACAAAGTGATACAATACACTTCCAGTCAAGGCTACACTAGCATCTTTCAGTGTATGCCAAGTGGGAAACGCTTGCTGGGTATAAATGAATGTGTTTATACATGCATTATGTCTTCCTATTTACATCTGTATGTTAAATAGCATTTCAGAGACAAAAGGAGAGATTGTTTTCCTTTGTGCGATTTCTACTCTCCATAGCTTTCTCCCCCCATGCTCCCCAATTTTTCTGTCATGCTTGTCTTGAGTGAGTCCCCTGAATGTTGTAAATATGATGCGAAGTGATGCCTGTGGATGAACCAAGGAAAAGGCCGCCGTTTGAAGCCAGGGCCTGGATTTGGAAAGTGAGCAGAAAAGCTGGAACCTTCACTGTATACTGTATAAAGAGTTTGTTTTCATGACATCCTCAGTCTTAATGTAGGAAATCTTCTCTGTTTTTGTTGGTATAATTGGCAGTAGATGACAGAGTTTTTGTTGTGTTGGGGCTTGGGTATTGGAGTGAAGTGCCACCTGTTGTTTAGTGCAGCTTTTACTACTCCTGGGTATGGATAGGGGCAACATGTTAAGTGGATCTAAAGCTGGATGAATCTAAATGAATGTTGCCACAATTAAAGAAAAGCAATGTTTTCTCAGCCTGTAAAAAAGGCTGTGGATGTCCACCTCATTTGGACATCCACGGCTTATTGAAATGCGGAAATTGTTTAACTGAGAAGAGCAAAGAGATGACTTTGTTTCATACATGTTCTTTGGTTATTTGCCATGCATTTATGTCTTACATAGGTGCTTTTTGAAACACAACATTTCTCGACAACATTCTCAACTGATTGGTTTATCAAACTGGCAAGACAAAGGGAAAATTCCTGCTGGTTGTACTGTTATGTCAGAATCCTAACATGTATCCCTTCTTGTCTTTGCAGGTGAATCCACATTTCTGGATGACCACGGCCCTCCTGCTCCAAATGTAAGTCTTCATCTCTGGCCTTTTGTTATTTCCCATTTTGCGCCTTCTCTTTTATCTCAATTTCTGCTTTTTTGACCTTTGATTTTTCCCCCCTCCCCTCTCTGTCTCTGATGTGCTGCCCTGCGTTTCCAAGCCAGTTCAGTCCAGTCAGGATAAGGGTTAGGTCTGTGTGAAAGATCTGCGTGCAAACTCTCTCTAAATACCAACTAGACCTGGCTTCAATGCTACAGTAATGCTCTGAACACACTCTCTCTCACACACACACTCAGCGCTGACACAGAAGCCTTGTATTCCTCCAGCTGGACGTCTGCATGACCATCTCTTCTCTAAACTCTCTCTTTCTCTCCCTGCCAGCTCCTTTCTTCCCCTGTCTGCCCCTTGTTCATTATCTCCTCCTCTAATCAATCACCACCTCATTTTCACCTCATTCCTCGCCTATTTGATCCCCTTCTTCATCATTATTTTTTTTACCCAGTTCTGATTGAAGAGACGCTGGTGATTTTCCAGGTCTGGGCATAGCATTTAGCACTTGGCTCACCTTACACTTGTGACATCAAGTTTGATCTCTGGTTCGTTTGTGAGCGGCTGTTCGGTAAAGTCACATCTGGGCTTTGTTTGTGAGTTATGTTTACTTTGAAAAGCTTGTTTTGGCCACTTAACAAAACCATGCAACCACAATGCTTGTTTCATAGATATAACAGAAATGTTATTTATGTGCAAAAAACTGTGGTTGACAAGAGCACTGTTGTTTGAATTTTCCCTATACCAGTTTATTTTTCATTTGAACAAACTTATTATGCTTCACTTGCAACAAGCTGAGAGTGCCAGTTCACTTTATGCAAACTGTTGACGCCAAGCTCTCAATATTATATGGGCTTGTAGAAGTTTAATGGAAATTAAGTTTAATAAATCAAAAATAGTTTCCATCATTTTTCCATTGAAGGCAGAACTGAGAGTGCAACAGCTTGACTGTGTCCTGAGGCAATTCTGAACGATTCTGAGTATTAACTCTATTATAAACACAGAAGCCCTGGAATTCATTTTGACAAAGAAAAGTGTGATTTTTAATGGAAGGGAAAGTCTCAGAGAAGCGGAGGGGGATAATAAAGATGAACTTACTTTGTAAAGTATGTCTGTAGTTTTTTAATAAAACATGTTCAGACATTGACTGATAAATGTTGACATACCCATCTGGGTCACCTTTGGTCATTACTGACGGCTCACAAAAAGTAGTTTACATATAGGAACTTCATTTTTTATGGGTTTTTTGCCCCAGGTGTTGCCTATTAGGCTACAACCAGGCCGCCCTATGCTTAGACTGATGACGCTTGTCGGGGCTTTTCACGGCCTGAGGAGCTGCAGACACGAATCAGGGCTGAAAACACTTGCCATCTGCTGTATAATTAACTATAACTATTTGATTTTTATTACAGTGATTATTCTCCTAAAACAGCCTTGAATTGATCATCAATCATAGAAATGGCAATAAAAGTGGTTTGGTAATGTTGCAAATCCAACATTATGAAATAAAACTAGATGTGATCTGAAGTAAGGAAAGTGAATAAATTGTAAAACAATTAACTTTCAATCCAAAAATAGTAATGGGCTCCTATTATTGTGAATGTTTCTGATGTTTAAAATCAATAAACTATTCTTTCTCTCTTTCTTTTCACTCTGCGTGTGTGATTTGACATTTTGTAGCTTTAAAGGCTTTATTAAGTACATGCAGCCTCCAAAGACACTGACAGGGCTCGCTGTAATTATACATTAGCTGCTAACTTTGATTGATTCCATATCTGTCGTCATCTCATCTTCCAGACAGATGATGCTAATGCCATGTCAGTGGCAAGAGCTACATCAACCACATCTCTCATTATCTCTACAAACTGCTGCAGCTGAGATTGATCTTCTATTTCAGCAGAGGTCGGTCGCATTGCAGCGAGTGCACAAGGCTGAGGCTCTGGCAAATGTAGGGAAAGATTAGAAATTGGGTAAAAAAAGCTCAGCGTAAAATGAGAGTGTTTGGAAAAACCACGCAGCGCTTAGAATAGAGTTACAAATCTGTATATGTATGGCAGCATGACAAGAATGTCCCCTCAACATTTCTACATGTGTTTAAAATGTGATTCTAAATATCACTCATTTTCTTAATTACTTTAATGCAATCTTAAACAGAACAGTGTATAGCTATCCAGTACAATAAACAGAACCAATCAGATACATTTCAATCTTAAAAAAAAACAAAAAACAACAGTAATGCACTTTGAAGAGTCTTGGTGATGTTGTGAGCTCATATTTTCCATAAATAATGAAACCAAAGACAACACAAAAGACCTTTGCATTCAGCAATGTCCTAATGTATAATCCAATGTCCATGCAAGCTTGATAAATTATTGCTTATCCAACAAAAGCATTTCGATTTTCATTTGTCACACATATTAAGTGTCTGTATTCAAGAGTAAAGGAGCGTGAGGAAATGTAGTCAAAGTTTCCCATTTCCTCCCAGCCATTGAAAATCAATTCATCTTCATTCACATAAACATGTGAATGGAAACTCCGCTGTCACAGCTACTTAGCAGTGAGACTCTCTCGCTCCTTTTCCGAATGGGAGTGGAGATGAATGGATAGATCATTAATAACAGGAAGTGCTGAGATTCTCTACTGTACCCTGAATGAAACCTTAACATGCTGCTCTCCTCTTCGCGTGGGTTGAGCAGTTGACAGTAGAGAGCAATGAACTGGGAGCAAGGCTAACCAAAAGCAGCAGGGTGCAGGTTAGCGGTGACGTACTGCCGTGGGTTTCCAGTAACTGCAGCAGGAAGATGGTTGTGTATGTGCGGTGGTGGCGAACCAGGACATGCTCTCAAACTGGCTGTTATATGATTTATTTGGCAGAATTCTTTGGGTGGTCAAGCCATGAGACAGAGACTATAGTTTATGTATGTTTGTTGTCTCTTCTCAAAATATCTCAAAACAGCTTGAGGCGTTTAGAGGTTTTAGTGCAAGTGTGTGGGCATAGTGTTAGAAAAGAAAGACACTGAGAATGTGGAAGGAAAGAGGAAAAGGTGCAGAACTACTAATCTCCTCAATCTCTGCTAGATATTGGCCTGCCAGCATCAGAGCTGTAAATACCATAACAACAGTCCAGAGCGCCCAGAACTGACACAGTGGAAATCAGCCCTGTTACATAATACTTTTTTTACAACGTGGATAGACTATTGACAGAATCCCTTACTGGCACACACTGCGAACATTTCTCACAGTGTGCAACAGAAACCTTAGCTCCACAGAGTGGGAACAACAATAGCACAAACTCAAAGGTTGCCCTTTCATGCTGTCAAAGCCGACGGGAGATTTGGACTTTTGATGGCATCTGTGATGTTATTCTTGTGTTGTACAATACCAGGCTGTTTGAGGTCTGACACAGTCATTTGTCATCATATCAGCAGGGAATGGTGTCCTGCAAAACGCTGCATATATTTCATACGGTGAATTATTATTGTGACAAGCTGAGAAGTCTGTAGTTATTTGGCAAACAGCGAGGAATGTAGGACTGCCGTCCAAGAGAACCATTTACTATCTGCTCTAAATGTTTTCCCAAAACTAAGTGAAATTCCAACCATTGATCTTTTTTTTTGTGTGTGTGTTTGTTTTTTAAATGAGATCTGATATATAAGACTGCTTGACAGTAAGGGATGACAACATGTTGCATGTGACACAAGCTGTAACATGCCTGTCAACAAAACTTGTGTAAGCACCTGTGAATAATTTTTCATGTAATCCCTACCTCATCCCGGGGCGATGTACATTATTTTGATATTGTGTTAAACCGGTTCAAAGGATGTCTCGTAAAGTGCTCTGGTTCTGGGAAAACAGTGGGATTGAAACTTGTCTGACCTGTGTTCAGAACTAAACTGTAAGTTTGTATTGCAACTGGTTTCCCATCACCAGCTCTATCTTTTTTACTCCTAGACTCTCCGTCCTGTTGTAACTTTCTCCTTCTTTCTACTTGGCTCTGGAAAACATTCAGAGAGGCTCTCACTGTTATTACAGAGCCTGCACTTGGGTGGGACTGCTGCTTTTGGAGGAGTGTGTGTGTTTGTGTGTCCGTGCTGAACTCTTCTAGGAACTACTGTCTGCAGAACCAGAGCTAAAGTGGGCTAAGATTATCTAAATATTCATAATAATTTCAGGTCAGAATGAGGAGAAGGCCAATTGTGTGTAAACTAGCCACCGCACGAGACAACAAGCTAGTTAATTCAGTCAGTCAGACCTCCAAATATACAGTCTGTAAGATATTCAGAAACTCCCCCTGGAAAAAGCACAATATCCATTCCAGACTGGGAATGCTGACAATAATTTATTACAGCTACATTTGTCCCTCCATCTGATTTACAGAAAAGCTTTATTTGAAGTGATGAGGGAGAAGGGCTTTTAAGAAACACAAAACTGATTTGCTTATTTTTTTTGCGCTAGATCTCTATCACTCTAAAAAATAAATATTCCAGATGTCTTTTAGGTGACCTGTCTTCCTCTCTGTCATTCTTCCCGTAATTCTTTTAACTGGCCTTCATTTTCTCTCCCTCTTGTTCTCACTGGTACATTCGCTCGGATAGCCTTCATTCTTAAGGGGCCGCTTGTGTAAACCTTGTAGGCCCTTAGGGATAATTACCAAATTAGTGCATTCTTGCTGCCCTTGTGCAAAAATGAGTCTCATGTTCAATACACATGACAGCTTCAACTTCCTCTTTCAAGCGAGCAAAGTTTTACTGTAACAAGTCTATTTTTCTAAGTGAAACTTCAAATGACACACACATCCACTTTAATTGAGTCATGGCTTAACTACTTATTTAAGGAGTCATGAGGTGTGTGTGTGAGTATGTGTAAAACATGACTGTGTTTTGTTGGTATCGTTGTGCAAAGAAGTCAGCACAATCTCTGATTCATTTGAAAGATTCATCATACGAGAAGAGACAATTAAACCATTCATGCCTTCACGTAATCTTTGAGAGTGTGTGTGTGTGTGTGTGTGTGTGTGTGTGTGTGTGTGTGTGTGTGTGTGTGTGTGTGTGAAAATGAACACAGTGCAGGGTCATTTGAGTCCAGCCCCAGGGAGGGTAGATGTGAGAAACAGCAGGTCAAAGGTCGCAGGAAAACAGGCTAGAGAATCCAGTCAGAGCTTGATGATTTTCCTTGGTTTTCTTCTTTTTTCTCCTCAACATATCAATTCAACAGCTTGTCATTATGTCTTAACATACTTGTGAAAACCATAGGTTGCCTAACACGAGTGAAAGTAACATACATCAAGAAATTCAATATATAGTTTATATCAATAGTTTATGTACCTTTTTGTATTCTCTCCCTTTATATTGTATGCGGTTGTGTGTTTGCAGGTGCTCCCGTTCCCGAGCCAGGTGGTTTATAACCGTGTAGGGAAGTGCGGCAGCCGGACGGTGGTCATCCTGCTGAGATTACTGGCTGAGAAACACCAGTTCAACCTTGTCTCTTCTGACATCCACAATAAAACACGCCTCACAAAACATGAACAGGTAAGAGAAAAGAGATGATGGAGCAGTAGAGGATGGATTCAAGGGTCAGAGGTTTAATTGTATTTATAATTTATATTTTGTATGGTTGACATGAGTTATTGTTGCACTTTCAGTTAACTGTAGAACATCCTCAGTTTATGGTAGGTAACACTTACTCTATGTGGAAATAGCTTAATGGATTTCTCGTTTGCACTTAACTGTGTGGTCACTGTGAATGTAACAGCAGCAGGGGCTTCTGTCTTTCATTCCTTGTGAGAGCAAGGCTGAATCATCGGGAATTTCCTTTTATCATTTACTAGAATGTCCCAAGGACATGAGGGTTGGCTTTTACTGAGGAAAAACTGCTTTCATTTAAAAAACCGCAGCCTTTCAAGACATTAAGAAAAGCTGACCAGTGCCAGTGATAAATGGGTAAAGGGGAATGCCTACACAATCTTCTTCCCATTACTTTTTCCACTTACGTTACAAAAATAAAACAAATAAATAATGTAAATAACGATTTCCGACTGCATTAGGACATGATTTACTGGGCAATGCATGTTTTGATCTACATTGTAGTTCCAAAGCCCTAATTTTGAAGGGGATAGAGCATCAACTGTACTAAAGTTGAATTAAGCAATTATCCAGTGGTGGAAAGAGCATTCAGACGCTAAATGGAAGTGCTGATACCACAAAGTAAACATTTCCCACTACAAGTCAATATATTAACATTTACATTTTGACATAGTTAGAAGCACAGAGGTTCCAATAGCAAAATGCAATGTTATTGTAAATCTACCCCTTATAAACAATGGTTGATTTTAGACTTAAATATTATTACAGTAACTGGTATGATAATATCACCAGCACAATCGTGGTTTTCTGTTAATGTGTTGTGTTGTTTTTTTTTTTTTATACATTCAGAATCTAAACTTGTTGTTGAGGAAAGATGAATTTTACTACGTAACATACTGTCAAAAATAGTTATTAAAATAAAAAGGACAATATTTTCCCTAGAAATGTTGTCATATTTATATATTTACCAAATAAGTACAGCTATTGGGTGTTTCACTACTGAAGTTTTACCACCATGTTCCAAAGAGGCTGCTCTCTAGTTGACTCTGACCTCTGACTCTCCCTTGATTTTCAGCAGCAGTAAGTGAATGCATGAATCTAGTTCCTAAGAAGCAGTGCCGGGTGCTTCCTCAAAGGCAATTCTGTTTATTGCATTTTTCCACTAGGGCAATGTTTCTTTTAGTCATATTCCTGAGAAAATGACCTAACTCTGTTTGTGTAGGAGTATTGCAGCAATGACTCACATCCTCATATGACGTTATTGACAGCATCCTTTAGGGAAAAGCTACTGCTAACCACTTTTGAATTGTCAGCAGAGGCTAAATATGTAATATCACTGACCAATGTGATGTAAATGTTAGGCCTGTATTGAAACGGCTGCTTTTTTGTCCATTCATCAAACCCTGAAACGCTTGCTGCAAACACAGTGGCAGAACACTATTAGACTCATTAATTCTCTGGACATAAAACATCTCTGTGAATGGACCCAAGCAATGATCCTCAGAAACAGTGTGTGCATTCCAGTGTCTGTCTAAGAGTGTGCGTCTGTGCTTGTGTTTATGTGTGATTCTGTAAAGTGTAGCTCCGTCTTTGTGTGTTTGTTTGCGTGTGTACTTCTGTGTGTTGACCTATGCAGATCCAGACGTGCGTCGCCTAAGTTTAGAGTTGCTGGTCTCATCAGTTGTGGTTCTGGCTCGAGGCTGCAGTTTCTTGGACCGTTTTTTCCTCCTGGCTCTCCTAGAGGTCCGCTAATGGGTTTGCCCGGGCTTGATGCCTTGTGTGTGGGTTGCCAAAAAGTGAAGGTGCCTTTTTTGTCTGGAACTTTGCGGAGCTTTTGCAGATTTGTGGCGTACAGTGACGCATCTATCCCTTTCAGTACAGGGGGAACAAGCTCAGTGGGAGAGAGAGGTTTGAGACATTTCCTGGGAAGAGAAAAATCTTCCTTAAAAACATCCAGAAACAGAAAGACAGCTTCTCTACTGTAAGTGTGTCTGCGTTTATGTGGGATCCTGTTTCCTCCCACTTACCAAAAAAATTAACCAGCACACATTTGCTCTTCAGCTGTGAACCTGTGTATCTGCATCACAAAGCCGCAGATACGCAAACACCGAAATGTAACTGGCCCAATTACAAACAAAGATTGTAAACAGTAATTCCCTACTAGCATCTCCCCTGCTACACTCAAAGCAACAATTTGCCTTTGGTTATTTACACATAGTTGGATTTGGCTCAAGAAGAAATTGAAGTTTGGTTATTGCTCTTTTTTTCTTATTGAGAAGTTATTTTAGTGTACAGCTCTCAATCCCTTTTTTTTTTTTCTGTATAAAGACTTTTTTATTAAGACACTAAATCTTTGTATTGACAATTCTGTACACTTATAATGTCTGGCCCAAGTATTTATCTATTCCTCAGGAGTTGATAATTGAGTCTTCTTTAATATTAAACCTTATAAATATTGACAAATTAAATATATTTGAATTCAGATCTGTTGTAGCCTACAGTGGTTTTTGGTTCTTCCTCCGTTTCCCCCGATGAGCCCGGTGTGGGCGCCACTGGCTCAGGAGGGAGGGGGGCTGGGGGGCTGGGGGGGCTGGGGTCGGGGAGGTTGCAGGTATGCCTGGAATCTCAGACTGTCCTCCACTTTCCCTCTGTCTCCCTGCAGCTCTCCCTGGTAAACGAGAGGGGGTCTGGCCAGACAGACCAGAGGGGTGGGTCAGAAAATGTACACACACACATACACAAAACTCAACCAAATGTGCCAAATGTGTTTAGGGTCTACACATCAACCAGGGTATGGGGGAGGGGGCATCAGGAAGTAAGCTGTGGGCTAATTGGTCTGGACGAGCAGTTTGCAGAAAATTTACTTTTTTTATGTCCAATTGAAAAAGATTAATAGAGACATATCATGCAGGAAGCAACTGTAGTGGTGATTTTATTTCTAAAGCTAATGAAAGTGGAGGAAGGTGGAAGCAAAGTGAGTGGAAATGTACTGAGTTTATAGAGAAGAGGGAGGGTGTTAAACCCAAATCTGACTGGGGCCTCAGATTAACTTCTCTGTGTACATAAACAAGTATACATATTACTGTTGCTGTCCAAACAGTCTTGCAGTGACGTAACAGCAGCCTATACATAGTGTATGACAGCAGGACATTCAAACAGGACATTCAGTTCCTTAAAAGATTGCTCCAATCTCCAATCGACAGTATGTTTAAAATCTGTCGGTCAGTGCAAAGAAGAGCCACCTCTCCAACCTCAGACAAATTACCTCAATAAATTCTTCTTTTCTCTTATTGAGTTTGCTGCCACTGTACCCGTCTCCTCTAAAGCAAACAGACTTGATGAAATTGAATGTCCCATCGCTGAACCAATAAAGTGGATTCAGTTTTAAGGAAGGCTTCATTGGTAGTGTTTGGGCTTCACTTGTCAGGGAATCACCTAGAAATCAACTGCAATGCACAAGTTAAACATAGTCTATTATAATAGTGAACTCACAATGCAACTCTACGGCAACAAACAAAATCAAAAACATGGGGAGTGTGGACGTCACAAAGACTGTGTCAAGTTATCCCAAAAATGAAGTTATCATTGAATTTATTTCTGGCAGAAGGCCCCTTGCTTTTTCCAGATCTCTAAACTGTTCGATGTGTTCTGCATCAAAGTCCCAATCGCTGAATTACAGAGCCAGACCTCTGCATCCAGTTTGTGCATTTTAGCATACCAACTTTTAGCTCAAAGCGCGGCTGTTTTGTTAGCTTAACAGACAAAACCAGGTCTTCTGAAATGCTTTTAGACAGTACCTGTGAAGGGAATCCTAGACACTATTTGTATAGAGGCCCTTTACAGCATCTGAATCAATGTGTGTATTTGAGAACTGTATGTACTACAGCTGCTGATGAAAACACTTTTTCTTCATGTTTATGCCTTCTTTCCCCCGGTCTCCAGTTTTGATTTGCCCTTCCCCTGTGGGTTACTGTCTTTGTAGCAGAAGGACTCATTGCATTCTCCATGTGCAGTGTTCAGCTGTTGTTCATTATTCATTTTTGTTTACCCTCTTAAACTTGCAATTTTCAGGCAGAGACAATTTATTTGTTATCCATGTGTTTGTCAGTGTAGCCTGGCTGTTAGTTGGCCGGCCTTGCCTCTCACTCTTTTAATCTTCATCTCTGGATCCCCTTGATGAACTGATGGGTGCTGAGGAGCTGCGTGGACAAAGCACAAACCCATCACTGTGAATATCCGGCTTTAATTCACATTAGCAGTACCTCTGGCATGGTTGTGTGTTCCAATTAGCAAAATGATTAGTGTTTTCTAAAGGAATCCAGTGTGGGATCTTGTCCTTGTCTCTGCAACACTGTTTGTTGGTGGAGAGGCCTGTAACAATAACATGGCATGACGGGAATAGGGTGAAACAAATTGTTGACTGTTGCATTGCTTACTGGCAGGAGGATAGAAGCGTCTGGCAACAACATTTGCCACAGAGGTTAAAGCAACACATTGCTTTCTATCTCTCAGCAGAGGAGTTTTCCAAGGACAAAGACGGCAGTACAATGACATTACAGAATGGGGGAGATAAAGGGAATGTTTTCATAATTAAAAAGGGGAGGTGGTTCACAGGACTTTTTATATTTGGGGAAATCCAAAACTCTGATCTCTTTAAACTTCTAGCACTTACACAGTCTGTAACTGTCTGTCTTAATCTCTTGAGTTTGGCAGAAGTCCAGCAAAAAAACACTTCAGTATTTTTAATTGAATGAGTATGCTTTTTAAATATCAAGACATTCTTCTGACATGCTGGTTTGAAAAGTGTCAGTGAATTTCCCAAATGTGTATCATTATAAAGTGATTTATTTTCGAAATAAGACAAATTGTGTTGTGCAATGTTTGCTAACAAAAAACGTAGAAAGTCTCTAATGTCCTCCATACTTGGATATCTGGAGATCACAAACACACTTATTACAATATGGAGCTGTTTATGAGAGGAATGAATACAAATGGTGTTTCAGTTGCACGGCCTTATCTAATGTAAGATCTTCACTGGATCTGGAACTACTGGGACGTCTCCAAGTTGAATTGTTGGCTTCTGTGAGCCTGCCTCTCCATGCAGACATGGAAAGCCTTCAGGATCTTTTTTTTAATCTGTCAAAGCAACAGAGGAAGATGAAGACGCTTGAAATGATTGCACTAATAATGTTGGCCATCCTGTCCATAAAATGACGAAGGGGATTTATGGTATTAAACCTTTTTAGATAAACACAGAAGTTGAGTCAAGGTGGAGGTAGAAAACCAAGTGGACCCACATCTGAAGTGCATTTTAATTATGCTCAGTTCCAACCTGGAATGGTAACTCTTGGTTACATGTGACAATACCTGCAGATTCTGTCTATTAACATAACATTTAGTTTATAATGAAGCCTCTATCAATATAATATCAAATCAAATCAAATCAAGTTTTATTTATATAGCACATTATTTAACGATTTTTGGTCGAGCCAAAGTGCTGTACATATAATAACAAAGTACCCTACAGTAAAGACATTTTACAGCAAATACAACAGCACAGTTTGTGCAGAATAGCAGTATGAGAAAAACGACACCCTCTGTCCTTAGACCTTCACATCGTACAAGGAAAAACTTCCAGAGAAAAAACCCACAGTTTAAAGGGAAAAAAATGTGAGAAACCTCAGGGAGAGCAACAGAGGAGGGATCCCTCTCCCAGGACGGACAGACGTGCAATAGATGCCGTGTGTAAATCGAAGAGATAATACATTTTACAGAGCAGGTAGACCAAATGTTTGGAAATGCATGTATCTATAATAAGAAGATGAATCCACGAAGATGTCAAAAACAATCCTGTGGGAGCCATCAGGGAAGCAGCATGACGAGACTCAGGCAGGACCCCAGAGACAGGCCCAGCCATGACCCGAGGTCCACGACTTAATCCAGAACGCAGGATAGAGGATCCAGGGCACACGACCACAGCAGACCGGATCAATATTTACCCAGTTTCTTCTTCAAGTCTGTTTTGAGTTTCAGGAGCTTGCTAGGCTTTTGATTATTGTCTAATTATGCAATAATTGTTTGATTTCCACCATGACGTTATGGACAGGCTTTCAGAATTAGACCGCAACTCGTCTTGGATGAATGCCCTGATTTATGTTGACATGTCAAATTAACAGGCTCTTTTTTGTCCCCAGGTTGATCTCATGAAAAACATCAGTAATATCCCACAGCCATTCCTCTACACACGGCATGTTCACTTCCTCAACTTTACCAGGTACAATGGTGCACCAATATACCATGATGTTTTACAGCAGCATTTCTAAAACCATCAGAGTGTGTTGTTATTGTATAAAGGTCTGAACTTACTTTTTTATTTGTCTTTGTAAGGTTCAGGATAGAGCAGCCGGTCTATATCAACATAATCCGGGACCCTATCAACCGGTTCCTCTCAAACTACTTCTTCCGTCGCTTTGGTGACTGGAGGGGTGAGCAGAACCACCTCATCCGAACTCCAGGGATGAAAGATGATGAGAGATACCTGGTGAGCATTTTGTTTATGAGTTCTTATTTCTGGCTTGAAAATCAAAGCAATTTTACTAAGCATGAAGTTCTACCCGCTACGAGCTGTATTTCATCCTTTTATAGATGTGTGTATCGTGGAGTAAATGAGTGTCTGAGATTTAATCTTTTTTTCACAGAGTGGATTTATTTCTCTCTTAAAAAAGAATGCCTAGATACACATCTTTGAGTTGTGCAATCTTTGCCAATTATGTCTTAGAACTTTTAATGGTTCAATAACTAAAACTTGTTATAAATTTGTAATGATAGGACCGTGTTCCTGCGTGAGGTGCACCACTTTTCATTCATGAGAACTACTTCTGCCTTCAGCTAGAGTTTCACAAAAAGTGCAGTCACGCAGGAACACGGGACTGTTGATTAATTGTATTATTGGGGCTAAACCTTTTAACCTGCCTTGAAGATTGAAAAGGGTTTGTATTGAAATACATTTTTATCTAGCACCAGCCACCTTTATTCTTTCTATTTCTGAGCAGCACTTCCTTGGCCAAAACAGTGTGTCAGATTTGTAATGAATAGAAGGGTCAATGTCCCAAATGCTCCCCAAAAACGTCAAATAATTTGTGTTACTTGGAGCCATAAACTACACAGAACTTATAATCGAAGTAGCTCCAGAGAGGGTACCTAATAAACTGGGACCAGCACCCAATATAAACCCCACAATATTATTTAAGAAGTGAAACCCTCCTTTCTAGCCACCTTTAATGGACCCATTGCTGCCCATTTACTGTCATATGGACATTAGCTAAATCAATGCTGATGTTTATGGTTTGAAATACTAAAGCATGTGCAGTATTTCACTCTACAGAGTAACTTTATGACTTTAAGTCACTAGTTTGCCAATAACTGTGCTTTTAATCTGTATGTGTTTTGGTTCCAGGCCAGATGGTTTCATAACCTTAAGCTCAGTTGAGACATGAAATGTTGTGTACTAATTTCTTATTCTGGTATGAGCTTTACACTAATTATGGAGACACGTAAGTCAAGGAGTGTTTGTTTGTAGACATTGTACAGAGAGAGAGTGATGATACTGACTGTCATATAAAAACTCTGTTTAATCTTCCTCAAAAGATCAAACAGGAATGTGTACGTACTGACAGTCTACATTTCTGCGTTCATTCATTCAAGAAAATACTTATAAACCCGATGAACTGTCAGCCAGATGACGTGTTAGTTGAGTTTGAGATCTCTGTATTCTGTTATCTTCAGACAAACATCTTCCTCTTCTTTGTTCAAATATAAGAAAGAGAACATTTCCTCGATACAGTGATATATCAAAACCACACTCTTTGAAGATGTTTTACACGTGGTGTTGCTTGAGGCACGAAGGAAAAGTTTAAGGCCTCGGCAGCCTGATGCAAACCCGATATTTAAATATGATTGTGATTCCAATTAGAGACCTGATGTGTAAAACCACATCAGAAAGTTGATATCCCACATCTGCCTTGCAGAATTGTTTACCCCTGCAGCTGAATACTCATATATCACAGTACATGCCATTTGCAGCCTCACTTTAATTTTCATGTTGCCATTTTTAAGTCTGTATGTGAGATTTAACTTTGGAGAACATCAGGTAGAGACAGAAGTTAAGTGCTGGGTCTAATGTGAGGTGGGAAATACTGTACTATATTTGGGTTCAGCAGGCTGGCCAAAAAGGTTGGCTAGCAAGTCAAAACAATAATTAAATCAATACTATTTTAACATTTTTATAACAAATTAGTATCCAGGTACAAACACAGGTAGTCATTTATCCCACAGACCTTCATACTGTCAGGCCATACATAGAGGAAAACGGGAGGAGTGAATGTCATTCTAACTTATGTCTGACTGGGTGTAATTAAGTATTGCACTGCTTTCCCTGGAGTTTTGGACCATGTGAGTTGAGTTATTAAAGTATGCAGACCACGGGGGCCCCTTGCTACAGTTTGAGGGGAAAGGGGAGGCTGTGCTGCTGCAGCCTGGCTTACCTGTGTGTGTGCGAGGACCAACTTTTGACCCTAAGAATTAAAAACTGACTAAAATGTTCCAGAATGATGACAATTTGCTGTTGTTCACTTCTTAGTTTGAGTTGCTTTAATACAGTATGTAATATGTGGCCTTGAGTCAGTAAAGGCTAATGTAAGTCTTGTTTCCTTCCACATGACTTATATTCAGCTTCAACTTTATTCCCTGGAAATGTTCAGAACTGAGATTTGCTGTATACCAACTGCATAGATATTATATTAATGTATCTCTCACATGATGTTGTGTTGCTTTGCAATGCTTTGCGTTTTTTAACCAACTAACATTGTTAATATGTTGGTGTTAGTATTATTTATTTGTAACACCTGTCCAGCATAGCTACTAAACGCTAGCTTACCTAAGCATCTAAAACAGTATGCAGCTATGTGGTTAATCAAATGTATAACACCTTTTTATAATGTGGCTTAGTGAGAGCTGGCGGGCTCCACCTGAAAAATCAGCAACCCAAATCAATGGATTTCATTATAATTCTCTCTTGATTTAATATTGAAATCCAAAAAAAGGTTGATAAAAACGTTTTTGTGTGCTGTGTCCAGATTCTAGACCAGGAAATGAATGTGTCTCGCAAGTACAGCATTTCAAATATCTGTGTGTGTATCAGCGTGAGTGCCTTGCTATGTCAACACTCTGAGTTGGGACTAGTCTTGGATACGTCCCCTGCCTGCTGTATATTAGCCCTGCGCTGGGTGTGTGAGAGGTGTCAATGAAAGAACACTGTCAGTGTGCTCGCCGGGGCCAAGGGAACCTGATGCACGTGTTACTGAGACATTCCTGTGGTCGGCTTGGATTTTCCGTCAGTCCCCCACACCCCTTTTTACACACACATACACTATATAAAGGCATGCACTGGACACCTGAACGCAGAGTGCACATGCATGGAATTGAGCACACGCACTGACTGTCAGTTTGGAGTCAAATGACGAGCTTCTGTGGGTTTTAAAGAGATTGATCTGGTCAGAGTGTGTATTTATATTCGGCTATCAAATTATAAGAAGGAGCAGTTGAGAGGCTTTGCTCTACCACAAATGAAAAATGTCTATTAGGTAATTCAGTGTCTCAAATGAACCTAGAAAATACAGGTAAGTTCTCACAGTTTAAAATACTAGATGATCTCACACCGTTTGAAAATCATCTGCCCTGAGTTAATCGGACATTTACAATGACACATGCAAACCGTCAATATAAAAGGCTTTAGAGGCTTTATTAGAACCATCATGCCCTGGCATGCTTTGACATTAGAAAACAGTAGGGTGGCGTATCTGTCACAGTGTTGATGCCTACGGTGCAACTGAAAGTAATTATTAATTATACCGATAAAATTGATCAGGGGTTGTTTATCAAGCATGGGTTTTTTGTTGTACAGAAAAGTATCTTAATGACTTTTTTTGTACAGAGTCCCAATAAAGAGTTAAAAGTAATTAACTTAGTCATTGCAGGTTTAAATGTTATTTGACCCAGGTGTAATACTCCCATGCTCCCTGATGAATACTGTGGCGACCTGCCCCATGGGAAAGGTTCACATCATCAATTACTCCTGATTTAATTCATGCATACATTCTTTTCAGTGAAACAGGAGGCCGCCGTAGAGATTAGGGCCTATTTTTCTACACTTTCTGTGACTGCTCAGTTGGCTTAATCCACAGTGGGAATGGGAACAATGAGTCTAAGTGTGCACACAGGAGCTCTCTTCGAAATACTAATGGGTCCTCTAAAGAGAGTGTGTATTGTCTGTCGGCTGTGTGTGTGTGTGTGTGTGTGTGTGTTCGTATATGATTGTGCACACTTGTATATGAATGAGTTGTGGCTGCATTCCCAGAGGTCCCCTAAATGCTAAGGCATAAGGGTCCTGTATCAAGTGTCGGAGCAAAGTGGACGGGGGACTTCCTGGCTAGGTGCCATATGTGTTGTGGAATGGCGTCACACATGTCACTTCCTGTCCGCCTTTCTCTGTTTCTTTTTTCTGGCGTTCACTTTTTTTTCCTATGTTGTTACTGTTTATATTAAGGAAAATTATTATTATTTTTGGGAGCTTTTTGTGCTTTGTTGCATTACGGCCAAGTGTTGGGGGGGGCCTGTATAGAGTCCCATTATCTTTTTATTGGCATGGTGTGGCAAATGTGTGTAAAATATAACAGTGTTGCATATGAGTTCAAGTTAGTTCTTGCATCAACTGTAACTTTTCTTTTGAAATCTCTGCATGGGGTTTATAGTTTCCCACACAAGTTATATAGTATTGAGAAACTGTAACACTCATAACTGACAGGAAACTGTAGGGCAAGGAGATATAGGCTACTCATAATTGATAACACATGATGACACTGTCGTTCTTTGAATAATAAAACATGAAAAAGCAACAAATTCTCCTTGAAGTTATGAATCAAAGAAAAGCAAGCAAGTTTTCACAGGTCCGGAAACGGCCCACACTCTAACAATAGTGCACTTTTGAACTGTTTTCTAAAGGTTCCTCTTGGATTTGTTGTTCTTTGATGAGCTTCCAGTGGTTCGCTCCACTGATCACCATAAGTCATGTTTCTGGTGCATTGTGCAGCTCAGTCATAAAGTTTGAAACAAACCCTGCAGCCACTCGGTGAATCACACACTATGTATTGAGCTGCAAGGAAAAATAAACTGACCAAGTGCATGATTTATGTCATCCCAGTTTATGTAGATAGACTTTTTCTTGCTCTTCCTGTCATGACTACCTCTTTGGAAGCTGAGAGAATGATGAGATTGAGAGTGATAAGAGAAATCACAAGGCTATCTTTTACCTTGTCTAACTGTTAAGCTCATACATGTTCATACACACATGGTCAGTGGGGTGTTTTTGACCCTCACATCTCACCCTTAACAGCAGACAGAGAACTCTGGGAAAGTCTGGGCCTCCGATCCCGTCTGACCCAACTTCTTCTCTGTGATGGAGCATTTTGGTCTTAGTGTTGCCAGTTAAATACGCAGTTTCAGACTTATCAGAGTGTAGACAAGCTATGACAAAATCATTACGCTTTAAATATGTGTCCACGTTTAGATTCCATCCTCTTTTTCTCTACCTGTCAACACTCTTTGCCTCATGCTTTTAGCCTGGTGCTACCGCATGTGCGTTTGAGAACACATGTGGCGTGTCCGCGAGTGCGTGTGAGTCATGCTTCGTGGAGTGTTTTGTTGCTTGGGACCTGGGTTGCCATCCATAAAGCTTACGTCACCTGACACGGATTTGACTTCTAGTTCCATAGAACTGAGTGGCTGGCCTGCTCCACTCCTGCATGTGTGTTTTTAATCTGTCCTCTGTGTTTTCTCCCTCATTATTTAATAGCTACCACATTTAGACAAGGCGTGTTTTAAACTGTGTTCTAACCACTTATTAGTGACAGGTTTAAGTTCATCATTGCTTGATTACAACATAAAAACATACTATCATTACTATCTGATTCTATATTGCTTATATTTCATTAACATATATTTATTTTGAAAGCGAGCACTCTTTCATGCTCAACTATATGTGTTCTAATCTGAGCAGCTAGGGTGAAGGAGCAGAGTTTATCTTTGATCTCAGGATGTGGTTTTGCAGCACTTCTATGACGATCACTATCAGCGGATTCACAGCAGTGCTGTTGATGGGCTCCCTCTAGTGGCAAAAATATAACATTACAAATATGTTTAAGATTCTTCTACGCCTGCACCTCGGGAAACTATGAAGAAATAAGAACTGTTTTCCTGCGCCTAGGCCATTAAACCTAACTGACAACATGTAGTACTTAAGGATTTAGCTCACTTGAATCTAATGCACCAGCACTTACAGTGGTTTTGCCTCTTTAAAGCAAATGTAGCTGCATGTATCTTTGTGGTTTATTGCACTCTAAGTCACTTTAGATCAAAATGTAAATTAAATGAAACATAATGTAAAAGTATGATTGTCATGTGTTTGTCTGCTTTCAGGATATCAATGTGTGCATTCTTGAGAATTACCCAGAGTGCTCTAATCCCAGAGTCTTCTACATTATTCCATACTTCTGTGGACAGCATCCTCAATGCAGGTATCTACAGACTCTTAATATGGAGGACATGTTATTAATCGTGGCATGTAAATCTGCTCTGTTGTTGTACTTGTTTGTCTGTCTCTTACTCGTGATTTTTCCTCTCTCTCCACCAGGGAGCCGGGGGTATGGGCTCTGGAGAGGGCCAAACAGAATGTGCAGGAGAACTACCTGCTTGTTGGTATCCTAGAGGAGCTGGAGGATGTTCTGCTCCTGTTGGAGAGGCTCTTACCTCATTACTTTACTGGAGTACTCAGCATCTACAAGAGCCCTGGTAGGACACAATCAAAAAACATATGTTGATTTATCATATTGGTACCTGTTTTTGGCGGCTATATTCCCATAATACGGCCGCTCTGAGGCTAAACTTCGCTCATTGATGTGACGTGTATAAATAATAAAGTCTGTACGGAACTCAACGTTTTATGGATATTTAATATTGTAAATCAAAACAATAAACAAACAGAATCATACGGTCAACAAAAGATATCAGAGCTAAGCTCATCCCCATTGTCATGCTACTAAACATCCACATACACCAGGTGCCCTAAATACCATTAACCACACCCATGTGACAATTACCGGAAACAACCTATTACAAGTGTGTGTGGTGTAAATATATTGTTTAAAACAAATAAAATAATGGAGACAAGTGTGTGTGGTGTTAACAAATAAGGAAGATAATATAAATAAACACAGGCTACCACAGCATTTTGGCTCCTACACTGTTGTTGCCTATAAAAATTGAGGTTTTGCACATGAATCTCTTTTTAAATCATGATTTTGGTATTCCTTTTCTTTGACTGTATTACTGTCAAATTGCATTAACCTGACTTCTTCTGGTTCTTTACTTCTTCTTCTTTCTGCAGACTATAAGAAGATGGGGAATATGACAGGCACAGTACGTAAACACACGCCCACTCTGGAGGCGCTGCAGGTGCTCTACCACCGCATGCGCTACGAGTATGAGTTCTACAACTTCATCCGAGACCAGTTCCATCTTATGAAGAAAAAGATCGGCCTCAAGTCCGTCTCCCAGCCCCCTGCCCACTCACCCTCTTTCCTCCGAGAGCTGGCCCTTCGAACCCCGGAGCCTCTGGATGAAGACGAGGAGTTCGACACAGACCTGGAGGATGCCAACAGCTGGCTGGTCCATCCCTAAGAGCGGTGTGGCGAACAGTGGACGTAGCCAAAAGAAGCTAATTGGCTGGAGATAGCTGGAGGCAGCCTGAGGGCTAAGGGGGCATTCCCGTCCTTCAGCATTCCTAAGAAAAGTGATGTATGTTTAGGGGTGTATGGATTCTGACGCTCGTGTTTTTACGGGCTCTGCTTTCCATTGGCAATAGACTCCTTTCATAACAGGCTCAGCACTGAGGACTATAGGGTTGAGTAATTGGAAGGACAAAAGACTCTATTTAAAAGTTGGACAGTGAGAACAATTGTTTAGCTCAATTTGCTTGACTCAAGTTTTGTTTGAACTTGAGCTTGTTTTTGAGCCCTTTTATGGAAAAAAGAGAAAACATCATTGCTGTAATCTCCAGGAGAGATTATTTTAAGATGTGAAGGGCTAAATGTGTTGGGAAATATTCTTAGTGTTGGTTTACACCAACTTCCGAGGACTTCCGAGACATAGCCTAAAAAAGAGGTTCATGCTTTTGTAAAAGGTGTGTGTCCTAACAGCTGGAATGGGAAATGGGATCCACGAATAAAATATTACCAAAACCCTTTTATGTATATTAGTTGTCTAGGACTGTTGTAAGTGCCAAACCTCGCCAAGAGTTCCAATAACTGACAGGAAACCTTTATGCACAGCTGGGGGGGTTGTGACATAAGTCAGTTGATATAGTATTGGTTAATAAAAAAAATTCAATTTGTAAGATATTATTAAGTATAAATGAGGGTTAAAAAGTAAGCACTCAATTATGAATTCAAAGAATTCAACTGTGTGTGCATGAATGATTGAGTTTGACCAACCAGCAGTGTATTTTAGCATAGATTTATTATTCGGGACAGGCGTTTGTTTCAGAGATAAACACTAAAAAGCATTTATGGAGCGCAGTGTTTTTAATCCAAAGTTTTAAAGATTGAGTTTGCCAAATACCAGTGTTTCTACTGCGATGCATTACTAAACTGTATGAATATACTGTACTTTTTCTGAGGTGAAATTCTGCAGCATAATGAGCGGATTGGTCACAATACTGGATACTAATTTGCCTTTCATTTCAAATTGGATCATTACTGTTTAAGGGTTGTTGTCTCTCTAAAACGTGTAATCCTCCAGCAGCTATCTAGAGTGCATGATGTACCAATCATCCAGAGAACAGTTACCATAAGCTATTATGTTTCAGTCATCTATGTAGTTCACTATTCCATCCCAATCTCCATTGTCTGTACCTTTTCATTGTCCTGGTTTGTCTTCAGTGTTTCCTTTTTTGCCAGTTTAATTTATTATTTTGTATTCCTTTGCGTTCCAGACAAGATTCTCAGGAAGGAAAAAATATGTTTAATAACTTGATCATTTGTATCCTTGGTTTCTGGCGGCTATGAAACTATTTTTAATTTTTTAAGGTTTTCATATCAACAGCTGAAAACTTGTTAACAACTAATGCAGTTCATTATTTTACAGTCTTCAAAATAAATGTCTTCTAACTATTGCAGCTAGTGTCTAAACTTTACTTACTTAATTTACTACTTTGTATGAAGAACTTTGGGAAGGCCTCTTCACCGGATCAGGAATGCTGCAACGTATCTCATCCTCAACCTTCCATAAACCTCCGATACCGATATACACATCGGCTTGATAGACATCTACTGAAAGAGCGGCATCCAAACTATTGTCCACTTGTTTCTTTTACTATATTATGACTTTTCTTTCAACATACTATACTATTACTTTTTTCCAATTGTTTGACATACTGTACTATGACTTTTTTTCAAATTTTTCAACATATGACTTTTCTTTCGACATACTATATACTATGACTATGAATTTATTTCCAACATACAAAGTAAAGTGCACAACCCTAGCTTTTCCATGTACACATATACACAGACACATACAGTATTGTACACCGTTGTGGATCTGCATAGTTTTCTATTTCAAAGTTGAACAGAGGGTTAGTTCATGAGTTGGGTGGTGCCATGTGGAAGGCAAATAGGAAGCTGTTAGTGGAGGTGGCTTTTTTTCGAGACTTGCTCTATGTCCTTGTTTGAAAAAAAATGATTCCCTGCATTTCCAGCACAAATATGAACTTTTAACCGACAGAGAAGACGAAGAAGAAGAAATAAGGAAAAAATAAGATGTTCTAACTTGCCATGGTTATTAGGTAATTTGTCAAAATATTATTTCCTATAACTAAACGTTGTCGATCTACGGAGCCCTGGAGTACG
The DNA here is from genome assembly GCA_031216635.1 of Dissostichus eleginoides. Lineage (NCBI taxonomy): Eukaryota > Metazoa > Chordata > Actinopteri > Perciformes > Nototheniidae > Dissostichus > Dissostichus eleginoides. Next base: position 17,760,242 of record CM062281.1, on the reverse strand, counting down.
GAGCCCTGGAGGGTTCATAGGGAGAAAAATAAATAAAACGAGGCCACGTTTTATTAATTTGTGCGCACAAGATGTAATTCGTGGACTCATTTTAATAAAACGAGGCCACGTTTTATTAATTCGTGCGCACGAGATGTAATTCGTGGCCTCAATGTAAATAAAACGAGGTCACGCTTTATTAATTTGTGCGCGCGATATACTTTCTCGTTCGCACGAGATACTTTCTTATGGTAAAACACATCGAACTGCCCGATTATTACGCCATATTATTAGTTTTATGAAGAATATGTCCGGTCGCCAGGGCGTATGTGTGTGTGTGTGTTGTGTGTGTGTGTGTGTGTGTGTGTGTGTGTGTGTGTGGGCATTTGTTTATGATAGTGTCGTTCGTTCCGGTGCACTCCGGCAGGACTATAGCACTACAACGAGATTAAGATTAAACGAATTTCTTTCGCTTGGGAATACACATATAACTATGGAGAACCAGATTTGTGTAAATTACTGTTCATGGTAATTTGAAAACAAATGTCGGTGGTGTCTGACACACACAAACACACCGAACACACACACACAGAGCGGAACTGAGCACAAACACACACACATCATGCGCCTTGGTGACCGGACATCTCCTTCATAAAACGAGTAATAGGGGGAATACTCTGGTAGTTCGATGTGTGTAGAGGTGTGTGTGGTTAAACGTAGCAGCCTCGATCTCTATTCAGCTGTTCTAATGAAGGGAAACACAGTGAAGTAAACAGTAAAAGGCACAGCTCTTTGCAGCTGGTGCTGCTCTTCTCAGATTCTGCTGAGTTACACGTTACTGTCTCCAGTGCCCTGTACGACGAAGCCAGTTCAACAGACCCTGGATATGTTTGAGTTACCCGGCTTAACTAACCCTAACAAACGCGATCTCGCTAAGCGGTCCTACGAAGCTGGTTATCAACTCAGTAAATCAACCAGGTTTTCCTTCTATAAAACAGCTGTGGGCAGCATACTGTGAGAGTCACGGACAGGAATTCATAGATCAAAGCAGACTGGTTTACAGACTCTTTTGTTTTGCGAATCCGGTGCTTAAACAAATAGCTCTAAACCCCTGGCCAAAATGTCCCTAAATGAAGTCCGAGTTTGAAATATATCTCAAATAATGTATGCACTGCCATTTCTCCACATAAACATAACAGTCTGAAATGAAACGGTTGTCTCCTCTGTGCTCCACTTCCTACTTGGCGCACTGGTAACTTTCTCGTGCGAACGAAATAGTATTAGTATATCGTGCGCACAAGATACTTTTTTTTCTCTCCATGAACCTTTAGGGTCTCCGTAAAATCCAATATTGCAAAGCAGGTGAAAACATCTCCACACTCCTGTGGTTGATCCCTGTCTTTGGTCCAAACACTAGAGATCACATTTTAACTCTGGAAAATACTGTCATGAGATATTACTCTATATACTGTACATTTCCTTCATCATATCCAGCACCTAGTTTGCATGAACAGAATAATCATTACGAGAACTAGGACATCAACTATTGTACCTACTCTACTAACAAAACACATACAAGAAAGCTCACAAACACACTTACATCAGATAACAAAGTTAAAGCCAGCATATAGCATCTTAAACAAGATGGAATTGAGTCAAAAGTTGAAAGTAAAAGTTACATTCAGGATAATTTCACAGTGATATGCAAAACTGGATGCCCTGAGATACAAAAATAAAAACGTTATTAACATTATAAAAAGGTGACTTAAAAATGAAAAATAAGGCACTTGTTGTTTTAGAATAAAACATGATATTGTGTGTGTCATGGAAATTAGATTAATTGCATTGTGTGTTTAGAATCAAATTGAATCTGTGTGCTTTAATACTATAGCTTCAAGATAGGCACAGCAATGTTCTACATTTATGATAACAGTTAGGCAGGTATCTAAATCACAGAGCATAAACTCATGCCCACTTCCTTTTGTAAAAGATTATTTCAGTTTTCTACAATATGGGTGTTATTTTTGCATTTCTGACCATCTGACAAGCTAGCCAAACTAATATGATAAACATCATTTACATTTGCAAACAGTAAAATGATATCTCTCAAGCTCTCCATCGTAAACATCCATCGGTTTCCTTGTTCAACTTGGACCTATTGAAAGTCTGCATTTTGGAAAAATAATAAAAAATAACATGAAATTGCCTTCAACTGAAATTATTAATTAATATCCTTCAGCTATTCCCGGTCTCGGAAACACCCAAGCACACACACACACACACACACAAACACAGCAAATCATTTATTTTTCATTATCTTCAATAAACTCATGGACTACTGTGATTTCACAGATCTGTTGGTAGTTGTTACTGTGATCTGTATGAACACAAAAGGGTTTGTGCAATGTCTTAGGATCCCAAAGGAAATGTTCTGTTGGTCACTTTGAAGAAAAAATTCCAACAAACATGGCCTTTCAAGTTCTTATAAAAGCAAAATCAATGATGTTACTCTTTCCACTTTTTGCAGGCACCATTTCCTCTCTTTTTTCCTTTATTTTTGTCCCCCAAAGCTTCTTTGTACGTCAGTCTCTCTTGGATTCCAGCAGTGTACAACTCAAGCCTTGGCTTCATGTTGGTTCATCTCCAACCCGTCCTCAGCATCTTTATTCCCAGGGTTGAGTTCTTCTTGATGGGCTCTCTTCCCAGAGCTTCAGCCTCTTCCAAAGTGGTTGTGAGAGGTCTGCCAAGGGTCTCAGGCAACAACAACGTCAGCACTCCAATAATGAACGCCAGGATTCCCACGATGAGCTACACAGGGGTCAGTATGAATTTAGTAAATAACTAATTTGTTAAAATGTTTTTTGTTGCAGGATACTTGTGTAGCTAAATTATGCATAATGGAAACATGGTTTAAATAGGACAGAATGGACAAGGACATTTAACATAAAATAATATCTGTTGTTGTTGAGCCATTGAAAGGAGAACATGTATACCTGAGGTAGGTAGATCCAGTAATCAGCCAGATACACGCAGAAGGGGGCCACCACACTGCCAACACGGCATATCATACTGCCACTACCCACTGCAAGAGACCTAGAGGGAGACCATGCACAGTCAGCAACATTAGAGAAGACAGATTCAGTGACGTCAGGGTATACATGAGGACTAACACCATCAGTTTAAACAAGACTCAAGTCTTATGAACAATATTCTGTGGAATGAGGTTACTAATAAAAATGTAAAAACATCTACGAAGAATCTTAACAAAAATACGTTGATAAGCATTTTTAAACCCCCTGTTTGAACTGACCTGATAATGGTTGGGTAAAGCTCACAGGTGTATAGGTAGATGAGACCAAAGGCGATTGCAATGGCAAACTTCCCTATCATACAAAGAGCGATGGCCATTGCATCAATATCCTGTGGAAAAGGAAGAGGGGGGTTAAAGATGTCAAAAATAAAACACAAGCCCTTTGACCTTCAGAACTTTCATTATACCCCTGACTGCCCTAATAGAGCTGTAAACAAGAGCACAGACGATCACACAGCACTCCATGAACTGAAGATCAACCTCACCGAATCTTACCATAGTTTCTCACAAGTGATCCAATAAACTGAAGGAATAATTGCTCCATTAGTTACTTTTAACTCCATTATTATACTTTGCTGCATTAGAAACCACATAAACTATATATTTGTAATACATGTAGGCCTGTGTTTATCTTGTTTATCTCAATGTGCACACCCTTAATGTAATTGGAGAGGGAGATGGCCTTTCTCCCCCTTTCCAATCTATTTTCAGCTGTATAATATAATAAAAGGGGAAAATAAAAAAAAATTGTATTTAAAAAATAAAGATCTCCGGCATTCACACCTTTAAATGATATTGTACTAAATGTGGAAAACAAAAAAACCTGGAGAAATTTAATTTGGCTGTTGCTATGATGTAACAGAGCCAGACAACAACACATATATGGCCAGAACTGACTACACTAAAGTTACACAGAGAGAAGAGGGAGGCTGTGTGAAGCTATTTTCTCCAAATAAGCTTTTAATAAACTGTTGGTCTTAATCCACCATAGGTGTACTGGTTTTGAATGAACATGTTGTTTAGTATTTTGCAATAATTAATGTTTCTAACATTGTTTGTGTAAAGCCATCAGTAGTATGGTATATTTGCATGGTCATTATCATATTATAAAAACCTAAGTTAAATTTGGACATAATACACAGAAAGGGGTAAGGGTCTGTGAGGGCTATTAATGTAACTTTCTGTAAGTGTAGCAATATGGACAAACACAGCATTCAGGAGCAAGAGCACTCAGTGTAGGCACCATAAAAAGGGAGACTGTTGAGTATTTCCTGAGACCAAATGAGGTTTTGACTGCAAGGATCGCCTTACAAATCGTCAGAAACTTCTCAAAAAACAAGAATGGATAGAAAATCTGACCCAGAAAAGAAGTGTGCCTCTTGTAAGGAATTACAGATTGTATACAAAGAGTGCGACTAATGCCAAGTTTGGTGAAAATAAAGTGGTCAGAAATTATGAGAACATACACACCAATGGCTGAGAAAGTGTACACAAGAGGGAAGAAAGGGAAGATAAGCTCTCCTTCTCAAAATAATAAAGACTGCCAAGCTAATCCTAACCCTAACCCTTGACCTGGATGGTTGTGAACTTGGCTCATTGGATGAAAACAGAAAGCAAGAATCTGTTGTATGATGCTCCTGACACTGAGACATCCTCAAGTCATTTGAATGTTTCAGTCCACTGTGAAACTCTGCTCAGACAGTAACAGTTAGTTATAATAAATTAGGTTCCATGCCCTCTGGTATGTGAGGCGTATGTAGGTCTGCACATTGACATCAGCAGAGAGGAAAAGTAGAAAAAAGCTAGATAGATGACTCTCTGTCCTCTGTCTCCATGCTGCTATTTTTCATCTCAGGCTTGCTGACCGATCTGTTTGTAATGGCTTTCAATGTAAGGGCATATTAAGTAGGACATTACGCAACAGCTGTCTGTCAACCCAACCAGGAGGAGCACTAAATTGGGTCAGTGCTCAGAGAACAGATACTGGGAACTGCTTGTGTCGTATATCAGGGTTCAACAGAGGTTCACGGCCTGGTGTCATGTGAGGGCAGTAATCCCAAGAGCTGAGGGTACACACAGGTTGAAAGTGAAAATACTTTTAAATAGCCAGATGTCATATATAACATGTTTCTGGCTTTCCTTGAATGGTAATGTTTTTGCATTGAAAATGACAATGATTTGTGCTGCAAATTTCCTTAAGATTTGGGGTCAACAGAATTGAATTATGTTACAGTTATTATGATGTTTGTTTTGGAGACACTAAAAATGGTGTTGTGTTTATAATAGTGTTAGAGTTAGAAAGAAATAAAAGTGTCTATTATGCATCTAATTAACATGATTATCATAGTCTAAGATTAAAGAATACCCACACTTCAATGTCTCACTCTCTTACACACTCTCAGTACGTACAGCTGGTACCACAATGATGAGCATACAGGCGACCCCGGCCAGGAGCAGAGCTGGGGCGCATGTCTTCTTCCTGCCAATCCGATCCATTGCAAAACAGCCAACCAGATAAGAGGGGACCTCCACTGCGCCTGGAAAGACCCGGCAGCTGTCAGTGAGAGGTTATAGTGGCACTGACACACTGACAAGGGAAACTCTATCTAGGGGACCCAAATAACCTGCATCTGAAAGGTTAGTGACTCTTAGTCTCAGCTGGATGTCCCTCCCCACATGACATAGGTGAGGAATATAAATGTTTGTGTGTAAAGGAAGTACAATAAATCAGTAGGAGGGAAATTGCATTGCATGAAAAGTGCATCAGTTTTGGGGTTTATAAAAAAAAATCTTATTTTCTTAATCAGATGGCAAAGACACAGGGAAGCTACAGTATTAAGCTTGAAGATGTTGTTATTCTGTTATTTAATTGCTTACAGGCTCATTCGAATGTGTTTCTAAAATCAGAACAGTTTACTTTGTAAACAGCCTCATTTCAAACCCACACTGACATAGTTTTTTAAGTATATATTGTTCATGCATATTCACACTCATCAGCCAATCACTTACCAGCTAGGAAGAGGTTAATGTACTGGTTTCCTCCTAAGTTGACAGAGCCCAAAGAGAAGACATAGTAGCCCAGGCTGCCGATGAACCAGATGGACCACACTGTGCACGTACGGCCCGCCATCCTCCAGCTGCCGAACAGAGACAGGATGGACAGCTTCTTCTCAGACGGTGCTGGCCGCTCCTCCTCCTCCTCCTGCCCCAGCAGAGCTGTGCCGTTCTCTCTCTCCTCCGGCTCCAGCAGGTCCTCCACCTTCAGCCTGCATTCGAGGCCGTTGAAGCGGGCCATCCTGTCCAGCAGGGCCTGGGCGTCCTTGTAACGGCCCTTGGCCATCAAGTAAAAGGGTGTTTCAGGAAACTTCCAGCAGATGAGCAGGAAAGGCGAGGTGCAGGTGGAGAGGATGATCTGGTAGATCCACCAGACCCGCACCAGGTAGCCGGTCAGGGCTACCACCATGATGCCCACAGCAAAGACTGCGTGCACGTGCATAGAGGTCCATGTGCGTACCTTAATGCCAGTGAACTCAGTGACGTAGACAAACACCACCACGAGGTAGCCGCTGGACACCTGCCAAACGCAAAGATGGGAAAGAGGAAAGTAGGTACACGGATAAAAAGAGGGAAGGGGAAGGAGGATTGAGATAAAATTGAGAAAAGGTGGAAGAAAGAGAGGAGATCAAAAGGATAATCATTTTCTGTTGATATACAGACTCCTGAGTGGTTATTTATTACAAATAAAATACATATACCAATTGTTTAATTAGTTTTATTTTAAAGTTTTATTTTGAACACATTGTGTAGGTATACTGTATTAACCACGGAGTGTCACAATTTCTGGTTGTTATGTATAAGCACTGGCTTACTTTATTTCTAATTTATGGTATGTTGCTATATATACAACGTTTTGAACCCTTCTTTTTCAGAACTTCTAACATTAGTTTTTTTTATGTCAACGTGATGCATATGGCAGTAATCAGGTGTTAAGTCCCTTTTTAATAAACTGTGTCTGCGCTGTGTTTGGAGTGGCTCTGCAGCATAAGCCTATCTGTGTCTGTTTCTATGTGAAAAACGACAGCTGTAGCTGGGTAGGAATGGGGGGGGGGGGATGGTAGAAGAAGAGGAGAGAAACTTTGAACTGTTAGGGCTCTTTCAGCACAAATTCCCTGCCATGTGGACTAACCCTCGTCGTAATGACTCCCTTCCTTGGCCTTGTAAACATGTTGTTTAATGCACACAAAAACAACATTCTGCACAGTTTTAACTTACAAACACACTCTTACTTTCTGGCTCTAGAACTATTTATCCCCTTCTAGATTCCTTATAATAGTTTATGTTCAACAGGGTGGATCAGTTTACTTGACTGTTGCAGCTGACTTTTACCAGTACCGGACCTGATTTGATTTGTAAGATTAAATCAGATTTTTCACTTTTAACGATTTAGAAGAACATCAACTCAACTCATAACCTTAACAGGTCATTACATTGGCATATGTTCTTGATTATAAAAAATGGGAGAAATTAAAGTCTGCACATTTCTTGCATTGTCTTGTTTTATATGAGCTTAAATGTTTTTCTCTCAGAGCTATGTGAATATGTTCTTAATATACACAGCTGGAAGAAACATGCTGTGGTCTGCATGTTGGCTTGGTTGCAATGTGACTAACAGGACGTGGCATTCATAGAGAACATAAGCTATTAGCTAAAGATATTTTTGTAGGAAAAAAAAGATGGATGATAAACCTTAAGAAGCAGTTATTACAAACAGAGAGTAGAAAGGCCCTTACCAGCTCAACCCAAACTTACCATTGCAAGAAGAAAGCGGAGCACCACAAAGATATAATAGTTTCCGGAGAATGCTACAGAAACCCCGAGGACAAACTGACACAGGCTGGTGAACATCATGATCTTCACGCGACCAATTCTGGAGGAGAGAGAAAGAGAGACAGGTAGATAGAGTAATTGAGCTCACCTAAGTTTACAGATGAGCAATGCATTCAAACAGGGTTAATATGGTGCTTTTAAGGGATTCTTTGTGGAGTAACTCAGTTTTATAGATCTGTATATTAAATATTAACTAATCAATTACTCAACTAAATAGTTTGAGTTTGAGACAGCTAAGAATTGTCTTCAGTCAAAGCCAGCCCTATTAGCAACTTGTACACAAGTCATAATATTACCTGCAGCATTTTGGGGCAAACCCTTTGCATCACACCTTAGAGATTTGCCTTAATTCTACCTGTACAATATTGAACACCAATATTCTCCAGCTGTGTCTGCAGGATAAAATACAGTGTTTACTGTATATATAGGTAATAAAATAAACATCCGATCGCATTTTGCATTCAACATGGAAGAGATTCTCCAGCACTTCATTAACAAGCAAAACCTGACTTTACAATGTGATGCTCAGCCCATTAAAGCATTCACCCGATAGTCATGGTGGATTAGACCCCAGATAAAAACACAAGACAAAATACAGTGTGGTGGGATGATGATTAACAAACTGGTTTTAACCATTTAGGAGAAGGCTAGCAAACATCAGAGCAAGTTTACACTCGACTGACTGTATCAGACCAAAGCACTTCTTCTAAATGTTGATCACTTCAGTTGTGACTGAGCTGTTTGGCTGGATCACCTGATCAGTCCAAAGTGTGCCTATTGTTTCCCTGTCTAACTTGTTCCTTTCTGTTTATTTTCCCTCAATCCCATCATCCACACCAACCAGATTGTCGCTCTCCTATCCCTCTCCTACATGATTCATGCCTAGTATGATTCATGCCTACATGCTTGAAAGCAACTCTGTCCTGCAGTCACATAAACACCACTGAGATGACAGTATCATGTTTAAGTACAAAGATGTCTCCTGAACTTATGACTACATGTGTAGAGTATTATAAAGGCAGGCTCTCTCAGCCACAGCCTGCACTACCTGAAGATGTGCTCTTGTTTACAATCACATGGGAGAATAACAGCTGTATATGGTGAATCTTCATGTGTCTCATATGCCATCATTTACTGTGTGGATTCTCGCTCTGCAAAAAAGTACCCTCCCCTTTTTCCTCCTTCCTGCAGTCCCTGCTCACCTGTCAGCAAGGTCCCCAAACACCAACGCTCCGATCAGCACCCCCAGCATGAAAGTAGGCTGGCACAGTTTAGCTAGCCACTCCTTCTCACACACCAAGTCCCAGTCCGTCACGATGCTTTGGTGAACTTCAGTGAGGTCGTAGACAAAGGTCCCTTCGCAGGCTTTCACTGTTTTGTTGGTATATAAGGTGTCTGTAAAGGGTTGTGGGTTGATGCGCTTGGCGCTCTGGCACCGGCTGAGCTGCCACTGCTCCCCCCCACCCGTCGTCACTACCAAGGGCCCAGTCCCTGCCTTGAAGATTGGTAGGATGTCCTCCAGGCTAGACGCTGTCAGGTTACCATATAGGACCTCAGTGATGTTGCCTGGCCCCCCACACACAAAGTTTGGCGTCTGCACTAAGAATACAGAGGCCAGGTAGTGGATCCCACAGGCTATCACCTGGAAGGCTGCTGCGAAGTACAGACATGCCTGAAATCTGGAGAGAAATTAAATGTATTAAGATGTACCAGAGATGTAGAAGAGATGATGAGAGAGTTGCATGCAATCTTTTAGCCCTCCCATTGAACAGATAACAGCAAAAAGGTCACCTTAACAACTCTAACTAATATTAAGCTTTGCTTAAGTGCATTAACAATATATACAGTGTTGAGCATTCAAAATAAGCCAACTTTACATACTGCATAGGATTTAAGTTAGACAGGGGGGGGGGGGTGCTAGTGACTTATCCGACCGGCCCACATCGTCCGACCGGCCCACTTCAGGGACGTCCCGACGGTCCCGATGGCCAGTCCGCCACTGCCCAAAAGCATTGTAGTAAACATCATGCGAAGTGGTTGGGCTCTTTTTTAATTGCATCTATTAGTGTTTGTTTTCAAAAACACATTTGTAACATGGAATTAAAAATAACTTTGAGACGTTGAGAAGTTACTATTCCAAATCCACTGTTGATGATACGACGCAAAGCAGCCCGCAATGAACCATGCCAACTCTGTTTTAAGTGATACCGTTTGAAATGTCCGATCTCGTCGAATATCCTCTCCACGGTCATTGTGGGACGGTGAGTTTGCGCCTCGTGGGTGCAGGTACGTCTCTCCCTCGCGGGCAGCCGATCCGAGCGCTTCAACGCTTAATATGAAACTGTGGCTTCCAGAGAGCGGAGTGAGGGTAGGAGGGGCGCACACACACACATACACACACACACACACACACACACACACAAACACACACACACATGCACACGGACCGACGCGAACGTGGGGTCCGCAAGCGCTAAATCAGTGTGAAAACACATTCCACTTTGTCTGGAGATGATGTTTAGAAACATCACAGAGAACGGTCGCTATGAACAAAATCAATGCATTCTAATGTTGAATTTGTATTTTTCTGTTTTTTAATTTTATTTCAAGTGAATTAATAAATATATAATAACAATTGTTTTGTCAGTTCGGACCTAATCACAGCCTGCCTATAGCATTAATTTGGTGAAATAGATAGTATCAGTGACAGTAAATAGAGTGCCAAAGGGCAACACTAGACTCCTGACATCATGGAGCCATATTTCTTCTGAGGTGTTAGTCCTGTCAAATCAACCTGCTCTAAAGCCGAGAAAAGCAGCTGCTGTAAATATGCATGGCGTTTACAACTTGAGCTTAGTGGTAATGAGCTGGGGAGTTCACAATCACCACAAGGTCAGAGTTACTCTCTGAGCAAACAATATTCATCATGACCTCTCTTTCCATTTGTTCTCCTCTCAAAAACACAGAGCTTCAACCTACGCCCAGTTTACAATTCAACCAAAACATGACATTCACAAAAAACGTGGTTAAAGTCCAAATCCCAAGGATAATCAGTGTAAATAATACAAGGAAAAACACGATTTAAAAAAGGTGAGATTCTTGAAATATTTGGCATTTATCACATATCAATTAAAAGCACAAAAACATGATACTAAACTTGAAATGCTGGCCTGACGTGTGTTTTTGCATGTGTGTGTTGTGTGCCTTTATGAATAGCCTGTGACTGCACATGAGTCCTTAAGGGTAAATCAGACCTTTTTAGACTCTAAAATGCTACAGAATACAGTACAGTTTACATGCCTCACATGTTTGTGTGTTCAGTGTGTCTGCATTTGTGTTCAGTTTTGATGAAAGATGCAGGTTAGTCCCACTTTTTTCACCACGTTTGTTATGACATCCAAGCTCCCTTACTCTTACATGTACAACTTTTTGGAAAAATCCTCAACACTAAAGGCTTATTCCTGAAACAAAACCCCTATGATGTCCAAGCCAACCTCTCTTTATCTCTGTAGTGTTGCTTTTGAAGCGTTTGATTAATGATTTATTTGAGCAGTAGTGACCATATTGACTTTCTGCTCCTAGTCTTGTCTGGATTCAGCAGGACCACAAACTCTGACAGTGTTTGCTTTGCTATCGCACTGACTCGCCATCTGCTCCATATCATCCGATAATCAAACAGTGGAGGTATAAGTAAAATAGGTCATTCTTGCAGACTGACAAATTACAAATACTGTGCAGCATTGAAATAAAAGACTCTGCTTTTTAATAACCAGTGTTTCAGGAGTAACGTTTAAATATCAACTAAATCATTTAACACACTGCATTAGACTCTTACGAGTACTAACCATTTCTGGACTCCAAGACGTATTTAATTTAGTATGCTAAAGATTGAATGTCACAGAAAATGTATTTGGTTTAAAGTAAATAAAGGAGATTTATTTATGGCACAAACAGATGCTGTTGCCATAAATCACAGAGCACACATGGAGCTCTCGTCTTACACATTCATGCTAGGCAGTGGTGATAGAGACTACAACCTATAAAAAAATCTATGTTAAAATATTTAATATACTTTTATATCATAATAAGCATTTTCTTGTAATCATGGGAAATAAATTCAAGGCATGCTGTGGACAGCCGCATTTTTTGAAGAGGAAGCTGATAAAACTGTACAACATAGGGTCACCGAGGATAAGAGGTGCTTATAGTTATTGAGGGGTGCATTTTTGCTTTTGTACATGTCCTATTATTCTCCACTGTTTATAGAAGGTGTGGAAAAAATATAATTTTTGACCTCAGATATACATAGTTTTATTCAGTCTGCAGTTACTGCATCTATGAGTGACTAAGTTTGAGTCTAGGGATATTAAAGTTTGGGATTGTTCTTGTTTCTATGGATTACAATGATAGAAAATTAAGTTTGTGCTATTGTGTTTTTGTTACATTACATTTCATTTCATTTAGCTGACGCTTTTATCCAAAGCGACTTACAATAAGTGCATTTGACCAAGAAGAAACAAACTTCAAGAAAAAAGAATCATATAAGTACATTAGGTTTCATAGAGCCAAACCATTTTAAGTGCTACTCAACTGGCTTTAGATAAGCCAGTCCTTTGTTAGTATGTAAGTGCTTAGTTAGTATGTAAGTGCTTTTTTTTTCTTTCATTTTATTGCTCGAAGTGGAGTCGAAAGAGATGAGTTTTCAGTCTGCCCCGGAAGATGTGTAGGCTTTCTGCTGTCCTGATGTCAATGGGGAGCTCATTCCACCCTTTTGGAGCCAGGATAGCAAACCAACTTGTTTTTGCTGATGGGAACTTGGGTCCCCCTCGCAGTGAGGGTGCAGCGAGCCGTTTGCCTGATGCAGAGCGGAGTGCATGTGCTGGGGTGTATGGTTTAACCATGTGCTGCTGCATTCTGGATGAGCTGCAGAGGTCGGATGGCACATGCAAGTAGACCAGCCAGGAGGGAGTTGCAGTAGTCTAGGCGTGAGATGACGAGAGCCTGGACCAGAAGCTGCTTCGCTTTCTGGGTCAGGAGGGGACGTATCCTCCTGATGTTGTAAAGAGTGTATCTGCAGCAGCGGGTTGTTGCAGCGATGTTTGCAGTGAAGGACAGTTTGTTATCTAGGGTCACACCCAGATTCCTTGCAGTCTGAGTCAGGGAAACAACAGAGGGGCCGATGTTGATTGTTAGGTCAAGAGTAGGACAATCTTTTCCCGGAAGAAAAAGCAGTTCAGTCTTGTCAAGGTTGAGCTTGAGGTGGTGAGCAGACATCCACTGAGAGATGTCTGCTAGACAAGCAGAGATGCGTGCGACAACCTGGGTTTCAGAACGGGGAAAAGACTAAATTAATTGAGTGTCGTCAGCGTAGCAATGGTATGAAAAACCATGCGGGCTAATGACAGATCCGAGCGAGTTTGTGTACAGAGAGAAGAGGAGGGGACCGAGGACAGAGCCCTGAGGGACCCCTGTAGATAATTGACAAGGGTCGGACTCGGACCCTCTCCAAGTTACCCTGTAGGTGCGGTATTTGAGGTAGGAGGTGAGGAGGGAAAGTGCAGAGCCTGAAACTCCAAGTTCTTGGAGAGTGTGAAGGAGGATCTGATGGTTCACCGTGTCGAATGCAGCAGACAGGTCCAGAAGGATGATGACAGAGAAGAGGGAGGCTACTTTAGCCGTGTGCAGTTCCTCAAAGACAGCAAGGAGAGCAGTTTCTGTGGAGTGACCTGCCTTGAAACCAGACTGGTGCGGAACAAGAAGGTTGTTCTGATGGACATAACAGGAGAGTTGTTTAAAGACAGCGCGTTCAAGTGTTTTAGACAGGAACGGGAGGAGAGAGACAGGCCTGTAGTTTATAACATCGGACGGGTTGAGAGTGGGTTTCTTTAGGAGAGGGTTTACTCTTGCCTCCTTGAGACTCTTTGGAAAGTGACCAGAAGTTAGAGAAGTATTGATGAGATGGGTGAGAAACGGTAGAATATCAGGAGCGATAGTCTGAAGGAGGTTTCAACTCCTGAACAACAACAAAAAGCCCGCGTTTTATCCAGTTTGTACACAACGATGGAGAAACTTAACAAGCAGCAGTGGTCCACTGAAGAGACCAGCTACCTACTGGGAATCTGGTCTTCCGAAGAGGTACAGAGGAAGCTGGAGGGGAGCACGCGGTCCAAAGCAATTCTCCAACAATTGCAGAAAGAGATGGCAACCGCTGGTTTTTACCAAAACCAAAACGAGTAGCGCTTCAACACAATCGGCCATTGTTGTTGTTGTCGGTGTGAGCTGTGAGGGGTTTCCGCGCGGTTTGGCTTTATAAAGCAGGCACGCAAACGGTTACGTCATGACGCAAACGAGGACGCAATGACGCAGCACCAGTCGGGCTCTGAGCGGTGTGAAAAGAGCTGGAGCTAAACCGAAGAACCGGTTCTGAACCTGAAAAGCTCTAGCACGGAGCTTGAACCGGAGTTGCGTTGGTGTGAATGAGGTATTGGAGAGAGAGGGGAAAAGGAGGTTAGTGTGTGGGTGAACGGTGGGACTGGTGACCCAGTGGTGACTAATGGTGAGTCGGAAAATGAAGAGCGTATATCATCAACCTTTTTTTCAAAGTAGTTAACAAAGTCGCTTGGAAGAAGGGAGGAGGGGGAAGGAGCTCTGGGGGGGTCAAGGAGGGTGGAGAAGATAGAGAATCGTTTTTTTGGATTGGAATAGGAAGAATGGATCTTATCTTGAAAGAAAGTGATTTTTGCCTGAGATCGAAGAAGAGAAAGAGGAGAGGAGAGATTGATAGGTTAGGAGGTTGTCAGGGTGTTTGGATTTCCACCATTTCCGCTCAGCTGCCCGAAGGATGGTTCTATTAGCATGCAGTGCGTCATTTAGCCAGGGAGCAGGAGTGGACTGACGAGCCTGCCGAGATGTGAGAGGACAGAGAGAGTCCAGAGAGGATGAAAGAGTCGAGAGGAAAGTTTCTGCAGCAGAGTTTTGAGGCAGAAGTTGGAACGAGTCAGATGAAGGGAGGGCTGAGAGCACCATTGAGGTAAGAGTAGTGGGGGAGAGGGAACGAAGGTTACGGCGGACAGGTGCAGAATAAGAAGAGATTAGTTTGTTATGTTTGGAAAGGGGTTGAGAGAATGATATGAAAAAGTGATCCGAGGTGTGAAGCGGGTTTACAGAGAGGTTAGAAGTAGTGCAGTTCCTTGAGAATATGAGATCAAGGACATTGCCAGCTTTATGAGTTGGTGGGGATGGAGACAGTGAGAAAGCAAAGGCGGTTAAAATAAATATTAATTCGGATATCTTCTCTGTCTGGAGGTTGAAGTCTCCGAAAAATACAGTGGAGGGCCAGTTTCAGGGATGTGTGAGAGGAGATGATCTATTTCCTCCAAGAAGTCCCCCAAGGCGCCTGGTGGACGGTAGAGAACAACAATGGTTAATTGTATAGGATGGGTTACAGTAACGGCATGGAATTCAAAGGAGGAAGGAGAGAAGTTTGGTAGTTGGTAGAGGGAAAAGCTCCATTTGGGAGAGAGCAGGAGACCAGTGCCACCTCCTCTGCCAGTGGGTCTGGGTGTAAGGGTGAAGGAATATGTACTATGTGTGTGTTTATGCAGTATTTGGGCCTCAACTGAAAGCAAACACCCTAGCGATCACCTGCTCCTGTCTCAACCGGCTGCTTCCCACTGAGCAACGACTCTATCTATGTTACAGTGTTTTTTGTATTTATTTTACTGAGCAGGCTTACCTATATCAGTCTAGTTTAATCTTGTTTTACCTTGTGTGTTGTGAAACCTGCCAATAACACCCAGTCTTATATCAGAGGCCCTGCTGTTTGTTTACGTGATAGCGTAAGGGAACTCCCACTTGCATGTAGCCTTCACTCTTTATCTTACATTTCTAAACCTAAAAAGGAATGTGCCGATCTGTAACCTCACACGCTTTTTATAGCTGATACTCACATATGTGCACACAAATTGTGTGAGCCAAAGCTTGGTTGACACGTCTCAATAAGAAGAAGCGTATTGGTCAAGTTAACATGGTCTTTGCTCCCTGGACCTTATTTTGGTAGAGGACAGGAGAAGAGAGGAAACAAGTTTGCATATAGCGTTCCATGTGACAAATAATTTCAATATGTGTATGACTGTCTACAGAGAGGGAAAAAAGACTCCTATGATCAATCCGAATGTTTTCTCCATTTGCATTATACATGTGTGATATTCTGAGGTCCTTTTGTTAAACGTTATTTAGAAAACATTAGATTTTTTATTGTGAGTAGGCACATGACATAATCCGTCCTCACATTCAGTCAAACATTGCCACCCACTGTGTTGTACATGTGTAAAAACCGAGAGCCCAGATATGGTTGTGCTTAAAGTAACCATTTCTGCATGAATTTTCAGTCAGTTTATCAGGCTGCATTCTTTCCTTATACTCTCATTGCTTTCAGTCACATAACCAGCTAAATTAACATCTGACCAAAACAGACTCACATCAGGTTGTAATCATTTCCATATGGAGGTGAAGAGGGTTCATGTGTAACCACCGGGTGGCAGTAGAGATCTGGATAGTTGCAAGTCTGAGTTTTGTGAACTACACTTGATGGATTTTTTTGTAATTAATTTGAGTTTCAGCATAGGGTATATTAACCACAAGGAAAATGTTACCTTTTATGTTCCAATGACTGTAATTGAAAGCTTATTTCAATAGATTTAGATTGAAAATGTAAATCAGGACACCCCTATATTGTAGGTTGATGCAGCTGTCAAGTGAGTAAGGTAGACAGGCATGCAGGCCAACAATCATTTCAAGAAAATATTTGACAGGTTTTTATTTCTCTTTTTGTGCATTGATTTCATTGATTGCTAAAGGGATGTAAAGAGATTTTAAGCAGATTTAACAAAACTGGTTTTAAAATAAATGTATCACTTTATTCTTCTAGTGTCTTTAAACGTTGTGTATTTTAAACATGTTATATGTAACTTGCATGAATACAAGCAGAGCCTAATTGTGCCACTGTCCCTGAAATAAACCTTATTTCCTGTCGATATACTATCTCCAACCAAATGTTACTACAAATCTATGTCGTTTACATGTATGTTTATAGCCTTTAGAAAGTAAATTGTTGAAAAAATGGTCAGAAAGGAAATTAAGATCATACGAAATTGAGTTGGAATTTTTCATTAACATCTAATGCATATGCTCTACTAATAGAGGCAGTGAAAGTATTATTTATACTCCAAAGAGGGCAGTAGAGAGCTAATTATAAGCCACTATCCAAACGAAAAGTTTGTAATTGATTCTAAACATCAAAAAAAAAGCAGCCTTATCATTATCCTGCATTTCATTTCTTAGTTTAAGCTCTCTGAAGACAGCCAAATCCCAATTTGCCTCCAATCAAAATGTTGTGAGCCAAAAATAATCCGCTTTAGTTGGCATGATAAATTATGAGTCCTTTTTTAGTCGAAGATATCAATAACATATTTAATATACAACCCCCAAGAAGGAGCTCGGATTACCAATTGCTTTAAAAATAATGGCAGATCAGGGGGGCTTTGGAGAGAAATCAATGAAAAAGTTAAGAAGATACCGAGGCCAGCGTTGGCTTGCAAATTCATTTTTAAAAATCAATGCCAAAGAAAACTAAACTCAGAAGTTTCAGAAAGTTGCCAGAGTTTGCCAGTAACACAAAATGTCAGTTTGGCATACAGCACTCATTATATAAAGATTGCAATTCCTTTAGTATGGTGAATAAGAAACTGCCACCAGCTTAAAGTGGAACATGGTTAGAAAATGATCCTTCTAATAACATGTCTTTGGAAATAGAAAATAGGGAAAATAACTGAGAAGCTTAACACATCAGATGTCTTTTTCCATAATCCATTTTCATGGCCAAAACAAAAGCGTACAAATCCAGGCAAAGCTGTTGTGATTGGAGAGAGCACCAACTTGTTCGCAGCTGCTGAGAGGGCCCTGCCCATATAGTTACACAGTAACCCGAGAGTCTGGGGGGGGGACGGGGGGGGGACGTGAGGGGGCAGAGCAACAGAGGGGTGCGTGTGTGTGATATGAGCCTGACAGAAAGAAAATTAAAGGGGCGTGTGTGTGTTTGGGAAAAGGGGGACTTGAGAGTGTGAGAGGGAGTTCCTAAAGTTTTTAAAGAGGGCGGCACACATTGTACTTTTGAATCTGTTTGCAGAGCCTCATGACAGAACTTTAGCATGCTCAAATTCAGGTTAAGATGCAGGCTCACACATGTGGGATAACTCATGCGCAGAGGTTTCGTTGACATGTTTGTATTTCATTAACTTGCTGCTCTGTGTCAGGACTTTGGACCTGAAGGGAAGCTGGACGAGAGGAGAAAATAACTCTTTAAGAAGAATTACAGGAAGAATGGGATAGAAACAGCAAAGAGAAAAACTAAACTTGAAGTAGAAGAAATGGACTGAGGGGAGAGAAAGGACAACAGAGTAGAGGGACATGGGGAGAGAGAGACTCACCTGGGGACTGCTGCTGCGTGTGGGTGTTCTGCTCACTGGCTTGTGTGTGTGTGTTCATGTTTACCTGGAGACCGGTTGGCGGGGAACACCTGCTCCCCTGGGACGTCCCACCCAGGATAGTCAGAACTGGGGCCAACAAAGCAGAACCAAAGCAGAGGCAGAGGAGCAGGAAAGGAGCATTAAAAGGAGAATCTCTTATGTCCGGACACTAAAGAAGGACAGCCAGACTAAGAAAGAGGAAGACAAAGAGGAGCCCTCACCTGCATGCTGCCCACCCCTACGCTCCCACAGAAAGGTATGTTTAATAACCCCTCGACTTCTGAGTCCTTAATTGCTGCGATTAAGATTCTTGTAAGGTTATCTGATCCTAAATCAGCGTAGAGCGGCTCAATAAGGGGCTTTCACTCCATCTCTGTGAGTCACTGGCTTAAAGCTCAGTAATCCCAGGAGGGTGATGAAGTAGGAACAGGCAGCAGAATCGATGCATGTTCAATGAGCGCCTCTGAGCTGCTTTGAAGTTGAAAAAGAGTTTTCTCACCGGGGGTTTCTGGCAGTGCAATTGACTTTTTTGATGGATGCATACCATTTGAACAGGTATAAGGGTATCTTAAACCACAAATCAAACCAGCAAACAGTCCCCTCTGGCTTTTTTGTATCAGTTGCAAATCTAACAAAGAGCTATTCAGGCGCAAGGCGCTAACAAACCTATCCACATACACACTACAGGGGCTTGACCTTTGACCTCTGAAGGGTGTGTTAAAGTACCGGCTTAACAAAACTGCCACCTCCCTCTTTTTGTGTCTCTTTATGCCTTTTTTGGGTCATCTGAGATATTTACTCTAACCTCTTTTTTTGTCATTTGATCCTTCGATCCATCCATCTCCCTTTTGTTCTCTTTCACTTCCTTTTTCCCATGTACGCCCATCCACCTATTCTGTCTTTCCTTGATCTTTCGTCCCTCTTTTAGTCCAGTTCTTCCTACTGAAGTTCTTCTTTGTGTAACTCTGAGGCAGAAAAAGCTTGTACTCACTTTTGTCTTTAATGTCTTAGAGACTGGGGGGCAACAGCACTGGGTGTTGAATTATGTTTTCAAATCACTGCAGGGCTATTATGCCACATCGAAAGATGGGAACTTGTACACCATCAATATTGCATGCCACCATATGCTCGCTCTCCTTGCTTCTTAACACACAATGTGTCACATAAGATGCCCTTAAGGGGCCCTGATGACATTTCTGTGTCAAATGCTGCAGCCATTTAACACTCTCTTTCTTTCTACCTACACCCCTTCTTTATTTTTCTTGCTTTAGGCTCTCATCTCGAAGATCACTGTTACTCTGTAATGTTACCATGTCCCTGTTCTCCTTGCTCTCATCCTCCATCTTGCTTTTTTATCTCCCGTCTGTCTCAAATTAAAACTTCAGTCTTGCCTCCCACTTCTAACCCATTATTCTCTTGGTTTTTCAACCCTTTTTTTAAACATGTCACTCGCTCTAGCTTGCTTCCTGCTCTCTCCTCTAGGCACATAGAGGCTTTACAGAATACATAATGGGCTGCAAAGCAGGACAGTTGCTCTGCAAGGAAAATGACAAGGACGCCTTTAGTGACCTTGATGAATAGCAATGAAGGGATTCAAGAGAACATTCCTTTAGAAGCTGAGTTATAAGTGGGCAAGGGGAAAAAATAGCCTGTTAGCCAGCAGCCATCACAGACTGGTGCTTTACAAAAACACTGGGGGAAATCAGCTTTAAAAAGCTGTGTTTGAACCAATCAAAGCACACATTGTTTTCAGGATTTCTGGATTATATCAATGGGTTTGAATATTGGTATTCAGTGAGTTGCAATGTACTTCTGTGAAAATTAGAGTCTGCATGCCGTATCCCATGTGAGGTGTTTGGCGTGCCATTTGAAAGGGATAGCATCAGTTTGGGCCCCACATTTGAAACACAACATTCAGTGTTTTTTTGTATTTCTGAGACTTTACCTTTTTGATGGATCCTGTCCTGCTGTCAACACATTGGGGAAAGACGTTATGTTGCTTTAATGCATGAACAGAAACTGATAACTGCACCTCACTATTACCTATTTATGAGCTTAATCAAACCGATTTACTATAACTACAGTGAATAGATTCGCACATGTTGCCAATAATTGCATTCCCAGAGAATCAAGTCTTCTTAAATTCATCAAATATCACAGTGTTAAGTTTATGTAGGGAAGAGGGAGGGGAAAGAAAACTAAAACCAGAATCCATTTTCCTTTTCTTTTTTTTTATTTTCAATCTTTTATCGCCAATTATGAAAGCTAAAGCAACACTTCAAGAAGAGCCCGCGCCAAAATAACATCAATAATAAACAAACAAAAACTGTCTTTAAATAAAACCACAGTACTAAAATAATTGCTGAACACTTCAAAACTATTTTTTTTAGTTACATTGATTTTGATATCAATTACCAGATCATGAGCAATAAACCACATGTATTTCATATAGATTTAACATTTGACAGTGTTGTATTACCTATAAGTACATGGTACATTTAATAATTACTATTCATTTAATATAACCTATCCGTAAGGGAGATTGAAGCAAACCGTAACTAAAATGATTTGCTTCATGGCTGGAGACCATCTTTATACTAAATTGTTGTTTCGAATGATCTGTTAATGGAGTTTTATGTGTGGCTCAATGCTGCTAAGACACAAATAAAACTCTCTTGTGACCAGTTCCAGTTTTATTTAATTATATCAGTAAATAAAAAACGTTTTTTTTCCATTTAGAGTTGATTGTGGTTCATTTGTAGGGCGTATTATTGAAGTCAAGGTGACACAGTTAAACACATCATCTTCTCTTCCATCTCTGAGGCAGTTAAACAGTTACGAATATTTAACCTTGAGGCTTTGAGCAAAATGAAGAGAAAAAGTATTTAGAAAAGCATTCAAGAAGCTGTTGAGAAGATAGGTGACAGGGCAGACTGTTGCTGACAAATTATTTTTCCCTTCACAGTCTTTGTGTGTCTGTGTGTTGAGAGAGAGAGAGAGAGAGAGAGAGAGAGAGAGAGAGAGAGAGAGAGAGAGAGAGAGAGAGAGAGAGAGAGAAGAGAGAGAGAAAACAGCCTGAGGGTTTGTTGTAGTAATAACCCATCTAAAGGAAATCTTATCTTTTAGCTGTCAGGCATCCACATAAATAAACTCACACACACATCCTCTTTAATCATTTACCTCTTGCAGAATTGATTTCCCTGCTAGAAGAAGGGGGAAAGGGATGAGTGGGTAAATTATAGACAGACATGAAATGTGTTCGAGAGAGAGAGACAGAGAGACAAAGAAGAGCAGAAACAACAGGCACTGATGACTCAGCCTCCTTATTTTAACACAGTAATAAACAGACTACTCCCCCAAGTCACAGTGAAGCACTCCAGCATATTTCTATCGCTCCAGCTAAAAGCTTTGGAAAAGAAGAGTGGTTGCCAGCAGTTAAAAAAATCACCAGAAGTGACCAGACGACTCTATATGCGTATTAGCCCTATGCCTCCTCACTGCCATTGTATGAGGAGGAAATGCTACTACAAAGTGCTGGTGCATTGTTATGTTACATATCAAGAAATAATACATTGCAACAACAAAATGTCAAGGTTTGCAGTTGCATAAGGCAGTATTGGCCCCGACACCAACACTTCTGATGTTTAGCAGGTGCTGTACATCCCTGTTCATCATCCTCGGTTGGTCTGTTAGCATGTTGCTCATTAGCATAATAAAACAAAACTGTTTTTAAAGTGCTAATCCAATGTTACTTACACAATATAGGGGTAGTTTGATAGAAGGTTGATTTCAGTTTGGTCTCCGTGTATCCATTGGACAGATGACGTCATGTAGTCACTGTAGCCCCAGTTCGGCCATCTTCTTGTTTTTTTATATATCTTAAATTGATGAAGCTATAGCTAAAATGTTGGAGCCTTTCCAACATTTTTTGCACCAATTCCGTGACAGTCAATTCCTATGAAACTTCCTGCTCCCCATCTACAGCAGACTGTAATGCGTATATGTTATAATAATGTGCAATTAAGTAACTTAAACCTTCAATTTAGAATCATATTAAGCAACCTTATAAGGGCTTATACTCTGGGACAACATGCAGGGACCATCTTGACCCGGTGGTGAACTGCAACAAGTGCTTCATTACTCCTCATTTAGTCAAACAACTTCGAAGTCTCCAACTTCCCTTGCGTGTGAAAATATTTGAGGAAGAGGAAATGGGTGCTAAAAGCGAGAATTGAGACATGATTTTCTCAAATGTAAGACAGCATGTTCCCAAAAGTCCAAGTGATTCCTTACAGAAAAGAGAATATTTTTCTGCCGCTTCTCTAGAAAAAAACAATATGGTAAACAAGCAGCTTTGAAGGGATTTATCCTTCATACATTTTAAAATCACTTCTCCTACTGTATAACCCGCCATTGAAAGAAACAAAACAGAAATGTAAAAATAAGTGTTCAAAGTAGATTAATAAAGTTTAGGTATACAGTTCTCCCTGCCTGCTCTCCACAGAATCCTACTTCACAGTGAAGGTACTGTTAGTGGGTGGGCACTGCAGAGCTTTCTATATGAACGATGTCCCAGTGTCACTCTCAGATTTCTCCCAGATGGGCCATCTGTCATTCACATGTCACACACACTCAACCTCAAAGCCAAAAGCCACGCAGCACATAGATCACATAAGTGAAACAAAGAGAAACCCTGCATCCTTTGAGACAGGCCTCCTGGTTGAATAGGATTTTATAATATATTTCATTAAGATAACCAGCGGAAAGGATTATAAAGAGATAAAAAGGTCATCCGTGCACCGCCTCGCAATAACTGATCTTTTTGATTTAGTTTTACACAACCATACAGTGGGAGATAGCAGATATCACTTTCCATTATTATCCTGTTGATGTAAGAAACAATGACAGATTCTCAGAAATGCAAATTAGGTGTTTGTATTTGTTTACTGACAGGCTAGACAAAGAGAAATGAAAGGAATCCAGAGGAGGAGAAATATATAAACACTGTCATGTCCCTTGAGTTGACTCTAATTCATTCTGTCTGACTAAAACACTTTTGATTGTGATTTGATTCTACCAAAAACCACCAAAAAGGCAGAGCAGTCTGCACTTTGATGCAAATGATTTCTTTAATTAGACTTGGACATAAGTTCATTTATCTGCAAGGCAAGTATTAATTACTTTTCCTCAAGTAAGAATCAGTGGGATTTGGAATGAATACTCCTGAACGTTGATTCGTTTAGTGTTGGTATAAAGCCAGAACAGAAAATGCCACCTTGTGCTGTCTGTGCCAACCACTGCCAGCCAGTGTTGGGCCTCCAGTGGAATTTATAATGCAGAAACCCAGTGACCTTGGTCATGCTTTAGACATAAGAGAGAGAGAGAGAGAGAGAGAGAGAGAGAGAAGAGAGGAGGAGAGAGAGAGAGGAGAGAAGAGAGAGAGAGAGAGAGAGAGAGAGAGAGAGAGAGAGAGAGGCTGCTAGTTAATAAAGAATGAGAGAGGTTGACTTCTGTAATCCCCAATGTGTGACTGGAGTCAGTTCTCAGGCATCTTTAACCTCTAGCTGGGGCATCCTGGGAACCAGAGAGTCTCAAGGAATCAACGTCTGGAGAGCTGACGTTTATTTAGACTCTTATATGGCTGATTCTACACAAATCTTCATGGCCAAGGAAAAAGATGGCCTTTTGAAGCAACATTTGTTTAAGCAAAAACGTATGGGTTTAGTCATGAGTCACTTAATTGTTTAAATGTAAATACAAAACTGGAGTAAGTTAAAACTGAAATGTAAATAACCTAAAGACAAAATGGTGGCAGCAGATAGTCAATCAATCAATCAATCAATGTTTATTTATACAGCCCAATATCACAAATGTTACATTTGTCTCAGTGGAGTTGTCAACATATCAGCAGCGGTGCAGGTTATTCTTTAAAAGACCAACAAAAATAGTTCAACATTTTGGGAAAATACCATAAGCTTTTCTTCTTTCATGCCAAAAGTTAAATAAAAAAGGAATGATACCACAATGTGCCTGGTCCTATAAAGCCACAGCAATGATACAGTTAGCTTAGCTTAGACACTGGAAGCAAAAGGAAAACAGTGGTCCAGGCTACCTACAAGCGACTCCTTAATTATTGTTTTACATCTTGTTTGCTTAATCCTGGTTTTGATCTTTTTATCTGCCTCTAAGCAAGAAGGAAAATAAGCTTATTGTCCAATTGTCAAATGTTTGCTTTAAGGTTTGTCTGCTGTTGCACTTTTAAGCATATTTTCCTGTTATTTTGTAGGCTGCAACAAGAGCAAAATAATCCGCTCATAGCATCACAAGCACCTTGAAGCAGCTTACAAGCACATAGCAAAGTGTGAAGACTCCGGGCCCATGAAATCAGAGCTGAGAAATACATATGTTTAGACATGCAAGCCCTTTGATTTCCTACATTTTTGCATCACATTATCGCAGTAATATCACCCTGCACACGCAAGCCACCCTGGAGACGTACACGGCTCTATTCCAGCACACAGCTTTGCTTGCTCAATGGGAGATTAGTATCTCAGTCTAACTAAAGTTATAGGGGGGGAAAAGCACAAAGAGACCTTTCAGATAATCAATCACCCCCTCCTGGCAAAGTTTACAGAAATATGACTATTTAATCGCATGAGGAAGGATTTACACACTTTTTAAACAAGAGAAACATCTGAGAGTGTATCTGCAGCTGAGAAGACAAAACCTCTTTTATTATCTCATAAATAGGAACATTATGGATCCCCAATCAATCTCTGTTTTTATAAGACTTTGCTCATGAAACTCTAGCTTAGAAAAAAGTTTCAGGGCTTAGGCTTCTGATCTCCACTTATAATCGTAGATCCATACCAACCCTGACTCAAACGAGATGATGAATACCATATGTTGCATATGGAAAACAGAAGCTACTTCAAGCTCTTTATATTATCGACCGAGTTAACAGTGGGTCTGTTGTCTGCGCTAACTGGAATCAGACAAAGACTCCCACTGGAGGGGGAAAAGTCAGTGTCAAACTGTCAAGTCCAGAGTCTCGTTCGCACAATACTCCCCTCAGACATGGACGCCTTGTCTGGAACATTCCGGAAAGTTCTCGGTCTCCCCCCCAGCTGATATGAATGAGTGCATTGACCTCTGAAATGGGACGCCCTCGCTCCAATCACTTACTCTGCCCCATCTCCATACATTCAAACTCACCATTAATACCTGCTTCTACAAAATGGCCCTTTGTGTATCACCCAAAAGGTTTGTTTATGTAGCAAAAACCCCATATTGGTGGCATTTCATGTGTACCTGTGTTTAGTTACAAAGACAACAAACCCTACTTAGCCCTTAAAGCAACAGAGAGGGCCAATGAACCTCAGGAACACGCACTTAAAGAGCTTTTGGTACCTCTAAAGCCCTGTTTAAACCCCTTTGAAAACATTATCTCTGCCTCTCACTACCACTGTATATATTCAGTATGTATTTGATAAATGCTACAAGGGGATAATGAGAATGGAAAACATATGGAGTTGCAGGCAAAGAGAAGGGGGATGAAATTAGAAACACAAAAAGCCGAGTGCTTTTGGAGACACCACTGCTTAGCCATGATGTCGGCAGGACTCAAATCTCATAACAATCATGAACATGGACAATTACGCTATGACAAGACTATAATATTGCCACTCTTTAATTGTTCCTATTCAGTAATTATTTATTTGCAAAAACAAACAAACAGACAGATTGGCAAGAATAGAAAAAGGATGAGCAGAAAGTTAAAATGACTGCCTGTCTTTGTCCATCTTGCTGTCATTCTCTGTTTTTTCTAGCTCCATCTCAGGAAATACATGTCATATGGTGCTCAGTGGGCTCCCTCTGCTCTTATCAACGAGACATCAAACACAGATTTCATATCTGGGATAGTGTCCAGGAAGACAGGCGCGTGCATAGATTGACTCACACACTCACAGACACACACATGCCGATTTTAACTGCAAGCCTGCTAACAATAAGCCTCCATCTGTCTCTTTGGTCGGTGGCCAAACAGGATAGGATCAAATGAGACAACAACTTTGCCCACATGGCATACATTACAGGAATGTTAAGTAGGGAAGCGGCCAACTTAACATTATTCAAACTTTATTTTGATCTCAACTACATGTCTATGTGGTAGTATGATGACTGCATGTTGAACAGAATTATCAACACCTGGGAAAGCACTCATCACATATGAGACCTTTAGGACAGCAAGGAGTTAAAAGTATACCGATGTGCTCCGGTGCCTGGCCAGAATAGGAGCATCTGTAAATGCCTGGATGCATTTATGAATGTGTGCATGAGTATGTAAGATGTGAATGGAAGAGGACTGTGTTTCCAAGGCAACCGCGAGTCCCACAGATATTTAAGTTGACAGCATGTGCCATGAGATGTGAAAGGACTCCAACTGGCTTTAATGTGTATGCATGTATGTCAATGTATGTACGTATGTGATAAGAGCATCTGTTTTGTGTTCTTTACTGGAAACCTTACATAACTGATGGAAATGTTTCAAACCAAAACACACACAGCTGCCTTTCCTTAACAAATTACACGCAGCAGCGAGCAGTGTTTGGTTAATTTTATAAGGCCATTAACAAGTGTAATTCCCCACTGTGGCTATGTATAATATCATAATTACACAAAACCACAAATTGTTGTTGGATTTCTATCAGCTACACATGCATACCATAAAGTGTACTGTAATAGTTTGCTTTAAATGACAACTGCTCTCTTCAAAGATTTACTATTAAAACTCTTCCAAACACACACTTTTGCTGTCAAAATGGCTGATGTTACCCTTACATTCTTAAGAAAGTGCTGGAAATGGGCAGCAATCATAAAAGAAAAAGAGCTGGAAGTCGATTCATATGTGACATTGAGTGGAGAAGAACTCATTATTTATTTTCAAAATGGTACGTCAGTTTTCTGAGAGGTTTTTATTCTTGCCGCAAAGAAATCTATCATGTCCTTTGATGCTACCATTATCTTGAATGTATCTTTCATTCAACTCATAATGTGTTATTTACAGTAGTCTGTCATGCACTTCCGTAAGAGATTCAAAGTACTGGTATAGTTCTTCTGGCCGAACACAGTATACTGAGGATGTTTGTAATGATGCACCAGGACCAAAAACAGGAATATGCAAATGCTTTGCACTGGCAAGAATGTTAAGCACTGCTCACAGATCAACTTTGATTTAAGCTAGATGGACATAAAATGAGACTGCCATGTAGGTGATGGCACTGAGTGCTGAGCCAAATGGGCTTGCGCTGGTCTTCGATCGGCTTTGATTTACAGCAGTGGGCAGATAGCGTAACTGCCAAGTAGTGTGCAGAATGAAGAATGAGAAAGCGCGTGTGTGCTGTAATGAAACTCAGTGTCGTTCGCATGAATTAATAGCATCAATGTCAAATGATATTCAAAGGTTAATTCAAGTCCACCACTGTAATATAAACACTTCTAGGATTATTTTTCCAGCTCTCTCTGATGAATGCATACCAGATGTGGGTTTGTTAGATGTGTCCTACAAAGAAAAAACAGAACAGAGAGGACAGCAATCTCTTCATCCTTCAGCTACACCATCTGTTCCTCAACCTCCAATTCCTCTCTCCTTCACTTAAAGTTAACTTCCACCCACTTGCTCATGCATCCCTCCACTCCTCCACAGGCTTCTTCCACAGCATCACTCTGCCTCTGAGACTCAAGCTAAACTCTTCTGAGATTACTGCCTTTATTCAAAAGATCAGGGTAATCCTCCTCTTTAATTCTGTTATACCCTCTCTGTCTCTCACTGTACTCTGACAGTGAGCTGGGATTGGTCCGTGAGCCATAGGAATAGAGATGACAGTGCAGGAAGTGGAGGCAGCTGGGTCTGGTGCGACTGTCTGTCTCCCCTATCTACCAGATTAGTCAGAACGATAGAGCTCAGTAAGCCTGATTCTCTGTGATTATCCTTTATTTATTATGCAGTCATGCTGTCCGCATCAATCCTTTCAACATTCACTTTTTATTATGCTCTCAATGTTTGGTCTATCACCAACTGATACAACACAATGTGCCCCTGAAAGCTTTTAATTTCGGTGATCTAAAATCCCTGATCATACCAATAAATCAAACCTGTCTGACTCACTATTATCATGTCAATAAAATGATTCACATCCAGCATTCATATCCAATTCTATGGCATTATGATGCACTGATTGCAAATAATGTCCTTGATTTGGTTGATGATCAGTTTAAGCTGAAACATGGTAGTAAAACAAAAAAAGCAAGTTACTTTTTAATATATTTTTAACTAGATGTATCCACCGTATCGCCATGTAGTCTAACGTAAAATACCAAAACTCCATTATTTAACTAATATCCAACAGCTGTACATCTGACTGTCAATGCCGTTTTAAGTATTAGGTTATTTTCCTTGTAAAAAACGACTGTAACTTTGCAATTTACAAACTGATATGTTTCTTTAAAAATAAATTAAGCTCTAGGCTGTGATAAATGTTACATGATATCAAAGTTCTAAGCATCACGAAGAAACCAAAACATTTTACTCCACTAATTCTCTTTTTCTCTTTTGGATTCACTAACTAGAAATCAGAGGGAGGCTAATGTGATTCAGCCACCTGCTGTTTCATTAAACCAAAACGTCTCTGTCTGCCCACTCCATCGCAAGTCTTGACCTTGATTTGGCACAGAGGCGCTGTCCACTTTTTACTCAAGCTGTCAGGAAAATGTAGCCTGTCAAAGACCATTTCCTAACTTCAAAACAGTGTTAAAATAACAATCCTCACAGTGTTGAACTGAAAGCTTGAACCTGGTGACTGCTCAGCTTGGTGGTATAGACTCCTCTGAGAGCAATCTCCAAACCATGAGCAGCAGGACTGACACTCTGCCACTTCGGCACTTTACCAACAGACAGGGCCGACTTGGCAGCAGTGTGTCTGTCGCCTTATGGTTTCCAAATAGGCAGACACAGCTCACCTCGTGACATTTGATACACCAGCTATAATTAGTTTCCACTGTCTGAGGTGTGATCTCTGAGGCCATCATGGATCGATATGAACCGTCTTTTTGATTCTTGGTGTTAATCCATATACAGGTGTTAAACTCTATTCCTTCACAGTGAGGTACATTTCCTTCTCTGCTTTCAAGTCCATCTACCCCTCTTCAATGGAAAAAATGCTGGTCCAAAAACAAGTTAAACAATAATGAAAACAAGGTGTTTTCACTTGAAATAAGTACAAAGATCTGCCAATAGAACAAGTGAAAATTTGATTGGTAAGATTTCTTGAAATAAGAAGGAATATTTAGATAAATCAGATCTTGTAATTAGCTGGGAGAACTTATTTTGAACTATATTTGACCAGAATCAGGAACAATATAAGCCGCTAATGCTCAAAAGTGTTCTGTTTTTCTGATGTTAGTTAGAAAAAGAAATATGTTTCATGTGAGATACAACTCAAAATAAGATTGAAGATAAGATTTGACTTAACAAGATGATGCATTGTCTAAAAACAAGACCCTATATCTCACTGCATTTTCACTTCTGAAGTTATTTTGTCTTATAGCAAGTTTAAAGACATATTCTGAGTAGATATTAGACAAATATACTTGGCAAATTTCGAGTTTTTGTAGTGTACCTTTCCTCCTTTCTTCTCACCACCTTCCCTTCATTGTTCTGCCCTCTCTTGTTGTATCCAGTCAGCTCTTGTCCACCCTTCCACCCTCTCCTCCCTGAAGGGTTACTCATGCTTGGCCTGGCTGCTCACACTTCTCTCTCAACAGGCTGAGAGGAACAGATTCACAAACACACCCAGCTCCATCAAGACAGGCAGGCCATGCAGAAAGGCCCCATAACAGAGCGATCAAAGAGGGAGCAGGGATGTTAAAAAAACATCCATTTCCCAACAGATAAAATGGAAATGAAAGGCAGGAAAAAGAAAATGCAAGATCAAAGACAAATATAGAGCAATTTAGTTACTCGTTTACCTTTGAGGTGCATTTGTTCAATTTACTTTGTCTCAAGATTAATTAAATAAAAAATATATGTTGTAATATCAAAGAGTTAACCTGCACATGTATCTCAATTGGTTTTATTTGGTTAATTAAAAGATGGATTAAATAAAAAATTCAAATGACATGTCAAACTTTTTCAGGTGTCAGCTTTTCACCTCTTGAATGAAACCTTCCAGCTAAATGGATCAACTACGCTTCACTGAATCATCTACTCCTTTCAGCACTTTTTATTCAGAGCATATCTATGACTGAGGGATTGCCTCCCCACAGCTCTCGGCATGGTGACAGCTTAGATAGCAGCTAGCAGCTAATGATGAAAAAATGAGATAACAGTGTTAACCTGAATGGGAACCGGTGGGTGGCCCTTACACTTCTACGACAACAATTTGGGTCGGAGTGGTGTTATACTGTATCTACTGCAACTACATTCAGTATTTTAAATGAATCCTATGCAAATGTTTGTCAGCAAGCGCACGTACATTACTTTGTGTCATGATATCTCAGTGTTTGAAGTTTAATTTGATCTTCAGAATTTCCATTTTAACGGACAATTCAACTTCTTTCAGTGATTTTAATTAGTTGCCAAATACAGTATGTTATATTAAATGTTTTATACATTTCCTTCAGAACCGTTTGAAGTTCCCAATGTCGTCACAGCGACAGAATCCAAATTGTCCATTATCCATCCTTCCATTCAAAGCAGTCACCTGAATTGCTCGTGCTGAGGATGTTGTTATATCTAATGTCTTGGGATTAAGGTCTAAAGAGCTGAGACTCGACAGTTTTGAGTGATGTTCTGTGTGCTTGTTATTAACACCCCTTACCTCTGCTGTCCCTGAGGCACTGATCACTTGTTGTGCTTAACTGAACATGAGGCTTTACACTAATCTCATCACCGCTAAGTGATGATTCAGCAGTAACTAAGAGCTCACAGACATGCATAGCATAATGTGTGCATAGATGCACAAAAACATCTCTATTTGTATCTCAGCTGTAATGCCGAAATAAAAAAAAATGTTGTTAGATAAAGGTCAATTTAATTTCCAACAAATACCTTAACATGAAAAGAAAATAATTGCCGCCTGCGAGGAAAACAGACGTGGATTGAAAGTCTGAGTTGCTGGAGTTGGATAACTGCCATTTTTTAGTAAAGACCTTGAGTTAGAAAGCTAAGCACACCCTTTTCCATTGGCAAAATATGTCAATATCTCTGTTCCTTTCATGCCATGAATTTCATGCAATATGTCTGCCTTGAACATCACTCTGTTCTTTCCTTCTCCACTTTTCACCTCTATGTTTTTATTCACACCCTGCACACTCCCAGTGAGTCCACTGACCAACATATCTGCTCTAGGATCAGCAGTCCTGTCCCAACCTGTCCTGGGCTGATGTATGGGCCTGATAGCTGAGCTTTGCAGGGAGGATTCGGTAAGGAAATAAAAAGGGCTGCTGCAAGCTTTCTTAAGCCCCGGGATTCCGAAATGTAGATGTTTTGTCTACGTATAAATAACAGGCTTAGACCGACATGCAGTGTTTCTGCCCCTGTCAAACTCTCCTGGCCTTACTGTAAGAGTTTCAGAGCAAGGCTGGTTCAGGTTGTTATTTCTGTTTTGTTCATCTGCAGGGGGATTGTTTGACAGCTTTTGGCCATTGTAAAATAGTTTTTCGGCTGAATCAAAGTTTTATGGAAGGGTTGAACAACAGTCTCCATGTAAAGGCTTAGCAATAGGTAAAAGCCAGAAGAAAGATTTTTTTTTTTTACAAAATAAGTAGTTATTATATTATTATTATTCAATCTATATGGTGCTCTAGAACATTAATGATGATGACATACAATTACATATTTATACATGTATTTGCTCTCTGTTGTGTGCCAAGTTGTGGTGTTTCTCTCTGTGGCAACTCTAACTAAAGGAAACAATGAATATAGTCTTAAACCCACCTAAGCACATACATCACCCTATCTGTTCTAAGTATGTTTATCATGTGTCGAGGCCACAGGTGCAATTACTTTTTTACTGAAACACTGTAGAAATATAAAGAGTGGCAGCAAGAGAAACAACAAAGAGAAGAAATTAAGATGTAGAGTCAGAGAGGGAGGAACAGAAATGGCAAGATGACAGAATGGAGAGGGAGGAGAGAGGGTTGAGGCAAGCATTCAGATGTTTTAACACGCCGCAAATCGATTAAAGGCTAAATGCCAGTAAATAGTGTTGTGTGGATCCAGAAATGCAGCCATTAAAATGACATCTGACTTTCTGCATTGGCAGGTCCAGCTTCAGCTTCACTTAAGAAATGTTACCAACTGTGCTGCGATCGAAAATGTATAAGCAGAGTGATTAGAGTGCATGTGCAGGTCATATATAGTACATGCATATGTATACGTTTGCATGCATTTTTCATTGT
The DNA here is from genome assembly GCA_031216635.1 of Dissostichus eleginoides. Classification (NCBI taxonomy): domain Eukaryota; kingdom Metazoa; phylum Chordata; class Actinopteri; order Perciformes; family Nototheniidae; genus Dissostichus; species Dissostichus eleginoides. The sequence goes on along the minus strand of CM062281.1, from coordinate 17,727,299 downwards.
GCAAGGGTGTTGGAAAAGAAAAGACAGCCCTACCATGGAAAACGCATTAGTAATAATCCAAATGCAGTGCAGACATGATGCATATGTTGGAGTGTACCTAAGTGATTTATACAAGTGTGTGCACATACAAGTCTACATACTTGTTTATATGTGACATTTTTTGGCAACATGTTCTTTCAACTTGTATGCTGATAATGATTGAAGTGAATACAATTATACAGTGTATAAGAATTCTGTGTGTGCTTGAGTGTCCGGCAGTGGCTCAGTCAGTCGGGGCTTGGACTGGGAGCCGTAGGGTCGCCGGTTCAAGTCCCCGACCAGACCTAAAATATGGAGTGTGGACTGCTACCAGTTCACCTCCTGGGCCCTGCCGTGGTGCCCTTGAGCAAGTCACTGGACAACCCCCCCACCCCACTCACTCCCCATTGCTCCCCGGGCGCTGTACAATAGCTGCCCACTGCTCCTACTACTAGACTCCTGGTACTAGGATGGGTTAAATGCAGAGGCCACTGTGTGTGCTGTGTGTGACCATTAAAGAGGGTTTCATCCCTCCAATTATATCTATTCTATGAATGTGAACTATCCACTTGTTACAAAAATGAAATATGAGGGAGTTGACATAAACACTATCTAAATGATCAAATCACACATACGCCATTTTTGTTGGCATGAACTGTATTGTTGCAGAGCAAAGTGTGCTGAGCCTGCATAACTAAACTGGAGGGCATATCTGTGAGGAGAGAGGGAAGAAAAGAGGAATGGAAACATGGGGGAGAATTCCAACACAGACCTTATGTCACCAAAGTGCCCTTTGCAGATTGCTCTCCAGATGTGCCCACAGCACTGAACAAACCCAAACATGATCTTGTTCACTAAACCAACATAATCTGTGCATCACCATGAAGAAATCTGAAAATAAACTGCAGCGCCTATAAAACAAAATGACAATGCAGTAGCGTCGCGGGCAGGGAAGCACTCTATCGTGAAATCACTCGGGTTCATTTATACCAGCGCTGCTAATGAACGCTTGGACATGTTGTTTGTCTCTGATCCTCGTTTTCTTTTCTCTCCATCTTACTGCCTTTCTTCAAATCGTAAACAGACACATTCCTGTATAAATGAAGCAGGCTGTACAGCAGAGCTCTGCCAGGTTTCAGGAATGTGATCACAGCAATGTGCTGCTGCAGCAAACTGATGGTGAAATCTGAGCTCTTATTTTTTACTATGAAACACAGCTGGACTTACAGTCGATATTCGTGTATCTGTACCTTGGAGCGCAGAATACAAGAGAATAAATAGCAGGCCGAATGTTGCAGAAAACAATGACAATTAGCAGTTTTTTTGTGATTTGACACACAGGTTGGGGGTAAAATTATCCACTGAGGACATTGTGACCTAGTTCCTTCAGTAGCTATGCACAAGTGTTATAATACCTAGAGGAATAAAGCGCTCTTTGTTGTCGTCCTTGCTCTGGATTGCTTTTGAGCGGCCTACTTTGATGTTAAATAACCGTCAATTTGAATGTTCTATTTATCGTTATTGATTATATTTTGTGTGTGTGTGTGTGTCTGTGCTTCACTACAGACTCCTCGGTGGCATATAGACTTGGAGCCCTGGGCTGGTGTGAGTCATTCTCTGGAGGATGAAGCCAAAAGGTTCCTCAACTACATCACAACACCACAAGTGAGTCATCATTGTTTGTATTCTCACTGGTATTTGTAGCAAGTTCCTGTTGCATATCTGTTATTATTTGCAGTCATGGAACAAACTGCAGTCAGTTCATTTCTTACTGAAGCTGACAGCCTATTCAGTACAACGAAGATGAAGATGCAAAAGCTTTATGAAAGTGTGAAACAGAAAAAAGGATTGGTTGTTTCATGGCGCAGTTGACTCATGTGATGTGATTTCATGTGAAGACAACCTGAACATGTTTTCACAGGGATCAAATATAATCCTGTTTTTAGACAGGAGATGTGAATTCAGTTAATCATAACAGCTTAATTCTGGTGTACAACGGTTGTGTGTTTTTACTTTGTTCCACTGGTAATGTGTTATTTGTTTTTCTATATTTATATATTTATATATTTATATTTATATATTTATATATTTTATATATATTTTTTTTTCTATCTATTTGTTTTCCTGTGTGTTTGTACCAGGGAACACAACAACTTATTGGTTGTTTTAACAAAAGATGAACTAATTGTTGTAAGTAGGTGCAGAACTGTGTCAGTAAGACTTATTTGAACACAGAGTAGATGTTGCCATTGAAGGCTATGAAGTGCCTTATTTTGACAGGTCTTCGTTATGTATATCGGAGCAAAGGCTGTATCTATCGGGCCATGACTGAGCTACACCGGCACCTCTTTGACATTCAGCTCAGCCAGAGAGCATTTGTCTTGCTTGACAGCACACACATAATTCATTACTATATTGATCTCCATACAGATGAAACTCACAGCCCCTCTGTTCACACTAAATCAATGAGATGTTGTGGTTTGTTTGTTGGTTTATGTCGGTATTAAATTACTTGAAATCGATTAAGATGTTCAGCATCATAATTTGAAAAATATTGAGGGATTGAAAAAGCCTGAAATGCGTGCCTTGGTCCCTATTGTAAATATAATGCAAAGCCAGTTTCATTTCAACTGTCCAAAATACAGAAGGACATTTTCTTTAGAATACATGTGCTGTGGTTTTTATTATAATAAAATGGGTTTGAAGATAAATCAGCCACTTATTTCCCTTCACACAATATAGCGCAAACACGGAGTACCCCACTCAAATTGACTGAGCAAATGTTCTATATCTTTCACAAAGCAGACATTCAGCTCAAATGAATTAGCCCCGGGCTGTGTGTGTGTGTGTGTGTGTGTGTGTGTGTGTGTGTGTGTGTGTGTGTGTGTGTGTGTAGCCACTTTTGCATGTATGTGTGTCTGTGTAAGGAAGATACAAGAACAGAGCGAACGAGGTTGTATGTGTGTGAGTGTGTTTGCCTGTGTGAGTCTGTATTTGTGGGAAGCTGTTGAAGGGAACTGCCCATCATACACACTGACAGCTGAGGGTGGGGGGAGTTGGGGGGTGGGTACAGCAGCATCCTCAGCTGTAATGCTGACTGACACAGTGCCTGGTGGAGCAGTTACTCAGAGAGATGGCCTGCAACACAACTGTCTAATCAATAGGAGTCAGAGTATGTTGCATAAATGCACCAGTACACACACATATAGGAGGAAGTGGTTATATGAATGTATTTTTAACAGCATGAAATGCACTGCAGAACATTTTTCTGTTTTTCTAAGCAACATAAGTATTTACTGTTCATCTTAATACGTGCTCATTCAAACGAGTCGTTTTTTACAGCCCTGTATTCAGTTCAAAGTGTTCAGCAGTTCAATGCCAGGTCTGCACACGTGGAAAAATAATCAAGAGTGATTTTGCATTTCATTGCTCACCGTGCTTTGTGTGCTGATGAATGCTTTCAGCTGGAACACATTAAGAGAGACAGGCATAATGAAGCATGCTCAAAACTAATTGAAAACCATTATTGCGCCGCCCACATGTACAGTACAAATCTGGTGCCTTTTGCAACAACACTGCACTTGACTCAGCTGGTCCCTGTCTGACCTGTCACTGAACTTTGAAAGGGCCACACCACCCGCTAGGATAGGTGTTGGAGTACACTACCTAGTGATGAGTTGGATCAGGACTCTGCCAGGAATGATGTACCATGTCACTGATTCTCTCTGTCATTTTAATGGAGAGGACATCAAGATACAGCCACAGGAGGGTCGTTTTCTGTTTGGGAACATCAGAATTGCTTTCTGGGCCTTGGCTTCATCTGACAGAGACGGTGTATTTCCCCATCTGGGTTTGGAGTGATTTGCTGCCCCAAGTGAGGAGTTCAAGTATCTTGAAGTCTTATTGAGTCAGGAAGAAAATGTATGTGAAATCGACAGGCAGATAGGTGCAACAAGAGCTGCAGGCAATCTACAATTGTTGGGAAGATGGAGCTAAGCAATGAAGGCAAAGCTTTTGTAGTTGGAGAAAGGTTGAGATTGCAGATACAAGAAGCCCATATGAGCTTCCTGTTTATGGTGACTGGGCTCAGCCTTAGAGAAAGAGTTGCTGCTTCTTTAAATCAAAAGGAGCCCTTTGATTTGGTAAGGACATTTGATCAGGATGCTTCCCGCCCCAATTCCTTTGAAAGTTTCGTATTTCTAAATGGTCGAAGACCCCAAGAGAGACAGAACACGCTGGAGATATTATGTCATCTGGCTTGGGGGATTTGCCAAAAGATCAGATTACGTTGAGGGAGTAGGAGCAACTGGACTAACTCATTTAGCCTCAAAAACTCATAAAGGCCACAGCAAGGAAACCATGCTTGAAGCCGTCACATCAATGGTAAAGTGGCTGTTGGTACCATTGTTTTCCTAATGAGAATTACCACCATGCTCTTTGCTCAAGGTTCCAATTACTTGACTTGGTTGCTGCTGGCCTTTCGAAGTGATGTAGCCACTTTTTGATGATATATACCTGTGTTTCGCTTAGACTCTGCAAGAGTCGGCCCCACTTTGGGAAGCAAAGACAACATTTCGTATCATGGGAAGGTTTGAACTCTAACTGGACTCACAAGCATGCACACGTAACAGTTTCAAAAGTCAATTTTAAGTTAACAATAGACATGATTTCATAAGGCTGGCACACAGTTCCCATTGTTCCTTGGCAACATAATTAATTTAGAAAGCACTCATCATTTCTTCATTCTTTCTTGCCGTAGAACATTTAGCTCAGGCTTCATTTCATTGACCCTGTCAAACTATGTCAGCTTGAAAAATATATAATACACAGTGGGCAGTACAAAATGCACTGATCCCATCTTGTTTACACTTGAATGATGTACAGTCGAACCATAGATTTATGTTTCAATTCATCATGTCTGAGCTAATATTGTTCCTTCTCTGCAAACTGAATCTCTGCAGCAGAAGGAGCTTAAAGAAACCAGACAGCAAACAGTTGAGCAGCAGCTCCTGAGCCAGAGCCTGGTCTCTTTTTGTGAAACTGCAGATGTGTACACAACCAACACGCTGACATGTATGCACATGTTTACAGGGTATACTTGCACAGTTTATGCAGGTGCATGATTTAGATAAACAACGGCTCTCCCATAAACACACTGATTTGAAAAAATAAAAACTCCTAACAATGTGTACATAAAAAGCACATCAAGAAGGATTACTTCAGCCTGCTCTTGTTATCATATTTTTTCATCGTACTGCTGAGACTTGGCAGAAGCATCTGCCCCAGCTGTATATCATGATGAATAGTATTCATATTGTAGTTTGACGCTGAGACCCAAACACACACTAGCCCAGGGTCAAATTCAGCAGCAGCTTCCACTGATTTATAACATTTATGTTAAGATATTTTAAGAAAATATGTTCATCAAATCAGGAGAGGTCAGGGAGTGTCAACCAAGCTGCCACTCTTAACTTTTAAATGCTGGCTCCTAATCTATTGCGACTATATGCTACGTTGGACTAATGCTGTTTAAGACAAATGCACTCAGAACAAAATGTGTCATAAGCTTATGACCGACCACAAACGGTCCTTTTAATGCCTGGTTCAACTTCATTTACACTCCAAAATGTTACAAATCGTACATTCATCCAGTAAATGATGCTTGTCACACATAAATGCTTAAATGCTCGCTGTATACATAAGGTTATGGTTGTTGAGGTTATTGCATGATGTAACATACTTTGCAGCTCCTTAAGTACAGGAATATTGTGTTAACACTGTGTAGAAAGTAAGTCAATAAAACACATTCCTCTAATAGAAATACCAATGATTTCCCATTGTAGTGCTTGTTCTTTCTGATGTAACATTATATGTGTAAAGATATAAGATGCTCTGCTTCTTAATATCAGATATGGCTGTTATAAGATGTGTGTTTTTTATGTGTCCAGGTGTCGTGTGCAACTTTGACCGGTGATGAAGCTGCTCAGGAGGGGACCAAAGGGAACTGGGCTGCATGTCTGGACCCCAAATACAGCCTGAGCCACAGAATACAGAGCAAACACTGCCGGGTTTACTCTTTTGGGTGCGTACAAAAAAACACTCCCTTTGCCTTCCAATGAAAACATTCATTCCCAAACGCAAATCTTTACCTTCACCATCTCATCTAAATCATAATGATGATCACAAAAATTATTACACCAGATTTTAGACAAGCTGTCGTGTACTGCATCTGTAGAGCAACGGATGTGTTCACAACATTAGTTTTCTGTCAGTGGGTTATCTGTAGGTGCGACAGATATTCAGAGCATCTGGTTCTGTGACAGGCTGTGATATTTCGACTCACAATTGCCACTGTGGCTTCACCCGTAACTATTCACTTATTTTCTAGGGTGTTCTCTAACTACTTCATCAAAGAATAAAGGCTATTTTCCACATAATACAAGATCTCTGTCTCTACGTTCCCTGTTCGCCTTGTCTTTTTATGTCTTCATTTTAAAGACTAATTGCCAACGGAGCATATTTTTGATCAGAATCTGTCTTTCTCTGACAACTTTGAAATGTTCAGCTCACTTTTTTGTGCCGGGTAGCAGTTATGTTTTTCTCTTTTGTGTGGTTATCTCAGTTTTCTGGGCAATTGTCTGAGTAACACGGTAATAAGAGTATAGATAAGCCTCTATCGGCCTGAACTCTACCTCCAACATCAGCGTGGAACGTCACATCCACTCCACCTCTGCTTCCTCTGCTTGAGTGGCAAGTCATCTGGAATAGAGTCAGCCAGGCCACCGAGGTATTTGACCTTCTTAAGATTGGAGAGTCAATCACTCCCATTTGGCTTTGTGTCGAGGATCAGTTCGGCTCGGTTTATTCCCTGCTGGGCCTCTGCTGGGCTGAGGTGCTGCGAAGGTCTCGAGGGATTTTCCTGCAGGCGAGAGGGAGCTTATTAATTTGACTGTTGAGAGACAGAACAGGTGTGCTGTTATCAAGGCAGTGGGGGCACAGATACTGATGCAGGAGAGAAAGGGGGCGGGGGGGGGGGGAATGGCTGCTTTTGGCTTCCTCCCTTTCTTTGGAGAAGAGCTCAGGGGTCAAGTGGAGAGATTGGAGGAAAACACATCTGAAATCCTCTGGCTGATTGATGGGGAGTCACTCATGCAGGCCAGCTACATGGCAATGCACCAAAGGTAAAGGGAATACGTGTCCTCTCAGTGATTTATGCAAAAATGTAACATTTGACCTGAATATCAGCTTGGGAAAATGTGACTCACAGCTCTGATGAAAGACACATTACCATTTTTTCCTTCTATCTAACTGATCCCTTAAAGCCTCTGGAAGGAATTCAAATTACTCTTAGTTGCCCCTCAACTCTGGCTTATTCAATAACAGCGAGATGAACTTAAAAATAAAATTCAATGAAAAAATAAAGTTTATGCTAACAAAAGAAAAGTCCTAAGAGCCCAGAATAATAGTTCAACACGGCAAACTGCTCTCTAAAGTTCTACTTTTCCAGAATTTGCCAAGGGATGTTCTCCTCTCTGTGTCCCCTATCTGACCTAGATTCATAGTACACACAAATACACACACAAATACACACACACACACACACACACACCACACACAGACAAAGAGACTTCATGGTCATACTCTTGAATCTATGCCAGGTATGCTGAGTATCCTACTGTACAGCAGACTTGCATAACCCTCCACTACAGTCCACTGATGCTCATAAGTTCATAACACTGACTTTAATGAAAATGTCAAGTACTATTAGAACTTTAAGTCTGTGTACACTGCTGAACACAGTGCATTACCGAGTATGTACAATTGTGTGTGTACTCCTGCGTGCATTTGAGTGTGTGTGTGTGTTTACGAGTGATACGTCTAATTTGCATACAGTTTAACGAGGCGTGGACGGCTGTGTCTGGGCAGGATGAGCTGCGGCTCTGTGATTGGTCCCATGGTGGGGGATGTGGGTGCGGAGTGAGGGGGTCACAGGAAGTTTTTCCACATGAAAGACCAGTCATCCACCTTTGACCTCTGATACTCCATCTTACCTCTCTCATCCCCCATCATCCTCTTATGCTAGTGTCAATGATAATATCATACATTACTAGATGCTTACTGTAATCAAAGGTTTTTTAAGAGGATGAATCATCCACTGTTGTATAAAAAAACACATTCTTGACAGACAAAGTAAGCCTCTGAACTTGTCAGCAGCCGTTTAAACATCCTAATAAAGCTACTAGTGGCTCCATTAGATTTCTTCGTTCCTTTTTAAAAGTGTCTTCCTAGCAACATTAGAAAGAAGAAATTATGAATTAGAATATAGAATTAGAACATAGAAATTAGTAGCAAAATATCATATTTATACCATAAAATGTACAACCTTAGTCTTCATGTATACATAAAATCCTACCATGAAGCATTAAATACTGCAGGTTCTATAAAACTGTGAAAAGAAGAGCCTTATATAATAAATCCGATTTGTTATGTGTTCTATTTTTTTTTGTTTACGTCTGCTCTATATCGTTTTTTAATCTTTTAAACAAGTAATAGCATCCCATGCTACTTTTTTTGTGATATTTTAAAACCACTACTGATGCTACTAAATATGAAGTTGGTTTGGCCTTCACTTCATGCAGAAGTACCTCCACTTCAGAAATATTGAAGTTTCTTTTACATTTGGAGACAGTGCTACACCCTAATAACACAATAAACTGCATTCCAGGTAGGTGGAACTGTTTCACGGCACTGAAAGGGTTTCTTTTACTTAAAAAAGTTCCTCTAACTGCAACTGTGCCTGCAGACTGTAGACCATGTACTTATAAAGCCGAGGGCGTAGCTCATTAAACATGCACATGTAAATGAGCTGTAATGTGTAATATGAGGGGCGCGGCAGTGAGAGAAAGAGAGGGAAAGAAGGAGGTGAAGAGACAGACAGTCATGGAGACAGCAATATTGTTAGAACACGATGCTATTTGAAACCAAGGGAACAATGTAAGGGGAGATTGATAAAAGGCATGGGGGTAGGAAGCCCACTCAACCTTTGGTAAACATCCTCAGCCACCTCTGAGGTCCACAACCTCCAGAGGCTGTTGACATTATAGTTCAGAGCGAGGACAGACATAATTAAGGCTCTGTTTATCAGATTAACAAATCCATCGTGTGATTGTGACTCCTCACACGCACACACATCTTAATATCTGGTTGCCATAACATTCTAGTCAACAGAGTGTCACTGCTGTGGCACAGTCTCAGGAGGAGGAGTGAAACCTGTCAAATTAATAAAATTCCCATCAGCCTCATCTTTCATTTGGGTATATTGTCGAATAGCAAAACAAGATAATTTAAAATGATGATGAGCTTAGACAACATTAAACTTGCAGCATCTCAGCATCACCATTGTCAGCATGTTACTATAATAGAGTTAGCATTAAGATCAAAGCACTGCTGTTCCACTATAGCTATACGCATTTGGCTTTGTTTATTAAACAAACAAAGCCAAAGTTGTAAAATGTGAAATGTTTTTCTTAATGAAGAAAATAAGCTAACTTTGATTTAAATCTCATGACCCCTCTGGACTATGTACATATTTTTCGCTTATACCAAGAAAGTCTAAATATAATATATATATATATTTAACCTGATTGTCCTGTGCCGTGGTGCTGCAGGCTGGGTGTGGATGACCGGACCTTGGAGCGTTCTCTCTCCAGGGCGGGATGTGAGGTCCACTGCTTCGATCCCAGTCTGAAGCAGCCTCACCTGCAGCAGGCAGACATGTGGCTTCATCGGCTCTCCATAGACTGGAGGGACCCCAACCCGGCCTTCGTCGCCCAGCGTCAGTACGCCATCACCAAGAAACTGGCCACCATCCTAAATGACTTTGGACACAGACAGGTAAGAGTGAAAGCATAAGTGGGATTGTATATGACATGGTCCCTCACTATAATATACTTGAGTGAAGGGTTTGACACCACCTGAATCTAAATATAATTGATTTTTCTTCCAGTGTCAGCTAGGGAATTCACTTATATGCCGCTAGCATGCAAACACAAGCCCTTTGCAATCCAACGTACTCCAGTTTATTATGAATCATTCCTCTGTTATCTGTGTCAGGCTCCAGGAGGATAAACCCCCGTATATAATTTGGTTTTCCTCCTCTAAATATTATCATGCTGAATGTTACCTCTCCAAAGCCCCCCAGGGATTGTGTTCAACCGCATCAAATAGGGGATCTGCATACAAGATCAATCATATAGCCCACTGAGAGCATGCATATTAATAAACACAGATATATTTCCAGCGAACATACCTGATTAGGAACAGGCTGAAGGATAATTCAGGGTTAGAGAAGCCAAGCTTTTCTTACATATGTAATGAAGACACAGCTGGATAGCAGACAGATTTATTCTCTTCCCTTAGCAATAAGGAAACTTACCCAAAGAAAATATTTGACTAGGAGAGGTATTATTAAGATTCAAAATCTATTTTTCAAGAGAGTACACAGGTGGAGTCCTCAGAGGTTGGATCCTAAGGTTTTGGTGACTATTCTTATAGCACTACAATTACAACAACACTTTTAATAAAACAAAAGAAACATCAAAATCTAATACAAAAATTGGGATCAATAAAGTATACATCTATCTATCTATCTATCTATCTATCTATCTATCTATCTATCTAATGGACAGACTAATACAATTTAACACATTCTTGCTCCCCAGATAATTTTGTGACCACAGGCCAAAATGCCTGCTTATAATACACTATGACTCCACGCACACCTCCTTGTAATGAGGTTTTAATGCTAGAAAATAGTTTGCCGGAGAAGCAAGTCGCAGCAGAACAGTTTCTATTCAAAAGCGTTTGCAAAGCTTTTGTTACAGAAAAAGCAGCAGTGAAGAAACAGAGTGACTCGGTAAAGGTCGAAATATGCATTTGTGCCGCATTTCTTCTGTTTCTTAAAAACTACACAGGTGACTCATCCACTGAGCTCTGGGGATCAGCTGAGGTAGCAGACACTGTCACAGCAGTGGCAAAGTCAGGGGCAGGTAGTCGCATCTCATGTGGTACTAGCTGAGAAAATGTTAAATGAGGACTGCTGAGCCTAGGAGGAAGAAAATGACTGTCGCACACATAGGCGTTCAAATACGTAAAGGTCACACAATGGTCATCTTTAGCAATCCAGCTGAGTTCAAAGAAATCCTGAGATCTTGAGGTTATGTGTTTAACCGTGTGCATGCATGAGTCTCCTCACATGAATATGACCTAAGGGTGCTATTAACATTCATCTTACGAAACATTTCCTATCTGCTCCGACACAGCAAGTCTGCTCTCTCTCAATCCATCATCAACATTGCTAAAGCAAGTACAAAGGCCAAGCTTCACTTACTCCCTTTTCATCTTTTAATAGCTTTTACCTTCAACAATTCCACCGTTTTGTGTAATTTAATAGAACTAATTTATTACCTGAAGAAAAACATCCGATGTGTTTTTCCCTAATTCTAGGTGGATGTACTGAAGGCAGATATGGAGAGCGCAGAGTGGAAGATTTTGGAGAACTTGGTCCTGGAAGGGGTTCTGGACTCAGTGGGTCAGCTGCTGTTGGAGCTCCATCTGCACTGGGCAGGCTTTGAGGTGGGGGGGGACGACCCCTCCGTGGTGCGGTACTGGTTCAGCCTGCTGAAGGAGCTGGAGCGCGCCAACTTCCGCCTCTTCCACGTCCACAGTGACCGAGCCAAACCTCACCTCTTCCTGCATAAGAATGTTCTGAACGCCAGCAGTGTTTACACCCTGAGCTGGGTGAACACAGAGTGGAAGCCTTGAGGGAAGAGAGACGGAGCGATAAACCCAAAAAAAAAAAACATCTTGGCTTGAACAGCTTCTGAATGGAAATATAAAAGGTTGTGTCACATGGAGTTTTAAGTCGGAGTACAAATTCTGCCAGACCACGGCTGTTCCCTAACAGACTGCTCTTATCTGGCCTGACCTTTCTGCAAAGCTGAAATCCCTGCTCCTACTTATCCTGCTCTTCCTCTCCTGGCCTGTAAAGACCTTAGACGTGTAAAGGGGCAGAATAATTGCTTTCAGAGGCTCTCTGTGGTCTACCTCATAGTGGTGGTGTTTTGGCTGCAGGTCAGCCTCCGATTCAGTCAGCTCTGTCTTCATGGTACTATCAGAGCTTGTTATTAAACAAACCTTTCCAGATTACAATAGTCTGCACAGGCCTACAGCCCACTCATTAGAACATGAATTAAAATAAATATACATTTTGTTAAAGGAAATGTATTGAATTTGAATATTTTGAGATGGCAATAGGGTCTGCTTTAAAAAAAGAGAATGAGCAGAGGAATGTGTGCAAAGGTAGAGAGATGTCAGAAGCGGATGATTTCTGGACAAACAGATGTTTCCCTTTACTTGAACCCCGATGATTTTTATCTCGAACCGAAAACACAACAGTGATGTGAAGGACGTCAGTGATGCATCTAGATTTGCTCATTTTGATTGTTGGATATTTGAATGAATATGTGTGGGAGAGTGCGTGGGAAAAAGAGAAAAAGAATACATGAACTTCAATTATTTCCTTCCCATATTGCAGTGTCCTGGGTTGTAATGAAACAAAACCAACAATTGAGGTCCACACAAAGCAGCATTGTGTGACTCATTTATTTTCCTCCTTTCAGTTTTTGTGTGGTGTACAATAAGCCCCACTCACTATCTCTGCTGCACCACAAGTTAACCAACAAACTTCCTCTGAAAACAAATCACTGGGATTGCCAACCTCAACAAAATCCAATAAATCTGATTAGCCAAATATTTAAATGAAATTTAATAAAGAAAGTTAACACAAGGTTTCTCCTCATGTGTTGTGTTCAATTATGGCTGAATAAACATTTTGTCCAAGGAACCAATGCTTCATTTTCTTAAGAAGTCAAATGTACATGTTTATTTCCACACAGCGATGGTCTTACAATTGAAAATGAATAATGGTTACTACATATTACAAAAGATAAGCTACAAAGAACATTGCAACAACAACAAAAATCAGAAATAATGTCATGGTTCCCCTCTAATATTCCGAATGCAGTAGAAACTATTTTTAAAAAGTATGCTTGTGGTCATCTTTGTACAGATAATACATAATTTGAACTCTCACGAAGGGATACAAAAATATGCTGCTACAATGAGACTGGATACCAGTCCTGTGGCTCTCACTTTAGGGCTTTCACAAAATGTCCCTTTCCGTCTCTCTACAGTGAACCAGTTCTGTTCCATTTCCCTGAACCCCCTCTCCAAACAGAAACACGCTCCAGGACATATTTAATCCCAGAGTTTGATTAGTCCATCCCATCCGCAGGTGATGACCTTGGAGGTTTCGTGCGGGTGCCACAGTGCGCTGATGCACACTTTGTCATGAGCCTTGATCCTGTGGTAGAGCTTGGTGGTCTTCCAATCCCAAATGTTCAGCTTTCCATCCGCATCTCCTGACACCACATAGCTGGGGGAAAAGGTCCAGAAAAGTAGACGAGAGAGAGAGAGGATGGAAAGATTAGCACTTTGCTAAAAAACTTTACCTGCCAAAAGGTGGGAGTCTGTTTTTCATTTACTGAAATAAGTGATTTTAGAATGTTGTTTTTAAACATTCAACCCTTATCTCTTTCATATCTCTTATGAAAGCGTTATACTATATCAGAAAATTAAAAAGGCGTACCTCATGTCTGGGGAGAAGTCCACTTGGCAGGCATAGCCAGCCACCATGTGACCTTTGAAGACCTTCTTCTTGTTCAGTCGGAAGCGGTTTTGGGCCCCAAAGATCAGAATCTGGTTGTCCATGGACTGACAAGCCAGCCATTTACCTGGGGTTGGAAACAAGCAAAGACAATGAGGCAACCAGCTCATCTCAAACGGTGCTGCACATAGTACAATACTGTTCCACATGCTCACAAAATCACTGAGAAAAGATTACATTCAAGTATTATGGTATTGGATGTATTGTATAAGAAATGAATGGCCTATATTAAAGTAGGGCAGCAGTTTGTGTTAGTAGTAATCATTTCAATATGCAGACATATCGAAGCTCTAAAAGCTGTCATAGCAAGTTACAAAGTGCCCATTTGCTCGCTATTTTGTCTCATTAGCATGACTCTGCACAGGCATATGATTAACAAGCAGCCACTGTAGAATCATGACGCTGCGTGCCACTGATTTTAATGTGCACTAAACCTGGCAGTCTAACTACTCTGATCTAGTGCGGCATTAAGTAGAGCTTTTAACCGTGGTGTAAAAATACTTCCAAAACAGAATTCCACACAACAAAGGCACAAACATTTGGTAGATGACACTCATGAACTCAACATTTTGCAATCATTCAAATTAAAAGGTTGAGACATTCAAGGATAATAAAAAAAAAACAACTTTGCATCAGTGACTGCCTCGTTCAGATCTACTCTAAAGGTTTTACAGCCTCAAAGTCACTACACAGTGATTAGAGGCAGCGCTTCATTGTTAAAGCATTACACGACTCAATGCACTTCTTGAAAGGAAACATGATGGAAATTATTAATGTGGTATGAGACAGAGATCTAGTGTTGTTGTGTTTCCTTGTCTTACAAAAAAACACTAAATATCAAATGCAATACATGCAGAAGAATGAAAACAACTTGGCCAATTTCAGCAGGGCACTCCAACGCTCAGTACAGATCAAACAGGAGAGGATGCTGTGCCAAAGGGGGGCTTGGCGCCATTTAGCGTGAGAGAAAACGGAATGGTCCCCCACTGAGAACACATTCATTATTCACCCGCTCCAAAGAAACTAACCATGTTGGCACAAATAAGAACGCTGCTGCCCAAAGCAAAGGGAGGAGACAAGGGAACGTGTAGGGGAGAGGATGAAAGGGAGGAATCAAAGAAGGTAGAGAAGAGCCGAGTTTGATGGAAGCTGATGGAGTACAAGAGGGAATTCCTGATTCAAAAGGAAGCCTTACAATCGAAGAGGGAGTTATTTGAGGTGTGAGCTTCTATGAAAAGTCTCTCTGTGTCAGACCGAGGCTTCTTACATCCTCCACTCACATCTGTGGAAACTCATTAGTTCAGCTGTCCAGCAGCAAGTTCATTCCATTCTCCCACTGTGTCGCATAATGCATAAATAATGATGTCCTGATCACAACCGTGCCCCATTCCTGGGCTGACAACTTTCATTTCATTTGTTCTTACATGGTAAATTGCACGGTGCCTACGGGAAGGAACATAACATAAGTATTGTAAAGGAATTGTTGCATTTTGGAAAATACGCGTATTTGCTTTATTGAATAAGTTCGATAGGGTCAAAAAAACTCTCCCCATATAGGGAATAGATAGCCTCGCTCTGTCCAACAGTTACCAGCTCCTCTAAAGCTCACATGTTAAATCTGTGTATAAAAAGGCATCTTAAGGTCACTACGTTTCTGACTGTTTGGCCAGGAGCAAAGACTTCTAGGCAATCAACTCATATCACAAGAGAAGAATTGGCCTTTTAACCAAATATAGTTTTCCTTTTGATGCTATCCTCTAATATTTTATAAAAGGTCTCGAAGCCATTTCATTATTATCTTTGAATGGAGGAGAGTATCTCTCCATCTAAAGTTCAAACATTACCACCAGGAGTAATATCACTAAAAGAAAGGCTTAACAACTGAGCTTCCTTTTACCCAGCGCAGCCTCTCTTTCCCTCCGTGGTTACATGTCATTAATTGAAACTGCTGGCTGCTGTGCGCTCTACAGTTCACTCCCTCACAATACTGTGCTTTTAGGAGACTTCATAGTGTTTTAATAGAGCTCAATGGGGCTGTTTGTGACAGCTGGCGTACTAGGAGCAAACACACACAGGATTGGAGATGAATTAGGACTATACAGTCGATATATACCCATCAGAAACGCTCAACCCCGATGACTGGTTCTGAACTTTCAACCCCCATATTCATTTTCTTTTCTAAATTCCTTTAAGCAATGACCAACTCTTACAGGTATGAATCAACTCCAATCTGGCCAAATAAGTTTTTTTAATTTGTTTTGTTTGTTCTTCTGGTGTGTCAGTCATCCACACCAATCAGAAGTGCTGTGCTCCACATGTACCAGTCATTGTTAACCAATCAGAAGTGGCCCATGATAGTAGGTGATAGACAGATTGATCCAATCACCTGCCAAGTACTTTTGAAATACTTTTCCAAATGGCTTCCAATGGAGCTTTCCTAGATGGTTTGGTGAAACCAACCATCTGAGTCAGGTTAGTAATGCTCCATCACATGTTTCTATTACAGGGTGAATCTTAAACTGAAGCTTGACTTTAAAGCAACCCAACGGAAGTTTCATGTAAGTTTAGTTCTTTCACTCGTAGCTCGGGCTGCGGGGGTGCTAGAGACAGGAGCACGTTGATGCGACCTTCCTAGCCGTAGATATGGCCGCATTTTACAATAAACTTCCGTTGGGTCGCTTAAAAACAAATATCGCAAATCGAATCGCAATATCTGTCAGAAAAATCGCAATTCGATTATTTCCCCAAATCGTGCAGCCCTACCCCAGAGTCTTCTGTACTTTGCCTGACAGCATCTGAGGGATGATTTGAGTACTCACCGTTGGGAGACAGTGTCACCGCTGGCATGGAGTGCATGCTGGGCTCGGCGATGTACTTGAAGTCCACTGGGATGTCCCTGAAAAAAGAAACAAAGCACTGTGAGCAAACTTGAAGGTGGGTTAAACACAGGATGAGACAACAACCGAAGAGAAACACACTGAAAAGAAAAACATTTAATGAGCAGTAGTTTGTTCATTGCAACTAATTATGCAGTCTCAAAAATGCTCACAGGCGGAGGAACAGCTACGGTGAAAAACAAGGGAGGAACACCATTACAGCTAACAGTATGTAAACAACTCTGCACTGTCTCTGCTTTGGGAGAGATAGGAAACTTGGCTAGTTAAACTTAAGTGGGCTGCAGAAGATCATTCAAATCTACAGAGCTGCGTGTGTCTGCCAGGATGACAGTTTCCTCTTTATCTATACTGTGTAACTTTGGTGTCACTCTGCCTACACTGTGGGTGTTTGCACCGAGTAAGTGCCCTGCTCTCCTCCTGCCATCTGCTTTAACTAAAGCCTGAGATGAGTAACAGCTTCAGCAAAGGGATCGCATGAGACCAAAGATGGGCTTTGAAGAACTTAAGACAAGAGTTTGACGAGAAATGCAAACCCGTGTTCACATTAAACACACAACTCATGCGCACACACAGGCAGACATTTAAAAAAGAGGCGGCAGGGTTTGTCAGATTCAATGTCAGCAGACATACAAAGATAAACTCAGGAAAGACAACAAAGCCAACAGATCTCTTCATCAGAGCTCCAGAAATAACCGTGTGTAGTCTACGGTGTTTCATGGTGTCAATCGAGATAGGTTACAGTGACGACACCGAAAGAGGATTTTTTTTATAATTTCGTATGTGTGAACTTTTGTTTGTCAGGCATAATATCTGCAGTAAGGTTCAGGTTGAGTGTAGAAATCAGACTGTTTGTTTGTAGCTGGAACAAATGCAAAAATCTGAACACATAAATACTAGTATTGACTAAAGAGTACATTGACATTTCTTCCTTTTTAAAGACTGCGACACTTCTGCGTTGGTATAGTCATGACTAATGGACAAATATTAATATAATGTTAATATTTGGGTTGGCAGGCAGATCAGAGAGATGATGAAAGTCATTCTGGAGGGAAATGCTCCTCGATGACATGGCAGTTCACTTTCTGTCGTGTGTGATTCCAACTAGGTCCTCCCCTCTGCTCTGCACATTTTTACAGCTTTCTGGATCCCTTTTTCCCCAATCCATCATCGTGCCATATGTCCCTTCTTAGCCCACAGTTTCATCGCCCTCTGAGAGATGTGTTTTTGATCAAGAGCTAATTCCCCTTGTTGGCACAGAGCAGCACATTTTATATTGATTGTAATCCTCCCTCAACTCATACACCAACACCAACACTTCACTACCAGAGGATAAACCCCGGCTGCAGTTCAATTCTCTCCCAAATAATCTTGAGTTAAAATGAGCATGGCATTTGAATTACGCCTCTTAGACTGTGTTGTGAATGACTTTAGATTTGCTTCCTCACAAGCTTGTCTAAGCGTCTGCATATCCTCACCCTGCCCCTCCCCTCTACTGAAGACATGAGAATTCTCTGGTCAAATCTGCCGTGTAGCCGCTCTCACAGGAGGGGTTAGCTGAGAGCCAGGTGGTAACCGTGGGAGACAGAGGGACAGTAAAGCCACTCTCTGGCCGAGCATACCACTCGCCCATTCGCTCCTACGCTGCATTTAGAAAGTTCATGGGAGACCCTCCCCCTCCTCCTTAACAAGCTTACAAATTAGAGTGATGGGATGTTGTATTTTACTTCTTGATATTCTGTCCTCCAACTCACATTTAAAGATCTGACTAGAGCGAAAACATAAATAAAGGTTAAAAAAATGTTTGTCCTTGAAACCCCCCCCCCTCCTTTTCAAGAATCTAGGCATCTTTTATCTGCTGGTTTTTAAATATTTATCGTCTTTGAGCAAAAGTACCAGAGTTTGTTTATCAACACAGGACCCCCGGTTACTCTTAGTAGTCCCTCTCATGTAATGAACATATCTTAAAATAAATATTTGAAAGGCAGGAGGGGATATTTAAGAATTCAAAATAGTTTTAAAACTGTATCTGATTTGCCAGGCACATCTGCTTTCCAATAATGTAATGTGCATAACATTATTTATAAAAATATGCAATTGGCAGCAAAGGCCAGGCTCACAGGGGTTATGCTGGAACATTGGTGAACAACCAATGAAAGGAACAGTGAGCGGTGCAAGAGGGCATCTTCAGGAGGCAGCGAGATACACTGAAGATGTATAGTTTGTTATTTCAAATGTTCTAGGTGCAGAGGTTAGACAAAAGACGACACAAACTTTCTTTTTACAATATCTACTGCATTTGCACACGTGACGTCCACTTCTAGATCATTTTGATATATTTATTCTAACATTTACTCAAAAAAATGTTAGTCGATGAAATGAAAAGCACTGAAGCACTGTTTGAGGCTCTGATATTAAAACAGAGTAGTAAAGACATTGTGTATCACGCAACCATAAGGTTGTCGTGCACAGTCAGAAATGTCCACAAACACTATTAAGCTCATTGGTCAGTAGTATGCAATGTTAGCTCTTGACTGATGCACATCAAACTCATCATTAATATCAGCTGACAGACCAAGCTAAAGAAAAGGTCTAAACCACCACACCAAGCGTCTCCTGAGCTGTCGTTGTGAAACACGCAGCGGGGCTTTCTCCCACAGTCACTGAAGAGTGGAAATTAGCCATAATTCTGTCAACACCACTTTACTTTGTTAGGACAAAATAGTTCCAAGGAAGTGCTTGTAAAACGCTGAGATCTCGTTTTTGTGAAGAATCTACATTAGCAAGCATCTGCATCCCTATCTTTGCCATCTCTATTAATAACTTTCAAAGCACAAATCGCATCGACAGATAAAAAAATCCATCACATATTAAGTTTGAATCAGACTGAGGAATAAAGGAGAGGGCGAGACGGTGAAGCGTCAGAATTAAATGTATTACACGTTTCATTAGAGCTTCAAGGATCTTTAACATTTTTAAAGGGTCTTTTTTCAAGGTGTTCCTGTATCGGATTTTCCCCCTATTAATTCAACCACTTCACGCACCATATGTCAACCCTGATGTTCAGCTTGTAGTCTGTACTTACCACTCCCAAACTCGAAGACTCTTATCGTCTGACGTGCTGACAAACCGGCGATTCTCATCCACAAAGGTGATGGTGTTGACGGCTCCCAGGTGACGGTCGTACTCCTGAACCACCTCATTGGTCCTGATGTCCCACTGCCAGAGAGACAAGGCGCAGAGAGCAAAATACACAGAGAAGGTTAACACATTCATTCAAGTCAAAACCTAGTCGATTATTCAACTGGATTCTGGACATATATGTTATTAAAAAAAGTGTTCTGCTGTGTACTGATAACCTATTTTCCTACAATGGTGAAAGATATCTTATATCTGGGCTGTGGGAGACTCACTGAGAAGCATTTCTAAAACTGTGCTAATGCAGTGAAATGATTGAACTGCATTGTAATGTTATCTATCAAACATACACCCATTCAAATGGAAGGAAAGTCACGTAGGAAGGCCTCCAGGCAACAACTGAATAGGATGCATTAATGTCCAAACATATTTGATATCCAATTTTAATTCTGTTCTGTTTTTTAAGATCATAGCCTTCGGGTGATCACAGGAGCAGCCATCTGTTCTGAAAACCCCGGAGGGAGCAGCATGATTTAATAATAATAATGCTGAATATGTGCCAAATATTGTGATAATGACTTCTTACATCAACATTTTAATTCAATTAAAGATGCCACAGAGTATAATGTTAGTTAATCCCAAACTGCATGATTATGAATTGAGGAAAACAAAATCAGACAACAAGCTTAAAACATAACATAAAACCCCAACCTTTCTATGGAGGTTCAGAGTAACGTGTTCTTAAAACGGTTAACCTAAATTGTATGATATTACAGTAATGGATTTCCTACTATTATCACCAATTGGTCCCCTTTGCCTCTTCCCCCTAATGCTCCCCATGATTAATGACTTGCTGTAGTCCTGTTGAAACCCAGACACACAGGTTTGCAGAGTTTATTTCACGCTTCGGTGGGCGCACACAGAAATGTTTTATGTGCATCTGCTTGGCCAACTGGGAAATATACGCTTGAAGTGATGCTTGGAGCAGAATTGAATTTTACCTGAACAATCTTTTTATCAGACATGCCGGCCACAAAGAGATCCTGCTTGTCCTCGTCTGGGTTGAACTTGACGCAGTACGGAACCTTTCTGTTGGTGAAGCGAGAGATACACTGGCCTGTGGAGAGGCAAACATAATGTCAGAGCTCAGGAATAATTCCCTGTGCTTTTCAGAGGACACTCAAGTTGTTTAAAAGTGAGGACACAGACATGTTTTCAAACCACACCTCAGCCGTAACACAGACACATTTCTTTGCGTTTATTCAGCAGAGGTGAAACACCACAGGAGCGATGCTACCTCCACTGCTGGAGAAGAGGGAACAGGAAATTGGAAATGACTGCAACACAAAGAGGCCTTTAAAAGATAGGAATAGAGGCCTTTCACCTAAATCATTGATGTATCACATCCATTGTTTAACTGCAAATGGGACACATCTAAATACTAGAAACTTCTCGAGGCATCCCTGCTATGTACAGGGTGGGAACACAGTCTTTAAAATTAACTTATTATGCAGTTAGAAAGTATAAGAATGATGTGGCTTTAAATCCCGTTGACAACAAGTGGGGGATTTAACTCTTTTCTGCCCTCTGCTGGATTGGCAGTCTTGAGTTGAGTGGGCTGGGAACTGAGATGGATGAGGAGTGGGGGAAATGTGACCCCAGAGACACTACATGTAGATCACTTTCCCCTCTGTAAAAACAGATACAAACAGGTCAAACAATGACAATGATTCTTCGTCTTTTGGATCCCAAGGGTCCAGTGTAATATCTTTACATGTCCTGTTTAGTCCGATCATAACAAAAGGATATTCAACATATGATTCAAATAGAAAACAGCAGTATATCTCCCTATTTAATGACTGAAAACAGCATTTCTGCTATATAAATACTAACCGTTTCAGCTCTAGTTTACCATCCCTAAAGACAGAGCAACCAAAAATCGAAGAAGCTGGAGTTAGGGAATGTTTAGTATTTTTGCCTGACACATTTCTTTAAACTAATTAAAAACGTACCAAATAGGAAACTGTGTGTGCAAGTCAATAGTCTGTGTAAAGGCGAATGAGAAACTGGCCTTCTAGAAACACGCTTGCATGTCCAGCCGATAGATGCCGACAATAACACAAGGAAGCTCTCTGCGCAGTCATTCAGTTATCTGGTGGCTTGTGAGATCAAGGCTAAATAAGATTGTGCTGAGGTTTGTTATGATGTCCTTCCTTATATAATATCTGCCGAGTGTCCACGAGATTCAATTTTCTTCACAGAATATTCATGGTTAGATACTGAACACCCTCTTGAGAAGCTTGAATAGACTCACTCTTTAAGTGAGATGTTTATGTGGAATCATTCATTCTGAATATCGGCAACAGGAGGTGGTGAGAATAACAGAAAAGAGCAGTAGTCCTACCTGTTTCAGTGTCCCAGAGTTTCAGGTGGCGATCGTAGGCAGCGCTGAGGAACTTGGTTCCAGAGTTGTTGTAGCAAATGTCTCGAACTGCTTTGCTGTGGCCTAACATGAGCAGGGGAAATGTAAACATATATTACAATCAAATAAATAAATATATGCTAGACAAATCCACTATGTTCCGTACTCCTGTTATCGTAGTACCCTGCTGCATTGCTGCTATACTCGATTCATTTGAGGAATGGGAAATCTGGTGAGGGGAAATAAAGGATGCTGAGGAAGAGAGACGATTTGGGCTGTGGGAGACGAGGGGAAGGGAATCTTTGAATGAGCTTGGAGAGCGAGAATAATGTCATGCTCCATCTGTCTTAACCACTGTTCTACACCTTCTCCCCCTAATCCCCTTCTATGAAACCTCTTTGGCTCTTTCTCATGCAGTGCAGGTGATGCGGGGTCCCCGGGGGCTCAGGGCGCAGACGGCTCCCTTGTTAAAAAACTGCTTTTATCAGGGCTACACTGTTTCCACAGCGATAACAGAGCCCACTGAGGCTAAGGGCCTGCCTGCTCGCTCGCAAACCAAAAGGCGCTGCAGAAAAAAAGCCTTGTTGGTGTGCGAGTGAGGAAACAAATATAGATGAACTACTGAAGGCAGGGCACACACGTCTATACCCTTTGTCCCAAACTGCATTCCGACATGATAATGCACACATAATGACATGCACGCTCATTCATGCACATCCCACAAGCTCACGTATACTTCACTGTTCTTCTGACTTGATAGTAGAGACAAGCTACGTGTGCTAACAACAATGGTGTGCAGTTCAATAACAGATGCTTTGCAATTGCAAGAGGTTTAGGAGGGAAATACCCAACGCATTAAAAACACGGTGAAGCAAACTACACATTGTAACAAAAAGGTGTACTTTCTAAAAGATATGAAAGTCATCCAAATACATAAAACAAAGAAATAAAATAGAATTGAACACTTCAGAGAGAAATACAGAACAAACAGAATTACTCATTATACTGCTGTAAACAAATTAAATACCAGACAGCTGATGATTAAAGTGAAAACCTAATGTGTTCTTCACAACAAAGCTGTTTATTTTAAGCTATTAAAAAAGCAATCAGCCTCATTGTGTGCATCTCTACTGCTCCCCCAGCTCACAAACCCCCCCAGGCTGTCACTGTCAGTTAATGAACCCCTAAACTGTGCCGCTCTTCCTGTACGCCAGCTCCTCTCCCTGTCTTGTGCCCCGCCTCGCCCCCCCGTTCCCCATGGCCCTCGTGCTGCTGAATTATGCATTTTCTGTGAAGGAGCTGACAAGCAGAACCATGGCTGCAAACAATCTCTATGCAGACAGTGTGCCGTCTCTTGGAACAGTGTTAGAGTGACCTGCACACACCAGCTGAAAACCCCCAGACCCCATCTATTCCCCCCATCAAAGAATATCCCTAAACTTCCCGTCAGCAGACGTGTCATTATGTTCCAGTAATGATGAGCTCACTTTCTGTCATTGCTGTGTACTTCCCTATCGGCTGAGTGCATTTCAGACTTCAAACATATTTCATGTCATCATCTTTGCTAATGATCCATTGTTGGTTATTTAGGTTTATACATTTATTTATTAAAAAAGGTGTGAATTTCATATTATTCTGATAACTTCTCATACAAATAATTATCAAGTACAGAATAGAGTTTACCAAATCAGAATTTAAAACACACTTACCAATAAATGTCCGTACACACCTCCTCTCGCCGTACACTTCCCACAACTGTGACGAGAAAGAGATAAAAACAACGAATGAACACAGACATTAACACACATCTACTTAAATCAGCAGAATTAATATGCATTGTGGGTGGATTGAGATCAGTTTTAAACCGTACCAAAGCAACACGTTACAATGAATAGAGTGCTGGTTTGACAATGACACACGCAAATCAAAACAATGATTCAACTGCATCATTGAAACACAGAATGAGAATGTGTATATCCACTCATAAGCTTCTGAGATGTTTATAGTGTAAAAATGTGATTATTTACCTTGATCTTACAGTCCATGGAGGACGAGAGCAGAAGATGACCAGAGCTAGGAAATAGTCTGATGGCACTGACACCCTGTGAAAAAAAGAAGACATGCAATCATGAGTAAGCTACTCTAACTAATCATTACTACAGGTCCAAACATCATTGGTGAAGCAATACCATTTTACATCAGTGTGATCTTTAATCAGCTCCTACAGGAGACATTATTAGTTTAATCATAATATCGAGTGCAGGCAGAGTGTCTGTGCAGAACACTCATTAATCAGAGAAATTAGGATAACTTCCAAGTTACTAAACTTTCCCCAACAAATCTCATAAAACTTGGAGACACCGTGCGGGCCATCCTCCATCTATTATCTCGACATCAGCACATCCAGGCGCTTATTATCTTTTCAAAACGCTTTGCGTTTCAAATGAGACTCTGAAGGCTGTAACTTCCTGCGCAAAGCGGATAGGAGCCAATTTAAAACGTGAGTGATTTCTCTCTCGCCCTGAAGCACACTGGCAGATCTGACACTTGAATCAGATCTCTCTAGGAATAACCCAGAGTTCGCTTTTATAAATTTGAATTATAATGACTGTGTTTTGAAAGAAACAGAATCATCTTGGATATGTCAGGGACAATTTGCTCCTATATGGCTTTGTTATCATTTTATTCAAAAGTACTCAGGAGACTTTTACTGTCTGCCTCATACATTCTTATAAGGACTGCACAATGGAATATTCTCTCTATGTATGCCGACACCTGTTTGACACTGTTATCATTTCACATTCAATTTTAAAACAACATTTGAATACTTATCTTTAGTAAAAACCTGCTTTGAAAATACTTATATATGCAAGGTTTAATAACTGGTACACAAAGAGGCCATTAATGTACACAAAGACACACAAATGTATCTTTGTCTCTTCCCACTGACCTTGGTGTGTCCGGACCAGACATGAATCTGTTTCTTAGGCAGGTAACATTTGTCTGGAGCCTCTGAAGAACGCAGGTTGATGCCCACATCCTGTGGGACGTGGAGATAGGACCTGCCCTGGTAATCATACATGTCTTTAACTGGGGGGTGAACAAAAAGAGACAACAAATAATTACAAAACAATCCTGCAGCATTTGGATACAAGTTTAAATAAGTTTCTTGGATGTGCTAATTTTACAAAAAGTCTTATAATACTAAAAGGAAATGTTAAAATCAATCATTCCAACTAGGCAAACTTCGTCTTCCAAGAAAGACTGTCCATACCATGGAGAACAGTTTTCTCTTCTGCAGGAGCTTCTTCCTCGCTCCTGCCCTTCTTCTGCCTCTTGGCTGTGATCTCATCCAGCTCTTTCTGCTCTTCCTGTAAAATAAAAACAATTCACAATCTGATATTTTCCAAGCATATTAGTTATGGGAGACATCACTGAAGATATAACGTGCGAAGTTAAGTCATGTTCTCACATATGCATCCCATAGCACTATTTTGGTTAGGTTAAACAAAGCATTACCTCTGATGGTTTGGCCCCGTCTTTCTCATCTATAAATTTCGCCCATGGTCCAAGGAACTCTTCAATTTCTCCAGCATCTCCACCTTTGATCTTTTTCCTTTTCTCTGTCTTCTTTGTTCCACTCTCAAACACAGTGAGCCCTGGAGGAAGAGACACCACACATTATCATTGTTAATCTCCTCAAATAGGTACTTTATGCATGATAACACATAATAAATTAAGTCAGCTGCAGGTTAACACTTTACAAATAAAGTGAGATGTACCTTTATTTTTCTCCGCCTCATCCACTGCGCCAATGTAGCTATTAGTGGTGGGAGTTACCTGGTGTGTGTCAACAGATGGATCTAAAGCATAACCTATGGATAGAGGGGAAACGGTCATTCAAATTCAGGGTCAATACATTGACTGCATAATTTAAACCACAGAGGTCATAGATGAGCTTACCAAAGGTGGAGAAGGTCCTCCTTTGCGATTCAAACATGAAGTCGTTGAGGTGAGCAGGTTCTGCATAGCCAGATAACATGTTCCTGGGGGCGGACATCTGCTGGCTTTTAAACGGGTTCATCGGCCCTAACTGAGAGGAAGAAATACAAAATCATTAATAACACAACCTTTTTACGAATGGATCCTCGCAAAGGAAATTACGTTCAAACATGGCCCTCATACATACATTTCTAAGCATGACTTCAATTCCAACCGACTTATTTGATGATTTATTAACCATATTTTACATGGATCAAGAAATAAATACAGCACTAGATTGATTCAAATGAGAAATTGCAGCATTAAACGGAAGAAATAAGGAGGGGCAAAGGAGTCTGGTGAGATTATTTTCACCGCCAGCAAAGCGCGTTCCTGTGACGAAGAAAAACAAAACACCGCCGCATCTTCCAAGGACTATGCCAGGAGGGGTGTCCCCGTAGGCAGGGAGACGTTAAGAGATAGTATAAGGGACGGCGCAATTCAAAATGGTGTGTGTGTGCATATGCAAAGAGATAGTATCTATAAGGGACGGCTCAATTCAAAATTCAAGTCACTTGACGTAACGTGACCCCCCCGCTCTCGGGGTGGAAGCCCTCTCAGCCCTGGTCTGGCGGAAACACTGATGGAGGAGATAGAAAGCAATTACACTAATAGTTGTAAATAATATCAAACTAACAGGTGTGACATAAACATAATCATTCTTTTTAATCAGAAATGATGTATTTGTGTGACATTTTGAATATTAGAACTGGTTGATATTATCACATTCATATAAGTATTCTTTTGGATATGGTAGTGCCAAGCTGGTAGAGGCATTTGTCAATTGCTTCTCAGTTAGAGAAAACACATAGAAATGTATGCAAAAAAAAAAATGTCTTTAAAATTCACGTTTAATATTATTCTACTGCACTTGACCTATCCCTAGATGTCATTTACTAATTACCAAACTTACCTCTGGTGCAAACAAGGTTTCATATGTCGGGTTAAACATGACTTCTTTCAATGCAGGGTCCAGGTGTGTGCCAGTCTCCACCGCTTCCTGAAGAGAATAGGTACAAAAAGAATCTCACTGTTTGACTAGCAGTACATTGACTACAACATTGATGTTTTAGTTTTTTTTTTTTTATAATTCACATTTCATTCAGTTGTTCAGGTCTATACAATCATTGACAGTACATTTCAATTTTCTCTTCCGGCCTTCTGTAGTTTAAAATGAAATCATAAATCAATGTATTAAACATTTTGTGGAGAGGCAGGACCTTTAAACTAGCTATAAAATAAATTATGAACAAGAACAAGACGGTTATGGGGCTACAACTCAATAATACTCAAACAACGGGGGCAATTAACTTCAGACAAATGATGGTCGTATTGGTGTAACATACATTAACCATCTTTTAAAAAAGCTTGCCTGTTGCCGTTGTGGTACTAGCTGCTGAAAAACTACATAAAGCCATTTCAAAAACGTTTTATTTATGAATGAACACAGTTAGTCGGTACAACGTGAGACCAACATACAATACTTTTGCTCTACCCCTAATGTTTCCCGCTAACCGCTGCTGGTTTTACTCGTGACGTTTAAAACTACAACTTACAACTCCAAACAGAAAATAGTTATTCATAGATTCACTTTCGTTATCAATTGAGACAGTTCTTCTCATTATTATATTCAGTCATTGCGTGATTTATAGTAGCCAACTTTGACAAACTAATTTCAACGTTTAGCTAACGTTAGCTAGCTTTGTTAGCTTACCTTAACGGCGACCTCGGGAGCGAGATCGAGAAGAGCCACAGACATTGTGGGTGCAGAGTTGAGAGGTTTAAGGTGAGCCGTGGCATCCGGGTCCGCTGGGTCCACCTTCTCAACACCAGAATTTGATTCGGACTCATTTTCTGAATCAGAACCGCTATCGTACGAAACGAGGCAAGCTACGGTGGCAGCCATCTTGGATGTTGTGAATTCGCCGGAAGCAGATGGGCGTTACTTCCGTTGTGAAAAAACACATTTTTTTCATCCGAACATGTGACATTTACACGAAAAAGAACATTTATAAAAAGGCTTGACTCTACTATTAACAGAATGCTAGATTTAACAAGGTAGCAGGACATGAGGTTATTAAAAATAGTTTAACAAAATAAGAGAAAAACATGAATAAAACAAAAATATGATAACATTGCTTCCCGACGAGAACATACTAATAAATGGCAGAAACACAATATATGAGTTTTTTTGGTTAAATACAATTGAATTTAAAATAACAGGTATACAGTAATGTGTTTTTGAACAAACCATAAAGTGCAAACATTTCAGATACAAAAATAGAGCTGCAACAATTAGTCAATACATTGATTGGATGGTATGCAGATAATGAGGACTAATTGGTCACTTTTGATAAATGATCATTAAGTATTTTCTAAGCACAAAATCCTCTCTGCTTCTGAAATTCGAGGATTACCTTTGACCTAATTAAATGTATTTTGACCAAAGTGACACTTTGACTATTTTACATATGTATTAAACAATTTATACAGAAAGATAATTGATTACGATACATATCAATCATATTTATCTACGCTTGATATAAATATTGGTTGCAACATGGTCTGCTATATTGCTCAGTATCGTCATTGACTTTTGCAATTTATTATTTAATGTTGTCAATGTGATATCATCAAATCATTGTACAAGAGATGAATTAATTATGGTATGATGTGATTTGTATGTACAGTGAGGGTTGAAGTAATCTCTGAAATGGATTGGACAGCACAAAATGACGGTGTGAGATAACTAGCCAATACAGCATGCGCGCATGTTGACCGAGAGCCTCCCACGAACACAGCAGCAGTTGCATGGAACGCTTTCTCGCGCCCTAACAATAGAGTGGTAAGTACCATTATCACCGGTTAAAATGGGGACATTTTCTTGTGAATAAACGTCAATTCTGACTGGTTACTTTGGAGAGAATATTTTTGTCGCATATGGGTAAAACTGACGGACATTTTTGTGTTGCGAAACCTGTTGTTTGCCTGACCGGACCAGGTTTGATGCCAATTTCAACTAAATCTACCCTGAGATTCCCTTTGGAAAAAGGTGCCTGGATTCTCCTCCGCCGCCGCCTCTTCCACCAGGAGTACATTTGATATCAGAGACAGTACAATCATGGATCCGACCCGGGGATTTAAATTCTTGGACACGGTGGCATGCTCTGCAGTTCAGTGAGGATGGGAAGAAAATAAGAGGATTTTTAACAAACGTATCAGGTAATTATTTGAACACTGTGTACTGAAGTCGCATTTTTCACTTGCAAATGTGACTTTATTAAGGTAACGTTATTGCACCTCTGCACAACAGCAACAAACTGCCTTAAAACCGAGTCACCATGTTGTAACACTAGATATTTACCGGAGCGGATGGACTAATAACGGACTTGGTAATAACACACTGCCTGGCCGTTTCTGACCGCCACATTATTAACCCGGTACACAGGTGACTAATATGGCAGTGTTGACTACGTTAAGACGCCGAAGTAGTCCAAACCGTTAAAAGTACCAACATTCTGTTGAATAATAAAACATGAACGAGACACTTTCTAACGGGACCGCTTGTAGGCTGATACATTGCAAAGCTCCACATCTGCAGGAGCTCACGCAGCAGCGTCTTGACATATTCAGTCCTAGCAATATCATGTTGGTGAGAAACCGGAGAGCAAATATTTGCATGGGATCGCACATTATCTAACGTTATAGAAACATGCCGCATATTTCATCTTTCAGGTTACATTCTACGTGGGGTCGTGGAGTACCAGGTTGGTACAGTAAGATCAGGCGAACCGCTGGCACGACCTGATTTAATTTTCCCACTAAGAATGCATTGACTTGCCGAGAGGATAGGGGCTGGGGTCTATTCCAGCACTGCTTGGTTTGCAGTCATGGGGGATGGTAACCTCCAGCCCAGTGAAAATCATGCTTTGTGAAATTCGAAACCTTCTTTGTACTACTTCAAGTACAGCAAGAAAAGTGGGCATGGGGAACAGTGTTGGTGATCAGCTTTTTTTAAATGGTGATTTTGATTCGTTCTATTACATGATGCCAGCTCGTGTTGTGCTTTTCATTATAGGGCTTACATTAAACTGACCACCTTTTCTGCAGCATGTCCATTTAAACCCAATCAATGAGAGGGTCTTAGGATGGTGCAGGAAACACTGTTGTGTAAATTGAAGCAAGCAATATATTTCATGGCTTGTCTTCAAAATGCAGTGGTAAAATAAAAGCAGCAAGTAGTGGAAATTAGTGTCAAGATCTATGGTTGGTGATGAATGAATCATCAGCTGCAGGGCCATTGATAAAAGTAGGTACTGTATACTGCATTCCTGCTGCTTTGACAGTTGATCAGCTTGTGCCTGATCAAATTAACTTTACATGTAAATGTAGTTGGATGTAGATGGTGTAGTGACGGCATGCAATATGTATGAGCAAAAGGATTTTACTTATTCGATTACTTTACAATTAAGTTAAGGAAATACTTTCCCCAGATCTTTGTGTATCTCAAGAGGAACTGCGTTAAGTCTAGACAACATGTCAATATCAACAAACAGAAACAGCTGATCCTTAAAACTAAATTTAGCCACACAGCTCTTCACACCACACTATCTGGACTGTGAGTCAATGGAATTTCGTAGAAAACATTATCTTTCATTTGTCACTTTACATTTTTTTTGTTAAATAAATAACAGGCAGAATTTGTATGAATTATTGTGTGAGCTTGATGATAAGCCTAGATTGTTTATGTAGAAAGTATACAGGTCTCTGTATGTGTAAGCAGCCCTGGACAAAATACTCTGAGAGTCCTTGCAGCTGTTACATTTATCAGTCTGTAACAGTGGCATCCAAACTATCACATGACTGGGTGGAAGCTATAGCTAAGTTTCACAACAGCTCAGAGGGAGCTTATATGTGCATAACATATTTGCCATATGGGATGAATTTGGAGTTGCCTTCTAAACATTATCCAATGCCCAAAATGTCATTTTCAGGACCAGTGATCAAATTCCCCCTCGCTCAGCTCTGAGTGGATGTATGTTGAAGTATGCCTGCTGTGGCTTGAAATCTCTGCTTCTGTTTTGTTTGAGGCAAGTTCTCCCCAAGTGGGTTACCTCCTGGGGCTTTGTTAGTGTATGTGGTATTTTTAAGCTTGCAGGGAAACAATAAACAAAGGTGAAAAGAAGTTGAAGGGTCTATCCACACAGCCTGCTCCATGATACAAGGATTTAAATAGGGCTCGGTTTAGCTACAGGTGTGTTCCAAAAATAGAGCAGAACATATTGCCTTGGTTTATCTGATGCTGTTTGCAAACTTTTAGCTGCGAGGGATGACATTACTGCACAGTTTGCAGTTCTTGTTGGTTATTCTCTGTGTTTCAGAAGCCCTTGTGATATAGTAGAGCTTTGGCATGCCTCCTGCGGAGGCTTTTGGACCTCTCTTATTTGTTGACATTGCTCTGATCCTCTGCCAGTCCTTGGCTTTCTCATGCTAGCAAGAAGAATATCTCTCTTTCTGTAGCTCTCTTTTGTCTTTTCCGCAGAGGTGGAGAGGGGGTGATTGGAGGACACACAGAACAACATCGGGCATAATGAAAGAGCTTGTAGAGAGAAAAGAAGAGATGGGAGTAAAATGAGTGATTGCTGCCTCGCATGAGGAGGTGGTGGGAAGAAGGTGGGCCAGGGTTTCTGGGAAAGACAGAGACAGAGAAAATGAATGTGTCTTACGCCCCTTTACGTGCCATTTAGTGGAGCCACAGACAGACCTCCTATCTCCCAGCTGTTAGGATGCTCCAGAGTCTCCGGCACACAGCACCTATTGTTCTTCTTCTTGGCCAGGCCCACTGCTCTATAATACTGCCTCTGTCCCTGGGCTGACAGAGGGACACCAGGGCTCAGTTAGCCCGTCTGACTGGGGCTCCTTGTGCTGTTCCTGCCACTGCCTCCACCACCTCCGTCCCTGCTTTGTCCCTAGATCTGTCCATTCTTGGTTGTGACTTAATTCCCTCTCGTAAGACAAGCTCAGATAAAGTAAGCCCTGACTTTTTCTCTTAATCTTGCATTTTCCACTGCTCTTCTCTACATCTCCAGGGATAAGAGTTGTCATAATGTGCCTAATCTTGTCACAACCCTTTAAGCGACAGTATAAACCTGTTTAACTTTAATATCAATCAATCAATCAATGTTTATTTATATAGCCCAATATCACAAATGTTACATTTGTCTCAGTGGACTTCACAGTTTGTACAGAATATCAGTAGACAATACGACACCCTCTGTCCTTAGACCCTCACATCGTACAAGGAAAAACTTCCAGAAAAAGGAAAAACCCCACAGTTTAAAGGGGAAAAAAAATGGGAGAAACCTCAGGGAGAGCAACAGAGGAGGGATCCCTCTCCCAGGACGGACAGACGTGCAATAGATGCCGTGTGTAAATTGAGAAGATAATACATTTACAACATAGGTAGTCCAAATGTTTGGAAATGCATGTGTCTATAATAAGAAGATGAATCCACGAGGATATCCATCCAGGACTTATGATCCAGGACCACAGCAACAGGCACAGCCACGACTCGCGATCCAGGACTCAGGACCACAGCAACAGGATCAGCCACGACTCAGGGTCCCGGCGTAGATAGACACCAAAAAGACATTTGGGGAAGCTGGGTTATTCGGAACATGAGAGTACACAGGTACAGACAGAGAGAAGGAAGAAGTAAAGTAAAGTGTCCCCCGACAAACTAAGCCTATAGCAGCTAAACTAGGGGCTTAATCTAATCAGCCCTAACTATAAGCTTTATCAAAAAGGAAGGTCTTAAGCGCACTCTTAAAAACGGATAGGGTGTCTACCGCCCGAACACAAACTGGAAGCTGATTCCACAAATGTGGAGCTTGATAAGAAAAAAAATATATAATAATATAAATACTTTGGTGAGCAGGTGAAATAATCTCTTGGGAGTAGTGTTTGAGGCTTTAGGCACAAAGGTAATTTGGCACATCTAGATCATATTTAATTTTGTATTCAACTCCCGGTGTTTTACGGAGTTGAATGATGATAAACAGAAAGCATTTGGCTACTATGTAAACTTGCTCTCACGTAACTGCTGCTAGCAGGTACTGCTGTCGGCTAGTTAGCTGTTAGCTCAGTTAGCCAAACTTTAATGACTGGGAGCTTGAAGCTCTGAGGGTGTTAAGCACAGGAGTTTTGGATCGCTGTACAGTATCTCTGAACAGAAAATCTTATCTGCCCTCTTATCATTGTTGTCTTCCTGTCTCAAGTTGAAAGTGTCGCCAGTAGTTATTTTCTTCTTCCCTTCTGTCACTTGCTTTGTATTCTTTCAGTCTGTGTGCCTTGGTATATACAGCATCTTTGCTCATTGTGATGACCTCTGCTCCAACTAGCTAGACCCCAGCTGCTGTTTGAATACATGCAATATTTCTGTCACTCACCACCTCACTTTAGGCTCTCATGAATTTCAGAAAGAATGAGTCTTGCTTTTATAATGTTCAGCATAGCAGGTATTTAGCTTGTGCCAGTTGCAGCTTTGAAAATAGAAAGGGTATGACAATGCTGTCCAGCTTTTAAAACATATTTGTTAAGCTGAAAAACGTTAGTGTGTCATTACAGTCTAAATGTGGTTCAGCAGATAACACACAGGCCCAAACAGGAAATAAGAAGATAAATATCAGCTTTAAATATGTAGTTTCCAGAGGACTCTCAACTAATACGCTTAATGGCTGTTTCCTGCAAACTGAATAAAAATGTCCTCTCGACTCATCAGCCAGTAATTGCCAGGTATTTGGGAAATGGAGCACCAAGGTGTCCTGTAACTGACCTGTCTTATTCTTTAGCTGAAAGCCAACATAAGCTTCACAATGGGATGAACTCTGAGGCCACTCCCCAGGTGTCATGTGACTGTTTGGATGGTAAACGTAGTCTGATACTTTACTCAGCACAATGTAGCCTCCGCCTGCTCGAGGAGTGAATTGTATACAAGGCTCCCTTAGCTGCTGGCCTCACTGACAGTATAGGTGTGTTTGTGTTTGTGTGTAATATCTACAATGACTCTAGTTAGGGTGTTGTGTTGGTATTAGTAAAACAACGTTCCTGCCCATTTCAGGTCACAGTGTATTTCTGTGCTGTGCATCATTTCGCTCTAAATGCCGCCAAGTGACATCAAAACGATCCCTGCAGCTGCACTCAGAGCATGTGCATATTTGAATATATTTGAATATACAAAGTTAAGCAAAACACTGGACTCCCCCATA
Source organism: Dissostichus eleginoides (assembly GCA_031216635.1). Taxonomy (NCBI): domain Eukaryota; kingdom Metazoa; phylum Chordata; class Actinopteri; order Perciformes; family Nototheniidae; genus Dissostichus; species Dissostichus eleginoides. Next base: position 17,692,733 of record CM062281.1, on the reverse strand, counting down.
CAGTAGCTCTCCATTTTCCTGTCACTTGATCTCTTTGAATATATATGCGCTCTTTTCCTATCCCTTTATTTCTGCCTTCCCTCTCTTTCACTGATGGGTTCTCATTGAGCTGGAACGGCCGATGCACCGGTCGTCGTGGTGATGTGGGATGATTGATGGAGGCTAGAGAAATGGGAGGAAAGGCATGTTGTTTATCCAGTCCGCGGCTTGAATCCCCCGTGTCAGGACTGAGGTCCGTATTCAATTACAGATACGCTGCTTTTTCATTAGGATTTCCATAAGCACTCATTTTTCTTCTCAGTTCCTTCCCCTGCGCTGGGTCGAAGAACAAGGGGAAAGACAGTGTAGGATTAGAAGCAAGAAAAGTAGAAAAAAAAACATGCAATAGGCTTTTGCTTCACATAGGCATATGATGTACCAAACAATCACTTACAGGGATGCATATATATATATATATATATATTTACAGTATATCAAGGCTAAATTATCAGCATGATACATGAAGCGCGGCATCTACACACTCAGATACAGAAGGTGGCGTTACTCACCTTTTTTAAAGTTGGTTTGTGATCCTCCAATAAACACGGCAATATCAGCAGACTCACTAGAGAGCCAAACATGTAGTCTCTGGTGTGGATGTTTTTATACAGTTTCAAAAGAAAAGGCAACATGCAATTTAGAGTACGAGAAGAGGCATTACTGTTCTTTTGTTAGTTAGATTTGGTTAGGTCAGAGCTATGGATTATTAAATCCCCCATGGCTCTCTACCTCTTAAGCTTTTCTTAGCCTCAGGTGTGCATACTGCAGATTATGAATGTCACTCTTATTAAATACAAACTGTAAAATCATTTGTTATCTAGTCTGTATTGGCAATGAAAAGCAGGTGATTATCGGTTACCGGTATAGGCAAAAAAAATCCATGTTGTAATTATTTAGCTTTAGCCTTTATCCAGCTTGATACTGCGGTTGCCGTTTACACCCTTGCTTCTTTCTTATTTGTCGTGTTTTTCTACCAAATAATAATCTTCGAAAAAGAGCAAGTCCTTGGCTCGTAAAGGGACGCTGAAGGGAAGAGAAGAAAGTGCCAGAGAAAAGAGAAGGAGAGCAAAAGGGGAAGTACCCTCTTAGCCTCCCGGTGTGTTTGTCCACAATCTCACAGCAGGGGTGCCTGTGCACACAGACAACTGATGCCTTTAATTAGGAGCCAATATGTGGCTGTTCATTTACAGCTCACAGCGAGAATCCAGCTCCACTTTGGATTTGCGCAGGGCCCGAGCACAAGGCACGCCTGATCTGTGCTGGATAAAAGCCCAGCGGGGGCCACGAGTGTACACTTCTCTCCCATTTCAGAAGATCGGAAGCTTTCCTTCCCTTTTGTCTTTTGATGGTTAGCAGGAAATGCCAGATTCAATCAAATTAATCAGCAAGAAGAAACAATAAACAGTCTTACTCAGCAATCGCCTTGTGTGTGTAATCAATTATTATAACACAGCAATGTGAGCTGAACCAGGACAAATCATTGCTGTAGAACAGAGGTCAGATAGAGGTCAGGAAATGATTCTGGTGGAAGAAGCATCGGCTAAAGATAGACAGTCAGTCGAGGGAGGTTGTGGTTTAGTGAAAGATGGCATACTGTACTTCCTATTCCATTCAGTGGTGTGTCAGAGGAAATGTAAAGACATTGGGGTGGAAGTTTGTGCTATTCTCAGGCCTTTCTAAACAATGTTAACATTTCAATAATACGATGAAATCCTCTAGCTACGGAAAATAGTCTGAGACACAGCAGTCCCTTACATAACTGTCGCTCATTTATAGACACATGCCCACAGCGTAGAGTGCCTAGGCTCTTATTATATAAGATTATAATATTATATTTTCTCTCCTACACGTAGATGCTGAGATCAGTCTATAGATCATTCCTCTTTACTCTCACAGTGCCCATGGTATTAACCCTTCGTCCTTGATCTGGACAAACGGTGCATCAGTGTGTGTCTTTGCTCATCTGTGTGTATTCATAAGCTCACATGTTTCCCTCTGTTCCCTCTTTTTTAAACGTTAGTGCTTTGACTGTGTAGCCAGGCAGTGAGCTATTACTGTCAAACATCCTCCTCTTCACATTCGTCTTTTTTTCTATTAACCATTGCACTGCTGCCTATCGACCAGCGCAACGCAGAGCTTCTGTGGGCCACAGATGCAAATAGGACTAACACAACACAGTGCTCTTTTCTTTGGCAAATATATGTGTAGCTAAGTTGTGTCTTTCTAGTTATTATGTCATTTTTATTTCCATTTGTATGCGTCTGATGGAAAATTCCGTTATCACTCTATCAATTTGCATTTACATTCTTAATGGCATACCAGCCAATGAAAATGAAACACATGTGGCACTAAGATCGGATGTCTGTGCTGTAGTTTAACCTGTTCATCTAAGATCTAAGGCAAAATACACTTTCTCCAAAATGTTGCTGCACATAGATCCTTATTGACCTCAGTGTCTATGATTTGTCTGCTTTAAGCTTACTTCTTCATATGTCCAGTTCTTGATCTGTGGTAAATGCAGCAGAATACTCAGTCAGCCATACTTGCTCTACCCTGTTATTTCACTGTCCTTCCATCAGTGCATTAGGAGAGAGGTGCACTTCACTGACAACATGCAGGGTGCACCTCGGATGACAGGTGTGTAGCTGCTGCACCTGTTTGATGAATAATAGAGACATCTCAAGGGACACACTCTGAAATAGAATATGAAAAGAGGAGAAAAATACTCTTCTATGTGTTGCATATGTACTATGTCCATCCTAAAGGGTGGCAAATAAAAAGGCACTGTAGGTGTGATGCCTGAAAGCAGAATTTCCGCCCAAAAATGTCCCATCCGTATGACTGTATATATTTTGAATCCAATAACAGAGTCTAAAAATGTACTGATTATACAAAAATCTAGCGGGACGCTCAGAAATGTGTGTGCAAAACACACAAACGTCATACACACATATCATAGTGATCTGTGCAGCAGGAGACCCACACACAGCAGCAGATGGACTGCAGTAATAAGCTGTCGTATGGCAGGTAATGTTATTCAGGGTTTCTTTGGGTCCATCAGCGAAATAAAGTTACCAAGAGAAAAAAGTGTGGTACGATGGCGCAGGACTGTCTCTGATCTTTAATAAGGTGAGCAATGTATGAGTGTTTTTATGTGTAATGTGAATATGCGTGTTTATTCAACACTAGCTTTCTAAATGACGGATCAGTGTTTGGAGTTAATAAGCTGGGGATGAGCTGCTGACTTAAAAACGTCCTCCCTCAGCTAAACGGTAATGAAGCAGCCCACATGGGTCCATCCAGCGGTGTGGGATAAGGTTAAAGGTCATTTCTCTATTGTGTGTGGTTATATAAATGTTAGTGACAGCTTGAGGCGAGAGCAGTAGTTTGCGTAGGCCTCAGGAGGACAGATAGGTGCTGACAGACAGGCAGGCATCACTGCCGGGTTATGCTTCTGCTGCTGCACAGCCTCTTCTTTTGCAGGACTAACTCTCTGTCCATACTTTTTTACTAGCCCCCTGTGCGTTTGTTCTCTGTCGCATTCCTTCCTTTCTCCCACTGTCTGCTTCTTACGTGTCTATATAAGATATTCCTCTCCTTCCTACGTCCTACTTTACATAAGGTAGAGCAGCACAACCAGTGCTGGCTGATCCAATGAGGCCAAGGATGACTGCCAGTTTTGTAGCCAACGAACGTATTGTCTTAGTTTGGCATCAGCAGTGTCTGCAGCTTGACCATATTTGAAATGCGTACCTACAGTGAGTTCAAGCTAAGGTAACGGTACAGCAGAGTACAGGAAGCAGCAGGACTGGGGAGGCTGTTCACCAGGCCAGATGTTGCCTCAAGCTTCAAATAAAATTGTCCAAATGCAGCATGGATTGAGAAAAGAAATAGAGAAAATCATCCCTGGATCATTTCAGCCATTTATGCATTTTCTTTTCATCAAGGTTGTCTTTTGAAGACATACTAAAAAACGGATTACATATCGCCATTGATATCAGCAGTGTTTCCCCTACCATTGTCTTGGAGGGGCGCTGCGCCCCGCCAACGGATCCCCGCCCCCCCCTGAAATTCAAGGTGTTCAAAAAGAAAAAAAGAATTTTTTTTTTTTTTTTTTAATAATATATATTTTTTAATATATATAGCACCAAATTGCAACTAATCTATATCTACTGTCACTTTTCACATTGAACATGTGCTCTTTCATTAAATAAACTAAACGCTTTCATTTTAAGTTGTGAGTTTAGTGTTTTTGACCCTAAGAAACACTGATGCACTAATCAATAACAATAATCCACAGCTCCTCTCTCTGCTCCAGAGGGAGGAGAGAGAGGAGCTGCCGCTCAGGCAGCTCCCCCCATAAGCAGTAAACCTAGGGGAAACACTGATCAGTGTCTCTATTCTAAAAGAGACACTGGCCTCATTGCTGTCATCCACAGTTGAACACTTATTTGTTTCTCGTGATTTGCTTTGTACATCTCTTAGCTTCAGGTTCACATGAAGCTGGTGTGTTAACCACTCATTTTGGGGCACCCAATACCACATAACTGCAACTACTCTGTGTGACAGTTAAGGACCTGTGATGCATATTCAAGGCAGGACTGTTATTCGGCCTAACTGTTCTGTATGGACATGGAATGAGGGGGCATTGTGGCTCCGACACTATACTGGCAGTCAGAGAGCAGAAACATACTTCTCTATCAGTTGTAATCAGGGCACATGCTCCTCCAGCCCTCCATCAAGGTGAAATATTATTTAAAAGTTTCCCAGAGTTTGAAGAACTTTAGCTATAACTTTAGTAGCGTGGGCCAATGTCATTAGCGATTCAAGTTCTGAATCATGCTGTAGGCAAACTTTTTAGTATCTAAATCTGATCAGTATCTAGAGCTACTGCGGTACTTGTGAGATCAAGGGCCCTCCTGTGTGGGAAACAGGAAGAGGTGGACTGTGAGCAAGCTGAGTAGGTGTTTATCTAATTGCAACAGGACTGAGAGAGCACTGAGTTGTGGAGCGATGCAACGGTGACTCTGACTGACAAGGGCTTGATGACTCAGATATCCTCACACACACACACACACACACACACACACACACACACACACACACACACTCTCAGGGGTGCAGTGATGAAGGGATTGACAGACAAGCCGAAGTCTGACTGACCAGGAAAGATAACAAGGAATAGTGTGGGTGAAGTGATAACAGTTGCTTTAGGATTCTGTTTCTTATGCACACTCACACCAGCCTCACATCTCACTGACGAGAAGGCCAGGGGCTTGAAATATGTCCACTGATAAAAGAGAGGCAACCAAGGGGAGAAAATAGGGGAGCAGGAGGCTTTATTCCTGCAGGAAGAATTGGAGATTCTCTTTCACGATTTTTTCGATTGGAGGCGAGCCTCACAATGCCGAATGCCAGCCGAACGCAAGGGAAAGAAAAGGGGATGAGAGGTGCTTTTGTCTCCATCACGTCTGTCCCATTGTCCCTTCACCAGGGACCAGAGTGCATTGGGCTTGATCTAATGATCAAATCTATATCTGGGCTTGTGTCAGCTCTGTGGACAGAGGGACGTATTGTGTGTATTGTCTCGATTGTGATCCTCTGGACTCACACACACACTACACCCCAACTAAATATAGCGAATTGAATGAAGAACCTTGACAAACACTTTAAAAAACTGCCTGGCAGCACTGTGAAAATCCTTGTCTTTACCATTAGTCAACATAATGACAGAGTAAGTGGCCGGTCGAGGCCTTTTAATGGAGTCAATCTACTGCTTTGCTGTTAATACAAGCCTGTTAGCCCACATTTTGTCTTCTTTAGCCCCCTTTGTAGTGATCCGTCGTTTCCTCCCACCTCTGATCTGATTCCATTTGTATGCGGAAAATGTTCACCCACCATTTTGCCTCGCAGTGGCATTTCTAAGCACAGCTGTCAGGTCTATGTGTGGGTGCATGGGGCGGAGGGTGCTGAGATGTCATGAGACGCAGGTCACGTGAAGCCCGCAGCCGACCTTTTGACCCCTAATGAGCATGCTGTTTCTATAGATGGAAGAAGGCCCTGAGGACAGTGACCAACCACTGCCTGATGCCTGCCACTGGGCCACCTCACTCTCAGTGTGTGTGCCAACATTTGTGTGTGTGTTGCAGTGTTTCCACCAGACCAGGGCTGAGAGGGCGTCCACCCCGAGAGCGGGGGGGGGGGGGGGGTGCTTGAATTTTGACTTGAGCCGTCCCTTATAGATACTGTCTTTTTACGTTAGTGAGCCGGATCATTTGGCTCGGCTCTCTTAAAGCGCCGGCTGTTTCGACTCCCAAACGGCTCTTCATGTTACCCCAGTTTACCACGGAGCCTCAGTTTCGCCGCTGCGAGGCTCTGGTGCTCGCAGCTCACGCGCGTGCTTCACTAGCACCGCTCATCGCGTCCAAATCGCGCACGTTCCGTGTTGTCCAGTAGCAGGCACCGCCGATGTCGGGGAAACGATCTTTAATACTCCGAAAAGAATCCCACCAGACTCCTTTGCCCCTCCAAAAGAGGGATGTCCTTGTCCTTTTCGTTATTTCAAGCGATAAAAACTCTCGATCTTCTCTCGAATTATTAATATTTTTGGACGCCCTCGGCTCGAGTTCAGGGCGTCCCGAGCTGAATAAGGGGGTCAAATGACGGAAAGACGCCCCCCTGGCGGAAACGCTGGTGTGTTGGCAAAAAGACAGTGATGTCTTCATGTATTACAGAATGCATTAGTTTTGGACCTGTTTATGGAAAAGCTGGATGATATTTGAGTTATGTTTTTTAGTTTTTAATAGTTAAAGGTCACCTATTATGCAAAATCCACTTTTTCATGTCTTTTATACATAAACAGGTGTCCCCTCTGTGTCAAGAGATTCTGAAAGTTTCAGGAAAAAAGATTCGTTCACTTTTTGTCCTGACCCATTTATATAAAAACCTGTCTGAAAATGAGCTGATCAGATTTTGGCCACTTTATGATGTCATAACGATTTTTTGGCTTGTGTAACCATTAGCCAATCACAAACCAAGGTAACTCCCCCCACCTTATCACCTGAATCTCCTCCTAGAGCACCATTGTTTGTGTTATTTTTAGCCAAATATCTCTCTTATCCCTTTCACACCAACGCGGTTCCAGGGCCGGTTCGGAGCTGGAGCTTGAAAAGCACCGTTTTTTCCTGTTCACACCGCAGCGGAGCCACCTCTAAGCTCCGGAATCCGGTTCGTTTCAAGCACTAGAAAGCAAGCACCGCATACGTCACGCTTACGTCGGATCTGGGCTGTGTCCAAATAACACGCGACATCCGCCTTTCCGCCAGCTTCAACATGATCTGTGGAAATAACATTGAGAATCAGTTTTAATGTTATACCATAGTAATTAATGCTGCAAAGCTGGGTATTTTCAGCTTGGCGCATGCAGAGGCTAACTCTAACAGCTAGCTCTAACAACAGCTAGCTCTAACGCCAGCGAATAGGACGTATATTTACCTTCTTTCTCCTACGGAATCGTCGTTGAATTTGATGATGATTGTAAAGAACTTTTGAATGTAGCATGTAATGACTGTAAAGTTGGTAGTAAAATCGTCCCATTTGTTCCATTTCTTTTCGACAGAGCAAAACCAAAACGAGTAGCGCTTCAATACAATCTGCCATTGTTGTTGTTGTCGATGTGAGGGGTTTCCGCACGGTTTGGCTTTATGAAGCAGGCACGCAAACGGTTACGTCATGACGCAAACGATGACGCAATGACGCAGCACCAGTCGGGCTCTGAGCGGTGTGAAAAGAGCCGGAGCTAAACCGAAGAACCGGTTCTGAACCAGAAAAGCTCTAGCAAGGAGCTTGAACGGGAAAAGCCTTGGTGTGAAAGGGGTATCAGAGGGGCGTGGGGAGTGGCTCCTTGTTTTCAACTAAAGTAACAGACAGAGAATCAGCGCTTTTGAAACAGGGCTGAAACAGAGGGGATTATGGGATGCTACAATGCATGATCTGTTTGGTATTTCGAGACATTTTATATATATCTGAGACCTATAATAAAGTAAGCAAAAACAGTATAATAGGGGACCTTTAATATCAGCTGATATGAGCTGGTAACAGGTGTTGGTGTATGTACATTTCAGCTGATAATTTACAAGAAATTGTTTAGAAAAGTTAATCATATTATTGAGGTTATAAAGTACTGCAGGACTAAGCCTTAAACCGTGATATGAGTCAGTTCTTTTTCACTTGAATCAATTAAGAGTTGAACGACCAGAACTTGGTGTGGTCCCAGTTGTGGGTCCTGCTGCTGTGAGCCACTGGCACTGCCTCAGGCCTCCTCACAGCAAGGGCACCTTCACTAACCAGCGCCCCTGCTCTGCCAGCACTTTGTTCCCAGAATCATCTCTCATGCACAGACACATAACAACTGTGACATTGCCCACACACTCAAGAGACAGCCCATGAGAGGTTAGCACAGCTGCCCTGGGCGCTGTCTTATCATTCCAATTTGTCCCGAAAATCCTCCCTGCTTTCCCTCTTGTCTCTCTTCCTCGAATCTCCACCGCTCAGCCGCTGCCAAGTTCCACTCAGTTCACTTAATGCGACTGAATTTGTTGTTTAATATGTTGTTGGGGGGGGTTATGTATTTTGTGAAGTACTTTGTAACCTTGTTAAGATAGATATTTTTGTCGAGGAACCACACCGCTTTACTTTGCACGGCTGGATCACACACCACAAATGCAGCGCTTGCCGTGTGTTATGCCTCCAGTGGATGATTTAAATCAAATTATACTTTGCAATCAGATAAAGGTATAAGTAAAGACTCGTGATTTCAGTCCAGAATCACCTTATTTTCAAAAGCATAACTTTCAAAGAGAATTTCGAGTTATTCCTTTTCCGAAAAGAGTGAGCTTTTATGCATCAGGAACAACAACAAAATGGACACGAAATCTCCATGTTTTGTTACATTTCCCTTATTAACGTGTGCATTGATGTGTTTCCTTGGTGTGATGAGGCGGATCTATCCCTGGAAAGTAAAGTAATGTGGTTCTTTGACAAAAACCAACCACCCTAATTTCAACGTTTTTTTCTTGCACATTTGCTTCTGCAATCACAGAGTAACAACGTTTTTTTCTTATAAATTAAAAAAATGTAATCTTGAAAAAACATTTCTCAGAATATTACCAATTCCCCTCGGTTTGATTAATTATGATTAATTATTAAAACGTAATAATACTAAAACACTGTTGTAGAAAACTCTTATTTCTGTGATTTGTTGTACTAAAAGAGGGTTTTTTATGTTGGTAGATTTCATCAAATTGGCTGCATTTCACCATTTTTAAGGACACTTTATTTTAATTTACTTATTTTATCTCTTGAGGAACTGTGTGTTAATTATAAAATACATTAAAAATAATCCACATTAAGGTTGGAAGAAATGACCTGTTAAAATTCACTAAACAGAATAAGTGAGCAGTCGTTTATTATTAAATGTTTCCAGGATGTTGCCAGCACCTTTTGAAGTGAAGAATATAACAGTTTTCCCCGTGTGTTTACACATTTTCTTCTTTGCAAGAGGCAGTGATGCATGAGAGACTGAAATACACTTTGCCTCAAGGCTACATCACCACACCACATTTCTCTCATTCTCCTACAATGACACACATTATTCTTCTATATAGATCAAAGGAAAGTAATAGCAGAGCAATTATTCTACAGTGTGCTCCATTAGCACTTTCTAACCAGAACAAGGTACGTTGATACTCTAGAGGGGTGATGAAATGACAAAACATGAAAAGGTGAGTGCTTAAAAGGTACTTCGCAAGAGCAAAAGTAGGGTGCCATACCTTTAACCTCAACTTGTAATGGCTTTTGACATGTTGCCCTCTGGGAGTGAGTCATATACATGTGAATCAGCATATCACTGTAAACTATAAAGTACTGAATCACAATACTGCAATATAAGAACAAATACAGTATCAATAAGAAGTATCTTCTGCCTCTCTGCCCTGTAACAGTGTGTTCTCGATGAGAGAAGATGAAGATCTCTCCTTTTCCCCTGATGCCACCCACGCTGCCTTTTTTGTCTTTTTCTTTTTTGAATGTGCCTCAAGCTGCCTTTTTCTTCATCTGTTCTCTCCTTCTCTGGTGTACTTATCCCCCTAAAGAAGTACAGGAGCTCGGTAAACTTTTTTTAAACATGCGACAGAAGGCAAAAGTCTTCTTGAAATGTATAACTCACTTAATGTTCATGCAAAGATATTTAACCTCAAAAAGTGGGTCTGTTACAACACATGGTGGTTCCCTCTTGTTCAATGTTGAAATGAGCTGTCAAGCAAAAGGTTCTAGCTATTTAAAAATGAATATTTTATGGTTTATTTATATGACAGTAAACGGAATATCTTTGAGTGGACAAAACAAGACATTTAGGAGACTATATTGGGCTTTGTAAACAAACTGATCGACATCTTTCACTATTTTCTGTCATTTTATCGACCAAACATCCTAATTCATTGAAAAAATGAACAGATACATTTAGCATGAACATGGTCTTTAGTTACCCTATTCTTGACATCCTTCTTATTTTGATTTACTACCAGATAGGCGGACAAGATAAATGGAATTGTGCAGGTTTCATTTGGACGGCATGTCCACTTTAAGTGTTTTGCCCTCCTAACAAGCTTCTTGGATGGCCTCAGTAGCGCTCCTGTGTATTGAGATTGTAAATATGCACTGTGTTCTCGCCTTTTGGTAATATTTCTTATGTTAAATAGTGTTTTCTGCTGTTCGAGCTGAAAGGGGTTGCTTTCACGTCTGCAAGGGAGATGGTATAATGACATTTACCTCACAGGCCAAACAAGCACAGCTGCACAGTTTGGGCATGCAGACATGTATTATTGAGCAGCAGGCTTTCATTATTCATCGTGGGTTTCGGTGAACTCAGCAGATAAACTTCTTTGAGTCTGTTTGTTCGATAGACACACGACTCATTGATGTTGAAGCACAGACGTCAATGAATATTTAGTTGTCTACGGTGGGATAAAGCCCGTTTGCTAAATGTATTTTGTTACAAAGAGCTTGGATTGCTTTGGACAATGTGGTCTGTGTTTCCCTGCTCGCCCAGTATACAGCTCATCGTTGATCATGCTCCGAATGCAAAGTGTAGTTGACAGGCAGCCTCTGTTGAATCTCAGGGATTTCTTTCCACACACAGAAAGTATTCGCTGAATGGAAAGCTTAGATCCTTATCTTCTCCAAAGAGCTGTAGGCAAAGAAAAAGACAACAGTGTGTTTTATGGCTGCATAAAAAAGACCATCTCTATAGCTGTTTAATCCATGCATAAAGAGTAATGCAATTTCAATATAAACACATGTGGGCACAGTTTTTTCACTTTGTTTCTTTAAATAAAATAGAGATTATAGAGAAAAGAACATCTCCAGGCCATAAAAGAAAATAAAAGGATCATGACTTTGCGTTTAAGCATTCTTTTTGTTTGCAGCAACCTTCAACACTTGTTTACAGCTGCCTGGCAACATTACATCAGCACAGAGAGTCAGGCAGCCTGTGGATGCGTGCCACCTGAGTACCTGAGCACCATCTGAGTGCCTGTGTGCCAGGATGTTCACTTTGATCACTGCTGGCTGTGTCAGGAGGAGAGGCCGGGCGATGTGCTAAATGACTGTCATGCTTCACACCCCGGCCTGATTCGGACCTCTTACTGTCCAACATGTACCTGGCCGTAGACAGAACGGAGCAACACACAAAGCACAAGCAGACAATATACAGAACGGCTCGTCAAAGATAGGGCTGGGGATTATGGAGAAAATGAAATAACACAATATATTTGATCAAATATGTAGATATCCCGACGACATTAAAAGGCTTGACTAATGGTGATTTCACAAAATCTAATATTTTATTATTAATCTTCAGTGATCATAAGTTGGTGTATGGAAATAATAGAAGAGATAGAAACGTCTAGTTAATTCATAAAATGACATTACTATACTCACAAGGCAGACTCTATGCATTACATTAATGCACACAATGTACAACAATATCTGTTTTATTTTTTATTTTATTACTGCCGATTTTTATTGTAAATACTGTTATATTTGTACTATATTTTTATTATTTTTAATATTTTTCTAGTTCTCTACCTGTGTTTTTAATTCTCATTTTAATTTTATGTATGCACCACGACACCAAGTCAAATTCCTTGTACGTGTAAACCTACCTGGATAAGCAGCCTTTAAAACCAGGTAAAGACACTTAAGCGATAACAGAAATCTAGGACAATATCTCGTCACATATCACTATATCGATATATGATTGATGTATTGCCTAGCTCTATAGTCAAAGACAAAATCAACAACAAATACAGTTTCAAAAGTCCTGAGCGACTGATATGAGGAAATGTGATTATTATGTACCTGTATCCCTCGCCACAAGCACCCTTTAAATAAAGTGTCCAACTAACTGCCGGAGCCCAACCTGGCAGCACTAGCGTATTTTTAGCCCGACAACAAGAGGTGTTGTGTGAGCATTTTTATAGCACCTAACTGGTGTGGCCCTGCAAGGTGTCATCTCACTGCTGAAGGGGCGCCGGCTGGTACAGAATTTTAATTGGCAGGAAGATACTCTGCCACATGCCATGATATGTACTGCCAACGTGATCTGTTGCGATGGGGGGGGGGAGCAATGAGGATGTTGTTGTCCCAAATGGAGAGGTTGATCTGCGTATGAGGTTATTTGAGTGATATAAGCCGATACTTTGCATATATCTTTGATAAGTGGTTCTTCCAACCTCTGCTTTTGACAGAGTTTCAACATGTTCAGTATTATTTCATTCTGCTCATGTCCATCAGGGACCTCTTACTGTGCACAGGCGCCAGCTCCACTCTCCTGTCAGATTCAACCGTCTGTTCCCACAAAGCGCTGAGACTGGGGTAAACTCAAATATCTAGTTTGTACAACATGGCTTCCTTCTGAAGGCAAAAGTGTTTTTAGATGTGGCCAGCAGTGAAATCACAGACAGAGACAGAGAGTTCAGCAGCAGGCTTTCTTCCTGTCAGTTCCTCAATGAGCCCAACAATGTGAGTCTATTCTAACTCGCTGAGAATATCTGATGCAGTCTGATCCAAAGTAAGACGTCAGCGTTTTGTTATCTTGAAATGTGTGATAAAAATGTGTCTGGCCATTTGAGATGTTTTTTTGTATTAAAGGAAATGAAGATAAAATGAACGCCTTATGTGGTAATGAGAGAGAAAATGAAAGTACAAACACCATTTAAAATGTTATAACAGCCTCATTACTATTACAAAAACGATGAGCCAGAGATATTTTCTTCTCTGTTGAGCCTCCGCAGTCCCAAAGTAAAGTCTTTTTACTAACTGAAAGAAACGGAAGTCTCCTTGATAAGTTTTGAGTTTGACAATGTGCAAAACATTTTCTTCTCCTTTGTTTTTCTTTGGAAATTGAGTGCTGGTGTCCTGCGTACAGTATCTGCAATACTGATTAAAACCAGCTGCTGGTAAGCTTTGCCAGTTTGATCTGTGCTCTCTCTGCCATTGGCTGCTGTTGCTCTGCCAGTTTCCCTGATTAGATGTCTATGTTTTTTATGTCCGCAGCTGTTCACAGTGTAGGAACAAATGAAGTCCGCAGTCGTAGCGAAGAGTTCCCAGAACCACTGGAAAAAGGATGAAATGTTCAGGCTAATTTGAAGTAGAGAATGCAACTATCTTTAAGCTTTAGTAGACTTTGAAAAGGGTTTAAGGGAGAGAGCAGCACATTATGGGGAATTTAGTCTATTTCATAAGTTCTGAAAGGTCTTCTTTTGAGGAAGTGTGTTACAAACAACTCATGCACATATTGGTCTTTTGTATTGATGACCCTCACAAGATGTAAATAACTAAAGGACAAACCTTGCTTTTACTTGTGACTACAGAGTTTCTGCAGTCTGAATAAAGGCTTTATCCTGAATGTCCATAAAGCATGAGCAGTGCTGGCAGGGTGCTGGGGAGCACTTCATCACAGCACTTCATCATTTATTCATTTGTTTTGTCTCTATGATAACAATATCTTCATGACAACGTATCATCAGTCTAGCCACAATTGTACAACAGGAGCATTGTCCTTCTGATCTGTATTATCTATGTGGGTTACCATCTGTTTAACATTTATATTTCGCTCTGAGCACCAAAAAAATAAAAAGTCTTAAATATAATGTCTTCTTATCAAAGGCTGACATCTTCTACTTTTAGTTTATTCAAGGATAAACGTAGAAGATTATACCCACAAAACACGGCTGAATCCTCTTTTTCAGAGTTTTAGTCACAAGACCGATAGCAAACACCATCACTATTGCTACAGTATCTACAGTATAGGCATTGTCTCAAAAGTAGCAGGTGTCAATTTTCGCAAAAAGTAAAATAAACGTTGAAAATTCAAACTCGAAAATGTATCTATATTATTATACAATTATTGTTTTGCAGGCAAGAGATACATGCTGAGTTTGAGACTTTGGAAGTTATTTTCCTGATAATGGCGATTTCCATTCCATGTTGTTAAGTATCAAAAAGGTCTTATAAAGTCTGAAATGTAACTTTGTGAACCCTGCAGAAGCCCTGCAGTCAGTATGGCAGCCCTCATAGGAACCAGACTCTTAATGTGTGCCTTGTGTTGTATTCTGTGTCATGGTTACCACAGAGAAAATCACTGACTAACTCTTCAGACCATGAATTTAACATCACGTAATGGTGAGATCTCTGTTCTTTCAAAAGGCAGAAGCATTTCATTACAATTCCATCCAGCTCCCTGGCTGGTTTACTGCTAGTTCCTCTCTCTCTATTGCTCCTCTCTTTTCTTGTGATTTTCCAGTTTCACAGAACCATCATCCATCATGAGAAACTGGGGCTTAAAAAAAATGGCATCATAGTGGTGGCCTGTTTGCTATGTTTTTTTCTGTCTCTTTACATTTTTTTTGTAGAATCTCTCTGTTTTTTCATAATTAGCAACAACTACAAGACACCCTGGCTACCTGTGTGTGTGTGTGTGTGTGTGTGTGTGTGTGTGTGTGTGTGTGTGTGTGTGTGTGTGTGTGTGTGTGTGTGTGTGTGTGTGTGTGTGTGTGTGTGTGTGTGTGTGTGTGTGTGTGTGTGTTTGTCAAATGATAGCTGATGGTGTATCAATGGTCTTTCTCCACCAAGCCCTCCAAGGAAAAGGCCCTTGACCTGCTCCATATTGAGGGGTCCTCTGCTATATTGTGTGGCAGTGTGAGTGAGTAAATGCTCCATTAGGATTCATTAGAGCCTTCAGTTGGACATATTGTCCTGAGTGCACTGAGCCGCAGCAGTTGAGGCCCCTCTCTCTCCCCTGACACGTGCCGTCCCTTGCCCTGCTTTGTGCTCACACACAAAGGATGAGCGATCCCAGATCTCGCTCTTCTTCTCCCTCTCATATTGCGTTCATTCATCAGTTGCTATCACTGTACTCACACAACAACCTGATCTTAGCCAAAGCACCCCCCCCCCCCTTTACACCTTCTTCTTTTTTTTTTGTCCACCTCGTTTTTTTTTTGTCTCCCATGGGATATCATAAACTGACCCATAACATCCCACTGCAGCCGTTGCCATGGTGATATGTGACAGCGGGAAGCACCCCCCAAGATGTATGGATCGTAAAAAGAGGGAGGACAATGAGGCTGGCTATCCTGTAGACTGGATGGAAAACTAAAGGATGGATAAAGAAGGGATGAGCAGGGAGTGGAAAATGTTCCTTTGAAGTGATCGTCACTGATCAATTAATACTTATAGGTGGGCTGAAGGGATGGTCCTACTCTGTTTTACTGGCTAGGAAAAGTGAAGGAGGAAAGAATAAGGGCACAAAAAAGGGAATGTATAGGGAAGCCATAGTCCTCGAACAAAAACATGTCAGCTCATGGTTTAAATAATTCAAACATAATGGGAGATTGTAAATGTTTTCATTGTTCAATTTAACTCCGCATTCTTTCATGAAGCTGCCATTGTGCTGAATTGTCAGACATCTGCCTCAGAATAATGACTATGCAGTAATAACTGCCTCATCGATTTCATCCCCTTTGTGGAATATCAGCTGATGATTGACTATAAAAATTATATTATGAAATAGTGAAACTGAAAGGGTTTTACTCCCCAAGCAGTATATCTAACTCGACTACGGTAAGCGAAGCTTCATGGTTGTCAAACCGCGGTCCTGCTGTGTAAGACTGGTCAGAGAAATCGAATCAATCAGCCGCACAATATGCTGTCGGTGAATATTGTAATCTATAATGGGTAATTGTACTGAGCAGATTGTTATGCGTTACCCTCAACCTCTCTCTCTTTCATGTAATCACTTCATCTGTCTTTCTATTTGGTTACCTGTGAGTAGCTAATGAATTCCTCCGCAACACATTTCTGCAGTCTGAGAAAAAGCCTGACGCATCAAAATCATAATGTCTATATAATTTGCTGTCTTGTCACACTGCATCAGCCCATTAGAGTTAATCTATTCTGCTGGAGTTGTATCTTTAACATATTTTATTTTAACTCCTTAAGCCTGACGGTAACATACCATGTTTAGCCCTTTGGTGTAGTTAAAGTAGATGTGGCCACCTGTTTTGTATATATCTTCATAAACTCTATCATAAGTTGTAGATGTGAGTGTCTTTTTTGGGCCAGAGTGCTTTTATTGGAGATGCAGAGTTGAAATGGGGAGATAGAGAGGATGACATTGCCTGAAATGGGGAGTCAAACCGACTTACTTGGCAGCGGACACCACAATTCAGTGTATTTTAATTGAATGTGCAGTCACAGTTGCATCATTATCCGTGGAATCTTGTTATAGTGGTGATATTTATGTCTTTTTTTAATTTGTATTATATGCTAGGCAAGGATACAAATCGTGTATCTTGTAAAAAGAAATGTATTTCGTAGGCAACTAAATAAGTTAACCTATCACATTCCTAAGCTGATTACTTTTTCAAATAAGACAAGAAATATGAATACAAACCTTATGGTTGAGGAGCTACACCTGATTCATTTTGGGGATGTCATTTTTGGCATGTTTTCCCGAGGGCTAAGGCTTAAGCTAGTCATGATGAGCATCCTGTATTTTTCCGGTGGAACACTCTTTGTGCGGTAAACCTTTTGTTAAGTCACTTCTCATTAAGTCCTATGGGTTAATGGAAAAGTGCGAGTGTTGCTTATTAAGCCCATTCACCCATGCAGGTAAAACATCTTGTGATTCCACCTTGTTAAAAGCTGTCACATTGTTATGGTTTTGTAGATTGTACTTGGTTTTAGCTAAGTATCTCTGTCTCCTTCATTTTATGTTTCTCTCACTGTCAAAGCCAAGATGATGTGTAAGCTCTCTCTCGTGGGAACCCAAGAGAAATGACAGCACGTTTCTCAGGGGAGCAGCGCTGTCATACGCAATCATGTCAGAGTATGGTATAGAGAACCCACAGTGGACAAACGCAGCATGTATGTGTGTGTGCATACAGTAGTGAGTGCTGGTGTGTGTGTGTGAAAATGTTCCCTCCCGTGGACAGCAGCCTTGAGTTAACTTATGTCCAATCAGCAAGGCGGCAAATGTATGCTGCAGTCATTAATCACCCGCAAACGCATATGTGCTGCGGGCAGACAGTCTGAGGAATACCTTGAAATGCGAGCCGAGTTTACTCATTATTGATGTGTCAACACATTTAAATAAATGTAATAAAAGAGATCTTCCTACATTGAAACTTTCCTGATACATTATGCAAAGAAAACATTGTAACCATGCTTCAAACAGGAATTGAGCTCAAACTAGAACTACTCAATGGCAGAAATGAGAGAGTTCTCTTCCTCACTCCTTTTGTTTCTTTTATTGACAATGAATAATTAAGTTGTATAACAGAGCAGTAAATATGATTTTATGACTTTGAAACACAGACCCTCTTACAGTAACTGGTTATGTTTGAGGCAAACCTCTGAGTATGGCATTTATGATCATTTCTGAATCTCTATTGAAACCAAAATAAACAGAACATTTCTACTCTGCTATTTGAAAAGCGCTGGGGAGTTCAGGTTGGCAGAATCAATATTACGACTTAACACAGATTTTCTATGGGGTTTTATATGATGGGCCTTAGAGAATAGGAGTGAATGACGATTCTCTCTGCTGTCTTGGTTTGGACTTCATAATTCTATCCTGTTATGTCCAGTTTTCTCTGTCATCCGTGAAGTATTTGTTCTTAGATCTTAAGTCAGATAAAATAAAGGGATTTTATTTTGCATTGTTTCCCACATTTGTGTACAAAGGTTGTTTTCCATCTATCATCTTTTTACACTGCCATCTGAAAGCCTGATTTCCCCCTCTTTTAAGTCAAATCTGTTCTCCGTCATTCTCAGAAATAACTCTTATGACCCACTAGGAAGGAGGAAGGTTGTTAAGAGGTCAACACATTCATTTATGGGAGATGAGAGGGAAGGAAAGAAGGGATGGGCGCATGGGGAGGGGTATATACAACTTGTAAACCTGCCTGGCAGATACATTCGTCATCATCTGTGTGTTGCTGTGTGTTTGTGTTAAATAAGCTATTGTGTGGATGTGCAGCAGAGAAATAAACCGTTATGATGGACTGATTTAATTGCGTTTGCCTCTATCATCTGTCTCTGTTCACCTGTGCCCCAGAGATATGCTGAATATACAACCTATATACACTTAATGTTCTTATAAGTAAGGCAATGAGCTGAAAAGAGGTAAAAAAATGCCTTATTGATTTCTGATATTAATCCCAAAGGAGGGGAAGGTTTTAAGGGGAGCGGATTGCTTATGCTGTGAGTAAGGATGAAGATAAAGCAAAAGGAGATGCACAGCAACTTCACGAATATGAGTATAACATTAGGATTTGTGGTTGTTATCTTGAGTTGATGACAAGACACCGCCAACATGTTGGCTAACTTAGCTTAGCACAAAGACTTGATACAGGGGGAAACAGTTTGCCCGGATGTGTCCAACAATATTCACCATGAAAATATTCTATTCTTGTTTATTCTTACAAAAACAGAACTGTAAAAACAGCAAATTGCTACTGTACCTTATATGCTGGATTATTTCTAGGGGCAGCACCAAGAAGTTACTAGCGTACAGACATAAGAGTTAAATGAATCGTCTAACTTGTGACACGAAAGCCCTTAAGTGTTTGGTCTGATATCCTTTTTCATGCTTTTGTGTGTTTTTAAGATGATCCTCCTGAACAAACAGCAGGTGTGTTGGGTCTGAAGGTTAAAGGTCAACTCCTAGTTTAAACCTCCACCTTGGCAGCTCAGGGGTTTGCCCTCCATTACTAAGACTTCCGTAGGCTGTAACATGTCAGCGTACTCTGTGTGTGTGGGTGAGTGAGAGACTTGGAGAGAATAAAGAAATCTCCAATGAGTGGGGGGGACATCTTGTTATTTAAGAAGTAGGCAGGGATTTGGAGCCGTGTTTGGCTTTGTGTCGCAGTAACATCGCCCGCACACCTCATTGAAACCACTTTAACAACGGCTTACAGAGGTGCAGGTTCCCATTCTCTCCTTTTATGGGCATTTTTGCCCCCATTTAAGACTCTTCCAAGATGAATCACCTCAACAAAGCTTTTACTGGGCTCCCTCTCTTTCTTCCCTACAACCATCCATAGCTGGGCCACTTCCTAAAATAGCCTTCCTCATCTGCCTACATTTTAATGGATACGGTCAAAAATCATGTTTTTTTCTCGGTGACGGCAACACCGCTAAGAATACAGCCGGATATTAAAAGTACCAGACATGTCAATTAAAGTTTAATCAGTGCTTTAACAAGGCCTCATCACTGTCAATCCCAGTCGATCACTCCGTCAGCACCTGATCTCCACATCGTTGCATGCACTCGCTCTCATTACAGCAGAGAGGCGAGGTGTTGTTAGCATGATTAACTGGTGTTGGTCCCTGTTGGGTTGTGCGGATGGATGGTGTTTGGCCCTCTGTGGTCCTGATTGCTTTGCTCTCATTTCTCACCCTTTTCATCACATGTCCATGCAATGTTGTGTAACATCATGTTACTCTCATAATGTCTTAAGTTATTTATGTGACATTTTCCAACACCTATTGGATTGATCCGCATACATTTTGGATCCCTGATCCTGTCGGCTTTGGTGATCCCCAGTCTTTTCCTGTAGCCCAACCATGAAACTGACATTCCGAGTTCTGACTGAACTATCTCAACAACTATTGGATTACTATGTCAATAACTGAACATGGACATATCTGCTAAATGTCAGCCTGTTAGCATTGTCGTGGTGATGTTAACAGCCTTAGAAAAATGCCAGCAAAGTTTTTCTTGAGGCTTTTGAGGTAGAAAGATGTATTAAGCTCTGTTCACATATTATGTATTAAGCTCTGTTCACATATTATGGTTCTGTGCCTTCTGTGGTTTGGGGAAGTCATCTTTGTATGTGGTGTTCGTGTGAGTGGAGGACAATTGGGACTGCACTGCATCTGTAAGGCCATTAGCATGGCTGACTGGGCAGACAAAGTGCTGATGTTTGTTAGCCTGGCTGTGCATGATGAAAAAGGACAAGACAGTGCTAAGTCGGTGAAACAGATGAGGCAACATGGCTGTTAGCAATGTCAAAACATGACTTCCCTTTCTTTTCCTCCAGGATCCTGTTAAACTGTACTTCTCACATCGTATTCCCTCTCCACGGGCCCTTTTTACCCTTAAACTCACATCATGTTCTGTCATTTCTCTTTCTCCTATGCTAATGTTTTTTCTCCATTGCTCTGTTAGAAAAAATCTGGTAATGTTTGACCATATCAAACAGTGAAACACTGGTTTTTCTTTTCTGTCTGTCTCTTGTATTGTTGCAAACAACAAAATGACAAGGTATTTTACAAGAATTGTCGCTCTTACTAAGTTGTATCTTCTTTTCCTTCACCCCCTCCACCTGACTCCTGTAGGTAGTGGTGTCGCAGCTGAAGGATGCCGCTGGTGAAGCGCACCATCGAGCCCAGGCACCTGTGCCACACGGTGCTGCCAAGGAACATCAAGAATGAGCTTGAGTGTGTGACTAACATCTCCTTGGCCAACGTCATACGCCAGCTCGGCAGCCTCAGTCAGTAGCACAGACAAACACACACACACACACACACACACACTCATATTCTCTCACAGTTATAAGAAAAGACACACACAGCATAAACACACCTTGGCTCTCCGTAAGTCGATTAGCTGACCGTTATAAATGAGGTACTTAGTCAGCTAATGCATACTTGTCAGTTTTCATTCTTTCCTGCTTATTTTCTGGAAACTACATTGCTGGCATTACAGCATTGGAATATGCAGGAAATTACCTGGCACATTTTATAATCTTACACATTCAAGATCACAATCACAATTACATATTTCTGTAGTATTTCTAAAGATATAATACAACATACTTACAAATCTGTAGAACACATTATTTAAGGCCTTTGTTAGTAACCTGATTAACCGAAATTGAAGAAAAAAGAAAACATTTAAGAAAAAATATTATTTTTCTTCATCAGTTAAACTTGCATCTAGTATCACACATCCCTTTGTTAAAACACCTCTACACACACATCTCCAACAGAGCAGTCAGCCCCAAAACACACAAGTACAGCACTTTCTACTGTGCTGTGATTGTGTCTTACAAAGCATTTAAAACGAGCACCTAAGTGTTATAGATATAAACTCCATACAAAGATAGTTATACAAGACAAGCAGACGGTTGATGTTAAACATAAAGTGAGATTGTTCAACCAAAGACAAATGACACCTTGGATAAATAATATAAATCTATTTAAGACTTAATATTGTCATTATAATTGCATAATAAAACAATGTTCTTTGAATGATTTAATCATTTTAAATGTTAACACTGTTATTTGACTTTAAAAAGCGTGAAAATAAATAAAGAGCGTGTTCTGTGCCTGTGTGTATCTGTGTAGGTAAATATGCAGAAGACCTGTTTGGAGAGCTGTTCAACGAAGCACACACCTTCTCTTTCCGGGTCAACTCCCTGCAAGAGCGCGTGGACCTCCTCTCCATCAGCGTCACACAGCTGGACCCCAAAGAGGAGGAATGTGAGTTCTCTAGAAACACACACAAACACACACACACTTACTTGTGCACTCTCACTCTGTTGCTGTCACTCACACCTTCACCTCCTACTGCACTAAATTGGATGTGCACTTGCTGATGTGCCTTAGAGTGTGTTTGTTTGTCACCTGTGTGATGGACCTCGCATGCCCCCCCCCCAGTGTTAATGGCTGTTATTAGAGGGACAGGCAGCCATGAGACAATGTCCTTTTTCATCCCCAACAGTACAAAACAGAACAAAATTCAGAGTTTCACTTTGGCTGAAGGCAACCTCTTAGTCTGAAAACTTAAGCCATTTGGCGTTTTTTGGTGTGTATGAACTTTTTCATACTTTTAAGAACATATATTGATGAACACCACCCTTATAATGTACTAATCACAAGCATTAGGAACAATCTTAATTCTGAGATTGCAGTTTTAAGAGTCCTTTTAGCTCCTATTTCAAAGGTATTTCTCCAACACATATGAGCAGTACAGGTAACCGGTATTTTTTACAGACAATAATTTAGACAAATGCAGACAATTGGGCTGACAGTGCAGTCTAGGAGTTAATTTGTGAATACATATAAATAGCCAATACGAACTGATATCGCTACAGGTTCGTTAGAGAACAGCTGCTTTGCATGTGTTTAAAGATTGTGGTATATAACAGAGTTTTTTATGTATTCCTGTATTAAAGCTAAGACAGTTTATTGAATGTAGCAAACTTGCCGATCTCCTGGCTTGAGATGTGAACCCCAGCTGGCTTTCCTAACTTCAGAGTTTTATTGGAGGTACAAATGCAAGCAGAAAAAAGCCCTTGAAGGTTTGCTCGTTTACCCACTGAGGACTTCTCTTTGTAGGGAGAAATTGAATCTGTGGTCAGAATGTATCTTTTGGAAGGATGACAGGATAGTGGGCACAAAGTCAAAAGAGAGGGAATCACAGCGGTGTAATACCATGCTCCAAGGCGTCGTATCGATTTCCCATGGGCCAGCAGTGTGTTTATGGCTTTGCACAATGCTACCCTTAACTGCTTCCTTGTCACTGACACCGAGACAGTAAAATGCTCACTGAGCTGAACTCGCAGTTATGGCTTTGACACTTTTTTTTACAATCCAATAAATAGTTTGTTGGTTTTTGAAGAATCATGGGGTTGTGTTTTAAACACAGTCAGACTCTTAGATCACGGATTGTTCCTTCTAATCTTCCTTTTTGTTATGTCCTGCATTTTGTTCCCGCTTCCCCCTTCAGTAACTTCACTCTTTTGGATTGCTTTGCCCTCTACCCGTCTTTCTGTTACCACTCCCTGCTTCTCTCCCCCCCTGACCCTTTCTCCTCACCCTGTCCACACACAGTAGCCATCATAATCTAATAATTGTGTGTGATCTAATTGTGGAAGTCTGTTGTGTAGGGTGTCTCAGCTTGTAAGTGAGTCCAAATTATCCTTCAGAGGTTGAAGGGCAGAGACACGCTGACACACTCGTCCTCTCACACACACAACCCGCACTATCTCACCCTGCAGAGGATAAGATGTTAAAATTGATTAACAGATAAATATCTACGGATGTTCTTGGGGAAATGCCCGAGTAACAACAAAGATGGTCTTTGTATCATATTAACAAAAAGCCTTCCTGTTCATATTCATGTGACTTCTCTGCTTTTTGGACATGGATTATAAGTGATGCTGTGTGTACGCTTGTGTCCAATGAATCTGTGCATGTGGTCCTGGGTTTTTATCTCCCTTCATTAATAATCCTGACTTTACATCTTTAGCCTAAAGTACTATCTTGAGAGACATTGGATAAGGATCAGCTCAGTTGCAGTTTAAGTGTTTGGTGGTGTTGGGAGTCGGAGGGGAGGAGGAGAGTAAGGAAGATGGAAGGATAGAGTGATGGGCGCATAATACAGGGCACTGCAGCAAAAGCATTGGAGTGTAAAAGGATTGTACCGCAGAATTTTCTGGGCCAGGTTGAAATGGCCTCCTCTGCAGGTTGCAGCGATTTCCCGCTCACTTAAACTCCTCCACACACAAATGAAGTTGCCTAGTAAATGGAAAATCACACAGTTTACTCTACTGTCCTGAATATTCTTCATTAAAGATATATAAAACAGCAAGGTAGTGAAGTAGTGTGTGGTGACTTCATGGAGAGAAGTCGGATGAATGTGACAGAAAAACGGGCGATTGTAGGAGGGGTCTGTTTCTACTAACTGCCATCCTTTATCCCCACCCCCAACCTTGCCCTGTCTTTACCCTCACCCTCTCAAACACACACTGCTGTACACAGTTAAAAGTGTATGCTTTTAGCACAAGCGTACGACTTGCCTTGTAATTGTGTCTGTGGGTCTGTGGTCGGCATGATAGGAGGAGTGAGTGCAGGCAGGGATGGGACATAAATCAGGACTGTGGAGAGATAAAGATAGGGAGGATGGGGGGATGGAGGAGAGCGGAACAATTATTTTACACATACTGTTCACAAAACTACTGAAAAACCTCTTTGGATATCTTTAAAACGCTTAATGATCTTAGAACATGTGCTGACCGATCGACACTCAGAAGTTAAAACTCAAATTCATGGTTGCAACTTCCATTTGGATTTTAGTTTGTAAAAAGATTTTGTTTGGCTACATTGTGGTGCTAAATCCTAAATCGAAATCATACAGTATAGGGTTTAAAATCCTGACATCACAGATATGAACAAAAATTATGAATTTTAGTCAAATTTGCAATAAAACCGTTAAATAAAGCATCATATCGAAATGATTATTCTGCCTTTTTTATTGCTACTGTTTGATTTAGAGCATATTACAGTTAGATCAGCATTAGAATAATACACTGCAAGCAAGCAGTAGTTAAGAGATGTAATGTGTCTGTTTTATTACACACACATAACGATAACAATATAACAGTGAAGTGCTTAGAGAGGAGATAAAAGCCAGACCAAAAGAAATACCTTAATATAATCACATACAATTTTATATCTTAGAAAAATACACTTAAACATCACCCGATTTGGACTAAGAAACAGATATCAATCAATAAAATACAACTCACCTTCATAACACAGCTTAAAGCTCATGCACACACACAAGCTGCAAGAACAACTTCCCAAGGTTTTAAATGGTACCATCCAAGAAGCATGTGAATGCACCATAGGCCATTCTTCCTAAAGTGTACTGTATGTGGTTAATGTATAGGAAAGTGTCCCCCCTATGTATTATACAGGTAAGGTGTAACATAAGATTGTAATAATAAAGTTAAATAAAGTTAACTATACCTATAACTATAACCCATTAACTATATTTAAACTTCCCTTCCCAGTTCATGCATAATGTATGTGTGATAAAAAGCAATGGGACTTCAGTATTGCGATTTAAGATGAGTCACAATCTTGGAATGGAGTAGACTCAAACATGATGCAGACCGTCACACTGATATAAATCCTGTTTCTTCAGTCCAGAGCATAAGGACACTGCGTGGACCACATGAAAGATGTCTCACTGAAGGTCAGGGAGACGTGAGACATGGAGAGAGTGATGTATGCCGTGTCATTGGTGGTGGTTGAGGTCAAAAGTGTTTCATCACGTAGATTTATGCACGTTCAAACTGATACACACACACACACACCTTGCCCACGCCCCTGAAGCCTTTAAAGAATATTGTCCCTTACATTGCCCTTTATGCCTCCACTCCCCTTCTCCTGACCGCTTACCCCCCCCCCCACAATACCTTCCCTGTCTTTGTTGTCCACCCCGGCCCACTCCAATCTCTCAGATTGATCTCTGCTCTCCCTTCATCTTGCATGGATGCTATTTGTGTGCTGTCAGGCTCTCATCCCCCTATCACTCCAGCCAACCAGACTAATGGCCTGTATCCCCTCTTTAATGGCACCGTTACATCAGAGCACCGGCTGCAGGCCATTACGGAGGGCCACAAAGCCACCCCGGGTCCCTGTGGGCTCTAACCGTTTCTTTATATACTCCATACTCGCTCTCTGCTCCTGCTGTTTTTATCAGACCTCTCTCTGTTTCCCTGCTTCTGTATTCTATAAGAGCGTTCTTGTTCTATTGCCACTTTGTTTCTCTTCTCCTTTTGACCCTCAGACAACATCTTGATTTGCATTATTCTGTTTTGCTTGTATTTTCATGTTTACTGCTTGTAAACCCTCCTTGACTCTGATTTCCCCCACATTCGGTTCATACCTCTCCTTATCTTCCTTTCATCTGTCTTTGTCTACAGTTCCCTTTCTATTGAGGTGTTTTCAAACAGGCTTTGCTGGCTTGACTGTTAAAACCGTACCTGTACTTTCTGCTAAAGGCATACAAAAAAAACCATGAGCAAAGTTTCTCCTTTTGTCAGAAACTCTTGTTTGTTATTGAGTTTCTTTGCTTTCCTCTGTGAATGGGAAGTGTGGAGTGGTAAGCTAGGTCATTTGCTTAAAAGCATTTTGAGTTTTAATGTGTTTTCAGACACAGAAGTACTCAGAAATGAACATCTGTGTTCAGAAGGGATGCTCTTTCTTTTTCTCACATGTGCGTAATGAAATAAATAAACATGTTTACACATAAACGTTATATGGTTTGGATCTGTTCCCCTCATCCCCCGCTGTGATTACTCGCGAGGCATTAAAAACAATAAAATATTCAAAAGGATTAAATGTAGAATAGCATAATTTACATTTAATAGTTCCTCCAGAGGCATTGTGGGTGAGCAATGAGATGTTAAAAACACTGAGATAAAGCCTTCTAAAGAGAAAACCAGAATGATGAGGAGATGCATAAAGTTGATCTCTTCTTAGTGCAGAGTAAGTCATTTTTACTCTGTTATTATGTGTTCCTCCCGTTTGTGTGAGGAAAGAGTTATAGGAGGGGAAATATGGCAACATTGACAGTGGAGTTTAACGTGTGTGTGTGTGTGTGTGTGTGTGTGTGTGTGTGTGTGTGTGTGTGTGTGTGTGTGTGTGTGTGTGTGTGTGTGTGTGTGTGTGTGTGTGTGTGTGTGTGTGTGTGTGTGTGCATTTGTGTGGATGACAACAATAAATCGTACCTCATTGGTTGAGAGTGTTTCAGCTAGATGCAATCTGTGAGAGAAAGATAGGAGAGAGAGAGAGATAAACGTTCCACCACTGGCTTACTGATAAGGAGCTTCACATGCAGAGATCAGGGGCTGCTGACCTCACACACACACACACACACACACACACACAAATACAAATACACCCACACACACACACACACACACACACAACCTCTCACTAACTCTGAAATGCGTACACTCACATTTTTCTCATTAGCTGAATGTCTTAACTAAACGGGTGTAATTGGTAGTTTAGCTGAATAAGTGACATTTTGTAATTAGGATGTAGAATGCTCAGATATCCATCTGCATGTGTGTGTTTGACTCATCCTGTGTGTGTGTCTTCTGTGTTTCAGCCCACATTGATTAGTGCAGTGTGCCCCTCTCAGTGCTCAGTGTTGCTTGGCAGAGTTTTAAAGCCAGCTCACTCTGCATCAGATTCATCCTGACACACACTTCTGCAATGCCTCTCTCTTGTTTTTTCCTTTGTGAGTCACTATCTGACTGCTCTTTTCTCCCTAAATGCATTGAGGCGGCAGTACGTAGTAATCTTGCCTAACATACAGCCCTCAGCAACACCAAATTCACGGTGACCGGTTGTTACCTCTCTTTAAATAAACAAGCAGTGAGAAGGAGACTGTGGTGCACTTTGCTGACCTTCACACTGACCTTCCTCTGTAAAGGAGGCAAGGCATGAAGTAAAACGCCCTAAAGGGATCAGCAACGCATCACTTGAATGTTCAAATATCTATTCCCACTTCTTTATCCCTTACCTCTCTAATCTTTACACCATTACTCCCACTTATCCTTGAACTTCTCTCCTCTGTGATCACAGTGGTCAGAGTATTTGTCCTGCCACTGTGGCTTTGATTTTTCGCCAAATTTGTATCATCAGTCACCTCTTAGGCCACCAATTTAGCAACTGAAATGTATCCAGATGCACTCACTGAGGAGATAACAAGAACATACTCAAATCTGCCCTGGAAAAAAACTGAAATATAAAACAAAGGATAACAGTCAAATGATTACAGAAACTGTCTGTTTTAAACATCCATTTCAGTTTACAGACTAACTTAAATGTTACAACTTTGACTTACCACACTTGCAATACCTGTGTGTGCAGTTCTCAGGGGTTATAATGTTTTTCCTAAAACGATGAGTCAGGAGGACATAAGATGACAGAGCAACTCATTTCACCTTCTTCATGCGGTTGTTTGCGCTCCTTGTAAACAATAAACTGTCTACGGTGTGTGTTAGTTAATGTGCTTGCTGTTAAATGGCTGCTAGAGTTTCTCCCTGGTGTTGTCTCTTCTCAGGTTACACCACATCTCTCAAGGGACCCTTTGCTCATACAATTCTGTATTATATTTCATCTTCTCATCTATTTTACTGTCACTCTCATCTACACCTCTCCATCCTCTTGATTTGCAAATGTCGGTGTTAGTTTTATTGTCTTTCTCTCCGCTCTTCAATTTCCTGCCTCTTCCCCCCCATTTAACTCGTCTGTATTTCTTTTGAATGTTTCCTGTGTGTCAGCTCGCGCTCTTTGTTTTACTGTTAGTGCCTCTTCACTCCCTCGCTGTGTGTCCCCTGTTTCTATCACCCTGCCTCTGTTGTGTCCGTGGAGTTTTTATTATCTCCCTCTTGCATTCTCTGGCTCCTTTCCCTCTCCCAGGAAGTCACTTACTCAGTGTGGCTCGCTGATAGTGTTTGTTAATAATGATACTTCAGTGCCTCAGGTGGCTAGCCCTTCACACAGAGTCTCTGGAAGTCATTACCCAGCTCTATGCTGTTGGCTGCACTGCAGAAGATCAGATTGGGGAAGTCTTTCTGTTGCACAAGTAAATTGGCTTTATTTGTCTCATTGTATAAAAACAATGAACATCTTGCTGAGTTGTTCTAATTATCTGGTTTGTGAAATCAATTTGCTGTGCTGGGTTAAAGTTCAATATTTGATTCAAGTGTGTCATTTTGTTTTGTGTGTGGTACAGTTACCATATTATTTCCATATGCCACGTGACTTTTTCAGTCTTCCTCCAGGCAGCAGTAAAGTGTATTCATTTGTCATTCCCTCATGTATAATTCAGATTTGGTTGCAACGCTCCGGATTTCTTTCCAAGACTTGCTGTATTCTACTTTACCCGACCAGATTGAGGGTTAGCATAAGTGTGGTTGTTTTTCCTTTCCTCTTCCCCTCAGCGATTTGTCCAACATGTTTTTCTGAAAGCTTCAGCTGTGCAACATTGTTATCACTCTGTTATTCTTTTGCCTGTTGAAATGAGTCAGCTATCCCTCTATGAAAGAAGGGCAATCAGACATTGGGCAGCCCAGCTTAGTTTAGCTTAGTTTATCCATCATGTGTGGGTTCGCTTTTGGGGTGACTTTAATTAGCTAATTAGGACAGCAATGTAGCGTTAGCACCTGTGTTATCCAGTCCCTGACCAAAAAGAGGATTTCTTATATCAGGGATCGTAACCAGGGGTACTTCTGCAGTTGTAAGGGATTCAACATATTTGAAAGAATATCTAAATTCAAAGAAAACCACAGACTAGAGTCAGATATAACACTTGAAAACCATACGTAAGAGTGAGAACTTATATAAAGCTAACAGACACATTTAAACTGCTCCTAGAAGTAAAAGCAAAAGGGTTGCAATAGCTAAAAACATGATTTAAGGGTTAAACAATTAGATAGAGAGCTAGATGGTTGACATAGTCCACTGAGGGGATTTGAAATGTGAACTTGACCAAAATATCCTCAACATTGACAGATCCATCAGGAAAGATTTGAACAAATGTACCAATAACCAGCCTTATATCCTAAATGTTATGTTTGATGACGTCATTTTTCATGATGGTAATAATGGGTGGAGCAAAATGTTACTTATTGTGTTCACTAGACTAGAGACATGAGAGAGACTGTTTGTTTGCAAACATGTGTATCACATGTTTCTTAAAGAGCCTGATTTAATAACTCTATCTCCCTCCTCTTTTTCCTTATTCTCCATCCCTCCTTCCCCCCCGCAGTGTCTCTTCAGGACATCACCATGAGGAAGGCTTTCAGGAGTTCAACCATTCAGGACCAGCAGCTGTTTGACCGCAAGTCGCTGCCCGTCCCACTGCATGAGTCCTACCAGACCTGCGAGGAGCCTCCCCCCCTCAACATCCTCTCGTCCTACAGGTCAGAGTGCAACCTGTTTTACTCACTTTAGAAAGGGCTTTTATGGGTATGACGGTTACTAGAAGAGTCAAATTTAGGCTTAAAGCTAATGATCATTTGCTTTTTAAAACCAGATTTTTCAAAAGGAAATCATGAACTCCCTACAATGGGGGAGAAGGAGGAGGTCAGCTGTTTAACTGGAAGGTTTAATTGCCGCCCTTTTTTCTGAGCCCAGCATGGCACTAACTACAGTATATCATACATTTGTCGGTTTTCATTCTCCTCTGTGTAGAGATTGGGGAAAATGTCATTTGTATTTGATCAATAGCTAAAAGAATCACTGAAATGGTCTTGAACATTGGCTGGTATTTGTCCTATTCTTTCTATAATACGTCTCCCAGCCACTATTAAAGCTTGTATTACTTGTATTGCTCACAATGATGCACAACATATAAGAAAACAGAAGACACCATTATCTTGGTTGCCCTAACCACAAATGGATACACAGTTTTACTCTGCATGTATTGAAATATCTTCTTTTGCACCTTGGTTGGTGGGGATATTTTTATCTGCTTGTGATTTTTTACACCAGACATCTCTCTTGGCTCTTGAGTGTTGAGCAGAGCGATAGAAAGAGTCTTCTGAAGATGAATAATCCATAAAAACCTCCTCTGGCCAGCACTCTGCCCTTTTTTTCACAGCCCTCTCACCCTGCTGCTTTCTCACTTCTTTTTTCTCTCCCCTCTCACTCCATTTTTCTCTCCTGAAGCATTTTATATGACCTATTACTGTGCACTTGACCGACCAGTTGGAGAAGGTTACAGGCCGAACACTTTTAATCTATTTTAATCTCTTAACTGTGTGTGTGCAGACACATACATCATTTGCACTGTATTGAGGCAGGTGAAGCCTGTGGTATTGGAATGAGTCGTGGCGGTGTTATTTAATGTGCGAGCCAAGCTAAAGGAATGCGTGGGCGTCTACCTCGCTGACTTTATTTTTCCAATCTTACTTTAAATGTCTTATTTCGTGCTGGCCGAAGGCTACACGTCTGTTTTATTCAGACAAGGATTAATGGTGATATTTGAACTACACATAATAACATGCACTATTAAAGCCTTGAGGTCAGTTCCCAGGCTGGATGGAACTGCTCTCACCTCTCCTTGAAAAACAATTGATAGAGTACCCCTGAGCACACTGTCTAGTAGAGTGGATTAAGTTCCTATTATAAAGGACAGTGGCTTTACTGGTGTGTCCATGAGAGGAAGAGTCTATTCATATTAAGGCTGACTCTAACTATTACTTCATTTAACCTGACAATAATTTACTTGATTGATCTGTTAACCTTTTAGCCATACAATGCCATAAGCCTTGAAAAATCCTCACATTTCAGAAGCAATACTTAGCTATTAGCGTTATCTTGTCCCTTGATCAACCATCTTATTTGTTCAGCTATAATTGATATTAAATAGGGTAAAGTTGATAGAAATGCAAGGACAGCAAGCCATCACAGGATAAGAAAAGGTTTCAATATTATAGGAGATTTTTACTTCCTGTACCAGGGGAACCATCCTTTAAGTTTTCACCTCGTCTCTCCTCTGTACTTGTCTCATCTCCTCCACTTCACTTACCTCTCCAAATGTACTTTCACCTCTCCTCTCATTTCCTCTCCTCTCCTGTCCTGTCCTCTCCTCTCCTTTCCCCTATATCCTCCTCTGTCCTTGTCTCATCTCCTCCACTTCACTTTGCTCTCCAAATGTAGTTTCGCCTCTCCTATCCTTTCCTCTCCTCTCCTATATCCTCCTCTCCTCTCCCCTATATCCTCCTCTCTTCTCGTCTCTATCCTCCCCTCCTCTCTATCCTCCCCTCCTCTCTATCCTCCTCTCTTCTCCCCTCCTCTCTATCCTCCCCTCCTCTCTATCCTCCCCTCCACTCTATCCTCCCCTCCTCTCTATCCTCCCCTCCTCTCTATCCTCCTCTCTATCCTCCCCTCCTCTCTATCCTCCCCTCCTCTCTATCCTCCTCTCTTCTCCCCTCCTCTCTATCCTCCCCTCCTCTCTATGCTCCTCTCTCCTCCACACATCACACCAGGAGTCTCCATGGGACGCCTCCCCAGGCTGTTATTTCTCAGATACCCCTGAACACAGCTGCTCAGCTGCTTCTATCTCTCCCTCTCCCATACAGTACACACAAGAAAAAACAAACACAAAACACACGGCTCAAAAACCCACAGAAGGAATAGCATGCATAATGATTTACATAAACACTCTTCTACCCGCAGTGCACACACTCTACGGTAGCTCTCTCTCTCTCTTTTCACGCTTTTGTTATCCTGTATTGGATTGGATTTTCTTCCCTTTGTTGTGTTGCATTTGATTACACTTTACACTCTTGCCTTTTGAAGCTTTTCCCTCTCATGTTCTGTATCCTGGCTCTGATCGGAGTCATCATCAAATCATTGACTCCCTTAGCGTTGCTGTCGCTGGGTGATTGGACCTTCGCATGGCTGGATACACCCATTATTTCTGTTAAGTGTCAAAGGAGACATGAAGTACCCTTTTATGTGCCCTTCTGAACAGATACAGTACTGATTAACAATCAGAAGAGATAGAATGACTATGTTGGTTTACAATACAAGTTGAAGTAGAAAATAACACTAAGGTTAGATCAATATTGTTGTTTTGGAGGAGAACACCTGGTATTGATGTTAATTAGCCCACATGTGGACTGCAGGGTGCCAGAAACAGCCATTTTCTCTTTGCTGCTCTAAAGGTGTTTCCTCTGGAAGATATTTCCCAGGAGACTAAGAACCTCTTTAGAACTGTACCTGCGCTTTGACCGGAGGACACAGTATATATTTAGCTCTTGCATAAATATCTATAACCATATAGTTAGCAAGTACGTTAGGTCTGGGTGCCTAAAAAGTCCTTCCTCTTGGAGGAGTATTCTCTAGTTTTTAAAGAGCTATAGTCATTGATGCAGCTACCAATCGTGTAGAGTTGAATTTACAATACAAGAAACGGACATTTTTGTTTTTTTGTAATTGCTGTTGTTCCCAAGGTTGCCCTCTTTCAAAGGTTTACACCTTATTTCATAGTTTGAATAAATATATTTAAAAAATATAACTTTTGAAAGCTCCAATAAAGAAGTGGAAAGACACCAGCAGAGCCATTTAGGAGGCTTATCCCTGTAATGATATGAAAGGACATTTCTGGACAGTGTGTGTGTGTGTTCGTGTATGGTAATTTCCTTGTCAAGAGGGACCTTTTGATATGATAACTACCTGTGTCTGTCAGAAGCCTTTTTCTGTTTCCCTCCAAATCATCATGGCACTGTTCTCCCCGCTCCTTGAGCGCCAACGACAATGGCTTCTGTAATGCGAGTGAAGAAGACAGAGAGTGCGGCACAGTTGAGAGGGAATGAATGATAGAGCATAGACATAAGCTATTATTCATGGAAAATGGTAAACAAATATGATCTGTGGAAGGAAAGCAGACTGAGACAGGCAAGGGCAGGACACAGGAGAAGTGAAATGATTATCAAACATTTCCCTCACTTTCTACAACACAAGACATCCGAACTTCCCTTATTGAACTCTGGGAAATTGTGAGGGCCATTTCCCACAATTTCTTTAGTGAATTATTTACTTATTATTCAAGCAAAACAATTGACTAAATACATCAACAATGACATTATTGGTAAGTTGCAGCCCTGCAATTGATTTGCAGTCAATTGAAAAAGCTTTATTGCTTTATCAAATGCAAAAGTCTTGTAGATTGTTTTAGTGGAAAATAAACAAAACTGAATAAAAAATGTGTATGGTATCCTGCGGCTAACAATAATTCCATTATCAATTGATGTGCCGATCATCAGTTTTGTAACGAGATATTGGTTTCTTTTGTCCATCTGCAGGGACGATGGGAAGGAGGGTCTGAAGTTTTACACCAATCCGTCCTACTTCTTTGACCTGTGGAGAGAGAAGATGCTGCAGGACACAGAGGACAAGAGGAAGGAGAAGCGGAAACAGAAGGTACGTCTGAACAATCACAAACACAGGGACCTGGAAGAACACAGCACTTTGTACTTTCTCTTCATGAAACAGTTCAGGACTGCGCTGGTTCTTTAGTGGCTGCGACAGGTCGAGGTGTCTGTGATGAGAAGCAGGCTGAAGGTTAGCGAGTAGGAAGACGTGAAGTGAGAGCAGACGAGAGGCTCCTAAGATACGATGTGTCCTGCTTGAATAAACTGATAGGGTGATTCACTGATGGCTTCAGACCATGTAGTCTCATGCATTAATTAGCCACCGCTCATAGATTCATCCGTTTTTCCTCCAGTCAACCCTCTTAGTTATTACTTGTGTGATCATTACATCTAATTAACGGGAGCATCTGCCGTTCACTTGTCCCTGCACTGTGCCATCTCTCTACCACACACACACACACAAAACCTTATGTAGAACCTCTGTACGCACACATTTAATCTAGCGTTAGGTTTTTTGTATGCACACACACACACACACACACACACAAATACAAATAAAAAGAGCCCTTGCGCATCTATAAAGAGCCCCTCTCCCACATGAAATGCAAAGCTGTGACCCCACTTCTCAGAACTCAGGGGTTTCCCACCCCCGGCATCAGGAGCTCTAATCAGCACCAGCTTGCATTTCCTCGCGTGGGAAGCAGGGCGTGCTCCACATTTTGCCCCCTCACAGTCAATCAAAGCTTATTACAGCCGTTCCAATGAAGAATAAGGAGAGTGGTTTTCCTGAATGAAGAAGATATCATTTGGTTGGTTATGAGGTTTTGAATGATTGTGGAAATGAGCGGAGTCTCTCCGCTCATTTCCACAATCATTCAAAACCTCATAACCAACCAAATGATATCTTCTTCATTCAGGAACGGACACAATACCAATAATTAGTTGGGAGTGTGTAAAATGAAGCATATTTACTTTCAGTTGTTTTCCTGGTTTTGCATCATCGCAATATTGACAGGTTAATAAACAAACACAGAGGTGTAAAATGCAATTGCAAAGGTCATTTGCAACAGCAGCAAGACCTTCTTCTCTTCACAGGGTTAGGTGGATATGACCGCTTGTAGCCGAAGCTAATTCTGATGATTTCATTCTAATTAAAGCCCCGGGTGGCCTCAGCTTGTAAAGCCGTGTTCATTTCCCTCTTCACCACACTGGCAGATAGACAGACCCCATGGAAAGGCCTAGAGGACATTCACAGGGGGAGCAGGATGGATTAGAGGAATTACGAACACATATTTGTAGGTTTGTGTAACCGTCCTGGTGGATAAATGGTCTGAAGAGGACAGATACAGTGTGGAGAGGACATGTGTGCTCTTATGGAAAAGCATGCAGAATCAGCGATTGAAAGAGTGAGGGATATCAAATAAAAGGTTATGCAAACACACACACACACACAGATGGAATTGAATGTGTTACCTTTGATAGATTTTCACTTTGTCACTTAGCTCACATATCGTGTTCTCTGTCACACTGTTCATAAAGTGTGTGTGAGTTGTTCAGGTTTATCATGGATATTCTTTGTACAGATATAGTCAAAATCCTTCTCTGCCACTTATCTCCTATTTTTTATAAATAGCGATCATTAACTCAGACACAAACTCAGGAACAGAGGCAGGGATTCACACAGACAAATGCCATGCCGCCTGTGTGTTGGCACTATCTGAGATTGGGTGCCAACACATTTTGTTCCACGTCGCTTTTGCTCTTCTCCTAAGAGTCTGTATCTCCCTACAAATCATCATCTAAAGTTTAAAATCGCCCATCACATGACCTGCTGTCACATTTACAAAGTAAAAAAAAAAGGAAAGGAAAGAATCAGACTGTAGACAAGATACAGGTCATCCAGGGTTTCTACTGTTGAAGATAAATAACAAAAGGACAATTCAAATAAAGAGCTCCTGACTTGACATTTTTTGGCAAACAGAGATCAGGAGCCTGTCTTAAGGAAACTTCCCTTCACTGAAGCAAAAAAAAAAAAGTGTTTGGTTGCATTCCAGCTGGTGGGAGGAGTAATTGATTTCTGCTGCCGTGCAGGGGGAAGCAGTTCAGGGGTTCAGGTCAAAGTTTCTTCTTACAGCACAGAGGAAAGACAACAAATCAAATATGATATCCCAGCGTGTCGTACAGCCGATCGAATGACTCTGAGCAAAGGGCATTCATAAAAGACTGATGTACAGATTTAACAGTACAAGTGTATAGTTGAATAACACCTCTTTTTAACAGTATTTAGGAGATTATTCAGCTAAAATAGGTTGAGTTCATGAGCTACATTTGCTCAGGTGACATTACTCTGGATTGTATCATACATCACAGAATATAGATCTTTTCCATGGGGATTATAATGATGTATGCCCTATTTCATCTTACTCAATCACCCGCCATTTTCCTACCAAGTCACATCACATTCACACACACTGCGCTGCCCACAGGCACACACCGATTAGCAGGCAGTGATAGATGGAAAGCAGTACAGGGCAGAGAGAAGGGAAACAGAAGCCTACAGTGTGCTAATCTCATTAGCTCCTGTGTTAGCCTCGCTCTCAGTGGATTAGAAGACTTTGTGCTGAGCCAGTCATAAGGAGACAGAGGGAGTGGGAAGAGAGTCCCAGGGATTGAGGAGCAAAGAGAGAAAGAAAGCATTGCAGCTGCTCTTTGATATCAGTGTGTGAGTTTACACTACATCAAAGTTTGTCCCTAGCATTTGGACCCCCTCTGGAGAAGCCCCCTTCGGCTATGCCTGCCTACTCCTGTCTCATTATAGCCATGGGCAGCTGGAAATGCCTTTACAGTGTAATATAATATAAAGGCAAATCATTTTCAGCCTTTTTTGTTATATTGTCCAGATCCACCAGTCCTTGTTAAAAACCAGTAGGCGTCCACTGCTGCATCTTAAATAGACTGCTTGATTAAATAACGAGCCAGTAAAAAGGGTTTTGCCCATTATTGTCACAGGTTACTACCCTGATTTAAATTGCAAAAAGTTCAAACCTATCATACATTATCAGGCCAGCTAATAATAGGAGGAGAGGTGGGTGCATCAAAAACGTATAAACAGGATATAGGAAGTCTTTGCACATACGATACATGCTGAAGGGTCTGCACATCTTGGATGCTTTGCTCCAAGGGACATGTATGAAGAAGCATTGATTCCATAGATCTGCTAAATACTACTAAATGTACATGCCAAATGGTTTCTTATTCGCTAAGAAAGTTTCTACATTTGCACACTTTACGACAGACACTTCTCAGCCAGTGATGAGACCTAGTTGTCTCTTTGCAGCTGTTTGCAAGCTAGTGCAAGAGCAGCTCAGGAACGTGACGTAGAACAGCAATTCTCTAACTTTTGCCTGATTTAGAAACAGGTGTGCTATTTCAACCCCCCACTTTTTACCAGAACACTGACTTGCCTTGAAAACATGATGAAAGTCGAAACGTCTGTGTGTGCTTTGACCATTTTTCATTGGATCAGTTAATGCCCTAAAATTGTGTAGAAAATGTTTTGTAAAATACTGCTTTAGGATCTCTGTCCCCTCTCTGCCTCACGTTCTCTTTTGTGAATCCTGGTCTAACTCTGTCGGACTCTGCAGCTGGAAATGCCTTATCTTGTGTGTCCCAATGGCCTTATAAGAGTCCTCTCTGAAACCCCTCCTCCCTTCCTCACTGCCCCAGAGGTAAGAGCTTTTTCCCCCCGTCCTCCAGAGCATCTGCTCCCCAGCTGGCAGCCTGCAGCCCTCCCTCACTCACACCCCCCCACCACTCTCCTCCCTCTATCCACTCTCCCTCTGGTTTGCTGTGGACAAGTGAGCTCCACCCTAACAACTAACCAGCCCCCACTATTAACCTGCCTGACTGCATCCCAGTTCTGCTGTAGGGATAGAAGATTAGGAGTCAATAGTCCTCTGAAAACGAGGAGAATTGGTGGACAAGTCTCGATGTGCTCGATTACAGAGTATATTATCGAGATTGTAAATGTAATACCGGCATTATGTTATGATCAACAGCAACATATAAACGTGTACATGCAGTTCCAACCAAAAGGAAAAAGGTTGGCTCACAGAGTAAAACATTTACTTTTGTTTTCTCTTTAATGTCATGATGAAGAAAACCGTCATACATGCAGACAGTTGTGACCAATGAAATAGAAGAGTCGGTAAAAAATAGGGCTTAGCTGCTTATTTATCCATTCAGTCAGTTATGACTGTATGTCTATTCTTAGCCAAATGTACAATTAAAAGGTCGATACTTTTAAGCCAGCGTCAGTTAAATGCTTTTATCTGTTATTTACTACCTATCTGCATCTATGGAGTAGGAAGCAAAACTATAAAATGAATGAATTTGGGAAACAGACATGGAGTATTATTTCACTAACAGCAAGTCACCTCAGTCATACGCTCGATGATCGAGGAATTAACTGAAACATTTTTGGAATGGGATCCTCTTTAGATAAATGGTTTGCCCTGCTGGCGTTGGGTTTTTGTGGTTGAACTAACTCTTCCTGACACAAGTTTGAGCAGAGATGTCCTTCACTATCAAATCATAATAGCTATAGATAAAATATTGCATTGTTTAAATGTACAAGGATTATTACTGTACAGTGTGTACAACCCACCTCCTATAGATTAGCCGCAGCAGAAATGTGTGTATTGTGTGAGGGGCTTGTGTTATTGTCAGCAGCAGGGTGGTCTGCGGGCCTCCCTGCGGGGGTCATTTACAGTGTTACACAGCCATAATTCTGCTGAGTCTGTCACATTGAACACGCAAAAAAACATGCAGAGACACACAGGTGCACACACAGAAAGGCACATGCGCGTGTGAAGGGAAGTGTACGGACAGAACACACTCTGCACATAAATCACATACATTTATAACTGCTGCATTACACACACAGCAGGGCTAACGCAGGAATTCTCTCCGTTCAGGTGTACGATGGCACACAGCGCTCTGAAATTAGCCGCATTTATAATAACTGATGAACACGTGCATGCACACACACACTTGCACTGTTTCTCTCATATACAAACACAGTGTACCTCCCTCCTTGTTCACTCTGTTTTCACATTTACGTTGCTGCATTACCACCGTCACTCTGTGATGCTTTCTATTGGACAGATGGTCGTCTGCTGGCATTATGTGTTATGTGTTTCTTCGCCTTTATATCTGCCTGTCATTCACCATAGTAATATCAATACAATCAAATCCTCATCATTTTTGACTCTGCCAAGGAGGATTTGTAAGCAATTGCAGACAAAATCTACTGGCCCCATTGTTCATGGGCCAGACTGAAAAACCCATTACAGTTTAAACTGGATCAAAGTCAGGGAAGCAGCCTTGCCAGAGGTCTGCTCTCAGAGTGCCGTTGTAGTTTGCAAATGTGCTCTTTAATGCTTCTTTAAATATTGCCCAGACGCGATAACTGCAAACCTTTTAGGAAGTCAGAGGTTAGTTGCACCAAAACTAATCTTCCAGCAGAAATTGCAAAGCGAAGCTCTACAGTGTTTGGAAACCTGGAGGACGATAGGTTAAAATATTCAACCTTCTAATGCCGCTCCTTCAGCCTCAGCAGACAGAGCTGTCAGGGAGCGTTGCCGTTTCATGTTTGGAGTAAATGATATTCAGTTTGTCAGCCCAGATATATAAATGTGCTGCGTGTGTGTGTTAGAACGCAGAGGCCTCCCCTCGGCCAATGCCTCATCAGGAGTAATGGGCCATGCTGAATCAGATCCTAATCAATGTGCATTAGCATTAGGATTTATTCCCATGCTCGCTCCGAGCGGCCTGACCACAGCAGTGGACCAAATCATCACCACTCAGCCCAGGCAGAGGATATTCTGCACACTACCCACACTGAGCCGAATCAACCAGCATGTTTTTATTTAAAGACCAGCACAATCACACATATAAACAACGTCTAGAGCAGGGGACACTGCCCTGCAGGATCCGAGTCACATAAAAGATATTGATTAGTATTGGCTTTAATGCTGAGGTGATTATTTGTTAGGGGTCTATTCACCACCATATAAGCACAAATAAGTAAACTCACAAACCACCTGTAATGTGTTTCTGCCGCCAAATAGGATCTGAATGATTGTTTTGAAGCCAATAACTGGGGAAATGTTTTGTGCTTGTGAAGGCAGTTTGCTGAATGTGTTCACTTATTGTACTGCAGCTTGCTTATAACCTGATTTGAATGACCTACACTTTAAGTCATTCAAACCAAATCTCTGGCGATATTCTGTTTACTTTTGTTAAAACGATCCCACAAAAAGACTGAAACCTTAATGTATCCTTCTGTGCCTGTGTACCCAAAGCCTGTTGTATCTTTGTGTGTGGAAATACACAATGTGCACTGGGTGACATGTTTCTCCATTACAATGAAAATCTAAATGTATTGTTAAATGAATCCCTAAGCTAAGAAATATTTCCCAGCAAAGGCACTGTTAGAAAATAACTCTTTTGATAATCCATCAATGGATGGAATTATTCTTCATGAAAAACATGGCAGAAAATGCTGTTTTTAGACTAAAAGAAAGAAATGTCCTTGTTTTTTATACGATTATGAAAATAATTTGTAATTACAGCCCTGTTTTAAAATATCAAACCATACATTTGTGACCTATTAGATTTATATCTTAGGTATGAAACGAGAGGGCTTAAAGCTAAGTGTTGCAAGCAGGGTGGGGAAGTCAGAAGGTTGCCGTCTTTTCATGAGATTTGTTGACATTACAAAACAAAGAATAACACCAGACTGCCTACAACTATTCACCCACAACGGTATAAATATTTAGTTTTTAATTGAGTTGTTTGTGTCAGTATTTGCCTACTATTTTCTAACATGAATGCATAAAGTGTCTCAGCATCACCACACTGAATCACCACATCAATATTTAGTTAAACTGTGACGTGTTATCTTCCTCATTTTTGTGTTGTTGTGTTTTTACTTCACTGTGAGGAGTTTACCTCACTTTTAGAAACACACCTGTGTAGTCTGTCCTCCTTTTCCAGTGAGATCTCTCTCTTTCTGCCTTAGTCTTCTTTCTGTGTGTGTGTGTGTGTGTGTGTGTGTGTGTGTGTGTGTGTGTGTGTGTGTGTGTGTGTGTGTGCCACCTTCATTGTGACGCCCCCCCGAGCTGTGCCATGTGTTGTCATTTTCTGTTTAACAGCACTTTTCTTTTCCCCTCTTTCCCTTTTGTCCCACCTTCTCTCACCGCCCACTCTGTTTTTGTCCCTGTTGACTGTTACTCGGCGGTGTTTTGCTCAATCCTATGCCACCGTATTGATTTTTTGACCCTCCTCCCCTCACACCCGGTGCTTCTCTTGTGGTTTTTGTTTTTCTTCTTATAGTTGCAGGACCCCCGCATGTATGATCAGGTCTATAGGTACCTAGACCTTCCAGGGCAGGTATGTGAAAATACAGCGATTTAAATCTTAAAACAATTGTGTGATTTCTGCCACAGCAGCTCTATGCTCCGATTCTTTACGGATATGTGTATGGTTGTGTGTATGTGTTGAAAGTCAGTCATGCTATGTTTAGGTGGCAGGAAGTGCTGTTTGTTGATGGACCAGATTAAATATGTAAAAAACTATACCAAATGTCCATTTGAAAATTACTCTCTCAGTAATATTCTGCAGTAAATATGGATACTATGATTTGGTCCAAATCAGTCAATGAGCACTCCCTGTTCCCCAGCTAGTACGACGGTATTTGGATAAATATCTGTGATTACTCTTTAGAAGCTAATTCATTCAAGTCTTCATCACCTAGTTTAAAACAGATACATGTTTTGACAGTAGCTGTTATGTAAATATATGGATATTTATGTGCCACGTGTTCAGTTAAATAAAGAAGGTGTAGCATCAGAAAAGATGTCCAACATAGATACATTTTTAAAATGTGGATTTGATTGTGTGTGTCTGAATAAAATGCTTCGTTTACTCAGCTTTCTCTTCGTACCTATAAATCTGCCACCTGTGCCTGTTGTGATTTTTGTTTTGTTTTATAGGATGTTAAATAAATAAATGTAACAGCAGCTAATCTGTTATGTTTTCTCTCTCACCCTCTCTCCTCACCTTTTGTTTTTCTCCATCCACAAACCATCCTTTACGGATTCCTCCTCCCTCTCCCACATCTCCTGATTTGTCCCTTCCCTCTAACCGTTTCACCCCCCCCCCCCCTTACCACCATCACCCTCCTTACCGCTGAAGATGAAGACGCTAGACCGTCCCCACGAGCAAGAGAAGATCCCGCGGGCGCCTCACGACCGTAAGAAGGAGTGGCAGAGACAGGCACTGGGCGCTGAGCTCGCCCAGGACATACCTGAGGACAAACACAGAGAGGCTAACGGATCTGCAGGTTACCACGACAACAGGTATGTGGGATGGCTTCATGCACCTCAAGAGCAGACAAACATTTAAATTCACATAAGTTATCATATATATTATTGTTGGAAAGTAAGTACTACCTGGCCTTAGACAAATGCTCGGCTTTACATACACGGTAACCATCGAAATACAGCATGTATAACTTCTAATTTAAAGTATATATGCGCTTGAAAAGTCCTGATTGGTTCACTTATTTGTCAGCATGATGTAATCTACAAAAATAAATTGCGCCTACTCCACAGAGAGAGCGAGATGTTGCAATTTACACTTGAGCTCCAACGGCCACCATTAAGGTTATGATTGCATGTATTGTTCCTCAAAGCTCCGGCGCCACTCATATTCAATAATTTCCCTGCCGGTCAATGTGATTAATAAGAAAAACATTTTTGCAAAGTGCTGCTTTGCTTTGATTTTAGAGTGCCATGAATAGCTGACAGTATTCTTTCCCCAAGTAATCAAGTGCAGTGTCAGCACATATAGATGGTTTGAATGCACACTCTTAGAGGTTATTAACTAAATATCCACAGTGTGATGAAATGGACAGTGTGCTGATGAAACGTCGTCTTTTTGTAGCTGCGGCACGTTAGCTTTTTCCGCTCATAAATCAAATATAAAACTGGTGCAAGATGCAGAAAGACGCCGACAAACGGTTGTTTCTACAATTAACTTAATTCAATGTGGAAAGAGGGATTTAAAGGCTTGACCTGAGCTAAAGTAGAGTGTAATACAGCCTCCATTGATGCTTCTTCCTGTAGTTAATTACATTTTGAATTTGTTCAAATATCTACATCAGATGGGTCTACAGACTCACTGAGACTCTTATTTATATAACAGATGAAAGGGTGGAATGTTGTTAACATGAATACTAAAAAATAGGCTGGAACATGTTTCCTTATTACTTTCACTCTGCTTCGTAAATACAGGATTGATCAGGAAAAGGGGTATTTCTTAACTTATTAAGACATTTTTCGATTTAGAGTAGGCAGACTGTTGTACCCTTTTACATTTACATCAAATCGATTATGATAGTTCCCAACCTGGGGGTAGATCATCCTCTTCCTATAAGATGATTACAGGATAGGAAGAACACAAGCTAAATCATATTCATTTATTTTTTTCTTGCATGTTTGTTTTTTGTGAAGTGGCTGTTTTATCTCTTCATGCCTCCAAACTGTATTCAAATGAATCCAGAAAGGTTATGAGAGAAAATGGTTATTCTTATTCTTCTTATGAGAGAAAATGGTTCTTCCTGAGTGAACAGTAAAAAGGGCTCCCAGGAAGACTTTGCTGGATGGTAGGGGTCACTTGAAAAACAAAGCTTGTGCACACCAAAATATAAATGTGTGGGATAATTGGGGAGTAACATCAATAATAATCATTGATCAACAGTTGTTTCTCAATGGGCCATAAGTGAAAAAGGTAGGGAAAACTGGGTCAATTCTCTATGCAGCATGACTATGTTTAAGCTCTTTCAGCAGAAAGTAATTGGTAATACGAATACAATGGACAATAGAGGCTGGATTAAAGCAAAAAAATCAGCGAGGTAAATTCAAAGTTTGTGAGTTAAGGACAACGCCTCTCTCTGCTCAGGGCTCCCATGTACTTGGAAGATATGGAGGGGCCCTTCTCTCTGGCGGCGCTGCCCTACAGCCAGATGAACGAGCTGCTGAACCGTACCGGGGACAGAATGTATTCGCGGCCCCACGACCCTCCACCGCCTCCACCCCTCATGCACCCACTGGGAGAGATCAAGCCACCCTCTGTGATCAGGTGGGAGAGTAGACCACACATAACCTCAGATTTACGACCCCCACGGAAACCTTAAATAATATAC
Organism: Dissostichus eleginoides; assembly: GCA_031216635.1. Taxonomy (NCBI): domain Eukaryota; kingdom Metazoa; phylum Chordata; class Actinopteri; order Perciformes; family Nototheniidae; genus Dissostichus; species Dissostichus eleginoides. The sequence continues at coordinate 17,648,102 of CM062281.1, read as the reverse complement.
TTTGCATAGAAATTGCAAAAAGGTGATAGTTGGTCACCCAGGAAGTTGTAGCTCTGATTTCTAACTTACCTGAAAAGGGAGTGCTACTCATCTGGTGCAGAGAAAGTAATTCACTGAGTCTCTTTAGGTTTGTTTCCCTCTTCTTGGTGAGTTACATTACTTTCCTTTTGATTCTGCCTGAGAGGACGAGGATGTTTCACTCTGTTTGAGCAAAGGATGGATGGATAGATGGAGGGTTTGTGGACCAATGCTGAAGAAAAAAGGAAAAGTCTAAGAGAGGGGCAGGATCAATAAAGTGTTAGGGCCACTGAGCGCATTCCAGGTTGTTTTGAAGGAATGGAGAGATGAGAGGGAATGATTAAAGATGTGGTTGCGATCTTCTTTGACTCTAGATTTGATTTACTTCTACTTTTAGCCTTTGTGTGACCTTTTGATTCTGGTATCTCATGGTTTCTTTCTTTAAAAAGTTATTATTATAAACTTCTATGTCTAACTTTCACACTTTACCCCTTCCCTACTGCTTTAATGTAGCACTTAGAGGAAATACTCAACACATTATTTCCTCCCCCCCCCCCTTCATCCTCGCTGTGCTTTTTGTGTGCTGCAATTTTCTCCGTAGGAAGAAAATGGTTTGTGAACATGTCGATCTTTGTGTTGTGTCCTGTAGAAGCCTGATCCTCCCACACAGCTTCAGCTGCAGTTCATGTCCGACAGTGAAAACATTCTGACTTTAATGTACGAGCTGCTGCAGGTCTACAGCCAGGAAGATTTCAATTGTCTCTGAATCTCTAGACTAGTGTCAATCTTTGTAAACATGATAGTTAAAGTATGCCGAAGCGGATCCATAAAAGAAAATTGGTAGCTACATGTTATTATTTAAAAAGCATATTTATATTTGAGGCTGCTCCAATGTTACCCATGTATTAAGGTGTCACCCTCTCTCTCTCAGACTTCTGATTCAGACTGTTTTCTCACCCTCAGTGCTCAGCACTCGTCCTCGTCATGACCTTCTTTTCTTTCCTTCTCTCTCTTTTTTTCCTTTCAGTTCCAGTTCAGGTTTTTCCGACAGCAGACCCCAGTCTCCAGCACGGACATCAGGCTTCAACTCCAACACTCCCCCTCCACCGCCCCCCCCTCTCCCTCCTCCGCCTCCCCCGTTACCCTCCTCAGGCCTACGGGGCACTCCTCCTCCTCCCATTCCTCCTCTTCCAGTGCATCAGCATCCTCCGCCCATCCCCCCCCCTCCGGCTCCTCTCCAGATCGCCCCCGGTGTGCTGCACCCGGCCCCGCCGCCCATCGCCCCGCCCCTCCACTGCTCCCCGGCCCGTCTCCAGCAGGTCCTGGAGAGGGGGCTGCCCTCGGGCTCTGGCACCCAGTCGGACGGCAGCATCCTGCCTCCCCCCCCGCCGCCTCCCCCTCTGCCCCTCACTGGAGGACGGAGCTCCTCGCCCTGTCTCTCAGGCCCCCCACCCGTGCCGGCCTTCCCCTCAGCAGGAGCCATGGCCTCTCCGCCCCCCCAGGGCAGCAAGAGGCACCAAGCAGCCAGCCTGCCTCCCATCAGCGACGCTCGCAGTGTCCTGCTGGAAGCCATCAGAAAAGGTGGGTTGTGTTTCACCAGAAATGTGGGAAGGTTCCCCAGTAAACAGTGAGGAGTCATGCTTTCTCTGGACAAAGCACACAATTACTTTTTTAGGGAGAAGTGTGTCTTTGTTATTGAATTGTAATTCTTTTTAAATTGCGAAATTTTTAAAAGATCTAGAAAAATAACCTATAAAATGACGGGAGAAAAATGGGTACTTGTGGGTTATCTGTCGCCACTTCTTTTTTTTTCAGACTCTAAATACGCACTTTTTTAGAGAGGGTTAGGGATAGTATATTTTTGTGAAAATGGCTATATGATAACACACATCTGTATTTGTGAATAAGTTGGAAAACTAAATTAAAATTGGTGACAGATAACCCACAATTTCCGAAAAATGTGTCAATTGATGGAGGAAGGATAATTAATTGACAGAAACATACTTAATTTTAAAAGCCAATTTTAAGCAAACAATTATGAAATGTATTCCAGCTTCTGAAATTGTAATATTCGGTGATCTCATAGTGAATAAAATGTCATGTTTTGGGGGTTTTGAACTGATGGACAGACATGCTATTATGTCATCATAACCTCTCTTTCTCTGCCGCTTCTTCCAGGCATACAGCTTCGGAAAGTGGAGGAGCAGCGAGAGCAAGAGGCTAAGCACGAGCGCGTTGGCAACGACGTGGCAACCATCCTGTCCCGCCGCATCGCTGTGGAGTACTCCGACTCCGAGGATGAGTCCGAGTTTGACGAAGGAGACTGGATGGAGTGATGGAGATCAACAGATGGAAGGGGGGGGGGGAAAGCAGAGTTGGAGGCAGAGGAGGAATGTGTTCAGGTGCACTCCACACCTCGCCATCACAGTCCTTTCTACTCTGGAAAGAAGCAAAACATTGTTGTTGCCCGCTCTTCCTCTGTCGCGCTTCATTCTTTCTCAAATCTCTGTCTTGTGGTTTGTCTTCGGAGGAGAATCTTCATGTCCTGGTCTGTCTCTCTAGTGTTCCAAGAGAAGTTTTTGCATTTATTCTTTTCTGCACTACCACATGACATTGTTTCTTCTGGATTTCTCGTGATGAAGTCCCCCATGTTTACTATTGTTATACATGAAAATAACTTTTTGAAGAACCACTTGTTTTGTTTCTTATCTGTACGTCGATGTAAAAAAAAACAACAAGAAAAGGAAAAAATGAAGGCATGTTGCATTCTCCTTAGTTCTCCAACACCATTTTGCCACCCGGTGGCACAACATGGCATTGAGTGGATGCTGGTTTATTTTATCGTCTTTTATTTACATTTTTCTGCTGACACATTTGCCGTTGTAACGGGACAGTAGTTGCTGATACTGACCACTACATGAACTCAGTTTTTTTGTTACTTGTCATCAGGACTGACTCCACCACTTAGAACAAGCTAAAGATTGTGTTGGTATGTCATGTGATGTTTGCTATAGGTGAAAATGAAGAAGGGGAAGCTTGTGCATATCCATTCACTTACATCCAACTTTTACCCCAGGGAAATGTATGCCAAGAGATTGAGCATTTTGTCTGTCAAGGTTCTACAGAGCCCTGTATGCTCATGTGGACATCAAGAGAAACACTGAGCCATCGGCTTTCTGCATATCGAGCTCCCATCATTTTTCAAGTTCTTTCCATATAGAAATGGACACTGGAAGTGGTTAGATGCTGTACATGTACATCAGATCTCCTGCCTGTTTACTGTTCCTGATACATTTTCAGTGTGCAGAAAAAAAAAGTGTGAATTTCAAAAAGGAACCCACTCAACAGAGTCTGACCAACACCAGGTAAACCCACTCAACAGCACTGAAGGCAGCTCTTCCCTCAGATCCCCTGTTACTGAGTCCCTGCCCAATAACAAGAAGCCTTACCTCCTTCGGTTCTGCAGCAACAAACACAATAATACATGTTCTACGATACTGCCCTTTCAGGCATGAAAGAGGAGGATACATTATGCCTTGTTTTGGCTCATTTCAAAGAAAATGTCTGCCATCCTTTTCTGTTCGTCGTTCGTTCGTTCTTTCTTCTACTTGCCTTATTGTTCGTACAAAACGTATCGTTGAGTTGATGAATGTATTGTGCTGTTACTACTTACTTGCCTGCGCTTGTATGGATTTGCTGTTTCTATGTTTGGGGAGGGGGGGTGACGGGGGGGGTACAGTAACCCTGGTTTAAAAAAGAAAAAGATTAGATCAATACTGTATACCATGTAACTTATGTAACTGTTAACTGTAACAGTTTGCTTGAATTAATAAAAATCTAATGTTATGTTTTAGCCCTAAATGTTATGGGTCTGTTGTTGTTGTTGTTGTTGTTGAGTTTGTCTCCACAGCCAACAAAAGTGTTATATGGAACATCACCAAGACATAAAGTCAATTAAAGGCATTCATTATGGCCATTAGCAACATCTTGTTGATATAATTATACTACATGAGATCACGTTAATTAAGAAATTGTCAAAATCTGTGATGTGTAATAATCAAACATCTGTTCAGCTAAGAAAAAGGACCAATCCTAGTTTAGTTTTGGGGTACTATAAGCAAAATAAATATGTTCAACTTAATATTCCTGATTGCTGTTAATGCAAGCATATAATAATAAATGATGTCTCTTTGAAATGTGGCATCATCTATCTGTGCAGCTGCCTTAAAACAATTCAATAACTCTGGATCAGTTATAATTAACATAAAATCCGAGGATGATTTATTTGCTGGGCATTTTGTCATATCATTAATATCAAAAGATGAATCTGCTTCATAAGGAAGTCTGCCAGGCACTCAAAGTTAGCTAATGAGAATTAAGAGGATAATTTTATCCGAATAAGCAGTTTAGCATTATAATGTCTTAGCCATGATCCACGTAACAGAACAGCTCTGGGTCATTTTAAGCCAGCTATGAAGAACTGAGAAATCCCTTACAATCAAATAAAGCTAACTCACTTATCCATATTAGAAGGAATAGTGGGGGGAGTTTATCCCAAATGATCCACATCTTGACTTTTGGAGGAGAATCGTCCTGAAGGGAAATCCTTTCAGATTGTGTCTGTCAGGTGTGGATAAAGACTAACGGTTATAATTAAAAGCTCACAATTACACGTGCCATCTCACTTCACTCTCACCTCCCTCTGTTCCCATATTTATCTTGTCTTATTCTCACCTACACTCATCATTTCTCCTCCCTCTCCTCGTCTTCTCACCTCTCCCCCTGTTTATAGAGAGTACTGAGAAGAAATAGAAATATGTTGTTCCTGGAGTTTTCATATTTATTATCAAGTCACCGTCACTCTTTATCCTCTAAGCCTGCGCTTTCAAGGACGCTTTGGGCATTCGAGCTTTGGTGTCAGGGTGTCACATGACAACTGCGTCTCAAATTCATGTCAGCGGGTGGATTTTAACTTCAATACATCGTGAAGTGCTCTCATTGCAGATGACAGCATGCTGGGAGGAGACGAGTGTGTGTGTGTGTGTGTGTGTGTGTGTGTGTGTGTGTGTGTGTGTGTGTGTGTGTGTGTGTGTGTGTGTGTGTGTGTGTGTGTGCACCGGAATAGATGATTTTAAACATGGATCATCTAAATTCTACAGTGTTTTTGGACTTTAGAGACGCGTTTGGTACACTCTCCCATGAGGTGATGCTAAAAGCATTAGAGGAAATACACCTGCCTCAGCCTTTTGTGAATATTGTATCAAATGTGTACCAAGGTTCATTTCTCCAGGTTATCTGTGGGCAGCAGCTCACAGAGCCGATTGCACTGAAGGTGGGAATAAAAACTGGCTGTCCCTGGAGTGCCGTGAACTTCATCCTAGCACTCAACCAATGGATGAAGTGGATTTACCAGTGCGCTCCTCTGCATGTCAAATCCCCAAATCCTGTTCAGGGATACGCTGACGATGTGCAGGTGTCATCACGACAAGAGGATGTCATCATTAACATGCTGGCACGCACTGATGAGTTCCTTCAATGGTCAGGGCTGGAGGTGAAGCAAGCTAAGTGTGCCGTACTCCACGAGCGCCGCAGTGGAGGCAACCGCTGGTATAAGGCCAAGAACGACAAGCCCCCCTCCTTTCTTGTAATGGGCCAACCTATTAAGGTGTATTCCCGTAATGAGACCTACCCATACCTTGGCCACAGGTTTAACATCGCTGGCGAGTTGGGGGAGCAGGTCGAGGAGCTCACTACAGAGTTACTCCATCGTCTCCACCTGATTGACTTGTCCCCCCTCCCCGTCCTCATGAAGTTCCAGGCTGTGAGAGGTGGCTTTGGCTAAAGACTGCAGGTATTACCTACTAAGTACAACCTGTCCACCTGGTACCCTCACATTCACACTCCATTCTGTTTAAACCATCAGGATTCATAACAACACCTAGAATCCATTGCACACATAACAAATGGATGTAATGCATACAAACGCCTGTACATAGCCCGTCATGACCGTATTGTGGACATTGTGTCTGATGCGGTACAAAACATCTGAACATCTAGCACAGCAATGTACAAGCACACTAGAGTGCTACCAGAATGGTTTGGTTTTACCAATGATGTCTTTGCTAATACCCCAAATACACCTGATGTTGTTTTTGTTGACACCAACCACAAGGAGGTGCTAATCTTAGAAGTAGGCTGTGCCTTTGACCTGTACATGGACCAGGCTTTCCAGGACAAGTATATCAAATACCAACCACTGCTCGATGTGATAACCAGCTTTGGGTACAAGTGTAGATATAGCATACTCATATTCGGAAGTCTTGGCCATGTATATAAATGCACCATGATTGGTCTGAGAATTGCTGGAATGTCAAAGAGAAAAGCCAAACAAATTGCCAAATATTGCTCTGTTTCAGCTATTATTGGCAGCTTAGCCGTGTGGAGAAGGAGATGCTATGTGTTCCCTTAAGGCTGCTGCCTAGCCGTGTGGAGAAGGAGATGTTATGTGTTCCCCTAAGTGTTCTGTGCTTCTTAGCCCCGATATATTTGATTCCCTGTCTTGTGTAATATAATTTGTGGAACCAAATAAAGTATTCAAATGTGTGTGTGTGTGTGTGTGTGTGTTTTTGTGTGTATATGGGGGCTGTACACACCAGATAGTATTATTTTCCCCATGCTCGGAAGATGTCCCACTGTTTCACCATGGGGGAAATTACCTGATTTGTTTTCTTCCAACATACAGTATAGTCAACAAACCTTAAATAGCTCTTGTAAAAAGCATCATCAGCTGGTGTACTTTGTTATCACCCCGATGGGTTTTGCCACATTGGGCAATCAATTGTTCAGCTCCTTAGTAGAATTGTGCTTATGCAGAATATTCCACCTGCCTGCAGTAATTGACTGTAAAACAAAAGCTAAAAATAATACTGTCCTGCTATAAAGTGATTATATGTGTTCCTCTTTGCTGTAATCTACACAGCAGCAGAGAGTTTATTGGAACAATCCCCCGCAGTGGAAGTAGTTTGCGTAGAATAGAAAGCCTTTTGTGAGAAATAAACTTTATATGAATAATTTTTCTGAGGGACTGCACAAACTGTTTAATGCCTTTATTTTACTTTCTCTGTACAGTGTCTTCGGGAACAGACTGAAACACAAAATACACATATCTGCACATCAGCTGTTTAATTTAGTTTTGTAATATTGGCACTACTTTCTACTGAGACTAATCTGTCAAAGAATTGTTCAAGTCTTCAAAAAAGGGGGATGAATACAGATACAGAATACATCAACATGTAGAAACATAACTGCACCCAAAACTCTAAAAAAGAGAAGGCATGAGCAGAAACACTGAAATGTAACAGAATTCATGGAAGATTACTTCAGTCAGGAAGCATTTTCTTATACAGGACTGACGACTATCAACATGATCTACAGTCTAATGATAGGAGAAATTGAATAAATAAAGGTGAAATACAGTGATTTTATACTAAATTGAATCATTACCCCAACTTTGAGTATCTTCATCCATAACTACTAAGCACCCTTTATTTGCCAGGGTTAAAAATGAACACATTATACAAGTACTTCAGAAAACCCTATAAAAGACATTTAGTCTATTAAAATATATCTAAAAAAGGAAAATATATATAAACATTTCTTGCAAAATCAACACATTTCTTAGTTAAAGTAACTACTGAGAGAAAGAAGGGCTCACACACACTATAAACTAAAATAACAGATTTGCAGGTATTGATGTTATACCGTCAAAACGTATCTGTTGCATGACTGATTCAGGACTTATTTTGCTGCCGTATTGCAAAGGAGAAAATCTCTGTCTGTCTCGTCACTTAACTTTGAGAGGGTTCCCCTTCCTTCGCGGCAGCTCCTTCTGGACCTGACGGGCCCGGGTCCCGAAGCCCAGGGACTGCAGGGACTCTGTGACGTAGCGCTGCGTGGGGGAGACGCACAGCATCACCAGCAGCTTGGCATCTCCACCTGGTGGAGGGGATGGAGACAAGAGGGGATGGAGACAAGAGGGGATGGAGACAAGAGGGGATGTTCAAGACTGACATGTTAAACACCACCCAAAAATTACATTAGAGTTCAATTCAGAAACAAGTAGGTTTACACATATGAGGATTTTGCCTTGGTGTATATGCCTTAGTGTATATGCCTTAGTGTATTTGCCTTAGTGTATATGCCTTAGTGTATATGCCTTAGTGTATTTGCCTTAGTGTATATGCCTTAGTGTATTTGCCTTAGTGTATATGCCTTAGTGTATATGCCTTAGTGTATTTGCCTTAGTGTATATGCCTTAGTGTATATGCTGCATACAGAAACACAGCTGAAGAAGATCAATTGAAAAATAACAACAATCATAAAAAACGATTTAAAAAAAAAACAACAAAAAAACTATTATGACGATACGATAAGATAATACTTTAATGGTCTGAAATTTGACTTGCATCACAGCAGCTCCATGTGTAACATCAACATAGACAAATATCAAGACACAATACATGAAAAACAAACATTTAACATAACAGCATATTCACTGTGAGAAAACATGCTCAAAGAGCCTTTAGCGTGCATTTGATCTGGGATTTAGCTCTGTAAATGTATGACATTAAGATAAAGACAATTATTCACAGGAAATATAGATATACCAAAAGATTACACTAAAAAGGACAAAATACAATTTAATTACATGTGTCATACTTTTCTTTTCCTTTTTAGGGCAAGGACAAATACATTATACAGACATGTCTTGGCGTAGTGTTTTGGATGATTCAGTGTTGTCTGAGTTACAGTATGTGGAATCTCTCAGCTAGGTGAAGACATTTTGGTGTCAGTGACTCTTTCCCAGGAAATGCAAACCCAGAAGATATGAATCACAGGTGTTAGAAAAAGAGAGTGTGAGTGTGTAAGTGTGTGTGTGCGCCTCACCTATGGCGTCCTGTAGCAGATGAGTGAGTTTGCTGTTCCTGTAGGGGACGTGTGGTCTCTGCTCGGCCAGAGCTCCTAGGACATCGGACAGAGCAGAGAGACTGCGGTTTATACAGGACACCTCCCACAGAGCGGCGCCCGAAACTCCAGACATACCTGACACACACACACACACATTTTTTAACTGTGCACGGAAGCTGATTGATATGCATAATGAACAAGCATCCGTTCTACTTGGTTCAGTGACAGTGACCCATAGACATAGACTAACCTATAACACCCCTTGTTGTGTAATACCAATTATGTGCAATATATATATGTCGTTAATAGCTGTGCAATATATACCTGGCTGCTATATCTCTCAGAACTGTTACAGGATGTGTATTTTGTAAATGGTGTTGTTGTTTTTATCTTTAATATTTTTTATGCATTCTTCATGGTTATCATTAAGCTGTCTTTGGCTCTTTTCTTGCTGTAACAAATTCAAATGTCCCCTCTGTGGGATGAATTAAGGTATTCTGATTCTTATTCTGACCTCAGCTGTGTGTGTACAGGCTGTATATGAGCAGGTTGAAATCTGCACAAAGCAGCATATTATCCCCAGCATCTGAATTAGACATGCCTAATGACTGTTTTTGTATTATTTACATTAAAAAGGTATGTGTTCCAGGTTAAATGTGGCCAGATGCATCTTTAAACAATCACAGACCAAATTTCCCACGACACTAACTAAATTCACATCCTTGAGCCCCTCTCACCGACACTCTCGCTCCCTGCCAGGTCCACCAGCTGCAGCTTGGTTTTGAACAGAGCCTGGGAGATGCTGGGCCTGGGGGAGGGACAGGGGGAGTGTGAGGGGGAGCGGCTGGGAGAGGAGGCTGTGCTCGTGAAGAAATGATCCTCAGATGATTTGCGTGCGGCGAGGTTGGCACGGCGACAGCGTGGGCTCCACCATTCCTTCTGAGCGGCCAGCTGCATGTCCTTCTTGGCACTTGGAGCCTGCGGACTGAATGGAAACAAACAGTGTATGAGTGTGTGGCCAACAGGTGTCATCAATGCTAACGTATGTGTGAGTGTGTGTGATTGCGTCGCACCCAGGGCCAGTGCGTTGGGGCTTTTGGAGGAAATGGTGAGGTGACAATGAGGTGAGAGCGAGAGGAGTCGGGGTGGACGAGGGTGGGACAGTGAGCCCTGAGCTTCAAAACCCTGCTGAGGATCTGCATCACCTCAGAGGCATCCCGCACTGGCCTGTAGAACATATGAAACACATCCGACATGAAGTGATAGCTGCTAAAATCAGTATTGAACATGGATGAAGTGACTATGTCTATGGGAACAATATAACTCAGTGACCAAATTACGACCCAGTGCAGCCTGTATTGGTTTTATCTTATAGTTTTACTGCATTTAACTTTACTGTTTGGTTCACCCGCCCCACCCTGATAGCGTCATTTTCAGCCCTTTCCCATTACACATCATTTGATACATTTTACATGTCAAAAAGCATTGATTATAGCAATACAAAACAAACGGGCAGGCTTTTTCCCATAGTGCAAACATTTGATTTGGTTGGTTTTGATAAATTATATTTGACAAAGGTACTAGTATTTATATTTGATCCATCTGTATTTGAGCTGTTTTATTTGTTAGGGTTATAGGCAATATGAAATTATTTTAATTAGTGTGTTGACTGTTAAGAGTGTACCTGTCCAAGGCCTGCAGATGGAAATGTGCTTTTAGCTATAATCTGGCATATAGCATCTCTTCTCTGTTTGAGATTAATGTATTTTTATGCATGGTACCCGTTCAATAGAGATATAAAATAATAATAAATAGAAACACAATCTTATATTCTGGTTCTTCCTCACTTAGAAAATCATTGTGTCTCCTCAGCTGCGGCTGTACTCACTGGTATTTGAGGGCGATGACCTGGCTGGCCCCATTGGAGGTAGTGATGACGTCGCAGCGCTGCTCTACCGGGTTGCCCTGCGCATCTTTGGCCAGAAGGTCGAGCACCTCGTTGTTGTACACCTCCATCACTGACACCTCCACTGTGTGGCTGTCTGCTGGCTTCTCAGAGATCATCCTGCACACACACACAGGAATAGGAACAAAACCACATACATGAAAAAAAAGACAAAGTTCGAATATATTCTATTTTGACCCACTAATGGATCAACCTTAACACAGTAAATCAGACCAGATCTACTTTGGATTCAGCATGTCGTAAAAAAACACATCTCGCAGAGTTTAGTCATTATAGACTGTAAATATCACAAAAAAACAAACAAATGCTTTTCTTCCTCACCGAAAGAGTTCAGCAGCCGCCTTGGGGATGATGCCCTGCTCCGCCCCCGGCTGCGTCCCCTGCTGCCCCCCCGAGTGCTCCTTCAGCAGCTGGGAGCCCATCATGGTGTGAGTCTTCCCACTTCCTGTCTGCCCGTACGCCATGATACACACATTGTAGCTGCAGTGCAGGAGATGACATTCAAGACATGCAGTCACATTATGCCGTTTGTCACATTTGTAATGTTTGTTCTTCATCCCCGCAGGGTGGTTTTTCAATTAATATAGCTGAATGAACATTTGAATGGCATGTGATTTGATATAGCCTTTTTTTTAATGCTTCCGTACTCACCCGTCCAACAGAGATGTGAGGAGCGGCTTGACTTCCTCGAACACTGCATCCTGGGATTCCTCTGGTCCATGCACTCTGGAAGAAACACAGAGGAATCATTGATACTTTTGACACAAACTAGAGTAATTGCGCCATGACGGTGTTTGTTTTTACCTCTCAAACTCATACATCTTGTTGTGCACTGGCATTCCTGTTTTTATGCAATTCACCATCACTGTGTCCTAAAAAAAACAAATGGGGCAAAACAAAAATAGGGTGAGGACACTGAGGCTGCTAGCAGCAAGTAATATTATAAATGTTAAGAAAATTAAAACTCACATCACTGACTGTAGATACCACTTCCTCTGATAATGCAGGCCTGACAGAAAAAAACAAAACATATATTTGATATTTTTTGCTTTTCAAGTGCAAAAAAACTCTTAATGATCATAAAGTATTTCATATTGTCACGATGGATCCTGTAATGCCCCACCATGATCCAGGGGTGGAAGACGGGACGTGGTCAAAGGGTAAAACTGGTCGCACCCTGCAGTGAACCCTGATGTTGCCTCTCAGCTCCTGTACACATTTAAGAATAACAACAAAGCAAAACATCAGATATGCTTAAGGTTTCTATGAACCCAGACTATAACCCATTATCTTCAGACAATAATCTGTCCTCACCACCAGTGTGTTATGGAGCTCTTTCCTCCTCTGCCTCTCCGCCCTGCACCTCTCCCGCTCCTCCTCCAGAGAGCGCTCTAGAGCTGAGACCACAGCTTGTAAGTCTGGTCATGGAGAGCAGAGAGATAAATTAGAGTAAAGAGGTTCAAGCTTATTATTGTGTTAATTTTGATACAACAAACAAATAAGGAAAAGGACAGACACCATCTGTTCTCTGGTTTAAATCTTTGAACTCAGGCCAGGTCTGTAATCCTGGAGCACACATGTTAGTACTGTTAACCCGGCCTAAACAACTCCATTCACTCTGAGAACTTTAAGGATAGGCTTAGTTGAATGCAAATATAACAAATCTTTATTTTTTATCTTTAAAGATTATTTCAAATGCAAATTATTCTTTAAAAAATCCTCCCCAAAACAGCAGCTAAAGTGCTTTTGTTTTAATGTACATATATTTCTGTACTTAAAGGCCTTAAGAACAAAACTGCGCAAACCTGTCATTTGGTTATTTATAGATGCATTTCTTTGGAATTTTACCACAAAAAACATTTTTTAAAGTGCCTTGGTGTTGTTGCTGCATCCAAATTCATAGTTTGTTAATCATATAAGTCATTTACATTTTACAAATGAGATAGTTATTAGATTTGCAAGGTTCTGTATCGATGCATATTGGTGTCTAATTTCAAATCGATCCCTTTATAAATATTGAAATAGAAGTCAAAAAAACAATTAACAGCCCTACAATATAAAAAAGTATTATAATCAAACTAGCAAATAAATTGCAAAATAAATGTAATGTAAGAGAAGTTTCCAGATAGTTTGATACTAATAGAAAGGAGAGTACTCTTTAATTAGTGCAGGTAAGTAGGTGAAGTTTGCAGCATTTTGCACAGCTTGTTCTCAGGGAGATCAGTTGTCACAAATCTTCAGAGCCATGGTGAGTAGCTGACTTGTGGGACTGAATTAAAGCAATATAGTGAACCCTGGATAACCTCGCAGGGCGGGGTGAGAGAGAGGAGGGGAGGGGCAGTGTGAGAGGATTATCAGCAAACAGCCTGATCAAGAAACAGCCAGCACAGAACCTGTAAACCACTTTAGAGTAGTGAGAAACACAGAGAGGAGGAATGAGTTGGCAAAACAAAAAGCGTTATTAAAAGTGGAAACTAGAAAATGTCAGACCCGAAGGAAGGCATAAAAATGTTCCTTAATAAAATATTCAACGAATGGTAAATTAACTTCTGACGGTTTGAAACCTCCCCTTTGATTTACATTATGACTTCTACACACAGTCCCCTCAGCTATAATAGCTTTTTGGTATAAATCCAAAATGGCAGAAACAAGAAAATGCCAACATGGTATACGTGCTACAACACTATACTCTTCTAGGAGGAGAGCATGTGGCGGCAAAATGTGCGTATTCTTGCCCTGATGTCTGATGTATTCTTGCCCTGATTTATTTTATTAATTGTTTTAATATAATTCTTGCCTATCAATTTTGTGTGTATTGACCAAGTAGCAGAACTTAAAATGCCGCCAATATTTCTTTATTACCAGGCCTTACACATTGACCCTTTGAATTTGAATCTATCATAGGTTAATGTCAGAGTGCCTTGAGATGCTACTCTTCTTAAAGCTGCATGCTCACTCCAGCTCACAGCACCCAGGCTCCACCATAACTTTTTTTTAAAAATGGCCAAAATGGTGCCGAACAGTACACCTAGAAGCCAACAAAAAATCATTGCTACGGAAAATGGGGTAAAAGATGCTGCATTTCTGATCAATTGTTATGCTACACACTTAGACACTTACCCTGAACCTCGTCTCCACGGTCACCCTTTAGAGAACAGCTGACCTGCTGTACTTTGTCCAGCAGCTGCTTGCTGTGCTCTTCCAGCTCAGTGGAAAAACTCAAATACACTGCGAAAAGTTCACTCAAGTCCAGCTTCACGGCCTGCAACCAACACAGAGAGGAGACATGAAGTGTGAAGGGCTGTGCGGATGTGTGTGTGTGTGTGTGTGTGTGTGTGTGTGTGTGTGTGTGTGTGTGTGTGTGTGTGTTCGTGTGGTTCTGCTGTTTGTCTTTTGTTTGTGTGTCTTTCTAAGTTCCTAAATGACTTTCCTTTCTTGCCTTTGGATGGTATTTAGTGAAACATTTCAAAAGATCAGATAAAAAAACTATTAACAAGCTACCATGTGCACAAAGACATTCATCTTTCATGTGTACCTGGACCTCAGAGAGGAGTTTGGCGAGGGCTGACCGGGTGATCTTCTGAGCGTTCCTCTGCTGCAGATGATGCTTCAGGGCCTCGGTCTCCTTTTCATGGTCTCGACGGAGCTTCCCCAGACACTAAAGGATATGACATCAACATACTTATTCTGCACCACTGTACCGTTTTATACTCACTTTATGCCAAGCAACAGCTCAACTGGCGGTTACAGCTCAATTAAATAACCCCCCTTGTATCATGCTTGTTCGAATTTAACAGAATTTTAATACAACACACGTCTTCGAGAGACTTGTTGGTCAACTGTTGTTGATAACTTATTAAGCAACAAGTTTACCCTAATAGATGTAAAAGCATTGGCAAAATGTTGAGGTTTAGTAGGGAACTATGTGTTTCCCAAAACCCACAGTAAAAGCTGCTAAATGATCGCATTCTGTTTCAATTATCAGTGAAAGATGAATAAATAAACAGCATTTGAAGAGAAAATGTTAAATGCTGGAAAACAAAAGATACTCTTCTCAGAGAGCTTATTTTAAACAGTTTTCATTACATTGCACATTTTTAAGTATTATGTAATTATTTGTAAGGTCTATAAAACCCAATAAAACATGTTAGGCTACTTTAGGTAATACTAGTTGCCTTTTTACAACTAGTTTGAGTTGAAATGTTAAAATTGAGCATGTGAAGGGACAGTCTACCGGGATTATTTTTGGTGTCCATATTCTCATTATAAAACAGAGACATACTGTACAATACAAAGTTACACCTGAATTCAATGGCAGTGAGATAAAAGATAAAATACATAATGTATTTCAATAATGCTATAACAGTGATCAGGGATTCCCTGAGGCCTAAAAGGTTTAAGCCTGTAAGTAATGATGGCAGGAATCTTCTTACCTCGGCAAGTCTTAACTGAAGAATAGCATTCTCTGTCTCCAGTTCCAGTATTCGCTCCTCTTTACTCTAAAAACACAAAGACATAACACAATCTTGGTTTTGTGCGTACTACATGGAAAACAATCAATGCATAAACCTCAAATCCATTAACAATCTCTGATCATAAATCCAACATTTGGCATGACACTCTAGCAGTGATTTACCCTCAGTTTGTGCTCCAGCAGGTGTACCTGATGTGCAAATATTTGGTCCCGGTTTATAAAGAGAGGCATTTTTCCTAAATGAAACGGAGCTAGTAGAGAAGAAAATGCATGGCGTCGTTCCTTTTCTCTCTCAGCTGATCAAACTGTGTCCTCTCCGGTCCTTTAATCCGATTAACAACTCTCTCAACTAGCACACACACCTTTCTGCTTCGTAGCGGAGACAGAAGACAGTTTTCGGTCGCTGTTCCTATAGCCATTAGTAGGCCCTACTTCAAATACTTAAGTTTATGCCAGATGATGTATATTTAATATATCATGAATAACACTACACTTTCTACTTGTTTTGCACTTTTGGTAGAATGCTAACTGCATATCGCTGTCATAGTGCAATGACAATAAAGTTGAATCAAATCGAATTTGTTCATGTATACAGTCCAATGGTAGGCTATAACGTCATATTATATGATATTTTTGTGTCGTATAAGAGCGAAATAAAGTGAATAACTATCACTTTAGTTTTACTAATTCAAAGGGGCTGCTGCTGCTGAGACCCCCATTGTTTTGTTCTCCTGGGACTTTATTATAATAATTATTTATTATTAGCGTCAAATAGCATAGTTTAAACTTTAGGTCATTATTAGCACAGGTGACATTAATTAGCCTGACCCAGAGCCGTATAATATATAATATAATCTCTCTATATGGCGCTGGCCTGACCGTTATGAACGTGTTACACAGATAGGGGGCAGCACCGCCTTCAAGGAGGAGTGATGTGTCAAAATGAAGAAGAAGGAAACACTTCCGTACAGTCAGTCTAACAGCCAGGCTCTCTGAAGTAGCTAGATTCAGCCAGAAAATGACTAAAATTAAAGACAAAAGACGTGAGAAAACCAGTGTCGCCACTGAGGTAAGGCGGTGAAAGACGCGTTTTTCTCCTCCAGCTTGCTGGATAGGGGGTTAGCATTTTAGCTCGTGCTTGCTTCTGCATCCTCTCATCTCTAATTGCACACATTTAATTCATTTCGTTTCTGCATTGTTTGTAGTTTTGTTCAATGGTGCAAAGTATCTAAGTAGATTTACTCAAGTATTGTTCAAGTTTGAGGTACTTGTACTTTATGTGACTATTTTAATGATATGGTACTTTGAGGTAAATTGTGCACTTTTACTCCACTCCATTTAAATACCTTTAGTTACTTTGTAGATTTGGATTAATAATGTGAAATATAATCAACACTTAAATAGGACTTTAGTTACACCTGAATTAACATTCACAATCTACCCTGCAGTATACAAAACTAGTTGCACCTTTACCAGCTGTGATAACACTTTAAGGCATCACTAATTATATTTAAAACATATCAAGTGTATATCATTCTGAAATGGACCAATCTGCAGAATGAGTCCTTTTACTTTTGTCACTTTAAGTATCTTTTGATGCTAATACTTTTGTACTGTTACTTGAGTAACATTTTGATTGCAGGACTTTTACTTGTAACAGAGTATTACTACACTGTGGTTCTTCTACGCTTACAACCCTGGGTACAAGAGTACTTCTTACGCCGGCCTCTGTTATGGTTAAGTATTTTCAATCCAACCAATCTTAACTAAACTCACTATTATCTCTGACCTGTAAATATTCTAGATAGACCGTTTGGAGGAGCGGCGGACGCGATGCAAGACAACCTGGACAGGGTTGAGTTCAGGAGCAGAAAGGAGAAGCTCTCTGAGAAGGACAGGTGAGGATGATGATGGTCATAGAGATGTTAAAACGTACTTTCAGAGATGAAACCTAACTTGAATTGATACAGTTGTTCCCTATAAGGCTTGTCCATGAAGTGAAAACCCTCATTATGGTGCTGTTTCTCTCTCTCTCACCCTCACTGCTCCATAGGCAGGACCTGGAAGATGAAATGACCATCATTAATGAGAGGGTGCTAAAGTTAGGTAAGGAAACACTCCTACAAAAAACATGTGCCATTCAAATGTAATAAGCAGTGTCACAAATGTGTTTACATATCTAACTTCACTTTATGTGGACTTGACATTTGAATAGTTTTAGAGATATCTCAATTACAATCAAACAAACTATGAATGATTATGGACAAAACACAGCTTTGGATTATGTGAATCAGTCTTCTTTTGGTCAGTTGCTTCATAGTTGGTCATTCCTAAATATGTATAAAAACACAGACATCTGAGATAAACAGTCATTGTTGTGATCTGATTGACTCATTAAGCACATGAACGTTTTATCCGTGCTATGATTGCAACCGTGTTTAATGTTATTACGGTGCATTCATATAAATAAGCAGTTTTTGCTGCTTCATGATGTTTCGTTTTGGTGAAAATGTATGGCTGCCACACATTAGTTGATTCATATTAGTTTTTTAATTCCAGACAAGGAGCTGCAGACGTTAAGAGGAGAGAATCGGAGGAACATGCTGATGTCAGTCTCTCTGCTGGTCATCAGTGCTCTCTTCTACTTTGTGTTTTTCTACAATGAAGAGGACTCATGATACTACATGCTGTCATAAAGGGACTTTTTGCTCCTAAAAACCTCGGGACAGTGTTGTGATGAGGTCATGATTGTGTACACACTTTCTGTGTTGAGGAAACTCCTCTGTTCTGCCTCTAGATGGCATCATTGTCTTAAACTTTTCTGGTCGTCCTACATTACATTACATGTCATTTGTTAGACGCTTTTATCCAAAGCGACTTACATACATTCAGTACTGTGGATAGTCCCCACAGGAGCAATTTGGGGTGAAGTGTCTTGCCCAGGGACACAACGACTTGAACTTGCTATCCCCTGATTCGAAGTCCAGCACACTACCCACTGAGCCACAGCCTCCCCATACTTTATGCATCCTGAGCAGTCAGAACCCACCACAGCTTCTTGGACTAAAGCAACACATGATAATATAAGTGAGCGATCAGTTTTGTATTTTCCTCAGCATGTACACTTGTAATTTTTAATCTATATACAACATTTTGTCACATAAATAACTTATCAAATATCAAGTTAATGCCACAAATAAACACCAAAGTAATAATGCTTTTATACAACATGTCAAAGACATGCTTCACAAAATTGTGCCGATTTAAGTCTGATTTAGCTTTTCAGTCACATGTAAACACGTGTGTGATAACAGAGGTTGCATGTCACGTGTGCAGTTAATGATAGAAATATTTGATACAGAATGTTTTCTCGTTACAGTGAATAAAACCTAAAGAATGCCATTTTTTTTGTTAATTTTGTTAGTTGGTATTATATATTTTTTCATTTATAAATTAAACAATACCATTTTTGGAAAATTATTTATCGTCTTGTGTTTGTATTTCCTTGGTTACTATGTGCACTGCAGTGGTTTAGTATTACAAATATTTATAAAATGATTTTGCATGTAGAGTTTATTCCATAACTGCTAGCTTTAAAAGAGGTCCATTGTCACAGTGGGATTGTTTTTAAGTGAGATGTATCTTTTCTTCCATCGAACTAGAACACATAGTATAATGGAAGACTGAAGGACATCACCACTCAGTGGGGGAGATGTGTTCTGATCACAAAGTGTATTGTTTGACACCCGATGAAGAGGAGGCGTTCTTCCTCACCCAGTGACACAGCCATGGTGTGAATAGTGCTGAGGGGCTGTCTGAGGACAAGAACATCTGAAAGCCTTCTCTCTGTTTTGAGTATAAATAATTGAATAATGATCCGAATTATATGAAATTATTCTTGTAATCACTAGCAAGACCCAAATAGAATTAGGGTGACATGATGACTGGTTCTTTCAACTTATTTTCTTGACTCTCCTGTCACTAAACCCTTCTCCTAGACTGTAAAACATAAGTATATTGTCAAGTTTTGAAATGTACTTACAATCGTACTATTAGGTTGCAGTGATATGCCTTTTCTACATATTCCATACATTTTTCAGTTTTGGCCCAAGTGTAGCCTTCTCAGTGTACCAATTCTGGGCTACATTTCCTATTTCAAAGGTTAAGAAAGATAGAGATAGAGAAAAAAACACTAATTCAAAATTACGTTAGACTCTCTGCTTTGGATGCAATAGATAGATCTTTGGTTTGGGTGGGAAACCAGTAAAATGTATGACAGCACAGCCCAGCAAATAATGTTTGTTTGCCCTCCCTCCTACACATTCTATTATCACCAACACAGTCCACAGCACACTCTCAATCTCTCATCCCCAGATTAAACACATTTAAACAAGCCCATTATGCAACCTTACTGTGGGATTTAAAAGATGATTATGGCTACAGAATATGTTAAAAGTTACATTTTCACATTGTTGTTACAGTCTGGACTTGACTTTAGAATGTTAACTCTTAGATGTAATACATTTCACTGATATTTCTCAAAGAACAATTGATAAATGAAAAACCTAAACAAAGCAAAACACTGTAGCCTTTCTGTGAATTGGTTAATTGGCAGTGTTGAGCAGTCAGATGCTGAACTTGTAGTTTTCTTTAAATGACACAGTGTGTTAAGTGTCCTCAAGTTATATAAGAACACGACTTAGACATATATATATTGTAGGATAGGTTTGTCTGAAAATGCCATATGTCACTTTTAATTCTTTTGGTTAAGAGGCAGGGGGCTGTTTGAGCTCACCTGCTGCAGCGGGGGGGTTCAGTGTCTGCACTCGGGTCAGCCGTCATTTTGTACGTTTTATTTTCTCTTCGGGTAAAGAAGCTTTCTTGCTGCCCTTTTTTTTTATGCCAGTAATTTATGAAAAAGGTTTAATATGTTTAAATATTTGCTCATATTTCAATTTTCAAAATCTCTGCAAAATGATGGAATTAATTAATATGAATTTGAGAGAAGCTGAGTGGTGTTGTAGATGCTGCTCAGTGGCCTCTAGCATGGAATCAGCTTTGTGCCATTAAGATCAGGCGAAACGTCTTCAGTATCAAGCCAAAATAAGAGTTTGAGAGAAAATAAAAATCAGTGAAGCAAAAAAAAAGAGGAATGAATGTAAGCAGCTGTTTACCCTTTTGGTTTGTTGTAGTGTCACGAGTATAACATTTTAATAACCACTAACTATGGCTGTCAGATCAATGTATTGGATTAAAAATACAATGTTTGTCATTGAAATGTAGTGGAGATGAAGCATAAAGTACTCGGCTAAAGAAACCTTAAACTTGTGCTTCAGTTCCGTATTCTAGTAAATACACTTCAAATGAAATGAAATGTAATCTCTCCACCTCTTCAGAGGGGTTATTTTCGCCACCCAATGTGAATATTTATGAAACTATTTGTTGCCTGTGTTGATTTGTTGCTTTTTGACACTGTGTTTTGTCCATTCTAGTTCCTACTGTGATCGGATTTTACTTTAGTGACTACAATTCACAGTATATAACTTTTACACACTGAGTCTTACATACAGCATGTCAACTCATACTTGAATAACACGTCATTTTGTCCTAGCTGACCTATATTTTTAGATTGAAATGCGCAAATGCAGTGGTGCTCAGGCAACATTTGTCTTGTTGCATTTTTTACATTAACCCAGATGACATAAAAGGGACTTGTAAATGAATCTTAAGCTAATTTCATCGTAATTGCCAGCATTAAGAGCCTAATCGAGTCATCGTGCTCAGATAATAATGCAAGTCATCGTCTTGAGTCCTAAGGCTTCATAATGGCTGAATTTGTTTCCTCTCCTAATTTCTACATCATCGCTGTAGTCCTAGGGAAGAAATAAGTTGGGAGAAGAGTCAAGAGGGGGATGATGGGAGGGTTAGGGTGTCATGGGGGAAGGTCATTTGTTACAGAAGTGCTTCCTAAGATATGAGCTGTCAGGATACTCTGTTCTCTATCTTTCTGATGGGGTGGGAAGGTCATTTTACGTGAGAATAAGAGCAGTACCAAACAAGGGAAGCTAGTGGTAAGTAATGAGGATGATGAAGGGGTGAGTAATGTAGAGCCTGTGGAGAGTTTACAAAACAGACACATTTAACTTGAGCCAGTTTATCTCATTTCTTATTATCTTCTAGGTCAAATTGACCTGTTTCACACAGGAAGGTATTAGGGACATGTATTCCCTCCTGCCAAGCTGTTTTAATTCACTTGAAATAAATAATAATAAGCAATGGCCCGTGGCTTGCCAAAAAAATAATATGAATCCTTAATTATTACCGGTCACTTTGACATGGTTGCAGAAATTGAGGCTGAAGAAGAGTTCAATTGTGAACAATTAAGCCAGAATGTGTTGTATCTTTGAGTGGCTTACTGTGATTTTCGTTTTTCACAGGGACATTCACAGAGACTTTCACAGAACAACATGGAATCCTCAAAGCTCTTGTTGTGCAGCAGGAGACTACCTTTCATCCCCTCCGACTTACCCCTTAAAGTGTGAGAAACCTTATAATACTCACCTGCATTCTGCAAGGGCGGAGCAGAAGGACCTGGAGTTGTAGAACGTTACCGCCTGTTGACCACGTCAGAGCACTAGAAGAAAGAACATGTGACTGAAGCTCTCTAACAAAGACAATCAAACGTATTCATACCATGTCTTGCATAATTCAATTTGAATAATTACTCATTGTTTGTGAATTGAATAGTTAGATTTAGTGAAATTAGATGGCAGCTAATATATTATTTAGTTTTGCTGCTATATAAATGAATATTATCATTTTGAGGACATGTACTACTCTTGCCCAGTAGCTTGAATATTGATTTTAGTATGCATTGGGTGTTATACTGTACATTCTGTCAGTTTGTTTCTCATACAATGTATATAAGATGTTGAACTATGTAACATGAACATGACACAACTAAGAGAGGTTATCAACAAATCAGTAGGGAACTGCACATAAACAGAAAACTCCTCCCTGGAAATGTGTTTCTTCAAGATCATTTTGTCAGCTTGTTGCATATTAAATATGTCTCCATAAAGAGGGGGCACCCTGCCCTTTTCACGTAACTTTAAAGTACAAATTATTAGTTTGAGAACAAAGTTAAATTAACCCTGAAAGACTCACTAGGCTCCTTGAACAACACACACACACACACACACACACACACACACTCACACCCCCTGCTACTCAGTGTTTTTCTGAGAAAGTAGAGGAACAGGTATTAATATCCCTTGGGTAAGGTTTATGCTGCACTCTTGATCTCAACACACACACACACACACACACACACCAGGTAGACACACACCAGGTAGACACACACACACACACACACACACACACACCAGGTAGAGACACACACACCGGGCAGACACACGGCAGACATTACACAATTGAGCCAACATAAAGGGAGCTCTGGTAAATTACCCATGACAAATCCTTACAGGTTCCAGGCCACTAACAAGCACACCCATAGAGTACAATCCTGTGCCAACATGTGCACACGCACTCACTCTCTCTCTCTCTCAGACACACACAAACCCACACACTGGTGTTTGAACAGGCCACATGCAGTGGGACGAAAGCAAATGACGATAGCTTTTTATGGCAAAGCTGATTTGGGCTTGTCTCTTCTTTTCCAACAGATAAAGTGTGTGTTTGTCTCTCAGCTTGTGTATTGTGTTTCTATGTGTGTTAATAATGGTTAACCCCATTATCACCATGTAGGGGTATCCAAGGTTTTCCCTGTACACCGCTGTGCTCTCAATAAGGAGTAAGATCAGAACTGATCTGTCCAATTTGTCCATTATCTGAATCTGGAACATTCCCGTGTCACCACTTTTGTATGATTATGGACAACCCACGAGAAAGAAATCAGCCTTTTGGGTGATGATGTAATTAATAACACCAAAGCCCTTTCCTCCCCATGCTAATGTCTTACTGAGGTAATGTTCCTATGGAGAGCATTTGCTACACCGCTGTTATTAATGTTATTAATGAGAGAATCATTAGTAGTCGCCTGGAGAGCTGCTCTGGTCTGCACTGATCAAGCTTTACATAATTCAAACACTGCTACCAGCCCCTGGTTAGTCTAATGGACGTGATATCAAAGTGGAAGCAAATTCCAGTGTGTTTAATATTAACCTATGTAACAATTAATCAGTCTACGTTGCTGCTAAGAAGAGATTCATGTATTTTTCTTTATGGGATAAGCTTTTGTTGTTTTTTGGACGTTTAGCTGCAATCAGATATCAGACATGATTTTTTGATTACCTTTGCTGGTAAGAAGCAGTAAGCCTTGTGATGGGCGCCTACAGGTGGGACATCTCACAGTAACCAGAAGTAGAACCCCGGCTGAGCAGTGTGTGTGGGACCACCTTTGCCTGATGAAAAAAGAGAGTTTATTGAGTTTCTTCAACAGAAAAAAAAGTTAAATTGACGTGTTTTCATTGACGGGTGAATATATCCGATGGAAGAAAAAGGATGTGAAAGCACAATAAACTCAGACTGAGACATGAAGCGTTATCCATCATGTGCCGTTGAATAATACGTTCATTTAATAATCGATGGCAATTCCAAACAGATGTATGGACCTAATTGTGTATTCAGAATATATTACATATTATGTTTTAGGAGATCTTTGAATTCCTGAATATGTACAATCCGTGTATAGTTTCCAGAATATGTGAATATGATGAAATTGAAATGCTACTTGGAGGATATATGAATTGTTGAATGCTTATTCACAGGAATAAAAGATGTGTGCCATGTCTATTTACCATATGTAAGCTTTAACACTACTACTGTTGCCTATGTTCCACTTCCTGAGTGCTATGAAGGAACAGGCGGTTCCCTAAAATGACAGGTGACCAACAGCAACATCTGCTGAGGTGGAGAACACAACAAGGTGAACAAACAGCAGCCACCAGGCCTCGTGTGCAGTCCATTAGTGGCTTCAAATCATCCTTCACCTTTCCCCCACTTTGTGACCAACTGACTGAGGGCTTCACAGCTTTCAAAACAGCAGATTATTACAGACGATAGTCCACACGAGGAGGAAGTGCAGTGACCCCCGATTTGCTGTTGTGCGAGAGCTGTTGTTGAGACATCAGTGAGATCGAGCCGCCTGAAGGGAGACTTAACAAGAGTCATAAAAAGTGTGAAAATGTTGTGATAAAAGCCCACTTGAAGAGCACATACTGTACCTGTACCATGTGACTCGTGAAAAGCAGGCCATCGTCATTATTGTCTGTAAAGGACCAAAGGTACATAGAAAAATAACCTACAAAAGCAATTTCATGTACAGTACAGTCTAAATGTAGCAAATCGTATGGAGACTTCCATCACTTGCTATACCGTGACATTACGGTTCAAATACATTTGTAGTGCATGTGATATTCTATATTTTTGTAAATACATCATCTGTGATTCAAAATATATAAATATAAGTAATGTGTGCAAAACGACACAAGTTATCATATTTGAAGTATTTTTATGTATGAATGGAAACTTGTACTGTTACAACATAGGAGATTCTCCTTTGGATACAAATACAGTTTTTATCTGATTTCTTTGTTGATAATCTTTTTAGTAGTTATACACTGAGAAAACTGAAACATTGACTTTAAATAAATGTATAACGTCACAAATGTTCACATAACTATTAGGTTAGTTGAAAGCAATAATTAAAGTTTAACCTAATATTTTGTATTTAAACTTAATATTATTGCTTTTAACTAACATAATACAGTTATATGAAATGCGTTGACATAATGCATTTAATTACAGTCAATGTTTTTCAGTGTGTAGTTGTATAGTTTGCGAAATTACCATTAACAGTGAATTCAGCTATACATGTGGATTGGTCCTGAACTCTCATTCCAATAACAATGAAGAGCCTTCAGCTGTGGGCGATGCAAGGGCCATGTTCAAAGTTTAGAGGTTGGACTTGGGAGTGGAGAAGATATTGCAAGAAGGGGCAAAACACAATTTATAGTAAACATTTGCATAGGAAGAGGAAGGGATTCGCTCTGTGCTAACTTGATTTTTATAGTTGCAAATATGCCATTTTTAAATAGACTTTTTGACTTTTAGTAATGAAAGTAAACATGTATTAATAATGAACAAAGTGTATGCTGAGAAAATTGCAATCCTTTTCCAATTAGAAACATAATTTGATTAAAAAGACAATTATGAAACATTTGGTAGGCTGATTTATTTATTATTATGAAAGCGGTAACAGCTTGATGTGTAGAAGTGCTTATAGGATTATATCTGTGTATGAATCCAAACATGCAGACAGGAGTCCTGTTTAAACATCCCATCAGATAAACTGCTGTGTTTGAGGCTGCAGAAGCTGCCAGGTCACTCAGGGAGAGTAGACAGACTATTATCATGATCACTCTCCTGTCACACAGTCACACAGTCACACAGTCACACATCAATGCAACCAGGCCATTAGGGAGTTATACAGGTTAATGTTCTTTACTGTGGGGGGTATGTCAGGCTACGTAACACCTGCACAACCCTGGAGGGGGGGGGTGGTAATCAAAGCTGCTGAGCACACTTGACTACACAGCACATGTTTTTGCACACTTGTGGTAGCTTTTTATATGTCTGTCCCTCCCTCCCTCCCTCTCTCTTATACATGCACCAACACTCAGACTGAGAGAAGAGGGTTCAATGTGTAAATGTAAGCTATTCTTCTATTCAATTGCTTTATGCTTTCTTCAACAGACCCATCTTGCTCCTGAGTAAAGGCTCTATCGAAGTGAAGAGGATGTTCAAACTAACTAGCAGGTCAGCTGTAACATAAGAGTCCTTAAGTAAAAAACGTGTGATAGAGTCACGGCTGGATTTCATTTATTTATTACTCTTGTAGAAAATGTACATCAAAGACAATACCATACAAAATTGAAAAATGGCTCACAATACTCACACGTTTATACGTTTAAACACAACAAATGCTGTACAATACTGCTTTGGCATTTCAAAAAACATGTACTAAAGTGCAATATTTCCCGTTCCTTTTCTCATTTGACTACATTCACAGGTTTGCTTTGTCTTTTTCACAGGTTTTTGTTCACAGAATCTTTTACAAATCTCATCCTAACTTGTGTGGAGACATCGTAAAGTGCAGATACAGTATGCATGAGACACGATTCTAGCATCACAACCACTTTGTGTTTGTAAAGCATTCACTGGCAACTGAAAGCAGATTGGCAGCGGGCAAAGGACGGTTTGTCTTTTTTGCTCTGTCTTTTAATCACAAATACATTTACACAAAAGGAGCCCTAGCACATTTTTTAGACTTCACTTGGTGACCTGGACCGGTAGGACTTGTTGGTCTGAAAGCAGCCACAGAGGAGCACGTAGAGGGAGCGCTGGATCTCTGCGTTTCTGTAGGCGTAGATGATGGGGTTGATCATGGAGTTGTAGGTGGCTGGCAGCAGTGTAGCATAGGTGTACACTGAAGGATACTCCCTCTCTCCGACCAGGCAGTAGATGGCGAAGGGCAGCCAGCTGGCACCAAATGTCCCTAAGATGATAGCCAACGTGGACACCCCCTTCTTAGTGGCGACGTAATGCGGCGTGGCGAAAAAGTGCTGCTGGAGGGCGATCTGGTGGGCGTGGTGGCACACAATCTTGCAAATCTTGAAATAGAGGGCCAGCATTAGCACGAAGATGACGAAGAAGGAGGTGGCAAGGAGCGTGACGTTGATCCTGGTCAAAGGTCGGACGATGCTGCAGGAGGCCGGGTCGTCCAGGCAGTTCCAGCCGAGCACAGGCAGCAAGCCCAAAAACAGAGACACCCCCCAGGTCCCCAGTAACATCAAGTGAACGTACTGCAGCGTCTTCTCTGAGAAGTAAGTCAGGGCGTTGTAGAGGGAGAAGTAACGATCCACTGTTAATGGCCAAAAGGCTGCTGATGGACGCAGTGAAGGAGGTCACCAAGAAGCCCACCGTGATGAGGCTGATAGTCTCAGAGGAGATCACGTACTGAAACACAAAGTTCAGGATTAATCCCATGCCGGCTAGAAGGTCCGCTGTGGCCAGGCTCCCGATCAGCACAAACATGGGAGTCCTGAGGGTCGGCGTGTAGAAGATGATTGCTACCACGATGGCGTTCTCACAGGCGATGACGGTGCCTGACATGCAGAGCATAATGTCCCACGGGTTGATGGCGAAATCTAACGGGGCGGTGGAGAACTGCAGGCTGCTGTTCAGCTCCGGAGAATCAGCCTCCATCCATGGGAGGGCTTGTCCAGCCAAGAGAGTCGCAGAGGAGTCGTTCACCACCAGAGACTCGTTCATATCTCCGAGCGGTCGTCTCTTTGTGCTGTGAGGAGAATAAGCAGATTGGTTAGTTAATGATAATGTGAAGACACGTTCTCTTGAGGTCTTTTTATGGGGATTTGTTAATGTTTCAGTGGATTGCTCAATCACACTTGACAGGCTTTTTTCTTGCCATTTCCTACAAGTCTTCTTACTCAAATACACAATCGCCTAGGGAAAAGCGCATATATCGACAAACATATTTGACTAATACCTACAGTATGATCATTTAAATGGAACTATCCTAAACAAACTCAGATTTTTGCATATTCAGCAGCTGCCTAGATAGTGACTTTACTATCCAAAACACAAACACTGAACAATTTGTATTCTATTTAAATTATATTATATTATTGTAGTGGTGAAGTGGCAGCAGGAGGAGCTGTCCTAGGTGCTGAAATCCCATCAACTCAAACTGAACACTGATAAGAAACAACACATTCATACCAACAATTTATTTGTAATACTTGAATAAAAACTGAACATAACTATATAGTATTGGTACTTTAATTCACAAATAAGTAAAATACAAATGTGTGAGATGTCTGTTGATTTCTTCAAAATGATATCAATTGATTACTACAGGAGGCTAATACTCCAAGGACTTCTACCAAAGCAGAAGCAATGCAAAGTCAAAGAAGACTTTAGGATTTTGTCTCAGAAAAGTTACGTACCTCCGACAATTGCGCTGAAACCGGATCACCTCGTCCGGTGGCAGACAGTGAAAGTGTAAAATGAATTGCAGAAGGACTGCCGTCTCTTTTTGATCTCGCTCCTGTGCACCTTCTCAAGTGAAGCCCTTGGTTTTGTTGTGCTTCCCACGCAGGGGACAGACACGCAGGGCAGCGGCAGTGTGAAGCATTGGCCGGTGTTCTGCTCGGAGAGGGAGGTGAATGTGAGGAGCGCGAGAAGGGACCGACGGGAGAAGCGCGAGGGAAGCTTTAAATCCGCCTTACGTCACGAGAGAAAGCGCGCGAGAGAGAGAAGAAAGAGAGAGAGATGGAGACTTTTGATGTCTCTCTATTTTTCTCTCTCTCTCCCTGGTATCAGCGATCTCGATTTCTTTGGAACTTGGAAAATGAAACAACAACTCCGGCTTCTTCCTCAGTTGCCTTCAGTTCTCTCCTGGTCATTTTTGATCTTGGGTTACTTACCACGGTCTATCTATGGTCACTTTTTGAGGAAAAAAGCCAACAAAACAAGTCCTAGTTATAGGCATTAGGTTTTGGGGAATAAAGGGTTAAAACAAGCCATTCACTGAGATACTTTAAAAGCGACATTTCTTATTTTTAAGTCAGTTTTTAGTCATTTTTCAATCATGCACTTTGCTTTAGATCAATACTTTCAAAGCCTATCCCAGTTTCATACTGAATAGGTGGAGCAAAAAAAAGAAAAGGTTGGCTAATTTCAAGGCAGAATCTGAGCTGCAATAGAAAAATGTAAACAAGCCAGGTGTAAAGTTCTCTATATGTTTTTTAATTAACACATTCAAAGTAGTTTTCACACTGAATCAGTGCCAGGATTCAAGTTTTTTTTAAATGTATTTCACTTACAAGAGTGGGATTTTAGTGAAGAGAGTTAGTGCCACACGGTTTTCCATGTGTGCTTTGCTCTTTTCCTTACAGTGAAAAGTAAAATTCTTAAAAAATAAAGCCATTAAACATAATATTTGACAGTGGGTAGTTATTGGCAGGAATAACCAATATCAACCTTCACATTTTTGAGATCAGCAACAAGTCTCAGATTAACATGCTGTTGCTATAGCAACTTGGGATGTATAAAGAGGGTTGGATACAGCGGCTCCAGTTCAGTCCTATGAGTTGCTCACTGGCACTGAGACACAGTTTTATGCCAGGTGTAAAATGTTATACCATGTTTCGCATCCAGGCGGCCAGAGTCAGTTTTCTGAGCAGCACTTCATTGTGCAGAGGGAATTTACTCTGGTTTAGGCACTGATCTTAATGTAGGAACTAAATGTTTTATAAAAGGGGGATATTTAGATGCTTTATGGAATTCATTTACTCATAAGAAGAAGAAGTAGTAAGAAGGGTAGTTGTAATTACACCGTTTTGGCCACTGGGGGCTTATTTGCAAATTCAACTGGCATATTCAATAGCAGTTGGACTTCAGAGTTTAACTGACATTAAACAACATTCAGAGCATTAAAAAGGTATTTGGTATTTAAATATATTATGGAATAATGGCATTTTGAGCAGAGGATGCTCATGGGAAACATTCCCTTTATTTACAACTGGCCAGCTAAAAGGGCCAATGTGCACAGCGCTTATACGACTCTGAATGTCGTTAAGCTCCTTTAACGATTTTGGTCCCTGAATGTAAAACTATGTTATGAGAAGGATCTCTATTTTCTCTATAATTGCCTAAAAGAGCAACAAAATGATGCAAAGACTGAAATAAGCAAACTGACAACTTCAATGTATACCTTTAAATGCATTCATGTCAATGTTATGAAATATAGATGGTTGCCATCTTGTTGAACCATAAAAGCAGCATGTAACGTATCTGAAACACCAGGTAAATGAAATGTCATATGGCAATGGATGAGATGTTGAGATACAGAAGGAGGTAGGGGGAGATTCAAAGCAGCAATATGGTAACCAGTTTTGGTTTCCAGGCAACAGCTGTTTGGCCACCTTTGTCAGTGGAGAAGAGGTTGTCTTAATTCATAAGCTAAGGGGTCACAACAAGTGCCAAGTGACTCATTTCAGGGACCCAGTCAAACCGCTGAGGACCAAAATACATCTTAGAATCATTTCTGATTGTTTTCCATGATGGGTTAAACCAAACTAATTACATTTTCCACCTGAACAGAAGTTATGCACCACACAAACATTCAGTTATTTTTGTGATCACGACCAAAAACAAAGCTGCACCCAAAAATATATCAGTGACCAGATGCATTTATTCATTCATACCCATGTGAGCCGAGAGGTTTCAATGTAATGAGACACCTGCCATTAGGAACATAAAAACATGAGAAAAACAGGGTCTTATATAAAAGACCAAAACAGCCCCCAACCGCCTACAAACAGAGACAACACGCATGCTCTCATTTTCACATGCGCTCACATGCGCGGTCACAAACAAACCTTTACTTTAATACCCTTGTAGAGACCCTGGAGAAAAGGTATTTTAATAAGCAGAAGAAACAAAGAAAATACTTGTTATGGAAGATGGAAAGGAGAGGGATGTGATTTGAAAGGCGGTAAAACGCTGGGCGTTAGGAGAGAAGAGGAGGAAAACCAGATGAAAAGTATCTGTGAAAGCTGACGAGAACATGGAAGGGACACATTTACTGTAAAAGCTTCAATTTGCTGACAAACGTCTACTTTTCTCTCAAGATAAGACGTTTTAACCATTTAGAAACACCTACACACATTACTTCTGAAAAGGGTGGAGAGTGGATTGCTCACAAAAAAAATAGTCACATAATCTGATAAAAGTGTCTGACCCACTGCACTTTAACTACTGTAGCGTTATACTGCCTCTGCATATGTCATCATAACCTCAATTTATGCATTTTCATTCAAAATGTCATATTCAAGTGATTTTGTTTGTGTGTCTTTTGTTCACTTGCAGGGCTACCATTGAATCCATTGTTGTTATGTTTGGTATTAAGTTAAGGTACGTTTGTGTTCAACAATTTCAACAGTTACACAGATGTTACTTAGTCAATGTCTGTAAATGTGATTAGGAAAATTAAAACAAATAAGAACACAGCATTTGGGGCTATATGAAGGGAGACGTACTACAGAAATTATTTGACAAAAATGATTACCATGATATCTACGTTGGACTACAACCGTTAGAGGCATACAAATTCATTCAAATCTTAATGTCACAAACCTTTGTTCTAATATTTGAACAAACATCCCCCTCCCAAAATCTCTAATCCATCTTTAAAATGTCCTTAGTTTTTATGTAATAAAGATCTGTACCTGTATCCAATATGTAAGGGTGGTGGGAAACCAATATAATATAGATCAATTCAATTCTACATTTCAGCTATCTGTATTGCAGTCTTTTCCCAGCACTCCAACAGTGCTGCAGGATTTGAAAATGAATTCATGTCCCGTTTTCTCCATACTCCCTTGAGTTCATTAGGTTTAAAAATTCAGTGAGTGTTTTTTGAATTCCCTGTTGTACACATGACATGCTGAAGCCCCCCTCCTCTGTCCAAAAGGCACTGAAGCAGAAACCAATGTTCAGCCATTGCGTTGAATGTGTTTGTGTATTACAGGAAAGACAGTATTCCTCACATTTCCCATCTTCTGACACCTGTGGTTGAAAGCGGAGCGCTAAGAGTGTGACAGCGCAGAGAGAAAGTGTGATCGACAGAACAATGGGGAAAAGGGTGAGTAATGAGTGTAAAACAAACGTGAGGGAGACAGAAGAGGTGGGCGGGAGTGATGAGGACAATTACAAAGACGCAGGAAAGGAATAATAATCCATTTTAGTGAACAAAATCGAGCACAAACATAAAAGTAGAGGAGAAAAGTGCCTAAAGGAATCAAATCTGTCACATTTTGTTAATAAATACATGTTTAATTTAGAACTACTGTACACAATATCATCTGACATGTCAAAATGCATTTAGACAAAACAAATCAGTGTGCGGTTTTGTAAACTAAGGATGAGGTTAGATAAAACGCACAATAGAAAAGGCAGACAAAAGAAAAAGGCAAATGACCTGGATACACATTTACATTACATGTATGACTTACATAATGACATTTGTTGATCCACATCGTTTTTGAGAGAGGTTAAACAACAACAACAAAATACATCCCAGGCATGGCGCTATGTTTTAACAGAATTAATAAAAAAACATCTCTGAGGTGGAATTTAAAGCATTATAATATGAAGGGATGGATCCAGCATTAAAAAATCATAATACTGATAGGGTCAAAACAATTCAAATTATTTTTACATGTTCAAAATATACATATAATTGAATAGAATTTAAAAAAAGAATTGTAACTAAAAGGTAAATAAAGGAAAATGACACACAGAACAGAAAAAAAAAGCACCATATACTTGGCAGCTTGTTGAGGCACATAATGTTTGAAGCTATTTAAACACATTACTTAGATTACAAATACAAATAAACCTGCATGGTTTAGTACTTGTACATGACACCTAGGCTGTACGTGCGCCATTGTCTTCACTATGGACAGTCTACTCCCTGCAGAAATAACGGAAGAAGTGTGAGAAAACATCTCTTTCGCCTTCTTTACAAACTTACCGTCGTGTCAAAATGTTACTACGCGCTCCGATTGGACTTGATGATCTGCATATTGTCCGTGTCTCACATGTATCTGTTCTTGACGTACTCCCTGTACATCATCATGTCCTCCCTGCACAGCAGCCTCACCTGGCCCTCCCCCGTCATCACATGGCTCTCAAACTCATCGCGGCTGTCCCTGACCACCTGGGGGGGGGACACGCTGTAGATGCTGTCCTCCGGGAAGCAGGACACCGGCTCTCTGAGAGACAGGGACAGGGGAAACAAAAAAATGTGGATTTAGTGAATAACTCAATTTGGACAATTCAAGTGGTGGTGGAGCACGAAGCCATGGTAACCTACAGTTGTTGCTGGTCAAAATAAGTACCAAGGACTGGAAAAATGTTTTAATCTAACAACATCTTGTGTAAAGCAGCTGGAGAGAGTGAGTCAATGGCTGCTTTTGCAGGAGAATTACTCATATTTCTTGCAGAAACTAGAAAGCATGTCTCATCCTCTGTAGGGTGGATTATTAGCTGGTCAAGTTATCCACTCAGTGCAGCAGCTGCTGCTCAGACACACCGCTGCATTTCAAATGAACCCCCCTCATTATGGGCTGTAAGAAATCCACAACACAAGCTCTGGTAAATCAAAGAGGCCTTGACATAAATTACTAACACAGTAAGTATCATTAACATGTCCTCAAGTGATTTTTAAAGGAGTACTTCACCCCCAAAAGGATCATTTATACATCATTTACTCATCTCTTGAAGAAAATGCATGAATCCACGGTCATGAGAGAAAAATGAGAGAAGTTCCGATAAATTGACATAAATGGGGGGCAGTCTAAACATCCATCAACAAACTCTCATACAACTCTTACATGGGGCTGACTAAATGATATACTAATTGTCATTTCGTTAAGTATTCCTTTAATGTTTATTAAAGCTCTAACAAGGTCAGAAAGGCTGGTTAGGGTGTCGGCTACATATAAGATGATGTAGATGTTTATCTTTTGAATTAAATTAGGTAACATAAGTCTAATTAGGTAACATAAGTCTAATTAGGTAACATAAGTCTAATAATGAATACAGGTTGCGTAAAATATTTGATAGCACTTTTATCACACGTGAAAACACTATATTAGTCAGTCACGGCTGTCCATTCATCTGGAACTGTGCAAATTAGCACAGCTCACTGAGGCTCTCAACAGGAATCTGTACTCCTAACACTTCTGCTTTATCTCCAGCTTTGCCTATCTGTCCTCAATAGAGGAACCACACAGAGGGAGGTGTCGGACCAGAGGGCTCCAAAAGGTGGGCTGTAAGAAATCCACAACACAAGCTCTGGTAAATCAAAGAGGCCTTGACATAAATTACTAACACAGTAAGTATCATTAACATGTCCTCAAGTGATTTTTAAAGGAGTACTTCACCCCCAAAAGGATCATTTATACATCATTTACTCATCTCTTGAAGAAAATGCATGAATCCACGGTCATGAGAGAAAAATGAGAGAAGTTCCGATAAATTGACATAAATGGGGGGCAGTCTAAACATCCATCAACAAACTCTCATACAACTCTTACATGGGGCTGACTAAATGATATACTAATTGTCATTTCGTTAAGTATTCCTTTAATGTTTATTAAAGCTCTAACAAGGTCAGAAAGGCTGGTTAGGGTGTCGGCTACATATAAGATGATGTAGATGTTTATCTTTTGAATTAAATTAGGTAACATAAGTCTAATTAAGTAACATAAGTCTAATAATGAATACAGGTTGCGTAAAATATTTGATAGCACTTATCACACGTGAAAACACTATATTAGTCAGTCACGGCTGTCCATTCATCTGGAACTGTGCAAATTAGCACAGCTCACTGAGGCTCTCAACAGGAATCTGTACTCCTAACACTTCTGCTTTATCTCCAGCTTTGCCTATCTGTCCTCAATAGAGGAACCACACAGAGGGAGGTGTCGGACCAGAGGGCTCCAAAAGGTGAAAAAACGGGAATAGGGTGTCATAACAGTCTTAGAATAGCACTGTTGCACAACAGAAGAAACACCTGGCTCATGGACCCAGTGGGCCTGACACGAGCATCAGAGAAACGGACCAATGAACGGCCAGAGAGATGAAAGGTAAACATATAGGCGGACCAGGAGAGATGTAAAAGGATGAAGAGACGTTAGGAGTCCCTGCTGACCGAGGTAACTGGTGAACACTAAGCCCTACTCTCAGTCTGCCTCCTGTGTGACATGCATACAAAACTAATTATACTGTAAATGGCATTTCTTTTGCAAAAACATATTATGTAAAGAAAATGAAAGGCATGTGTTTAAAGAGAGGCGTGATAGAAAGACAAAGCCAAACACACTTTTAAAGTCACTTGACCTCCTGTGATCTCCTGGACAGTTTTCACCAAGTGTTCTCCGCCCAGTTAGTGTACATTTCACATGACCTTCAACATTTCTTCTTTTGAATAGTGATCATTTGCTCTATCTGGCTTTCTAGACATAGTTGTCCTCTTCAAGAAATCTTCTCTTCACCTCTAAACACTGTCTCTAACTGTGCATTCACGTAGCAAAGTGCAGCACAAAATGAAGAAACC
This sequence comes from Dissostichus eleginoides, assembly GCA_031216635.1. Taxonomy (NCBI): domain Eukaryota; kingdom Metazoa; phylum Chordata; class Actinopteri; order Perciformes; family Nototheniidae; genus Dissostichus; species Dissostichus eleginoides. Next base: position 17,612,447 of record CM062281.1, on the reverse strand, counting down.
ACAGGTATATCATTGTGTTCTCTCCATACCATCTTTAAACTCTGTACAGGTAACATTTCAACAATTTCTGTTTAATGTTCCATCAGCACATCTTGCCTTCTGGATGTATTTTTTCAAACCAAACAATTAAACCACCTCCTTCTGAATCTTCTCGTGAAAGCCTGTGATGAAATACATACTAAGTCTATATATTCTGAAGAGCCATTTTGCAATTTGAATGCTTTCTGGGAATATGTTAGTGAGAGTGGGAGCTGGAAAGAAAGAGAGCAAGACAAAGAGGGAAATTACTAATGCATCTGTGTGGCTGCACATCGCCATGGCACGTGTGGTTGGGTTGTGCAACCGGTGGAGGAAATAATGCTTGCTGTGACACGGCTGCAGCATGGATGCAGAGATGGAGATAAAAAAGTGCACGACTAGACGGCTCCTCGGAGATCACTCAGTGCATCAATTGTGTTTAACTGCTGTAAGGCTGATGGGACATCCTGGAACTCTCTGTCTCTCCTGGCTGTCAGTGCCTCATTCAACATGTTGAATTTGGATCTCTGCTGCTTGACATCCTCCTTGAAGAACCTTTTTTTGTATACGTTTAATACATTATTTATAATTTCTTGATTGTAATGTATTTGTTTGTCTTTTCTGTACACACATCTATTGCCCTACTGTACAGCACAGGGGGAGGATCCCTCCACTGTTTCTTCCCTATTAAAATGTTTCTCCTCATCAATCAATCAATCAATCAATTAATTAATGGTTATTTATATAGCCCAATATCACAAATGTTACATTTGTCTCAGTGGACTTTACAGTTTGCACAGAATATGAATATGACACCCTCTGTCCTTGGACCCTCACATCGTACAAGGAATAACTTCCAAAGAAACCCCACAGATAATGGGGAAAAATGGAAGAAGCCTCGATGAGAGCAACAGAGGAGGATCCCTCTCCCAGGACGGACACACGTGCAATAGATGCCGTGTACAAATTGAAAAGATAATACATTTACAACATAAGTAGTCAAAATGCTTGAAAATGCTCATCCTAAGCAAGTGTAGAAAAGGTCAGAGGGTGTCAGTTTGCTGCACTGATGTAAAGCCCCCCTTTCTGAATTTGTGATATTGGGCCATATAGATCAAATGTACTTGCCTGCTAGGAATGTTGATGGATATTTGAAAAAGAGTCCGATAACAACAAGCCCATAATGCAACATAAGGCTTGACATCACACGTGAGCGAGGATAAATGACTGTGATTGGTGTGTTCGGGTTCATTTGTCACATGTTTTACTCACAAGCTGATGATGTTTGCTGGGTTTATGTGTTCTGTTCTCTCCACCCTGTGCTGGCTCTCGCCCAGATGTGCAAACCTGCAGAAGAAGAAAGATGCAAAATGAAAAATATTACTGCAAAAAGAGTTTATGCACAAACTGATCACGTGTCATGTTCGCATATGCTTTATCAAAAGCCATTAAAAATGTAATTAGGCAACAGTGTAATTCATCTCTGAATGACCTTTTAATTTAGGTTTATAATATCAATTTTTCAATAAAAAATACTCAGACAAACGTATTTGTCAAGATCTTGGAGTCATTAAATCTTAAATGTCCCCGCAGGTTATTTCCCTCGCAAACACACAATAATATGCAACAGCTGAGAGTTCCCCCTCTGGCTCTTGGTTATGCTTTTATAATTTTTTTTAATATTAATGCGCTGATTAGCAGAGCTTTGGCTGCAGCAGCTAACATTTTGGAGCCATTCCAACTGCGTGCCTCAATAATAAATGTGTTTTCATTCTCATTATGTGGAAGGAAGACATGAACAATATTCTCCATGGCAATTTGGATTTGATTTATTTTGGTTAATGTCCCTGCTTCAATCACGCTACCCAATTGAGCCTGACATTAAAGACGTTAGTTAAACCTTTTTAAATGTGGGAATGTTAGTTTATCTATTTGCTTACCTGTCTGTCTTTGCTCTTTCATATCTGATCTCTTACATCTCTACACATGCAGAGATCATTTCTCAGCTAGAAGCCTTCAGTACATTTGGACATAATCGCTTAGAGAGCAAGGACGCTTTATGCAAAGCATTGAGACGTATGCTCCATGTCTGGTGTTTATCGATAGACCTGTTTCTTTTCAAAAGTGCATTCCAACTTTCTATATTAGTCATGAAAACCCTATGTGTGGGGTCTGGACAACCCCCCCAAAAAGATGTCAGCAAAGTCCAAGGGGTCATAATTAAAGTTAAAAATATACAGACATTTTTTTTTTCCAGAAACCGACACAGAAAGGAAAACTTCCTTTTAAGGGATCAAAAGCAGAAAAACTATTTTTTTGTATTTGTTTGTATTGCATACAAGAATGTTTAATACATGCTTTATAATCCATTTATAATATGTGCATGTATTTGCTGAAACGTGCATGTGCACAATTCATCTTGTTGATATTGCTTCAATAACAGGGTCATACAGCGAGTACCAAAATAATTCCCTGCACCAATTATCTTCAGTGTGTTGAAGCTATTTCAGCGCCATCAAATGCATCACACTAACAGATGTGGCGTTTGCTTGCACAGAACAGATAGCTGTGTTCATGTTCAGAGCCTGATGACAGCATTTCACTGTGGATCAAAAGCTCAACAGCATCAACAAGGTTGGGAACAAACAGGGAGAAATTACATAATGCTTCAGAAAGGACAGGGGAAAAAAAGAAAGTGAAGGAAGAGAGAGGCGGACAGAAAGCAGAAATGTCAGAGATGAGATGCAAACAGCAGGTCAGAGTAGACAATGTCCGACATCACCGTGAGGGGCTGCTGAAGCTGACACCCTCCCCCCCCCCCCTCTGAGTTAAAGGCACGTTGCAATAAAGAGAAAGCACTTTCCTCAAGATGTATGCTTTAGCATGGTGTCAAAAAACATGCTACACACTGAGCGCTGAAGGCCAAACAAACACATGAACAGACGGCAGTTGGAGTACTTAGGTATGAGACACGATAAACATTCACTGTTAAATGGCAGTTTACTCTGATCAACACTGAACCTTATTATCTATGTAAATGTTGGATTGTGTCTCTACATTCATCATGCACCTACAACTCAACTAGTACAACATTATTTTCTAATGGTGAATTACATTTCATAACTTCAAAGATTCATAGACACTAATTTTCTGTTCTAAGGGAAATCTGGAGCAACTTTTAAAGGTGCTAACCACAGAAATGAGTCAATAATAACGTGTTTTTTGACACTGTGTTATCATTCAATCTGAATAAAACCCAACGTTTAGAAATGTCCATTGTTTAGAAATTGTAAAAAAAACACACGTATAAGTTGTGACTGACCATGTTATATAGACATTAAACATACTGTAAATGTGTAGTGTTGGAGCTTTGGAAAACAACTAGATATTTGTATAGGTTTGAAATAAAGTCCTGTATCGTTGTGATCGTTACCTTTCGTAAATGAGCAGGTCTTTTTCAGCAGGAAACCCAGACAGATTGAGTCCATATGGCTCCTTAGCTGACTGCTGCAGCATCTCCTGAAAAGGTGAGAAGGGGGTAGGTGAGAAGCTATGTGCATGTGACTAAAGCACAAACAAATTCAGAAGGATAGTTAGTGAAATACAAAGAACTCATCAGCGGGGGAAGCTGCTTGCTGACCGCAAATCAATTGACCGCAACTCGACATATAACATCGCACAGACAAGGTCATCAGGTTCAGCCGCTTCTCTACCACTGATCCTCTACTTAGGAAGAGCCAAGGAGTGTCATTAGAGCATCTATGAATGTCCTCTGATTGTTGGTGTCTGATGAGATGGCTTCGGGGACAGTGCCCTCCTGGGGGTCTTCGTACGGACATATTAAACATAACAAACAGGAGATCAGTTTAAAAAGGTCAGACCGGTTCAAGCTGATTCCATAAGGCTTTTATATGCAAAGTAATGTGTTATCAGAAATTGCCGTCATTACCAAGTTTAACATTTTTAAAAAGCCATACATTTATTGCAAACGGGGCATTGATCATGAGGCTATGCTCTGGGAGGAAATACATTATTGCACAATGAATTAAACTAGATCTTAAAGGTCCCCTATTATACTGTTTTTCATCAATATATTATAGGTCTCAGATATATACAAAACATGTCTCTGAAGTGTTTGGCTCCGAATACCAAACAGATCATGCATTGTAGCATCCCATAATCCCCTCTGTTTCAAAAGAGCTGATTCTCTGTCTGTTACTTTAGATGAAAACAAGGAGCCACTCCCCACGCCCCTCTGAGAGATATTTGGTTAAAAAGAACACAATGGTGCTCTAGGAGGAGATTCAGGTGATAAGGTGGGGGGGGGGGGTTACCTTGGTTGGTGATTGGCTAATGGTTAAACGAGCCAAAAAAACGTCATGACATCATAAAGTGGCCACAATCTGATCAGCTCATTTTCAGACAGGTTTTTATATAAATGGATCAGGACAAAAAGAGAGAGAATCTTTTTTCCTGAAACTTTCAGAATCTCTTTACACAGAGGGGACACATGTTGATGTAGAAAAGACATGAAAAAGTGGATTTTGCATTATAGGTGACCTTTAAGAATTAGAAATTGAAGTTAACCAATTAGGATAATGTTGCTAAATCACCAAAACTATGAAAACATTTGATAAAAAATGTCTGATGTGCTAAGGATATTACACAATGGTATGATACCAGGGAAGTACAACATCAAAACACAAAATATTCTTTGGAGTTTTTCCTCATCCGGACATAATATCATTTATGTTAAGCTTTTCAGTAACTTAGAACAAATTATAGAAGATGATTTTAGCATTACGTTTAATTAAAGTTTACCAAGAATCCCAATCGAAACTGCAATTGTATTAAGTACTGCTTTTATCCATTAAGCCTTCCTATGAAGTACAAGGCGAGTTGTGATATGATTACAGCTCAGTGCATCCGTTAGGAACACAGAGCGATTTACAGAGCGGATCCTACAGGACCATGAGGCTAGTGGACACGTGCTCACCAAAACCAGAGGATCGTAGAGGTGAGAAAACGTTGTATGGTCGGATTATTATTAGTTTCCGTTCTCAGGTGGGAGGGCGGGACATTTGTGTAAACGGCATGAATACATCTTGCCTTGTGGTGCGGTGTGAGATTGCGTGGATGGCGTTATATTTGGGGGTTGGGAGCTTTTTCTTGGCAGTATTCAGATCAACTAAGTATGTTTGACTCCTGCAGTGTAAAAACTGATCTTTTGTTATTTATTTAAAAAAAAAAAAAAAGTGCCATTGAGGTGATCTTTCGCAGGTGATAACAATAAAACAAAAATAATAGAAAGGTACAAAAGCACTCTTTTGCAAAAAAAAAGCCTGGGTCCTTGTAATGTATATTGTGATATGTGGAAAGTGTTGCAAAATATGTAAAAATGTATTTCACAATGCATGTATTGACCATTCTGGCTGGAATGAACAATAAGTGTGGCAATGACGATGGAAATGATGTTCTGTATATTTTGTATCTACTGTGATTTATCAGTCATGACTGCTGACCCATATGTAGGCAACAAAGCCAAAACATTCTGTAATAAAGTGAATATAAGAATAAAACCTGGGAAGACTTGTGTGGTTTTAATGATAATAAGTGAAAAGTTGAGATACTTCATCACAATGAGCCAAAACGATGTAAAGGTAATATTGTCGTAAAGCAGATCTGTGCTCATTTCTGGGATTTGTAGCTTTGGACTAACCAAGCTATCAGTATTTCAAGTATGATTTAACAGAGACAAACATTTTTACTATCAAGGTTCTATAAGACAGAGAGAAGCTCGTTATGTAACAGCATGCACAGAAGAGGCCATTCATTTCTTTGACTGTTTGACTGCAACATAATGCATTACATTTCCACTGTATGTGTATTGATCCAAGCTGCAGGGAGGCGAGAACGAATGAGGGACCATGTCTAGTGAACAACAGCTGTGAACACACAAACACACACCTAATGCAGCATTCATATGGTGTGTGAGGGCACAGACGAGTGTGTAAACACATACTTGTTTATGCACACGCACAAAAACATATTGTAAATCTATTGATGTTCATGCATGCACGCCCATATTGAGGGGTATATGAAATGAGCATGTGTAATTACATGGAGAAAAAAAAAGTAATAATCTAATGTTTAAATATTTCAACAGTTTCCTTCTATGCTGGCACTATGGCAATCCATTCTCATGGACGGCTCCAAGGAAGGACATGGGATCATGAGAGCGGGGGGGGGGGGGGGGGATATGCAGAGAAAAGCTTCAGAAATAAACACCATAAACCAGTCGAGGAAAGAGACGGACGAAGCAGGAGTCTGAAGGCTTTGCCTCCAAGTCTGGTCCCGTTGAACTATCTCCATTTCTTTTTGTTAATTCTTTTTTTGGGGGCAATTTTGTAGCATCTTCTGTGATCTGATGAATGGCAACTAACAAAAAACCACACCTTTGTTTTACATTTCTGTTCGTCCACTGATTAAAACAGATGAGATTGAAGGTGTTAATCGGCAACTGGGAATTTTTCAATGTAGGGTCCTTTCAATCATGAGTTCAGGCACTCAAAGACAACAATGATGGCCTATTCGAGGCAAAAACAAGCAATGTTGGTGGACGTACGGTAACTATCAGCTAAATCCACAAGCAATTATGTAGCTAGGAGCCATTTAGCTTTTACCATCTGTAGCTCTCTCTCAATACTGGTACAAGTTAACCTTTAATAATCCATAACCCATTCCATTGTGTGGAAGTTTCACAATATGTGATTTAAAAAATGTGATACTGATTTGAGCTTAAAAAACGTTAATTGATCTTGCTGGCAGAGGATGAGAGTGGAGCAATGTTCGACATCTCTATCGCTGCTCAAACTTCTGATCCACTCATAACTGAATTACCCACAATCCTCAGGCAATTGGGCCTGGGGTTTGACGGTCGAAAAAAGCAAAACTCATTTCATAGAGCTACTTGGGTTTAGAACAGAAGGTCGTCACCAAACCACACATTCTCAAGTTCTGGTGTTTCCGATTCACCCTTTCCACACTGACCCCTACCTGGGCTGAGTATGTGCTCGCTCTCTGCTGAATTATGGAATCTGGGTCAAGAAATATATTTCACTGATCCCACAAGGGAAAATTGGATTTTTCAATGTGTGATGTTCACCTGGGGAATGAAATCAGATACTGATGCTGTAAGATAATGACGCATTCTGGGAATCTGTTATAGAATAGGGTGAACGATATATAGTGAGAGGTGCATATAGAGCAGCAATTAGGTCAGATTTGTATCTAATCTGTGATGCAGAACACTTTAAAGCTGCACTACTATATATGTTAGTATTACCAAATGATCAAACAACTATGCATACTGCGCAAGGTGTCGCTTGTAGTGATGAACATAGAGAATTATTAGCAAATTGTGCAGTTCCCATTAGCTCTATAAAGTGACTTTTAGCTCTCTGTTTTAATTCTCTGGCAGGAGGATTTACTTTCACAGCTTGATGTCTGGCAACAGTAGGCAGCTGATAACTTATTGGAGTATTTGGGTGCAAAAGGGTGAGCTTATTACCTCAGGAGTTGGTGGAGACCAGAACAGCGTTTAAATGAGTGAAAATATTGGGCTTTTATTTATTAAGAGGCCGGAAGCATCTAATGAGGCTCGGTGTCTTCTTGATGTAAAAAAAGCAACTGTTTGCTGTGAAAATGTGTCATTTAAACTTCATAAGATAAAGTTTGACGGTGCCACCTCTCTTTAATTTCCCATAAAATAAACAATAACACAAGCAGTTTACACCCTCATCTCTGGGAGTTAATGCCACAGGCTGATTAAGTCAATGTTTACTCTACCGAGTGACGCAAACAGAAACACTGAACTCATTTCTTCTGGGGACTCGGGGGGAAGTGAAGAAATATAATTAGGGTGACACTCAAATTGGAAAGCAGAAAGCTTTAAAAAGGCCCAAAATAAAGCATGTGGATGAACTGCGAGGACATTTCCCAGAGGTACTTAGAGGAGATTGCATATCCTTTAACCATTATATTATTACATTAGGTAGGCAGCTTTGTTTCCTCCTTAACAATTAGTATCATTAGAATTATTTATACTTGTGTTTACCCTTGAAGTGATTTAATTTGACTGTAAATACGTTTTCTAGATGTAATCTCGTCTATCTGCAGACATTGTTGATGAGATGAATTTTAGTACCTCCTGTGTGCGAGTGCTCTCTCCGGATTCTGTGAGCAGCTTGATGGGGGTCGAGCGCTGAGACACGGACCCGTCGTCGTCGCGGTCGTCCTCGGAGTCGTCCTCTGAGGTGCTGCTGATGGCCTCCTCGCTCGGGGGGGGAGGAGCGCTGGCTGCAGTCTTCCTCTGGAGCAGTGTCTCCTCCTTACTGCTCTTGTTGCTGCAAAGATCCACAAACAGCCACAATGATTAACATATGCACAAAGTCAACTTTATTGTCAATCTTCCAGTTTGTGTGTACAGACAGAGCGATCGAAATGCCGTTTCCCACAATCCCGAATATAAAAACAAATGTATATAAAATTATGTGTGCAAATATGTGTATATATATACACAGAATCAAAGACACATTTTTACATGTGCATACATTAAGACCTACAGGGTTCATACACTTTTTCACCAATGATTTTCAATAACTTTTCCATGACCTTTACCTAATTTTCCATGACCAAAAAAAATACTCTCTCAGCGGTACCACTGAAAATGGTTTACTTTAACATGGAACAGGAAAATAAGGTCTGCATATGAAACATGTTGTGCCTATCTAAAACAAATCAAATAGACTTACTAGCTTCTACAGGCTAAAGCAACTAAAATCTCTCACCAGCAAAATACCTCGAAAGTTAAATGTCATTTTATGTTTCATTACTGTACGATACAGTATTTATTATCATTATAGTATTACTATTTCGGCAATTAGCTAAAATAGAAATTATATTTGGTGCAACTTTAGTTAAATTTCCATGACTTTTCCAAAACTTTGGGAAAAATATTGTTTTCCATAACTTTTCCAGGGCCTGGAATTAGCATTTTGAATTTCCATGACTTTTCCAGGTTTTTAATGACCGTAAGAACCCTGGACCTATATAAAAACACAACAATCAATATATACAAAATAACAGTCACTTCAATATTTGAGAATGTACATTAGTGCAAAACTGTACATAGAATGTGCATTATTGCCAGATTGTCCATAGCAGCGTAAAAAGTGTCTGGTGCTGGATTTGAGTGAAAACACACATGCAGAAGGACTTGTAAATCACTGTCATGTTTAGAGGACTTGTTTTAATAGACTACATTTCCCGTCACAGCAGAAATACTGACTTATACCGGGAATAAACCTTCTAGTCACAAAGAAAAAGAAAGAGTACAGACTCTAAGTCTAAAGTGCCGCTTGATTCTGCAATTATAATTTTGTGGAGTTTGACATCACTCAAATATTTACAAGCAGGTAGGGGTATATGGCATGCTACAATGAGCAATCTGTTTGGTATTTCGAGCCAAAGATTCAGAGATATGTTTTGTATATATCTGAGAGCTATAATATATTGTTGAAAAAGAATATAATAGGGGAGCTTTAAATAAAGTTAATAGCATTCATGTTTTCTTTCAGGTCCTTATGTTAAATGCACACAATATATATACATACGTGCATGGATGATTACAACTAGTTCAAATTAATACATAGGGTAGTTGTGCACTTTAACCTCATGTGGCAAATAGGAAAACTCAGATTATCTTTTCAAAACGTTATTATCACCTTCTCTAAAAAAAACTAATTTAGGACTTTTTTAAGACTTTTTAGCTTCTCAAAATACAGATTGTTGTTGTAATGTGCTTCGGAAGAATATTATGTAATAACATTTAAATTAAGTGGCTACAGATTAAACGTCTACACTGTAAGTCAGTTTAAGTAAGTTGTTGTTAGAGACCACTCAGTTCTAAGTGATTTGATAGAATAATGTGAAAGATAAAGATGTATTGACAGATACAAAAAAAGGAGACCTTCCAACTGGATGAACTGATTATTGACTGGTCTTATGAAATGGTCCATTACATAAGAAGCTGATTGCTGAGGCGGATGTTTGCATCTTACCCAGGCTGTAACTCAAACTTAATGACATTTCTTGAACCATGGACGGTGTTAATATCATAATGTGTGTATTGATCTGTGATGAGCTGCGATGTAGTTATGTAACTACAGAACGTGGTATGGAAATGACTCAACTTTGTACCAGCTAGCTCTTAAATTCAATATGGGGACTTTTCTTAAAAACTAATATATTGCAAAAAAATGTTTTCCCCATGGTGTATATATCTGCAATTTTGTATTTTTAATAACGTGTGTATACTTAGCCATTTAAAAAACAAAACAATCCCTCACTGTATCTGCTGTTGTAATCATGTAAATGTCAACGTTACGGGACAAATAAAGGATTTCAGATTCTGATTCTTTGTATTGTGCTTCACCATCATTTGTTGTATTTATTTATTTTGATGCTATTTTGCAAATGCTTTGTTTCTGTTATGAAGGGATGGGTATCGTTAAGGTTTTAACGGTACTACTACTTTTATCGATACCGCTTATCGACCCGGTCTTTTAACGATACTTTTATCGGTTCTTTTGGAGAAAAAAATAAGGTAAACTAACTAAACAAATTGTGAACAAAACTAACATTGCTTTTTATTTAAATGAAATACATAATATTTCACATCAAAAGAAACAACAATGTTTTAACAAATCGTATTAAATCGTATTAAATAAAGAATTGTAAACAGAATAGCTGAAACTCTAACAAAATAAATAACTCAGTTACCTCTAATCATTAACCCATGTGATGTTTGTATAATTGAGTTAAGTCCGTGTGTTGCTGCTAGCATACATAATACCTGACGTGGAAAAGTTACTCGTGGATGGGGCTACAGAGCTAGAAAGACAGTCGAAAACGGTGCATTTCTCCGTCTGAATGTGGTGCACTTTTGCAAGATGTTTCGACAAATTGCTCGTGTTACCGCCCTTACATGCTAAACTCTTATTGCACTTTTGGTAACGAGCATTGTCCACATCGAGACGGGTAAAGTTTAACCACACCTCGGAGCGCGTTCTCTCTGCCATCTCCTCCGTGTGTGTGTGTTGCTGGATGTAGCAGCTGCGTGTGTGTAAACTGCCCCGCCCCCTCGCACACAGACGGGGGAGAGAGATCTCTCGTCTCGATTGGAAAGATCGAAAATACTAAAAATAATCATGGACGCATTTTGCAGTCTTTTTGCATATTATAAACGGAGTTGGCGACACTAAAACTGCAATATAATGTTTGTGTAGCAATAATACATATGACATATTTTTTACATGTCTCCATTACCGATAAAAAGACCGATAACGTCGGAGCTTAACGGTACCACGGTCTTTAATAATTCATCCCCGGGGCCCGTTTAATACCGGGGCTCGGTACCCATCCCTAGTTATGATAGTAGGTTATGTCGGTTTTCATGTATAGAGTTATTTTTGTCTCCTTTGCTTTTTCTTGTTTTACTCAAAACTGAGTGATGTTTTTAATTATTGTACTGTACAGTATGTCTTCTATGTTGACGCCAGGAAGAACTCTATTCCACATTGTGGTAGATAAGCATAAACAAAAACATCGAAGCAGCACAGAACATCAGAGGCAGGCTGCGATAATGTGGAGACAATGAGCTGAGCTATCGGTACATTAGTTTTATAATTATGGAGTAACTCTGGAATATTTTGTCAGTACGAGTGTGTATCACTGATCACACACACACACACACAGTTCTAAACAAAGACCTGAAAAAGGACAAAGCCTTGTTTTTCTAACACAGTGTCAAATGAAGCCATATGAATGAGGGCACGGTGACATGCGATTCATTACATAAACAGAACATCACAAATGTGAACATGTAACTAGCTCGAGCTGCACTCACCCCAGCACTGACTTTCCCGTTTCCTCCGGCTTGCGAACTGTGAAGGGGCTTGGATCAACTCCAACGGTCTTGGGCATAAATTCCCTTTATGAACACAAATTATAAGGAAACCCATCACAATTACAAATAATGAGTATTTGTTACAGTTTAAATCCAAAGTGTTTACCATCAAAACAACAGGGACGCTTTCATTTAATTTCACAATGTTTAAGCAATAACTGTTACACTGTAGTTAGCTAGAAAATATATTGGATTGTAGATTATCACTCAGTCCATTTTGATTTAGTTTTACGTTTCAAATGTATCTTTAAGTGTCTAAAGAGTTGCGAGTGTATCTACCTTGCAGAGTTGGTCATGGCGATGCAGAATGTGTCGTCAAAGGAGGTCAGTTCATAGGGTCTGAAGAACTCTGTGTAGATGTCTATGCTCTCCTCAAAGCGGTTCACTCTCTTCACTTTTACCTTCTTCATGTTGTCCTCACAGGGGACTGCATCCACACAGGAGCGCAAATCAAACGTGCAGAACAATCAATTATCACAAGAAAACAATAAACAAAGTCCTGTTGATATTATGTCAGCAATGCCCATGAAAAAACCATTAGAACAACGAATGTAACCTCCAAACATGTGCCATCTGTGTAACTAATGCCAGATCAAGTTTAATTGTCTGTGCCCTTGAGCTCCATTGTTGTTCAAAAACTTGTAAAAAAACACCAGTGAGACAAAACATCGCATCTGGTGACATTATATTTAATTTTGATGATCTTACAAACACTGTTGCACAGTAATTTATTTAGGAAAACCGGAGATATGTGCCAACAAAGCTAAGACAAGTCGTTATTCCTCCATCTTGAAACTGGATGACGATAAACTATTTTGATTCGATTTTCATAAAAAAGATCAAGGAACTAATCTGCAGCTGCCTCTGTTACCTATTACAGATGCTGCAGGCATTATTCCAATTATCATATACTGAAGAGATACCGACCTTCATCATAGGGCACAGGAAGGTAGGACAAGATCCCTGCAGTCCACCACAGTGTGTAGCTGCAGACAGACAAGATACACACATGTTGAAATGGGTACAATTACCTGGGAAAAAGGCTTGATTTACAACACAGCCATGGCAAACAAAATGCAGTGTTGAAATCAGTTTTCCAATAAAAGTAGCTAGCAGAACTAGCTACAAATGTGCCTTAGAGTCCCAGACAACAGCAAATTGCAACCTCAAAAATGGTCTATTTCCCATTGTTCATGTATCTTATACCCATGACAAAGGGTGTATATAGGATTAAACCATGGCCTTGAACACACTGCACCCTAGGAGAAACCAAAGTAACTGTAATGCAGTAATGTGGCGATAAGCCATGAAGCAATAACACCAGAGACAAAGAGTATTTTTTAACAGATTAAGAGAGCAAAATTAAAAAAAACTGCTCATATGAACAACATCCAAGGCAGACTTGTACATCCTGGGGTTAAAAAGAGTCATTTTCAATAGCAGCGCTAATCTATTGCGAGTGATTTCCCACTGAGATATTCAATCAGTGTAAAAGCAATGACCCACAAACATTCAGAAGCCATTGAAAGAGGTTTTGTGGCAGATGCAAACATGTTATCCAAGGTTCTAATTTTTAAATGTGCATTTTAGTACAGCAAGTGTGTTAGTTAGTGTACAGATGTGTTTGTTACCTGCGTCTGTCTTGGGGGAGGGCCATGGTGTTCTTATGATGCAGGTAAAAGTCGGTGGGCAGCTCCCACAGGTGAGGCTTGGACTCTGATGGCTGGTAGACTTGGAGAAACAGGTTGATGGCATCCTGTCTGTCAGCATCTGGAGGTGCAAGAAGGACATAATGATAACAAATAAAACATAATGATTAGTTAATCTACAAAAGAGAATTTATAACACTAAATGCAGATGAGGGATTACTTGAGTCAATCATGGTTTAGTCAGTGTTCAAGTAGAAATAGCAAACATTCGTAAGCCTTATTGTTCGTTAAAAAGCAATTATTTCCAGAGAGTTTATACTTGTTTTATGATTTTTTTCTCTTGAGCACATTGTGTTGAATGTCATATATGAATGAAATCTTCAATATAACCACTTCTGGACAATGGGCTTGTATTAATACAATTCTGTTCTGTGTAATGTTTCACTTGTTGTTCAGCACATGGCACGTGTTTTCAATGTTGCCTACTTTGAGTGCCATCCATCCCCTGTGAAGCCTGTGCTGCTCCAATATAATTCAAATAATTAAAAACTAAATTGGCTTCTACTGTATTAAAGCCTGATACCTAGCCTTTCCTCTTGGCGATTGTCAGCATGAGATTACTTTAATACGTCATTAGATAGAAGTTATGGATGAGCTTTTAACTTAAATGTACACATGCATCAGAAGTAATTAACAGAAGCAATGTCTCACAAAATGTATCATGAATGATATGCACAAACTGGTCTCAGTGCGTACTGTATGTTTGTGTGTCAAAAATGTTTATGTGAGAAAGAAAAGTGTTTGGCAGGGATGTTAAAGTGTATGTCATTAATGTACTGAGGAATGATTGCTGTGTATGCTCTGATAAGCATAACAAATGACTCCTTATATTGCTAATATACTTGTTTTTTTTCCAAAAGATACAGTGTTTCATTTTGTATGGTGCTATGGCCATCACTCAATAATGCGACATTGAGCTATAAAAACACAATTTAATTTTATTTCAATTGAATAACAAACACTTTTCTAAAGAGTGATACAAGGCCGTATTTAGAGTGTTTCAATTTGGTTGCAAATTGGTTTTTCATAGCACATGAAAATGACATTATTTGCAAATGGTTGTTATGGTTGAAGGGAAGGTCACAGCTACCTTATCCTACTGGATTATAATTTTCTATTGCTTGTCTTTGTCCTACTATAGACTACTTTGGTGCTTTGCAGAGAGTGCTTAGGCATATCTTAGCCAGAGAAGCAACAGGAGGTTAACTTGGTAGGTCAAACAGCACAGCGCCATCCCTCTCGACTTAATAAAAAGCACACAACCTTCCTTTTCCATTTCTAGGGCTACAGATGCCACGAACAGTCACTAGAGTGTTGTGTACACCCATGCACATTTCCATAGATGCACTGTGACTACATATAAACAAGGGTGTCATTTATAGTTATTAGAAGATCTAATTGCAGGCACCCGAAAAGGAACACATCCAGACTTTTTAGACATTAGATGCAAGTGGCAAATTGAAAAAGAGAAAACATCTCACCAGATAATTAAAATAATTCTCCTGATAACAATATCGGAAATCAAATGCACTTAATCTAACACTTTTTGCAGTTGTCATAGAAATTGCTTTGAACACCCTGTGACTGTGCCAACAGTCATTAGGGAACTATGCTGAATATGACTGTGTGCAACGTACGTACGTTCACACTTTGTCATGTTAGATATGCAAAATGAGGTGTAACACAACAGCATACAATGGTTGTATTGAGTAACACAACATATATAAGAGATAAGTAACATGCATAATCCTCCAGTCCCTTCTTAATTACTTCTGTGCTGGTGTGTAATAAAGCATTGTTATGCACCTGTGTAATGTGTCTGTGTAACGCACCTGAGAAAGCGTTGCTGTAGTAGCGCGACAGGGTCTGCATGATGTCTTTGGAGTGTTGTGTCCAGGGAGCGATCTTGCGGTAGGTCTTGACTCTGTGGACCAGCTGGGAGCCGCCGTACTGCAGTGACAACGTGTCTCCATGGTCCTCATACAGCTCCTCAAACAACCTGGGCCACACACACACACACACACACACACACATAATGCCCAAAAACACAAGTCAACACACAACAAGTGGACAGGCTGGATAAGGTAATCTTCTCTTGATTTTGAGAGATTCTTATACAAAATGTGGCGTTTGTGTGATTGCTCTATGCATTTCTTCTGCTTCTGCAAAACAACAGAGGTGTGTAACACTTATAAAACTCCTGTTTCATGAGCAAAGATCTAAATAAACGTATTATGGGGTGTTAATGTAGAGGTACAAGTAGATCGGAATTCCAGTTAAAGAAGTCAAGTTAGACATGTGACTGATGATTCTTCTCCCCGATGCATTTAAGTCTATGAAACATCTCCACAGTCAAATGTAATACTTTTTATAAACCTTTTTATTTTTATTGATCAAAGAAATGAATCTGAAGATTAATCAATAATGAAAATAATCATTAGAAGCAACCCTATACATGACAACGGGGGTAGTCGTGTGTAACTCTGGATTTTTTTACTGCAAAAAGTGTGATTTTGTCTACTGGGGATCCTAATAAGTGAGAATTAAAATCCATAATGTAGCCTAGGTTTTCAGACAAAATTGACATATTGCTGAATTGACCAACATTTTTCATTGGCTCTGGCATAATACATGCTACCGAAAGGAGCTTTACCTCACACAGTCCGTATCAAACTGGAGTCTGGGTTTGTCGATCATTCCCAGTGCAAAAAGCTGATAGGCCAGCGCACACTTCCCCACCATGAACTGAGCGGTGTTGGTCCGATCCAGACAGTCCACACAGTTGGTCCTCAACACGCCGGTCTACAAAACAAAGACTCATTCAACTTACTTAATGTATGTATGTTCAGTATGTAGTCAGACACAAACTAAATAATAAGGTAATTATATTAGTGAAATCACAGCATCAGCTGTAACCATCTCCATGTATTAACCCTCTGTAAATGGTGGTCATTAAATTGCGGAAAACAGCTCAGATAATTCCAAGAAGATCGCTGCATATGTGATCAATGTTTCTAAGAAAAACACTCATTATGCAACGATATGCTTTGGCCTAGTTTTGCAACTAAATGAATGCTGAGCCCCTTTTTCAAATAAACATCATATGAAAAGCTATGTTTTTTGGCAAGAAATCTCACTGCTCTTAATTAGTTTGTTGAGTATGAATGTGTTTACATTATGTTTTTTTTAAATAATTTGGGTAGAATATTAAGTGACAAACTGAATTCTGACACAAAGTTACTGCAAACCCCTCCGCCATGTGACGTACCTGCACCCGTCCACTGGCTGTGATATGTCCACCTAAATCTCCCCACCTGAAACAAAATACATTTTAATTAACTTGACCAAGAAAAAATCATTAATACTTTGCATTAAAGTGCACTTGTCAATTATGCATATTTATTATAATTTACTGATAAATCAATGAAACATAAACTGCATAAATCTAAACACTCTAATCTAATTATCCTTATAATTCATGAGCTCATTTATGGATGTGATGAAGCCTAGAGGTGCCATAATTATTAAACTGCATCAACTTACAAGAGTTATGTTTATTTGTGTGTATGTGAGAGGTCATGTGCATGAGTGTGAGGTGCGTGACAAAGAATGTGAGATAGCGTTGGGGACTGCAGAAGAAAGGGTAATACATAGTTACCATGGAGAGGTCGTTGGTTATGTAACAGAATGGTAATGTTAGTACAGAAGTGATTAAGAAATGCAAGCAATGGCCAACACAAAGTACACAGATGGAAATCTAGAAAACTCTCTGGGACAAAATGGTCATTAGGCGTCATTCCCATTAAGAATTCATAGGAGTACATTTTTCAAATTAAACAGCCTTAATAAGTGTGGGGGTCAGAATTAGAGGAATAGAAACATTTAATAATAATAATACATTTTATTGGGGGGTGCCTTTCATAGCACCCAAGGACACCTTACAGGGCATAGGGTAATATAGGGAAAATGTAGCTTTCCTTCCCTGATACGCAAATAGAAAAAAGATGGTGGCATGGTTTAACACATGGTTTGTTCTTCCTTTTTCTCATATCACTGGTATGTCATGGCATATCATTTGCCACCTTCTTTTCTCGCTTTTATATGAAATTTAATGCAGTCATTTGAATTGAATTGAAGCTAGGAGTCTGAAATGGCTCACCTGTCATCGGGTCTGACGGTGTGACAGTAGAAGTCGGAGCGGTTGATGTAGAAACCTGTTCGCTTCACCACGTTCTCGGCTATCATACTCAGACGGTCCAGAACATTGCACAACTTACTAAGAGAAATAGAAATGAGGAATTTTAATTTGTTTCTGGAGCTGTGGAACAGTAATGCTTCTGTATACAGGGGGCGTGGCCATTACTTTCAATGTAGATGACTGATTTTCCATCAGTTTTTTTTAGTTAGTGATTATGTCACTGATCAGAAGAGAATATTTTAAATACTTTGCTGTAGAGAAACATTTTTGGAAGTTTAAACATTTCTGAGTTCAGAGTAGGACATAACTTTAGTCTTTGATCCTAACAGGATTCAAGGAAGTTTTAAAATGGCAGAAAAAATGTGATAACAATACCATATTGAAAACGAAAACTGAAATCATTTACATTTAGATGAAATGTAGCCATTTTGTGCTGCTCATCATTCTCCACACTAGCTCGGGCAAACAGCTTTGCTCTCACACATTTAGTTTGATACCACCACAAGTTATTATACTGCATTAACCTCCCAACCTTTAAAATCTCAGTAAAAAGGATCCTATCTGCTGTTGGACTTTAAAGATTGTATTATGTCTAATACATACACAAATAAATATCCAGTTTCCTGTGTATTTCATTTAGTTAGAGTGTTGCTGGCTAACGGCAGGGCAAATCATTTTTTGGGGTAACAATAACAAACATTAACACATCAAAAAAGCTGTGTTTTAAGCAAACTTCGGCTCATCTATAGTCCCCACCTCTTGGTGTAGCGGGCCATGTCCCAGGCGATGTAGTCGATGCAGTTTTCTGGAGGGAGAAACTGATTTAGGTTGATCACAGCTGGGTACAGCTCTTCACTCAGGATCCTCTCATGTTTCCTTTTTTCCCGTTTCTGTAGCACAACAAAGAGACGCATATATGTGTATCGCATGTATGATTTAATCTACCCACAAAGAACAACCAAAGCTGGTCCAACAAGGACACCAGTATAGATCAACATGAGAAATCTGTTGGTTGTAATAAACGCATTCACAGAGATCCTTTCAGGTCTTCTCCACAATAACCCTGAAAGATAGAGCTGCGAGAAACAATTTACAGAATCCATTCAGACTACGACTTATGTGAAATGTAAAGCACAGAACTGAGGAGAGACAATGCAGATAGGTGGGGAATATACTGTAATATAATAAATGTAACTGTAGGGGATATTGGTGCAAATTGAATTGTATGCCGCAAAGAGAGGGATTAGGAGGTGAATTCATAGTTTCATTTAGAATCTTATTACAGTAAAAAGTGCAAATTATTTTCCGATGTATGGTTGAGACGACCCTTTTTCTACATTTCATTCAAAAATGTTTAATGAGTTTACATCAGGGCATCCACAAAGTTTGACTGCTGTTGGTTTATTGTTTCTGAGCTCTAGATGTTTAATGAATTCATAGAAAATATTTGTAAAGAAATAAGACTTTTTTTGTTAATGCATTCACACACCCCCTGTTTGTCTCTTTGACCTGTGGTCACACAGTCCATTAAGACATTTCTCCATTAAGTTATGTCTCCTCACATTGTGTCTTTATGACTGATCACCCTGGGTGATAATGGGCTTGGAAGCATCATTTAGCAGCTTGCACATGCACACATCCAGCCGTGGCAAAGCAACACACTCACATTAACGATGCATTTCCTAATTCGTTTGGCATGGGTGTGTCATACTGTCTGACAAACACACACACAAACACACACTCTCTACGCACTTTATGAGGCACAGAAGAAAGACTAGGAAACATGTGCACATGTATGTGCTGTTCACAGAAATAATCATAGTTGTATGTGTGAGAAGGTAAAGTCACGCTATACATATGGGGGGGGAGCTGGTCATGGACACCGTAAAAATCAAATGTGCAATGTGTATTTTTATTTATTTATACGTCTTTATAGTAACATTTGGTGTTGCTATTATTTGTTCTCATCTTAATTCCTCTTCCTTTTGTGTGGGCAGGTTCTATGTTTGGCGGTTGCTCCCAAATATGAATGGATTCTCTCGCAAAAATGTTTTGTTGTTGATTAATTCGAAAATGTATTGATTAGGTGCTGAATAAAAATGAATATTTGTAGGTGGGGAGAGTAGAGATTTACTCCGGCAGTCACAAAAAAATCTAATCTAATTAAGTTGTCTGATAGGAATAGGCGATTCATGTGCACGGCCATGTGTTTTCTTCCTCTCTTATCATTCGGACCCATCAGGAAACCACGCAAACATCCAAGAGTTGACACAGCATGCTGACCCAAGTCAACACTGTTGAGAGAAGGGCTGTCATGGTTTCATGGTTACTTAACAAATCCTTCCTCCTACTGTCTCATGGGACAAGAGAGAGGGTGTATTGTATATATCCAGCCAGCACATATCACATGGCCGCAGCTTGTGTAGACCTCGAAAGTCTGTGATACAACGTGAGCTTGAAACCCAAGAGTGAATAGCTGTTTGCATGAGTGTGTCCATGCTGGTGAATAAGAAAGGGCAAAAATGAGTATTAGCGCACTGGTTCATGAGAGAACATTGCTAACAGTTTTGCACACATGGATAAGAAGATAAAACAATGTAAAGACGCGATTATTCCTTATGAATAATGCATTCATGCAAATCTTCTTGTGGAGTTGTACTCAGTATAAAAACATATATATTTAAATAAGATGACATTTTTTAGCGTATAGTAACTTATTAGTGATACTTTGCATTGTAATTTCGTAATTCATAAGCAGTGAAGTTGTATGCTGTGTGTGTGCAGGTAAGAGTGTGTGCAGTGTTTTCTTCCCTTTCAGCATTGCTGCATGTGTTTTAAGGGCAAAGCAGACCAAGATTATTAAACGTTACCATGTCAACGCCAGGTAAGCAGCAACTGCCGGGAAAATCTGACATTATTATGAAAGTCTCCACAGCAACACCTTACCCCCCAGTAAAAATCCAGTGCTTGACTGATTGCATATTCACACCCCCCTAGATATCTACCTTTTTGGTGATTTTACAAATATATCTTACATAATACTCACACTTAAAAGCCAGTCTTTCTGAAGAAAACTTAAATATCTCACTACCTGGATCTTATTAATCGGACTTTTGCTTGCCATCGCTCCAATGACAATAGTGAGTACCCCATGTTTTTGTTTCAGTTACCAAGGAAACAATTCCCCAAAAAAAAAACGTTTTCTTTGAAAGCCATTCCCCTTCTCTTGGCATGATTTATTTTAGTGATCTAGTGTCATTCCCGAATTAAAAGTAAGTTATATATTTAAATGTTCATCACATCTCTCTTAGAGTGATGTAAGTATATATATTAGTTTTATTAAGAATATACTTAATAATAACTTTGCATGTTACCTTGACCAGGTTGAGGATGATGATAGGAGAGCCAAACCGCTGCAGCATCTGGTCAAAATGGAGGGCAGCTACATGGGCGTATGGGTCGGCTTGGTCCACTGAAAGAGAAATCACAAAGAGTGTTAAATATGTATAGGGAACTCATGATATTGCATGGTATAAAATAGTTAAACAAATGGAAATATCTTATGCCATTGTATTGTTTCTGGATGTCTGCTGAATATGAGACATTCAAGAAACAGCCAAACAGCACACTTAACTACAGACTGAGCAAACTAATGTATTTCCTCCCCCCTGTTGTTGATCTGCTTATCGTTAATGGTTTTCTTTATTTTAACATCATATTTAATGCCTCTTGTGGAGCCCAACACCTGCAGCCAGCAGCCAAGTTGGACCAGTGGAGCAGCCAGAAGACAGATTAAAGGAAATAGGGCAGACTGGCTCACTGGTACCTAAAGAAGAAGAAGAGTAACCAAGTTCAGGTCATCTCCTGCACGACCAGGACATTTGAACACTTCAGAGCCACCATGAAGACATTATATATGTAGTTTATACACTTGTATAACAGTGAGCTATCTCAGGCACCAAGAGGGTGACACAAGATGGGATGAGGTCGAATTCACACACTGACCTAGATTCGTCTTAACAGATGTAAGTCAATCGGTAGTATCACATAACCTGTCTGCATCTGTTTTTTAATTTTTAAAGCTCCAAAGGTCTTTGAGGAAAAATCAGACATGCGTTTTATTTAGCATCTGGGATTGTGTGTCACTCTAGGAGTTGAAAAGCGGAGCACCAGTGTAAGTACGATTAAACATTTAAAAAATAAAATACGCGTTATGGGAAATACGTCCATTTGTTTTCTTGCCAAGGATTAGATGAGGAGATCGATACTAATCGCATGCAAAACATAATAAAAAAATGAATTGCCAATGAGTATACCAATACCAATGAAAAACTGTGTCAAATGATATGTAATCACCAAGTAAAAAATACCCTGACAGTGCATCTGGGAAATATAAGGACTGTCTTTAAGGATCAGGATGGATAGTTCACAGAGGGATCTCAGGGACACGCTCAGTGTCTCTATCTCACACAAAAAAAACGGCCATCTGAGGATGAATTAAAGAGCAAACTGGGGTGTGGGGGGGTTGTAACAATTTCATACAGGCATTGAATGCACCAATGTCATCAGTCTTAGGAACATGTTCACCCCCCTCTGGCCCTGGATTTGTGTTTGTATCTAGCTCATATTGTGAGAAGGGAATGGGCACAAAGAAATGAACCGGTCGGGGGGGGGGGGCGTCCTGCCTTCACCTGTTTTATTCTCATTTGTATTTGATCAATAGCCCTGTTGGAGAGGCCCTGGTATAAGGCCAATCTCCAGTTTTTTCCAATTACACTTTTCCTTTGTCCCCACAGGGTTATTTCTGGTCTTGGGCTGCTGATAGAATATTTACAATGTGCATTATCAACTTAAACAGTTAAATACCTACTCTCTCTTAGAACATATACCTGTAATCTTTCTTTATGCTACAGAGAAAGATTTTCCTTTAAAGCCTGAGCAGCTTTGCCAACTCTCCATATTCTCCATTAAAGAGCAGATGATGTGCAGCTTAAAGAGGTGGTTTGGATTGTTTGAAGTAGGGTTGTTCAAGGTTCCTATCCATAGTCAGTGTATTACTTACAGTAGATGGAGTTCAGCTAACCCCTAGTTTAGAAAAGTAGACAGGAGTGACTGCACAGAAGCATAGCGATGTACTACTGTGAATGGGGGCAGCAGCACAACTGTTTTTTGGCCAACTAGAACCAAAATAAATACAATCCATATCATAATAACAGCTAAAGTGTACACTATAATATGTACTTTTTTTACCTTGAAATATAATGGTTTCAGGTCCCATTCGTAAGGGCTCTCTAATATAGTGTGTAATTACATTGAAATGTATTATATAAGTCATCTTAAATATGTTTAGCTTCTCCCTTATCCACAGCACATTACATTGTTTAGCTTCTGTGGCTGTACTCCTCTCTGCCCTGACTTTAGGTAATATAATTATACATGCCTTTGGATTAGTACCACCCCACTACAAACAATCCAAAAAGCCAATAAACGAACCAAGCCATGATACAATTTTTAGGACAATATACAATTGAATGTTTAATGCAGGAGTCTTACATCGTATTGGGGGTTTTGGCATCATGGTGGAAATGTCCTGTGACCAGTAGAGCGGGACTGAACCTCGCACCTGGACATATGAGGAGTAACTTCCTGCGGTGAAAGACATAACCGCCGCGTCATTGACGATCTGCTCTGTCTCAACTTCGTTAGCCACATCCCCCTGGAAGCAAAAGAAAAAAACGAAGAAAACAAAGCCCAAGGTTGAGTAAACAATAGCACCAAAAACCAAGGTCATTAGGAGCTTTCCTTTAAATTACATGACTTCATCGGCATATGGCGCTGACCACAGAATTTTAGATTCACTCAAAGAATCCTGGCTATCTGAATCTTGATCTGTGGAAGAAGATGATGTGGGACTATCAAAAACGCCCAAACATATAATAAACTTCTGCTTCTTTTAACTTCAGCTTTTAAACAAACGTAGACAAAATGGCCACTGTGCATGCTAGTCATGGAAGTCTTTTTGGGCCCAATGGCATCACGTGACTGAAGTGTGGCGACTACGAATATTTGCTTCAAAGCCTGTGGATCTTCCTGGGGAATGGAACATCCCTCACAATATTAACTACACATGTGCTTTTCCTGCACTATACATGTCAAACTGTCTGTTGTGATGAAGGAAAGTTGAACATTATGCTATAATGAAAGATAATTTCCTTTTGGATAAGAGCTACTGTACTTATATGGCATTGAACAGAATAGTAGGAAACAGTAAACATTGCGCCCAACCATATATCAGGATAGCAGGAAATGTATGTTTTAGTGCATTAAGTCCCTCCCACAGCACACCCACAGGAAGAGGCAGCGGGTCAAATTAACCCCCTGTGATCATCCTGAGTCATCTCAATCATCCCGTTGGACCTCAGCCCTGCCTCCGCTATCTATTCTTCCCTGTTGCCTCGGCAACCGCTGTACCTCGCAGTTGGCTCCTCTTTTGAGGAAGCGGGTCCCGGCAAATTTACTGGAACGCCTGGCAATGAGGGTGATGTGAACCGGTCGGCCATATATCAGAAGCTCTGTGGTTGGTGGGTAAAGGAATATTAAAAACAATACACCACTGACAGCATGACGCAATCACTTCTCTTTTAAAAACACACTTTATATTCACATCATCAGGTCTAATCATTTAAAATGCGTTTATTTTTCTATTCCCCTTAATACTTTTGGCTTTACCTCTTTTAAAAATGACTATTTGTTGTGCATCTTAAATCAATATAAACTAAACGTATGCACAAAGTACATTTAAGTAAAAGAAAAATAAACAATAATAGCAATTTTATTTACCTACTTTTGTGGAATATACACTTTTTTATTAGTTGTGTTTCATGTTCACACATAAGTAGCATTCTTATCTACTCGATGAACATTTAGGAAAAAACAAATGAACAAATCATAGAAAGTTTTTTATCAGCCTGACAATTGCTGAGTGATATTTAACGAGGCCCAATGTCTCCCTTTGTTCCTTATTGACACTTTTTCCAAAAAAAAAAAAAAAATCCTGTCGAATTGTTTGTTTCTATCCGCCAAGTCTCCTCTTATTGCACACATCCTTTCTCTCATGCTCAGAAAAAACGCAATGAAGGCCAAACTGTTTCCAGGAACCATCTCCACTGTAAAGCGCCCACACAATGTCTCAGTGGCAGCATGCTGCCTGACAATTGTTGATAGCAGTACTGACTGTAAATGCAGTTTGGATTATCTGGCTACTGCAGCTCAAAAACTGCAATTATAATATAAACTGATTAAAATAAACTGCTGAAAGACTAACTTGTTTTGACCTGAGACAAAAAAACTACATATTTTACACTCCTAATGTGATTTATGCAAAGAATTGAAGGTAAATGATTGGGATCTGAAACCTAAGGCAGACTTTGACTATAATAAATCAAACTGTTGACTCAGTTCTAGTCTAGCCTTAAGCCACTCTGCAGCAGTAACCCATGCATCAATACTACAACAGCTTCTCAAAAAGCAGAGGATATTATTCACTTGGAGCGTAATACTAATAACCAAGGTATGCAGATTTTGTTAGATCCATAGAAGCACCGAATTGAAAGACACCAAAATAATTTGTGTATGCATGTACAAACACAGGATTTGTTTTGATAAAAATACAAGTGGTGTATCTGATTAATTATTAACAATGTTGCTGCTTTTTCCCTACAGATAACAGATGATTATAAAACTGCCAGTCTTTACACACCTGATGACCAAAACCATTGCTTGATTATAACACTTGCTTTGATAAAGCCCTAAGAACAAACACTATTGCTTCTGCAGTTTATTGGTGAATCACACACTCTCAGAGTGTAACCCACGTGCTTTGAAAGAGGCTGATTGCAGCTCAACAAGTGATGCTGAGGCTACGAGATGAGGGGGAGTGCCGACAAATAACAACAATGTGAGAGATAGCTGAGTCCTAACAAGATACAGGCAGTTAGTTTTGCTAATTTGTTTTAGTTTCTTTTAAAACCCAAAGAAACAAGTTGATCATGGCAATTCAAAAAAACCATGCACATAAAATCAACAGCTGAACAATTCTGCGATGCTCAAAGGATACTGGACTGGCCACAAAAGCCGTGGATAATATACATGAGCCAGTCATGATGCACGATGTCCTTGACTCGTTCCAGCAGCTTTCCGTTCCACACGTACTTGTAGTACGGCTCGTTCTGGAGGCCATAAACCACTGTGGAGGAAGAAAAGGAACACAAAAAACCTCAGCATTATTTTACTGAAAAGGGGTCAGAACAAATAATCTGTTAGAAAGTGACAAATTAAAAAAAAAGCTGAGTTGACACAGGAAGTGGAACAAGATCTATTTAGAATCATTTGTATTAAGTTTGTGTTAACAGGGTATATGCAGGAATCCTGAAGTCACATGTAATACCTTTTAAGACCTTTTTTAATTCCCTTTCCATACATTTTAAGACCTCATCGCCACTTGGAGTTTTAACCGCATTGGCGACACACTTTACCTCACATTTACTATATACAGTATTGATTGTCCTTCCTCCTCATCTTCCAACCATTTGGACGCAAACTTGCATTTCCCCATAACGATGTTGTTTAACAACCGGCGTAAACGGACCTTCGCTCGCTATCAAGCAGTGAGCGTGCGATGTCCTGTTCAGATGACGTCAAATCCAACGGGATGCCATAAATAAACTACACAGAATCACACTACACACCTACGCAATGATTACATTCAGGCAGACTGTAGAATACAACCTCTTTGGACAATTTATATACTTATTGAAAACAAGCTACAAAATGTAATACCTTGAAGGTGCCGTTTAATACTTTTAATACTTTTTAAGACCCAGCGGACACCCTGGTTAAGGTATTACAATAGATATGTAATAATGGAATAACACATAAGCCACAAATCAAGTTATTTTCAATGGACTTCAATGACAATAAAACGGCGAATCTGCAGTAAACAGATAAACGTCAACGAATATAAGGGCTATTCCTTTACAGCCACTCACCTTGAGTAGGCAGACCCTCATCTTCAAATATGTCAAAGCCGTCGTTCTTGCTCTGGGTCTGAACCTCTTCCTCAGCGGGGAGAGTTGGTGATGTCCACAGTTCATAAGGCCTCTGCAGCAGAGTCAGGTTGTACTGCAGCGAATGGCTCAGGTCGTAGCTGTAGCTGCAGGGCACAACAGTATATCATTTAAAGTGTACAGCCTGTACTGTCCAAGGGTGAATTTAACACTGAGCAACGCTACATAGATGTGTATGTCAGACCAGTTGAGTTGTGACAAATTGTGCAAGCTTTTGTTAGAAAAAATACGCATGTACAAGATGACAACTTAATCTAAAAATGGAACAAAAAGTCTAAAATGTAATTTTCCTAATTTTTCGATCAATACAGGGTTATTTTGCACCTCTTCACAATTTTATACTAAAAGAGACTCCTATAAATACAACAAAAGGGCACGCTCCTAGAGAGGAAACAGGACAATTAAAGCAATTTTAAAATATTGCTAGTATTTATCTGAGATCTGGACATCAAAAATCCTTGTGGCTTTATTATAGCCCAACCTTCTTCAAAATATAGGTAATACATTAGCTTATGGAGGGCAGGTGGTATATCCTTCAAAACGTTCTATTTTATGTATATGAATGAGTTAGTGATAATAACAAATACTGTATGGACTGAGTATGTGTCTTACCTGAAGTAGAAGTTGCTGGATAAATCCACGTTCTGAAAGATCCGCACATATCTAGGAGAGCAAAAACGATGTCAGTCGTGCACACATCTAAAAAAGTACCAGGAAAAGCATCTGTATAGCGAATCTATAGGTATAATTGTAATGATTGAGATAATATATGCAACCAGATCTTTCTCTGCTTGTTTTATGTGTTCCTGCTGCTGCTTCATTCATCTGAAGGCATTGAAATCTGATTTGTAGTGTTGAAAGTGTTACAGAATCTTAGTGGATCCAACATTGTAACATTTCTGTTGCAACATCTATGTAAAAGTGGTTCTTATTTAAATATAAGAACAAAATATTAAATATCTAGCAGATTAAAGTAAAGAGGAGCAAGACGCGAGCACAAACACTTAGGAAGACAATCACAGCACATGAAAATAAAGCGTGATTTAGCAAAATAGCAAAAATAATCCAACAAATATATGAGTGTAAAAATAAGGTCCTAGTGTATGAATGAATATATGGGAGATAATAAAAAAAAAAGTACCTTGCTTCATCAGGGTGTGAAACCCTGACCGAGTCATTGGGGATGTAGATCATGCTGGTGTCTTCAATTTTGTAGATGGAGTGGCCGCCGATGTCCGCCATCTTTCTGCGCTTGGTGATCAACACAATGTAGTAGCCCTCGAGGAAACGTACAAACCCTGCAAAAAAAAGAAGAAGTATACATTCAAAATCTTTTAAATGAAATTGTCCTGACAGCAGCGCGTGAGACAGATAATCTGGGGAAAATGTGGGCCCAGTTCAATCTTGCAAATGCCATTAGAGCACCAGGAGGAGGTGGAGGAACATGGTTGTCCGAGTTTGAGTTTTTTTATAGGATTATTACTAGGGGTTTAGTCACTGATAAACAAAGAGGGTGAAACCACGTGGTAAAGCAGGCTGCATCAAATGTTAGACAGTCCTTCAACTGTTACAGATAAAGTTGTATTTGTTTTTTCCAAACATGTTTGTCCAATACCGATGAGGCTCGTTGGACCAGTGCTCCAAATATCTGGAACAAACTACCAGAAACCTGCAGGTCCGCTGCAACTCTGACTACTTTTAAATCCAGGCTGAAGACTTTACTTTTTGCCGCTGCTTTTAATTGAACTATTCTTATCTTAAACTGCACTGTAACTTTTATCCATGTATTTTTATGTTTATTTTATTATCTTTTTAATGACTGTTTTTAAATGCCACTTTCTTAATGTCTTTCATTTTTGTAAAGCACTTTGAATTGCCTTCTGTTGAAAGGTGCTATATAAATAAACTTGCCTTACCTTGATATGTCACCTAGGAAAATGCATTGTTCTAACGACTTTAGATATTAACATCCAATGAGTTAATGTGGACTGTCTTCCAGAGAAACAGTATGGACACAAGCTAACAGCCTATGGCCATGACATAACTTGAGTAATTTATATTACACAAGTGAAGTTCAGAAAAAAGCATCCGAGCAGCCACTTGTGAAAGGTCAACCTTTCTGCTGCCAGCGAATCATCTACAACAGCTTTGACAATAAAAACACCTTCATTTGCAGAGATGAATCATGAGTGTTTGTGTGTCATACTCTACTTCAATATATATTATCTATCTGTTCCAAACCATGAAGTCTTACATAATTCACGTAACATAGTAAAGGACTTTCAGCTTTTGATGAGTATGTCTCTTTGTTGACATTCAGTGCATGGGGATGGTTGAGTGTTTTTTAATAGCCTGAATATTAATAGTAATATTAGCCCTATCAAGGCCAGAAGCTTATGTAATTGAGCATGCAACGCACACCTTCTTTATTGTGTGTCACAATGCAATTTTGCAAGTGAATAAGAAGTCCTTGAATTAGATATTATTTGAATCACAGATGCTCTATCATTGTGCTGAGAGGTTACTAGTGAAATAAATGATGTTAACATGTTCCTGCTCACAAACAGAATAAAGGCGCATGCAGTGTGATGTAAATCGGTGGACAAAGAAACAACCAATTACATAAACTAATAAATAAGCTCAAACACATGGCTCAACATTATGTCATCAAATATTATGCTTGTACATTTTGATCAACATACTTTCTTCAATTAGTGGAACAGTGTTGAGTAGATTATGCATCAAATTGACAGTTTGTGCTCCACTATAACATTTACATACATTTACTAGTAACTGGGATTACTATTCAGCGTATGGTTTCCACCGGTGAATAGCAAGCTCCACGTCCCACCAGGCTTAAAATGGACTCTCCACTGGGAGTAAGCCTCAACAACAAATAATGAAGATGTTTTATAAGCTAAAGTGTGTTACACAAGTAGCAAACTTCTATATGGATTTACTTTGTGAGTTCTGTGTGTTATGCAAGCAAGTGCGGTTGAGAATAAGAGGCAAAAGTTAGAGAGTGAGTATGAAGTCAGTCAGCAAGTGCACGTTGCAGTGCAGTTGGTGTGTAGTTCAAGCTTTCTGTAGCGTAATAAATGTTCTTTGTGACCCAAGCCAAGTTCCCATCATGTCTTGGTGTCTTAAAATGCTAAATTGGGCATCTTTCTTATTCTAATTCCCACACTCATGCTAGATATATACATTGTGTAAGTTACTGAATAACATTTTTAGCCATAATACTTAGGTTTCCACAAAGTTTATAACGAGCAATGAAAAGCAGTATGGTCAATTTACAAAAAAACACATAATGTGGCTTTATAGCATTGTTTTATATACAGTTTTGACTTGACTGAAACCTATTTAAAAATAAATCCATATTAATTCAATCCAAGTGCTTAAACGATTCCTCCTTTGCAGACTTTAACATATTAAATATGAACTGAGAGTGGCTAGTGAGGGTAAATCGGAAGGATTTACACTAATTATGGGTTTGTGTTCAAATGTTCCATTATGAGGTATCTTTCACGGTGCACTAACAATACATGAACCTTGTGAACTATAGCCTTGAACTTAATATTACTTTTTTAAATTGTGGCTTTTGTGTGTCTTTCTGGCAGAGATGGGTCAGACTGGCAAAATGGCCCATTCTACTTGCAGTAATGGTAGTTGCTATATACAGTAATAAAGTAGTGCCAGAAATAGGGTCTCTCAGAAAAGACTGTAGCCACATGGCTGAGACACTTTTATTCCATATGACACAGGGCCTTTGGCAAATAGCGGAAGTGCCTTGCCGATAAAAAACACACACACACACACACACACACACACACACACACACACACACACACACACACACACACACACACACACACACACACACACACACACACACACACACACACACACACACACACACACACACACACACACACACACACACACACACACACACACACACACACACACACACACACACACACACACACACACACACACACACACACACACACCAAAGTTGAATTCAAGACCGTTGCATTAGTATTTTATTTTTTGCCAAACTACCAGCGTGGCTAATGGAGGGCATGGTCCGTCAGTGTGTGCACCACTTTGGTCCAGACTGTGATTGCCATGACCTTTTTACAGACGTTTACGCTCTCCCAAGGAAGAAACCCCAGAACTTTAGTACGCCCCTGACTTTTTCTTGAGTGATTTTAACATTGTTCTTTAAGTTTTGGGGCCCATTTATTTGTGTATTCTCTTTCTTTCTTTCTTTTGTTCTTCTCCCTTTTGTTCATGCATGTTGTACTCATTAACTCAGTTACCAATATGCGTATATTAGATTTTATTTTCTCTTGTCTATTTTAATTCTTGCTGCCTGGCTCCAGTTAGAGTTAGAGGAGTTCACATGTGATTGTTGGGCTAAAATATTGTTTCCATTATCTGAATAAACAATTGATTGATTTTTTTTAATCAGGGTCATTTTGGGTGAGAAAAAGTGCAGAAATATAAAAATATGAAAGCCTGGTTCTCATTTCACCAATAAGGTTCTCAATAACACAAAATGTTGGTCATGACTTAACTGTACAGTGTGATCAGTTGCACACACTTCTCAGGTAACAAACCTTGACTTGGAGCAGACAGGTAGAACGAGTTCACCTACAAAATAAAGCTTTAAATAAACCTAAGCACTGAGAGTGGAACAGAGTCTGTAGGGCAATGGCCAAAGTGATGACAAAGAGGCAAATAGGAGATGAGCAATTTTTCCTTCCAAAACAAATTAAGACTGTATGATACTGTAATTCAACAGTTTTCTCAAAGCTCTTAACAGGTTTCCAATGAAATGTCTTAAAAGAAGTGATGAAAATAAATAGTGTTACATGTGATAAGATATTTATGTAGCCCACTTATGAGGGTATTTTATGTTGTTGTTTTGAACAGCAGAAAAATACACTTTTGAGCCCTAGTAAAACAGATCATAATAATATAAGTTATTTAAAAGAAAATGACATAAAATGTGTTTTAAATAAGCACTGTTTATCACCAATGTGTTTTTTAAATAACTCTTTCAAATAATATTTGTTATTTAATTTGACATGACCTTCAACAAAAGGCAAGGGAAAGCACTGACATGTGAAAAAGGCTTCTTGTTATTTCTGAATACCCCATCAATGTTATGATTTGAACCCTGAAAATTGAATACATTGAAAAAAAAAACATTGTAAGCTTCACAAAGGCAGTAGTTGTAGAGGGGCTGAATTGTAGTGAAATACAATGCACTGCCAGGTGTTTCTTTTATTTAGTTTTTCCCCAGTGTCCAGCACTTATTGTACGCCTAACCAGGACGATACACAAAGAAGAACCAATGCTATAAATGATGTATTTGTTGCCATAATTTGGCTTTGAAGCGCTGTTGCTATGACAGTGAAGTAGAGGGTCGGGGGATTGTACTCACCCACAATCCCAAAGGCTGAGACAGCTCTGGACAGGCCCGAGGACCCCTTTTGGCCGATCTTGGTGCGGTTGCCCAGGTCCAGGCGGCCAAGCAACTCTCGAACCTCTTGCTGGCTGTACACATGCTACAAACACACACATAAACAAATACACACATAAAGCATTTGTAATTACAAGTGTTACTGGCTCTGAATTAAGTTTGTGGTTCCTCTCCAATCTTTTCTGTGTAATTTTAAGTAAATCACGAGCAGGCCTCGTACAATCAATGATCCCACATTTCTAGAAAATGGTTTAAAATTGATCCTAAGAGATGCAATTAAGTCAAACATAGATTAACCAAATGATTCCTGTAATATTGCACTAATTAAACAACATCTGTGTTAACAATATATAATTATAATTCTAGCACAGGTGCAACAGAAACATTAACTATACATGCTAAAACTAAATGTATTGTGTATGTTTTTTATATGGAATTAAATGCATTCATCTGCAATATGCAATGAGTCATATGAATGCAAAACAAAAGGAGTTATTTGACATTCAGCTAGCCATATAATCTTTATCCATCTCAGTAATATAAAGGGTTTTATGCATGCACCCTGTTCATTATGAGTGCTAGCTTTCCACACATGAACTGAGAGTGATAGACGAGGCTGCGTTTTGAACCTGCTCACCTCGACTACTCAATCACAATCTCAAGCTTCCACACACTGTTTATAAAACACTCTGCTATGCCAATCAAATGCAAACTAACAGGGTTTCTGTAGGTCAGTATTATATCTGCAGCAATGAGAGCATGGGGTGATGGATATTTATTCATGGATGCTTCATAATAACAAACACATCAAAATCATAATCACCGAACAACACGAATAAACAAATCAAATCTCAGCTCATAGATCCTGGTAATGAGTTGTAGAAAAGAAAAAGAGGAGCATGCAGCATTAATCAACTTTTCTGTCATCCATAATACACTTGGGAAAGGCTGAGTGATTGTACAATTGTACCTCAAGCGTGCTGTACTGTATTACATAAGCATATACATTAGCACTGTGCTAATTCTGGTGGAAACACAGCACTTACCTTATCATCAATTAGGACCAGGTCCTTGGGTTCTGTGCGGTCAATCTTCAGGACTCTGTGTTTGGTCTGGGCCTGATTGGTCCCTACCAAAAAATACCTCTGAAAGAGAAACATGAATGCGTGAATTCACTATAACTACGATCAATTATTGCAGAGCTGATGTTTGCCATATAGCCTACCTACAGCAGCTGCTTCTAGGAACATTGAACAAAATATGTTTTTACATGCTATTACAAGCCATTCTTTAGGCCTTTTTTTCCTATAATGTTCAGCATTTTCTCTCTACAACGAGCCACCCAGGTTGAAATTAATGTTTAAAAAGCCTGTGAAATTATATATAAAAGGACTCCAAGATAGATACACATCATATAATAATATATGAGAAAATATACCATGATTATAGCAACTACATTTGTGAAAACATTTGGGAACATATTTGATCATAGGGCTACATTCTAATATGTTCAATCTTGATATTTGTGTCTTACTTGTACTGTATGACTTTCTGAAGTCATTATTTTTCTCACACTTTGTCTGTTGGATAGCTTATGATTTGCTGTCCTCTAAAGAACATTAAATTCTGTATTGATACACCATGTGCCAGCAGAGTCTGCAACGATACACCATGTATCAGTACAGTCTGCAACCATTAAAGCCATTTTGTCCTGTTCGCACTATCCTATGGAGCCCTCTTTATCCAGAATAGTTAGACAGTCAGTTCGTCCACTGTTAAATAAAATGGGCTGACAGAGGTGCAATAAGAAATGATGATAGCTCAACTGTGACAAATGTGTTCCTATTACCGTCTCATGTTTGTGACCATTGATAAGCCATCAATCACACCATTATACCACATAATTATTTAACCCTTCTATCATTTTAAGTTGTTGAAACCTTTTATGAAAAAGGGATTGGCAAACAAAACAACGACAGAAAATTAGAAAAGAGGGAAAGCAGGATACATTTTAACTTGTCAGAAACTAAATAAATATTTGGAGGTCATTTTGTCTTGCAAAAATGTGATAATCATTCGGACTGTCAAGAGTCTCTAGAGACCCTATAATTGACACTATTAAAGTCATGGGAAATCAAAGTAGACTCAAGTATACTCGCAAGCAAATATTTTGCTGCCATCTAGTGTTTGCTGACAGGTGATTACACTCAAAGGTAAGACTTACATCTTTAAAAATGAATTGCTCTTTTGGCAGAAAGTAAAACATCAATATTTAGAGAGAGGCTTAAGAAGAACCACCTAAGTCGGAAGATTGGTACAGGATACTTTTTAAAATAGTTTAAATATAAAAAACTTTAAAGATGCAAAAGACAAATTCTAACACATTTGTAATAAATCGATCAAATGTATTACCCTATTGCAAGCTTATGCTCCTTTCCTCTTCTTGATGGTAAAATATACATGTAAGCTCCCCTGGTCTCATGTTTATAAATACTTTTGTATAGGGTTTGGGAAGGCTGTAACAAAGTTATCACACGAAAATAGCTGGCATATCGAGTCAGAAACACACATAAATATGTAGGCTGCATACATGCAAATGTGTTGGTGTTGTGTGTAGTTGTGTTAAACCAGTATAAAGTATAAGTACAAATACATATATGCAATGCATGTGTATTCAAAAAACAAAAAGGTATTATACACTCTGCAATATAACCTTTTCCAAAAAGCTACGAAGAAATTCAATCATGTCTGTATTACATCAGTGAAATAACGTCATGCATCACTAGAGTCCACATTTTCAGCAGGATCGATAGATTCCTATAACAAGTGATGAATGTCTGGTTGTTTGAGCAATTTAAACATCCAAATGTCCGGAATAGTGTCTGTCCTAATGAATAACTGTGCAACAGTGTCCTTAGCAAGGCCTCCCATCAGAGATGGGAATGACTGTGGTTGTGCTGGGTTGTTCCTAACCCCAGCTCGTGCTTCTACAGGATGATGAAACATGAGGGGGACTAACTGGGGTTAGGTAGTTCAAAGGACAAATGTGTAGACCTGAATGATTAAAAAGAGTGAAGCTGCACATTAGAAAGTGGCGTGTTAGGGTAACAATCCTTTGACCAACACATTTTCACATTCAGCTCTTGGTTTATGTTCAAACATTATCAGGAAGCACCAAGAGACAGAAACACTTGATGGACATGTGATATAATTTAGAGAGATGTTGTTGTTGGCTACTAGCAGGTGTAACCAAAGAACAGACTGATCAGACATTTAGCAAGTCATGAGGAAACAGTGATAAACACAGCATAGAGATCATGACAGACTTACGGCTCTGGTTTCATACAGAACCATCTTCTGGATCCCACTGATCGAGGTAGCCGCCGACTGAGGCATTGTTATCCCTGTTTTCTCCAATCACAATCCAGGAGGAACAACTGAAGAGCTGCAAGGCGAAGGAAACCGAATATAAAACTAGACTTGCTTCACTTCATAAAATACAAAAGAGACAATGTGTACACACGTAAACCTCATACTGCCAGCCACTGTATGCATCATAGTTTCGAGCTGTATGGTGGCTAAGTAGCGTCACTCAGTACACACCATTAATCTAGCTAGCTAAGTAGTTGCGTTCGCCACAAATCCTCGCCAGATAAGATGACAAACACGCATACCCTCTGGTAGAACATATAACTCTTTTAAAGGTTTTTAGTTCGTTAATTTTGAATGTAAACTCCAATATTTACGGCTAGCACATAAGAGAACATGAGTTGTTTGAGTCAGGTGACTGTCGTGACATAGTTCAGTCAACTGATACGGTGGCCCGCAGAGTCAAAAATACTTAAATGTCTGAAAATGCGATTATTAAATGAAAGTCCTCGTTTTTGCTTTTGTGTTCTTCAACTCGCAGATAGCACCTACTTGTTTATAAATGTTTCTAACTGTAAATACACAAACCCCTAAAGTGACAAAACTTACTTTGAAGTAATCATAAAGTAGCTAGCACTAGCATTAGCTCCTTACAATGTAGAAAGTCAACCCCCTTCTCCCAAGTAGTTTGTTAACGGTTACTAGGGTTACCGTTGACTATTAACCTTGGATAGCAAACGTTAGGTAACGTAAAAGGTAATGTAGATTATACAAGTTTAAACAGATAAACAGGAAAAGTGGATATCAGAATGCCACAACATGGTAAGTAGCAGCCTCATCTGTCGAAACATGACAGGTTAACGATCGAATATCTAGGTTTAAGGAGAAGCTGACTGTTGTTTATGACTTAATTAACCGTGCATCGATATTTACTACGCTGAAGTTGACCGTCTGGTGGACAACCTGATAGAAGATGAAGCTGAGAGAGAGACACTTCTTGCAAAACCTACCTGCTTTATCATAGTTGGAAGACCGGTAATTTCCCCTTCTTTTACTGATATGCACACACACACACACACACACACACACACACACACACACACACACAAATACTACTTACAGATACACACACACACACTCAAACATTTAATAGTGTCCTTTCTTAAACAAAATGCTAAGAATTTAGTAAAGACAAAAAGTCCTTCCTTTTCTAAGCTATAACATTGCAGGTTTACGCTGAATATGTTTCCACCTGCCCATACAATTGAACCACAGCCACAGTTGGTATTTTCTCCTTTTATACAGTGTCACATAAACCAGTGACTTCAATTCTGTGCCTTTCTCTGTGACAGGGTGTTGGCAAATCCTCTTTAGCCAGAAGAATAGCAGAATCCTGGAAATGCATCTTGATAGATGGTAAGTACAATTGCTTGATACAATTTCTGGTCTTTGTCCCAAAAGAGTTAAGATATCACCAGCTTTTCTAATATTTCAGATACAGATCTGCTCAACACACACATTATAAATAAAACAAATGAAGGCATAGAGGTAAGTATAACTTTCTCAGTCATAAGACAGAAAGGAAAACTGATCTTTCCAACGTCATGTGTTTTTCATTTACATTTTTGTATGGTCTATAATATGAATCGATTTTCTTCTGACTGTCTTAGCTCTTAAATATCTTATCTGAGGGGAGAAGTGTGCCAGAAGACATGGTGCTCCAGCTGCTTCTCGCCAGGCTTAACTCACCAGATGTTGAGCACTATGGTAATGGTGGTCACTAAATGCAAATTGCACATTTTTCACAGCAGCATGTCATTCAAAACCCCATTATTGGAGCTCTATCACCTGATAACAAGTGTTGTGATACAGGTTATGTCCTGAGCTGCCTGCCATTCATGTCAGAAGAGTGTCTGAAGATTCATGAGCAGCTTGAGCTGATCAAAAACCTCAAGCTTACTCCTGATTTCATCATCAACATCAAGGTTATCCACATGTTTTCTACTTTGAGTTGTTCATGCATGAAGCAACAATTTGTACACATTTTAATAAACCTTTCACTTGTTTTCTGAAAATGTTTTGCGTACAGTATATGAGATTTGTATCACACTTCAATATTCCACCAGTGTGCAGACAAAGACCTTGCCCGACGGCTGTCAGGTCTGAAGCAGCACCCGGAGACAGGGCAGCTGTACAACAGGGATCAGTGGATGCGTGAGGATGTGTTTAGCAAGAAGAAAGAGAACAAAGATGAGGAAGGGGAGGATGAGGATGAGGAGGATGAAAAGCAGGTGTGACTTCAGGGAAAACACTATTATGTTCAAACCTTAAAAAAGAACGTTTTCATAATTTCCTATTACTCAAATATGTTGTTTTTGTTTGCTTGCAGGCAGGGAGTGAAGTACTTCAAAAGGATATTATTGACAACATGGTGTGGACACCCGAGAATTTGGACAAAAATGCTTTACATAGAATCAACATGTACAAAGATACGATGCTCAGACCACTGGAGGTAAGTTAGCCAGGGCTCCCAGTTTTCCCAATAGGTCACATATTAATTCCTCCATTTCTAACAAAATGTCACTTATCTTTCTTTGATTATGTGCATTTACAAGATGCATTTAAGATAGCTCTGGTGGGGCAAAAAGCATTTATTAATGATGTATACCATTAAAGAAAGCTTACAATCCCATGTCATATGATGTGTTGTTGAAATCAGAACGGTAATGTGTGAGGTATTATCCTAGATATAATTTCTGATAAAAAGAAAACCTGATATAAAATTGATTTCTTTTTAAGGACTACATGACAGAACACAACCCTCTCTACCTGTTGGAGCTGGATGGACAAAACAAATCTGAAGAGCTTCACTTGGTAATACCACAAATGATAAATATATCATCTGCAGCTACAATATTACAAACAAGATAAATAGCAAGAAAAAAGATGCATATCCATACGCTCTTTTACTGATTGTGTGTTTTTTAATAGCAGGCAATGTCAGTCGGTGCTGTCTTGAATCTGAGTTTGTAAAGTGCCTGTGTTGTGTTTGTCTAAGCATAAATGTCCATGTTGAACTCACCATGTATATTGTTGGCTAAATTGTTTTTGTGTCTAGTCTGTGATGTCGCGTCTTGGATCCATGGCAATCAAGAATGTCTCAATTCCAGTCCTCCTCCATCAGGCTGATGATGAAGAAATACCGGAGGAAGTTGACACGGTCCGGCATTGTTGATCATATTCATAATTTAATTTAATTTATTTTATACAATCTACATTTGAGCTATTAACACACGGGCAATAATGACACATGATTTTCCAGGAGGACCTATTGAGAATGATGTCCTCTACCCAGACAGTGGCCCCTGGCTTCAGATGGAGAAGAAGTCGTTGGGGCCAAACTTGTCCTGTTGCTCTGAGTGAAGGCAAGGTCATTCTTGGCAAGCCTGATTTATGTGTGGGGTAAGGGATCTTTTTTAGGCACTAGCCAGTTGGGAATCTACCCAATATCTACAAGAAAGACTGTCCATTTCAACCAACTCTCATTTAACTCCTGTGCAGCTTCCAGGACAAAATGTACGTCCTCTCATCTCAGGAGGCTTACCAGAAGTTTTTAAAGAACCCCCGACGGTACTTACTTCCTCCGATGCCAAGGCCCCCTTGCAGAGTTTCTATAATTGGTCCTCCCCTGGCAGGGAAAAGCACTCTATGTAAGCTTTTAGCTCAGCACTACAATGCATTGGTGCTTGATTTGGAGGCTTTGGTGCAACCGGTTCTGGCTAAGGTTGAGCAAGAGAGGCTTGATAAAATCAAAGAGGAAACAACACAGGTCGCTCTAGAGAAAATCAAGATGAAGCAGAATTCAGGCAAGTTGAGTGCCTTGATACTGAGGCTTTTCGCTATCATCATCATATTTTTTAAACTATTTTACTTACAAATATTAAAAATTGAAAGTATAAATCGTTATTTAAATATTTGTAGTTGTTGAGACTTGTACTGTCATGTTAATGTTTTAAATATTTTTATTTCATCAGTTGAAACCAATTCTACTGAAGGTAAGATGATCTTTCTCACATGCAGACAAATAAACATGGATAACTTCTGCATTTTTCAATCTTAATAAGAACTGTTCACATCACAATTGGTGGTCTGGTAACGTTGTGTTGTGTGTTTTGGATCTCAGTTTGAGAGATTAAGTTTGCAAATGTTTTCTGCTGTTCCCAGTGACAGAGGATCATCCAGAGGTACAAGCCTTGGTTCTCACTGCGCTGGAAGAAGCCAAACATATGAGCACATCTCCCTTGAGTCTGTATGGTGAGGTTCTGGAGAAGCGCATAAATGAGGTATGTCAAACATCTCAAACATAGCAGCTGCAATTACAGCTTTTGGTTTTAAACTATGGCCATGCCTTCTTTATATTTCTGTGAATGTTGTTGTCAAATATATTTAAGTTATTTCTAAGAGATATATTTAATAGAAAAGTTAACCATTAATATAAATGATGTAACGGTTCAAACCATATCACTAATCATTTATTAAACATCTGAATAAAGTTTGCAGTGGTGTTGTTAATATCTATGATGTTGCAGATTGAAGAGGCTGGCGCTGGTACGGATGTCAGGACTGGATGGGTGCTTGACAACTTTCCCAAGAACGTGTCCCAAATGAATGCCTTACAGCACGCTGGAATACTGCCAGACCTCCTCTTCTGTCTCAAAGACAGTGATGGCAGTCAGGGTACAAGGCACAGACACAATGCATCACAAACAAGTTTCATTAGACTTGAGTCCATATCAATACCATCAGTGTTTATGTTCCATTGCACTTCATTGTTTTACAGTTTTTAAGCGATTGTATGAGGCGAACAAGCAAAGCGTGGACGAAGCATTCGGGACGAGATTGCAGGACGAACAATCTGAGAAGGAGAAACCGGCCTTGTGAGTGCAGGTGCATGTCAAGTTTGATGTTTTATCTGAAATTGACTGTTCATGCAGCTTTTGTTCTTCATTTCTCTACATTTTAGAACCAATACACAGCCAGAAGAGGAAGAGGCCATGCCTGCAGGGCTGCAAACAAATCTAGAGACAGTTAGTGAAGACACTGAAGGTATCATACATCTGTCTGCGAAGCCTACATTCACAAAGCTTCCCTGAACCTGTAGTTTGGCCAAAACTTTTTCAAAGCATTCATTCATTTCCTTTGTAGAAAGTCCTGAACAACCTGACATCACCAGCCCTGCAAATACTGAAATAGTCAAAAAGGAAGGTGAGGCACTTTTATTATATTGTGTTATGTCAAACCCCACCAAACTTATTGTATTTAAGCGCATTGACGTAAAACACACTTTTGTTCTTCAACTCCTTCTCCTTTTTGTTTTGCTCATTGGGACTCAGGTTATCCAGATGGCCCTGAGATCAATGACTACAAACTGAAACTCAATCAGTTTTTGTCCGAATGGGACCAAATGCAGTCCGCTTCAACTGTCACCCACTCAGTACTGGAGATAGGTGACAAAAGCCCTGAGGACCTGCTTCAAGAAATTGTGCTTCAAATGGAGAGTAAGTGTTATGAAGTTCCTAAATGTTTCAAGTAGATTAACTATAAATATAATTTACTTTAAATTGATTTTGGATTTTGAAGGATTTGTCCCATAATGTGAATTATATGACTAACAGATGCCTAATTTAGTCTGGTTTATGCACAATATTTTCAGAACCCTTTGAGTATGTGTCCTGTGAACTATCAGCAATGGACCTGGAAAAGGAGGCAGAAGATATGGAGGCCTTAGCTGAGCTGGAGAGAGCCGAGGAAGGAAGCAGTGACAATGTCGCAGCAGAGGATGAGGATGAAGTCAGTTCACACAGATGTCTTTTTGACTTTAAAATTGAAGATGCTGAAGATACAGGCTAGTTTTACTGTTTTGTTATTGATTGATAATATAAACAAATATTTAACAGTATATTGTATCCTTCCTCTCAATCATAGCAGGCGGACACAACAGTCAAGAGATTATTAGGCGATTCCCTTCATTTCTGCCCAGTGGCCTTGAAGAACTCCAACATCCTGTTGCCATGTACGGATGAAATTGCAGCCAAGTACCGCGAGAAGACCTTCTACTTCTCAAACCAAGAAGCCAGGGACTACTTTCTTCAAAAACCTGCTAATTTTGTTGGACAGACGTCGCCACTCAAGGTACAAGCTGACATAAAAAAGGAAGAAAAAGTCATTGTAAGAGAATACAAAAAAGATCCCTAACAAGTTTATTATGTTCTTCTATCTAAGCCTCCTGCCCTGCGGATCTTTTTGCTTGGCACGAGAGGTTCAGGCAAGACCAGTAATGGTGAGTGGCTCGCCCAGCAGCTTGGCCTCTTCCATATTCAGTTCAGGGAGCAACTCCAAATGCTCATTAAGGCCAAGACAAAGAAGCCTGTACTTTATGCGGATGAGAAAGAGTCTTCAGAAGAATCTCCTGAGGACTTGGAAGCACTCATAGAGGAGGCCAGAAGGGAGCATGAGAAGGAGACAGAGGAGACTTCCATCAACGAGAATGACATTGAGGTTGGCTGATTTCCCTGTCGCAAGATTTCCAGTAGTACTGAGCCTAAATTGTGGTGATTATTGTGTATTTGCTTTTGTGTGTACAGCCGGAAGTGGTCCTTACTGAGGAGGAAAAAGCCATCAAAGCCTATCTCTCTGAAGGAGATCCATTATCTTTACAGATCTTGGACACAGTTATTGCACCGTACTGGAAACAGGAACCATACAAGTAGGTGCACACACACACACACACATACACACACACACACACACACACACACACACACACACACACACACAACTTGATTTAGCTGACTGAGTTTAGCATAAAGACTGGAAATAGGGGGAAACTGCTCGCATGGCTTTTTCTGAAAGCAACAAAATAAATTGTTCGATTACATCATTGCATATTGTTTGTTTAATCTCCGTGGTTGCTGGCGCTAGCTTCCTATTTACTGTTACTAATGCAATGTACATTAATAGTACTTTCTACAAAAAGAAGAAAAAGTGTGCTTCCCAAACAAGAAAAAAGTAATCTCTTAAATGTATTGTACACCTGACACAACAAGGTATTTTTGGACCCAAACATTCTCCACTTTGTAGGTCTACAGGTTTTATTTTGGAAGGCTTCCCTTTCGATTCTGATGAGGTGCAGTACATGTCACAGCGCCAGCTTTTTCCTGACCTTGTGGTAATAATGTCAGTGGACGTCACGGACGTTCAAAAACGCCTGTTGCCGACATACCTGGAGAGCTGGTGTGAGCGCCGCAACCGCCGTGAAGCACAGCTGAATCTACTTCGGGATTTACGCAAAAAGAGCCGGGTAAGCAAGTGATCACTAGATACAATATAATTATTCTATTAAGTTCAATATCAAGCATAATTCCTCCAGTCTGTCCTGATAATGACCTCCTCTCTGGCACAGGAGGAAAACATTGCCAAAAGAAAGGCTGAACTCACAAAGGCGGCCAAATCAAAAGTAAGAAAATGAATTATTACATTACATGTTACATGTTAGACGCTTTTATCCAAAGCGACTTACATACTCAGTACTGTGGACAATCCCCACAGGAGCAATTTGGGGTGAAGTGTCTTGCCCAGGGACACAACGACATGCTGAGTGCAGTGGGGTTTGAACCTGCTATCCCCTGATTCAAAGTTCAGCGCACAAAGTTCAGCGCACTATCCCACTGAGAATTATAGCCACCATCATCCCCCTATCCATCATGGGTTAACCCCTTTCTTTCTGTCTCTTACTCATCAGTCCAGAAATTATGAGGAGGAAGAAAACGAAGAAGAGGATGAAGATGCAGGCAACATAGAGGATGAGATAGAGGCCACGCTTGAAGAGGAGTTTCCTTTAGAAGAAGATAACGAAGACATGGAGAATGAGGAGACTAAGGAGGCAGCGTCTGAGAGGCTGGAGATGGAGATAGCAGAGCGCTATATGACAGATGAAACCGGCCTCGCTACTGTAATGGTACAAAAACACAAAACACAATTGAGGAAATTAACTAGACAAACAAATGCTCATCATTGAGTATTATGACTAACTGTGACTATAACAACTGACATTTTTTACATGAAGAACATTTCAAGTTGGAAGAAATGTGACATTATTTGCACGTTATAATACACAGAGTATGATACGTTACCATATTGTACTTTACTTATGCTCATGTGTTTTGCTTTGTGCTTTTCTAACGTCAGGAGCTCTTGAGTGAACTAAACATTCCCAAAGTCTCAATTAGTGCTTCTCGAAAGCTCCGGATCGTGCGGCAACAAATGCTCCATAAAATCCAGCCGCTGCTGACCAACAGGGAGTCACTCTTCCAAAAATGTCAACCCATCTTATACAGCCTGGCACATAAGCTGTTGCTCTCCTCTTATAAGCTCCACAGTGCCTTTGGCTGCTGGGATCCCATAAAGGTAGGAGTCATTTGAGAATGACCACTACCCTATGTCCTTCTGGCCATTTATTTTTAAATACTGGCCCACCTTTTCTCTTTAGTGCTGATATGTTAACCTGCAGAACTGGGTGACATTTCCTATGTATAATTATGACATAATGTTTTTGACACACTTATCCCACTTCTACAGCAATACAAAGAGAAAGATTTGATCCAGCCTCTGCAGTGGCCCCTCAACACTACATATCCCCTGATCTTCCATCAGTATATCTACTTCTTTGCATCTAAGGAGAATCGCAACATGTTTATGCTGAACCCCTTGAAATACTTAAGGGAGTCTAAACCCAATCCGTCCCTTCCTGTTAAAATTGCTGTTGTTGGACC
This sequence comes from Dissostichus eleginoides, assembly GCA_031216635.1. Classification (NCBI taxonomy): domain Eukaryota; kingdom Metazoa; phylum Chordata; class Actinopteri; order Perciformes; family Nototheniidae; genus Dissostichus; species Dissostichus eleginoides. The sequence goes on along the minus strand of CM062281.1, from coordinate 17,567,675 downwards.
ACCGAAATCTGGGAAAACCACAGGTAAGGCTCAAAACAGCTGGAAAATCGAGTTGGGTTTATCTTATATACTTAACCGCTTATCTTTTTCTTCTTACTTTGCTTTAATTCTCCAGTGGCAAAGATGTTTGCTCAAAAATATGGCTTGGCCTGCCTGTCTATTGGTGGTGTTATGCGTATGGTGCTTCACAAGCATGAGCACACTGATTTGGCTGTCCAGATGAAAAAGCATCTCTCCCAGGGACTAACTGTGCCTGATGAACTGGCCATTCAGTGTCTGGAGGTGGCGCTCATGAGCTCCGTCTGCAGCACTCTTGGGTAAATCAAGGCCGGGGCTGGGGGAAGTACATTCATAAACTCAAGGTCCTAACGTTAACCTTAACATAACAATACAAAGACTATCTATTCTTACTTTGATCACTTCTTTGTTATTACCTTTTTATGTTGTTTGTGAATACAATGTTTATTTGCATCTCAGGTATGTGTTAGATGGCTTCCCGAAGACACTTAAGCAGACAGAGCTGATGGGGTCTCGGAGCATCATCCCTATGATAGTGGTTGAGCTGGGGCTGGACACAGTGGAGGTGCTGAAGAGAGGCCTACTGGACAAAATGAAGCCCAACAAGTGAGAGAACACACATCAATTGCAATTATAAATACACACCAGAAACCACAAGTATGACAGCTGTTTTTAAATCACCATCCTTGAAAGTTAATGTAAAAATGCATTCTGTCACACTTCTTTTGTGCAACTGCAGGCCTCACCTGATGCATGACAGCTCAGAGATCCTTCACATTAATAACTCCTGTTACAAGCAGGAGATGGAGCATGTAAGGCAACACTTCCAACAACAATATCAGAACTGGATACTGCTCGATGGCCTGAAGAGCAAATGGTGGATCTGGCACAGCATTTTAAAGGAGGTCAGCTTCAGCATGAAATATATCCACAGCTACCTGGAGAGAACATGCAGTGGTAAGTGCTAAAGGCTTACAGGCATCAGTTCATCAGGTTGTTTACACCTAAAGTAATATAGCATGTGTTATGTCACAAAACATTTTTTTATTTAATTTTGCAGGGAATGCAGCCTGTATCAACAGACTGTGCATCACGCCCAGGGAGCTGCAGCATCGGCTTGGAGAGTTTGATCAGTACTGCCCTGTCTGCCTGGCTCTATGTCATCACCTGGTGGACCGCTCAGACATCGCAGCCTTAACTCACGCAGCTGAGTACAGGGGAAAGTATTACAAGATGTGTGGCGAAGACCATTTGGAGGTGAGTGTAGTGGAGTCTGCACAATTAAGTATGGAAAAGGTTTCAGGACCAATTCATCTGACATTTCATTTATTTCCAATTGTGTGTATAACATTTATAATAGAAGGTTTAAGATGCAAATACATGAGATAATTTTAAGATTTTCCAATGGTCTTTCTCCACCAGCAATTCCTTACAACTCCAGATCAGTTTGTGACTCCACAATGCCCACACCCTCTCCCACAATCCCACCTGCTGCCACGAAAGCTCACTGAGAGCCAGGTGAAGAACAGGTTCCCACAGCAGGTTGAGATGAAGGGCTTCTGCTCGGTAACCTATGTGGATGGAAAGCAAAGGTACTCACCCATATAATGTTCAAATCTAAATCTTTCAAGTACATGATAAGCTCCTTTTTGTCATGTCTTGAGAATGCATTTCTAAGACCCAAAACGATATATGTCAGCCCAAAGGGATTCCTGTGTTTGTAGAGAAATAAACAGGCATGTAGCTGATTATAATCTCACTAGAAACAAGTAATACTTGCAAACATTCATAAAACTGCATCATCGGAGAAAAACTGAATGTAAAACTAAATCCCAACAAATGTAACAAATATGTCAAGAGGTTCTTTTTTTGTATCAGATTTCTTATAACAGCCTTTAACTCTTTACCGTACTGCTCTATTAATGTATTTGTCCTCAGGTATGAAGCTCTTGTTCGAGGAAAGATGGAATTTGCTGTTGAATACAGAGAACAAATCTACATTTTTGAGACAAAGCGGAAACAGGACAAGTTTTTGAGGTGCTGATCTATCTCTTTGTATATTTCACAATTATTCTTTTGATGTTTTATTTTCCCACTGTTCATTAAGTTGTGCATATATAACAAAAAGACACTGTGGTATTATTTAGCCATTGCAAATAGTCTATTGAGTGAAAATTGGTGTGGTTATTTTACCTTTTTTTAAGGACTCCTGAAACGTACTGGAACCAGAAGCTGCCCAGTAAAGTTCCTCCTCTTTGTGAACCTGTACCCCTCACCTCCCTTCCAACGTTGGGCTACCTGGAACAGGTCAGACAAGCACTTTAGCACATCATTTGTTAAATATATGTTTTTTAAGTCTGGTTGACATTTATTAGCCCTGCTTTGAGTTGAGTCTGTATTTTATAGGGTGTGGCAGTATCAGTAATCAAGGCCATGACAGCTGTTGGGTGTCTCAAACCAAAGTATCCCTTCCTCAGTATACAAAGATCATCACTCCTCTATGTGGCCTTATATCTGAAAGGTAGGCAAGACACAAAGGAATTGCTTGAACTTAAAAAGGATAATGGTGTTTCTGATTTGTAATATTTTATTTATCCATGTACTACTATCAAAAACCTGCATAGAAATGTATCCAACTAATGAATTATATGTCATATTTGTACAGCTTTTAATCACAAGAGCACAGATTACAGCCGCCAGAAGTACAAAAAGAAGCTGGCCTTGTATGAAGAAAACTGTGCGCTCATTCCCTACCTGACCTCAACGATGAGAGGGAACTACCAGCCTCCCAGTGAACGTCCCCTTGACTTTGAGTTCAAATTGAATAGGTTCCTTGCCTTGGGACACTTGCCGGGTGCCAACAGTGTGCTGTAGCTGTCCCTGCTTTCAAAGCTTGACTATTGCCTGCTATTACATATATTGGTAGAATTGGGTGACAAAAAGGTCATTTGAAAACCAACTGCTATAAAAGTTTATTTTATTTCTTCATGTTATAAACTATTATTCTCTGTGTCATGGCTGAAAAATATGTTTGGCCTGGCTCATAGACCTTGCTTGTATGTAGCTGGTATACTCTGTCTAGTAGACCTTGTGCATTACTTTTTTTGCCTCACATTTTACAAAACCAAAAAATGTTATTAACAAAAGGATGTCAGTGTTATGAGATCAAGACTAGGTATGGATTTTACAACAATATATAATATGTGAATACAATGTAAGAGACTATTAATTAACTGTTAAGATACTTAAATAAAGAATTAAATACAAATATGTTAAAAACGTAGGGTCTTACGTTTGTTATTTTATTGAATTAATTCTCTTTTATGTTGACAGATCGTGTTTTCAGACAGTTTGTAGATTTGTTAAGGTGTGTTATGAATGATCCACACCAGACCTGTTTCTGATCCACACATAAAATTATTATTTAAAGTGGACCTATCTTGCTATATTTGAAACATATATTGTAGGGCCATACCTATACAAAACATGTCTGTGAAGTTTTTTTTTCAAAATACCAAACAGTTCACCCATTGTAGCCATCCCTCATACTGCTCAAACCCCTCTTTTGAAGCCCTGAGAAACGCGGATTTAGGGTCCTTAGCTTGAAAAAAAAGAAGAGGACGCGGAGCTAATGCCTGATACAGAATTCTACCGGAGATAAAGTGAAATTCTGCTGTTATAAAACGCCATCCTGTTTAAACCACGTCAAGGATTATTTCTGAAATAGTATGGAGCTGAAATTCTTTTTCTCTTTCAGGTTCATCACAAGGTGAGTTCTTTTTTTATTTCCTGCTTTTTAAACACATGTGCTCTACAGTACAGGTTAGCTCTGAGTGTGAGCGACCGTGTGATCTCGTTTTTCAACGCGAGACTTTACCGGATATAGAAGGCGCGAATTCGACAATAGTCGAGGGGTCTTCTCCAAGTTGTGTCGGAGTTGAGTGTGCGGCTGCAGGAGCAGCAACAAACTAGGTAAGCATCCACCGTTACCAGTCGTTCTAATTCACTATAACAACCACAACATTCCCAGCTGCTTTCTGGCTTAATAGTTGTTATGTTTAACGCGAAATGCATTCTTCTACACAAGCTAACCACAGCGTTTTAGTAACAGAGGAGTAGCTCTTCAAGTTCAAGCATTAGCTCGACTATGCTAGTAAAGTATATTGTTTGCTTGCTTTCAGTTTCACTTTCTCCCCGAATGTAAACTAGCTGTCACATAAAAAATATTATTTAAAGTGGACCTATCTTGCTATATTTGAAACATATATTGTAGGGCCATACCTATCAGTGTTTCCCCTAGGATGGAGTCATAGCAGCGGTGCTAAGGCACGCGGGCCCAGCAAAATGTGAGCGCGGCGCGCGTGGACATTTTAAGTGTGTGCGAAGTGCTTCCCGCCATTATGTTTCTATGTGTCTGCCAGCACAAGGAAGACACATACATCATTAAAGGCTTCAAATGTATTCAGTATTGTATGAACATAATCGGTGGTTGGACATCACATCCTCTAGGGGGGTCGGGGGTATGCCCCCCCGGGAAGATTTTTTTTTACATTTTAATAATATAAAATGCTTCAATCTGGTGCACTTTGAGCACACAATGACTAGAGACTAGATCTAACTCTAAACACCCATATGAAAAAGATCGTTTTACATTTTAATAATCAAATAATTGAACATACCAATAACCTACCATAGCCAATAACACATATGTAACTTTTATTTTTGTTGTTCATTTACATCACTTTCATCTGGCAATTTTTTTTGTCTTTTTTCTTCTAATTTTTTATGTCTGCTTCAACTTGCTGTTGTCTGTCTTGTCAGGCAGTTTTCCTTCAGCTCTGAAAATGACAGCTTTCCCGCGTATCGGTGGCTCGAAAAGTTGCCGCGAGCGCTAGGGGGCAGCACTTATAATTTTTTTTTTTTAAATTTAAAAAAAAAATGTATCTGCTAGGGCGCCCCCTAGCAGCGGCGCGCATATTTCAGCAGCGGCGCAGCGCGGATTTAGGGTCCTTAGCTTGAAAAAAAAAAGAAGAGGAGGCGGAGCTAATGCCTGATCAGAATTCTACCGGAGATAAAGTTAAATTCTGCTGTTATAAAACGCCATCCTGTTTAAACCACGTCAAGGATTATTTCTGAAATAGTATGGAGCTGAAATGCTTTTTCTCTTTCAGGTTTATCACAAGGTGAGTTCTTTTTTTATTTCCTGCTTTTTAAACACATGTGCTCTACAGTACAGGTTAGCGACCGTGTGATCTCGTTTTTCAACGCGAGACTTTACCGGATATAGAAGGCGCGAATTCGACAGGACTCGAGGGGTCTTCAACAAGCTGTGTCGGAGTTGTGTGTGGCTGCAGCAGCAGCAGCAGCAGCAGCAGCAGCAGCAAACTAGGTAAGCATTCACCGTTACCAGTCGTTCTAATTCACTATATCAACCACAACATTCCCAGCTGCTGTCTTGCTTAATAGTTATGTTTAACAAGTAACCTGAGTTAGCCAGCTAAGCTAGCTTTGTAACGTTGCTAATTTGCTGTAACTAAACAACGTTACTAACGTGCTGTCACTGTTGTCGTTTAACCTGTTAAACCACATCAATTATTACTGAAGGTTTGCGAAATGCATTCTTCTACACAAGCTAACCACAGCGTTTTAGTATCAGAAGAGTAGCTGTTTAAGTTCAAGCATTAGCTCGACTATGCTAGTTAAGTATATTGTTTGCTTGCTTTCAGTTTCACTTTCTCCCCGAATGTAAACTAGCTGTCCAAGATGCCCAAGAGGAAAAGCTGCTCAGCAATTGAGGAGCCTCCAAAGCAGGTCACTGCGGAGGAGAAAGACGTGGACGATGAGAGTGACAGTGACCAGGAAGATCATCCACAGAATAGAGAGGTTTGTACCGTCACTGTCAAGCTGTACAATATGTTATCCAATCAGGTTTATATCCACAGTGACTGCCATGACATAATATATTTTTCTGGTTTCCGTTAACTGTTTGTCTTAAATGATACCCTGAGAAGTTTAGAAATCGAGAAGGAACTTACAGAGTAGATATATGACTATGTATGAGATGTATTAGTGGGAAATGACATGCCCAGCTCCCCTGTGTTTAGGTGCAGGGTGTGAGTGAGGTGGCGAGTGATGCAGGGATTGTGGAGAGCATCACACTGAAGAACTTCATGTGCCACTCTCACCTCGGCCCGTTCACTTTTGGTTCAAATGTGAACTTCGTTGTTGGCAACAATGGAAGTAAGTGAAATACAAGTTACATACTCATTGTTGTGAACTGTTTATTAGTTGCCAAGAAGTGCTGACTATTTTGACTCATCTATAATTTAGTTGGAATACTTTAAGTTTGTTTATGTAGTTCACAGTCATACCAGACATATGTTAGCAAGAGTATGAAAGATGAGCAAGTGAATTGAGTTGCATCATCTCCACACTAATCGATATTAAACAGTTTAATATAATCGTTTGTGGTGGATGTAGCTTGTCTTTCTGTACATTAATAATACGATATGTTTAACATTGTCTGCTCTCTTGTATTCATGAAAATCAGACTTATTTTTGTAAACCTATGATGTGCAAGTGCATATAATGAATGATCTACTTTGCCCTAAATCTTTGTAATGGCTTGAACCTAAATCATGTATTTCAACTTCAACTCAAGCAACACACTCTGTTCTCTTGTGTCTTATCTTCCATTATGTTCTTGTTTTTGAAAGTGTCTAAAAAAAAAAAAAAAAATGGTACTGCTTGTGTGACAGGTGGAAAGAGTGCCGTTCTGACAGCTCTCATAGTTACCCTAGGCGGTAATGCACATGCCACCAACAGAGGATTGTCCCTCAAAGGATTTGTAAAGGAAGGAGAAAGGTACAAATAATTTACAGTGTCTACTATGAACGCAAGTGACTCTTCTCACCCGCATCCCCCAACGTCCAGAATTTTTGTATAAACAAATATTCCATGAATTTGCTCTATAGCACCACACATATCATACCACATCAAATGTCTGTTGTCTACTACTCATGTCATACATGTGACATTTTTCATAACGTCGCATGCAAAGTACCCTTAATTAAAAGTTGCATCACTTGATTCACGTTGGTGTAATCCGTTACTCTCTTTCCTCAGTAAGGCTGATGTTTCGATCACCCTGCGAAACGAAGGAAGGGACGCCTTCAAATCTGAGTTGTACGGCCCATCTATCACTGTAGACCTGAGAATAACACGCGAGGGGTTGAGATCCTATAAACTGAGGAGCAAATCAGGTAAAGATTACTCATTCTAAAAATTAGTTTTTTTTTTTGAAGACTGCTGCTACTGTACATTGATCTGCTACAACAACATATATAGGAACAAGGTGCAAAAACAAAGGAAAATTAAACGTGTTTCAATATTACCAAGTAAAATACTACCGTAAGCAGCTTCAGTCTATATTATAAGGTATTCATAAAGATTATTTTTCCTCTTACAGGTCAAATTGTCTCAACCAAAAAGGAAGAGTTGGTGTCTATCCTGGACAATTTTAACATACAGGTAGGAGCTATGCAAATCTTACACAATGCAATGTTGTTGATCTTCAACAAAATGCAAATCCTGTACGATAATCATATTACTGGGTCTTTCAAAGGTCAACAACCCAGTCTCTGTTCTCACTCAAGAGATGAGCAAGTACTTCCTACATTCCAAAGGGGAAGGGGACAAGTACAAGGTAATACATAAGATTTTTTTTTTTTAAATAACTGTTTTATCATTTGGTTTTTGTGATCTTGATTTCTCCACTTGTTTTTATTTCATTCCTCTTTCAGTTTTTCATGAAATCTACCCAATTGGACCAGATGAAAGAGGACTTTGTGCACATCAAAACCACCAAGCATATCACAGAAGAAAAAATTGAGCAACATGGTCAAGTAAGAAAAAGTTTGATTGACTTGTATAATATGCAGCTATAACCAATAATTCAGAATGTCTCAAAGGACCCTGTGAGAGGAGTTAACTATATTGATGCAGTCCTATACTGTTAATAATTTGTACAACTTTGTTTGGTTGGTCTACTACTCTATTTTACCAGCAATATATATATTACCATTTATATTGTTACATGACTGTTACAGTACTTGAAAGACTTGAAGCAGAAGTACCTGGAGAAAGAGGACCGTTTCAAGAACCTGTCATCATTGGATGAAATGGAGACCAAACTGGAGGACTTGCAGAAACAAATGGCTTGGGTTTTGGTGAGATCATTTCTCCCAGTTTTGAATTCCCAACCCCTTTATTTAGTATCCCAAGCCTCTGGGATAAAAGCAATCATTATTTAAAGGGTAATTCATCTAGCTAATATTTTGGAGTGACTTCATTTTGCAGGTGCAAGATATGGAGAACGAGTTGAAGCCATGGAAGGAGCAGCTGCAGTCAGACAGACATTCTACGGAGAAATACGATGAGAAGGTGGAAGAATGGAAGGTAGGATATTTCTGTATTATTCACCGCAGAATTAGTTGTGATCTTGAGTGACCAATTAAAAAGCTTCTGTTTAAACATGTACTTGTCCATGCATAGCAATCTTCTGTCCTCTCACTTTTTAACCGCCCTACTTCTCTGATCTGTTTTTATGTCATGATGCAGAATAAGGTCGAAGAGGCTGAGGGGAAATACAGACAGATCGAGGAAAGGTTGGAGGGAATCACACAACAAGTCCAGGAGCTCCAGCCCGAATCTGCTCAGCTCAAGTCTGAGGCCCGGGGAAAAAATGCCGCGCTCAACTCCAGCGAGGTAAGAGTTCAGACAAAAGACTGTACTGACAATTGGTACATTCACTTTCATACCAGTACTGGAAGTGATTAAAGTTGTTAAACAGTGCTGAAATATATATCCATAGCAGCAATGGTCGTTCCCCAGCAAATAAGGTAGTTGTGAACAAGAAAGTAGGGGAACGGTTTATCGTTAAAGTACTATGGCAAAGCCCGACATTTTAATCAACAGCTCACAATTCCAGTTACTGAATGTTTTATTTGTGTAATGTGGTCCAGATGGACTCAACTTAAAACATTGTGAAGATGTCTACCACCATCAAAAGTTGAGTATTATCATCGTGACTTGTAAACTGACCAGTGTTTCTACTTCTGGATTCTGTGATTGTGCTAGGTCACTGTTCACAGATGCAGGGCTCACTTGAGGGACCTGGAAAAGGACAAAGTTCAGCTGTCCTCAAGAATAAAGGATCTCAAGCTGAGGTACGACCTCATCTTGTAAAAGGATCTTCTGTGCTGCGTTCAAGTCAAAACATGGGTTTTTATTTGCTCCTTAAAATATCATGGTCATCTTTTTTTCCTTCTTCTTATCCCTCCAGCATTACTCAGACATCAGGAGCAGAGAGCCAGGCCAGAACGGAGCGTGTGGAGCAGCTTCAGGCCGAGCTGGAAAACATGAACCACCAGACCTCCACTCTCGAACAGCAGATCGACCAGTATCGGCACGCATGCAGCCGCGCCACGGAGGAGCAAGGGAAAATGAAGTAGGGGAACAAACACTACATTATGACAGTACAGTTGTGTTGGTTCCAGTGGTAGCTAAATAAGCCCCTGGCACTGTGTCTGTCAGTTGATTTTAAAGCTGTAGAGTAAATGTATATACATTTTGGAATAGGATATCTCTTGCAAATCATACTATTATGTGAATCCATCCATTAGCCCTTCGGTTCTGTCAATGCTTCTGATAAATAATGATAATAAAAATGTTAGCTCCCTCTGGCCCTGGAGTAACATTTGTGAAGTGGTAACAGCCTAACATAATGATCTCCTTTTGTCTCCAGGAGAGAGCAAGATGTGTTTCAGAGGTCCATTGACGCCAACATAAGGAACCTGCAGAACATGGAGAGCAGTCGCTCCAATCGCCTGCGGCGTTTTGGAGAGCACATGCCCGCACTCTTGACCGCCATCGATGAGGCTGGCAGAAAGGGACAGCTCAGGCAAAAACCCAGAGGACCTCTGGGTAAGACTTTGGTCCCAGTTGTTAATGGGCATAAATGTTCCAGAACTGTTTCATTTCTCAGTCATATACCCACCAGGTGGACCATTCTGACTTCGCTTCTCTTTTCAAATGTCCTTCTCCAGGTCACCTTATCCGCCTGAAAGACCCGGAGATGGCTCTGGCTGTGGAAGTTTGTCTGAAAGGCCAGCTGCAGGCCTTCACATGTGATAACCACGACGACGAGAAGGTGCTGCAAGGCCTCATGTCCAAAGTTTGCCCAAATGTCCGTAGACCTGCCATCATCACCAGCCATTTCCTCCCACGTGTCCATGACACAAGATCAAGGTGAGGTTATGTACAAAAACATACATTAAACTAGGGCTGCTCGATTATGGCAAAAATCATAATCTCGATTATTTGGGTCAATAATTGTAATTGCGATTATTAAATGCGATTATTCATTGACTTTGAAAACATCCATTTATTGTACTTTAAAACAAATACAAATAATAATTTGAACTTTTTAACTGTTGAATTATACATTCAGGGTAATCAACTGAAAAACCAATATAAATTATACATTCATATCTACATTTAAATAAATAATATCAAAATAATAAATACCAATAAGAAACAAGATCAACAAACATGTTGCAGTGCACTGTCACAACCTGAAAACTCCTTAACATATAGCCAACATTTTGGTAAAACATATTCCACTCAGTTAAACATTAAAGGCTGGCCCACCGTCATGGTCCAGAAGTAACAGGAAATAAATGTTGAAGTAAACACCAAGAAAACAATGAGGATCCTCCTACACAGAGAATAGAGCGTTAGTCAGCTTGAAGTAAAGGTAGTCACAATGTTCTCCTGTAATACACATATTCCTAACAAACACAACAGGTCTACACCAGAGCTACAGACAGGAAGGCAGTGCATGTATCTAGCAATGTTTGCGGAAATAGAATGACATTATTAAACGCAAGGAGAAACTGATTGGATGTGTGTTAATTAACATGAAGTATCACTTTTTAATCGACAGTGGTTTGTTTTGTCTTTGTGTCAGGGCCGTGAATCACCCTGAGTACCCGTCCGTGCTTCAGTCTCTAGAAATTGAGGACCCAGTCGTTGCCAACTGTCTGATTGATCAACGGGGCATAGAGAGCATCCTGCTCATTAAGGTGACCAAATTCCCAGTGGAACCATTAGAAAGTCCCAATAAGCTAAGATTCTTCAGTATTTAGCCATGTACTTGATGCTGATATGAACGATCTACAAAGAACGTTTTGATAATGTTTCTTTATGATGTAATACAACATACCATGATGTTATTTTAAGCTATTTAAGACGTGTGTGCTTAGTAGGTGATCCTAGATCATTACCCCTATAACCCGAGTACATATGCAGCATTTCTGGCTGATATTGTAAGACACCTAATGAACAACATTTTATTGTTCAGTATACATGGTATACTAAGTTGACATGAGTTTTGTTTTTAATTGTGTGTGTGTGGTTGTGTAGAGTCAAACAGACGCTCGGCGAGTGATGCAGGGCACCCCTCCTCGGAACTGTTCCCAGGCCTTTTCAAAGGACGGAGATCAGGTCTTCAATAACCGCAGTTACTCTGCTGAGCAGACCAGAGCCAACTACCTCTCTGGAGATGTAGAGGAGGAGATCAGGTGTGTGTGTGTGTGTGTGTGGATGCAGTGAGACAGAATGTACCTGATGAGTCCAGCTGTAGATATATTTGGTCCCATGGGGCTTGTTGTATTTAGAAAGCCAGAGTAGATGATGGATTTCTTGATCTACAATTATTGTGATATACACACTGCGAGTAGTTGTTTTTAACTTCTGCCTTAACACCTTCTTTGTCTCTTGGATCCTCTCTTCTCTCTCAGGCACTTGCAGAAGGAGTTAGAGAACCAGAAAGGTCAGGCAACACGTTTCCAGCAGCAGATGAGGAAGTTGGATGACGACGTCAAACAGAACGATGGGCTGCTGAGAAGGGCCCAAGTGGAGGAGAGGACTATCAAAGTAAGTATTTGTGCGTGTGTGTATATAAATAATAAAAACACAATTCTAAATCAAATCAGTAGCATTCCTAATGTTTGAATGAATCTCTGCATTTTCTTCAGAACAAGGCCGCAAAGATCAAGCTGGAGCTGTCGGAGCAACAGAATGTGGAAGAGCCTCAGTCAGAGGACCTCAATCCCCTGGTTTGTACAGACGACACAATGCAGTACAATAATCCGATTAGCTTACGGCGTACTCATCTCAGTTGATAAACAACGCAAAGACCATATGGAATTATGACTGAGAATGGGTATTCAAGTCATAATTTGGTTATCACTTTTGGCACACTTTCACAGGAAGAAGAGCTTCAAGAGATCGTATCTAAGATCTCTTCAAAGCGTGCAGAGTACGACGAGGCACAGGCTCAGATGGCTGATTGCAAAGCGGCCTATGAGAAGGCAGAGCAGAAGTACAAGCAGCACAAAGAGCAGATCTTCACGGCCGCAGAGGATGCCGAGCATGTCAAGGTAATACTTAAGACCAAGATCAGGTGACAAAGATAAACAAGTGATCGGAATCCTTCAACCTTAACTTGTGGAATGCCCAAATCATGTCAAACTTGTGAAACGTTTGTATTAAGTAAAAAGTGTCCTTGTATTATTACTCAATTCAAATGAGGTTTTGTCGTAACACCATCCTCGTGTACTGGGTGACTCTCATGCGTTATTCTTTCTGTGCTCTTCCTTTGGTCCCTTTACAGGAGGAGCTGAGTAAGACCGATCACGACGTGGGCAAGTGCAAGCATCACAAGAAACACTACGACGAGAAACGCACTGCACATCTCCGCAGCATACAGGCGCTCGAAGGCAACCTAGAGAGCAAGGAGCAGGAAATACAGGTACACTAAACTGAGACACAAAGGGCAACTTGAGGCATTTAAATAAGATTAAAAAAATGTAATGTTTTTTTGTCTGTTTTCAGTAGACATTATAGAGTGGGTCCAGGAATTAGATCCGATAAATATTACTCCATCTTAATCACACTTGGCTTATCAAAACTGTGGAAAGCATTTGCAATTTTCAGACAAAATACTTTTGAATTTAAATTCTTCAAGAGACGTGTTATCTGTTTTACACTTTGTTTTTTAATGCAATGTTGAATAACTATGCATTTCTGAATGTTATAGATTTTGTTCCTTCTAGTATCTTCTGCATTGAATCTCAGAACCAATTTTTTGTTGTTCACCCTGTGATTTCAGACATCTGTGGCCAAAGCCACCGAAATCTGTCCGGAGCGAGTGGAGGTAAAAAGGACAGCCAGGAGTCTGGACAACGAGATCAGCCGTCTCCAAGTGAAGATCAGCACCCAGCAGGAGCAGCAGGGGAACCGTGACCAGGTAGTGAGGTATGTGAAGAACACCCTGATCAATAAAATGCAATGATGTAGTGTAATGCCACTTTATTACATTAACACGACTGGCTGTTGTCTTGTCTTGCATTAAATCAAATAAATTCAATCTGTTGATTTCTTCCGCTTGTCTTTCTCTCCAATCACTAGGGAGTATCACGAGGCTCTGCAGACCTACAAGAACATGGCACTGCAAATGAAAAACCTAAACGGCTTCGTCAAATGTCTCGATAGTGTCGTGAGCCAGAGACTCAAGGTGTACTCTGAGCTCAGGAGGTCAGTTGGAGACAAATTGTGTCCAGGAAAAAGAATGTTACGCTTAACTTAAAAGCGTATACATTTATTTCATGTTTCTCTTCAACCTCACTCTTTCTTGGTTCCTAGATTTATTCTCATGCTGCCATCTTTCCTTCTTTGTCCATTTGCTCTCGTTTTTCTCTGCGTCCTCTAGGTTCCTCTCGGCCCGCTGTAAATATTACTTTGACAGCACACTGGCCCAGAGAGGCTACACTGGAAGTATGACCTTTAATCACAAGAGTGAAACCCTCTCCATCTCAGTAAGTTCATCACTCAGTTCACACCAGAGCAACTAAACAATATAGCAGCATGGCTAAAGTCTAAATGAGACCACATTGATCTTTTTCTTTGATTGTCAAAAACATGAGACTTTACTGCTACCGCTAAACCACGTGATGTCAAATGGGGTGTCCAAACTACGGCCCGGGGGCCAAATGCCCCTCAACAAATTCAAAAGTATAATGGAATATGGCCCACAAATGAAACTTGAGCGTGTCTTGTATTGTACTTCCTAAATATATCTGTAAACATATATTACACAGTAGTGTTCATGTGTTAATAAGCCCACTTTCAGTCAATTAAAGTTGAAAATATGATCTAAGTTGATAAAAAAAAAAGAAGCCCAATAACTTATTTACATAACAACCTACAAATATACCCTTCCTATTTCCTCTTATGGTAAGCAATCTGAGGCTCCTGTTTTAAGGAATGAGCTGCTAACAAAATAAATGAAACCCTATGGGAAGCTGTGATGTAGGCGGTTGTATCAAGCATAATTGAGTTACATTTGATTGATTTAGCTAACTTATCACTTCACTTATGAGGCAATAAACCTCACCTCTAGTGAGTGGCCCAGCCCTTCGAATATTTTTCTGTATGTGGCCCTCGGGAAAGAAAGTTTGGCTTAGATCAAATGTTTTTGTTTGGCTTCTTTCCTCGGTAGGTGCAGCCAGGCCAGGGAAGCAATGTGGAGTTGAGTGACATGCGCTCTCTGTCCGGAGGCGAGCGCTCCTTCTCCACCGTGTGCTTTGTGCTCTCCCTTTGGGCCATCACAGAGGCGCCTTTCCGCTGTCTTGACGAGTTTGATGTTTTCATGGTAATACGAAACCTATTTTGTTGATATTGCAAGTTTGTCTAGATAAGGTTGCACCGTGCCTAAATGGCATCTTAAAAAATAATAGCTGGAATGAGTATTTTAGGAAGGAGTTTGGAGAAAGTTCCGATGCATTACATGAAATGGTCTCTATAGCCTTATTTATCAAAAGATAACATGAGTCTTGGTTTTCTTTAGGACATGGTGAACAGGAGGATCTCAATGGACATGATGCTAAAGGTGGCTTCCGGTCAGCGCTACAGACAGTTCATCTTCCTCACACCACAGAGCATGAGGTATTCACTGATTACATGTTTATATATTTGTATATCAAAGCAGTAGGACCACCCAAATGTGATTTATTGACTTGGTTACTGTTTATATATTCTTAATAAATGAGCTTTGATTAAGTAAATCCGTTCAGGAGTAAAGGTCATGTGATTTCAGTATGCTGCCTAGTTTCTCTGGGAAAGAGCACCAGACACTTTCTCTCCAAGTCACGGTCACATTGTCATGTTTGTTTTTTTTGTTTCAGCTCTCTTCCACAGAGCAAAAATATCCGCATCCTCCGTCTCAAAGACCCAGACCGTGGCATAAATGAAGAAGACGGGCAAGAGGAGGAGGAGGACGAGTAGGAGTTCTGTATACCAAGGAATGTTAAATGTTATATGTTTTGTAACACTGAACCGGGTATATAATTTTGTAAGTTCTGTTATATAGAGTGGGAAGGATGGGAAGTATGTTAAGTATGTTTATACCTTGCCAAAATATTTGTTATTATAACTGGCACATTTCTAAGTTAATGATGTTGTTTTATGTCAATTAAAGCAAACAAGTTGGGAAAAATACAGTGTTGTGTTTTTTGCATATGTCAGGACAATTTCTGGACTTGTCTCGCTAACTGGAAGTCATAATTCAAGTTCATCTCACAGTACACACATAATCCTGCTGTCCTCTTCAGCCCATTCTCTGGATAAAAGTCAGTGTGATTTGAATCTGCTTTAAAACATGAAACGCTTTTGGGGTCAGTCTTGTGAGGAGGAAATGTCTTTGCACCTTTAAGAGCTGTGTGCCAAATCCTCCACACAAGGCGGGCGGTCCATTGGAATGCACTTCCACTCATGCACATAACATCTGCTGACAACATACCTGACCTCTCGAGGCAAGTGGTACTTTTTATTACATCCCTGAGAACTGCGATAAGCGGACAACATGAAGGCCAATCTGTTCCATTAAGGTTTGATAGAAATTCAGCCTCAGGTGACACACTCAATGTTCAAGCAGCAAAATATCAGCGACATGTGGATCACCAGGAGAGCCAGGATCACTCTGGACACAACGACAGCCGAACAGTGGGCGACAACAGACAAAATGAGAAGAGCCATCGAGGAGTTCATTTTGCATTTCTTCCAGAGACGTATGAGCCGCTGGTAGATGAGGAGGAGCAAGACGAGGCAAAAGAAGAGAAGAAGAAAAGGAAGAAAGAAAAGTACAAAAAAGTCAGGAAGGTTGGTGTTCTGTTAATGTCCTGTTGTACTGAAAACTTAGTACTAAAGGCAAATTACACATTGAAGCTGACCGTGTTCCGGATATCTGATCTTCTCATGAAGATGAACTGCAACCGCCTGCTGATGGGTGTGTGCGTCTTGTTCTGCTTTGTTGGAAAGATTTGGCATAGCGTAATTAAAATCTTGATCAGATAGAAAGTTGCAGGTAACTTATTTGTATCTTTTGTCTGATTCTTGCGATACTTTAAAAATAAATCTAGTCTAAAATTGTGGATTTGTTAAAACTACAACATGTTTATCCAAGGCAAATGTGAACACTATTGGGCAAAATCAGCCTCAATCCAAATGATTGAACAGATTCATTGGAATAAAAAAAAAAGATTGTTTTTGTTTAAATAAACAAAATATAATCCATTTCTTTTTTTAATCGTATAAAAGATCAAAATCTTTAACTAGAGGGTACTGTCACATTGACACTACAATACAAAAGTAGGATATACTTTAAGTTCAAGTACTATGTAACATGTTGTCCATGTTTAGGGTACATTAAGTAATACAATGCGTGTCTTATTTGAAGATTTTGATTGATCTGATCTACAGTAACTGAAGATTCATCTGAATTTAAGTCAAGATAGTAACTGCTTTTACACTAAAATCACATTTAATATACAGGTTACAGTTTGGATTGCTTTATGTGTATCAGTTTTGATAAGTTCAGCCAAGGAGGAAGGAAGTACAATTATTTGTACTTTAGTATACCTAAACAGCTGACTTCCTGTATCTGGTCGGCCTTTTCCTGTTCAGAGCTCAGCAGACAATAGTGTTCACAGGGCTTGTGGTTTACATTTCAGAGTTAAATACAGACAGAAGCTGGAGAACACATGGGGTGTGGTCAGAACAATAGCGACATGAGGAGAGCTGCAGACTGATTACAGGTCTTTTTATTCCCAAATTCTGTCAAAACCACTGATTGAGCTTTGTAACACAAAGTATCATTAAAAATAAGTATATTTGTATGACAAGTGTTTGTGCTTGGAAATTAAGTATGAGTCCTATTTTAATACAAAAGACGGAATAATAATCTAAACAATGACGTCAATGAAATAATTCTGACGTGGTTGTGAAGTTTTATTTATCTTTGAACCCTCATTTGAATGAAGGCACAGGTTACTTTAAATCTACAGAATTATGATTAATCTTTGGCTGTATGTTTGTCTTTCAGAATGTTGGCAAGGCTCTGCGCTCCACCTGGAAGTGTCTAATGCTCGGTCTGTACAGTTTTGCCCTGGGCTACTCTACTCCGATCACAGTGGCTGCTACTTTTGTCCCTGATTTCCACCACGGCAGGAACAAGCCCTGAGCTAGTGATACGTCCTCCACTTGTTTTTTTTTCTAGCTGTACATACCAGTGAACCAACGGACACAAGACTTTTCATATGTGTATAATATTTGTGTATGAGAATGTATTTTGTTACTAAACATTTTAATTACAATAAGCTTGTTTGCTGAAGGAACTGAAAAAAATACACTTTTGTAAGACAGGCCTTTTTTACCACATTGGAAAGAAACAGGTGTTTCTAATAAGTGTACTAATCAACTGTCATCATGTATTTCTTTATTTAAACCTGTACATGTGTGACATGTTGGTGTTAACAATCCTAATGTCCTACTGTTGGTCATAATATGGCACACTAAGCTTTGCAAAATGTGCACATGATAGTGTATTTAGTTAAAATGTCTGAAACAATTGCTCTGTGTATAGATATAATGCTTTATGTAGTGCCTAAGTTACATATTGCTCATGCATGTATTGACTGCCTTTTTCAACTTTTTTTTATTTGATATCAAGCATCAAGCTGGTGTTGGCAGCTGTGCAGAGGGATAATGTGGGAGATACCCTTACAGGAATGTGATCATCAGTTTCTGAAAAGACATGTTAAGTTGATCAGAATGTATTGGTGAGACTATTGAAGGAGTAACTGTACGTGTGCGAGTCTGATTTATTAAGGTTTTGCAAGTCTTGATATTTGTAAGGTGTTTGATAAAATGTTAAACTGTAAGACAAACTCAATTATTTGTGGTTGACAAGGAAGTGTGAACAAGCAATAAAGCCTCAATATAACACGTTTGAAGTAAGGAACTACATATTTTGAGAACCTCACCAAATATGAAATGATAAAAGCTAATGTACAGAAAACAGTTTAGTGAATCAGAGGAAAGGGAGACTTCAGAAGGGAAGATATCCAACCCTAACAAATGGTGAAATGACTCTTGTAACAGATGAAGAAACATTTGAGATGCTTACACAAACATGTGTTGAAGATTATAGTTCAGATAACGTTTGTAGGGAGGGGCGATGATAAGGATGAGGATTATGATAAAACAAAATGAAGATATCACAGTATGTCATGTACAAAGCAAGAACGTAATATTGCCTTTAGGAAAAAAAAGATGAAAAAAGATGTTAGGTGATCATAAATCATTTTAATGAGGCATCTAAATACTTCTTACTTGAAGCCTATAATAAAGTATGAAAGAAGGGAAGGTTGGCTGTAGCAGGCTAGTACCTCTAGCATTCCCGGAAGCAAGGAAAATATTTCACTTTTTTTAAATTATTGACCAATTGTTTGGACCTTCCATATCTGTACATTAATGGGAAATTAATAAATTGTTAACTCATTGAAATAATATTATAGTTTTGTGTTCTTGTTGATCTTATATTTAATATGTTTTTATGATTGTAATCAAATACCAGCAGCTCCACCCCACTAGGTGGCGGTAATGTCTCGTTTTGGTTGTTCACCCAATACAAGAAGAAGAAGAAGTGCTCTCTCTTCCGTAGTCTTGGCTTGTTTACATGAGCCTCGTCTGAACAGGGTTTTTTGAGGATGACGGAACAAAAGGCAGATAATATCAGCTCTATCCCTATCGATGAGTTCAGCAAGTTAAGAATAACATCGATATGGACGTTTCTCATGTCTGTAAGTTACATTGTATTTTCTGACTCGAGTGCCAGCTAGCTACGATTTAGCTATCCCGGCTAATTGACAGATCCCCTTTAATTAACAAACGATACCATTTTGGAGCATTTGTATGTGAGTTCAAGTGAAAGCTGCCTAATGTTTGCTTTGTTTTACTGTGTGTAGGTGCAGTGGTCGGAGCCCTGGCTGATGGGGCTGATGGTGTTTCATGTTGTGTGTTTGTCTCTGACCGTGGTGACGTGCAGGTACTACAGAGCTCAGATATTTCACTTCCTGCTCATGGGTAAGTGAATCAGAACCATACAACAATTAGCCTTAATGTGTACTGTTGATAAGTAAAGTAAAAGTGCATAACAAATCCCACCTGTTCCCATACATCTAAATACGTTCATGGTGCAAGACTGACTTACTAAAATGTACTCATATAGCTTAGTTTTAAACCATCTAACATTAACTACAATGCTACTTCTTGATACTGTTTCCTGGGAACATTTTGCAAAATTCAACAATCATTCAAGGTGTGAACTTTCCACGGCAATGTAAGGGAAATAATGGGCATACAATTGAAACATGTCTGTGGCTGCTTTTACCATGTTATATGTAAATAAGTTAGCAAGTTAATAAGGAAAGGTACTTGTGCTGTCTGAAAACTTCGGGTTTAAAGTGTAAAACTAAATTATATATACAAAATGCAATAAAGAAGTGACTCAAACTTCTTAAATTAATTACAATAACACATCAATTAGCATGCTCAATCAAGCTTTAGCCTACATGTTAGCAAGCAGAAACTAGCTAAATATGTTAATGAGGTTAATTTGCTTTAAGTTACTATTTGCTGGTTAACTGAAATACTAGAAGAAAAGCAAATATATTCACTCCAGTAATGGAATCAAAACTTACATTCAGCATGTAAGGCATTCTTCCAAAAATGAGTTAATTTTTAAAAGATAAGATTTTGAAATGGTAATGGGTAAACATTTTCCAAACATCTGAACTGAACTGAACAGCAACCATACAATTACTAATATATCAGGGCTTACAGCACACACTAACATACAGTCAAAATCATACTGTATCATTCAAATGTAGAGTTAGGACAACTCCTTATTGATGTGAGTGTTACCATCTAAGGCTAAATAAGATATTTTAGATTTCTCAAAACCAGATGAATATATCAGTTAATATTGTATAGCTAATTTAGATTTTTTTCAACAAGAGCTTTTATTAGTCTGTGCATTTTATTGTACTGTATGCTGACTGACCTGTCTTTTACAGTTGGCCTGGTGTATAGTGCTGAATATCTCAATGAGCTGGCAGCCATGAACTGGAGGTAAAGCCTTTTTTTTGGCAGTATTTTTGTTACTATTGGGTGAGAAATGATGTGTGTTGAGGTCATGCTTTTTGGTTATTAAGGAATCTCATTGTGTGTTATTGTTCTTTCAGGTCCTTCTCTAACTTCCAGTACTTTGATTCGAAGGGCATGTTCATATCTTTGGTCTACTCTATTCCTATTCTGCTGAATACAATCATCATCGTGGTGAGCATTGTTTATCATTATATTTGACACAGCATATACAGTTCTTAAATCCCCACTTGACCCCTGAATGTTTGTGTTGTGCATTGACAGATGGTGTGGGTGTACAGGACCTTTTCCACTATGACTGAGCTGAAGACCCTCCAGCTCAAGCGACAGGCCCGCAGAGAGAAGAGAGAGAAGAACGACTGATCCCTTTTCTTCTGTCCAAACATGGACTTCTTTGCAAGGAATTAGGGATACTTTTCTCTGCCATGCTAATCCGGAATTTTGGAACAGAAAGGCAGATACTTTCTTGTGTCCGTAAAAAGGATTCTTCATTGGTAACGGTTTCTGGACTGGGTGTCTTTTTCTGGTAACGGCTGTTGAAAGATGCCGCTGAATGTACTTTACACTATGAGGACCAATAGACATTTACTGTTTTATATTTAATGTTGTTTTAAAGTGTGTTGAAACGCACAAAGAGAGATAAAGGATTTTTGAACAACTCTGATGTGACTGTTGATTTTCTTTTTTAGAGAAAAATGCTTTAGTTTAATTTAACCCCCAAGATATCCCCCTATCCTAAGAGAAAAATCAACTAAACTGCTATTAACATTATGTATTTTAATATTATTTTTAAATGTCTCAAAATGAACCAACATCAGTCCTGATCATAACTACCGAACATGAATTCATTTTCAAATTCTAACACAAACATTCCATTGTTTTGTTTTTTTAATACTATATGCTACGTTTTTTCCTTTTTACAGTCTTGGATATGTTGACTATTAGCAAAAACGATTTTGAACATAGAAAGTGCAGTGTGTTTCAATAGGGACAATATTGTCCTTACGGGTCAATAATGTATATATGACTGTATTTTGGCCTCAACGTTCAATTATAGACTCATAAAACCTGAAGTGAGCACCCAAAATCCATAAAAAAAACATCACACCCTTGCCAAAAATGCCAGCTACAGTATATGCATTAACACAACAAAAATTAAACCTTTAAACATGATATAACTCAAATTAAACGTGTAATCATGCCGTCATCTTCATTTGTGTAAAGTGGATGGTTAATAGTAATCTGGGACTGATCATTAACAATCCATTGACTTAGACTAGTAGAGCTCATATCAAAAACATTACACTGATATTGAGTTTTTACTCTTTATATATATTTATATATATCTCCAAGCGCTCCAACTACTTTTTACTTTCTTAACTAGTTTAACTGGCTTTATGTCCCAGACAGGTTTTAAACATTCTTGACAGCTTTCACACAGGGGGGAGTTGGGAGGGGGGAAGTAAGGTCTTATGACCCGGCACAGTCCTCCACGTGAGAGCGGGGGCTGTTTCATGATACTGGGCCAACCTCTTTCTGCAAAACAATGGACCTTTCTCACAGCAGAGTTCTCGTGTAAACAGCACAACAGTCAGTAAAGCCCAGGTGTTAGTAATCACATTAACGATGGCTCTGTTTCATTGAAGCCATGACAGTGTCACAGCATCCAGGACACCTGCAGCCTGAAGCTGATCAGTTTGATTATTTACACCTGTGCGTTTCCTATGGTGGCATGTCATAGTTTCTGCTAATAAAAAAGACTTTAGATCAACAAATGTCACTGCAGGAACATTCAAAGTCTCCATTGTCATTGGGAAGGCCTATCACACATGTTTTATTATCAAAAATCATTGATTTATAACATATTTTGAATATGTTTTCACTAATAGATCAGAGAGTGATTAGAAATATAGACAGACAAAAAAGGCATTAAAGATATTTTATTTTGAGGCCATTTTAAAGTGTAATTTTATGTTGCCAAATCTAGAGGTCAATCCTGAGACCTCTTGATTTAAATACATGTTATTGCACCACTAGAGGGCAGTATGGATTTAACGACCTAAAGTTTCTCAGTTTAAACTTGTTTTGCCTCTGCAGAGAGCTGGATATCTCTCTCTTTAAGCTTACAGTTGTTTTTATTTTATTCATATCACTCCTTTTTACTTTGCCAGATGCATCTCATACACAGTGTGTCATTAAATCATGTTTGCATTCAGCCCTCAGGATCTATTAGGTATGTAGATGATTGATTGAATTGCTGTCATCGTGGAAATGTATCTGAGAGTGAACGGGGAGGAAGAGAAAAAAATGTGTTGTATTTGTGCAGGTGTGTGTGTGCGTGCGTGCGTGCGCACGTGTGTGCGTGTGTGTGTGTGTGTTGTATTTGTGCAGGTGTGTGTGTGTGTGTGTGCGCGTGCGTGCGTGCGCACGTGTGTGCGTGTGTGTGTGTGTGTTTGTGTGTGTGTGTGTGTGTGTGTGTGTGTGTGTGTGTGTGTGTGCGTGCGTGTGTGTGTGTCTTGTGTAGGAGGCTCCTCCCTGACAGCTAGAAAAACTGATCACCTCGAAAAAGCATTACAGGTTGCACTCCAGCTTCTCTTTGGTGAATAAGAGCAGGGGTTACACACACACATTGCCCGGGAGATACCTGTCTTATGACAGATGTTCCCACTTTATTGATGCAACCAACTCAACTTCTCCTCACACTAGAATCATGTCCAAATGAATAAAAGCACCCACTACTTTGAGAAGTACATTTTTTGTTTGTGAAATGAAAGACTGGAGTGGATACTATCCTCCGATATGAGTTCAGGCCAAATGCACCAGTTCATGTATCTCAGATATGGCTGCTTTCCTCTGCTTTGACATGCAGAACATTGCACAACATCCAGTCAGCTGCAGTCCTTTGGGGGAAAACACTTGATCAAAGAAAGAAACACCTGTTAGAAAGATGGAGTTGAGGAAGGGATGACCAAAGTGTTTAGGCGGAAAGGTGGGGAACCGTTAACGTGACAAAGAAAATATATAACACTCTGAAGTGAATTTGACAACAACACAAACTCGTTGAACCTGGAGACAGATGAGCTGCGAGATTGATAGAACAAGTAGATTAAGTGTGAGTGGGTACTTAGTTATCACATTAGCCAAAAACAAGTAAATCCTAACTGATAAAGTTGCCAATAAGTGTAATAGACTGAAGCTGGTTATTGCTGATGGAATGCTCCAACAGAGCTGTAAGAAACATTTGGAGATTGTTGCCCAGAAACTGACATGTTGATAATGGATGAATCATGTCAATACTTTGTGGCATGTGAGCTGAGGCTGAGCTTCCCACAGGTCTTATATCCAACAGATGTGGAACTGTGGGATGCAGAGTTATACGTTTACTGTATATTGTCTGATCTGTACAAACGTGCAAATATGTAATCAATTATGAGAGCAAGTGGTTGACAGAAACTATGGACGTTTACTCATGATGTGTCCTCATGTACTTTTTTAGATACAGTCTACTTTTTTTTTACTTTACTGTATTTATTTGACAACTCTAGTTAATTCATGAATAAATTATGTTTAATGTACCATTATAAGTTAAGATCAACTTTACTACCTAGCAATATACAGTTAAAAAACAACTACAACATTTAAGTGATGTACTAAATAGCGCATGAATAACTATTAGCCAATAACATTATTTGTTGTTCTTGAATGTGTTGTTTCATAGAATTAGTACTTTACTTTTGGTCCTTTAACTATATTTTACTTAAGTACATTTTAAGTTAGAACTTGTGCACTGTGGTATTATTATGTTTACTGAAGTCCCCCTCGGATAATAGCACAATCCAATGGAGTTAAAACAAAACTTTAAAACTATTCTACCCCATACTATATCACCTTGTTATTATGTAGTGTATTTTTGAATTTGAAAAAAGGTCAATTTTTATTCCAAATGTTGTTGGAGCTCTTACCATGCATTGCATCACATCCAAATCCCCCCTAATCCAGCCTGAGATATTTGGTATCTTTGGTAACTATGGTATCAAAACTAGAAATTACAACAATATTCATGTCATTTGACATCCACATTTATGTAACATTTCAAAGGAAATTCAACTATTCACCTGTAAGCCACCCTCACAACTCAGAAATGTCCAGCATGGATCCGAAGACCCACCTCCTGACAGTGTGTCTCTGTCAGGGTCCATTTTAAAGCCTCAAGTAGATTATGTATTGCATATAAAAGAGTGAGCAGGCATACGTTGTATTGGCTAGAAACAGCCATGGGTGCTTTGAGTTTATATCTCAAGCACAGAAAGGAAATGAGTTCAAATTATGTTTTTGCCGCCTGTCACAATGTTCTCTCTCACTGCTTCTATACAGTTTATGTTGGCCGCTGCTGTGGTTCTCAACATCTGTGGAGTATAATCTACTGGTAAATATGTTTGGCCAGGCCTTTGTTGTGTGTGTGTGTGTGTGTGTGTGTGTGTGTGTGTGTGTGTGTGTGTATTACAACATTATCCTGATAAGAACCTTTTTAACAACTTTCCACAAATCTCGATACATTTGTAAAAATACATTCCTGCACGGCAGCATCTTGAATATTCAAACCAATGTTCTCTTCCATATCATATTTACATATATATGATTTAGTTGTCATATAAACATTCATAAAATTCACTCTTCTCATAGATTTCTTTACTTGAAATTCAAGCTGAATATATAAAAGTTGAAAATAAAGTACGATGAATATATTTAAAAGGGGGTGAGTTTATTCTAAGTTAGTCCATCAACATATTTAATTCGTAAATTATTGATGTTTTAATAATAACAAAGTGAAAGGGGTTACTCGTAGTGATGAACCTACAGAGAATAATCATCTGAATCTGAAGCTACCCTCTGCTTTACAAAGCTACATATTGAGTTTCAGCCTCTTCTTTAGTGGTCCAGTCCAAAACATTATTATTTTGGTTCACTTTCACTGCTCTTTCAACTTTGTTTCCAGCTGTAGCAGGCAGCTGGTTCAAGTGAAACAAATCCAATAAAACCCCTGCACACAACCTTCCCAGCACCAAACAACACACACATTAATTAAGCATCTAGCTGCTGAACAGAGTGGAGCATTTGGCAGCTACAGAACAAAACATTTCCCTCAGCAGTTGGTAGAGAACAAAAACAGAGCTAGACTTTGACTTCAATTTGTCCACATTTAAGTGACCACAAACATGATTTTAAAGGAATACTTATGTTGCTATTTAATGGCTGGATCCATAAAAAGGCAACAGTCCACTGTGATACTAGGAATGTACCCATTAGAAATAGAAGTGAACATCTGTATCAGAATCAGAATACCTTTATTAGTCCCACAGAGGGGAAATGTACATTGTTACAGCAGAAAAGAGCCAAAGACAGCTATGTAATAATACCCAAAGTTGCATGAAAACAAATCAAGCGTAGATTGCTAAGTGTCAAACGCTCATTTCAGTCAGACAACTCACGTGTTTCTTTAACATGTTTATTAGAAGCAGCATATAGTTGAGTTTGGCGTCTAGGCTCGGGCATCATCACTCCATAGATATACATAGCACGATGAGTGATGATTAAATAACTAACCCCCGAGCCTACAGTTGGAAGCTGGGGTGGTGGTGGGGCAGGCAAGCAGCAGTGACGTGGAAGTAGCTGCAGCAATAGCAGCAGCAAGCAATTCATAGAGAGAGATCTGGCAGGTTAAATAGAGCGGCATATTAAGGAGACTCTGTTTGGTTGGTTGTAGAGTGACAAGGGGCGTTATGTATGAATGCAGCATAAGTGCTCGAGTTGACTGCCTGAACTAGCTCGCAGGCTTCGCCCCATATATCAGCATGCATTAACTATCAATCCACAACACTACTTTGTAATAGATCCTTAACACTTTACACGAATGAATAAACCTCAAATATCCATGTTCTTTCTTACATCAAAATTAAAGTGTGTTTAAAGAAGTGTTTATATAGTACTTATAAACGCTTAATGGAGGTGTCGAGGTTGGAATGAAGTAAAATGTTCCCCTGTAGATTTACAAGTTGAAGGCAGCATACTTTAGCTCTACGGTGGTTTCACTGCAGCTTGACTCACTGTGACTGGGGTGCTTTGTGATACAATAAACGCCAAAGAGAGGGAGGGAGAAAAGAAAATGAGTAAGTGATACAGATTGATGGATGACTCACTCGGTGTGTGCTTGTGAATGAGTCACTGTGATATACATGATTATATAGATGTATTTTATTAGAAATATTCTGCATACTGGTGATGTGTAAAGCCTGGCGCTGTCTGATGAGGATTACATATAATCCTTTCATTCTATTTATGATATATTTCTTCAAAATGTACTATCATGTCCGACCCTCTCACTCTCACACACAAATCCTCTCCCCTCTGATCTTAATTTAATATACATTATTTTAAAGTATTTATGTGTGTGCAGGTAATGACTAAAAGCATCAAAGAGTAAACTCAGTGACTCATTCAGTGAGTCATCGATGAACCTGTATCGATGTCTGACGATGATCACCTTCTTTCATCATCCTTTACTTTAGAAGTAGCTCCTAAATGTTTAAAACATTTTAATTCCAACATGACAACAAGGAACTTAACAAATTGAAAAAGCTGTACCAGTCAATAACTTGGTGATGTTGTTGGGAACTTACATGAGTGCTGAGAATCAAGTGCTTCATGTAAAAGCAAGTTCAAATGTAATAAACAAAGGAAATAAATCATGTGAGTTTGCACCTAAGTAATTAGATTTAAGAAGTGCATGCAAAATAATTTGTAAGCAGATGGGTCTAATGGAAAGAACTTTTACAGTTCATTCTTTTCTGGGAAAGCCAGAAAACTAAAATCAATAAAAGTAGATTTATGTTTCAGGTGAGATCATTATCAAAATCCTGCTCCTCGACTTACTCACTATTTCCTGTTCATGAACTTTCTGGCATTCTCACAGCGACTGGTTTCTCTCTGTTACAGATAGTCTGTGCCAGCGCCGGTCTGTGCCATTGTCGAAAGCGGCAGGTCCATGGGACATCCATAAACAACCTCCTACTTTTGTCCGTTTCATCTCCTCAATGCGAGTTACTACAGCCAATAAGAGCCGTTAAAGAGAGCCAGGTGAATACAATCTGCAAATGCGTTTTGGTTTATTTAAGCCAGATGTGTTTTAGGAATCACTTTAAGGTTCCCAAGAAAGTTAACTTAATAGTCAAGACAATAATTTCACCTGCTAAGAAATGTCCTGCAAACACCAATCTGTAATCTGGTAATAATAATAATAACTAATGGGAAAATAGCTTGATTTTCTTTAATGAAAAGCTCCTTTGATAAAAAGGAAACAAAACAACATCATTAAACTTAATTCAATTAAGTGAAATGTTATGCCTGAATACGTGTTTGTCAACAGGATTTTGGGAAAACTACTGAGCCACTTCTTAGTGTATGGAACTTGGTACAAGGGTGTAACATCTACATTGGGGGGTGTGGGGATGGGAGCATTACTCACTTTTACGAATGGAAACTGCCTTTGCGTTTGAAGTCAGTGCTCTTCGCTCGCCTACCTAGTAATTTCTTGTTATTGCCCACAGTTTTTGTGTTTTTCATCTTGTCTCTCCATTTTTACACCAAATAAATCAACCAGACTTCCCACGGATCAAGCCAAATCAGAGATTTGATTTAATGGTCTATCTAGACAAAAGGGTTTGGTCCCAAAGAAAACCAGAACTCCAAACCAAAACCACCACTCGCCAAAAAACAGGCTCTTACAGATAGTTGCTGAGGAGGCAAATATGACTGAGCCAAAAAAAAACAAGGGTGTTGAGTTGATGTGGATGAAGTGATAGAGAACTGGAGGAAAGGGATTCTTTTTCAAATATCTTTTTATAATCGTAAGAATTTAAGATGTGAATGTTTAGATATTAATAAGTTCATAGAGCAAGACACCGGGTTCAACAGCACTTTATCAAACAGGCAGATTGCCGTTTAGTTGAATATCTTCCCAATGAGATTCTGCCAAGTGTGTTACACTCCCAACATTATGTCATAAATCAAAGGGTGGACACATACAAACACCCTTATATAAACATGTACAAATATCTGAGGTCATTAACTGCAGTGAATTTATCAAAGGAAAATTAAAGGCAGTGAACTTCACATGCAATCCTGTCCGGCCTAAAGTTGAATAAAAGCATGAGTGCATAAAAATGGAGCCATGGATGGAGGGTCTGCTGAATGAAATACGCTTATTAATGTCCATCCTCACACATATCCGTCTGTCTGGACAGCGTGTACACTCGAGGGACAGTGTCTCCATTGTCACTTATGCCAATTTGGAGCTCCGATCTGAAACGCATGAATCATAGCCCATTACTGGGATGAATTTTAGGACTTTGTCACTTGGAGTGAGATGCCTCATTTTCTCTGTGCAGGAAACACAGGTTGAATCCATCACTTTACAAACCTCCCCAGTTCACCTTTCCTCCGAACCTTTGTTGATAGATCGGTGTTTTCATATCATGTATGAAAAACTAGATTCTTCCTGCATATACATGCTTTTGATTTAAGGACCATCTCACTTCCTGTTCATGCTATGACTCATCGTCCCAATGCAGAGAGAGGAGCTGAGTGTTGGAGGCTGGTGGGGTCATCCCAGCATACTGCAACGCTTTACAGCAGAATGTCACGATGAGGCCCAATGGGATAGGACAGTAGCACTGTGGGTTGCTATGAATGAAACCCTTAGGTGGTGTTTGTTGTCTTGACTGTAGAGAGATACATACAGTAGCCCCCATTGCGTCTTTGCATACATTTTAAATAGCCATGCTGATAAATGCTAACTGACAGGTCTGTTATGTTATTATTGTTTACATGTTGATCTGTTTCCCCGGTAAGCCTTGTGTTGGAAATTTTGAAATACGCCTAATAAAATAGGAAAAATAATAAGAATAAAAGCATGAATGACGACATGTTCTTTTACTGAAAAGTGCTTTTTTTATTGTCTGATGAAATACACTGTCTGTTGTTTGTTTCTTTTATCTGATTTTTTTTAATTGGGTTTGTTTTCAATTATTGTTCTCCCCCCTCCAGTGTCCTGTTTTATTATAGTCTGTTGTTTGATCATCAATAGGAAATGTTTAATGCTGCCCTCTTGACCAGGACTCCCTTGTATAAGAGATTTAAAACTCGATGGGAAGACTCTTGGTGAAATAAAGGTACAAATAAACAATTAAAAAAATGGAAGAGGAAATTGTACATCATTACCTTTTTCATATTCCAAGTAATTGTCATAGGCCCTATGCCAAATAAGATACTTAGGACATGTGCGTTTACTGGGAAAAGATCACTATAGCTACGTGTTGGCATCTTCAACTGTTTACCCTGAGAGATATCCCCAAGCCTTCAAAAGTTATGTTTCACACTTTTCTCCTCAGCTGATTGAGGGACGTACACATACTACGTTACATGTACCTGATTTGGTTTAGTTTATTATTGTATTCTGAATATGTTTAGCTTTACAAGCCTGCCTACATTTACACTTGCAAGACAGCATTTTACTAAATAAGATGTTGTGGTTTTAGAGTGATATTTAAAGTGGTGGTGTTGATTTAAGAGGAATAAATGAAGATGTGCTAAGAAAAGCCAATGTTTGACAGGGACATGGTGTGTGTGTCTGTGTATATATGTGTGTGTGTTTGCGTGTGTGTGTGTGTGTGGCACCAACCAAATGTTGCTCCCCATTGTTCAAATATCATTAAATCACAATTATCCATGAAACAGGCCAAAGAACACTCATGCTCTCACTAATGCATTCAACTCTTTGAGAGGTGAAAAAAATGACTTTCTGTGATTGATTGCGCTGGGAAGGATAACATCTGGCTGAAGATGTAACACGGAGAAAGAGAGGGTGGTGCGGAGGATGATGGCGATGGTGGAGCCGGGGTCAGAATGTGTCTCGTTTTCTATTAAAATGTCAAATTCGCTTTTTTTTCTTTGCCTATAACGTTGAGAAATGTCTCCTAAAGTATATCTGACTAGACAAATGAGTCATCATCTTCATCTCCATGGCCGTGTCAGGGGGCTCCCACCAGCAAATTCTCACATCCCTCTCAACCCCTACGATTTGATCCATGTTCTCCTCTGGTGACATTTAAAGAGGAACTCTAAATCAAAATGTTTCATGTCAAGTATGTTAATCAAATACTTTGTGGTTCTTCCTTTTCCCCACATAGACTTTAAAATACTGCCTCTAATATTGTGCAAAAATCCATTTGTGAATGTGAAACAGATGCAGAGGTGATGCATCAAAGTTGGCAGTCTGCTGTGGTTCATTACTCACAGATGTCTCCGTGTTCTGATGTTACAAAATCCCAAATCCGAAAAATACTTGCAGAAGCACTTAAAGTTAAATTATTACATTTGTCAGGTTAGCGGGATTAGCACCCGATCAATTCTGTTCTGTGGACTTTATCATGGTTTAAAAAATTCAAAGAAAACTTGCCAAAGATGTCACAAGCAGTAAAACTTAGTTATATATCAATTTTAGGACCAGTGTTAAGAAACTTTAATTGAATTATATTTTAAGTTATTGGTACAATATGCACGTTTTTTTTTTAGCATTAACACACAAATCAATAATAATGTAATGTAACCCGAGATACTCCCATCTGCCGTTCCTTATTTCACCTTCCCATCCTCCCAAGTCCCAGGTTAGCGGGATTTTCCCATTTAATTAGCTATTTGCCATATTTTCTTTGTGCCTAAAATGTCAGATTATTGCCCGTCTTTAACTTTACCCTTTGTTTTGACCCTAGCTGTGTATTTCTATTCACCCTAACCCCTTTGTAATTTGTTTGGCTTCCTTTGTCTTGGGAATTGAAATTGAATTGGGACACAGAAACATCATTTGTATATATAGTTTTTGTGTTTTTAGAACCTCATAGGACCTCAAATACTTGTACTTGAATGCACCTGATGTTTATCACAATGGCCTCTGTACGCAGGCTAAATCGTTAATGAAAGAGGATTTCACACTAACCTCTTCATGTAGAAATCATATACAACACATTACATGCCTTCATATAAAAAGGTTTAAAATGGGGACAGACCAATTCTACAAACATGTTAATGCAAAACAGTTTCCTTTTGTTACTTTCTGATGCTATTAATATGATGGAACAGGCCTTGTCTTGAAGAGCGGCCCTCTGTCAAAAGTTCCAGTTTTGCCAACTTTAACATTTTAGTTTAAACTGTGCATGCTGGTTAAAAAAAGTTGTATTCCATCAAAATTCCACTAACTCTGTAAACCGACTTCACATTTTTGCACCTGGGCCGACAGCCTGCAGTCCCTTCATTGTGTTGAGCATTAGCACATTTAATGGTAATATGCACACTTTATTTAGCATTACAAAAACAATATATGTATTATCTGCATCATATTAAATTATGATCTGCGCGCACATTATAGAGAAAAAACAAAAAAACAAACAAATGGATTCTCAATCATGTTCAGGCCACTTTGCAGCAGACAGGACGTCTCCAGATGCACTCATTCTACGCACATATTAATATAAAACAGTTGCTTACAACTAAATGCTGTTCTGTCTCTTCTATGATCTTGTCACTCTTCTTTTTAATTCAGTATCTTACAACGTGTACAACCACTATGATTGGCTGCTTGGAGAAAACAAGATCAAGGCAGGATGCTCTTTCACAACACAACCTTTCTTCCACACCGCAGGCAGAGACTGCTGGATGCCTGCTCTTCTTCTCCCCATAAAAGAGTAATGCACAGTGCTGTCTGATTACATTCTCCGTCACTGCTGAATTAAAGCTGAATGCTCCCCACTGATCACCCGGGATAGCCAGCAGGACCTTGTCACGATGTTTGATCTTCACATACAGATCACCAGGGCAGGCCGTATTGTTTATTCCACGTTGTGTGGACACGGGACCCTCGGATCACATTTTATAAAAGGTGTATTTTACCCAGAGATGCGTACGTGTAATCGAAAACATTTTGTGTAAAAATATTGATCATATATCCTAATACTTTTCCTTCTTTGTTTATATTTTCATTTTTGATTACACATTCCATCTGTTTTCCATTTCATGTAATTGTGTCCTAAGTATTCGGAGCAATTCAATTTACTAATAAACCTGTGGCCAATGTCTTTAAAAAAAATACGTATTACGGGAACCAGGATCCTTCATTGAAATGGTCACGTGTTTTGCTAAATGGCCGTACTCAAACAGCACCCGGATATAAACATCATTGAGATGGGACTTTCCTTTAGAACCTGCTAAACCAGAAGACCTGGCCAGGACAGGCAAAGAAATAGGCTTCATAGCATTTCATTTGGCTGACGCTTTTATTCAAAGCGACTTAATATAAGAGCAAAAACCATAAAGATTCAAACTTCTGACAACAAGGAAAGTGCAGATATATTCACTTCAAGCAAGTCATGCCATTGTAAATGCTGGTGAAATAGTTACTAGGCCTAAACTAGCTGTTTAAGTGCTTTCAGTTTGCGCCGGAAGATATGCAGAGTTTCTGCTGTTCTTCCTTATAAGACAAAGCAATCGTAAATACACTTAAACATCAGTAACTGACAGACCTAAATATCCAAAATCCAATATATAAATTATAAGCTACAGTAAGTACAGAAGTCAAGGTTCAACCGATTTTTTATTTATTAAACAAACAAGATTCAACATTAGCTTTTTTCCTTTTTATAATAAAGTAAGCTTACTGGTCTTTCCGGCTGTATCTAAAGTATTCCATAGATTAGTTTGAGTTCTTTTTGAAAACTATTCCAAGGATCTGTGCTAAAAAACACTAAGCTCCATCTGCCGTCTTTGTTTGAGCATTAGAAATAGAGAGCAAATATAATCTTGGGATGTGGGATCAGAGAGAGGGGTCACTTAGTCCCACAATACTGTCAATCTTTACCAATTGGATTTGGTTCATTATTGAGAAAGACCCCTCCATCTCTCCAACGTAAGAGCAAGAAACAGACTTTGTTGTACTTTTACCTCTTTTTGAGGTTATGGGTATTTTTGTGATGTGTCTTTTTCTGTATCTTTGTATGGATTTCCGACTTAATGTCTTCTTTTTGTAGATCTATGTGGTTGGTATGTGTCTCTTTGAATGAGAATGTGTAGGTGAAGGTCAGAGGGGCCCATCTCTAGTGCCTGCTAGTCTGTTTAATAATCCATCCATGACAGTCAGTCATTCTGTTTAAGATAAGGTCAACTTAACAAATGTGCATTTAAAAAAGAAGAATAGTTTCGGCAAAAACTAAAAGGTACCATGGAGTCAGATTAGAATGTTCCAAAGGGGGGTTCGTTTAGCATGAAACACTTGAAATAGACTAGAGGATAAGTAAAAAAAGAAAGTAGAAAGAAAGTGAGTTCATAGAAAATTATTTCTGCTAAAAAGTTAGCAATGCAGACCTAAACATTTCAGATGTGTGTATCTCACACTGCACTGTAACTTTTATTCATGTACCTTTGTTATTCATGTTTTATTATCTTTTCTTTTAAATGAGTGTTTTTAAATGCCATTTTATAATGTGTTTCTTAATGCTCTTCATTTTCGTAAAGCACTTTGAATTGCCTTGTGTTGAAAGGTGCTATATAAATAAACTTGCCTTGCCTTATGAGCCAGACATATTAAGAATACGCCAAGCTTAAACTTTGGCCAGTCCATCACTGAATAGGAGACAAACTCTATTCACATATTCTAGACTACCACACCCCCACATGTCTAGGTAATGTCTGGGCACAGAGGGGATCACTGTTGAGATTCAATTCAGGTCTCTGAGAGGTGACACCGTGTCTCTTCTCTCCCTTTGCCATCAATTCATTCATGTTCCAATCTCCTCTGCTTGAAATCCAAATGATGGAGCATCAAGAGGTCTGACAAGAGATCTTTTTTTACTTTGGTCTGAAAATAATCGTGAAGCCCTGTCTTTCCTTCCTTCCATGCGTCAGCGGCAATGTTTGCTGAGGTTTCCGTCTGAGATGAGGAGGCTTTCTCTTCCTGACGCCTCCCCTGCAAAGACATTTCTGTCACCGGGGTAATTTCCCACAACCAGACAACGTGTTGTTGGTCACACAAACACACATAACCTACAACACCTCCTGAAAACACAAAGGGTGTTCACCGGCAGGAGACGGAGATGAAGGGACGGATGAGAGGGGGATGTTGGGACCTCTGAGGCAAGATAGAAAATACCACCAATTAACATCAATCCTATTAAAGACTGATTTGTTGGATTCGAAGTGTTATGGAACTTATTCTTTAGAGGCTATAAGCTTTTTGGACAAACCATTTAACTTTTTTTCACATATGGAACCCTTTTCTGGACTATTGGAGATGAGGGGGCCCAAGCCCTCCGAAGTGGTCTCTACGGACTAGCATGGACGGAGATTTCAAGCCTTATTTCTATATGGTTTACAATGTCTAACAAGCCTTTATGTAATTGTTGTGTCTTATCACCCTCAGTGTACACATCTGTTTATTCCTTCTACTGTTGTGCTGTCTTTGTAATTTTCTTTATATAAATGTATTTCTTTTTGGGATTTCATTACTTATTTATTATTATTATTTTATTTTTTCTCCTTGACGTCATTTATTTATTTATAATTTCTATTATTATTGCATGTGTGGAGAATGTTATCTGTGTTTGGGATAAGTGGAAAAAAAGGGGGTAAATATTGGTATCATGCTCCTTCTTGATTGTGTTACCCTGTGAAAATTAAATAAATATATAAAATAAAAATAAACAATTTATTGAAAGACTGATTTGTTGCAATATTAAATGCTCAGTATATGAAAGACACACACACACACAGACACACACACACACACACACACACACACACACACACATACACACACACACACACACACACAGACTCACACAATTTTACTCTGATAAATAGCATTTGAGGCTCATATGTTGCACCTGATGTTCTTCGTCATTGAAAAGACAAGTATTGGTTGTGTGCTTAACCCCCCCTCCGGATACTACTGTATAATACAATTTCAAAGATAATAGCATTTGTGGGAAAACGGAGACCTTAAATTTCTTTCCAAATTTGGACGAATGTAGGCAGTAGGAATGATGTCATTGCAAATGCGATAAGCCAAAGTTATCTTGATACTGTGCAACCTTTCATATGAAGAGTCAGACCGAGTTAAGCGAGAAGAAGTCGTGACTGTAGAGAAACAAACACACAAACGCACATTCCCCTCATATGTTAAACATGAAAACATGTGTTTAAGCAGTCCGGGTACTTGCTATCACTCTGACCTCCATTAGAAATAAAGGAATAAATCAGACTTAGGAGTTTGTTGCTCATTTAATTTCATTTAGTGATTCTCCATACCACAGCCTTGAGAGTATGCGTTACACACTATAGGTGCATTTTGTTGACTTGTACTTTAACCAGTATGAATTATTAATAATGAACTGTGCTACTTTAAATGTTGGATTCAAGCCACAATGGAATCAACATTGTTTGTTAATATCTGAGTGTACATCTTCTGTTTTACAATATATAAAGTGTGTCATTTATCCAACAGATAAACTGCAGGTAAAACGTTTCAAACAAATGGCAAGAATCAATTCGGTATTAGTATTATTGATAAATCAGAGGCTCTATCAAACCCTACTATGAGAAAGAGTGCCTTCTCTTAAAAAAGTTTTTTTTCATATTTTCTCTGGATTTTTTTATTCAGATCAATAATAAGAGGGCCTCTAAACTAGAGGCTCAACATGACTCAGCTCAGCTACACGAGAGACTTGAAGGATTGACCTAGATGTAAAGGAAATACAGGGGAGAAGGGAATAAATATTGCAACATTTGTACAAATATCTGCAGCAGATTGAACTGGCTCCAAAAGAAAAAGTTAATATTGGCCCAGAAATCTGCTATTATTGACCAAAAGTTGGGAATTAATATGAAGACCTGAACACACAGGGGCATCGTTCTTCACCAGTCTTTGACCTTTAAAGCAAGACTTTGCAACTTTTAAAAGACAAAAAATCATATTATTGCCCTGTTACGAATGAAACGTTGAATAATCAAATCAAAAACAAACTTCGCTCAATTCAATTGTTGCCCTAAGCCAGCTAGCATAGCAAGGACTGAAAACATGAGGTCACTGCAGACCTGTGCCTAACCATTTATTTTAAATGAATGCTGAAAGCTGAAAAAATGAAAGCTCTAAAGACAGCCTAGTGAGATATTTCTGTTCCAAGCAATGCATTTTTTACTTCTTTGTTGTTGCATTGCATAATTTATTGAGGCATTTCATGGGGCTTGCACTGGTGGGGGTTACAGGGCACATTGCAGTGTTGTTCTCTGACGTCGCACAATGACAGGACAGATAATGAGAACAAGAACAGAGGAACCCTAGACTCTAAACTCAGAATACATATACGAAATAGATCACTATCTATTATTGGCAAAACACCTAACAACAGTTGGATGGCCTTCTGAATGGCCCCGTCTAGGCGTTTGTCAATGATGTAAAAAAAGTGTCAAAATCTCAGTATTTTGCTTCTTATAACATAAAGGAAAGGTGAATGGGTGACTCTGGACCAGAGGTGGGAAGTAGTGGAGTACAAATACTTCGTTACTGTACTTAAGTACATTTTTCTGGTATCAATACTTTACTCCACTACTTATTTTTCTGACTACTTTTTACTTTTACTTCTTACATTTTTAACATAAATATACGGAGCCCTGGAGGGTTCATTGAGAGAAAAAATAAATAAAACGAGGCCACGTTTTATTAATTCGTGCGCACGAGATGTAATTCGTGGCCTCAATTTAAATAAAACGAGGCCACACTTTATTAATCCGTGCGCACGATATACTTTCTCGTTTGCTCGAGATACTTTCTCGGCGCACGAAAATGTTACCGGTGCGCCAAGTAGGAAGTGGAGCGCACAGGAGATAACCGTTTCATTGCAGACTGTTATGTCTATTTGGGGAAATGGCAGTGCATACATTATTTGATATATTTCAAACTCGGACTTCATTTTGGGGACATTTCGGCCAGAGGTGTAGAGCTATTTGTTTAAGCACCGGATTCGCAAAACAGGAGTCTGTGAACCAGTCTGCCTTGATCTATGAATTCATGTCCGTGACTCTCAAAGTATCTGCTATCTGCGCGCAGAGAGCTGTGTCATTTACATATACTGTTTTCTGCACATATTCTTATCTCACATTTCATAGTTTATATTCTAAAATTCATTTATAGCATTCTATTTCCATGTAAATTACTGCTTTATTTAATTTGTATTGCTATTTAACTGTATTTTATTACGGTGTAAAAGATTTTTTGTTTTAGATTTCTTGTTTATTATATTTTATGTATGCACCATGACATCAAGTCAAATTCCTAGTATGTGCGAACCTACCTGGCAATAAACCTGTTTCTGATTCTGATTTTCTGACACACACACACACACACACACACACACACACACACACACACACACACACACACACACGCCCTGGCGACCAGACATCTTCATAAAACTAATAATATGGCGTAATAATCGGGCAGTTCAATGTGTCTAACCCATGGTCTAACCATAAGAAAGTATCTCGTTCGCACGAGATACATATATCGTGCGCACAAATTAATAAAACGTGGCCTCGTTTTATTTAAATTGAGGCCACGAATTACATCTCGTGTGCACGAATTAATAAAACGTGGCCTCGTTTTATGTTTTTCTCTCTCTATGAACCCTCCAGGGCTCCGTAAAATACCTGTACTTTCTACTTCTTACATTTTCAAAACAGGCTGGTTACTTTAGTTTTAATCTGTGTTTGGTGGCGTGATCATTATTATTTAGAGTCATTGCGTGCCTATTGATTTTAACACGATCTGTGTATCCATCATTTCCTGGTCTTCTCTGAAGAAGAGGGACCAATGAAAACGTTGTCATTTTGCCGTTGTTCAGCATCGAAACATTCATTAGCTAACAATGACATTATTGTTCTATTAATATAAAGGGAGGTCAGTTACTCAATAAAACAGTTGCTAGTTATGGGTACTTTTTACTTAAGTACATTTCGAAGCCCATACTTCTTTACTTTTACTTGAGTAAAGAAGTTTAGTCAGTACTTATACTTTTACCAGAGTATTTTTAAACACGAGTATCTGTACTTCTACTTGAGTAAAGGATGTGTGTACTTTTGCCATCTCTGTTCTGGACACACTCAATACAAATATTTTAGTGGCTATTAGATCTGTCTTTTTACTTCTCTGACACACATACCGAAACTAAGAAGATCTTATTTCCTTTGGAAAATGTGATAAATACTTTAGGGATAGTACTAGCCAAAACATATAAAACATTAAAGCTCCCATCCCATCCTATCATACTTGAGTTCCAATCTGTAAATACCGAGACAAATGTGGGTGTTGATGATTTTAACTAATATAAACATCTAAAATAACAGCTTGTAGGATCCTGAAAGAAGGCAGAGAAATGCTTGATCAGTGTCAGATCAGGTCAGACATTTATCAATTTGTGTCAAAGCACATCATCGCCTTTGGGCCGTAGACTGATAACGTTACTCCTTTCATCTCCGTCCATCAGCACATATCATCAGGACAGGAGATACATTAGCATCGGATGTCAGTCAGGTTAGTGCCTGGGCCGGAAGATTTAAGATAAAGGCCTCAAACAACCTTTTCTTCTTGTAATAGCATATAAAGGTCCTGCTTCTGGGCAGGTTCAGGCAACACATTTTCTGTTGGAAATAAGTCGTATGCAGAGAGCTGCAGGAATTAGTCCTGAAACCTGGAAATAAATAAATGTTTTTGAATGTTTTTTGGTTAAATGAGTCTGTTGTTATCATTAGCTTAAAAGGAATACTCCAGCCCCAAAACGTACATTTGCAAACATATATATATTTTATGGAATGGCTCCATAAATATAATGTGCTTATCCGGATGTAAGATCCGCAGACTTAACACAAAGTTAAACTCCACTCAAAATGAAGAAAAAGAGTCGTCGTTGTAGTTGGGAAACTTTACTGGTAACTCCTTCACCATGACATGGAGTGAAAACTGTAACAATAAATACAGAATGCAAACGATTTTAGTCTTGTGTTGTCTATTAGTTGCATTGTAAATGTATACAATATAACATTACATTTTTCTTAATTTCTTAAACATCTTTCCATCAAATAAGCATTGATATATGAACTACAACATGATAACAATGAAATGTGATCACTTACGACATTGATTGATCAGTCTTTTCATGCAGATGTAAATGGATCCTAACAGTGCCTAAACATGTGGCTTCCTTAAGATTCTACCATTTTCTGACGGCATGACAGGAAGTGATGCAAGATTGACAGGAAGTGATACATTCAAATAACTTTATGAACAGTGTCAAATAAACAAACGTTACAAGTCACCTGAAAGGTGCTGCAAGCAGTATTTTAACCTTACAAATTATATGAAGTGTTTTTGAAAACACCACACTCCCAGTTT
Source organism: Dissostichus eleginoides (assembly GCA_031216635.1). NCBI lineage: Eukaryota > Metazoa > Chordata > Actinopteri > Perciformes > Nototheniidae > Dissostichus > Dissostichus eleginoides. The sequence goes on along the minus strand of CM062281.1, from coordinate 17,527,486 downwards.
GACCTCAGTGAGGTCATTTAGTACAATATACAAGCCAGTCAGGCCTTGTCCTCTGAGAGAAGTAAAATAATTTCGGAAATTGGTCTGAGGAATGTCTTCACAGTATCTCGGTCGGCTGTTTTGACCTCGACCTTCCTGACGTTTCCGCCTTTTCCAGGGAACGTTGCGGAGACTCTAGCCATAGGCCAAGAGTTACGTACATCCTGCTTGTCTCTGCACAGGACCACATCCCCAACTTATAGGTTTCTGCAAAGTGATGTCCATTTCTGTCTGCGTTTCCACCGTTCCTCGGATAACTCGCCTAGGGGTGGTGGAACACTGGCCTTTTGGGTGAAAACCATCGATGGAGAGAAGATCTGGGGGTTGTCCAGGATGATATACTCTGAAAGTAGAAATATACCAGCATTCCTCCGCGTTCTTCAGTTGTGGTGCCACTTCAGCGTGTCCATTTTGGATGAGCTTGCCCATGAATCCAAAGTATTTTTCCCCCATGTGTGGTTTCCTTTTCAGTACTCTGTGCAGAGATGTTAACCTGCTGGCGACCTCCTCGCTATTGCTGGGAAGGCGCTGACGGAATTCCCTGAATGGGAGGGGGGCAACCCACCTATTATCTCTGCTCCTGTAGACGTTAGCATCCATCATGTCCAAGTAAATCGTATCCTCGATTGATGGAGCTGGTCTGTTGTCCTGTTCTGTTCTGTTGAACACTGTTTTTCCCAGTGTCTCCTCTGTAGCCTTTGCTGCTTGGTTGATGTTGCCGTGCGTTCCTTTGACATGCATGTAACCTGTGCAGGGTGAAAAGATGGAAGGACGGCTGTCTTCCAGTATGTTGGTTTTGAAGCTGTCGACCGTCGGCTTGTGGACATTTCCCAGGCACACTTCGCCTACTACCACCCAGCCAAGGTCCAAACGTTGAGCGAATGGAGCGTTGTGTGGACCGTTGACTTGCTGTCTGACCTTTTGAGCCCGCAAAATGTCTCTTCCGAGAAGCAGTAGAATTTCTGCTTTTGGATCTAGCTCTGGGAAGTGTTTGGCAATATGCTGGAGATGGGGTTGTTGGATTACAGCACTTGGTGTCGGAATCTCCGAAGGATTATTTGGCATATCACTACACTCAATGAGTGATGGGAGTGTAATGACCACTTTTCCATCTAGTGATTCGACACGGAATCCTTCAGCACGTCTCCCTGATGTTTCTACCAAACCAGAACATGTTCTCAGCCGATACGGGGTTCTTTTGCCTTTTATTTCGAAGAGGTTGAAGAACTCTGGTTTGGCTAGTGAGCGATTGCTCTGGTCGTCCATAATCACGTAGGCATTGACAGCCTTGTGCTAGCGTCCTTAGGATATATCTTTGTGAGGCAAATCTTAGCACAGGAGCGAATCCATTGGCCTTCGCCGCAAACCTCTGTGCAGCTTGAGTCAACATCATCGTAGCTGGCCTCAGCTTCTCCCTCCCCGCCGTCCTGTTGTGACGGTGAAGGAGCCTTAGGGGATTGCAATGGCGGGCCAGGATGCATGGCTGTGACATGATAAGTGTGTTCACATTCTTGACACTTCACTGATGACTTACAATCCTTAGCAAGGTGTGAAGTGGATGCACAGCATCTGAAACAAATTCCTTTTTCCTTGAGGAAGGCCTTTCTTTCGTGGAGTGGTTTGTTTCTAAATGTTCGACAATCTTGTAGTGAGTGTGGTTTGTTGTGCACTGGGCAATTCTTGGCTGGGTCAACATTTGTTTGTTTGTTGGTATTTATTGTGGCGACATCTGTTTTGTTTACTGAGAACGTTTTATCAAATTTCTTTAAGACAAGTCTTTCTGGATTGACAAAGTTTTCAGCACTCCCTTGGATCATAAAGCTGGGATCGTTCCTCTTTTTGGCTTTGTGACACACAAATTTGCAGAAGTATTCAAAGGAGGGAACCGACCATTGTTATCTTCTTTGAAACTCGAGCCCTTGGACAGCCATTTCTCTTGGAGACCAAAGGGCAGTTTTTCTGTGATCGACAAGATACCTCGTGAGGTGTCCAAATATGACAAACCTGTAAGATAGACATCTTCTTTGGCACCGAGGATCTCGGACAGCAAGTCACCTAGCTCACGGAGCTTGATGTGGTCTCGGTTGTTGAGTTTTGGGAAACTCTCTAACCGCTGAAAGAGTGACTTCTCCATTATCTCTGGGGCAGCGTAACAGTCACAAAGACGTTCCCAAGTTTTGCGTAGTGCTTCTGTTGGATTGCCCACATGCACTGAACGTATGCGTTTGATGTATTCACATGACTCTTTACCAAGCCACTTTGTCATCAGGTCGAGCTGCTGAGCTGCACTTAAATGTATGTCACTAATTGTGTCTGTGAATGAGGAGTACCACGGCTGGTAGTTTTCTGGCTTGTCGTCAAATTGTTACAAGCTCGCGTTTGTAAGATCTCGCCTGGCTAAGTACTGAGCCAAGGGTTCTGCTACAGGTGTAGAGATAGCTGGAGAAGTTGTTTCGGGATAAAGGGCTGAGCGTGCACATTTATTCGTTCTGGTGTGTACGGTTGGGATTTTCCATCCGTGTACTGAGATAAGTATGGTTGGTTGTAACCGTCAGCTTTGGTAGGAAAAGGTAAGTGTACATCACTGGCTGCTTTAAATTCTGTTTTAAGGCTACTTAATGTTGGTGGTTGTACGATGTCTTCAGCAGGTGACAACTGAGGTATGAATACTTCTTCCAGCTCCATGCGTGGCTGGCCTATTTCACGTGAATGTTGGGAGTGAGCACTTTGTTTCAGTGCGTTTTGTTCACGGATATAGTCACTTATGCGTTCCATTTTATTTTCAGACTCTGGTGCTCGGAATTCATCTTTAACTTTGAAACCGTCTGCCATTTCCAAAACCTGTGTTTCAGCTACTGCGGCTTCTGCTTCACACTGTAGATTTTAATACTTCTAGTTCTGCGTTTATTCTGTGTTTTTTTATTTGCCACAGAGTTTATTTTCTGTAATAATCAAATCTCAGAAAGAAAATCCCATTTCTTAAGAAAACCATTGCTTTACGGATATTATGCTTGGCCTGCAAAAACACTAAAAGGTAATTTATAGAAGATCTCATTCAAAATGTGTTGGCGGTTTTCTCTAATGTTACAGCTGATTATACTATACTTTTATTGCATGATTCTTTGGATAATAGGAAAATAGTTTTTAATTATGTGTTTGCTTGAAGTGATGCAGTTTTTGTTGAGTTTTATTGACGGTCTTGCAGATGTTAGTTACTCTGAGAGCTAGTAGATTAAAGCCAGGTATTATTATGTGTACGCTGGTATGAATCAAATTGTGATTATTGCTCAGCGCGATGACAAGTTTGATCCTGATACAGCTGTGCAATATAAACTTACACAAAAAGTAAGGACCTTTGTGTTTTGTAGATTATTTCTTTATTGTAACAATGCTTCTTGGCAATAAATCTTATACCGTTTGGAAAGCCTGTTTTCTTACCTTTCAACGCCACATTTGTGAGGAACTTGCAGAGCTGAGTACAGGGCCGGCTCTAGACAATTTGCTGCCCTAGGCGAGATTTTAGCTGGCGCCCCAGCCAGAGAATCGTACAATAGAAAAGATAAAGATCAATAGAGTATCCAAGGAATACACAATATAATGGGGGATGGATGTCACGTCCTCTAGTAAAATGCTTCAATCTGGTGCACTTTGAGCAGAATTACTAGAGACTTGATCTAGGGGGTACAACTCTAAACACCCATATGAAAAAGATCGGTTTACATTTTAATAACCAAATAAGTAGTGAACATAACCAATAACCTACCATAGCCAATAACAAATAAATGTAACTTATTTTATTTTTGATGCTCATTCATATCTTATTTTACCTATTAACATTTATTTATTTATGCATATTTTTTAATCTCTCCAGTTTTAAACGATATTTTTGGTTTACTGTCCTATAGTATACATTGAAATGATTTCAAACCTGTTTATCCCAATAATTATAAATGAGTGCCTTGGAAATATGTGTTTACATAAATTGTGATCAAAACGTTTGAGACCCACTGAGATAACTTAGACTAAAGTGAATACCTCACTGAGCTGTAGTTATCAGCCTCTCAGTCTGACTGGAGAGGACTCTCCCTCCACATTATTGTAGAAACATCTTCTTCTTATATCTGTTAGAGCAGCTAGCACCAGATTCTAATAACAACAGCGCCGGTACCGGTGCACCCTTCTCTCTCTCCCTCGCTCCCACGCTCACTCGCATTTTGGCTGTGAGCTGCGGGTGCCTGATAAGCCAACATCCCCCATTTTCATCACTTACAGCGCCCATCGTACAGGGCAAATGAAAAGTGTAACTGGGGTGAAAAGGGTGTTACATTTACTTAATTATGAATATTGTTACATCAAGGCTGAAAATTAGGATGAGCACCAACGGTCAAAAAAAATGTTCTACCAGCACAGCGCCTCCCCAGATCTGGCGCCCTAGGCGAACATCTATAACACCAGTGCTACGGGCCGGCCCTGGCTGAGTATGTGGGGTGCGGTCATGAATAATGGGACAAATGTCCTCTCCCAAACAGCAGCCACTCTCCGGTCTCTTACGGCTGCCAGGAGCCTCAACACGTGGAGGAACATTATGTTCAACGATGAGTCCAGAATCTGCCTACGGCACATGGATCGTAGGGTCACAGTGTAGAGAACGCTTTGCTGATTGCTGCACCAATAGAGTAGGAGTGGAGAGGATGGGATGGCCTGCAGTCCTGACCTCAACCCCATTGAACCCCATTTTGGGATCAACTTGGCCCTGCTGTCCGTGCCAGAGTGACCAACACAACCACGTTGGCTGACTTGGGACAAATGCTGGTTGAAGAATGGGAGGCCATCCCACAGCAGAGTGTGACCAGGCTGGTGACCAGCATGAGGAGGAGAGGCTGTTGTGGCTGTGTTTGGTTCTTCCACACGCTACTGAGGCTGCTTGTTAAATGAATCAATTGTTAATAAATAAATTGTTGCCAATATGTCTTGTTTCATCAGACTTTAATCATCCTATCCACCAAACAACAGTCAACAGAAAAAAGGTGTTTGGCATTGGCAAAGGAGGTTTGTCACATTTTTCATGGGCACACCCCACATACTCAGGTCTGCTGCTCTTCCCACAAATGCATGTTCCTAACAAATGTGGCCCCATTGGAAAGGTAAGAAAAATGGCTTTCCAATGGTATAAGATGTATTGCCAAAAAGCAGGGGCGGACTGGGACTAAAAATCAGCCCGGGAAACTCGACCGGCCGACCGGCCCAACTCGGTACCGCTAGTCAATTGTCAACGGGGGGGACAGGGACAGGGGGGTGCTAGTGAATTGTCCGACCGGCCCACTTCGGTACCGGCCCACCGGGAAAACTCCCGGTATTCCCAATGGCCAGTCCGCCCCTGCCAAAAAGCATTGTTACAACATAGAACATCTACCAAACACACATTTCTTTACTTTTTGTGTTAAGTTTATCTTTGATGTTACATTCGTAGATATCTCATATGTTGTGCAGTAGGGGCTACAGTTAACACAGTGTATAACGCCCTAGCCACACGGTGACGAAACGGGTCGTATCCGCTACAGTTCTCTATCTTATAGACCAGGGGTTTTCAAAGTGTGGGAAGGTGAGCCTCCCCTCAGAGAACATAAGAGCAGCCGCGCCCCCCTCCCAATTATTATTGCTATTATTATTATTATTATTGTTGTTGTTGCTATAATGCAGGGGTATTCAATTGCATTTCAAAGAGGTCCAGTAAGAGAAAATGTAATTAAATGCTCTGTTTTCGCTGTCTACCTTTCTCTTTTTTGAGCACGCCATTTGAAATTACTCACTGCTGTTTCTCTCTTCTTGTCTCGTCTCTGTGTGTGTGTTTGAATCTACCGTGTTGACTCACTGACTGCACCGATTTGATTGGCTGAGTAGCGCCACCTCCTTAAAATATTAAACAATAACTTTTTTAAACCTTTTTATCTTTATGTTTTAAACATTTTTTTTAAACGTTTTTTACATTTTCAACATCGTGGATAAATCCATATATGCTCCTGGCAACACACTGAACGTCAACTTTGCCTCCTTATTACACTCACCCCTACTTTAGTGGGAACAATGAGTCTGCGTCTTTGATGCGCACAGGTGGAGGATGCGGGGATGCAATGTAGACAGGAATAAACTTCTGTGATTCTCCAGAACACACAGATGGCCAGTCCGCCCCTGGGTGGAGGTGAAGGGAATGAGCACTTTTACAGCCTTTTTGGCGAGGTGGGGGAACTCGGTCTCCACAGACAGCCAAAAGTGTGCAAGTGACACTTTACTCGTCTTTTTCTCGTTAATTTTTTCTCACGCTGTGCCTCCCCTGAAGCTCTCTGGCACCCCCCCAGGGAGGCGCGCCTCACACTTTGAAAACCGCTGTTATAGACGGTTCGGCCACACGAGGCCGACAGGGAAACGCGGATAACGATAACGATAACGATAACGATAACGGGTCCCAAGGTGGATAGATCTGCGGACGCAACGCTCTGGGGGGCCAAACGGCTCCCTGATTACGCCCTATACGATAATTTCTGATAACGAGAATACTGACGGGCTGTCAGGAGAGGGGGAGGAAAAGAGGCTCCGTGTATTATTCTTATATTATTATATAGAGTCGTTATTCATTTGTTTTAAAGCTCAATAAATAACAAAGAAGACCTTTGACCGGCACTTTTATAATTTTGTCCGGAAGATTTCAACTTTAACGGACATGTTGACCGGCGAAAAAACATTCTAACGGAAACTCTGCTGCACGGTTCCCTCGTCCCTTGGAAGAGGCGGAGAGGTGGGTGTTTTTCATCTGCTGGTGGACTACCGGGGAGATTTACAGCAGGAGCACACGCTTGCCTCGGGGAGGGAGAAAAAGAGCCAGAGCCCTGCCTCTCCCCACCTCGAGCGGTCTTGTGTGGAAGGACACGTTTCTGGTGCCTATTGCGTGTGGATGGAAGACTTTTTTGATATCGAATTCGGTTAGTTTTCGTTTCCGTGTGGCTAGGGCCTAAAGCTCATTCAATTATGCCTGATCGTTGGCGATTGCAGTGAAAACTAATTTGAGGAAACTTCAACAAGCTGAAGACACCACTAACAAAATCAACCACTGTAATTTGGGGTAACATGTCACTATTTTACAAGGTAGGAACAATCTGTTGCATGCTGAATAAAGATGCTTTCGTTTCAAAACAGAATTTCACAACACTTCCTCTGCAACTGAAGTAAATAAATTCCTGTTCCCCCCTTAAATTCCTACATGACACTGCACGTCTTTGGTGAACTCCCTTGAATTATTATTTTGGTCTTAGGTGTATCTCAATTCTGCCTTTAAGTGCAAAGTGGAACACCTACACCACAGCGAAGTCTTTTGATACGGATACTGCAAGTAGACAGGGCAGGGTGACACCCCGGAAATTTACGAGGTGACTTGTATCTCATAAATCTTCTTGAAAGAAAGTGAGAAAAACCTCCCTCTCAGTCTCAACTTTGAGTGTGTATGTGTGTGTTTGAATGACGCGAAGTAAGATGGGTTGAGAAGTGTATTTTAAAAAACAATGATCCACTGTTTTCACTGAAATACTCGTCTTCCCTCTTCCAGCACGTTTCAAAGGTTATGCTACAGTGTCTCAAGCTCTGGGAAGATGGGAAGGCAATAGCTAGGAAGCAGGAAAGCATGCAGAATAATTTATGCTGTTTCCTTCAATTAGAAGTTTAGATCACAAGTTAGTTCTTGCACAAAAAAAGGTTAAACGTAATGGTCTAATAAAACGTACATAAACGTTGTGTTGGATCATGAAAAGAGAAGCTGAGACACACGATACACAAACATGCAATGAACGACTAGTAAATCATTTGCTTGGCAGGTGTCTGTGATTTCCATTTTTTTTTTAATGTTATTTGGCTTTCAGTTTTTATTATTGTATCCAAAAGTGGTTAAGTTTGAAGAACATCATTTACACTTCTTTGAAGCTGGCATTGTTCTTCGAGCTCTCCACCTCGTAATTTATTTTACACCTGCTTTTATCATGCCATGTAACATCGATTTAAATGATGCTTGTTGGAAACTGTACTGTGTGTTACATTTCTTGAAAGACATTTTGTGGCATCACGGTTCACACAGTTGGAGATGATGAGTAATGATAAGCCTAGAATTTCTTTCATGAAACCACAGACACTTGGCATGTTTGCAGCTTGTGTTTTCTCTGAAATGATCACACGGGCTGCTAAGTGCCCATTATTCCTATGGGTATAGCTTACAATAAAGGCTAAAGATAGCAGTCAAACAATTTCTTTAATATTTGTTTATGTACCGCTGTACATAAAGGGGTCCATATTTCTTACTATTAAAATTTAGCAGTGCTAAATCTGGCCTTTGATAATAGAAACTCAACCATTTTTGGCCACAACCATAGTCAAAAAATGTAGCTGGTTTTCAAAAGAAAAAACGTTTTGTATCGCAAAGCAAATGAACGATGTGACAATTTTGTCAATTCTGTCTCTTCCAAATCTTTTAGTGCTGTTCACTGTTCTACACAAACTTTTCTGGCTTGTGAAAACGTCTGCAATTTTGGCACTATAATGCCCTTAAACTATCGGTCCACATTCCTGGTTTCCTTATCTTGTTTTCTATCAATGCTTCTTATTTTCTGCTATCTTTCTCAACATTTTTCCATCTCCCATTTGTTGTTTTATGGTCTCTAAGATTTTTGTTCACTTCACTTGGCTTTTTCTCTATTTTTTTTCCCCAGTAAACTAAAAAGGGAGGAAGTTTAGTTTTGCACAACTCAGCAACAGACATGTGCCAATGCAAAGGTATCAAGTGTCGGGGGAAAAGAACTGATGAATATTAGATAACAATGTATTGCACATATGTGTCCCTCTCGATTATATGCATGACTATGTTTCTCTGTGTGTGTGCTTCTGTATTTCTGTGCACATATTATGTTTGGGAGTAAGCAGTTCGCCACAGAAAAGATCCTGTTTCATGCGTGAGGTCGGGTTCTCCTGCTCTGTCATCAGGACGAGCGGGATCTAACGGGAACACAGCACATCATGATCATGTGACTAGGGAGAATGGTACCCAGGAAAAAAAGAGGATGATGGGAATTGTGTCTTTCCCGTGTCACATACCATAACTAGATAATATACTTACAGTGTACTTACAGTGTGACTGGTACACCACAGAGCAATACACTTTCAAATGCAAAGGATCAGTTACCTCTCAGGAATGAGGGCTTACTGTAACGCTAGTTTTTCCAGACAGACAGATTAAGAAATACATTTCGAGATTCAAAGATTCAACGGTTTTATTGTCATATGCACAAAGCTACAGTGTAGAAATGGCAATGAAATTATTCTGACCTGAGCTCCTCCAACAATGCAACATATATAATAAAATACAAAAATAGAAAATAAAAAGTAGTGCAAAAAGACTATATACATGTCAACAGAATATGGGATATGGGATATGTACAAGACCAGAATATGAAATTCAATAATGTAAATTAAGACAAAATTAAATATGGTTTATTGCGGTGATAACTATTTATATAAATTGTATATTGCAAGATGACAACAGGAATGTTTATCGGGGCACTTAACAGAGCTAAATGTGACATCTTGCTACTCTTGAAGACCCAGAAGAAATGTCCAAAAACGGATCGAATCAGCCATTCAATCAGTTTGCCGATCAACCTTATTTAATAATACAGTATTTCCCTATACTGCATTTAGGCTTTTCTACCTTGCATTGTGCTTGTTTCGATGTAACCTGCAACAAGAACCCAATCAAACTTTACGCATAAAGTGAAACAATATACAAAAAGACTGATGCACACTTCAGGTGTTTGGCCATCATGAGAACGAGTTGACTGGCCTTGGAATGAACCTTGCACGTTTGACTAAACAGATTAAAGACAATATGGACACAGGCAACTAGCCCACAATAGTTTATATAATAAATTTGTCCAATGTAAGCAGGCTGACCACGCATGCTTAAAAAAAGAAAAATCCTTTTTGGAAGTGGCTGCCTACAAATAACTTGCTAGTTTTCTGTAATCCTCCAACAGGGTCACATGGAGGCCCAACTATATAGTCTGTCAGGGGATTATTACATCAACCCGATCTGCTAAATAATGTCTGAACTGTTTTTGCATCACTTCAGTCATTTGTCCATGGTTCAGATTAGGACAATGACCGGCCTCTCATTATCAGAGCACATTTTTAGATTAGCTTTCTTGATTGGAATTTAATAAAACTGTTGTGTACACGTGAAGAACAACGGTCATCTGGGAATGTTGCACTCATGGTCAAAGTACTACAGTTCTTCCAAGGAACTGGCACCCAGACAGTGGCTGCAGCTACAGTAACTGATCCATGTTTGAGTGCAATTTCCGTACAGCGATAGTGAGGCCTTTTCTACAGAATATACTGCCGTCTTCTTAGAATTAATTAATATTTCTGATCTAATTCTAAATGTATTCCTCAGAGAGTATTTGGTTGTGTTTCTGTTCCTGTACTTCCTATCTCTCACAATATCCGTTTCCCATGCTCGACATATGGATGCATGCTGCTGCAGCAAGAAAGCACACTCTCCAAAGTAATCCAATACAAAGCTATACCATTTATTCTCCCAGAGGAAATTCCATTTACAAAGCTCTCACACTCTCAAACATTTACAAACACTGAGCTGACGCAACCTTCTCTCTCTCTCTCTCTCTCTCTCTCTCTCTCTCTCTCTCTCTCTCTCTCTCTCTCTCTCTCTCTCTCTCTCTCTCTCTCTCTCTCTCTCTCTCTCTCTCTCTCTCTCTCTCTCTCTCTCTCTCTCTCTCTCTCTCTCTCTCTCTCTCTCTCTCTCTCTCTCTCTCTCTCTCTCTCTCTCTCTCCTCTTGCCTGTTTTCGTTTTTCTCTCAAGCTTTTAGATCCCATGTCAGCGGTGTAATGAGTGGACGTGGCCTGGCAAAAAAAGTGTGTTAGTACCAATTGCTCCCAGGGGGAACAACATCTGGGAAGAGCTCCATCGCCTTCAAACATACGGTGTGAGTTCAGTAATGGGCCCTGGATACAGAAATGCTATACAGCTTTTCAGGCATGCTGTAGCAGATTATAAAACGCTGGTTAGTTATGCTGACCCTCAGTGGAGACATTGGATCAGATGATGAGGCATGACTAATCATGTGTGGATTCCAAAGAAGAGAGGGATACTGTATGAGTACAGCGCTGAGATCAGGGGCTACTGTCAGGATGCTCTCAGTGGCATCATGGGATTCATTTCACTTCTTAAGTACTGGGTAATGCCTCGGCACAGTTATCTTGTTTTTCTGTCATCTTCATCTGTTGTCTCCAATTCTCTAAAGTAAGTAAACATGGTAAATATGCAGTCCTGGACATTGGGAGACACTGGAGCATCCTGTCTAAACAAACAAATTCCACAGTGTTGTCTCATTTGTTTTACCATACTCCTCTGAACCAATAAACTATCTGCCACAGCAGTCACTCATCACTCCTTTACTGTCTTACAGCTTTTGCATTTTATACAGCTGTGTATTAATTTTTTATATTATTAGCGTGCTGCAAATATATGGTCTTAGTATAGGCCAACAGCAGGGTCCCAATCATGTCTGCACTGCAGGCATAAGGAGAGGTCCAGCACCTGATGCTTGGCCCAAGGAGAGGCTCTCAGTGGGGCAATAATTAGATAATAGCAAACATACATTAGTAGTTATTATTCATAGAAGAAAAAAGGATGATAAGGAAGGCAGCCAACAGTACTGGCTCATGCATGGACTATTTCCTTCTTTCTTTGTTTTAGAGCCAGCTGAGAAACATGAGATCCCAGGCATTTACTCATACAGCATTTTAAACAGGAGTACAGCTTACACATTTGGGTGTAGTTATTACTTTACAACTGAGGGTCCACTGGGCCTGCATTGACTGTTTGAATTAGAAGTTTTTTAAGAGACTTATTTTGCTCCATAAATCATTTTCAGAGCAGACAGGATAGTGTCAATAAGTTGTTTAATATACAGTGAGAACTTTTGTCACCATAGTGACTTACTTGCTTGGAGACTGGAGAGCTCTTTCCCTCTTAAAAAACGATTTCATCATCAAACAATTGTATTTGTAAAATGTCATGTAATCATAAGAGATATCCAGTAAAATGGGATTCGGTCAGTTCCATCAATCCACCAGAAAAGTAGAGTTGGGCCTTATCCGAGTATTTGGGATCCTTAATGATTCTCCTCCTTATTCTTTCACGGCCTGGAGTAAATATCCTTTAGGTAGGGTAAAACCTCCAGTGACAGTCTGGCTGTGCGTGTCCAGATGCCCTCAGACTACCTAAAACTGGATTAAGTTGTAGACTGTTTTGTGGTTTCCTGTTTGAGTTTTTTATCCTCTTGTGGTCCTTGCTGTCTTCCCTCCTTTGCCCATCTACACACCTGTTCTTAATCAGCCTCGTTAGTCCTTCCCTGCCCAGAAGGTCCCCAGCCAATCAGCTTCCTGCTTGCCTCATCACCTCATTCCTCTCACCTAAGCCACTACAACCATAGCTCCACCTGCACTCAATCTACCTGATTTGTTTGTATTTAAGATCTTTTTTTTCATTTAAGTCGTTGTTGATTGTTTTTCTTTATTTCTTCGAGTAGTCTGCATGTCATTAAGATTCTTGAAAGACATATTTTGTAAGAACAAATAGATGAAGTTCTTGTGTGACTGCAATTTACAAGTTGATTATTTTCTGCTGTCAGTTTAATCCTCTTCCAATTTCGAATGATTAATGTGAATGCTCTTATTGTTGGGAATAATTTGCTAGGTATTCAACCTTCGACACAGTTCATCGTTTTCTCTCTTTACTGTCTCTTTTCTCATGGCATAGGTCTACAGCCTTGGGTATTGCTGCTATCTCTCTTAAGGAGGAGCAGCTTGGGCACATTGTTGTTGCCAGTCTATGACAGAGCACAAGCCGCCATGAGGTAGTTTACTGTTCAGGGACGAAGGTTCCCTGGCGCACATTCTTTCCTATGGACGAGAGCTCTAGTTAGATTCAGGGTCCATATTTTTTTTGTCTCGCTGATGAAGAATGTTGATTATTCCACTCCGAACTAGTTAAAACCTCTAGCTGCAGAAGAGTTCTTCAGAATTGGTTTGGCAACCGCTGTGTCAACTCGTGACACACCACCTGTCTTGTCAATTGTCTGGCCGTAACTCCAAATAAACCATCGGTGTTTGCCATCAAAGCTCCAGCTCTCCTCGTGTCTCTCTGAGTCCTGTTTCCAATTGCTTCAGAAGTTTCCCCCACACTCATTATTAAATGTAAATAAATAATGCTTTGTTTTTTACGACAGATGTTTAGTTTTGTATACTTTGAACAGCTAGCGTTGTCCAATCAGCTCCAGGCGCAGAGGATTTTTTATGCGTTCCGTAAATGTTTCTTTCCCCCTGACCCGCTGGAAATCCCCCGTCAGAGACTCGTGCACGCACAATTTCATTCTCACAAACACACTCAATAATATCTGTCTAAAATGTGTTATTTTATTGAAACAAAAAAATTCCCAAAACCATCGGGTGAGCCTGAGAAATGAGAAATAGGTTTTTCAAAGGCACAATTTATAAATCTGCTACAAGCCAGGCACACACTTGACTTTGTTTCTCAACTTTACAGTGCACGGATTTGAAGTAATACCTTGTTTTCTAATGTTTGCTCAGATAATAATTTCCCCAATTTGATCTCCACTGTTGCCAAAAGTAAAAGACATAAGAATCAGTCAGAACATGAAATATTATGTTGAATCTTCCACAATTGGCCGTGACAGTGTTTTTTTAAGCTGTTAGTTTAATTTGACCAAAAGGAAGCCCTTCCCAACTGCTTTGTTTAAACACATTGGTTGGTTCAAAAGGGGTCTATCCACAGTCAGTCAGGTCACAGGAAGAAACACAGATTACACTTTCAGGATCTATGAGTGCTTCAATATAGAGATGCAGGGATTTATGGTTATACAATACAAATATATTTTATGTCAAGTCTCATAAAGGAAGAGATTGTATTCTAACAGAAAGTGTCACGTCAAGACGAAACCAGATAGACGGATAAATGGCTAGATACATAGGTAGATTTTATTAGGCAGATATGCACCGGATGTGAAGACATCTTCAACAAACTCCTTCAACCCTTTATGTGGAAGAACATAATTATCCCCGTCATACAGGTATAATGCAGGAGAGCGAGCTCTGAATTCTAGTGATTCATTAAGCGGACACACAAGACTGAACCTAAATGACTCAACATCCCTTAATAATATCAGGGTGGGGAAACGTACAGTTTGTGTGTGTGAGAGAAAAACTGACGAAATAACACAATTATTCAGTCTTATGTAATTGAGCTTTGGCAATACTGTAGCCTTAACAGTCATGTCAATACAACTCTTTATTGCTTTAGGGAGTGAGTGAGTGAGAGAGAGAGTGAGTGAGTGAGTGAGTGAGTGAGTGAGCGAGCGAGCGAGTGAGTGAGTGAGTGAGCGAGTGAGTGAGTGAGTGAGAGAGTGAGTGAGAGAAAGAGAGAGCACACTATAGGATGTATATTGGTCCAGTTTCCTGTTCCAGAGACTTCCTGAAATAATTTGCCATAGTTGTATTCTATTCTCAAGATAATATATTGCTTTGAGTTGAAACAAGCCGAGCAGTAGAAGCTGTAACCTCAAACTAGAGACGTGCATTCCCGTGGGAGCTTTTAGCGCTTTATCATCTGATGTTTTTCATTATTCGTGTAATTAGTTTTGGAGAAGAGATCTTAATCTCAATGAGACCACCTGATAAAATAAAGACTAAATTAAATTAAAAAATGTCAGTTCTGATTTACACTAACTAAGGGACTACGGTAAAATAAGATCACTGTGAATGAAAAAAAACAAAAGGCAACATTTCTGCAGTGTTGCAAGGTTCCACAGTTCACTTGGTGTACAGAAGATGCACTCGGGATGTTTACATGACTTACAAATTGAGAAAAGGTGGATGCTTAAACACTTTAAAAACATAGCATCTGAAGGCGTCTCACCTACTGAAACGGTTTGTGCAATTGGTTTTCAATGTGTGTTAATGCGTCTTGGGTGCCTTTACACTTTTGTAATATCCGATCAGATCTGCCCATGAGGTGTTAATGGGTTCTCAAATGTGTTATGTGTTTTATGCACTGCAAACCTACTTGAATATACTGTACCTGTCTATTGAGTTGTCAACCGACAACTTGTCAACCGCTCTTCTCCGCACAGCTGTAAACATGTGGAAGAGGAACAATGTGGGTGTCGCTGTGAGGAACTGAAAACAGAAGAAAGGTCTTTATTTATTTAAATAGAAGAAGACAGCCAGTATCTGTGTGTGGTTGCTTTGTCTGATGACGTTTCTGATTGTCACTATCAAATCTTCTCTGTTCCTGTTTTTAATTTATTGCCTGCTACTTTGCTGCTGCCTATCTTGGCCAGGACTTTCTC
This sequence comes from Dissostichus eleginoides, assembly GCA_031216635.1. NCBI lineage: Eukaryota > Metazoa > Chordata > Actinopteri > Perciformes > Nototheniidae > Dissostichus > Dissostichus eleginoides. The sequence goes on along the minus strand of CM062281.1, from coordinate 17,511,965 downwards.
GTAAAGGAGATTTTAAATTTGAATGACACTTCTCCTTGTTAAAAAAAGGTTAAATAAAAAAGGACGCTATTGTTTGTTTAAAGGTTTAAATAGGCTATTTCTAGGCATATATTATGGGTCTCAGATATATAAAAAATATATAAAAAACATGTCTATGATGTGTTTTGCTCAAAATACCAAACAGATCATGCATTTTAGACATCCCTCATATCCATCTATTTCAGCCCTGTTAGAGAAGGGCTTATCTGGGTCCTTAGCATGAAAAAAAAAAAAGGAGGGGGAGCTTGTGCCTGCTCAGAATTCTACCGGAGATAAAGCTAAATGCTGCCGTGATTAAATGCCAAATCATGTTTCAAACCACATCAAGGATTATTTCTGAAACAGTATGGAGCTCAAATGCTTTTTCTCTTGCGGGTTTATCATAAAGTGAGTTACTTTCTTTATTTCCTGCTTTTTTACACATGCTCTCTCCAGTACAGCTTAGCTCTGAGTGTTAGCGATGCTTGCTAATGTAAACAAAGACCTTATTACGTCCAAAACAGTCGGGCATTGTTTCTGATAGCAACTTTCTGATAGTGCCGTGGGTCCACTTTTCCGATATTATGTCATATCGGACGCAAATCTGGATCAGCTCCGTTGTACCCCCGTTTTTAGAGATTTAGGTACGGAGGAAAAGAGAGAGGGTTTTGTTTTCTGACACTTTGTGAGTTCCCTGACACACCGGGGACACATATTTATGTATAAAAGGCATCAAAAAGTGCATTTTGCATGATAGGTCCCCTTTAAGTAATTTTTCCTCTACAGTTTCTTGCACCTCCTTCCCGCGCATCATGACCATCAGGTTTGATTGGGCGGGAAACCAGGGTTCGAGTTATAAACTGAGCTCTATGGGGGTCTTTAACACACACACACACACACACACACACACACACACACACACACACACACACACACACACACACACACACACACACCGCTCTACTTGCTACAAACTTAAATATGAAAAGGTTCAACTACGCACACACATCTTCATCTCGGCTCATGCAGCACGCTCACACGCATAGATTGCACACCTTGGAGGTGCAGCGCAGGCATATTCTCATTCAAGAGATGCGTAGTTCTTCTCCAAAACATGTTTTTCTTTTAGCCTATTTACCTCGTTAACGTAAATAATACTCATTACATTGACACATGCATTATTTGTGATTCAAATAATGGTTGTTGGTAATGTATTAGCGACCCCCACAGATGTATGATTTCACTGCGTCCGTGGGAGCTCAGACCCCTCCTTAAGGGAGCTCAGCTCCCATTGGCTCCCACATAACTCGAACCCTGCGGGAAACCATGTTTACTCTGTGATATCTCTAGGCCAAGTACAAATAAAAAGGTATAACAATAACCAAATTGGCAGATTTTGTGACTAAAGTTCCCCATGCCGCAACAATGAGCCTTTAATGGCAGGAAGAGGTGTATTAGAGAACATTAACAACAGCTGCACTTAATTTAGGTTCACAGACCTGTCTCACAGTTAAATGAGACACAACAATGGAATGGAACTGTTTGTTGCCTATTCTGTGTGGTATGGTAGCCTTTGCATCATATTTGTTTCATTTAATTTGTGAAGTATAGAAGTCAGCATCACTGTTAATTTTTTTCTCTTCTCAGCAAAAATATGTCCTACTAATTAACTGAGCGATACAGAGCTCCCCACTTCTTGTCAACTCACATTAAGATGTAAAATCAGCCAAAAAGAATGTCTCTAAAAACTAGTGCCGACTATGGCCAAAGGTCTCTACAGTCATTGCACACTACACAAATCCCAATTACACTGACAGCTAAAGTGTCATTCCTAAGGAGTGAGCAACAAAGAAAAGGCTTGAAAAAAAATCAATCATGCTGTCTGTCAAATATTGTGTGATTTAACATGATTTGCATGCCTTTGATGATCTGTGATTCAAGGAAAAAGTTGCTTTAATGAGAGAAAGTTACATATAAAAAGACTTCACCTTAATTGCCCTTATGTGTTTTTCTGGTTGAAGTAAGGAGTTTGAGGTTGGCAGCCAGATGGAGATTGCACAAGTTGTGCATACCACAACCCAGTCACCATCAGGATTATATCGCAAAAGACAGACTGGTTTTTGTGAAGACACAATGTTCAAGAACACTATTTTCACCCTCACTCCACCTTCTTTGACTTCGACCGTTAATAACAAACATATGTATCTTACATGCAGGAAAATATTTACTTTACATTTGTGGATTGTTTCCAACGAAGAGGGAGGAGTATAGTGTGGGATTTTGAATTCCCATTAGATTGCAATTATTTAAAGAATTTTTTATTAGCAAGGGGTATTGCATTTCAATAGGACATGTGTTAATTTGTCTTTAGGAGCAGGAAGAAGCTCTCCGGCATTTTAGAAAATGTCCTCCACAAGTTTCTGCATGGAATTATGTTGAATTACTTTTACAATTGCCATCACCACCGTTATTAAAGATGTCACACATAAAATAAAAAACTATAATGATTATATTTACAATGATCAAATGTCCATGCGTAATATAAGAGACTCACAGAGAATGATGACCTTTGCAGTTTTGTTCAGCTCTACGTTTTTATGGCCACAATAACCTCATTATGTTTTATTTACTAACTTCGACTAAAACTCGGTTTAATCTTATCTCTATATTGTTGCCTCTGGCTATAAAAGGAACCTGTTTCTTTGAAAATATCTGAAAACCCACTAAACATTGACCAAGAACCAACCAGCAGACTAACACAGTAAGCTAGCTAGCATAGCAGAAAATGTTGTGCTTGAAGAGCCACTCATCACAGTAATAGCCCTATAAAGGCCTGCAGGCTTAAAGGAAAGTCAATATAAGCTTTAAATTTGCCAGGTTTCAAGAAACACAATTCCAAATATTCCTGATGTTGCAATGTATATGCAGGATGTTTAAATAGGCATCTGTTAGCTAACACGTTAGCAAGCATGAGTCACAGCCGGTTCCCCAAAAATGTGTTTTTGGAGGTTAAGCTGTGATGATGGCTGACATGAAACCTGCGTTTTTGTTATTTTCTGATGAAACTAAATATTTGAATGTATAGGATCTATGTTTTTTGGAAACATTTAAGATTCACAATTAGCTATAGGCAAATTATTTGCATGACTGCTTTTTTCATATCGTAGCCCATTCATAACTACCATATTAAAAGCTGAAGGGTATGCTTGAATGATGAACATTTAAGACAGCAGTTTCTATGAGATCACATAACCCTGTTTAACTGCCATGTCAAAATGAGACGGCTGTTAAAAACTAAACATTTACTCTCAGTCATCGTGGTATAAACATAGGAAGATATACATAGAGGTTTGATTAATCCATACTGTGCCCTGATGACACTTAATGCAGAAAATAGTTTTAAATGATTTATCATGATTGCACAACTAAAAATAATCAATTTTTTCTTACATAAAAAAGCTGTTGCTTGTGTACATTTCTCCTCTTTCTAAGCATTATTCTCATTCTGGTGTCTATTGTTTTCACGTTGCATCTATTCTGAAGCCCTAGATGAGGAACACATTTCTTGGCTCAGCCATACCTTGGTGCTTTCCTGATTGCAACTTTGCAATCAGGAAACATGAACTCATTTTTCATTTTGACAACATAATTAGTATCTTTCCATCTTTGACAACATAATTTCTTGTGAAGTACATTTGTTGGCAGGTGCATGTAAAATCTGCTCAGACTCTTTAGACTTATTATTTATTCTGTTGTCTACTTTGTTGTTCCAGATATTACCTAGATTACCATCACGAGGCTACAACTCCTGTTTCCCTCCTATGTCAATGAGGTCTGCACATGCTCGTATCAAAAAAGGACGACCTTCATCGACGACGATCATCAAACAAAATTGGAAACATTTGGGAAATACTCCATTAAATTGAACACACATTTTAGTAATAGAAGAGACATTTACTCAAATGTCTGACTGACTGAGTATTGGCAGGGAGGGCTGGCCTACTAAAAGTTTTGCTAAACAGGAAGTGAAATGTCAAGGTCTGTCAACAAAGAGGACATTTGGCTGCCATTTTCCGTCACACATCTCATTTAAGATATTAGCGATCGAGTGGCATTGGGGGTAATGTAGGGCCAGCGCAACAACGAAGAATCATGCATAGATTAAAAAGAAAATATCTTGTGTTCAAGGAGTGTAATGGGTGCCGAAGGGGGGGGTTAAGGCTCAATGTTAGGTGGGCCTTGTTGACGAGTTGTCCAGTAGAAACTGAGGTTTAGGTGGAGGTTTTAGTCATGATGAACAGCAATGGAGTGATTGTAAAAGTATGTGTCTGGGGTGGAAAGCATCCGTGACATTATTTCCCGTTAGCCTCCAGTTGTACAGGTCCTTTTAGTGTGGAGCATTTATTTCATGAGTGGGTCCCCATTTTTTATTTCATTCATATGTGTATGAGAAATACATTCCTGCCAGTGATCTCGCAGTCTTCAACTGACCTAGAGGCGGTGGTAATAAATGCTCTCAGACACAGAAATATGTCAATATTAATGGGAAAAAAGACGACCTACAGCTAGTAATCATTGATGAAAACAATTACCATATGTATGAAAAATACTTAAACATTGAGATTTGCAAATTTGCATCTGGGAAGTAATTGCATTCAACATGTGTGTTACAGGTCAAGGATACACATTATGTGTTTAGTCACTAAAACTGAACGTTTACATAATTTGTCAGGGTACCCTTAAGCTATCAAACCCACTTCCTTTTCACTATAGCTGCTTGCCAACTACAAATATCATATCCCCCGTTTACAGCTGTATCCAACTATAAACTATATAGCTTTTCACGGCTGGCTTAAAAGTCCATATTCAATACATGTGCTAACTGACTGAACTGATACACAACATCATTTATAATTTACACTGCGCTCAAGTTATAGCAAAGCAAAAGCCAACCATATGCTAAATGTATTAGGAGTGAGACATTAAGAATCTGGAAAGATGGCTATAGAGAGAAAAGATATAGATTGAGCCATAAAGATTATCTTATTAGGAGGATTTTCTATGCCCAAAAACACATGGATACAAAGGGGGCCCAGACAGTGATAAGTATTTCTGGGGTGTGAAAAAAGCATGGTAAACACTAAAAAAAAGAAAGATGGAAGAGAACATGTTTCTAAGCTGGGCCTTACTTGCACATGTTAATCATGCTTAGTTTTTTGTGAAACACACATTCCTTTCAGGAAATGAAAGTACATGGTTTCTATTTGAACACAATTTAACATGTGTTGTTTCCAGCCCAGGATTTTAAAGGTTACAGCCATCAATTATGTTTATGTTACCCTCACGAATGAAAATATGTTTAACATCCTTGATTACAGAAGCAGGTTCCTTTTGCTGTGGCCAACATCAAGACCTCGCACTCTGACAAAGACTGAAGGAAGTGAAATTCATAACTTGGACAAGAAATCCAGGAAGAAAGAAGCACGTTTATGGGAAGACAACCACATCCTCCTGACAAATAATTCAAATGTCTTGCAGAAGAAAAATATCACCAGGAGTTTAGAAAATAAAGGAAAATGAGACATTAGAGCGTTTATAGCATCGCATGGACATGAATCATTGGGTTACACATATTGGACAACATGTGACATGGTCATATTGCAAAATAATAAGAAGCAGGTTCAACAAGGTTGAACGCCTGGTCCTAATTGCTGTCTTCACATTGTCAAACTTTTCAGTTTGCAAGAGACATGCTTATCATCAGTCAAAAGAATGAAAACAAACCACTGAACTTTGCCAAAACTCACAGAATTAAAAAGCAATTCCTCTGTCATAATTTACCTGCTTGCCAGACTATTTACAAGATTACTGACAATCACGGACACTTCAACCCTGCTTTTTCGTCACCGGTCATTTAAAACAAGAGTCCTTTTTTTCTTCTTTAGTTTCGATTTGTGGTGTAGATTGTGATACTTTGAAAGGTGCCAGTTAATGGCATGGGTGGTGCCAAGGTGCCCTTGAGCAAGGTACCAGACCCCTACACTGCTCCCCAGTGCAGGGTTTATGAAAATGTGTGTGACAAGAAAAAAGGAATTTAGGAAGTCATTCATCCAAATGCTGGGTAAGTGTTTGTTATTATCACCACAGTATAAAATTGAAATTTGAATTATTTTAACAGTGATTGCAGAATGGCGCCCTCTGCTGAAACTGCTGCCTTTTTAATTGCAGATTTTTGAACATTTCAATATTTATTTCAATATATATTTTATCTGATGAATAATAGAATATTTGCTGTTTGTATTGAACCATATACCTAGTGTTAAATTATAATGGGATCAGTGGGCATTGCAGAGCAGCTTTAAGGTGAATGCCAATTGATACATTTTAATGTTTTGAATAGGAAAAGTATATAAGGTTAGTGTAGTCCGTGTTGGAGGTAAATATCTGCAGGTGTACTTTATCCATTTGGAACAGTTTATGAGTGGATGCCTGACTGTCATAGATAGTCTAATAACTATGGTTGTTTGCTAGATTCTCTCTCTTAACACTCCAAGAAAGTTAGAAGTCAGATCCACCATGCTTACTGTCATTACACTGGTTTCCAGGTTTAAGAGTGCAATACATATCTAAATTCACCTGCATGACGTAACATTTGCTGTCCAAAAGCTTGTTCATGGAATTACCATCTTCTCAAACCACAGATCGTATCAATGTTATTGGATGTCTCATTAGGCTTCCTAAAAGTTGGATGCATAATCTTTCATCTACAAAAAACAAGATTAATCATTTTGGTGTGACTCACCAGGGAAACCAAATATCCATTCTTTTTGTCATCGTTTTGGTCGATAAATATAATCAGCTCAGTGTTTAGACAAGGAACCCTGTCTGCCTTGTATACCGGGAGGCACTTCATGTCTTGTGAGAATACACAGAGCAGTGCCTGCCCTGTGTGGAGGAGAGGGTTGTAGCTGGGTGACAGTGCGCGCTGTCCTTTCAGCACCAAGGATTCATATACGGTCACAGGAGGTATACTTAGCAGAGAAAAAACGGAGGTGTTGTGCAAATAGTTATTATAAAAGCCAGCACTCAGACACAAAGTGTATGTTGGGTATTCCCGGGATGACTTCCACAAAGTTTAAAATCATATTTTCATAGTTTTGACCCGTGGCAATGCATGAACTATATTTTCATAACGTTATGAAACATGCTGATTTCATTCAACGTGTTTTCATAATAGAGTAAACTACTCACGCCTCACTGGTCAGACTGAGAGGGGGTGTATAGATCCAAATACACGCCCTGACTTAAAGAAAGCTGTAGCAACCACAGTAGGCTACTTGTGGAGAAACCTTGTGTAGGCTTAACCTCAACTATGCTGTAGTCAGTTGTTTTGTCTAGAAAGTACAGTGCACTAACTTTTAAAAACGTGAGTAATTAATTTTCTCAGAATCATCCCTAAACGGTGCGTAATTGTGTTTCAATTCCCAAGATAATGTAAAGTGCGCAATGGCTCTAAATGAAGTTATGAGAATCACATGGATATATGGGAGACTTTCGATGCCGGTATCTGCGCTGTGTGCTGGGCTAATTGGAAATTTCATTGGAAGTATTAGTTGGAAAAACGCTTCCTGTAACTGCGTATCGCACAGATAAATGGAGTAACGGAAAGGAGGGGTGCGCAGAGAACTTCACACGGCGTGCAAGTGATGGTCAGTCAACTCAAGTGGACTTTTCGCTTCAGGAGTGCCAATTATGTGTCTTATTATTATCACAGACACGGCGGAGTAACCCACAGGGGACAGGTCACGACGTCTGCGAGACAGAATAAAAAGTGAGCTGATCCGCTCCTTCAGTGAGGACGCACTCAGGACTTGAGTACCGGACCTTTCAGCGGTTTGTCAACCCTCTCCCTGCACTTGGCCGGTGTTCAGAGGATGGCCACAGACGCTCAGCGAATACTCATATGACTTCTGATGCTCCATTTTGAAATACAGAAGAGAAGATTCTAATGGGACATACTTCGGACCGGACAGGAACAGGATCCTAAAGTTGCGCACAGTTAATTATTTATATTTTCATAATTGTTGGACACACGGAACGTATTCATCCAGTAACCTATTTGAAAACGCTTTATCGGCCTGAAGGTAATTACATTTCTATCATCTCATGGTTAAATATAAACATGTTTGTTTTAATGTCCTGCTCATATATGATCTTGTGTAACCTAAACAACTGTATTTGCTTAACAAATCTGGGAACTCCCAAATAAAAAGTAAGAAAACAGTGAAGCAACAACAGAGTAACCAAGACAAACGGTAAAGGTTACTAATAAACATGCATCATATTTCTACTGATTTAAGGTCATAATAGAGTTTACAGAATAACCTTTACAACTATGTTTAAAACAAGTGTACCAACAATCATTGTAGCACAATTTCGAAAAACGTTGATAGAATACGATGTGGGATGTTTATTATAAAGGCTAGTTTAGGGATTAAAGTACAACATGACAAATTACATCAATTGTGATCTACGTGATGTGGTTTTACTTGTCAACTGAGTTCAAAATTCATGTGATTTTATGCAAATTAAGTAGGAAAAACATTTGGACAGCTTTGTGGCTAACAGTCAAAGTCTTGTCCGTCAGCACACTAAAGTGTAACTTGGTCATTGAGAAGCAGTTTGATTCGCCATTCATGCTTGATCTCTCTTGCAGGTCTCCGGTTCAACTTTTTTCCCACAGGCGTTGGAGAAGGACTTCACTTTTTTTCTCTCTCCACGGAAGCTATGAGCGGTCTGCGTAAACACGTAACTATGGCACTGGTGCTACTGATGTGCGCGCTGACCGGCCACAGCAGCGAGAGCGCGCCCTCGGAAGCACTGCAGTCGGCTGCAGGCGGCAGGGACGCGCAGCAGGACTGGAGGCGGATGGTAGAGATCGTGAAACACGTGGAAGACAACCGGGGTCGCCACAGCGCCAAAACGGCAGCCCCGTTAACAGCGAGGAGCCCTGCGGTGGAACCAAATGATTTACGCAAGCTGAAAACAGCCAGAGGGGATCAGACTGTCGGTGAGTGACGGCTTGTCTCCTGGGCGGGACTATGGTGGATTCAAGGGGATGCTGTAGCCTGTAACCTAATGAAGGATCTAGCCTACTGGAATATTAGTCATATTGCAAAGTCATTGTACACTGATGGAACTAACAAGGGATAATAACAACAAATATGTTTAGCCATGCAGATATTTAGTTGTAGGAAAAGACCAAAAGTAACTGCTTTACAATGATTTTCTCTTTGTGTTTGCCTCTTACTAAATATCCAAGTTTTACATTTATGCAAAAGATACTTAGACTTTAGGTGATGTGAAGGATGACCCTTTAGAAAATATGCTTAAATGAATGAAATACTTGCTGTTTAAATCTAACACTTCCTTTCCTATCTTCTCTCCTTCCACAGGCGTATTCCCCAGAGATCTCAGAAAGAAGGAGAAATTCCTAAAACATATAACAGGTGAGGCCACTTTTGTGTCACTGGTGCTCGAGTGTCCTGTCAAGAGTATGAGAAAGTCAGCATTTTGTGAAATAAATGTTATTGGACGGAGGATGGCTGAGGCAATTGATAGTCTTGCAAACTGTAATGGCTGTACACCAGATGTAACTGCAGGTTCCCAGAGAGTTGGAAATGTTCTTACAGGCTGCATGTCTTTCTTTTCAGGTCCGCTTTACTTCGGTCCAAAGTGCAGGAAGCACGTGTACAGACTCTACCACCACACCAGAGACTGCACGATACCTGCATGTAAGCCCTTACAAAATGAGGAAAGACTCTTTGTCAGTCCAATGTCAACACGATGTATATGTCAACAGCTTCAACTCATACTCTCTGTTTCATCATCTTCTCTCAGACTTCAAAAGATGTGCGCGGCTTCTCACAAGACTAGCTGGCAGCCCGCAGTGCACAGAGGGGTAGCACACACAAGGTACAGTAACATATATCACCTTTAATATAAACAAATGTGTTATTCTGCTTTAAACTAAAGGGAGACACTATAGGTAAACATTTTAGAACCTAGTTAACCTAGGTTATATACATTTAGACATTTATGTTTTAATATTACAAGTTCTCTGAAATATTATGTTTAACTATGCAAAAGAGCATTAGCTTATGCTAATCTTGGTGAATTCAGGATACATCTACATCCACAATTAGGAAAATAAACCTGTAAATGCTAATTTTAGATGATTTATCTCCGCTAAATGGAAAAAAAGGCTGTTTGTCAAGCAAATTAGCCCATATTCTCATAAACCACCAGTGCAATAAAAAACATGCTTTTGCCTGTAGTGTCTTTCCTCAAACAGAACATGGTTACATGTGTTGTACTTGTATTTATAGACGTTAGCCGCTTCATTATTATCAAAACATATGTGACAATTTGGACTTAATTTTACTGCAACTAAGTAAAGAATGCTGCTACAAGTAAAAGTCCTAAAATGGTATTAAAGTAAGAGTAGATGATTGATTTTGAGTATATTTAGCTAATAATAAATAAGGTTTTAGTACTTTAAGACTAAATCTTGTGCAAATAAGGGCTGAATCTCACTGTGTGAAAATCTCAATAATGATAAGCGTGCTGTACAGCCTGCTAGTTTTCTTGATTTATTGTAATTTGTTTGGACATCAAATATTTTGTTAAGTACTGCCAAGTTGGAGAAAGCGCTACATTTCACTTCCTCTACATTGCAGGTTGAAACCAAAACACAAGTTCTTCACAAGAAAAGTGAAAAAGTGCCTTGGACAGTGAGAGGGAAGCTAAAAATGCTCTGACCAGCCCCAATTGACATTAGGGACAGTATGCCCTTCAGGGAGACCTGCACTTCTAAGGAGTGGATTATTGCCTCCCGTCGCTCTGCCTGGGCCCCGATGGTCGGCTGCCACCATGAGGGAGGCAACCAGCCAACTAAACCACACCAAGATAAAGATGGTGAAACTGAAGAGTGGAGAAGTGGCTGAGATAAAACAAAAACAGGGCCTACTTCCCTGCTGGCATCCAAAAAGATGTTGCTGAAACAAAACAAAAAGGGATCACATATTTTTATTTTGGTAATTTCTTTAAGAAAAGAGCAAAATCCAAATGATCTGTTTTTCGTTTGCTCAGGAGTGTTGTGGGTTCGAGCCCATCCCTTCTACTGCACTGCCCATTACGCAGAGAAAAAGCTCTCGCTGACCCCCGGCATCAGCATAGTTTATCCCATTTGTGCTCACACTGAGAAACACTTGTGATTACATTATTCATTGCATGAGCATTTCTCTGGGTCTTTGCAAGACATGGTAAAAAAGGAAGTGGTGGTTGTAAGTTGCAGCCCTCCTGTGGATCTTGGTAGAGCGTGGTAAAGTCTATATTTATATTTTTGAGTTGTCACGAGGTTTCATTGTACATACTATTGGCCATAGGAAACAAGAGAAATATGTATATACTGTAAAGCAAAGCATAAGAGGAATCCACCTATCTACCGTAAATTAAAGTGGCTGGCATTTATCAAATGGCTGTTAAATACATATATATATATTATATATATATATATATATATATATATATATATAAAAATGAAATATATTTAAATAAATTATAAGATTGGTACAAATTTGAGTGGTCTTTCTTGTTTTGTGCACGACTTTCTCTTATGTTCCCGTCTTGACATGTGGAATGCTCCCTGAATGAACACATGACTGGAGCGAGTCCTGCGACTTCAGATCTGCAGAGCTTCCCACAGCAGTTCAGCACATTTCAGTCATTAAGACATTAATACTCTTTAACTTTAAAGAGCCAAAATGCAACACAACCATTTTTTTTTTGCCAATAGACTGATGAAACTGTCTTTATTTTTATTCTATGTTTTGAGATTACACTTTAGGACCTGCAACAGAAACCTTAACCGTTATTTTTTATTATGGAAATGGCAAACACCAAGTTCCTTAGTTTTTTAAACCAAAGAGAAATAACATGTTAAGTCAATATCACTTTAAAAATAAATGTCTTCATTACTTCTTAACCCTTAGACCTTCTACTGACTTCCCTAACAATTCCCACATGTATGACCATTGCTGACACTGTAGTCTATGAATGTTTCCAGTGGGATATCTGGGAGATAAACCCATGTGAAAAAACAAATTGTAATTTCTATCGATTATGCCTTGTGTATTAATTCAAATGTGATGTTTGAGCCTTAGGATAGCTGGTAGACAGAGCCAGGCTACTCGCTTATTTTGAGTGTACATTTTATATTAAGCATATTACCGGTATCGACCTTCTCAACTAACGCTCTGCAAGGGGCTAAAAGCATGTGTCCAAAGTTGTCAATTTCTTTCTTTAAGTCGACTTCATAGCCATTATTCATTTGGACTACAGGAGACATAGGGAATGACTTTGCATTATGGTCTTTATTTCATCACTAAATACAGCACAGATGAGATTGGACCACATACAAATGCATTCAATTGACCTCTGCTTTCCATTAAAGTCCCTTGCCAGTTAACGCCCTGCTTGACAAGTAAGCCTCCCTAAATCTAAAATTCCATTCTTGTCTAATGATTAACATCCCTTCTTGATGTTCTGCCCCTTGCTGTGGTGTAAGGAGCGTCGATAAATCCCAATTAATGATCATTTGTTCTGGCTCTGAAGAGTCCTTACTCATGCTATAATCACCATTTAAATAGTGATGGTTTCTGCACAGTTGGATTAGTAACTATTAAAAGGAGGAATGTTAAACGGAATTGAGTGTGAACAGGTCAGGTTTTTTTTAAATCAGATATATTTGATGTCTAATATTTGTAAAAAAGAATCTTGTCTTATTAGGTCAGATAAAAGAAGCCATACACCAAACAAGCTGTGCAAAGGACATAACCTAACCACGCAGCATCTAATAGAATATCCAGGAAGATTAGCATTTAGGCTAACATTAGCTTTGACCCGTGTCGGCCTTTGACCTCAGAGATGTCTGGTCATGCATTATCGTCAGCAGGATATCTTCAGACATATTTAACATACTTAAATTGATAAGTTTAATGATTTGTGTGTATAAATAAGTCTCTGGTAGTCGTACTGATTTATCTATTCCTTTATTCACCTCATTTCTACAAATTCATTTAGGCAGCATCTTCCTAAATAAACACAATGTGTGGTTTGTATAACATTTACAACACTGAAACAAATGTGTTTCCTGCTGGTCTTCCAGTGACACTCACACAAGTGTGACAATATACTGACTAGTGCTTTTGTAACGAAGTTGAAGAATACTTGGTTGATTTTGCACAGGTCCTTTAAGGTCGGATGTTGTTAGGAGTTCATCTTCAGGAATGCTGTGCAGCAACGTACGCACTGTTCATACACCTTTTCAAAGTCTTCGTCACTCCCCTGATAGATAAAACGGAAAAAGGGATATATTAAAACGTGTTTCAGCCAAGTTCTGAGCTGAATCATTACATTCATCTGTTTGATTTTTTTTAGTAGCTGAGAAACAGATATCCAATAATAAAACACATAACAGAAATAAAACACATGATAAATTGTCAGTATCTTACTCAACATTCAATTATTTTCAGCTCACATTCCAAATAGTTGTTGTGGTGAAGAAAACACATCCCAGAGCTTTCAACAGTACCCCTAACGGGAGCTTTGAAATTTGGCAAATAACATTTTCTCTGAATTAATTTGTTTATGGTTCAAATTGGTTGGCTTTTTTCAGAACATTTTGGAAAACCCTTTTATAACCATAGCAAACTTCCTATGTTGTGATTACTGATAGGTTAGCCTATTGGCAGCACAATATACCGTTGAGGCTTTCATTATGTCATTAGTTTTGTAATGATTTGGTTGTAAACCAAAGTATTGAAATGTTGACCTGATGATGGCACTAAATAAGAAGTCAGAAAACTGAAACCATTACAATTCATCCTCTGGGGAACATGAAAGTCTGAACCAGATTCCAAACAAATCCATCCAATGGTTGTCAAAGTATTTCAGTCTGGATTCAAATGTTCCTATTTCTATAAAGAAAAAGAAAATGGCACTATTATTGCAGAAAAACAGACACAGCCGAAATGTTTTGGATTCTGTAAACTGATCTGGAGGTGATTATGTGACAGGCATAACAAGTAATCAAGTTCTGTTAAGAAAGAAAGTAGTCTGGAGATTTTAAAGTATCTAATGGTAATAAGGGATGAAACTAATGTCTTGTAAGAAAACAAAAAAATGGCAATTATAAGAAGTCATTCTGTAAGTTGTCATTATAATCACATTAAGCCTCTGAGTTCATTTACCCTGACACATTAATAGTGAATGTCTGGCTCCTCTTTACTCACTTTACTGTCATGTCATGCCATGTGGTTACTCTCCAAGGCAGTAAAACCCAACTGTCATGTATCTGAACCACACTGAGTGTAAAGGGTTTTTATTCATCCCTTCTGCGGTACATAGCTGTAAGAACACACTCATGCTAATTGCCACACAAAGAAAAGTTCTGTTCAAAGCCGAAATCTGCCACAAAAAATAAAAGACTGATCAACTGTGGTTCACCGCGACCTCCCGGTCCAAGATAGTTTGATGACTCTTTTATGTTCCAACTAAATGTAAAACAGCACCGCAGTTGAGCATAAATTCATAATTACTCGGCAAACATCTTAAGCGGCACATGTTTCAACAAGCCCACATAGGAAATTAATATTTTGAAAGTATCTAAAGTTTGAGCATCCTAAATCAAGACTTTTTGTTTTTAAGAGCTACATGTGATGGCAGCATATCATCACTTAACAATTTATTTCACTTTTACCCCTTCCACTTCTCCCATTCTTGTTTTTCGCTCTCATAACGCTCCGGATAAAAGCAGCATGTCCAAATCATTTGGCAGGATTTTCAACCGCAGAGAAATGACGTTAGGAACAAAATAGAAGAGTGAACCAGAGCGTGACAATGCAAACCAAGCTGAACCACAAAATACTTCTGATAGGGACGTCCAAGCAAATCAAATGAAATCGATTTATGCTAGTAATAGGCTAGAGGATTTAATAATTGATTACAGTTATAGTTTATGAAAAGGCAAGCGAAAAAGTGCTGCCATAGTTTCAGTCCCGTGTTTTGTTTCATGAAACGTGCCTGGACATGATCTCATTTCTCCCAGCGGAGATTAAATTGTCTCCAGAGCTTCCACATGCACCTGAAGGAACACATGTCCTGTCCAAAACTGTGGTCAGGAACAGGTGCACAGCTTTCGCAGAAAGGAAACATTACATTTTTCTGTGTCATTTCCAGACACAGCTTACATAAAGCATGCACTATCACTCTGTTTTTTGTTTAGATTTAAAGGCCATGAAAAGTGTGTATTTCGATAGCTGCTAACTATGAGGTTTGGGACCCTACATGAACAAAACCTTACTGCCAGCTTTGAATTCGTTTTCTGAATTGACATGGAAAAAAGATTCTGAACTGTACTTGCTTGTCTTTCTCATGATGCCTCAACTATTTATCACTTTTTACCTGAAAGATGAGCGCATCAATATGAATGTCTACCAGGAGAGACTATCTTTATATGTAAACATATTTGAGATATATCGGGTCCATTCAGAACAACTATATGCAATTGTGATTTCTGAAGGTATCCGACATCACGGTGTAAGAACCAGCTTTGATCAAGTAAACCCCGCTTTACATTTTCTCAGCGTTGATGTGGTTTTTTCCCTTGATGACATTAAATGATTTGTCACAAAGAGCTTAAAGACCCAGTGAAGTGTGCGCCGGTGCATGATCTGTTATGCTAATACGTATAGTAATGACCAAAATTGTCCATTGGAACCCATATCAAAGATGTTGGAATAGCAACGAATTTGACGAGTTGGAATTTTCCGCTGGGAAATCCGCAGTCGACCTCCGCCTTCGTGGGCGTGGCTTGCGATCTACTGCGTGACGTCAGAAGATGGGCTCAGCCGAAGTGTTTACATTCACCACCGTTCATTTTGTCTCTGTTTCAAAGTCGAATTTACCAACGTTTTTGAGCGAGTATTTTATTGGAAAGTGTTTCGCAGTCGACTGGAAGTGATTGCCAATCGAGGAAACCTGACAATGGAGGCGACAGTGAAGAAAAAGGGAGGAAAAACACACGGGAAGCGATGCATTGCCGCTGGCTGTGGTAATGTCAATTCTGCCGAAGTGGCGATGTTTCTGTTCCCAAAAGATGAAGGTGAGTGGCTGGTGTCATTGTTTCGTAGATTCGTAGATTGTTTATGAAAAATAAAGGCCACTGTGTTTGTGTCTACTAACAAGACTATCATGGCGGCGGCAGAGCTCAAGTCGAGTTTCTCCGCCTGGAGATATTCTCACTATTTCACTTTTGTCGAGCACAAAGAAAAGAACGTTTTAGTTAAATGTAAGTTGTGTCTTGGCGGGTCAAAGATCCTATCGACTGCCCAAAACAGCAATTAAAATCTGTTGAAACATCTGCAGAAACAACATGCTGGGACGAAGCTAGTAGCTAAGACCACAGACCCAGACTCATCCGACGCCACTCCACCTCCACCTAAGCAACAGCGGCTGGATTGGCACTTTGAAACATATCTTTGTGTTTGTGTTTGTATAGACCACATTGCTTAGCAGAGTTCAGTGATGCAAATGCATGTCAAGTTGATCAACAGGTTGTATTATTCTCCGATGCAATAACAGTACTGAAATGAAGGCTACAGTATAAGGGCATTAATGGGTGCCCTTTTTTAGTAACTAAAAAGCTACTTTTCACAGTAACGCATTACTTTTTGGTGTAAGTAGTGAAGTAACTAGTAATTGTAACTAGTTACTGGTTTTCAGTAACTAGCACAACACTGCATGTGAACATGAATGTTGCATCATGCTATGAACAGATGAATGTATGATCAGGTGATGGCCAATCCTGTGTGTAGATCTACTCTAGATCTATGACAAAATATTGTCCTCAACTAAATTGACTTCCATGGCCACTTTCCTCATCTATCCTGTCCGAAAATATGTCAAAATCACTAATTTCTCTCGCACCAGTATCACTTTCCGAAGTCTCCGCCATGTTTACAATCACAACTGGGCCCATCTTGTGACGTCACAGCCGCTATCGTCTGAAGCAGCGGTAGGCTCAGACGGCCGTTCACGGGATGAAAAATTTGCGATGTTTATCTCGTCCCTCGCACTTCCTAAAAAATTATTTTAGCCATGAACAGGTACAATTATATGTAAGAAATGAAACTGCCATTTCATTTTGGCGCAAAAAAATGCACTTCACTGGCACTTTAAATTGATCTTTTCAAAATGTTTGCTGCTATAATAACGCTCAGAATGTCATTATGCCAAATATCTTCATTATACCAGAGAATTTACTTGAATACTTACATAATACGGGTCATTGATGATGAGCTGCTTCTCTGGGTCATAAGCACCGAGAAGCTCAATCTTTGCACTGCCGTTTTTCACAGCTTTTGCTTTCCTGTTCAACTCACTGTGAAGACATGAGAAAAGCTTTAAACTCCACTCGAAAACACTTAAAGGGAAATACTTAAATGTCTTAACATGTGACTCTATGGACTAGAAATATTTGTCTGCATATGTTATCCTATATACAGAGCTGTCCTGTTCCTTACTTCCAATAGCGGACAGAAAATAACAACCCCATATTCATGACATCCATGTTATAAACTTTCTCTCTCACATTATGAAATGATATAAGATCAGGCAAGGTTTTAGAGAAATAAAACAGAACAACAAAATCTGTTTAAGCCAATCCTAAACTAAAGTAAAACAATCAAAACTCAAGAAGGGAAACAACTAATTAGCGTGTTCAAGGTGACAATGAGAGGGGTGTTGCTAAAAGTAAACTAAACATGGACAGAGTGCCTTTTGTCTCAGATAGGGTCTCATTTTCTCGGTCTGGTCAGCTTAACATTGGTGGGGAAAAACATAATGTGAGAGAGAAAGGGGAAAAACTTGCCCAAAGAGCAAAGACGAGGCATCCAAAGAACTCAGTAAGCTGCTTACAGATCAGATCTGCCATAGGCATGTGATCTCAAAATGATCCCTAAACGTTCAAAGTATCAAAAGAATATCCCTCCCCGACCTCTGGAAAGAGCTTAAGAAAGGATATTGCTAATTAAAGGGAAAGCATTCACCTAGACGTTAATCATACCTCCATTTTACCTCCATGTGAAAGAGTAGCGCAGATCACTATCCAGATTTTTTTTTAGGACACGCCAGTTTGACCACTCTCAAGGCAAATGTTCTTTTTTATCCCAGGCACCCTCTAGTTAAACACTAAATGACACCAGTGCTTACAGTGACTACTGTTTTACCTAAAGCGAGCCAGATTCACAGAAATATTAAACACTGCTGCTGTGGGGTGAAATACAAATACCTCAAATTGCTCTCATCCATGCAGAGAATGTAGTCAAACTCCATGAAGTCGTCCTTAGTCACCTGGAAGTGAAAACAAAAACAGAGAAAATATTACTTCTGGCTCTGTGTGGGAACAGAGTGGGTTCAATGTTATAATCAATCTTTTTCTAACACAACAGTACAGACTGGCTGGTTATTTGACATTAGGTTAAAAGTATTCTTTACATTTTTCATAAAATCACAGCCTGTGAATGTTAAAACAAATACATGGTCAGAGTTTTTGAAGGATAGATCACGCTACATCAATGTTTTCATTAGTGGTGGCAATCTGGATTTCAAGTGCCTTCACACACACACACGAAGGATTGACAGGAAACAATACAAGCCAGTATTCGAGCAATTCAGTTTTCAACCTAATTGATAACAGACTCACACTTTATTGTTCACTCTATTTAACCATGCATCAGAGCTAAAAGGTTCCCTGCAGAGTGTTTGACCTCTAGCACTGCAGGATCAAAGCAAGTGTTTTTTGTGGAAGGAAATGTATTCCACACGTTTATTAGACCTCAAGGAAACACCCAATGAGTTTAGGGAGGTAACACTGCATTTAAACATTTTGTTTGTCAACAGGACAAACACAGGGCTGGCTTTTATGGTAAAGCAGTCATAGGAAGTGTTTTGAAGCGGTCACCATGGTTAGCTCTGACACTAATTGTTCATTAAGATGTGAATACAAAACTGTAATTTTGACTGTGTGGTTTTCAGATTGTGCGAGCAATGAAACCATATCAGCCCCTCGAACACCTCAGCAAGGTAACACACTTCACTGTGACCTGCTATTGTGTGGAGATCTGCTATCAGATTATTGTTGACTGATTTCTTTGTTAAAATAACTTGAGTTTGTTTAGCTGAACTGTAAACAGATGCCCATTATTTGCTTAGGAATTTTTGCAAATGCTGTTCCCAGTTACGAGTTATCTGCCAGACCGTTCTGGTCTGGCAGATCACCTATAAGAAAGGAACTCATGCAATGGTCCGGATGTTGATAGACTGACACATTTGCTCACAGAGACGCCTGTGGTCATTGATGTAAGAGCCGAGTAGTAAAGAGAGGTTTATTAGGACTGTTTCAATCCATGTTTATTATCCCACTATGTCCGTTCCCTTTGTTTTCCATTTGAACACCCACCAGCATTGGGTGGTAATCCGTGATGGCGATAATTACAGCAGCTGTTGATCTCTCCACTCATGCATACCTTGTTCTCTCACACCCTCAGTGTTAATCCTTATTTAAAAAAAATTGGTTTTGAGTATCTCAGACATTTTTGGCTGAGAGTAAGCTGGGAAGCTGTTAATGTAAGTATAAGAGCAGGAAGAACATAGCAGGGTCAACATGTTCAAAGACTGTAAATTCTGAAAGATGCAAAGAGAGGTTTTCATGAAATCTAGTAAAAAAAACTCTATCAATTATAGGCCAAGGCAAAATGTCTTCTGTGATAAAAGGCTTACTTTGTCAAATAAGTCAAAAGTACCATATTTAAATAGATTTTCAGTTGAGACCAGATATAAAAAATGGACATATACGTATATACCGACCAATTAAATTAATACAGGGCTACCTTTTGCTGTCTCCAGATTGTCATAGTTTAAAACTATATATATCTATAAAATCTAAATGTTGGGTCGTCCATTTCTGACATTGCATTAAATGTTCCATTTGTTATGGATTATGTTTGGATCGTGCTGGCTTGAACATCTCTCTTTATTTGAGCAGCATCAGAAGTTCTGAAAAGTTAAACAAATTCAAGAATTGGAAGCATATAAAGGAAATGTTTGACTGTGGTAGCAGAAGCCAATAATATAAATTAAAAGGATGCTGTGAAAAGAGGAAAGAGCAACAGCTTCAAAAGCTCATTGTGTGGATTTGACTGGTCTTAAGCCAGGGGGTGAGCCTCCCCTTCCCCGCTTTGAGGAGATTAGACCAGGGTCTGACTGGTTTGCAGAGAGACAAACCAACGAGACGGAAGATCTCAAGCACACGGCGAAACCCCCAAGTTCTCTCAGGGAAACATAAAACGGTTTTAAGGGCGCTGAGGATAAGCCAGCACACCATAAGGCCTGAAGGCCCTACATGGGGCAAACATCTTGGTGTGATTTGAGACCTGTTTCATTACATTTCAACACATGCAATCATATTTCTCACACACAGGTGCCATAATTTACAACAGCAACATAGAGACAGGCCCGGCAAACAGGTTCACTTTCACACATAATCAAAAACACATAACATATATTTCCAAGATAATAGCATTACTGTGTAAAAAAATCGTATCAGAAACCCTTGTAAAGTACTCAGTACACACATTTTAACTGACCAGGTTGCATATAAATTGGAGAAACGTTCAAATATACTGTAGGAATTAAATATTGAGTGATACTTTATTTCAATAATAGCAAAATAAATGTTAAGCTAATAATAAGCTTTGCTACTTTCTTTCCTGACTTCCCAGTAAGGATATCTTTGTTTAAGTAGCACTAAATAAAGCTGAAATGTGGAGGGCTGTTGCTCTGTCACTGGATTAGCTGCAGTTTTATATTTTAAGACAAAGTTTAAACGAGTGTTGTCTGGAACATGTCATGTGATCTTCTTAACCCCATGTTTGAACCACCTGCTGTGTCCTGTACATTTCACCGAGCTATCCCAAGAGGTCACTGTATCTGAGGTATAAGTTAAATCTGCTGCACATTATGAACCAATCAAAAAGGGGCAAATTAATAATAATAAGTTTATTTAAAAATATGAGGAAGCTATAAGGGTATAATTAATTTTTAATGAAACAGACTAAATTGGAAAATCTCAAAGGAAGACAAGAAGATCAAACACACATCATTATTACATAGACTTATGCTATTTGGCTTTTCTCTAAATGTTCCAGTTCAGATAAAACTGTGCTCATTTTAACAAAGCAATAATGTGTAGCTTCGTATGGGGCTTAAACCCCTAAAAGCAGCAATTCATTAAAACTTGCATTCAATTGGAAGACAGCTACAGGAAGCTAATTGGATGCTAATTGACAGAGCAACAAACCCTTGATGCCTAGTAGGCCTCATCTTACTAACATCACGTTCATAAAAACAAACATGAATGAGCTGAGAGGAGCCACGGTATATCTGGTTGTACCTGGCGGGCACTGTGGCTTGACTCAATGCCGTGCTTCCTTAGGCAGGCCAGACCTCGGGCGTCCGGAGGGCTGTCTGTATTCCAGTCAGATGTGGCAGCACTGTCTATGAACCACTGCAACAACAGAGAACAGAAAAGGGGGCGCTAACTACGGCTAAGAGAGATAGAAGTGGATGGTTGTACCTGCCTGGCCACATGCTTCATGGGCACGTCATGTTTCTTCATGCAGGCCTGACCGCGGTGGTCTGGAGGGTTTCCTATTTCATAGGTGGAGGTGGCAGCACTGTCTATCCTCCACTAGGCAGAGCAGAGCACGGGGAACAATAACACAGTAAAGATTGTTCATACTTTCACTTACAGACATGTAGTGGGTGATGCAAAATGTATGGCAATTTACTTTTGAGGATTAGACCCTCAAAAGCTGAAATTCAGGACAAATGTTCTGAAACAAATCTTGCCCTCATTCATGATCTTCAGAGGACGCAGCTGGGTTACTGTAATTTATTATTAGTTCTGACAACGATGAACTATTTACTATTCACCTACTCCGTCAAATCACACATTAGTACTTTATGTATGAGTATTGCATGGTATAAAAACTAGGTGAAATATTGTGATGAAGGCCGTTATAATGAATTAAACATGACATTACCTTATCGACAACGCCAGCATCTGTTGCCATCTTCCTGAAGACTGCTTCAGCGATGGGGGATCTGCAAATATTCCCTGTTTAAAACCAAATACACAACAAACAAACTTTATTTCCATCTTTTTCAATATTAAAATGGTTTAAGAACTCTTTTACACTGTAATGTAACACTTAGGTATACTAAGAGTAGCATACACACATGTGATATGTTTATAGAAGTAAAGCTGCAAAGCTAAACAATACACCAAATTTCACAACAAAATAGCATGATGCAATTAGAAAGCCTCAAACAGATTGCATTATCTAAGGCACTGTAGGCAAGTCAAGAAAATACATTTCTAATTCTACAGGGAACATTCACATTTGGAATTTTGTTTTTTATATACATTTTAGCCTGTCAACACGATATAGGCTGATATCATTTTATCATCTCATTCATATTGTCAAACCATCAGGAAACATTTAACTGGAGTTTCTGAACGTGTCGTCTTCAACTGATATCACAAAGAAATCCACGTCTTTTGCCCCCCCAAAAAACCGTTAATGTTACATCACTGAAGAAAAAAGCAACTTTGGACTGTTTTCTGGAATTGCAACTTTGTAATGTTGACAGGATTAACAACAAATACAAACAAAGATTTTCCTGATGAGTCATAACCGAGTTTTCAACTGACAGTTGAAGAGTCACTTCCGGGACGCTGCATGTCGACAACGTTTCGTGCAAATATACAAACTAACAAAACGCACGAAGAGGTTCTCCATCGCACTTTGCTGAACACCACAAGTGCCCAAATGCACAAACTAAAATGGATATGGGGAAAATTTTAAAGTCCACAATAACAATTTAGCTAATGTTAGCTGCACCATTTTAGCTAGCGCTCTTCAGTAAATCTTGCACCACAATAAGCTACGAACATACATTAAACTGGTATAGTGGTCAAATGCAATGCTTGTTTCAAACTGTCACACCTGTGAGGATTACATTGGCCTATTTGGAGTTAAATCCCGTCTCTTACCCAAGCAGACGAACAGAGCTTTCTTCGATCCGTTGGTCGCCATGATGATCTGAAGGGTCCTGAGAGACCGCGCGGTGACCGCCAACTAGTGCCTGAACAAAAACGTATATAGTTAGAAAACCTTTTAAAACTAAGTTTAGTTTATATATAGAAATTGTGAAAATATTATATCCACTGTACATTTTCTTAATGTACAGGTACAACTTTCATGACACTGAGCTTATTGAAGTAAGTGCTCTGTTATTATAAGATTTTGTCAAGCTTTGGTCCATTTTTTTTTTTCTAGATTTATTTACAGTTAATTTGTTCTCCTTTGTATCTTGTGAACTCGTATTTTACTAATAACCTTTGTAGACTACCGGGTTCACATTTTTTGAAGATGTGAAACACGGGAATCTGGCTGTCTCCAGCCTGTAAAACTCACAAATATTGTGTTGCTACATGAGAGATAAAAAACTATCACCCTATAAAAGACGCTCTCAAATCCCCCCTTGATGTAAATTAGAGACACAATCTGGCTACAGACATAAACATGATGTAGTAATGAAATCCACACTTTACTGTTTAGAGCAGGGGTGTCCAAACTACGGCCCGGGGGCCAACTGTGGCCCGTTGTCAATCTTGAAATGGCCCTCAACAAATTCTAAAAGTATAATAAAATATGGCCCACACATTAAACTTGTGCTTGTCTTATGTTGTACTTCTTAAATATATATGTACAAATATATTACACAGTATTCATGTGTTAATAAGATAGTTTTTCAAATAAATTCAGTGAACCTTATACCCTTCATATTTCCCCTTATTATAAGCAATCTGAGGCTTCTGTTTTAAGGAATAAGCTTTTGTAACAAAATAAATGAAACCCTAGATTATTGAAAGCTGTGATAAAGGCTGTTTTTTTCTTAAAGCATATTCAAGTATCAAGCATAATTTGCCTACATTTGATTGATTTTGCTAGCTTATAACTTAACTAATGAGGCCATATACCTCATCTCTAGTGAGGGGCCCAGCCATTCGTACATTTTTCTGTATGCGGCCCTCAGTAAAAAAAGTTTGGACACCCCTGGTTTAGAGTAAAGCTCCACTGAGTCCAGTTAACCAGTTTAATGTCAAAGTATCTGAAAATGTTTTTGTGAGATTCTTGAATGAAATGCAATTAAATTACATCTGTTCGTATAGGTGAATAAATGCGGTGGCTTTGTGAATGAAATTGCATATTTGGCATACCTCATCTGTAATTACTGTGCAGGATAATATACAAAGAAATCAGGCCGGTTCAGTATTTGAAGATTGGGTGGTCTCTTGTAAACAATCCCAGGTTGTGTGGTAAAACCATTGTTGAGTGTTGGGTCAGATTATGTATATCCTGCCAAGGTGATGGGTTCATGATGGATTACAATTATTTGCCTGGTAAAGACATTGTGATACCTTTTCAAAGCATTTATACAGGTGCAAATCCTTCATGTGTATGTATTAGTTGAAAATGTTTCTGTTGGTCAGCAGCTTGGTAATCTATTGAAGCTATAGATGCTGCGATTGCGGCTGAACTATAGGAAGACTAATGTTGAATGGACTGGATTGAAAGATTTTCCACATTTCCACAAAGTTTTCTGTCAGTACTTTTAAGGTATAGCTTAGAACAAAATCTGATAGAGTCGCTGAAGACAGGCTGCCTAAAAGTTGTGCTCATCATTGTCAATTACGAATTTCCGATGGTGACTGTTAGCGTTGGTAAAGTTATGGAACTTGCTTTATTTAGAAGCCTCCTAAAACATTCAGACTAGATTGAAAGAGTTTTGAAGTGGCATTATCACAGCTTCTCCCACTCTTATACGGTTGTTGTGAGGTAACGTGGCCCCAAGGGATTTGTAAATAGTTGCTGAACAATGCGATGAAATGAGGCCAACTCAAAACTCTAAGCTGAAGGTATGTAATCCTTTTAGAGGTTAAAGTAACTTTATCCCCCCTAAAATTAGAAATGCATCAATCCATACATACTGCAGAGTAGTATAGAAGGATGTCTTCCATCTTCAAAGCAAAACAAGGAAATACAAGGTGATTGAGGGCTTAAGTAAAAATCAGAAGATAGTAATGAACTCCATTGAAATCGATAGTTCAGAGGTTGGAGCCATTTTCATCATGGACTGTGCAACATGTAATTTACCAACAACTAAGCAATGCCCCCTTCTGAATACAACGAATACATACTCCCACACTGGACTTCAGTGGATAAGAAACAACTTACATTTGCTCCTGGAGATGTGAAAAAAAATGACAAAACCAGAACATGCTTTTATGACAGTATAATTCCTTGTCACACCAGTTTTGTACATCCTCCCAAAGATCCACAAAAGCTACACAGATGTACCCGCGGGCAGTCTTGGCGCAATCAGATCACAAAACGAGAACATTTGAACCTTTGTGGTTTACTTCCTACAACCACATGCCACTTCTCTTTCACCGTATGTAAAAGACTTGATGTGGTTTATTAAGATGATTACTTCTTCTTTTCAAATACCAGATGAACAGTGCTTTATAGTGACAATCTTCATTGAATCTGTTCACTCAAATGTACCCTTTGACAGATCCTTACAGGCTGTAACAGTTTTCTTAAACTACTTGCATCCCCAGTCCTCACTGCACTGTGGACCTCATTGAGATTACTCTTACATTCAATATTTTCAGTTTGGTTCTTAGTTTTGTTCGCTCTGGTTTGTTCGAACTGTTTATAATCTTCCATTCACAACTGGAAGAGGTACATTGATGACATTTTCTCTACAATAAATCATTTTGAAACTGACTGTGTAACGACTGAGTGAACACAGGTCGAGGACGCAATAGCATGACTTAGGGACAGAGGTTTTAGTTTAAAAAAAAAGTCTTTACTGAGCAAAGGTTCAGTACAAGGTTGGTCAGGAAGGCAACCAAAATAGACAAGGAAAAGGAAAGAACCCTAGAAAGTGGTGATACTGAAATGAGAGGAGAGGTGAGTAACAAAATAAAACAGGAATAACAGAATGATAACAAAACATTAACTTGCTGGCTATGACCTTACAGACTGAATGAGTTCTAAAACTTCATCAAAAATAATAGCTGGACATTCACTATTAAACACTGTGATTACAGAAGAATAGCATTTTAGACCTAATTGTCTACTGTACAGGTACTCAAACAGACATGGATCTAACCCATACTGGAAATGCTCTGACATAAACTCTGTGCTACATTGACAATATTTCCATCCCGTTCTCTGGCCTGATAGCATGTATATTAAGATGTGTCTCATATACCATGTCTGAAAAAGAGCTTCAACCTCAAAATGTCATGGATGGTAATCTTATATATTTTTACGGGTTAATTATCTAGTTTGTGGTCTCAATTGTTTCTTACTAAAAAGAGACCCCTTAAGAGTAACCCAAGGCAAGAGCGGAATTGAAGTATCAAAGGAAAGGTGGAAGCCATTATGAATACTGCTACACTTTTTTCTTCCAAGGAAATATTGGACGTTTCTGGAAGTTCAACTGGCACCCGTTGATCAGAATCATAATCAGAATACCTCTATTAGTCCCACAGAGGGGACATGTACATGATGTATGTGAGACCAGACAAACACTTCTTTCAGATTACAAATGTTACAGAGACAGCTGTTCACACTGAAGTGTATCAGTTGTCACTTCTTATAAAATCAGGATATAATATTCAATTGTTTAGAATGAAGAAAGCATACAAATAAACAACTAAAACAAAAGATTGCTCATCCCCATGCGTGTGATCATCATATCACGTCATGGCAGCTCACGAAATAGGTCCCTTGATCCCTAAACGAACGGTTGCAGTACTGGCTGAAAGACTAAAGAGAAAATTCAGAACTAGAAGCCAAAGAAAGAAATGAATTTAAGAGTAAATTCCCAGCTGTTGTGCTGATCCATGATCAAGCAAGATTTGACACTGGACAGTTTCAAAGCTGCACGCAACAGTGCCTGTCTGTGTGTCTGCTTTTTGTTACTAATTAACTCATTATTGTAATGTATTTGGTCTGTGTCCTGTTCTTAGCCATTGATGGGGACCATTTGTAAGAACCAATGAAGAAGAGATGGCAGACAGATTGTGGAGAAATGCTAGATATGCACAACATTTGGAAGAGTTCAAGTGTGTAGGTTGATTGAGAATGGACTATCAAAAATGGCGCTTATGGCGCGTTTCCACTACAGCGCGGAACCCGGCCTCGCTCGGCCTCGTTAGGCCATTATGGAAAGCCAGAAGTGCCATAATACGGGGGTGAAAAAACGCGCGAACATACGGGGAGGTCCGTTTTTTCGCGCGAAAAGACGCGCGAAAAAACGGGGAGGTCCGTTTTTTCGCGCGAAAAAACGGGCCAATATACGTGCGAATGTTCGCGCGGTTTTTGATATGATAATGAGCCGCTCCTTCTGATTTCTATAGCCAATAAGTTCAAAGTGTCTGTAACCAATCAGTGAAGAGTAAAGCCAGACCAAAGCAATCTGTAGATGAAAAGTTCCTGACATTGTGAGGCTGTAAATTGTACATTATTCCAGATTCATGGGACTATATATTAATTTGCCTTCAACATAATAAAAATATCAATCAATATAACCTGCCTTCATTGTCTTTTAAAATAAAATCACCTTAACCCTCTTAATCATTGAGTGTGAAGTGAAGGGTGTTTTCTCAATTTTTAGATGTCTCCTTAAATCACCTTTTAAATGTACTTCTTATAACATGGCATGGTGTTACATATCAAAATGCTCAGTCGCTGGTCTTGCTAGAAATGCAAAGTCACTCACCTTAGAGCACTGTCTTATGAGATACTTAGCTTAGAAATCCAATTTTTGGAAAACTTAGCAACTCGATTTACTCGTCATCCATTTTCTTTTGGTGTTTCAGATTTGGTTTTCCAACGTTTTTGGTTCACAAAAGTAGTGAAATATATGAATTACACCATAGGCCTATATAAAATGTGTTATTCATGTCTAAAATGAAAATCTGTAAATTAGAATTTGGAGTAAAATAGTTCTATCACTCTACTTTCACCAAAGAAAAGTTACATCAGGACTGATTCCTGACTTCATATTCCATACTGAGGTTCATGTGATGTGTACAAATACATATTGAGCATTACAACTTTTTTTTTTCAACCAACTATTTATGTTAACACCAGAAACTGTAAAATCTCAATATTTACAATATCAGAACTTTCTCAACCAATTATTCATAATAAATGTAAAGACAGGGGGAGCAGTGTCATCAGGGTATATGCAGGCATCCTGAAGTCAGATGCATTACAGATGCAGTCCATACATTTTAAGACCTCATCGCCACTTGGAGTTTTAACCGGTTACATTGGCGACACACTTTACCTCACATTTACTATACACAGTATTGATTGTCCTTCCTCCTTATCTTCCAACCATTTAAACGCAAACTTGCATTTCCCCATAACGATGTTGTTTAGCAACCGGCGTAAATGGACCTTCGCACGCTATCAAGCAGTGAGCGTGCGATGTCCTGTTCAGATGACGTCAAATCCAACGGGATGCCATAAATAAACTACAAAGAATCACACTACACACCTATGCAATGATTACATTCAGGCACACTGTAGAATACAACCTCTTTGGACAATGTATATACTTATTGAAAACAAGCTACAAAATGTAATACCTTGGAAAATGCCATTTAATAGCCTTAATTTTTGCTAAATTGATTTATCAACTTTTAATACTTTTTAAGACCCCGCGGACACCCTGGTCATGGTCTTTGCCCGTCTTCCAAGACAGTGGGTCTGGCTGCTGTGTAGGTTGGGGTGATGGTGCATGGGCTGCTGGTGGCTGTGTGGGAGGGAGGTAGGTGTGATTGTCCCGGGTTGATGCTGGTGGCTGGATGGGAGGTACGTCTGCTAGGCGAGACTTCTTTGCTGGCTGGGTTGATCGCGATGGCTGTGGTGGAGGCCTTTGTACCGAGGTGTATCTTAATCTTGTGGCAGGCACAGATGGAGGCCGCTGTAGTGATGCTGGTCCTTTGGTCCTCGGTGGTGATGGCTCTGGTGAAGGCCCTTGAGCAACGGTAGATCTTGACCTTGGTGCAGGCACAGATGGAGGTTCTTTCTGCTAGGCCCAGGCAGCTGTGAAATCTGAAAGAAATATAGGACAATAATTACTACTAAGTTCATTCAAATAAAGTTCAAGTGGAATGTTTCTCAAGCACAAATAACAATGCACAACTAAAAATAAAATGGAGAGGTGGGACAGGAGTCTCTCTCTCTTACACAGGTATTTTCCAATTATTTCCCATTCAGTATAAAGTCACAGACACAAATATAACTACATCTATAGGTGTGTATGTGTGGGACGAATACAAGTTGATGTTATTCATCTACACATGTTACCTCACTTTTACACACAGAAATCACTTTTACACAGAGTAAAACGTTTAACGGAGAGTCTATTTGTCACAAGAGAAAGTTCATGACTATCGATAAGAATACAAACAATACCTATGTGGGATTCACCATCAAAAAGTTTGTTCTCTTTTATCCTCCTAATGACACGCTCTACATGAACCCTCAGTCTGGCAATGGCCTGTGTCTCCCTCACCTCATAGGCTGGCATTTGCTTCTGCTTTGACAGAAAAGGTGGGCAGTACACCTTGCATTTGCAGCAATCGCTGATCAGGAAGCCCTTATCTACCATCACTGCTATGTTTTCAGTCAACAACGCAGCTATTCCAGATTGTTTGAAAATCTCCTTGTCGCTGACAGAACCACCATGTGGGGCTATGCCAACCAGGGCTTTCATGGTGCAGTGAGATTTCTATGTAGAATACATTTCACTTTGGAGGAGGAGTGAGGATGGTGTTTGACACCTCAGCTCTGTGCAATCCAGGATCACCTGTGTGTCTGGGAAATCTTTGAATGCCTCTGGGAGGTGGGCTTCAACTTCTGCAGGTGTAAGCCAGATGCACTGTGACCCCAATAAAGTTGTAAGAAAACTTGTCCATGTTGCAATGATGCGGCTCACAGTGGACTGGTGTACGTTGAAGCGGTTTGCAAGGTCCCTCTCTTTCAAACCCACCGACAGGAAGCATAGAAAAAGGAAGAACTCGTCAATTGGCTGAAGCAGCTGTCTCTGAAAGATAAAAACAAAAAAAGGTTACTATATTAATGTCATGAGTGTAGCACACTATGGGAAAAACATTAAGTTGTTTTAGTTCTCTGATGTATTCAAAAAGGATTGAGTACTTTAGCCTTTTAGCCTACACAAAAGCAATGAAATGTCGAGAGAGACATTTTCCCTTCAGTTTGTGTTTAGATTGTGTTTAAAAGAAACGTAACCTACCGTTGATGGACGTGCGTGTGTAACCACTTCTTCATTCCTCTTGGCAGCTGATATCGCTCTAGTAACACGAACCATTTTATGAATTGAAGGCTCAATTAAAAACCAGAAGGCCATCAGGTGGTTATAGCTCGGGAATCTGTACACAAAAGACACATGTCAGTCATTAATTGACAGTAATACAATCGTGTTAACTGTAACACATGGGCTAATGCTTTCCTCTCGTTTGCTATAATACATTACAATTCAAATAGACTGAGTAAGAAGGCACTTGGTGCAGGTATAGTAATCTACAGCAGTAAAATGTAACAACTACATTAGCAGCAGAAATAATAATCTAAAACATACAGGGAACATTTTACACACAATGACTACGTTTACTCTTCATTCTTACGTGTGCAACTGGGGGAAACGCAGTGGATATTGACATACTTTTACTTTGGTAAGGTTTTGAAGATTTCCACTTGTAGTAAAATATTATCAGTATGTTGTTAGTATTAGTATGTTTTACTCCACCACATTTAGTTAACCTTCATAGTTTCTAGTTACTTTTTATATATGAAAACACAGGATTTATGATTCTACATGTTCAGTTCAGGAGTATTTTAAAACCATAGTATTTGTACTTATACTTCAGTTAAGTTGAGTACTTATTCCAACACTGCATGCATATAGTCAGCGGTCACACGGCAGGTAAACAGGATTCTTTATAAGCTAACCCATCTCAAAAACTTGGATAGAATTTAGCCAAAACATTACCTTGTATAGAATCGGATGTTGTCGTCGGAGCCAGCAAACCGCTGTAAGCAAAACTCTCGCTGGACTCTTAACTCCTGCAGTTGCTTCTGCAGATCCTCCACTGTTTTGGAGTTGTCTTCTGCAGATTGAGAGGACATGTCCAGTGAAGCTGCTTCAGGGGTTGAGCAGTAATCATGATCATGGACATCGTTGTGCTCTTCCTGCTCCTCCCGAGAGACTGGTTCAGTGGGCCGCTCCCTTCTCTCCCAAACACTAGCCCGTTGGGTTTGAGCAGTAAAGTGATTCCACTCAAACAGAGTTGGTACAGCACCTTTCACAAGCCTCCTACCGCCATCAAGGGTTTTTGGCTCTATTAGTTGATCCGTAGCGAAGTGACGACTGCAGACCTTGGAGTGAGAGGAGATTGTAAAGTTATCGCGTCGTATTTTAACCAGCCACTGTCTTCGCAGCTCGAGTTCGGTCGGAAAGCCATGGAAACTTAGGACGCCGTTGAATTTAGCTGACGCTTTACAAAGTGGGACACAGCAGTGCTCAGAGTAGTTATTCACGTGTCTTTGCAAATGTTCCGTTTTGAAAATCTTCCGTCGACTCATATTTAAACCATAGATTTAAACAGTAAAACCTTTGTGGAAGATCTCACGCTCAGCTACGCAGACCGGAAGCAGCCGAGCCGTATTACGGCTAAGGCGGAAGTACGTCTCAGACCCTAGTGCATGTAGCCTATACCTTGAGTAGAAGAAAACACCAACATGCTAGGTTAGCATAGCATTTCAATACTATGAACAATTATGAACTCAGACCAGCATTTCACATATTTATACAAGCAGAATACACTTGAAATGTAAGCCAAACTAGTGCACGGGATTCATACACCTAGTAACGTGGTCGTTTGAGCCTTGCATCATTCTGGGAGCGATAGCCTGTGCTAAAGAAGCTAGCGGACGCCATTAGCCACTGTAGTGGACCCGAACTAGCTCACAGAATGACATTAAACTACACATAAAGAACAGTTTCAAACACACTTCTTCGATCGAAACATGACATGATCTTTGAACACACTACTAACCTGTTGAACAGGAGAAATGAATGAAGCAGAGGGAACATTGTTGCCGTTCTAGCCAGAATGCCAAGTTTGCGCAGACACATAATAAGACTTACTTTACGACATGCGCTCAGCAACACATTCCCTTTTACGGCATGCCCACTGAGGCTTTCCCATGGGCTTTCCGTGCCTTATACTGCCCTCTGCTGTTTGTAATGATATACAATATTTAACATAAACATGCCTTGGTCGGAGAGTATAACTTAATTTATACAAGACAATATACATTGAAAATGTAACCACATATTTATGCAGTTATCTGAATCATATTTCTACCCCTTATATTCTAAAATATAGGATTAAATACCTGAAATATGCGCACTTCGACGCTGCACTGCGTGGGTGGACTCCAGACTTATATCTTTCAAACTAAATCTATCCACTATCTGCTTGAAGAGCAATTTTCTAAGTGTGTGTCAGACATCCGAGATGGCCGGCTTCGAGTGGAATTTTTTTCTCTCCAGCTTTTTTTATTATCTGTTTTCAATCACTATAATCTTTGTATTTCATGGGAGGATGTGGCTCAGTGGTTAGTGTGCTGGACTTCTAATCAGCTGATAGCAAATTCGAATCCCACTGCAGTCAGCATGTCGTTGTGTCCCTGAGACACTTCACCCCAAATTGCTCCTGTGGGGATTGTCCACGGTACTGATTGTATGTAAGTCGCTTTGGATAAAAGTGTCTAACAAATGACATGTAATGTAATGCAATGCAACGTATTTTTAAGGTCTGCTTCACCTTAATTGTCCCCACTGGTTGGCTGCAACAGCTGTCTGTTCTCCAGTTATTTAAGGTGGTAGCCTGTCTTCTGCGTTCATGTTTCACAGCAAAGAAATGGGAATGTATCAGGCTTAGATGTATTGTGTTGCTCCAGCTGAAAACTATATCCAACCATATCAAATTAATAGTACCACAAAGTGGTTCTGAGACTTATTCAGAAATGTATACAAAGGGTCATCGCAAACACTGCAGCATTGTCTGCTTCTATTTCATTGCATGCTTCAGAATATTATATATTGATATATAGTGCTTGTGAAGGAAGAGGGGACACATATATAAATATATATATATATGAAAATAAGAGGGACATAATATCACAAAACAATTAATGATGATGATTATTTCAGCCATATGTATAATAGTGTTAATATCTATGAGATTTAAAGTAATAATAATAATTCCCTGCAAAAGCATTAATAACAATAAAATAAATGCAAAAATAGCAATTTCATATATAGTACAAATCAATCATTGTCATGTGAAGCAAGGAGTGGTTGGACCCAAATGCAGAGACTGGAGACGGCAGAAAACTTAACAAAAATGTATATTTCACAGGCAGAACAGGAACTCAAGTAACAACAATCAACACGGAACTTCATGACATAGACAAACAAACAAGGAACCGACAAGAACAGGACAGAAAACCACGACTTATATATAAACAGGGTGACGAGGGGATGAAGTGCAAGTGGAGCTAGGAACAGGTTTAACTAATCAGGGCGGGGAGACAATTAAAACTGGAGGGAAAACACACAGAGCAGGAAGTGAACACAGAGAACACAGAAGGAGAATACTTTCAATTCAAACAGGAAACAGAAAACTAAAAAAGCATAACACTTATAACATTTAGTAGCTAAGCTACACTAAATTGCCCACCCCAGCTTATGCCATTTTCCATACCATCTTTAAAAAGATGGTATTGTCTGAAAACTGGCAGCCTCAGGATCAGTCCACAGGTGTTGGCCGTGGGGAAACCTGCTGGCCCGTCCTCCGGGTGGAGGAAATTTATTTGGGCTGGGTTGGAAACCCTACAGCAGGGATTTTCTGTAGGCCGGTGGCAAAGGCCAACACATCTCCCAGATTCAGTATGCTTTCTCCATCTGTGGAGAAAGTTTGAGATCATTTTTAGGTCTACATAATGTTAAGAGCATTAAGGGTATTTTTGTGTTTGAGAGATGAGTATGATAATATTGCAGATTTCACTAGACAGTATACCAGTGTTTGTGAAATGGGGGTACGCTTATGTCTAGGGAAACTGGAAATCATGAAATGTGATTTTGTAAAAGTGGTATTTTTCATTGACTCCCCCAAACGGATTACATTTTCATCCAGCAGCAAGAAAGTGCTCTAATCCCTACAAAAAATTGGAATACTTCAGGGAAATAACATAAAGGGTGTCTTTGGGCCAAACATTTTTGCAATACACTGGACAAGACAACTGAAGTGTTTTTTGGTATTGGTCCAATACGATACCTAAAGCTGGTCATGTCTTGCAATATTGTATGTATTTCATTACTTTACCATATGTACAGTACATTTAAAAAAAAAAGTAAGTAAGTGTCCTGGATAGTAAATCACCTTGAAATAATAATGAAATATCAGAATGCTAGAACGTCCATGACACAGAGATTTGCTCCATTTAATTCTGTATCTTTCCTGTGGTTGAGGCTGCGTCCTGGTTGCTGAGCAACTATCTTTGTCTCTATCAAAGCAACTGCGCTAGCTTTTGTATATGCTTATTTGTTTACCAATGTAATAATACTTTTGGAGATAATAAGGAGCCTTTAGGATTTCTGAAATGAATGAACAGATGAAAAGAAACAAGATGTGTGTCCTTGGAGATGGTTCAGAGTCCATACCGAGGAAAAAGATGTGGTCAATTTAATCGGAGACTACGGATCCAGATGTTCAAGGTGCCCTGCTCTATAGTGTGGTCTATCCACAAGTTCTGCTGGTCCTATAATTGTTATTCTTAATATTAACATCATCAACGAGGGTGAGCTTGGTGTGATGCTTTCTTGGAATTTGACCGGCATTTTATCACTGCCGGCTCACCTGTCGGGAATACATGCCGAGGGGCTGAGCCCTGAGGCGGCCATGAAGCTAAACTAACCCATGTTATATTTACATGGCTGTTGTGGTTATAGCAAGCTAGCTTCTATTTCAATATAGTTTTGGTATAACAAATAATAATGTTAAAAGTCTTGTACTACACGCCAAAACAACATTTTTAGCCTGCAGCCTACAATTTTATCCTCATATCAAACTCTTTATAATATCCTACAGGATTCATCAGGAATTTATGCTGTGAAATTCATACTGTACCGTGCCATGTGATCAAAGTGGTCTGCTATAGAGGAAGGACTCACACACCGAGATATGAGGTTAACAATAAGCTGATTTAATGGTAAAAGCAACAGTACAATATAACGAAGTACTTCGGGCCCTGGTTCTACTACCGTGCGATATACGTATCGGGACAGTCAGACAGAACAGGGGCCCCGAGTGTAAGAATGTTACAGTATTTTATACACATAAGCGGGGAGGAGTTGTGTGCGAGGAGTTGTGTCGGTTGCTCCTCCCTAGGTGTTATCTACTGGTGGATTCACTCCTGGGCGAGCCCTAGGCAGCGAATCAGAGTGAGTCAGCCAGGTGGATTCACTCCTGGAGCAGAGTCTTCCACTCCGAGACAGAGCGTGTCCTTGATGTGGGGTTACTTTTGGGTGAACATGACAATCTTTATCTTTGCATGAAATGTAGCAACTGTGAAAAAGGGGAGCGAGCCTCCCATACAGAGTCAAGGCCGGTGCGATGTGCTGTTCTGACTACCTCTTTGTATTCTCTCAGTCTCTGCACATGACCTTGCTACTTTCAATATTGCAAGCTAAACACTTTCTCATGTAACTTTTCCCTACGTTCCTGCCCACCCCATCAAAACTTGGGGGGGTGATTGGGTCCATTTATTCCTAAGTCACGGCACATACAATGAGCACAATAAGCAAATAATGTAATAATAAGAATATTGCCCTAGTTTCATAAGCAGTTTCACAAGCATACATTTTACACAGACTATTGGCGCCTAAGATATGTCGGGCCAAGGTTATAGTTATTGAAACAGGTTATACAGGTTACTTTAACGGGGGAGGGGGAATAGCGTCTCCTCTACTGTGGCAGGATATAAAGGTGGAATTTGGAGTACAGTTTTAAGTGGACAACTCGAGACTCAGAGCGTCTCACCAGAATGTTGTTAATAGCTGGCAACTACAGATTAAAAAAGGTTTTTATATTGGTATTACCCATATTTAAAACAAATAATTACTTTAAAATGTATTGGCCTGTTGGACACTTAGTACTCAACAATACTAGCACTGGTTTATCAACGAAAGCCTATGCTAAAGTGAACAATTATCACATCGACCTACCTTGTTGTGCGGGTGTGGTAGGCCAAGATCTCCGGACTTCAAGTATATATTCCCGAAGGTCCTGAAGTAAAAGATCAGCTGTAGGGACGTTAATTAGCCTGCCCCGTGACCACTCGAGGCTCCTTTCCATGGTTTCTAACCTGCCAGTAAACGGTTTGGTGAAATAGGGGAGAAGACAGAATTTGTAAGTGTGAAAGATCTCACACAACCTCAGTTTAGGTTACATGCAAAAACAAACTACATTCCTTTGTGTTGGTAGTAGCGATAGGCTTGGCCCTTACCTCGTTACTGTGGATTGTAACACAGCATGACCGGCATCATCTGTTTGGAGAAGTCTTGTGCATTCATTTATTGTCCTTTTGCAACGCAAGATGAAGTTTCTCGTGGACATTTTTCTGGCTGCTGCTGCTGCATCCTTATAGAGAGGCGAAGTCCCTCCCTTTCCGGTTGAGCTCCATGGGACCTTATTTCGGAAAAGGTATGTATTGAAGTCAATGGAGAGAGAAAGATTATCTTTCGATCCCGTTTGAATTGAGCCACGAATTACACATATGATTTTTGTCAATTTAAAAGATAATTTTGCAAGTCAAAAAAATTAAAATGTGTCGTAAAACTGTGAAGTAACACTTTTTTTTTGCGTGAAACCAGTCAATGACCTACATCTCCCGTCGCGCACCACACACCAAGACGGCCGTCACGTTGGCACATTTCACTTCTTTCTTTCAGAATGAGGTGAAAAGTATTAAACAAGGTGAAAATCACTACAAGTCTGGGCATGTTGAGAGAGCTGTACATACACAAAAGGGGAGTTAGTCGGTTCCGTAAGAGCCAGCATGCGGGACCGGGATTCTGGGATTTGTAGTCTTTCTAGTTGCGTATTTTTCATAGTCTTATATTTCAACAGTTTTACGACAAACTGTGAATTTTTTGACATGGAAATGATTGTTTAAGATTGACAAACATCATAAGTGTAATTCGTGGCACAATTCAAACGGGATCAAAAGATAAGTTTTCTCTCAAGATATATTGCCTGATCTTTTCCCTAACAGCCCTGATACCGAAAATTCATGGTATTTTTCTTTCTTCAGTGTCTGGAAAAGCACAATTATGTTGTTTTTCCGGTTTAGTAGACAACGAAAAAAGTAAACAATCCTTCCTTTCTAAAACAGAACAAAGAACACAAAAATGATGCAATGTGGAATTGCAATTGCACTGAAAAGAAACATTCGAATTCAATTTCTTTTATTTTTATAAATTAAAACATCTGAGGCTGATCAATTCCCATTTATTTGAAACATGAACGCAGGCGACAGGCTACCACCTTAAACAACTGGAGAACAGATAGCTGTTGCCAA
Organism: Dissostichus eleginoides; assembly: GCA_031216635.1. Lineage (NCBI taxonomy): Eukaryota > Metazoa > Chordata > Actinopteri > Perciformes > Nototheniidae > Dissostichus > Dissostichus eleginoides. The sequence goes on along the minus strand of CM062281.1, from coordinate 17,473,935 downwards.
GCAGTTGGGACAATTAAGGTGAAGCAGACCTTGCAATACTTTGCATTAATACAAAGATTGTAAGTGAATGAAAAGAGATAATACAAAAAAACGTTTCCTTTCCGAGACTCGAGCCCGGCCCTCCCGGATATTAGACCCTTTGACCGTTAGTCTACAAGCAGATAGTGGATAGATTTAGTTTGAAAGATATAACTGGAGTCCACCCTCGCAGCGTCGAAGTGCGCATATTTTAGATATTTAATCGTATCTTTTCGAATATAAGGGGTAGAAATATGATTCAGATAACCGCATAAATATGTGGGCACATTTTCAATGTATATTGTCTTGTATAAATTAAGTTATACTCTCGAAGGCATGTTTATGTTAAATATTGTATATCATTACAAACAGCAGAGGGCAGTATAGGACACGGAAAGGCCTCAGTGGGCATGCCGTAAAAGGGAATGTGTTGCTGAGCGCATGCCGTAAAGTAAGTGTTGTTATTATGTGTCTGCCGCAGACTTGGCATTCTGGCTGGAACGGCAACAACGTTCCCTTTGCTTCATTCATTTCTCCTGTTCAACAGGTTAGTAGTGTGTACAAAGATTATGTCATATTTCGATCTAAGAAGTGTGTTTGAAACTGTTCTTTATGTGTAGTTTAATGTCATTCTGTGAGCTAGTTCGGGTCCACTACAGTGGCTAATGGCGTCCGCTAGCTTCTTTAGCACAGGCTATCGCTCCCTGAATAATGTAGGGCTCAAACTACTATGTTACTAGGTGTATGACTCCCGTGCAGTACTTTGGCTTACATTTCAAGTGTATTCTGTTTGTATAAATATGTGAAATGCTGGTCTGAGTTCATAATTGTTCATATTATTGAAATTCTAATAGCGCGCTAATGCTATGCTAATATTGTGCCTATCAGTGTACAACAGAGCCAGGTTAAAGTGAGTACAGTCAACCGGGTTGTGTGTGTTATCACTGTATTATATACTGGAAATGAAGAAGGCTTTAATCCTTCATAAAAGTCATAATATGGCATGTGGATTTATTTCCATTTTTGATTAGAGAAAAATACGTCATACAGTTATTTTGATTTGCTAAATGTAAAGGTATGTTTTTTTTTTTCAGATTTCACAGCTGCCTGGGCCTAGTGGCCCAGAGGCGGCGTTTATCCAGCAGCCAGAACCTTCATCTGTGCCGGCCCCCAGGTCAAGATCTACCGTGGCTCAAAGACCTCCACCACAGCCATCACCACCAATGACCAGAGGACCAGCATCCCTACAGCGGCCTCCACCTCCATCTGTGCCTGCCACAAGATTAAGATACACCTCGGTACAAAGGCGTCCACCACAGCCATCACCACCAAGGACCAGAGGACCAGAGGACCAGCATCCCTACAGCGGCCTCCACCTCCATCTGTGCCTGCCACAAGATTAAGATACACCTCGGTACAAAGGCCTCCACCACAGCCATCACGATCAACCCAGCCAGCAAAGAAGTCTCGCCTAGCACACGTACCTCCCACACAGCCACCAGCATCAACCCGGGACAATCCCAGCATCAACCCGGGACAATCCCACCTACCTCCCTCCGACACAGCCACCAGCAGCCCATGCACCATCACCCCCACCTACACAGCAGCCAAACCCACTGTCTTGGAAGACAGACAAAGACCATGGACAAAGACCCCCTGTCTTTACATTTATAATGAATAGTTGGTTGAAAAAGTTCTGATATTGGAAATATTGAGATTTTACAGTTTCATATGTTAACATAAATAGTTGGTTGAAAAATAAAGTTGAAATGCTGAATTTGTATTTGTACACATCACATAAACCTTGGTATGGAATATGAAGTCATTATTCAGTCCTGATGTAACTTTTCTGTGGTGAAGTAGAGGGATGGAAATATTTTACTCTAAATTATAATTTACACATTTTCATTTTAGACATGAACAACACATTTATATAGGCTTATAGTGTAATTGATATATTTCACTACTTTTGTGAACCAAAGACTTTGGTGAACAAAATCTGAAACACCAAAAAAAATGGATGACATGAGTACATCTGTGTTTCACAACAGTTTTGAAGTTTTCCAAAAATCGGATTTCTAAGCTAAGTTTCTCATAAGACAGTGCTCTAAGGTGAGTGAATTTGCATGTCTAGCAAGACCAGAGACTACTGAACATTTTGACTTGTAACACCATGCCATGTTATAAGAAGTACATTTAAAAGTGGATTTAAGGAGACATCTAAAAATTGAGAAAATACCCTTCACTTCACACTCCAGAGGGTTAAGGAAAAGGGTAATGCGATTTTATTTTAAAAGACAATGAAGGCAGGTTATATTGATATATTGATTGATATATTTATTATATTCAAAGGCAAATTAATACTTAGTCCCCTGAATCTGGAATAATGTACAATTTACAGCACAGCCTCACCATGTCAGGAACTTTTCATCTACAGATTGCTTTGGTCTGGCTTTACTCTTCACTGATTGGTTACAGACACTTTGAACTTATTGGCTATAGAAATCAGAAGGAGCGGCTCATTATCATATCAAAAACCGCGCGAACATTCGCACGTATATTGGCCCGTTTTTTCGCGCGAAAAAACGGACCTCCCCGTTTTTTCGCGCGTCTTTTCGCGCGAAAAAACGGACCTCCCCGTATGTTCGCGCGTTTTTTCACCCCCGTATTATGGCACTTTTGGCTTTCCATAGGCCTTGTTAGGACCAGCTCACTTGATGGCGCGTTTCCATTACAGTTTAGGAACTGGGGCAGTAACTATAGTAACGCAGTGTAGGCGGAGCGATCGGCTTTTTGGTGGGCGGAGTCACGCTGCTTAAAACTGCCGTGACGACTTATTTGTTAGAAGTGAGCTTTAGAACAGATAGGGACACGAGGCTTTCAAGCAAATAACAGAGCGTTAGAAAAAACGTACCATGCAGAGACTCCAGTAACGCCGTTGCAGAGTCCAGGCCTCCATCCCTCCCAACGCTAGCCGGTCTATGGCCGTAAATGGTGTAGCTAGCTCAAACCACTTCCAGTTTTTCCTACTGGCACCACTCGTGTTGTTATTATCTTTGACCAAGCGATATTCACTCTTCATCTTTTTGAGTTTTTCCCTACACTGCACGACAGTCCTCGAGTAGCCGCTTGTGGACATCTGTGTAGAGACCTCCTGAAATACTTTAATATTGCGAGTTGTCCCGTCGAGCTCCCGCTGGATCTTATCATCTGCAATGTAATGTAGGAACGTCGTCACTTCCTCGACCAACCACGGCGTGCTTTTCTTTGCCATTTTAGCTCCTCTGTTGACAAATATGCTGTTTATAAAAATGCTGCAAGCTTCGCTATATATATATGCGATGCTAGGGATTATCTCGCGCGCCGATTGTGACGATTCTCTCTGACCAATCAGCAGTCGAGAGTGTTGACGTCACAACTCAGCCTGGTTGTTCCTGACCCTAGAACCACGAAGAAAAACTGTGAATTAGGACCCGCCGGCCGGAGTGGAAACGCAACCAAAGTCGGGCCGCTGACGTCACAGCCCTCTTAAACCGGGCTCCGCGCTGTAGTGGAAACGCGCCATTATATACAAATAATGTAAATTAATGCAACCAGTACATCCCTAGTTTATTTCCTGTTTAACTTAGTTTTCTGAAACGTGTAGCATTTTGCTCTGTTTCATTGACATAGACTAAGGCCTATGGAATGTGTGCAGATTTATGTTTAATTTTCCGTGGGGAAATAGCTGAGGAAAAGACAGTAAAATGTCTCGAATTTAACAATGAGATGCAGATTTAAGTGATGCTCTAAGTCTTTAATGGAAATGTGTAATTATTTTTTACCTCAAACTAGTAAAATGAAATGTTCTGGAAAAGTAATTATACTGCCTGAAGGCTATTCAAGAAATAACTGATCCAAGAACAAGGGCTGTCTTTTAATTGAGGTGACTTAGTTGTACTTGTACCAGAGTTATCACCGCAGTTCTGTTTTCTCCCTGGGTCCTCAACGCCAGATGCAGATTTTATAGGATCTCTTAGGTGAATGTATGATTTGTTTACCTGCCAATATGTATATACAGAGCTATAATTGTGAAAAAACACAACTACTACATCCAAAAAGAATGAAGGGAACTCCATTAAATCAGAATATGGAGTTGCCTTTATTAGTTTTCAATAAACATGGGGAAAAAACAACATCACAAAGAAGGTGAGCTGTTTTGAAAATAATGGTTACAATGTTTTTTTAATGGCTTTAGTGTTATTGACTCCACTTAAGGGAGCATTAACTTGTTCTTGAATTTTTTTTCCAAATTGACTGAGGAAAAAGCAGCTTGTCATTATTGGACATAACCTCTCATTAACGAGTTCACCTTCTTTCACCTCTGTGGGCAAAAATGTGAATGTATTTCGTCAAAAAGGAAGCCAGCCTGGATCAGCAAACACATTTTTAAATCCATCAGCCCTGCTCTAAACAAACATCACCCCCACTTTACTATGCACATCTGCACAACAGGCTAAAACATACATCTGCATGCCATTTTCAGAGGGTCAAAGCCACAAATTCAAATAAACTTAAAGTCAAAGTGAAACTACAATTCCTCTCCTTTTGTGTCTTAAGAAATGTAAACTATAATGAAAATGCAGCTATAGAATGCAGTTGCGACAACACGACAAACTTCATCACCCAAAATGATAATACAGAATCAACCTCTAACATTATAACCTTTATTACATAACTCTTGAATTACACTGCATTAATTTGTCAATAGGTGAAACTAATAAACTGGCATACACTGAGTGTGTAGATTTAGAATATTCTTTTTAGGTGATTGTCCTATAGCAATCACAATCTTTCCCTGGGTGTTTTCATCTCACTTGACATCCAAAAGTTTGCTTTTCATCTGCTCCACATTATCATGGATTCAAGGGATGCATTGAATTACTTACGTTCTTCTATAGACTTATCCATCTGCCTATTAATGCTTTCATCTGGTGTCACTAACTTTATATTTTTCGGGGGTTCTCTAGAAATCTGTGTCTGTTGTTAATGCTAGCATTTATTAATACTATAAATCTCATCTAACTATAAACCAAGAGATTTGGGTTTTTCTGTCTGTGTGTTTGTCCATTTCATATCCATTCATCTGATCTGCTTTACGAGATGCGGCTGTAATGTTTAAACAAGTGAACAGCGCTCTGTGGTCTCTCTTTGATGAACACCTGTCGTCTTTGTGGGGGAAACCTCTGAAGCAATTGGAGTCAGGACTCAGAGAGACACGAGGAGAGCTGGAGCTTTGATGTCAAACACTGATGGTTTATTTGGAGCTTCGGCCAGAGAATTCACAAGACATGTCACGGGCCACGAGTTGACCACACGGTTGAGATGCCACAATCAATTCTGAAGAACTCTACCCCAGACCCATGTATTTAGCTAGTTCAGAGAGAATAATTAACATTGTGCACAACAAGATAGAATCATAACACCTCTATCAGCTGACGCCAACAGGCAGGAACAGGGAGACACAACACTGAGAGCACAGCAGCCAAGGTTGCAGGTGCATGTGCTCAGTCAGGCCAGTATGAACTGATAAACTGGGTCAAAGCTATGGACCTTGGAAAATATTTTCCCAACAGTTCCTCTCTTTTTATCAATTTTGATAATCTAAAAACCTTAGTTTAATAATAATTTGTTCAGAACTTAAATCAATGAGAATCTTCAGAATTGAGTGTGGGCTTACACAATATCAATCACATTAATATCAATCACATTAATAACAACACAATAAGATTGAAACATTTAATCACAATGATTGAGACAGCCAATCATAATAGAAAAATCATCTCTTGTGAGTGTTTGGAGCATCTTTTGTCAAAAGCACAATAATGAACACATATGAAATCACAGATACATAATGGCAAAAACATTTATTTTAAACTAATATGTTTTAACATTTAATCATTAGTTAATCTCCTTTATCAAACTATAAAATCAAAACCAGCTTGCAGTTTAAAGATTTACTTCAAGGCAATCACAGTCAAAAGCATTTAAAACTCAGGATCATAAGAGATCCAGTTAAGGTATAAAAATCAGGATCATAAGAGATCCAGCTAAGGTATAAAAATGCACAGTTAAGGTATACATTTCACAGTGATGATCTAATCAATCTGTAATCTGCAAAATTGCAGTGTCTTCAATATAGGATTATATTTACGTTAGCTTCATTAAATATTAAATCAAAAGACTATGGCATGATAACATAATTACATTACTTAAACTATCAATCCTTATATCATTTCAAAATCTGAAGGGAAAAGTTAAACAATTCTCAAAATGTTTAACAATCTGAAAAGGAAAAGTTAGGCAAATATTCAAAGACTTTTGTAAAAACCTGGAAAGGAAGGATTACACATTAGAACTGATCTGTACCAAATTAACTCAATTAATTATTCTTATTACCCATACTTACCTGAAAATCTACTTATGGTTCTTTGAAAGGGTTCTTCTGTGTTTATCTAATGTTGAATATAGAATATCAATTTCTTTAAATTATACTTCTCTAATTTGAGGATCAAATATGCTACGTAATTGTTATATGAAATATTATAAATATTTGTTTTGGGCCAAAACTGAAATTAATCCAGTACTTGAAACATCATTTTAGGTCTGTCTGTGCATGGATAATACATTAAAGAGTAGTGTTGTTAAGCCTGATTGCTGGACAATTAAGGATATTAACATTATCTGTGATAATAGTAGAAATACCTTATTATTCAATACCTTATAATCTGAAGATATTTATTTACTTATTTTGTTTAGTGCGAAAGTGTAATCTGATCAGACAAAAATATATTAATCACCACTATTTAACACATGGAAATATAGAAACAATGATTAATTGTACATCTGTAAACATCTGGTTATTCAAATCAAAGTTCATCTTTGTACGAGAGCTGGGAGAACATGTCCGTCAGCCTTCCTGACTCGTTCTCTTCCTCCCTTTATGACACCGAGTGTCTGGTGTGTAAAGGCATCCTGATACTGTAGATTAGCACTGAGGTGCTGATTGGCTCAAACTCTTCTTCATCAGAGCGCCATATTTCAACCCCCTAATTGCTCTGCTTTTGTGTGGCCCATTCAGTGAGCACTGTAGTTGATCCCCCCCAGTGAAACGGAGGCTCATCTGCCTGTATTCCTTCTGCTATCATTGTTGAGAGCAGTGCAACTGCGTATTCCTAGTGGCGCATCCAGGTGTCCCCCCTGTGATGGGAGAGGTTAGGAAGACATCAAACTGCTCCAAGAAACATGGAACCTTGTATTATAGAAGCCTCTGAAGCCCTCGCTCGTCCTGCAGGGTTGTCTGCTTGAGGCCCCCGAGCAGAAAGATGAAGAGAAAAACCCCCTCTCAGCAGAAAGGTGAAGAGAAGCATCCCATCTTATCAGAAAGTTGAAGAGTAGAGGTCCTCTCTCATCAGAAAGTTGAAGAGAAGCATCCTCTCATCTCGAACGACCTCGTGCTTCCTTGCACGTGGCTGGGGGTGCTCTCTGCAGCTGGAGAGTGTGACCCTCTCTCTCTGACCCTTGGCCTTGAGAGCTGTCCTAGTTATCGGCACAACACCTGATAGGGATGTTTTCTGAGTGATGACAACTCAAAGTAATGGATTAGCACATTATCATTTAATTACAAAAATAGGATAGGCCCCGAAGAATTATTTGGGAGCCTTCCTGACACATGCACATGCATACTTTGAAGGTTTGTGTTAGTAATTTAACATGCAAGAATCATATACTCATTAGTCCATAGCAGAGAAATGTTATTGTAAGGTAAAGGTTAGCTAGTCCCTGTGGATATAACCCCTTCCCAATGATTCTAAATGTTATATTAATTCACCATTTACCGTTTGATAAAATATTAGTTTATCAGAAATACATTTTCTCTTCCATAAAACATAGGTTTGAGAAATAAACTACCCAATATAAAATAAATTACTCGAAAAATCCATAGAAAATGTGGAACACTAATCCATCATCATGAGAAATGTAGAGTTGATTTAAATAATTACTTATGGGTTGAAGTCAAATTAACATTAGAACTAAAGTCAGTCAAAATTGGACGTGCACAGATCAGAATCTAATCAATACACCTTTTTCCCAGCTCTGTAATGAAAAGGATAACAAGATTAGGTACATTACAGGAATGTTAAAACACCCAAACATGCACACTTATCTTATTCTAGTAGAGATTAGAGGACAGGTCTAATGTTGTGAACAAAATTATCAAGTCAAAGTTATTTATTTATTTTATCTTATCTACCACATTTAATTTAATAATTAATCTTGAATTACTAATAACTTTAAAGAAGGCAACCATTTACAATGTGGATAAGGTGAATACTTATCCAAAGTGTGGGTGTGGGTGTGTGTGTGTGTGTGTGTGTGTGTGTGTGTGTGTGGGTGTGTGTGTGTGTGTGTGTATGTGGGGTGTGTGTGTGTGTGTGTGTGTGTGTGGGTGTGTGTGTGTGTGTGTGGGTGGTGGGTGTGTGTGTGTGTGTGTGTGTGTGTGTGTGTGGGTGTGGGGGTGTGGGGGTGTGTGGGTGTATGTGTGTGTGTGTGTGTGCGAACAGCTTGTCCGCACAAGATTAAAACTTTTGGGACAGCAGTGAAAATGTGAGGCGCCTGTTATCAGAAACAATTAGTTGCTTAAACTGAACTCGAAGGAAGCTCGACTGGAGAATTTAAAATAAATCAAAACACTTGTATATTAATGAAATACATTTGACATGTATTTAAATTGGGCTCAAGTAGAACCTTTACATGGATTTGGCTTGCAACACAAAGTGATACTGATCTGTCTGTTATGATTTGGAAGTCTCATGATTTAAAGTGTGGGCCTGTGAAGGAGAGGCCCTTGGAAAACAACATCTATTTTATTTTTTTTAGCTGTAATTACTTATTTTAAAGAGATTGCAACATTATACTTTTAAAGAATTGCTCAATTCATTTAACACATGTATTATGCACACAAAAAAATTCAACAAATATATTGATCCTGGCTTAACCAGCGACCTTTACTCTTTCGTTCATAAGCTCGGTTTCAGAAAACTTGTCAGTAGTTTAACAACTATTTGAATTTTAGTAATGTCTATGGAGACCAAATTGGTTGATATGAGAAATAATTTGAAGCAGTTTAATAAAGAAAGTTTAAACTATTTTTAAAACTGTAATTGAACTTCAACTTATATTAATTATCTGAATCCAGTGGCCAGTTGGAATATAGATAATCAACAAAGTTTCCATTTTGCCGCAACAGCGCAAAAGGTTTCTACAATAATTCGTATTATGTCTGAGTCTAGTTCTGTCTTATCAGCTTTGTTTCGGAATGTGTTAAATACATTACGTTTTTTTCATTATTACCATACAATACTTAGATTTAAGAATAAAGGAAACAAATAATACAACATTGACCTAAAAGAGCAGACAGATTGTGCAACCCTGACCTCCTCAGGCAGGTTGTTTACGACCAGCAGTGATGCCTCTGAGGGTCTCAGGGTGCAGGACGGGGCACAGGGTTTATACAAGGTCACAAACATATCTTAACATACCAGCAATACAATTTAAGAATATATTCTTAAAGCAATATAATCTTCTTTTCTTCTTACACCTACAGCGCACACCCTGAACAGTGTGCTTCTTGTTTACATTTTCCTCTGCACACTCAGATGCAGGACATAAAACACTCTTTTGCTATTTATTTTCATTTTGCAGCACATTTATACTACCAGAATTTTGCTTTACATATTTATCTTATTTTTTTGTCTTAAGTCGTTTACTTTTGATGAGTTAACTAAAGTTTAGTTTATTTTACCCTGGCTGTGGACTGTTTCATTATTAGTTGTTACAAAACATACACAAGACGGCGGTTAGACAAACCAATATTGACCCCCGATACAAACCATCAGACAAACAAACATGAACTCGTAATAAACGCCAGCGCCAGCAAAGCTCATCCAGCTCAATTTAGTCCGAATTAAGAGGTTTCAGAGGGGGTAGGGAATTATCTCCATTGGGGCGCCTTGACTCGCACTTCCACCCTTGTATACAAGTGTAGATCGGTGCCTGATGACCGTCCAAGAGCGATAACTAGTTTATCCCCTTGCGACAACCACTACTCTATTCTAGTGGCGCTATGCCCCCCCGATCAGGAGCGCATAGACTTTTATTCGCTACCCTTTCTCTCCAACTACAAAGCCAGTTAGTGTAGTCCAGTGGTTCTCAAACTTCTCTGTCATTCCCCACTTTGAACAGGTGGGCCTTTTCAAGCCCCACCTGTTCCTCATCGCTCCAATAAAATGGTAGGCCAAGCTTAAAATTGTCAAATGTATCGGTCTATAACAGGGGTCTCCAACCTTTTTTAGGATGAGAGCTACTTTCAAAAAATAAAACAAGTCGTGAGCTACTTTTACTCCTTTTTTTTGTTTTCTGCAGTGTATATATTTAGCACATTTTAACATCATTATATGCTTACCTTTATTGGGGTTTTAAATGTTGAAGTCAAATGCATCAATCTGGTGCACTTTGAGCACAACATGAATTTATGGATACAGCTCTCAACAACACTCATATGAAAGGGAGCTGTATACTTTTCAATAATCCAAACATCTTTAGAATATGATCACAACCAATAACAAATCATTTAAACTTGTTTATTCTTATCTTATGTTACCTATAGCATTCTTTCTTTTTCTTTATGCATATTTTACTAATCACTCCCCTTTTAAACTGTTTTTTTTTTTTACTGTCCTATAGTACACATTGGAATGATTTCTTACTTTATTTTTTACAACTAGGCTATATTAAATAAAGTCCCCAGACACTGATTTCCTGGGTTTACTAGCCCCAAAGGTTCATTAACCAAAAACGAAACACAGCTGCTCAGTTTCACCGGTTCTTACCAAGCTCGAAAAAAGTGTCGGTCTAGAGCAGGGGTGGGGAACCTCCGGCCTCCGGGCCGTATACGGACCGCAAGACCATTTGGTACGGCCCTCAAGGTAATTTATAAACACACGCAAAAAAGAAAAAAATGTAAGAAATCTAGACCGCAAAAGAATTAAACAAGCGAGTGCCTGTTTTTCCTGGCCAAGGTCAGGGTCCTTGAACACAACACGAGCCTAACGTGTCATCACTTTGGTACATGTCTCGTCTGACAGGTATGAGGTGAACGTCGCTCTGCCACTTCACAAATTGCAGTACCCATAAGGAGCCGTACACATGCTGCAGTTTTTGCGTGGCTGTGTCTTTAGTTGAAAGCCCAGTGGCGATCTGTTCATCTGTCATACTGATCATACAGTCAATGACTTTGTTGTTATTAGCATCTGGTTAGCTAGCTATGCTAACGAATATAAGAAGCTTTTTCATAGATCTCTTAATGTTGCTCTCAAAGTGCACCAGATTGATGCTTTCAACTTCAACATTTAAAAAAAAATCTTCGCGGGGGAGCATGCCCCCCGGACCCCCCTAGAGGAGGTTAGGTCCCCCCCCACTCAAATCATGTTCACATGGATTGGAAACTAAACACATTTGCAACATCTTGTGTCCATATCTTTCTGTTTTGGTGTCATGCCACAACCGTGCACCATGCATACGCGAGTCATGGTAAGATATCTGGAATAAGAGGTTGCTTTTTCTTTGCACAGCATGAAAGAAAGGCGAAATGAATGGGCTGTGATTTTAGTATTTTTAAGTATTTTTTTTCTACAAGCTACAAAACTTTTTTTTTCCTTCTTTGACTTCAAATTTGGTTCACAGATACGTGGATATTTTATGCAAGTGTAAATGTATGCACAAGCTCAGATTCTTTTTCTGCAAGTGCTCACATCAGGTTTTACACGCTCTCGCATTTTGCACCATATCTACCTTCATACCTGTGCTCAGTCAGGACAGTATGAACTGATAAACTGGGTCAAGGTTATGGGCCTTGGAAAATATTTCCCCAACAGTCTTCAGCAGGACTTAAGAGCGAGGCTGCTGTTCACTTATGCTGAATATACTAACATTAAGTCAAGCTGGTGACAAAAAATGTATAGTTTTTTATAATATTATGAAACAGATATAAATCAAGCTGTTTCTCTTAGTGCTTCAACCAGAGGCCTGAAGAACTTCTGTTGTGTTTACTGGATATGCAGCCTTTTTCTAAAGCACTGGTTTAATATGTGTTTTTGAATTGGCATCCTATTGGAAGCAGCAGCACGTGTCTCCTAATGGAAATGTTTTGGGCCATTGAACCCTGTTTGACCTTGCAAGTCTGGGTTTGCAACACTCACAATGTTTCCACCTGAAAAATACCTCCACTGATCAAATCGTTCTTCTACTTGCGTCAACCGCTGTGGTTATTTCAACGTACAGTAAGTGACTAATACCGGTATATTAAAACTCTTTGTCAAACAAAGACACTCACATATTTGTTTCTTCGTGTAATGCACTCATTATTTTTGAAGTTTTGTTCAGAGATTGTAATATCGCTGGTTTAGGCAATAACCCATGTAGAATATTTTAATCACTACAATGTGAATGCAGCAAAAACAAAATGTATTGGTTGTGTTCCACAAATAAATTCTTCTTTGTGTTTGTGCTCATTACTCTGCAAAACGTTATATATCTACTAAAATGGGATTTTCTTATTTGGATTTAATATAAATTTGGACCTGCTTTGATTAAAAAGGGATTATCATGTGCTGACTACACCTGACTGCCAAAATTATTATGATTCGGCTTTAAGGCCACAACAAACAGATGATGATTTCCAAAAAGAGTCAATTATGATCTTCTGTTGCTTTGTCAAAGCAGCGCACCCTTTCATATATTTCGTTATTGTTAATATAAAAACAGCAGCTTAACATTTCAACAACTTTCAAAGTCTGTCTTACAAGTCTGTAAATAACATGTATTCTCCTCATGATGTTTGATGAAGGCCAAAAGGAAAAGATGAAGCAAAAGGAAATAAAAATCTTTGATGTACCATAAAAAGAGACTGTAGCAGTACTGATACAGTAAGATGAGCTTGTGATAAATAAACACTGAATAATTGAGAGCGAAGCGACCTTATATTAGCTCTGCATGCATATTTACCAATTGTGTTTATCCAACAAGCAGCATAAGCAACAAATTAAATAAAGGTGTGGGGGCCCAGGGGAGACGTGACTAATGGTGACTTTGTTCATGTTTACTCCTCTCCCCTCCATTGCTCCCAGAGTCTGCTTCCTCTTTCTTTTTTCCTATTAAGCAGAAACAGGGTTTAACAACCAGTCAGACAACATGCTGATTAAATGGCAACATGCTGATTAAACGCTGTTAGTGCACTTAGTTTCAACTCCATAATAATCATGAAACGTATTTATTAACAAGTTTACAAAGTGCTTCCCAGAGGAAAAACAGCAAATAACACCAGACACCCAAAGGTGAGAGGTGGGAGGTGTGTGTGAGAACTTATATTGCTCTTTCAAATGTTGTTCTATACGGATTGTACACTTTATCAATGCCATGTCAAACTCGTAATTAACATTTTGTGGAAGGTTTTTTTTTTGCCTATTTTTGCAACGTGACTCTAGGGATGGCAATATTTGTCTGTCAGCTGTTGAATTAAATATATATCAGTAACTGTTTTACAGTTTGTCATAACATTCGGTAAGACATCCGTGGTCCCTAGAGGATGAATCCGTCTGACTTTGGTGATTGCCTGACTATGGGGTGGTTGCAATATGTCATTTTTTTGTGAAAAGTCTTGTCAACTACTGCATTGATTGACATGAAATTTAGTACACACTTGGTTCCTGTTCCTGCTTTTCTTTCAGTGCCATTATGAGATCACACTTTATAAACAATACAAATTCTACAGCCTCAGCTTTGAATTATACTCAGTGGTAATTAGCTTACCTAAGATGACCAGACAGAAAACATTATAAATGTGAACGCTGTGAACATGTTAGGATTGAGCAAGTGTAGGCACACAAAGCCACTTGCATTGCTTTAGACTTGCTGTGTGGTTTAAACAAGAATCCAGTGTGAGCTGCAGTATAAGAATGACTTGTGATTTTGTCCAGACCTCAAAATCTGAGAACTTATCTCAAGATGGAGATCATGATTAAGTGCAAAACAACATTGCACAACGCCCAAGTGAATTGTTGAGTTCTGATTTTAGGGAAGCCATTCAAAAGAAATCACACGCATAAAATATTAGTTCAACACCATGAAAAACAGATGTGTTGTAATAATGATGTACACACATTGAAAACTATAAGTAGCCTTTACACATAAATGATTTGAGTGGAATCAATACAAAACGCTTTAAGGTCTGTGTACTGGGTTGGCCATTCAGCTGGCCCTGCAAAAAGAAAGTGATGCATTGGATATGAAATGTCTGCTTTTAGAAAAATGAAAAAGAATGAGGACGTGTATATATATATGAATGCTGTCCATATACAAAACTTTATTCTAATGACGTTCACACTGTTTCTGTCATGGTTTGGGATTGTGGTTTTCATTTTCCATTTTATTTTGAAATGTTTTCCTCCTTGTGTCTTGTCTGGTCCTTCTTCCTGTGTTGCTTCCTGTCTCTGTGTTCCCTCCTACCTGATTTACCTGATTGTGTTCACCTTGTGCCCCTGTGTTTTCTCCTCCCTCCTCACCTGTGTCTTGTTTGTGTGATTAGTCTTGTGTGCATTTAAGTTCTGGTTTTTCTGTCTGTCATTGTTAGATCCTTGTTAGTCTTTGACTGTGTTCACGGTGAGGAATTCAGTATGATCATTTGAGCCTTGAAATAAAGGTATTTTCTGTGTAATCTGCATTTGGGTCCTGCCTGCTTCGCTCATCCGTGACAGTTTCGATTTGTGTACTGTACACAGCTTGTAGTAAGTAAATGGTGATCTGCTGTCTTTGAGCTTCAGTTTGTGTTCAGCTTGAGATTTTTCTAGTTTTAAGTCAATATTATGAACACATGTACTGTATATATGTTTGCAATAATCCATGCTGTTTTCTCTCGCTCATCTAAGGATTCAAAACCATCTATCTTTGTCGTGTAAAAAAGAAGCCAGAATATATTTAGCCATTTAAGGAACATGCATTCAACTACACCAATGAACCTCTTATTCTGTTGCCAAATGTTTTATTTTGAACTATTATCCTCAATCGCAACTTTCATTACACACATGTTGCATCAGCTTCTCCTGTTTTCCATTACAAAACCACCATGATTAATTTAACCATTGTTTAACCAATATTTTAAATGTCATTGACATTAAAATATTTTTTCCAAGAAAGACCTGAAACCAGGGAACATTCAATAAACACGCAATAAACAGGTAATAAAAAATAGTTTTAGTAATCATAAAAACATCCAATATTAAAGCTTTACATTTTAAATGGAACCATACATTATAACTCATGTTTGAGAGCAGTTTGCAGCTCATTTAATTAAAAAAGGTGAATCAAACCAGGTCTGCCAACATGAATGTTTACATGAGGAAATAAATTAGGTTAGGTTACTGGATTGTGCAGTTACTTAAATGAAATGAGAAAAAAGGTGTGAAACTATAAGAGTCACGCTTTATAAATGAACAAGATGAATGTTATTCTTAACCATAGTGACATTCATCAAAACCTGGGATACAGAGAACAATGCGTCTGAAATATATTTGTGACATAGCTTAATGCACTATGCATGACCAAAGAGAATATCTCCATAGTCAGGAAGGCCATGAAGGCTGACTGCACAATAGTAGGAAGAATGGTTGGAAAATATACTTTAAAACTTTTGAAATAGATATCCTTAAATTCTAAAAGTCAAATGTTGCATGTAAATCTTGAATGACAGTCTACTGTCAAGAAACATTTCATCAAATGGACTCAGCAAGTGAATGGGCTCGAGAAGAGAAATATTGGTGCATTTTGACGTTTTCTTGGCAGGAAAGCCAGTGACACTGGTGGAGATGCAGAACTGTGAATGCTCTGGTTTTGAAACTAGTCTGTTATGAGGCCCACATGGAAGAACGGGAACCCGATGTTCAAAGGCTGAGTTCTTACCGGAGCGGTCCGAGATCAAATGTTCCTTGCAGTCTTTTGCTGGATGTCTTTCCCGGGATTATTAGGCTTTTGTTTTCACATAAAAGGAAAACGTCAAAAACGTATTTAAAAAAACCAATAACTGTGATTAAGGAGTGATAATTGGAATAGATTCAAGGCAGATTGAATATGAGTCAGGACCTGGACTGTAATACTACACACGAGATCTGCAATAATCCCTGGTGATTTTATGTTTTTAATGAACTTTTGTGGATTTATGTTATGGTCTGGTAGTGCAGTAGTGGTGGTATTTTTTCACCATTTATTATTCATTGTGCAGTCATTATTTTAACAAGCATGTGGTAATGTTTGAATCTGGTTTGTATCTTATAAATGCTTGCGCGGTTACTTTGACCTTAGGTGAATTCCTAGTTTATAACCTTAAAATGGGACATGTTACTAAGACAAAAGGAACACACTGGTTGACTGCAAACATGTCAAATTAGCACTCTGGTTTTATGATTGTGACTTTAAGGATCTAATAAACCTTGGACAAAAGTTATTATCAGTGTTTTTTTTCAAGACTGATGGACTCATGTCGGAATATTTTATAGAGTAGATGTGTTTTGACATATAATGGCTGGAATCTAACCGCATTAAACAATATCAGTTGGAAATATTACAAACAATATACATGTATTGATATGAAAAGGCCTGGCAAGCCTTGTTGATGAGTCACTCTCCCTGGTAAATAAGTCGATAACTGTTGAAGGGGTTACTATGTTAGACAGAAACCAGTTTTTATGGTTGGAGATCGTATAACATTTTTACTGTATTGAGCAATAAGGATAAAGGCCCACATTTCCTCTAGAACAAGAGAAAAAAAAACCTGGAGCAGTGTCAGCTTACACTCTCTTGTGACACCATCAGGTGTACTTTGAACAGGCTTGTGTTTGGTTCAAACTTGCCTTGCGCAGGATGGGTGGGGTAATGTGATGTATCTTAGACCAGACAAGGTGAAGTCTCCTGTTATAATACGTGCTCAGGCAAAGAACGGACTTGAATGGAATCTTTTACCTCTAACACCAGAGGAAAGGACGCGAAAGGATTACTACTCTTTGGAAATAACATATTTGTATTACATTTAGACAACAATGGAAGCAACCAGTGATACCACAAAAATCTTGGAGAAGGGTCCTGAATACCTTCGAAAACAAATGGAATTGGAGAGTGAGACAAAAGGAGGCATGAGTGCTGTGGAGAGGCTAGCTGCAAGCAAACTGAAATATGTCAAAAGCGAAAAGGTGGTCAACTCTACTCAGGCGCCAGTGATCAGTATTGGATCCGCCTCTGTGAGTAGCACTGGGTCTTCTAACCGGAGCTCGAACTGTGGTGGGAATCGTGTCACAGGGAGTAACTCCAGAGAGACTGCATGTGGTGTACAAATCACCAGCTCGCCAGGGCAGGTACGTCGGTCCAGCTCCAAAAAACGACCAGACTCTATTCTGCTCTACAGACAGAAATGTGATTTACTGAGAGGGTCAACATTGGACCGAAAACACCACATAACACGTAGGTTGCTGCAGAGCTCCGTGCGTAAAAATGTTTTGTTACCTGAGGCCACAGATAAGGAGTATGAAGCTGAGGGTGACAAGGAAACAATCACAACACCTGTGGGAACAGTAAAGGAATGCGGCTCATATGTAGAAACCTCTCTATCCCAGCGGAGGAGGAATGGAGTAGCAGGGCAACACAGCAAAGAAAACAGTGGGTCTGGGTCAAAGGTGACAGGTGGGGTTTCGAAGAATTCTGCTGGTCTCCTAACAGTTCCTGAGGTTGAAAGGAGGTCTGGCAAAGGGGTCAGCCGTTCTCATTCTGATATCAGCTCCAGGTACTCCAAAAACTTTGCAGACTTTGATAATTTTTTCAAGTACTGTGGGCTGGGCAGTGATATTATTGACTCATTTGGGAAAGAGAACTTCTCTTCACGCTCAGCTGAAATTCAGATCAACATCCGGAGTTTTAGCACCTCTACGTCAGACGATGGTTTCTCCAGGAACAGTGGTGACAGCGACGGATTAATGGAAGAAGAGTTACATGAAAAGATAAGTCAAGGGACGTCAGTTATTGAGCGCAATGCAAGGATCATCAAATGGCTGTACAGCTGCAAAAATGCTATAGATACTGGGCAAAAATTAAGAGACCTCGATTGAGGTGTGTGTGTGTGTGTGTGTGTGTGTGTGTGTGTGTGTGTGTGTGTGTGTGTGTGTGTGTGTGTGTGTGTGTGTGTGTGTGTGTGTGTGTGTGTGTGTGTGTGTGTGTGTGTGTGTGTGTGTGTGTGTGTGTGTGTGTGTGTGTGTGTCCATTTGTTGTTTTCTTACATGTTTATGCATAAGGTCACTGTTTGCCAATTTCAGCAAATGCTTCAGGGAGTAAAGATGTATCATGTTTTCTTCTGTTCAAACTTTCATAGAGCTAGCTGGTACATTAGTTGCACAGAAAGCCCCCCATGGCACGCATATAAACACAAAACTATATTCAATATGAAAAAATGGTTTGTAGTTTCATGTGTTTAAGGTCAAAGCTATGGGCTTACGTGCAAACTAAAAGATGAAAACAATGCGACACAAATCCAGAAGTCTACATGGATTTAAATTTAGCTTCAGTAAAAAACACTGGCCAAAAACACTCATCACCACTGATACGTATCATATTTTTCATTTCTTAAATTGAAATACTAAATAATTTGGCCTAAATAAATCGTTAAAACACTTAAGGAGTTCCTAGCATAAATAGTTACTGATGTTTTGCAATGGTAAATACATAGTCATTAACCTAACGTGAGTTAAAAGCTGCTAATGTTCGGTTGTCAGGTTGGAAACATTCCATTTAGCTGATGTTCTCCTTTCTGTTGTTTTAAATGACTCTCAGATGTTGCTAAAACCATTTAATCCATTACTAAATGCGTTAATTGATGGATTTTGGTCAAGTAATCATTCAATCACAATCTGGCAACTCAATGTTTTTAAATAACCGTTCTATAAAACATTAGTAATTGGTATATTATCCATTTAAAAGCGTATATAGCCTACCATTTATAAAAGGTCTTCTAAATAAAGGCTTCGAGATGGTACTGTTGAAATGATGTTCCTCTGCAGGGTCTTTAGGTCACAACAAGCATGTGCCCTTAAATCATAATTTATGTAACCTGCTTCTTAAGATCATAATCCAATGAGTGCACTTACCATTTCTCTCCAGGTGAAAGGTGTACATTCCTACACACACACACACACACGCACACGCACACCACACAACACATTTATGTTGATGTTGTTAGGATCAAGAGTTTCTTGTTGACACAAACATCACTGGTAAATCATTAAATGTAACTGCAGCCAGACACAAAGGCTGGTAGTTTATAGTTGTTTTCCATTAACAGACTTAAAGAGTTTGTCTGTGAGTTCTGTGTGAGAGGAATGTACCTAATAACCTGATAGGCTTAAATCCAGTGACCCGATGTAAGTGTATCTCCACTTCCCTTCAAATCTCTGTCTGCTTTGTTTCTTTAACACTTTCCCTCTCTTTCTGTCTAGCCCTTTTTTAAGCTGAGCAGAAGCAGTAACATGAGTGGGGGGGAAAGCAACAGACACTATTGTTAATTGTTAGTGTTAAACTGAGTTAATCCCCACTCTGTTTTTCTCTCACACACTCAGAAGCAAACAATAAGTAGGTGTAGAGTATATGTGGGTTGACTGCTGCACCCATGTTGTAGACACGCCTTTACTTCTTCCAGGAGCCTGGCTGACTATTTCCCCTCAAGACAAGTCATGTCATGCCCTCTCTTCTTGTATGTTGCCAGAAAGTAAAGCTACTGATTCAACGTTTCACATGTGGTTCAACCTACAGAAATGTACCGTGAGTGCGCAATGTGAGATGACTGACTGAAAATGAACACTGTGTGCATTCCTGTAGGCTTGCAAATGTCATCTTCTATCAGATCAAAAATACTTTATTGACCAGGGTGGGGGAGGGGATTGGTTTGTGTTACAGTGGCTCCATTTTAGACTAATATTGGGATTTTATTATGTTAAATCGTTGTTAGTACTATTCCAACACTAATGACTGGTGTTGCTGCTGCCTGTGTAACTTGTGTTTTATATTCAAGTACTGTACATTTTGCTACACAAATAAAATTGTAATTGTTCTTACAAGTAAAATGTTGATTTACTTTATACACAGTAATACTGAATACATATATCAAAAAAGCGGATGAAAGGAATAAACAATACCATACTGCTTTGAGGTGTTTTTGAATGTAATATATTTGGCCAAAAGAGGGCAGCATCTAGCAAGACTGAACCTAGTCAAAGGCCAGGCATACAAAACTTTTGACTGCACTGTTAACACATATAACGAGGCCCAGAGGAACAATAACAACATATAAACCATTTTCGAGGTACGTATTATATGTAATAGTATTTGGAGTTACTTTTAGGAAGACAAATAAAAAGGTTTTGCAAAAACTAAACAAAAACGAATGTTTTGGCTGCAGACCTTGTCCCTCAGATGAGCCTACAGAAATGTTGTGGACGTGAGATGTTTTACTTGTGCCATTAAAATTTGGATACAGTATTTGAATTGGGCTTGAATACTGTGAGTCTTGACTTACTTGAGAAGTGATAGGTGGAGAGTAATGACATGTACAAACACAGGAACAATTCAATATAAAGACAGTGCCAGTCAGGCCTCGTTTGGCCTCACACCTTAAATATTTAAAGATGTGTTTTATATACATAAAATAATCTGCATTGAGCATTCAATTGTCTCTGCTATGGCTTTACACAAACATTTAAGTAACCTGTTTAAACTGTCATATTTGAAAATGACAACTATGTCTTGTCCCTGATTATAAAATCCCAAAGCTATGAATATGCACATATTTTTTCCAACAAACGTTAGCGACTAAATACAAATACTACTTAACCAACTACTAAGGGAATGATGAAATGGTATAGGGTATAGGGACTATGGTAAGCCAACTCACAATAAAGTGTACAATGATACTCCTGCATATATGGACATCAGAGCAGAAAGTGCCCACAACAGAAGAAGGTACCCATATAAAATACCTGTAATACCTCAGTGAGGTCTGAAAGGTAGGACTGTTTTTGCAAAAATAATCTATTATTATAAAACTCAATGAATATATTCTCATTACTCACACAAAAGTCCAGTGGTTTGTTCCCATCCCCCATTTCAAAATCAAAACATAAGTACATGTGCGCAGTCCTCTGTCACGTGCAGAAGAAAGCCCCAACAAAGCTGAATGGATACAAAAAATAGAAAATGATTGACAGCACTATTCTGCAAATCAGCATCGCCATTCTAGGTAGCAACAAGATAAATACCGGAGTTTCGTCCAATCAGAGAGCACTAGGGGGGCGTGGATGAATTCCAGATTCCGCACTGTGTTTATTTCCAACACGGCAGTCAGAGGACAAGAAACAGAAGCTGAAGAGACAACAAATAAAGCAGTCGCTAAAGGTTTGTTTTGCCTTTTTGCACAAATGTTAGCTCTGTTATATTGTAGTTGAAATTATTGATGTTCTTCCTCTCGTAAATATACGCCTTGAACCGACAGACAGCTTGTCTTCTCATCATTTTTGCGATAAACGACTTGGGCAGCGTTCGCTAATGCTGTTATTTTTTAAATACTCAAAGTAAATGCGTGTTTTTCGTTGTCAGGTGTGTTTTTTAAGCAATTTGGCTTATTATGCCATTTTGCATACCAGTTTGTACCCTTATTATCGTGATAACATGCTAAATATAGACTGTAGCGTTTATAAATCCAATTGCACTCTTGTTGGTAGTTGTTGTCAAGCTTCATATTATAACAGGTAGTGGTAGACTGCAACTTATTATTTTTGCAGCAATGACAGACCATAAAAATAAGATTATTTATTCAGCCACGGAAATATATGGTCCCAAGAGGCTCTTTTATTTCCTTCTCTTCCCATGGATTGTGTCTATAGAGCTTACTTCACACAGAACATTTTACCAAACTAATTTGAACAAAAAACACATTTTGCCTGTTATTTAAATATGGGAATTGAATGTGTGCAACATAAAGATAATTTGGGAAAATTAATAATTGAACCCATAGAAAGCAGAACAATAAAGAAATCTATTATGTCATGACAATATTTCTCAATTTGGTACTACGTTTCTTTTTTCTTTGCTACCATAGACCTAGAGCATTAAGATACATTCTGCCTCTTCTTCTGTGTTTGAAGTTGCAGCGAACATCTCTGCTCACTTTCCCCCCAGCTAAAATGCCTTTCCTGGGCAAGGACTGGAGGTCACCTGGATGGAGCTGGAAAAAGACAGATGATGGCTGGAAAAGGATTATCTTCTATGGACATGAGTTGGAAGATAACAACAAAGAAATAGACTTGAAAGCGTAAGGTTCATTTTATATTCACATTTATTTGTGTTGGTATCATTACTCGCTCACCTTAGTCATCTATCTGCCTTTAACAGTGGGTGATATCTCCCTCAAGTCAGCGTCGCCTCTTCTATGGATCAATCATTTACTGTACCTCACAGCGCCACGTTAGCTTGTCAGCAGTCTTTTCACTAAACAGACACACCATCAGACAATAGATAATGACATCATCCGTCCACATTGGCCGCTCTCCAAATGCAGCCTCGCTCAAAAGGCCAGTGACATCATGCAGCAGAGGTGCAGACACACATAAGAAAGAAAGGCAATATGATGGCCACTGGCATGGTACACTGTGTACCAGAAGTAATTCATCATAATGTATCTCTTCATGTCAACAAAACTCTATCACCTAGTGTCATTATCATGTGCAAAATTACACGTTATTACTTTTTAATATCATTATCAATACTACTTTCAATATACGCAATACTACTTTTCTATTTTACTTCAATTATCTCAATGAATGTATCTTTCTTTTATCTTTATTATTTTAGGCATGGTGTTAGTATTACTTCTTGTTCACTTAATATTTGTACTCTTATATTTAATTCTTATGTTCCTATGTGTCTGATCAGGCACAATCATTTAATTGAAGAATTAATACGTTTAATTAATAAAAAAAAATCTTATCCCTCATCTTTAACACTCAAGAAAATGTGTAGGCTAGTATTTGGCTCTTACTTTTCTATCAATCTCCGTGACAGATTATTTTATCTGACAAGGTAGGAAATGCCTTGATTGTTTAGTCATCTTGCACGTAATAAATGCAACTTGAATGCCTCTATCTTTTACATTACATTACATTTCACTTGTTAGATGCTTTTATCCAAAGCGACTTACATACATTTAGTACTGTGGGTAATCCCCACAGGAGCAATTTGGGGTGAAGTGTCCTGCCCAGGGACACAACGACATGCTGACTGCAGTGGGACTCGAACTTACTACCCCCTGATTCAAAGTTCAGTGCACTATTCACTGAGCCACAGCCTCCCTTACTCATCTTAAAGTGAGTAAGCGAAGTATAACAGCTTAATTTCAGCCACATATTTGTTTTCTTCCCTGTTGACTTCCTACCTAGCCCTCAGCCTTTTTAGCTATGTATTTCAGGATATAGTTTAAATATCCACAAATCCCTCTGAACATTCCTGCTGCTGTGTAATATCTTTTTTTGGCTCTGTGGAGGCCGATGCTCTGCGTGCCACCTGTGTTAAAAAATCAGGCTATTATTGCATTCCTCACTTGTAATGCACTGTGGCATTGCTGTGCTTGCATGTGTGTTTGTGTGTAGGCATGTGCAATTGGATAAATGGATAGAGACGAAAGGATTACTGTGGAGCCCATTCACCCCGATCTGTTGTCTTCACAGTCGGACAAGCAAACCCTTGCCTTCTCTTATGCCGGAGGGAAAAATGAATTAGTTTTTAAATCCAAAAGCATGTGTATTGAAATCGCCCAGTTTGTGAGTCATCATTTTTGGTAAAGTACATTTCTCCATCTTTTGAGAGCCACAAAGAGAACATAACCCTTGAATTCTCACTATAACAAAAATCCTTTAATCCAGGGGCTTTTGTGGGGCCCAAATCATCCCAGTTTAGAATTTGTAAATAAGAAAACAATAATTAATAACATGTTAAAGTTATGATTTCCCAGTATAGTCAGCTGACATGTATGTTTTGCTGCCAGAGTTAGAAGTGTTGCCAGTCGGGTGCTGAACTTCAGCCAATGGATTATTAATGCCTGGAGAGTCAATCACCAGTCAGTGAACCCTTTGATCTGTCAAAGGTCATTACAGAATGTCTATTAACAGAGGAATAGATCTTAGTACAGCTTTATTACATTTCATTTACCCATATAAGAAGACAATCTTGCAAGTTTTCAGAGATATAGCACTCTGAACAGAGATATCGTTTGTTTAAGACCTCGGGAAACACCTAAAGACTCTGCTTTAGAAATGTGTTTGAATTACCAAAGGCATAGCGAGCAAATAAACTACAAACACATGTGATTCAATAGATCATTTGATGATGTAGGACATCCATATATCTATTATTTTAACATTTGAGAGCAGAGGTTGATTGTAAATGAACACTTAAAATGATCCTTAACTGACAGGTTCATTTTTATTCAAGGAAAACAGCAAGTAATTAGGACAAAACCTCACAAATACACACCTATGTATAGTCTGTATCCAGTATATTAAAATGCTCTCACATGCTTACATTTGAGTTTATGTTAGAACTGAGCCACTTCATGTCTCCCATTTCAATTTAAGTCAAATTGAGGTCAGTTGCCAACATTTTAAGATCCATCTTATCAGCAACAACAAGGCCCTTTATGAACCATGCAGGCCCGGAGTATTCTGCCAGAAATAACAGGGATCAGGGAGAGGTCTCAATGTTTGTCTGTCTGAGTCACATCCATCATTCTGTCTCAGACTCTGATAAATGTCTGCCATCTGCGCTGTTTCCTCCATCATAACACACTGAATAATTATAATGCGACACTTTTCTGACTCAAGCTACATTGTACTAATCACATTTCATCCATAATGAAGAGGGGAATGCATTTGAACCAAAGCAGGCAGGAGCAAGAAAGCTAGGAAGAGGAGGGGAAAAGAGCAACATTTACATTGGTGGATATAAAGATAAAACAAAACAAATGAACTAATAAAAAAAAGATCAATATATAGAAACTCTGTCCTGACCTGACCCGCCCCAGATTTAACGGTCTTAAAGCCCAACCAGAGGTGTCGTCCAAGAGCATCGTAGTTATGTTTCTCTTTCTTTATGGTTAATACTTTCTTTACTCAACCATCTAAATCTTATCACAGAAAACCCATCCACCCACACATCGACAAAGAATCCTAAATCTTGGGTTTTTTCATGTTTCAATTGTTGATTTTCTTGCTGGTCACTTGTATTGTACTATATAAAAAAGAGATGAATTATTATTTCAAACGTGTATATGTCCTGGCCCTTTTCAGCACAAAATACTGCAGCTCTTGAACTGCGTACGTTATACATACAGTATAATGCCATGGCAGTGACATTCAGGACATCAGGAAAGAGTCACTTGCTCCAGGCTTATCTTATTGTTGTCGTTGGTTTTGTACTTTGTATTACAGTTGCACTGGTCACACTCTAATGCAAATTCTTCCCATGCCTTCTGTGTCCAACAGGCTCTGCAGTGACAACAAAGAGAATGTGTTTGTTGGGGAAGTGTGTGAGCTCGCCAGCACAAAGAGGAAAAAGGACCTCTACAACAATAACACCAAATCTCAGTGTGAGTTTCAGCAACACAGAATCACTATTTTGGCTTCATGTGTTTTTAAAAATAATATAAAACAATCAGGCTAACAAGCTATAATTTCACAATTTAAAGGTGCTTGTACTCTACTGGAGGACTTCTAGTTTGTGGTATTTCACTTATACTACCCTATTTTTAACATCTTTAATTAAATTATGCTTTTGCAGGTTAAGATCTTTACATACAAAGGATATATATATAAAATATGAAGCATTGTAGTCATAATTGTCAATAAACCCTTCTGTATGATCATTAGGACTGAAACATTGCTTTTTGGTGGTAAACACTTAATAGGCGCTTTCACACCGCAGTACTTTTCCCACAAAGGTTCATCAGAACTTAGTTCATGAGAACTCTTTAGTTCTCATGAACTAAAGAGTACAGATCGCGTTCACACCGGAATAAGTCCCTGGGGGAGGATTAGGCAAATGAAGCCGCTGACGTCACTTCTTCTTCTTCTGCTTTGGGTTTACTGGCAGGCCGCAAACAACTTCACGGCGTATACTGCCACCCGAAGTCCCCGGCCGGAAGTCCCCGGAGTTAGGGACTGGCTTCAGTAGAAGCTGCTGGGACTCCCAGCAGCTTCTACTGAAGCCTTCCGAGTAAATCGCCAGAACGCCGTCACCTCCTCATCTCCACCGCTCCCATGTTTTCTTTTGTGTTGCCATAAATTAGTCTCTCTGCGTTTGTGCGCTGGGCTAATGCTAATGCTAATAAAGGTCTCTACACACCAACCTGAGACCAAAGAACGCGTACCGAAGGCGTCCCGACTTTTACGTCAGCTACGTCAGGCTTCGTTGGCTTCGTCGGATAAAGCCGCCCGCCTACGAACTACAGAACTAAAGAGTTCTGATGAACTAAATTCTGATGAACTAAGTACGGCAAAGTACTTGGTGTGAAAGCGCCTATTATTGCCTTTGCTTCCCCTAAAGGTGATTCTTAGACTGGAGCCACACGAGAACGGTAACGCAAACGAACCAAAATCGTTATCAAAAAGGTCTTCCGTCCACACGCAATAGGCACCAGAAACGTGTCCTTCCACACGAGACCGCTCGACCCGCTGGAGACGCTGTAGTAGGCCTACATATGCCGGGCCTGTAAGTGGTGCTGTACCTCTGCCACAAAATACACCAAAATCAGCGAAGAAGACTTCCGAGCATGGTTTCCATGGTTGCCCTTCTGTTTATTCTCCGCGATGGATTTAGCGGGAGAGGCGGGGCTATTGCGTCATCGTTATCAGAAAATGATCATATAGGGCGTAGACACGGAGCTGTTTGGCCCCCCAGAGCGTTTCGTCCGCAGATCTACCCACCTTGGGACCCGTTATCGTTATCTGCGTTTCCCTGTCGGCCTTGTGTGGCCGAACCGTCTATATGATAGAGAACTGTAGCGGATACGACCGTTACTGTTCTCGTGTGGCTCCAGCCTTAGTCTTATTACTGAGAGTGTACAGGTGTGCAGAAGCTCTGCGAAGTGCTGCCTTTAGGTGACAGAGCAATTTAAACCGGTATTTGCCTGGTATGCAGGTTAACAGCTGTCCACTTTAGCTGAGGGCTGCAAATACAGCCTCAGTTCACTCTGTTCAGCTCAGTTTCAAACAAGTCATTCTGGTCAAATACCATTTCAGGTTGTTTGCTTTGTCCTTTTCCCCCCCTTGAAGAATTAGGCCACTGTTTGCACTCTCCTCCCCCAGTTTTTGACATGTTTATGTTTATTGTGGTTTCAATGGCTGGTCAGCTAAAAGGTTTAACATTGCAGTCATTTTAATCATAAAGAACTGTGGAATTTTGAATACGTTTAATAGCGTTAAAATGTCCTAAGATCCTATATATATATATAAAAATGTTCTGCAATTTTTACGCCCAAAGCACAAACAGAGGATTTACACAATAGTATCATAACAACATTAACAGTAACATCTATAATAACAACTATCAGAATACCGATATATATCCCAGAGAATCAGAATCAGAATCTATCAAATCTGTTGTAATTGTATACCACATGTGGGGAGGTTATGATGTCCATTGTTTGTTTTTTTAAAGGTTTTGAGTCAATAAGATGACAGAATGTAAGAGTATATAATGGTGTTTATGGTGAAATATTTACTGCAAAGCTATTGGATTGCATTCAATTTCAAAGGGAGTTATAATACTATGTCCACCTCAAATAAAAGTATGTACATTTACACCAAAACAAAAAATACTGTTTTGAAAGGATCAATAACGTGTTCTTTCCCGTTGTCCAGTTGTTTTCACAGATAAATGGATATATGTGCAGAAAGGCAGCACGAAAGAGGTGAATGCTGCAGCTGTTACCAGAATGATTCCCATGAAGCCGTATTATTTTCAAATAAACTAATATTTAATAAAAAAGAAACATTTGTGTTTTTAATGTTCAACACACAGCGACATGGATACTGCACGCTTGGTGAAGCCCTCAACCGTCTAGACTTTTCCAGTGCCATTCAGGACTTAAGTAGATTCAACTATGTTGCAAAAGTGAGTAATGAAGACACGTGTTGATTTAAGAATCCTCTTGAAATTGTTGTTCCGTTGTTTGTTCTGGTGTGACAGAAACAAACGACTCCTTCACTAAATGTCTTACTCTGTTTTTCTCCTATAGCTTTTCCAGCTTATAGCCAGGTCTCAGCTGCGCAATTTGAGTGGAGCTGCTCAGAAAAACTATTTTAATATACTGGAGAAGATTGTACGAAAGGGTAAGGAGATTTCAGGAATTTTTGTTGCCCACCAGCCTCTAATTTAAACTCTTGTTGCGGTTGTAAAAGTAACGACTTCTGTTTATTGACCTTATTATTATTGCACTGAATGCCTAACCCCAAAACGAGTTGAAACAGTGTGTGAAATGCATATGGGAGTCTAAAATACAGCAGTGTTAATTGAAAACTGTGGTTCTTTTAGGGTATTTTTAATCTTAGGATACAAAAACAAGGTATTTTGTGTCGATTTTCTGAAGGATTTTTTCTGGGTTTTTTTCTACTAGTTCTAGACGACCACTACAACCCGCGCCTTGTGAAAGATTTGCTGCAGGACCTGAGCTCGACACTGCACAGTCTGGCCATTCATGTCGGCAGGTGTGTCCTCGTGGGAAACGTCAACATCTGGTTGTGCAGACTAAAGACCATTCACGAATGGAAGCAGCAGCTCAACAACCTGCACATCCCTAAGGTAGAAGGTCACTGGTGTTTGTGTGTGTGTGGACGTGCACAGGTATGCATGTGTGAATTCCATTGTGTGTAGGAAATCTAAACACCTCAACACGCCTCTTAGTGAAGTAGGTTTGCATCCTTTATATCCTGTTTCCACGTAATTAATAAGTGAGAAACATTAAATATGGAAGGGGAAGTGTTGACAATAATCTTTGACTAGAAGACTTCATGCTCAACTTTGTATGAATGGCATCATTCTAGTGGATTGCTGTACAATCCAGCTTTGAATTTGAATGTGTCATTGTTATTTGTCTCCCCAGCAAATTTGCAATGGCGTGTCATTCAACGAATTGCCGCTACACACGCAAAACGACATCCTCTGCAAGTTATCTGATGCCTGTGACATCATTAACCTGGGACAGGCCACGCCTACTCTGCAGAGCCTCAGTGAGAACAGCATCCTGTGGAAGAAACTCTGCCACTTCCACTTCTCAGACAAACAGGTGAGAGAAAAACATATTTAGTTTAATCAGCAATGCACAAGGAGAAATTAAGGCTAAATGCGGGATTAAAAAAATTATTTGAAAGGGGATAGGCTATAAACTTACAATAATAATTTATGTCAAGCATCCAAAGATATGGCTGCAAATAGTTCACCTTTGACCACTAGAGGGCAGAATAGCCACAGTTTTCTCACATTGATCTGTCTCATCTCCCTCATAAGTGCACACACAAAAACACACATCATATAACACAGGGTTGGTCTGGTTGAGAAATTGTCCGAAATAATATGTGATTTCACTTGTCCCATTTATAATAACATCACTGTCTATTGTGTTTAATTAATTGTGTTGTGTGTTTCCTTCCACTCACATGCAGTTCTGTAAGAATTTGGTCCTATCCAAAAGTGATCATGTGGACTGGAAGCTGATGTATTTCACCTTGAGGAAACATTATCCAATGAGGGAGCAGTACGGCGACACCCTGCACTTCTGCAAACACTGTAGCATCCTCTTCTGGCAGGTAAACCAGAAGATAACACACACTTAAAACCAAATGGGCGGCATATAGGAAACACCATATGACTAGCTAAAACTCTTTAAATAAATTACAAGCTTTACATACGTAGGAGGGAAACTTTAAAACTAGGTAACAATAAGGTCAATCCAAGTTTAACTGATTAGTTTAGCTTTTGCCTTTCAGTGTTTGAACAGTAAATGAAGGCAAAACCGAGACATTTATCACAGACCTGACACCTCTTAAATTATACATGGATCACAGATGTGGATCAAATCAAGTATCACGTTTATACCAGAGCACATTGTATTTCCTTGGCCAAAGAGACATAACATCCACCATTCTCAAAAACACTTTGTTGCAATCACGCAGTCTCCCTTATGCTGATATGTGTCTGTAGCATGCTGTGAGAAAGGTGTTCAATAGTAATTGAAACCACATTTTTTTACACATTTACCCATATTACAGTTCAAATTTGACTTCCTGTAAAAAGAAAAAAAGATGATGTTGCCTTTTTACTTTGAGTAGTTAGAGATCAGACCAGTGTAAACAATGTTTTCCCAGGCAGCCATTAGCTCACCTTTGAAATCCGACTCATTTGAAAGTCACAAGTGGACCAAAAAAATTATCCCATTTCAAAACAATATTCTCGATATTCAACAGGGATTAATGATTCACATATATAAGTGAATACATTATCACTGATAAGATAAGATAAAGTTGAGTGTCGCGTGGGAAAATGTGTCTTGGGCTTCAAGCCTCTGCATTACACAACATTATTGCTATTTAATGTTACAATACAATAAATATATAATATATAATACAAAATATACAAAGCATGTATATTATACATTTATACACTCATGCATAAACATGCATACATTTACATGTTAAGTAGTTCTTTAACATAAAAGATAATAGTGATGATGATGGTTATCCTTGTTGTCCATAAATGTAATTAATATCTCATGTGCTAATGCGTACTGTACTTAACTGTCAGTGGTACAAAAATAATTTAAAAAACACTCACTGTTTGCCCGCACTGACACATTTGATAAGACTTTTAACCATGTGTAAGACAGAGTTTGAGTTATTAATCGGGGAAGATTGGCATCTCCCCAGACTAATGGTACCTGGATTAAAAATGCAGCATTTCCTTATATATCTCCCCCCCCTACTTGTGATTATCTACCACACACAGTCTTGTTCTCCTCCCTGGCTGGGTCCCTGTACTGTTTAACCTCTTCCCTCTCCTTGCTTGTCTCCTTCCTTCCTGGCTCCCCTTCTCCCTGACTCTTAAAGGATCGCCACCTGACTTTGTTATTAAAGGTACTTTTCTTCCCATCACGCCTTTCTGTTCTGTCAGCTGCTGGTTTGTCTCCGATCTGATGATAACTTATCTTTTTTCCGTGTGTTTGGCTTTTGTCTTGTACTGTTCTCAGTTTACCTCGATGTCATCACGTTTTGCTCGAGTTGTGTTTAGCAAACAGTGCCGCTCTTTCCGCTGACTTTTAAATGGCCTGTAACCACATTCTTGAAGTTCATAAATTCATCTGAATGTTGAGTTAGCGTGTCTGAAAGTAAACTGTCAGTTGTCATTTAGTTTAACACAGATATGTATCTATGTGCATGCATACCAATGTCCAGGATTAGACCACACCAGTAAATTAGTAAATCCATCACTAAATATGTGTAGAAGTCCTTCCATGTTCTTGGTATGTGCTGGTTGCTGTTTCTGCTGGTTGCTGTCTCTCTTCTCTCTAACATGTTGTTGTCTGTCTTATAGGACTGTGGCCATCCGTGCACAGCCATCGATCCGGACAGCTGCCTCATGCCCATTTCTCCGCAGCACTTTATTGAACTCTTCCAGTTCTAAACCCTCCATGTTTATCTTCAAGGGGAGCGTCCATTTACTCTCTCCAAAACCGAGAGTGTGCACGAGACTCTTATGTCATTTACCGAAATACAAAGGGCTTAAACTGAAAGAGATTACTTGTTTATGTCTTAATTTCTTTACGCACAAGGGTTTCCACTAGAAAAAGGAAATATTAAATGTGTAATATTGGTGAAATATTCCTCCTGCTGCACAAATGTTTTGTCTTCTTGGCTAAAAGAATCTGTTCTTCATTGAGGAAAGACAAAATGAAATGTCAATGTAAGGTGAAAATGTGAAAGATTTATATGTAAAAGGAGTTGTAGCATGTTTATGGTAGGTAAGTGGTGATATGTAATGTTTAAGAGTTTTTTTAGGTTGTCAACATTACATTGAGGCAGACTAAGATGACTCGTGTTCATTGTTCGTTTAATGAGGTTAAACTAAGCTGCTTTTTACTCTGTACTGTTTTGGTGGTGTTGTTCTGCAATAAGTGAACGCATGTCTGTTTACATACTGTATGCTGTCCTCAGTGAATTCTTGTTGTGCTCTTTGTACATTGAAGGACAAATTATGTAAAACTCCATCAGCTAGACATGTTTTTACTGCGTACTTTTGCCAGAGCAAATGTTAAACATTATTTATGAAAGAAAGCATTTTTGAACTTTCTTCCAACTTTTGTAATCATTATTTAACGGCTCAATACTTACTTGGGACAGGATTGAACTAGCTATAAATAATTAAACATTTCTAAAAACATGTTTCTGTTCATTTTATTATAAAAGGGGCGGGGAATTATTTTTTACGATCTTCATTTAGTTTTAACTGTAGTTTCCACTCCATGGATATGAATGTTTTGCTACCTTAAAAAGCAATGAAAATAGTTTGTCATGGACCATTGGAGCAATATTTCATGCTTAATAGTCTTTCTTTAATGCTCGAGATTCATTTTCTGTAAAGATGTAACAAAAGTATGTTTTTAATGTGCAACTGGCTTTAAATGCCAATGTTTTGGCCACTGTATCAGTAAAACCAGCTGTTCAATCAAGGGTTACATTTACTCCAGACTTTAATGTGTTGGATAAATTAGAGCCAGACACTCAGACTAGATCTTTATTCTGATGAGAAAGTGTGACCTATCTGTGAACAGTGTTGGCTGCATCAAAGTAGACTTCAGTATCAAACACATTCAGCAGACAGATTGAAACAAAGAGGAAAAGAAAAAAGTGGCGTGACCTCACCTAAAAAGAAATCATAATAAAAATGAAGACATTGTCTCTGTCCTATCAAATATACATATGAAACAGCATTAGAGAACTCACTAGGTTTTTATAATGTTAACATTGCACACACATACAAGCTTTTGGTTGCCAGGGATTGTAAATGGAAACCAGTTAGTGTCTCACTGGCTGATGCAGCACAAGTGCATGCTGGGTCGATCCACCTGCACATGCATGAACATCGTGATGAGTTCGCAGCTTTGTGCTCATGGTTCAGTTCAAATTTACAGCAAACACATGATGTCATTCTATTGATACAAGGCACTTTCCAGGTACACGGACTCACTGCTTTTCTAAAGAAACCAGCATACACAAAGTTTGGCTTTAATCTGGTCATCGTTACACATTCCTATAAATAATATTCAGCATTGGATTTAAACATGGCACTGGGATTGTCTTTGAGTTATTCCCCTAGACGATACAAATATAACTTCAAATGTCCTTTTCCACGCCAACTTTGCTTTACTACAATTTTATGTGTGCATGTCTCTTAATAAACTTGCTTCCTCTCCTTACTTTCAACACACATTCACACAAATATTCCAGATTCAAAGTATTTTATACACTGTTTTATGATTGCACAGATTTTAAGCCCATATTTATGTTTATATTTAGGCTCAAGACTTACATTCTTCACACAGATGCTGTAACTGCAAAGACAGAAAGGAAGTGGAAAAATCTTCAGTAGCAGGTTAGCATATTCTTCATTAATTCTCTACCTATGTCAGCCACAATAATCATACAAAAATCCCTCTCCTCAATTTTTGGAGATATAAAATATGTAAATGCAGGCCAGTGGATATCACAGTTAAATGGTCCAGTAGTTTAAGGCTTTCATTTGTTGTATTTTATGTCAGTAATTCAAAAGTGACCTATCTTGTCTTCAAGAAAGTCAAAGCTTAAAAAATAAGCAAACTTCATGTGTTGTGTTCATGGCTATACAACAACATCTCAATACCAGTTGACATCGGTTTCGTCCAGAACTAGATTACAGAGACAAGCAAGAATTTGGTTCAGGTTTGATGATGAGAAGGGAGGGGTATAAAATATAATGTGGCTCCTATTTAAACCCCTCCCAAGCATTTTCTGACACAATCCCTCTGCTCATCCTGCTGATGCCGGCCAGCTTGACTTTGGCGCGGTCTGTCCACCTGACGGCAGCTGTTGAATCCTTGGAGTCCGACAGATTAGCATAGCGGGAGGAGTCCTCCTCGAGGCCCCGGCCCGCCCAGGAGGCCAGCTCCAACGGGAGGCCCAGAGAGTCGGGGAAGGACACCGGAGAGTCCCCTTCCTGGCTCTTGTCTTCTGGAACGTCATCGGTCACAGTCTCAGTTAAGTTCTCCAGCTGAGGCGGCTCCCAACCCTCCATCTTCTCAAGTTTTTTTGTTGGGGAGATCTGCCTCATTGTCATGGTAACGCTCTCCCAGAAACAGTGGCCCTTCTCTGGCTTGTCCTTCTTTTCCTTCTCCTTCTCATCATCCTTATTCTTCTTGTGAGACCTTAAGAAAAACAAAAGAGAGAGGAGCATAACGTTAGAAAGAGGATGTTGCACAACATTCGAAGCCCTGGGAGGCAAATATGAAAGAAAAAAAAATCTGGTTTTGTCTCCTTTTTTTGTGACTCAACACCAGGTGGGAGAAAAATGTGAGGATAATCTTCCGAAGTTTCCTTTTTTTTGTCAAGATCATTTAGGGGAAACAAATGTTTGTGTATTGTTTCAAATGTGTTGATATATTTATAAAACTTGAATAGGCAATACAAAGGAATATAGTTACAACGGTGTTTGATTCCTGTAAGGGTAGAGTGTTTAGGTCCTGTAAAAAATGATAACAGGGTTTAAAACGTTTAAAAGTATATGTCTACCTGCCAGAGTTATTAGTCTTTATTTACTTGTTAATCCTTTTTGATGCTTGTGATTGATTAGTCATGCCTGCGGGGGTCAGTGGAAGTAGCTGATGGCCACAAGTGAAGCTGGCAGAGAGGCATCTTTATTTATATCACCACTTTTCAGGTATGAATAAGTATTTATGCTGAATAACTTTAGAATATGTGGATAAAATGTTTGGTTTGTGTTGTAAGATAATTTACAACTTGTAAAAAAAATATCAAAGCAACCTCAAAGGTTATCCTGGCAAAAAAAACACAGGAGAAAACATTTTAGATTTAAAATATTGATCTCCAGATAATTTTCTCACTTGAATCTCAGGGCTTCTGTTTGACCGCTTACATCTATAGTATGAATAGGACCAACTGGGTGGGGTGCTACATCGTTACACTGGAGAATGGAACTTTCCCCAGCGAGCCATTATAAAGGAATTCCCGGTCACATCGGCTGGTTAATTAAGGTTTTCCTCTTCATGTAGTTCTACTTCCTCAAGTGGTCTGAAAGTTAATATCTGCTGGTGAAGAAAATTATTTCTCACATTCAAACATGTAACCATATCAGATGGGTTGATTGGAGTTGATTAGTTTGATTCATACTGTATTTCCCCCTTATAGTTGAAATGTAAATGTTGTATTCTTTATTAGTTGGTGTTGCTGCTATATCACAACACACTGATGCAATTACTACATACATTTATGCATTACCTTGTGATGAATACATGTCAATACACTGTGGTGACATGGGGTGACATGTTAATGTGTGTGTAAACTCACCCTCTGCGGTCGGCAAGTTTAACTCCTGTCAACAAGAAGTGCTCGTCGTCTTTGGAGGAAATCTTCTTCTCCTTCCTCTCCTTCTTGGACATGATCTTCTTCACCTTGGCCTCCTGACAGAAACCGGCAGACGAAAGAGCATTTGATTTTGAATTACAGAGCTGAAAAGATTACCCGCATCTGTTGCATGTTAACTTGTTATCTCTGCTCCCTGTTTGTGGGTGATTTACTTTCCAAAGAGGCTGAAGTCAATTCAGAAATGTAGTTTGATGAATATGAGTTATTTTCAAATGCACTTCATTGGCTCTGAGCTAATACATGTTTTTCTCTGTCGAATCTAAATCATCCACGCATCTTTCATCATGCAACCTTCTTATTGTTGTTGTACAAAAACCTTAATAAATACAGGGAGCTTGAATGGCATTGACTTGGCAGGAACGAACGGCACATTCCAGTGGGAGACCCTCCACTGCCTCTGAAACTCCCCCGGTCTCCCCCGTCACATCAGAATTCCTTGCTGCCCTTGCTGCTTTCCACCGAGCACAGATACCGCCCTACTCAGCGATTATGGAAAAAACGTTTGGCTCAGTTTCTCTCTGTGCTTGGGAAGAATTCCCAATGTCAACTGTCAAGGCCATAATGTTTACTCCTACTCTTATCCGTGCCTGCCTTCGCTTTACCGTTGTCAAAACATTCTCACAACTCTATTTGATGGAAGCACCTGACCTTGGGACCTCTCAATTGCTTCTATTGTCTCTATATTATTACCTATTGAGAAAGCGGTCAATTCAAACAACACACAGGATGTGACAGCAACTGCAACAGGCAAACGACTAGCTGGACATGAAAGCCGGCATCTCTCAAACCAAACAGGAACACGTACAATCTGTTAGTTGCTACATGCTTCCCAAGCTCTACATTTCATCTAACACACACTCCTGAAGTTACTCCTGATCTCACTCAAGTTCTCTTTTCCTATTCAAAGCTATGTGACATTTGATGGATTTGTAAGCACTTTGTACACCATGGTATTTCTTTAGGAGACAGGCACTGTTGCTGATAAACGGAAAATGTAATCCTCATCTCACCTCTCCTCAACATGAACATGCCAGAGGGCAAGAATGCAGTTTCTAGGAGTTAATTATCAAGAAAAATATGCTTAGATATTTCAACACCCGGGGTCTCTTTCTGTCTCTCTTCTCGCTCTGCTTCTTGTTTCCTGTGTTTCCTGTATCAGATTTGCTGTATTTCGAGCTTTGCAGTAACAAAATCCAAAGAAGCCAACACAGATTGAGTGTATCAGTGTGTAGATGCGTCTGTGCATGAACAGTCTCTAAAATGCAGTTGTGTAGATGCATGTGTGCACAGACACAGGCCTTCCTATTCACCGTTCTCTTCAGTGTTAACCTCCGGGCCTTAAGATCCAAAGCAGTTCAGTGCCCAGTAATCTCTCTGGCCAAAAAGCAGGTAAACCAAGCAGCTCACTGAGGCTCGCTGTGTGGGGGAGCTTTACCTACAGCTCCACGCCTGGCAGAACAATAGAGCTCTTATTGGACCAAATTCCTCCATTCATACTCCAGAGATGGAAGCTGGGAGATTAAAGAGGCATTTGAATTTGGAAATACTGCTATTTGTGGTTTTCAGACACAATACAGTTTTTTTTAGAGACAACAATCAGGCCTTTTTGAGATTACTTAAATGCTTCTGCTTGAGGTATAAGCAGCATGTACTTTTAATGGGTTCTGATCCATCTGAAGCTCTTGTTGCTTGATATCTTTTCTACCATATTGGTCTGCCAATTTATAAGGGCCATTTTAGGTAAAACAAAAAAATGTGGAGGCAGGTGGATCAGGGTATTTTCAAGTAAACAAACACAAATAAAAAAAATAAGATCTGAAATTTGGATGAAATTGTAAAATATTCAAGTGTATCTTTTCTCATATTTAAAGCTATTTTAGGAGTGAATTTACTTACACGAATATTAGCCCTCCCTCCTTTTGTCTTTCTTACATGCAATAATCTTTTAGTCTACAGTGTGGTAACCCTAGATCACAGACCAGCATCCAGCATATTCTCCCTTTAGAGAAGCTGTTATAGAAGCAGCCATTTTTTTTATATTTAGGTTGATAAATGTGATGAGAAAATAGGTACACTTATTTACAATTTTGCTAAAAGTTAGATTAAGTAAGGGTAACAAATTCTGTCAACCAATTATTACCTCATCTCACCTAGA
The DNA here is from genome assembly GCA_031216635.1 of Dissostichus eleginoides. Lineage (NCBI taxonomy): Eukaryota > Metazoa > Chordata > Actinopteri > Perciformes > Nototheniidae > Dissostichus > Dissostichus eleginoides. Next base: position 17,435,844 of record CM062281.1, on the reverse strand, counting down.
AACAAGTTGTATCATGTATTGTTTCTTTAATCTGTCCAACCAGTCTTAAAACGACAGGTTGTGCTTTCACAGGGGGTTAAGTGCCAGATAGGCTATATGTTCCTAAATGGGTCCTTTGGGGCTTTACAAAATTAAGAAATATATGTTTATCGCAGAAATCAAGAATGTTTTGCAAGTACCGCTTGAAGAATTTACAATGAAAACATAATCAGCCTTTAACAGTGAAAGGTAAACTCCACTTTCATGAGTCCATGTCGGCTTTTTGTGTCCTAATATGAGCATAAAACTGCCTATGGTGAAATAATTGTACTTTCACGGTGTCAGAGCAGTCTGAGGCTATTTTCAGACTTGTTTTTCTTCCACGTGATTGTTCCCGTCCAAAAGGCCCAGCTCCTAGAAAGAATGCTGCGTTTCCTTCCCTTCTCCAGTCCAGCCACCCCTGTCCTCACAAACAGGACAGGTTGTGAAATATGTCCTGTGAACTTAATCACCTACAGGAGCTATACATAAGAGAGGGCAGCCAGAGTTTGAAGACAATACATTGTTAGTGTTTGAGGTTTACACCAAAGCTTTACACGATCAGAAGAGTTCAGACTATCAAGCTTTACACGATCAGAAGAGTTCAGACACTCAAGCTTTACACGATCAGAAGAGTTCAGACACGGCCACATATATGAGTAAAGACTTTTTTTCCGTCACTATAAATCATGAGATGTAAGATTTATCTCATTAAACACACAGAGCCATTAATGGTGTGTTTAGTTTCCAACAATCATCAGTCAGCTTTTGATGGTTAAGCAATTCTGGATTGGGTTGCAACACCTATCCGTAAATCCATCACTGTGTGTAGGAAGTCCTCCCTACATTTTTAACAATAAATGGTGTCATATCTGTGGTGAACTCCATTAGGTTGCACCTTTAAAACTAATTGTATACCTTAGGTAGTAAAGACTCGAGCAACGTGTAACTTGGTTGCTAGGAATTATATTTAGCTCTGTTAATTCTAGCCAAGTCAATATTATTTATATAACCCAATATTATAAACCACATATTTGCCCCAGGGGACTTTCAGTGTGTTGTATGCTTAACAATCTGTAGATCAAACAAAAACACACACAGTTTTAGGAGCCAAATTATGTATTCAACTTAACTGTACAGCTTTTGAATTTATTACAAATATGCACATAGCGGAATATTTATGAATATATTTGTCTAACCAATCTCATGAGGTCATTCACTCGGATGTGTTGTTTAAGAGAAATGGAAAATTAAAACTCTCCAGTTTAAATTGCTTTGAATTATTAAAAAGTGTAAGTGTCAATAATATATATATATATATATATAAATTAAATAAGCGCCAATCAACTATATCTTGGTACATCTCTTTACTAAAAGTTTAACTTATTAGCATCCTAAAATAAATATTTTTGTACGAATATTTGTGTTTGTCAGCAGGAATACAAACACGTCTGATAGTTGGAGAAAGGATGTGCAATGGGCCAAAGATGAACTCATTGTTTTTTGGAGCTGATCTCAATTGCTCAGTGAATCTCAAAATCTTACAAAAAAGGCCTTGGCGCAGGTCTGCACTCTCCAGGTGCCCCTGTAGTTTCTATTTGGATACACATGATAATCCCAATCACAGAGAGTTCCTTAAACCAAAGTCAAACTAGGAAATTTGCTTTTTGCCTTTCTTTTCTTTTCTTCCTTATCTGTTTGACTAGCCTCTGCTTGCCTTAGGGTTTGCTTAAAACTTGTATGATCTTCTGACTGCTTGAGTCTCTTGCTCTGTCTGACTCTCTTTTCAATATGGTTGCATCACCAGGTGATTCAAATGTTAATATTCCTGAAAAAAATGGTGGTCAAACTACAAATATTGGATACAAAAACAAGTCAAAACTACCTGACTTTACAGTTTAAGGATAACAGTACAAGTAAACATTCAATAGCCATAACAATAAACAAGACCGCTTTCCAGGGATAAGGTTAGAGATAAAACCAGATGACAACTAAAGGCTGGCGTGTTTACAGATAAACACAGCAGAACCCTGCTGCTTTACCTTAGCTGCACCCTGAAACACTTATCTGACAATAAGACACTGCCTGTGCATTAGCTGCTTTGAGACATTCAAAGATATGGATATTCTGGTTACACAAGACAAATTATTTAAGGGTTACACAATCATAAGTGTGATATCAACATTGCAATATGGTGATTTTGTGTACATGTGCAGGCATTGTGTGAGAAGAGCATGTTGGGCAAGTGTATATGTTTGATTGGTGAGTTTAATTTGGAATCAAAAGTGTGTGTGATGTCCAAATAGCTGGGGAGTTGTTTACCTTGGAGACTGCAGTGACCGCTTCCTCCTCCTCTTCCTCTCCTTCTATGTCTTTGTCCTGTGACACACACACAGCAGCAGTGGGTTAACACAAATAGCCACCCCCAAAACACACACACACACACACACACACACACACACACACACACACACACACACACCACACACACGACAGTGATGTGTGTGTGGAGTGTGTGCAGGCTTTCCTGAGAAGGCAACCTTTTTTTAAGAGGTGTAAAATAAACACGCTCTGTTTGGAGGGCAACATGCAGGGATGGATGGAGAATGAGGGGAAGCTGCTGAACTCAGAGGGCATATTTAAACAAAAGAGAGAGAAATAAGGTTATGACCTCTTGCCTCAACATTACATTACACTATTTGAGTATATAACTAGAGCTATTTTGGCTCCATTGTGCTTCAGTCTCCAGGCTTTTATTCCGTTTGTCATATATCCTTTGTATAATATTTGTGTGATAGTTTCTTTGTTTATTATTTTATGTGAAGCATATTGTAACTTTGTTTTGGTAAGACATTGCCAGTGGTGGAAGAAGTAGATATTTTACTTATGTAAAAGTAGAAATACTACATGGTAAAAAAACGATTTTTCAAGAAAAAGTACTTATTGTGCATGATGTCCTATTTCAGAATCATTTAATGTACTTGATTATGGATGCATGAATGTGTTCATCCCAGTTGGTGAAGGTGGAGCTCATTTTAAATACTTTATATACTGCAAGTAACTTTTTTTCAAATTAATGTGGTAAAGTAAAAAGAACAATGTTTATTTCTAAAATGTAGTGGAGCAGAAGCATAAAGTGGCATAATCGAATGAAAGTACCCCACAATCTTACTTAAGCACGGTAATTGAGTAAATGTACTTCAATATATTACACCACTGAACATGGCTGTATGCCTGTGACTTGAGTGTGCCATAAAAATGATAAAGCACATTCAATAATGTTGTTTTTAACCTTTTATATCCATTTTGACTGATATTTACAGTACTTGATTGACTCGTGCTTTGCCTGTTAAGACATATAACATGACTTGGATTGGCTCCGAAAGACTTGAAAACATGAAATGATAAGGGGGCGGCAAGAAGTCATCAGACATACAGCTGAGCCTGAGATTACTGAAGTGGAGCCAGAATTCCTGTAAAATGATCAAAGCTGTAAGAAGTTCTTACAGCTAACAACTCCATGAGAGAGAGGAGGAGAGACGCTGGTTGGACATGTCTGAGCAAAGTCTGCTGGGTCTCCGCCACCTGAGCTGATCAAAGACACAATACTGATTGCTGACTACTGTCAGAGCGTAAAAGCATTAACAACTTGGAACAGAGGAAAGAGTGAGAGAAGGGGGAGACTCAGGGGGGAGAGAGTAGTGTTTCGGGTGGAAGAAATGCTCCTGCCAACAGAAATCAAGAGTTCTGCTCTGGCACCTCGGAGGGTGGGGGGCAGTTGTTCTCTGTCTGCCTCTTTTTCCCTCTTAGACTGGGTCTGTGTACAAGTGTGTACATTTCACCAGTGTTGTCTTTTAAATGCCAGATTACTAGGCAATAAAGACGCATGGTGAATTTTAACACAGTAGTATAAACTGAGGTTTTGAAAGGCATTGCAACCCAACAATAGTCAATAACAAACCACACTGTCCAAGCCCAGACACTCACAACATGTTTTTGTCTGACAAACACTAGGCCACATCTACCTAAAGTATTTGTGTTAGTTAGTTAAGAATGTTGCTACCACTCTCATACCTGGGCAGTCAAAATAGGGCGACAAAGCCAGGACAATTTGAGCTTAGCTGAGCATAAAGACCGGAAAATGGGGTAAACAGCTTGAATGCGACAATCAAGCAAAGTGGGAAGACACAGGAGAACTTCCTGATATTCCAGCTTTTAAAACAGGAATAACCAAAATGTGCCTTTTTTGTTGATGTTATGATACAAACAAGACCAGATACCCACATCTGTGTATGGCTCCTTTTAAATCAGCAGAATCAATGAGTGTCAATGATGGATTTGATTGAGCATGAGATATCATTACTGTCAGAAATTGCCAGCATGTGAAGTCGGAGGCAAGTTCCCGACTCAGCTGCTCGTAATAATGGTTTAAATGATGCATCTGTCAGAAGACAACTGGCCTATAGCATCTCTAAATCTCACTAATTAGCCCACCATATCTTATTCATCATTGTCAAAATTACAGCTTGTGGTTTTACATTAGAAACAGTGACTTCCTCGAGTCCTTTGACAGAGGCGAGCTAGCTGTTTCCCCCTGTATTCAGTTTGTGCGCTAAGCTGCTACGGCTTCATGATAAACGTAATTCTCTACAAAGAATAATAATATTTTGAATGTCAAATTATTGCTTCAAAGTTATGAAAGCTTCAGACAAACCCTTAACTTCTCAGTTAAAACTCACAGCGTTTGATTTTATTTGATTTAAACCCTAACCCCTTCAACAGTTGATCCACAGAGGCTTTAGCTTTCTTCTCCTCACCACTAATGATTTATATGTGAGGTCTTCTGAAGTTAATGCTCAGGCCTGATCTGTACTCTCATGATCCCACTTCACAAAGAGTGCTGTGACGGTGGTGGTTTAGGGTGATGTTATTGAAGTATTCAGGTGTGTTAGCGCTTTAAGCCAAAGACAAACAGGCACATGCACCTCCTGCAAGCTCACAGCTGCCTCTAGCAGCCTGTTGAACCTCAGTGGAGTGAAGGCAAGCTGCGGCACAGGGCCTGGTCTGTAGTCGCCCTGGAGCACTGTGGATATTAATTTCTCCCTTTATGCTCTGCCTCTTTTATTATTATATTATTATCCCTTTATACTTCTCTGTCTCTGTCTGTCTGCAGTTTGTCTGTATGGGCGATGCTGATAGTTTCAACTAATTTGACTGGCACAATAGGAAAATAATCTCCACTGCCATAAAACATAATGGAGATAACAGAAAACAAACACTATGTAACTAAGAGGCCTACTGTGTCATTTAATGATTATTAGCAAACATAACATTTTGATCAAGAAATAAAATACAGCTTTGAACAAGAGTCAGACAAGTGGTTTTATCCCTGTACCACCAGGATTAATATGGAGAAAGTTAAAGAGCAGGACTTGTGGAGCCTTAAAACCAGTGAAAGCAATAAAACAGATTCATAAGGAAGTTGTATAAGTCATTAAACACAAATAAATACATTTGATTTGCATCTGTAAATCTGTATCTGTTCCATTTTCTAAAAATCAACTTAGCATTTTAATTTCTGCTGGTTTCCTTGTGTTCCACGAAACTGTATGTATTTAAGTTACGAACTGTTGAACAGACAAACAAACAATATGATTATGTCAACTTGCATTGTCGGAAATTGTAATGAGTATTTTCTTATTGTGTGATATATAACGTGAATATTCAAGAAAAACGTTTTAAGTTACTAAACAAGATTGTTATACCATGAGCATATTTTGAACCCCTTTCCATTTAAAATTTCACTTTTTTGTAGCTTTAATGTTGATTTCACAATTTTTTAACTCAGTCTGAGAGTCTGATTATCTTTATTGAATCTTAAATAACTTAAAAAACACTAAAACATTCATGAAAGTAATCATGACGCAAATATCTTTGACCCTCTCTGGGTGACCATCGGATTGTAAATAAGGGAAAGGAAAGGCCATGAAGTCCAGAAGTTGTTATCATAACTCTTTGGTTCATCCTGTATCATTGCTGGACTCGATCTGCCTCTTCACTTTGTTTACAACATTTTATGACCCGACCCCTGACCCATCCATGTACTTTATCACCATGGCGACTCAAGGGGACCTCCCTGATGACTTTCCCAGGAGTTCTGAGGAGAAGTCGCTGCCCTGATCCCAGACCAGCTCTCATCGTTCTAAGATCTGGTGAGGACTTGAGAGAGAGACAGAAACTGAACTCTGAGCAGCTCTGTGAAGGTAAGGGACACTTGCGTTGGTTCCCAGGGTGGAAGTAAAGAAGTCTATAAAACCCAGCCAAGGGTCACAGATCTCGACATTATCACAACAGATAAAAAATGCTGGGAAGTGGTGTTGGTCGATATTCCCAATTGCCTAGACACATTTATACATCCAGGGATTGCTGTGTGGCTTAAATGCGGGTCATGGATAAAATCTGACACGGTTCACCACAAGCTCCAAAGTATTGTTTTTTCTATGTGATGTTGCTCCTCCTTTTTCATGATCATCTTATCCGTCAATGTTTGGTTTTACTTCAGCAATTCAAGCACTATATCACATAATATTGACGTGTTAGTAAGCCTGCAACTGAATACTTGTATTTAGTCTCTCCATTTAACCTTTATTTACAGTGTAATAGTTTGAATACATTTTTATCACACTTACAGAAGCTAAGCTAAGAAAAAAGACGACAGACGCATGATGATAGCACATTGTTTTGACTCCTGCAACCATGTGTTATACAATGACGCTAAATTGCCCATGTGCCCCTAACCTTTATGGATAAATGTGTTTGTGAGTTTTAAGCTATGTCTACTCGGACATTTGATAATTTACTGTATATCAACCAAACTAATGTTAGGGCTCCTTTAAGTAGCATTTAGGAATTTACTACAAGTCAAAATCTGATACTTGTCTCATTTAAATTCTACTATAAAACAAATATATGTTCCAAAGGTTAAAAAGTACAAATTAGATAGGATTTTACAGCAAGAAGCTGAACAAATAAACATGCAGCTTACTATTTAGAATTAGACGGGACTGCTATGACTTTTGGCCTTTGTGTGTGTGTGTGTGTGTGTGTGTGTGTGTGTGTGTGTGTGTGTGTGTGTGTGTGTGTGTGTGTTATCATGGATTCTCCCCCATGCCCCCCAATACCTTGACAGATTCCAGCTGCCTGCTGATACAGCGGCTCTTAGACCTCACACACACCATTGCTCAACTGACTAATGTGGATTTGTATTAAAAGAGCATGTGTGTTTATATTCATTTTTACATATTAGTCCTGTCTGACAATCAAAATGTTATATGTAATTCATGTTGATATGTATCCTATATTCAAAGAAACACAATGTGGAATGTTTTCTATTTAAACTTTATATATTGTTATAGTTTTGCAGTCTTCATGTATCCTATATTAGGATTGGATTGGCTCTCCTCAGTTAGCATGACAGAAGTTTGAGCACTTGTCCTCTTCCCTCTGCTCCACAATCTCAGTAACAGAATCAGATGTATTTGTTCACCTTTTTAGGAAATGTATCAGCTTCAAAGTTGGGTAATGTAGTTTAAATCATTTTGAGATGGGTAATAAGTTATGTCTACAGTTCATGGATTCAATATTAATTTACTTTAAAATAATTTGTGTAAAAGTATCCATCTTAACAAATAATTGAAGCTGTTTTAAAATTGTATTTGGGAAATATATTGTTGTCATACAATGTTTTTTTGACTCACTAAATCCCTCGAGCCTCATATTCATATCCTGACATTTAGAAGACAACTGAACAAGTGGATTGATACATTTTAGCCGAGCTCCAATTAATCATTTAGCCATTTTCTAACACTATTGTTTGAGGAAAGACACACACTATCATACAGTAAATAGTTGTCATTGTTAGAGATACATTGTTTCAATCCGTGTCATTACCTTGTAGGAGTGATGCTGGTGCCAGGACATGTCGTCTTCCTCTGACGCATAATCCACCAGCACTTTACTCTTGCTTTTCTTAAACATATTCCACTTGTCGCTGAAACAAACCGTCTTGGCCGGTTGCCTTGTTTGGCCCCAATTCTAAGGTTCAACTTGAACAGTTGGTCCCGTTTTGTCCGTTTAATGTGGAGGTCGTAGCGAAGCACCTCCGTTGCACGTTCCGCTCTTTTGGTTATTTCTCCAGAAACAAATCCAGACAGCTTTCTCCAAAAAGCTTATTAATTCATACAAGTGCCAGGTACTGCAATGATCGAGCTTTTTTTCGCCTTTTCCGCAAGCGTTTGGAGTGTGTTTGGTGCGTTTTTACGCAGGCTCGACCACCTGGACCTCAAACCTTCGCTCCTCCCAGTCGTCCCCCCTGCTCCGGATCCTTGATGTTGCCATGGTAGAAGAAGGAGGAAGGGGTCATACGTCTCATCTCCGGCCAATGCAAGCATTGAACTACGCTACATGCAAATATATTGTCACTTTTTCATATCTTTGATATGTGCAGACTGGAATAAACATGGAAACGGATATTTGGAAGCTGTTGCCTGAGTATTTTTTTTGAAATATGTATATTGTCTGTTTTATGTTCAAATGATATACTCTGACATAAGCAGAGGTGAAAGAACTAGAAGTTCTGATTATTTACTTCAGTAAAATAGCAGCAACACAATGTGAATACTTCTTATACAGTCTTGAAAACCAAAATGAAAGTACCATATTATTGGATTATGCTTATTAATTCATAAACCAGTCAGTTATGTTGCTGCTGGTCATCGTATAATTAATGTTCGTATAGGCAGCTTCATCTTCAACAATACATCGTTATTCATTAAAAAAAAATGTCATGGTATGTAATGTAAAATCCTATTATACCAAGTCATAAAATTATAAAAATATTTTCCTAAATATATTTTATTATGTAATTGTCTTGCTGCTGTGTTTTTCCTATTAGTATTTTTCAGTATTATCAAAGTGGGATATGTTACACAAAGAGTTCTGAAATTATTACTAGGATATCTAGACACATGGGCAGTGGGCACACATTCAAAAAAAGCAACAATCTTAATCTAGGTTTTTTCTATTCAATCATGAATTATTTTTAGTTGGTTGATGTATTGAGATTAGTAGTTTCGGTTAAAGGTTCACTGTGATCCTCCAAATATTTTCAGGAACTAAATCAATCATTGAGTGAGTTTAGGATGAAAACAACTGAGGGTTTGTTTCTATCTCAACTTTTTTAAAGGCCGATCCTGTATTAACTATAGACAAAGATTGTTTGTTGAATAAAATAAATAAAATGTATTTCAGTACGGTTATTACCTGTTTGGGGTTAGGAAACTTAATGTGTTATACAAACAGAGGATAGGAGGACCTTTTATAGACGTTGGTAATGTATTTTGGTAAGAATGAAATCTCTCTCTCTCTGAGACCTCTGACGCCAGAGGAAACAAATGACACATTATGCTGCTGGGCTAACGCTGGCCGCTTAAAATAGCAACAGTTTAGCTCCAGTTAAGACCACTCACCTGATTCAAAGGTTCTGAAATTCCATTTCAATGTCCACATTATACAGTAAAGTCAGTGGGGAATGTGGATTGTTACATGTGTAAGAACTTATAGGAAAAACGCAAAAAACACAGACGCTGTTTTTGAGAATTCTACATCATTTCTCTGCCCGGAAAAGGTTTTGAGACAGCAGTGTTTAAGTCATACAAGGTGTTATGCAATGTTGTTGTGTCTGTGTGCACCAAAGTCAATTTGCAGTAATGTTCTTTATTGATTACTTTTATATGTGTAAGTGTCAGCTCTTCATTAGCAGCTGACACAAGCAATGACTGGCTGTTAGGACATGTCCGTCACCCATCAACAGGGAGGTCAGTGACCTCTGACCTCTGAGGTCATCAGTTAGTCAACTGCCAATTTAAGACCCTTTCTTGGATGTGTATTCCCAGAGTATCTCTACATTGGTTATTTACAGTCTAGGTGGCCCTGGTTGCGACATGGATGTCACTAATCAATCCTCTTGATAGTCTTTGCCCTACAAAGACTATTTTTTACAAAATAGAAACCCCTCTAGGAACTCATGGATCTGAGAGGACAAACTGACATCCTTCATACTGTGTTAGAAGTATGGATTATCTGCTAATAAACTACACCATATTTGCAATTTTTTTCAGAATACCAACAAGAACACCCACTAGATGTATATATGTTGGCATGTACGATATGCATATTTTTAAGGAGCCTCCTACGTCAGCGGCTCTAATCATTGAGACAGCAGGTAAGGTCTGACAGGGTCACAGTTATGATGGGACACAGCTGGGATTATCCAACCTGCTTTGAATGTCTCACATGGACACAGATGTACTGTACTGTGCAGCTTAAACTAGTCTTTACGAATGTCTGGGGCAATGTGCTTAACTTCTTTAATGCTAAGTAGTTTTTTTCTCCATGAAGTCAGAACAAGACAGTAAATATCTTGTATAAACCTTTTTTTTTACCCTATCTCGGTTCTCATCATAATTTTTTATTTGAGTTATAAATGATAAGAACTGGTTAAATAAACCTAAAATATATTTGTTCACAAAGGCTTCAGTCATTTTACTCAGCAAAAAGAAGGAGCTGGCAGAGATAAAGCATGACTCAACAACTAGCTGACTTGATTCAAAGGTCACGGGACTACATCAAAACGTGCTAGCCAGGAACAGAGATTAAAGCTTTAATTATGTTCACAGGCCAACTCTGTGGGATGTTCCTTAGAGACTTTATTCAGTGTAGCTTTAATGAACAGTTTGTGTCTTAAGAGTGATTTAAACTCCATATCATTTAAATGACCATCTACATTTGAGGTGTGGATGCTCAAGTTGCATTTATGAGCATTGTAGAATATTTATTATGTCATTTCAATGTAAGGCTTGTTTTAAGTTTTCAATCAACAAAGTCGGTAAGATCAGGCAAAAAAGCTCAGAGTTACTCATTGTTAGTGGGAAAGGTTGTTTCATCAAGACCGCAATTCTACATTGCAGTTAAACCTTTTAACATGATTACACAACAATTGTATGTGATTAAATCAGAATGAATAAGAATCTTTGAAGTGTGTAACTTTAAAATTATAAGCCAAATAATAACTATCTTTGTACTTTTTCCCTTTTATCTGTACTTCCAGTCTCCTTATTGTTTTAAAAACGAATTTTTAATATAGTTTACGAAGTTCAAATGGTTTTGATGCTCCTCTTTCTCTGCCTGCTTTCTTCTTGGCCCTGCCTGTCTTTTGAGAGGGAATTTTCGATAACTCATTAAACTTCAGCTTTCTTTCAGAAGAAATATAGAAGGAAACAAAATGTGAGAATGAAAGTCTTTGCTAGAAAATGTCAAAGGTCACAAGAGGGGGTAAGGTGTTGGAAAAGTAGAACATCTTGGGGGGTCTTGAAGCTGTAGAGCAGGTAGTCGAGTTTTGGACACCTGTGAATTTAGTGCTGGCTCATTTGGTGCAGCTTTTTTTCACAGAAATAAGGGGAAGTGAGTGTAGAGCTTTGAAGTACATTTAGATTGATCTAAATTGTCCTTCAGGCAATCGTGCATACGAGTTAGTATTGATTGTCTTTTTATACATCTGCGGCCAACATTTTCTTAATTAGTGTAAGGAGCTCAACAGTTTTATATTTGCAAGAGGACATTTTAGCTTTACTAAAGGCTTGTAACTGGCTCCTAAGTCCATTCACAAGAAGGTAATATTCAGTCACAGCTCATCAATTCTGCACAGCAGACCTAAAATAGATTGGATGTGCCTTGGCACGCACCCACCTTGTGTTTGGTAACAAGCTGCCAGTTAACATCAGACATCAACACGACTGCAACTTCCTCTGTGAATGTATCTAATATGTTTAGGTCATGTTCATATATTATATTGTTATATGTGGGGTTGTTTTGTGTGTGTGTGTGTGTCACAGCATGGCAGCATGGATTAGGACAGAAAAAAAAAAAGATCTCCTGAACACGGGAGGTGTTTTAATGAGCTCAAGGTAGAGACCACATTTAAAACAAGGCTAAGCTTTTCCGCTGTCTAAGAAGAGCCATTTAAAGGGTGGAGGAAAGTGCTGCGTCAACACACAAATACACCAGGCAAAACAAAGAATTGTGCTTCATCGTGCTGGAAAATGTGTGCACAAGTGTGTTTATGTTTGGTAGAAAGAAAAGTAATATACAGGTGTGAAAATAAAAAACAAAGAATACAACTACATGCTTATATTGTTGATGATTGTTGCAAGTTACAGTATTTTGTGGCTCTGATGATGATCTACACTTTTGTTGTTAACTTTAAGCTCCCAAAAGTAATTTGATATGATATAAACGCTGAAAGAATTCACATCCACAAGGAAGTCAAAGGCCACAATCTTCAACAGAGAGCCACCCGCTGATACAGATTCAGTGTCTCGCTGAAAGACCCTTCATGGGGTGTTTACTCGGCACTTGCCATGCTCTGGGTTTGAATTTTAGACTCCAAAGAACCCAAATAAAGTGCTGACTAACACTTTGGCACAATGCTTGTATTTGTAGGCAAACAGTGTGGCCTGCAGCTGCTCTGCCACTGACCATATGTGCAGCTAATGAGCAAATTGTCATCCTTTGTACACACTCGCACTAGCTGTAAGAAAGTGAGGGGTTCTACAATGTTTTCTGATTCATCAGAAGCAACTGTTACACAGTCTCACAAATGTGTTGCTGGACTTCATACATTGGACTACTTTTGATATTTCTTCTCTTTCATATGATACTGTAAGATTACATTCTAAACACTGAGAACTCCACTTTGGACACTACACACACACACACACACACACACACACACACACACACACACACACACACACACACACACACACACACACACACACACACACACACACACACACACACACACACACACACACACACACACACACACACACAGGCAGTTTTTAAGGGTTCAAATGTTAAAAGACCTTGTGGATATGTCCATGACTCATTCTCATCCATTTCTTTGGGAGCAGAGACATTCAGCTCTCTTTGTTGTTGGCCGTAAGAGACGGTAACAAGAGCCTCCTGAGGAGAAGCCACTGAAACAGACACACAATAGACCTCTGTGTGTGTGTGTGTGTGTGTGTGTGTGTGTGTGTCTGTGTCTGTGTGTCTGTGTGTGTGTGTTTTAACTTGAAGAGTTCTACACAGTGAGAAATTGTGTCTGTCTGTCCTTGACTCCTGACTCCTCTCCTCCCTGAGGCTACATGGGATCCTGATGAAAAATAATCCAGACAAACAGGTATGTTTCTATGCACAAAAGACTTCAAGGTAGCGATAACACCAATGTTAATCACTGTAGGTATTGGGAGCTCCCGGTATACTTGCACACATTTTCCCTGTAAAGCTCCGGAAAGATTTGGGCTTGTTTCCAAAGCAGCTTAGATCGTTAACTGCGTCAGGACCCTGCGTGTTAGCCGTGAGCATCAGCAAACTTACAACACCAGAGGCGACCGGCAGATCAACGAGTTACAAGAGTGTAAATCTGCATTAAACCTCTTATTGATTTACAGGTGTAGAGAGACACACTCAAACTAAAAGAGTGAGCCAAATACAATATTGCTACATGAAGTTGCCCAAAACATATCAAGCTGTTGAAGTGATTGTTGACAGGTTTGCAGTTGATTTTTATAGGATATCACTTGTTTTGACTAATCAACTTGTGTTCCAGCAGTGACGTATTGTACATTAGGCCCATATGCAATACACACCATAATGGACAATGGAGCAGTAAAACCCAGACCTGTGGCCTCAGTATGTGAAAAGGGCAGAAATATATGCTGACATCTAGAGCATGAGGGAAGTATTTCTTCACAGAAGACGCATACTAAATCAGTTTTACAATCATTGGGATTTATTTAATTTCCTGCATACAGAGCGATTTAATAATAAACATAAAGCATGATTAAAGGTGCTTTGTTGCATTTGTAATGCTTCAAATCTAAGGACAAACATGTCATCACAACTGAGTTTAACAACTGCAAAATGTACATAACCATTATACTGAATTGATACAGCTATGACATTTATACATGACTTACATGTACACAATGTTAAAGTATATTACATTAGAAATGATTTTTTTTAAATGTGTGTTTGAGACGTGACCTTGTACAACGATTATGATCTGCAAAACAAAAACCTAACAAACGCATGATACAGGAAAAACTGTACAACACTACAACAATATAATACATCCATCTGAAATCCCATGTTAAATTACTATCCCAGTCACAAGATAAATGATAATAAATAACACACACGCCTTGCTTTGTCACACTCTTCAGTCTCCATTTCAGGTTCAATAACCCCTCTCATATGTAAGTATAAGCTGGTCAAAAAAAGACATGCATCATAAGAGGATCTGTGAGGGGTCACTATCACTGCACACACCCTGTGACCTGCTAATCCGTTAATATGAAATAAAAGAATAGACAAAATCTTACTTTTGTTAACTAGAGCAGACACTGAATCATCTTTACAATCAAATGTTAACGTCCGTGATACTTTCAAAGGCTGTCAAAGTCATATTGTTTTCCTTTACAAAGCATCGTGGATAAGAGATATACAGTCAAAAGAAGTCTACCTATGTTAAGAGACCGTAGTGGTCATTCATCTACATTCATCTTGTCTGACGCTGGTGTGCAACTGGGAGAGATCCGGGTGGATTAACATGTTGGTTCAGGAGGTATCCAGGGTGGCTGTCCTGGTTCCTCTGCCTGACAACAACACAGCACTGTGTCAATCCAGCTATATGTCGCCCAGTCCAGCTCACAACGCAGGCTGGTAGCACCCCATGTCATATTCTACTAATCTCATTCAGCACACATACATGATTATGTACAAAATATATACACAAAAAGTGCAAAGTAGCATTGTTCACGCATCAAAAGGTCCCACAGTTCTTATGTTTCTTTTTGTAGTGGAATATTTTCTCTGTGCATTTTCAGGAGTTAGCGCACTCAAACAGATTGAGAGCAATTATATTTTTTCTGGGGTCTCAGCGCTAAGAATAGCATTAAATTATATTTAAAATGGTAAATTCTGACTTTATACTCCCATGATAAGGCACGGGACATGGGCAGGGATTGTAGTTCAAGTATGCCAACCGAGGTCATTGGAAACATCTAAAGCTGCTTTTCTTTTCCACTCCATAACATTTAAAAGGATGGATCGATTTTATCAGGGAGGTTTTGCTTTTACTTTACTGCACAATCTTTTCTTCTCAAACACAATGAAAGCATAATAAAATCAAAAAACAAGGAACCTGAACTTGAAACACAGAGGGGATTATTAGTAATGTTGCACAGAAAAAAAAGAAACATAAAACCTTCTCTTCCCTCAATCCTGTTTGTCTTTAAATGTTGTGGTTGAGTTGGACATTTTGGGAAATACCGTATTTGCTTTTTTGATGAGATACATAGCCTACATAAGGCCAGCAGCCAATAGCTTGGCTTGGAAATAAGAGTTGAAAAACAGGTAAATGGCTTGGCTGGTTCTGTCAAATTGTAATAAAATCCACATAGCAGCGCCTTTAAGCACAGAAATTGTCTATTCTGTACAAAAACCAGTGAATAAAATGTCAATGTGCTGCTTTACAGTTAATTATGGGGCCAGAATTTCTTTCCAAAACCACAAACATCCTAAAGATGCTGCTACCAAGAAATTGTTACACAAAGCATATTTTCCAAAATGTCAAATTTTTACTATAGGTAAAAGAAGGTGTGTGTGTGTGTGTGTGTGTATCTATGTGCTTACATGTGTTTATGTAGTGTCCAAAGTGGAGTTCTCAGTGTTTAGAATGTGCATTTGTTTGACCCTGTCCTCTATCCTCCTCATCTAAAGAGGCGACTCGATGGCTTGTAGTTCAGTGTGAGTTGGCGAGAGCTGTAGCCGGACACGCCGATCCCCATGAACCCCAGCAGCATAGCCATGCGCGGCATCGCAGGGCCCTCCCGGCTCTGCAGCACAGTCTGGGCTGCCTGAGTCTGAAAGAGAGAGCAGGGGTCACCACGACAACCACTACCAGGCACGATCATTGCCATGGACGATGACGACCAAGGCGGTCTGCCTGCAGCGTTCCCCTGGCTCTGGCCGCGGTGGAGTCCTTAAAGAGGTGACTCTGATCACACGCCTGCCTCATCCCAGCCAAGGTCTTACCGTAGGGGAAGAGTCGCATTAGAGTCTCCATTTTGTCAACTGTCAATACATTCTCAACTTCATACAGTCATTGCATGTGTGTCAGTCTTGTGCAGGTTTGGGGACATCTCAGAAATGTGAGCAAATCCAAGACATGTCCTAAAGTCAGATATACATTCAGTTATTTTTATATAAAAATTAAGGATTAAGTGTTTCTTAACAGGAAAATACACATTTTCTAAGCTAAATCAATCAATGAGAACCCCATTTGATTATCCAATATCATGAACTCTGATGAGTTGAGACTCATGAGGTTTGAAACTGTCCTTTTTTAAAGAATCACATGCCACACTGTTGATTTCTAAGTGCAGTTGCCAGTCACTGAAATACCCACCAGGGCGAATGGAAAAATAGATCTCATGCGATTCCCCTGGAGATCCAATTAGAGGGCATTTACCTGACCCTGTTAGCTAAGGCATCTCTAATTCAAATCCATTCAAAGACAGGCTGCTGTAATCCTCTCTTCTCAATTCTGCCATGACACACACAAGTGGGCACTTGTGTGAAGTGATGAGTCAGTGGAATTAAATTAAAATAAGCTTTTAAAGCAAGTTGTTACAATTTAATATAAATCTCATTTCAATATATGTTGACCTTTTAAGGGTATGAATCGTGTGGTTGAACTCCAACAGCACATTGCACAACAAAGGCAGCATTAAGAGAAATCTCCTCACTAAGGCTTGGTTTACTACATTGCAACTTTTACTGAAGAAATGTGCAGGGCTGGTGATCTAGGTCTCAACGGTTGTTTGTTTTTAGAGGCTCTAATGGAATTTGCTCGACTGGTGCGCCGGTGCAGATGTCCCTTGATGTCCAAGACTCATAATTAATCTTTCCAAACAAGAAAATCGTCTAAAGCATCTTACGCACCTGGAGGTATCTTATATATCCTGGGGTCAGTCGAGGGATGCGAAAAAACATTGTTGTTGTTCTCTTCAGCGCTTCACAGTTGAGACCACAGGAGACCCCTCTGGAACCAGCCCTCAGGACTGTCTGCTAGGCAACTTTCTCTCTGTGAAGCTCTCTGTATCCCTCTGGTCTCTGTCTTCTCCACCTGGCAGCAGCAGCAGAAACTCTCCCCTGTGTCCAGAGAGACACCCTGCTTGCCCGCTCCCTCTCGCTCTTAGATACACCAACACACACCTGCTCTGTGATTATCTCCCCTGAGTGAAACCAGTCCCCATAGTATTTAAAGCCTTGGCTTCATTCCGTAAGTTGGTCACATGGTGTTGGACTAGGTTTGTGTCTGTCCTTGTGTGTGTGTGCATTTGTGTCATTGGAGGATTAGCAGAGCAACTGGAGTGGATTAATATACCTGTGACAGATTACCTAAATCCATTGGCAATCAATTATGTAGGGAAGAAGCAAATAGACCAATTAACAGATGACAAACATTGCTGTATTGACGTCTGCTGGGGTCACTGAGAGGCAAATAAACAATGTAGGACAATTAAAAGTTCAGGGGAAGTTAGCAGGGATGTTTTTAGTAAAAGGTTAATACTATAAATACTGAAGTCTTTACACTGGCTTACTTTGTGTCAAATACTTGATTTCAAAATACTGCTGCTGGTTTATAAAGCATTGAATGGTTTAGGCCCAAAATACATTTCTGACCTGCTGCTAAATTATGAACCATCCAGAACTCTCAGGTCTTCAGGGACTGGTCAGCTTTCTGTCCCCAGAGTCAGAACTAAACATGGAGAAGCAGCGTTCACTTATTATGCTCCAAATATCTGGAACAAACTCCCAGAAACCTGCCGGTCCGCTGCAACTCTTACTACTTTTAAATCCAGGCTGAAGACTTTTCTTTTTGCCGCTGCTTTTAATTGAACTATTCATATCTTAAACTGCACTGTAACTTTTATTCATGTATTTTTTCTTTCAATGTTTATTTTATTATCTTAGCTTTTTAATGACTGTTTTTAAATGTCATTTTCTTAATGTCTTTCATTTTTGTAAAGCACTTTGAATTGCCTTGTGTTGAAAGGTGCTATATAAATAAACTTAGTAAAAACAAATGCCTTTAATTATAATGTGTTTCTAATAGTTTCTCAGCCATAAGCAATCCATATATTTACTACACCTTATTATTCCTTATCCCAGCATAGAATGGATGAAAAGTAAAATCCTAGACAGGCTGCTACTTCAAAACGTTGTCTGGGTTAACACTATGTATATATATATAACCTTAGTTACCTTGCTCTAATATTTTTATTATCATTTATCTGAGTTCAAAAATCTTCACAGGACAATATTAAATAACCTCTGAAAAACAACACAGCAATGTATAATTACTTTTGGAAGAGGTGAGGCAGAGTGCTTACTTATCTCTTTGGTGTCACGAAAACAAGCTTTTGACAGATTCTTCTAAGAAGGATTTCACAGACTCATCATTGAAGGCATGCAATGCACTGGCAGGTTCACTTCAATAGTATTAGGGAACAGTGTATTTTAAAATACACTAACACGTTTAGCCTGTGGGAGAGAAATCATCTTCTCCCAATGTGTACACTATCTGGAGTCGTAAAGGTTACGCTGACATTTGGGTTAGTGCTTTTTTTCCCACAGGAAAGCATAAAGGGCCTACTTTTCTAAACCATTGTAAAGTAGCAGCTGAAATAGCCTAATCATTGTTTTGGAGGGAAGCTCAGGATCTCTTAACTCACATGCCAAGAACAGATTAGTGAAATGTAACAGACATGCAAGACTGATTAAAGGAACATCTAATCACTTAATCACACACACACAGAAAACAATGCAATTAAAGTTTTATGTTAATAAGTCCCAGCTACAGCGTATTCTTACAAGAAATTCAAAGCTGTCTGCACCCACAAAACTGTAATCAAATCAAATCAAATCAAGTTTTATTTATATAGCACATTTAAAAGCGATTTTTGGTCGGGGCAAAGTGCTGTACATGTAATAAAAACACATTACTACAATCACAATAAAAGAAAAATAATTTACAACAGAAATATAAAAATCAAAAACACAGGGAATAGTCAGGTGTCATACTCCGCTCTGACTAGAAGGCCAGAGAGAAAAGTGTGTTTTTAGTGAGGATTTTAAAACTTCTAGTGTCTGGGCCGACCTCACATGGAGGGGCAGAGTGTTCCAGAGCCTGGGGCCAGCTGCTGAGAAGGCTCGGTGCCCTCGGGTTTTGAGCCTGGTCTTGGGCACTATCAGCAACAGCTGGTCAGCAGACCTTAAAGCTCTGGCTGGGGTGTAGCGATGGAGGAGTTCGGCTATATAGGCCGGAGCCAGCCCATTTAGGGCTTTAAAAACAAATAAAAGGATTTTAAAATCAATTCCGAACCGAATTGGAAGCCAGTGTAGTGAGGCCAGAATTGGGGTGATGTGGTCACGCTTTTTGTGGCCAGTCAGAAGACGTGCAGCTGCGTTTTGGACTAGCTGCAGGCGTTTAATTGAGGCCTGGTCCATACCCACATACAGAGCGTTGCAATAGTCCAGTCTCGAGTTAACAAAGGCATCAATAACCCTTTCTAGGTCTTTAAAAGATAAATACGACGTAAAGATAGCATTTCACTTAGTTTTTGTTGTAAGCCATTACAGGCCAGTTTAACTGCAATGACAGGCAGGATTGTCTTGCTGCAGAAGAGACTCTGTGTTGATTGTGTATACACCATTTTTTTCCAAGTCACTCGTAATAACTTGAAGACGAAGGATTAAGTGATTACTTTTTCATGCATATTTTATTTTTAATTTCAACATTCCAAAGGTATCTGGAGCTACAACACTACGTATTCTATAAATTAGTCAATCGTCAGGAAAATAATTGAATTCATCCTCGAAGTAATTTTCAAGCAAAATGACATGCTGTTTTCAGCCCCTAAAATATCGACATTTTACATAGTATCAGGGGCGGATCTAGAAAAATATTCATGGGGTGGCAAGAGGGTGGCAGGAGATTTTGAGGGGTGGCATCCCCTGGCAGAAGTATATGCTGATTTAACCGCAGTCATATCAATCAATGTTAACTTGGAAAGCCACAATATTGATATTTTAACTCAATAACATTAGGTGACATTATTGTGGAACATCAGTAAAGCCTGAAATATAAATATATAAGGTGGCAGAGATAATTTAATGAATTTTAACTGAACAATAACTGAATGAGTTTGTTTCACTCTTAGACCAGCAGGGGTACCAAATCTATGCAGACTGCTGCAATAAGTACATTAATTAACTGTCTCATCGATGTTTGTCCGAATGAATATGATAATATTAACAATCATATCATTCCCATCAGCTGTCAATCACTGTTATGATTCACATATTCATTTATTATTGAATATATATATATTTTTTTGGAGGAGTTAATGATGAATGTTCCTCAAGATGCTTGCTCACCCTCCTTCAAATTTGAAAGACAAGTAATTACTATCAAATATCAAAATTCTAAAGATTCAAAGGAACAGTTCAGCGCCCCACGACTTTATTGCAAACAGTTACAACCTTGACTTTACATCAGAAAGAACAAACATTAAAAAAGTGACTAACTGCATCAGTTAGGGTTAAAAAACGTGTATTCATTTAAAACATATACATCGCTGCAGTTATTATCCAGTGGAAAGCCTTTACCAACTGGCTTAGTTAAATCAAAGTGGTTACTTTTTTTTGGCTGGGCAGTGTAGTTTTACACACTGTCTTATTTGACTTTCTCAGGACTTAAAACTGTTTTTTGGGGGCAGACCCCCACAAAGGAAAACAATATATACACACATACAAGGCCATCATCTTAACAGTTGTTTATGATCATCCGTGAGCAGAGCATCAAGTTGGCATGTCTATAACCAGGGGTGCACATAACTTTTTTCGTGAGTTACTCAGATGAGTATCAGGAGACAGCGTTTGGTACTCACCCCACACGAAGCGTGGTCCTCCTCAGTGTTTCCTTCACTGTCCTCTATTTACACTTCTTGCATGCTAGATGATGAAGATGCACCTCCCTGTCTTTTAAGCCTCCGATTTGCTTTCTCCAAAACTTGTTGCCAAAACTGTGAAGTCCTTGCATTTCCTGAGGCCAAGTTGAAGGATCAAATACTAAGAAATTATCACATGACTTGAAGTCACATCTGATTTCAGATGTGGGAAGTTACTAAGTACACTTATTCAAGTACTGTACTTAATTACAATTTTGAGATATTTGTACTTTACTTGACTTTGATTCTACTTTGTACTTCTACTCCACTACAGTTCAGAGGTAAATGGTTTACTTTTACTCCACTACATGTATTTAATCCCTTTAGTTACTATTCACATATGTGGATGAATGATGTGAAATATAATCAAGTGTTAAATCAGACTTTAGTTCCACCTGGAGTAAATTCACAAGCTACCCTGCAGTATACAAAGTCATTCAAACTAGCTGCACCTTTACCAGCTTTGAGAACACTTTAATGATCAATCATTATAAAACATATCAGATATATTATTCTGAAATGGACCAATCACTTTTACTTTTGGTACTTTAACTATATTTTGATAATACTTTTCTAATTTTACTAACGTAACATTTTGAATGCAGGACTTTTACTGTAACAGAGTATTCCTACACTCCGAGTACTTCTTCCACCTCTGTCTGATTTCAAACTCTTCCATTAACACCCTGAGTAAGTTTGCAACTGTGTGTTTTGCTCCACTTTGTTGTAAATAAAACTGCAGCAGCTTGACCACAAAGCGTGAACGTTGTGATCAGCTGATTTTGCGCAGTTCTCCAGTGTGTGCGCGGGGCACAGAATGTGCACAGGGGAGTCTCCCTCTGCTCTGCAGCCAGGTGGCAGAGTTCTGGCACAATTTTGTTGTTCATACCGACGTTAACCCTGTCTGTGCACGCCTCCTGTAAGCTTCACAGGTCCGTCGGTTATGTCCTGCGCGGCTCGCCCAGCTCCAGTTCAATCAGTCATAGAAAGTCCGAAGATCTTTTGCAGGGAGCGAAACGGCAACGTAGCTGCTTAATGTCTTTGGGTTTTTTGACATGTCTAGTAGTTTACTCCATTGAGTGTTTACAAGAAACACGTGTAGACTAAATATGTGTTTTGTTTTTGATGTTTTGAGGTACGCAAAGGCGCGTAGTGACACAAGTGACGTTACGCAATTCAGATTTGTGCTGCGCATGCGTACCTGCGTACCAGTTATGTGCACCCCTGTCTATAACAGCTGAATGCAGTGATTACCATTCTGTTCAGCAAAACGCCTCACAAACTTATTAAGATCTAAAGCTTTAGTGCGTTTTGATTCCATGCTGAGTACAGCCAAACTTGACAGTCTCTTCTCTGTCATTGTAGACCGCAAATACCTCATTCCTTCCTTCTACTTGGGTCCGAATCTTTATACAGTCTATGATCCGAATGCCTCTCGTTTTGCGCCGTCCTGTTCAAATGAAATCGACGCCAATCATATTTCGACGCTCGCGCCAGGGCCGGGGGAGGGATTACAAGGCTCGCGTATTGTGCTGCATTCACTTGCACTCGGACATTAGAGATTTTCTCTCATAAATGTCCAATGAGCCACAACTTTTCTTTCAAAACAAAGCTGCCAACTGTGGTGGCCGCTGGGGTGGCAAGGCTATTTTTTAGGGTGGTAGCCAACTGCCACCCCGGTAGATCCGCCCCTGCATAGTATCACCTTGGACATTGATCATATATTATAAATTGAATAGAAAATTAATAAATAATAATAAATAAATAAAAAGAACAACCAAAACACACAGGCATCTGTATAGACACTCGTTACGTCACGCGCGCCATTACTGTTTGTCCTCACTGAAGGAAGGACCCCTGAAAATTCTACTTTCAGAACGCGGGCTAATGTAAACCTTAAAAAGGAAAGTGTTTAACAAAAGTTTCCATGCAAATAAAAATCCAAGTGGGGAGCTCGAAACACATGCGGAGTTAACGTTGTGTCGCTGCTGTTTCGACACAGAAGAGTGAAGTGTTTCTTCTGAGCTGGTAAAAACTAGCTGGCTAATTTAGCTAAGAGCTAAAGCTGCTACAGCTGCGCAGTTTCGTTTCACAGAAAACACGAAAACACTCTGACACTAACTAGATAGTCTGTAACCTAAGCTGTGTTTTCCTGCCATAATATATCTTGGAAAGTGGAATGGGCCGACTATACAAAACTTTTATAGCTGACTGCTGCTAACTACAACATAACCACAGAGGTAACTGTTCATATTTCCAAGGAATGTATTTAAGATTGTGACATTGTCAAGTTCTGGCCGGGTGGAGGGTCAAGAAGTCGCTTGAGTTATATGTGATGTTTACGAGTCACAGTTTACGTCTTTTGTGAATGTAATTTTAATACATAAAATGCGCTAGCTGGGGCAAGGTGTCCCAATATAACCAAGCGAGCCGTTTATGTTATTGTTTAAGGGAAGACTTGTTGATAATAACCATGCTTTGGTAGAAGTGCTGCTTTTAATAACGTCACGTCTTGCATCACGATATAAATACAGTCACATAGCATTTACGCATTAATGCTTTTCTTAGTGCTTGCATTGAAGTGTTCCCTCCAATTCCCCTTTTCGGCCACAGAAAAAAGCAACAACAAAACAAGTGCACTTTTTCTTATTTGCTTAGTTCAGATCAGGAACATTGGTGGATCCAATGTTGTGGGTCACTGTTGAAAAGGACTTTCCTGTTTTTACTTCATACATATATTGTTTGTGTACTGTATGTTACGAATTCATGTGTAAGAAAAACATGGGCAAGACAGTGCATTTGCATTGTTGACTATGCAATAGAAAGCCATTACATTTGCAACTAAATGTTTTCTTTCTCTAAGGTTGGGGATTGTTTATTTTGCAAGAGCTATCTAAGGTTAAATAAATCAAATTAACAGCATCATCTGATGTCCCAAAACACAACATCTGAAACAATGTTTAGCTGTAAAATTGTACTCAGCAAATATAATTTTGATTTACAACATATTCAACATGAATCACTACCATGTATTTTATAATAAAGCTTCAGCACTTTCGGTCACAATACTTGTTTCTCATACATGCATCATTGCTGATTATTATTTCAGATTATTTTGAAAGTTACCTCATCCAGGGTTTGGTATTGCTGTCTCAGTCCTTGTTCCTCTCCTACATCATCTATGTTCTGTTACACCTCATCCATCAGATACAATAATACATCATAATTGTTTTATCTCTACTCTCTTTTAGCCATGATGAAGAGACGAGTCGAAGCAGCACCACTGCAGGGGGCCAAGAGGCCACACGATGACAGCAGCTCAGATGAAGAGTCGCAGTTATCCAGACAAGGTAAAACATTATTTCCCCCTGCAAACAATGCCTCCCAAAAGTGAAAAGATTATCAAGAAGTTTGTTTATTTGCCTGCGTGTCGCTGCCTGCTCCTGTTTCTAAATGAATGTTTTTCCCTGTGTGTCTGTGGTTTTGTTCTGTCTAGACTCGAGCCAAAATGACTCCCTCAGTGACCAGGAGGACCAGAGACCAGGATTCTCCATGCCCTCTGTAATAGCTGATGACCCGGACAATGACCCCACTCAAAATGATGCCTCCTCTGATTTCTCTATGTACAACAGTGTGTCACAGAAACTCATGGTAATGTATTCTAAACCACACTTACTTACTACTACTTACTAATTATCTAATATACTAGATATTGACAGTTTCATAGTCTGTGCTGCAGATTTCTGGAACCCAGATAATGTTTATTTTAGATTATTTGCAAAGATATTCAGAAGAGTTTTCCACAGTTTTTGTATAATTCCCTTTTTCTCTGCTTCCTGTTACACCTTTAGGCCAAGATGGGTTTCCGTGAGGGTTCAGGTTTGGGAAAGTTTGGCCAGGGACGCAAAGAGATCATTGAGGCCTCTACCCAGCGAGGGAGAAGGGGTCTCGGTCTCACACTGCAGGGCTTTCAGGGGGAGCTCAGTGTTGACTGGCGCGACGAACCAGAGGTACACAGAAGTAAATAATAACCATATTGCGTGTTTCTCTTTTAATTATGTGAAATGATCTACTATTGAACCATCAACTGTGTTTTTCATTTCCAATCCTTAATTCCTACACATCCATCATAATGACCTGTTGACATGATCTGTATCTCCATTGTTTTATTGTTTTCTCTCTTTTTTTGACTTTTTTCTTTCCAGCCCACGGCCGTACAAAAGGTAGACTGGTTCCCCGAATGCACTACAGAGAACCCAGATGCCACTGAGCTGAGAGACTGGATGAAAATGGGGCCGGTAAATACAAACACTTCCAACTTACTTGATCTAGCCAGGATCCATTGCATTTTCGTAATATTGGGTTGCAGATTAGAATGTTCCAAAGGGGGGTTCGTTTAGCATGAAACACTTGAAATAACTAGAGGATAAGTTAAAAAAGAAAGAAGAAAGAAAGTGAGGTCAAAGAAAACTATTTCTGCTAAAAAGTTAGCAATGATTGAGAGTCAGACCTTTCAGATGTATGTATCTCACACTGCACTGTAGCTTTCATTCATGTACCTTTTGTTGTTCATGTTTTATTATCTTTGCTTTTAAATGAGTGTTTTTAAATGCCATTTTATAATATGTTTCTTAATGCTCTTAATGTCTTTCATTTTTGTAAAGCACTTGAATTGCCGTGTGTTGAAAGGTGCTATATAAATAAACTTGCCTTGATCTGGATTGCACTACACATATATATATAATATATATATATACTGTATATATATTTCATGTTCACGCAGGCCCTAGGGATGGCGCAGTGTGCCTATCGGTTAATTCACTTGTGAAAACACTGGTTTTACCAAAAACTTGATATTTTACAAGAAGATATATTTGTTGATAACACTCAATATCTGAAGAGGCCTTTGATCTTTCACGTTAAATGAATTTAATTGGCTTTATTTCTATTTTTAAAAGCAAAACACCTGAAGGGGCGGTCTGCAAGTATGGAATTGGTGTGGTGCGGAGACCCCTGTAACATCAAGCGCCCTCTTTTGCCTCAAATGTGTACGTTTTGTTCTTAAAGTCTTCTTTTTTCTGCTTACAGAGAAAACTTAAGATTGAGGATGAAACAGAGTTTTGCACTGAAGATCTTCTGCACACTCTTCTAAGGTGCAAGGTGAGCTTTAACTTCTCCTTTTTATACTTTTTTAAATGTTATTAACAAACGTAAAACTGTCTATACAGGAACCTACATATTAAACACTATGATGAACATCTTAGTGTGTATGTGTGCTGTCTAGGCAATCAAAAGAGTTCACTACTGCATTTAAGTGTCTGTCTGTTTCCTCTTCTGATAAACTACTGGAATCCCTTTTTCAATATTGTACTATGGTGAATGAGTTTATCAATGGACTCTTCTTTGTGTAAAGCTCTGTGAATGTCCACATATACTGGATACATCTAAATACTATAATATACCTGAGTTGTTTAACCACGGTGTGTGTTTGTTGTTCAGACAGTGTTCGATAACCTGGAGGGCGAGGAGATGAGGAGAGCACGGACACGCTCTAACCCTTACGAGACCATCAGAGGAGGTATCTTCCTCAACAGGTCAGTACGGAGGCGGTTATCAGCAGAGTTGTCATGTTATTAACGTGGGTCATTTTGTGTAAGTCATTTGCTTTGCTTACATATTGAAAAAACTCAAATGATGAATTACTAATAGCTGTTTTTGAACAATGGCAATGTAAAGAATGTGGCTGTGTGTACGCTTAATTAACATTTGTATATATCATCTGTACATAATATCAGGAAATAAAATCTGACTAATAGTTTCCAGCTTTTACTAACGACAATGACAAGTTTTTTCTGTGTCTCTTTCTATTCAGAGCCGCTATGAAAATGTCCAACATCGACCATTGCTTCGACCAAATGTTTACCAACCCTAAGGATTCACAAGGGGTGAGTGGGCCAGCAGCAGATATGTGTTTACCGAGACCTTTATAAACAGAGGGTTAAACAATTCATTATTATGCAGAAACCTCTGACAAAGGACCGCGAGGGCGAGCTTCTGTACTTCGGTGACGTCTGTGCGGGGCCTGGAGGCTTCTCAGAGTACATACTGTGGAGGAGGCGCTGGCACGCCAAGGGGTTTGGCATGACGCTGAAAGGACCCTGTGACTTCAAACTGGAAGATTTCTTTGCGGCTCCGAGTGAGCTGTTTGAGCCTTACTACGGTACGCACACACGTCACATGAGCAGAGCTGCAGAAACTCAAATCTGCACTAAATGCAGATATCACCGTCCCTCTGAGGCGCACTGCCTTTGCATAATCTGCATTTTCATTTACGGCCATCAAACACTGGAATATTCTTCCAGTTGAACTTGAACCCTGTACTGACTTGAACTCATTCTCTTATGGTGCAAACAAATTCATATTAAGCAACCAGTCATGCCAACATTAATTACACTGTCGTTTTTCATTTTTAACTGTATTGTAATATTATATTTTAACTGTACTATGTATTATTATATTGACCTGTACTTAAATCATGTTTTATAATTGTTTGTGTGATAGAGATTAAGCAATGTTTTTAGTGTTTGATGATTGTTATGTACCTACCTAAGGACTGCAGATGGAAATGAGCTATTACCTATAATCTGGCATAATTCATCTCTTCTCTTTTTCTGAGATTAATGTATTTGAGAAAACCGCCACGTCTCAGGTGATGAATGATTCAGACAAACCCTTGACCTTTTATGTGTCCCAGGTGAGGGAGGGGTGGATGGGGACGGAGACATCACCCGGCCAGAAAACATCACCGCCTTCCGAAATTTCGTCCTGGAGAGCACAGAGAGAAGAGGGATGCACTTCCTCATGGCAGATGGGGTGAGACTCATTCACATGTCTATTTTAGTTTTTACTGCGGGGTTTATTTGTAGCTACTGCTCTGCAGCAAAGTATCTTAGAGATACATATCAAGCAGAAGATACGGTTACAAAGTCCTGCTCTCTGGGGTTTTTGTTACGGATTGGATCACTTTTGGTTTCCTAACTGACTGTTTCCGGCAGGGGTTCTCTGTGGAAGGCCAGGAAAACATCCAGGAGATCCTGAGCAAACAGCTGCTGCTCTGTCAGTTCCTCACTGCCATCTCGACACTCAGGACAGGTGTGTGTATTCATGTGCATAAATGAATCAATTCCTGTCCATCATGACATTTTAGACTTTGGCTGCAGCTCCTAACCTTTCAACATGTCCCTAAAACTCTGGGAAACGAATGAAAACATTTCTGTTCAGTCTTGATATACGTGCCTTCATCCTATTCATGATGTTATACTCTCCTCTGCACACTGTTTGTTTACGCTAAGGATTAGAATAAACCAGTTTATTTTTGCTTCTGCAGGTGGTCACTTTGTCTGCAAGACCTTTGACCTCTTCACTCCCTTCAGTGTGGGTTTGATCTACCTGCTCTACCTCTCCTTCGACAGGATCTCTCTCTTCAAACCCATCACCAGCAGGCCGGCCAACTCTGAGAGGTGCGGCTGTGTGGGATGAATGTACACCATGTGCTAGAAATCTATGTGGAGTTTGTTGCTTGTGTATGTTTATTGACAGGGTAATTATTGTAGTTTAAACACATTTTCTTAACTTATATAATCTGCATGTTCTCTGATATAAATCATACATACGTGCAAAACGTTGTTGTTGTAAACTACATGACTACATAAAGGCATTAAGAAGACTGACTGTTAGTCTTCAAAACATCATGTGATCCTAACATGGACTTTCCCTCATATAACTTTTTTACTGGGTCATTTAGCCTCTGCCTTACACGTAACGTGGCTTTGCAGGCCAATAAAAGTTACCATAAAGACCATAATGAAATAAAACATGTCTTGATGACAGATATTTTGTTCAATTGTAAAAGTCAAGTAATATTCAGCAAGTCTCAACCCAACTGAAATGGAACACTCTGTGCTATGGATCCAATGTTTCATTCATTCTTACAAGAGAGAGTTTTTCCCAGAAACGTCTTGCATCTGTTAAACTGGTGCTTCTCTCGCTCTGCAGGTATGTAGTGTGCCGTGGTCTGAAGCCCGGCTCAGACGCCATCAGAGAATACATGTTCAGAGTCAACCTGAAACTGAACCAGCTGAGGAACACAGACACTGACGTCACGGAGGTGGTTCCTCTGAGCCTCATCAAGGAAGACACAGACTTCTACCAGTTCATGGTCAACTCCAACGAGAGGTACAGACACACAGTATTCACAAAGGCCTGTTGACCTTTTTATTTCAGAATCAATGACTGACAGAAATGTGTTTACTCTCACTGCAGCCTCTGTGTGGTCCAGATCAAGGCCCTGGCTAAGATCCACGCCTTCGTTGTAGACCAGTGAGTGAGCTGTCTTGTACTTCTGTGTGCTTTCATCTGTATGACATTAAAGTCTTTTTATTTACTGATTATGTGACGTGTGTTCCTCTAGGACTCTTTCTGAGACGAGGCAGGCAGAGATTAGGAAGGAGTGCCTGAAACTGTGGGGGGTGAGTGGAGAAACTGTGTTATATATTTACTAGATTGAAGTCGGAATAAAACCAATCCAATAGAAGCAATAGGTTTGGTTGAATAATGCAGTTTTGTTCTATGTAATTCTACTCCTAAATACATTGTACTCCCATCCCCAGGTCCCAGACAAGGCCAGAGTCACCCCTACTTCCTCAGACCCAAAGTCAAAGTTCTACGAGCTGATAAAGGTCAGTGAAGGAATCTGGGATTAAAGAAACCCTACTGGGAGAAAAGGTGACGCTGATAAATGTGGGCTGTCAGAGGATTCTACTTCCTAATTAATAATACATGTCAAATAAAAAAGTGAGCCGCTTTTTGCCCTTTGGTGAATCCTAAACAGTATTTATCTGGTTCAAAATCAGATTTCAAAACAAATGTTTTTTTTGATCTGTTCACAAATGAGTAAAAGTCCAATACATGAGCTGGTTTAAAATGTAAAATGTGTCTCCATATCTCCTCAGAACTCAGATGTGGAGTCATTCCAGACAAAGCTCACACCTCTCACCTCCACTTCACTCGAGAAGTTGCGTCATATCCTTGACCACAGGTGCATTGTGGGAGGTGGAGAGCAGATCTTCCTTCTTTCGCTAGGGGTGAGTCAATGTAGAACTGTAGTTATGTATTTTCCACACAACCTGCTCAATCCTCTATTATTAGGTAGATTTAATAATATTGAAGAATATAGAAATGTAATTGAAGTCTTTTTCAAGAATAACATATTTGATATCAGATAGCAGCCTATATGTGAGATGTACAGTATTTCAACATCCAGGCCAGTATCATCAAATGCTGTCCTTAAACCTCGTCCCATTTCTTTATCTGTCCTCTCAACTTCCACTTGGATTTGCTTTTATTTTGGGAAAGATTTAAATGCAGCGCTGAAAGGCTAATCTATTCACCCCTAATGTTTGTATTAGTTTATTCAGAGGGCTAGTAGTGAGCCAAGAGGATTGAATATGTTCTTAAAGCATGGTAGCCTGTAGATGAACCTGTTTTGATCTCTTTATCTGCTCTCCCTGTTTCCCCTTGGCTTGTGTAGAAGTCTCAGATATACATATGGGAGGGGAAGCTGCCGGTGCGCTGGAGGAAACTGGAGAGTTTCAAGCTGGAACTGCCAAGAGATACACTTCTGAGTGTGGAGATCGTCCAAGAACTAAAGGGCGAGGTGAGACGAAGAACAGATGAAATATGGGAGCCAGTATCGAAATCTCTTTAAGCTCGGCTCTATTTATTTTCTTTCTGAAATAACAACAATTCTCATGAGATGCTATGTACTTCTGTTGTGTCCTGCATTCCTATTTGTTTTCTCCAAAAACATGCTTCAGGTTGTTGAGTTCAGTTGTATTTGTAGGAGTTTTCAGTGTTTTTCCCCCGTGAAAAAAAGAACAGTTGCATATTGTTAGAAAAACACCTCAAAAAGCTTTTTGCTGCTTGTATTTGTAAAGATATCAAAGTTTCAATACAGTCTCTTTGGTCCTTAGGGCAAAGCCCAGCGGAGAATCAACGCAGTTCATGTGATGGATGCTCTGATACTGAATGGCACTGATGTGAGAGATCGGCACTTCAACCAACGGTAGGAATGATACACACACACATCTTCATAAATAAATTGACCTACGATTGCATTACAATTCCCTTTCACAGCAGTTTTCGTATTTGACTAAATAATGTACATTGTGTATCCAGGATCCAGATGGCTGAGAAGTTTGTCAAAGCAGTGGCCAAACCCAGCCGACCAGACATGAACCCTATCAGGTCATCATCTTATGAATTGAACTATTTTAAATGTGCTTTGTCGTCTTTTGAAGGGATCTTATTCTCACTAAAGCACCAACTGTGTGGCCGGCATGAAGAAAACTCACTCTTATAGTATCAAGCTTCACGCATAAAACATTTCAAATGTCTTGGAAATGTAAACACAAAGCTTCCAAGTAGATTTAGACTTTAATCCCCCTGTGACATTTTCTGATCACGTAAAGCCAACATGGTCAGCAAGTCTATTTGACACTAAAACAATACACTCCCACGTGCTGAGATTGTGACATAGCTACTGCTTTATGAGGCCGGACATGGTCCAATATGCAGCTCAAACAAAATGTGATATGGGTCCAGTGCTCGGGTTTTAATGAGTTGATTAGTTTGAGAGTACTTTTATATCTTACATGTCTTTAATGGTACTTCTGTATTTTCTCAAACAGAGTGAAGGAGGTCTACAGGCTGGAGGAAATGGAGAAAATCTTTGTCAGGTATGGCAGGATGTCGGTAATGGAGAATGTAAGCTTTATAACATCAGGCCAAGTTTCACATTTCTCTAACTATCTTTTCTTCATACAGACTAGAGATGAAGGTGACGAAGAGTTCAGGAGGAATCCCACGTCTGTCCTACACGGGCAGAGACGACCGACACTTCCTTCCCACCGGCCTTTACGTCGTGAAGACTGTCAATGGTATGAGTGGCACTTAAATCTACATTTTTAAGTTGTTTAATCAAATCCTCAACAAGTAAAATACTTACATTTCAATTCAGAAATGTTCAAAATATGTGTGTCTCTTCGCCTCCTTCCATCAGAGCCCTGGACGATGGCGTACAGCAAAAACTCCAAAATGAAGTTCTTCTTCAACAAAACCACCAAGGACTCCACCTATGAAATGCCAGCCAACGCTGCTGCTCCCTTCAGGTTTGTAGCGTCTTCTCCACATTGAGATAGCAACATCTTAATGTGATTCAACAGTTTCCTTCCTTGTCTTCACCTTCAGTGTTTGCCACGCTGAGCGGTACTTCTGGGCCTGGGTGGACGGGGTCATAGTCCACGACTCTCAGACACGGATGGACCCCGAGAAACTGTCCAAAGATGATGTTCTGTCCTTCGTCCACCAGAACCACCAGCCCTGAAACGCTTACAGAGCCCTGGAGCTTCACTGGCTGCAAACTACACGGAGAACGCACTACCATGTGGAGAATATAGAGTCTTTGGAAAAAGGTTATCATTCATTGCCTGATTGATTTTATTTTCACAGTTAAAGAGGGATTCATAAAATACTACCAATTCAATAAATCCACCAATGCATTGATGAGAGCTATCATAAACGTTTAGTTTTTATAAATCCCTGTTTTTGTTGTCCAAGTAAATATCAATCATTAAGTTGTTTTATAACCATTGTTAGGGCCCGCTTGTTACTATATATTACGCAGCGTATGGAAATGATTAACAGGTTGTAACTGGAGTTCTGGGGCTCAGGGGAGGAACTGTTTGCTGCTATAACCAGCAGTGACATTTGGAGCGTGTGTAAGCAACGAACATTTGACAAACCACTCTGTCTTTTTGCCTTTTTCCACTGCCCTTGGCTCTATGGATAGTAACGAATAGGTCTCCCTTCATAGGACAAAATGGAGACAAAAAGCTGCTGCAATGATCCCTCCATTAGATCGCATGTCCCTGTAGATCAATTTTTTACACTTATGTCCATACATTGTGTGTGTGGTGTGTGTGTGTGTGTGTGTGTGTGTGTGTGTGTGGGTGCATACATCACATTAGCTTTGACAAGAGAGATGCACCTGCTATTTTGAAAAATGCTAGATAGAGTTACAGCTGTTAAACTATGCATCCATATCTGTCGCGCTTGCCTTGTTCTACAACTGCTCAACCTCTCATCTCCATGGAGACTATATCTCACAGCAACAGGCCCCTTGTAATCACTCATGCAAAACTGTAGCTTAAGCCCAAATACAGCAATCATTTTCCGACTTATTTTCACCATTTCGTTCAAGTTCGTAAGAGTTATAGATGTAACATTTCCCGTTCATGCGTGGTCTATCCCCTGTTTGTTTGGGTGTGTTTGTTAAACAGTTGGAAGGGGTTCTGTTTTAGGCTTTTACTCAAACTCCTCTTTGTTATTGTGCCTCATATCGCCTGGACTGTGTTCTTCTTAAATACTGCAAATGACTTATTTTTGTTCTTGTAAAGTTAGCTATGAATCCCTATGATGTAAATAACTATGATGTAGTAAATAAATGGGTGAAGATGCTCTTCCCAAAAATAACTTTGAACTGCCTGGTAACATTTCATTTATACGCCTGTCTGAAGATGATAACAATGCCTGGATAAAGCAGCTTTGAGTCCTTTGTTGCCAACTTCATTATATTTAACAAAGACACAGCAATACAATCAGTGAGCACAAAAACAAAAAGATATAACTACATTTTGACAAAGGTCCACGACATTACATAATAATGTTGGACCCAGTTTGTAGTTTACTTCAGTTTTCAAAGTAAACAAATGTGTAATAATTGTCTAAGCGCTGGCCATGTCGTCTAAATGATGTATAGTAACCCCTTCATGATGCGTTTCCCTACTTTAAAGTGTTTTATTTTGTACCTACCAGAGGACATGCCTAAACAACTTGATGAATATAGAGTTTTCTTTTTTCCTAGCAAAAGTTCTAGGGGTACAAAAATTAATTTAAAAAACAGCATTTTCAGCCGGCCAAATGTATCCCCTCCCTTTGACAGACCCCTGACGGTAGTTCGTTTTTTTACATGTATTCTTTTATTTTTTAACGTATACTTTTTTATCAATTCCTGCACCGCGTTGTTGCATGATTCAAAAACACCCAAACAAGTGTAAATGGTGACTTCAGTTTAACTTTTCTTTATTTACACGGTGTTGACACAAAAGATAGTGACTCTTATTTTGAAGTTCCACTCGCTCAGCCAATCACATTGCAGCTTTATTTAACAGGAAGCGATGCTCTGAAAACAAACGCGCTGAATTCACACCCTTGCACATAGTGAGAGTACGTTTAACGTTACAGGTACTTATGTATTTCTATTTGTATTTATTCAGTAATTTAAATCTTACGAGGTGACCGCCTCGTAATCGTCTTGTACGGTCAATAATTGCATCCCAGTATCTGAATGATTGAGTGATTATGTATTTGCAGAGTTTTATAAGCTAAGGTGTGTTTGAGTTCTCGTCTCGTGACCTGATGTAACAGGTGTTACTGTGGGGTGTTGTAATGCCTTTCCATGAACAATTAATTTGCAGGTGTTGGAAAACGAGTTCACCGATATTTTACTCTTAGTAGTTTGGACAACCTTCACTCCAGTCATGCTGAAAGCTGTGGGAAAGGCTCTGTTCTCAACCGGACTGCAGAACCCTAAATACACAGAAGGAGAGAAGAAAGAGGTAAATATTTCCAGTTGTCATTGTGTCAAATGACAGTCAAATGTTGGCCTGATGTGGATTGTTCTCTTTGAATATGTGACAAGAGATGTGAGTAAAGGTAGTGCTGAAATGTCGAAAAATACAGTTTAAAGTGACAAACCTTCAGCGAATGCACAATCTCTATGTTTCGGTTAGCAGGTTATGCAGATGTAATGTGTAAAAAGTAGACTAATTTATAGTGAAAACAGTGCAATGATAAGGCTAGTGTGGATTATTAAATACACGTTGATGAAAAATACATATGAACTACTACAAATACAGGTTAAATATTTCATAATAAATGAAATATTTGAGGAAGTCGTTTCAAAGTTATCTGTAGTGCTAAAGACAAGTTGATCAACAGAAAATCAGTTGGTTTTGAAACTCAATTTTATCCAGTTTAAGTGTAAACCATTTGCTGGTTCCAGATTTTCCACTGTGAGAACTTGCTGCTTTTATTTATTGCATTTAATTTAGATTAAGTCACTTTTGGACAGTGTGAAACAAACATGACATTTGCAGATCTAAATCTCTATTCAGTCAGGTTCTGTAATGCTGGAGGGGGAGAACAGTAATAGTCTTGATGAGCGATCAACTTTTGAAACTTTATTTGTATATCATGTTTCTAAAATATGTGACATATGAAAACTTTTATATTAAAGTATGTGGGCTCATAGTTTAAAGTCACACATACACATTCAGTTAGTTACATGGATAAAACAATCCCTATGGAAACACAGGCAAGGTTCCTGATCAGTTCACAGAAAACGGATCATTGTACACTGGTTTCTGGTATTTTATTGATCTATTGGTAATCGAAAAAAGGAATCGACAGATGAATTTATAACGAGTGTGTTTGCAGGGACAAGACTATGAGATCCGCACATACCTTGCCACAAACTGGGTGAGCACCACTCTGAGTGATATGGAATGGGACGCGGCCCTCAGCGCAGGCTTCCGCAAGCTCTTCAAATACATTCAAGGCAACAATCAAAACAGTGAGTTTCATCCAGTCCTAATGTTATATAATAAATAAAGCATGTACAGCCTGATCTAAGGCTGTATACATCTTTATTTATTCTGTCGATACTTATTCAGGGAAGTGTGGAAGTGGCTTTTCTTTGCTATTGTTAAAGAAACGTGTTAGATCCTTAAACCTAAAAAAACAACTTGATAAAACACAATCAGTCAGGTAAATAATGTTTAAAGTGGCAGGAGGAAGTTATGGATGACTTTGGCATGGAGACAAGAAAGCTGAGGAAGAAGTTCACTTTAGTGCTTGCTCAGCAGTTTCAAACCGCACCTCTGACTTTTCTGACTCAGCAGTTTACAGCAGCATTATTTATGAGAATACACATTGTGTGAACTGAGTACTGCAGTGTAGGCTGATGTGTAAACCTGCTTTAATCCTCTACATCTGCCACACATTGTGTTATGTTTCCACCATCTGTTCAGGTGTCTTTATGTAGTGAAATGTAGATCCTCCAGCTGGCAACTTACACATAGTTTACACATTTCGCTGAATAGAATACATTTCAAACCAATTATCAACCAAATCTGAACATTTCTCACGTACTTTTATATCCTTTTCGCAGGCAGATGTGAGTTCTGCTTGTCTTTTATTCCCTTTTTCTAAAATGTGTTGTGTTTGTGCCTTGTTTGTCAGAGGTGAAAGTGGAGATGACGCTCCTGTGTCGTGCCGTGTGGACCCTGGAGCCGGCCCCGCTTGTGAGTCTCAGTTCACCGTGTCCTTCTACATCCCAGAGGAGCATCAGGCCGCCCCCCCGCAGCCGAGCGACCCCGACGTGTTTGTGGAGCACCGGAAAGAGTTCACAGCTTATGTCAGGTAGAGTACAGCTTAGGCACCGACTGATAATACATGTTTTTTCTAATTTCAGGGGACATTTTGAAACATAGGTGCATGACTGAAGGTCCCCTATTATACTGTTTTTCATCAATATATTATAGGTCTCAGATATATACAAAACATGTCTCTGAAGTGTTTGGCTCGAAATACCAAACAGATCATTGTAGCATCCCATAATCCCCTCTGTTTCAGCCCTGTTTCAAAAGTGCTGATTCTGTCTGTACTTTAGATGAAAATAAGGAGCCCCTCCCCACGCCCCTCTGAGAGATATTTGGTTAAAAAGAACACAATGGTGCTCTAGGAGGAGATTCAGGTGATAAGGTGGGGGGGTTCCTTGGTTGGTTATTGGCTAATGGTTACACAAGCCAAAAAAAGTGGCCAAAATCTGATCAGCTCATTTTCAGACAGGTTTTTATATAAATGGATCAGGACAAAAAGTGAGCGAATCTTTTTTCCTGAAACTTTCAGAATCTCTTTACACATCGATTTTGCATAATAGGTGACCTTTGTTATTGTTTCAGGACATATGGGGGTTTCTCCAATGAGAAAATTAAGCGTGAAGAGCTTCTGAAACTTATTGAGAGCCTGAAGAGGGACGCAGTTCACTACGTCGACCATCCCTTCTACGTAGCCGGGTATGACAGTCCTTCAAACTCACCAACCGCAGGAACGAGGTCTGGATCCTGAAGAAGGAGCAGGAATAATACGTTTAATGTTTACACTAAGCTCTGACCACTACAAGCCTTAAATAACCATATCATGTAAGAACAAAAAATACATGATCATTAAACACTATTTTCAAAGGGAAAAAATATACCTATTATGTATGTGGAACAAAATGGAACGTCATACTGACGAAATACTTTTTGTATATTATTATTATTATATTAATTTGTCTGATTGTGTGTTGTGCTTTATTTCCTTTGACTAAAAGTTACTTAATTGTACACTTACTGATGGTCTTGACAAAGAGTCCTAACAAATGATTACAATAGCTCTGTCTAAAAGGTCATTAAAAACAAAGAACCCCTG
This sequence comes from Dissostichus eleginoides, assembly GCA_031216635.1. Classification (NCBI taxonomy): domain Eukaryota; kingdom Metazoa; phylum Chordata; class Actinopteri; order Perciformes; family Nototheniidae; genus Dissostichus; species Dissostichus eleginoides. The sequence continues at coordinate 17,397,973 of CM062281.1, read as the reverse complement.
GGGAAAAACTGCATGCAATAGTTCAATATTTCCAGTAGGAGGCGCCAACTAGTCAGAAACATTCCTCATTTGGTGCATCTTGTCATGACAAAAACCACTATAACCTATCGGTTAGTAGCCAGCAGGCCTCGTTGCAAAAACCTGCAGTTTTTAATCTATCGGTTAATAAACTGCAGAGTTCGCTAACTAAGCCAGCTGCCACCAATCTGTTGATTAGTAGGCAGCAGGGCTCGCTGCAGAAGTCTGCTGGTTTTAACCTATCGGTGAATAAACCGCAGAGCTCGCGGCATTCCTCTGTCCGCATAACTTAGATATATCTGTTGAGAGAAGAAAAAACAATTAGGAATTGAACACCTTACATTTTAAAGTGGCGTTATATTTGTCAAAGAATGAACAATATCAACATAGCATGATTACAAAAAGACAGTTTTGAGCTATGGTAACATTGGTAACTGGAAATACATTATTAATGGAAACCATACAAATCCCTATGACTGTAACCTGTAAGATCATATCTGATGAATAAAGGTCAGCTAATATTTAAGGGGCTTGGCATTAGTTAGAATTGTTTTATTGTTGTGTCATTCATTTAAACTTAAATTTTAACTCAAACCCCATTAAAAAGACATAACTGACACATAATAACTACATTCATAAACAATCACAAATATTATTTCATGCAATAACAGGTGTCAGTCGTTTGCCACCTCTTGAATAAAGTTAAACTTCAAAGGCAACACCTTCTGTGCTAGCTAATAGCTAGTAGCAGCTAGCTAGCATTCAGCACATTAGTAAGTTATACTCTTTTTAATGTCTTAAAATGATTTACAGGCAAAAAAGACGACTACCCTGCACTTGCAAATGTTCCAACAATGACTTATTGGTCCGACATAAGGATGTTTGTGCTGAATATTTAATGATTTTCTTTATTTCAGTCACATGTTCACGGTGCAGCGCTTACCTGGTGTGGTGGAAATCGCAATGGCCTTTAAAATCGTCGCATAGAAAACGTCACACGTGCGCCCAGAAAACTTTATTTACAGACGCTACGATTACATTAATTTTTATAAAAAGCGGCCAAAAAAAGTTTCAGGAAGACTGATCATCTGTACAAAAGTTATACTACGCATGCCATGTTAAATGTGATGGATTGAAAAATCACAATTTTAGAACATGTTTTGGCTATATTACGTACATCAGGGGTATTCAACTAAAATTCAACGAGGTCCAGTTAGAGAAAATCTCCCCATGCAAAGGTCCGGAACATCAAAATGTCTAACTTGCTTTATGAATTAGTGTGATATATATTGAAGTAGCTGTAGCTTTATCAACGTCTGCATGTAATCAACAACTGACTGCCAATCAAATAAAGAAAGTACAATTCATAAACAACAATATTTATTGTCAATTAACATTGAACTACACAGATATACAGTAAAATACTGAGGATATGTGTAATGTTCCTCTCTGGCTGCATTTAAAAATAAAATAGGAGAAAATAAATAAAATAGCTTTTGAAAATATGTGCATCTTAAAAGTGCTTAATTTTAGATAAATAAAATAAAGTGTAGCAGCAGCTTGAGTTTCCCTTTTTCTTTGTTAAGCGTTTCACAGCATGACTTAACAGTTTCAGACGATTATAGAACAATATCAGTCTTTACACATCATAACAATTGAACAGTTTTAAAGTTTCTCTTTCTTTCCCTCTTATATTGCAGTCCCTCACTCACTTTTTTTTAATTCAGTGCGAGAATTGAGCTTGAGCTTGTCCTGCCAGGAGTTTAAATCTGGGCTGAAATGGTGTCAGGGCCATTCTCATACACACATGCAGGTGCTCATTGGTTAGACTCGGTTAGCCTGCCCTGGAACGATATTTAGTTTTAATTTAGATCCTGGTGGACTGATCATATTGGGCTCTGAGACTGCTTATTTTTTGTGACCTCGGTTCTGACTTGAGAGGGAATGTTTGGTCAAACACTTTGTGTTTTGTCTCATAGTGGCGTTTTGGCACTTTTAATGAGCGCCACGGTCTCTGAACACATGAGACACACTGGCTCTGTGCTCCCAGTGGGCAGGATGAACATGAATGAGTCCGTCCACTCAGGGTTAAAAGCTCTGTTCTCACTGTCCACTTTCCTCTTCTTGGAGAGCGCCATGTGTAATTATTTGTCTCTCCCTGTCTGCCGCTAACACGCCTGTTCACTCTCCTCTCCGCTTCTCTCCCTGTATCGCTAATTATTCTCTTCACTCACTTTCCTCTCCGCTTCTATCTGCCGCTCTCCCGTCTCTTCTTCTGTGTTTCTCTCCCTGTATCGCTCACTCGTCTCTTTCGCCCCCTGTCGGCAGCGGTTGAAATAGAATCGCCCCGTCAAAATTGAAATCCCCTATTAATTTATTGATTATAGGTCCGGATCCGGACCGCGGTCCGCCTGTTGCCGACCCCTGACGTACATCCATGTAAATAATTCATTACCCAGCATGCATCATAACTTCACATAAGAGAAAAAAAATGGCTATTATTCTTGCCTAACTCTCACCAAGGCCTATCACAGAGTATGCAAATTACAATTCTGTCATTTTTTATAAACTATAGATAAAGAGCATAATGTGTTGCAATGACATCTCGCACCATACGCTCCAGCTGAGAACGGAATGCGCTCGTTGAATTTCGATGCAGCGGGGAGCGTTCTCATGGCGTCTATTATCAACGCTATGGGAGGTCTATGAAGGTCTATGAGACAGCCAGCCCGTTGAAAACAGACGGTCAAGGGGTGCCCTGTCCGTAATAGCGTGACGGGGAGGGGCCCTGAGCGACGTCAACATGTGACGGGTTGGGAGTGAGAACGTGTTGCTGTCCGAGATACGCCTCCTACACACGGTCATAATAAGCCCATGAGAGCAGTTATGACGCCTCATGTGGAAGTCACTGCACACATCTCCACTCATCCCCTGAGTGTGTACACACCTCATGATGAGAGCCGGAGTGAAACGCAGCGTGTGGAGGCTCCCTCACAGCCCTTTCGCTCTAGGCCCACCTTGGGTTGCCTCACGGGCAGCGGCGGCGAGGGCTCTGACGTGGCTCGTCGCCATGACGACCACGACACATCTCGAGCATGTGCGCCCGCTCTCAGAGTGTTTCTCAGAGTGGCAGCGCGTGTGTCTGATGGACAGACGGATGAGCAGGCTGATCAGCAGAGGGTACACCCTTGCAGTTCTCCTCTCCCCCCCCACAGTTCAAGGGGATACAGGAAACACTCCTGTCATCCCACGAACAGTGTCTTGCGCTCCAGTCAGAGCTGCGGGAACTCCTGTTGAAAGAGGCTATTTCCAGGGTTCCTCAAGGGGAAGAAAATCAGGGGTATTACTCCCGCTATTTTCTTATCCCGAAAAGACAGGGGGAATGAGACCCATCCTCGATCTGTCAGTTTCAACAAGGCAATAATGAAAAGGCCTTTTCACATGCTGACGATCAAACAGGTGCTGGAGTGTGTTCACCAGGGACTGGTTCACCTCTATAGACCTGAAGGATGCTTACTTCCACGTACCCATCATCCCGAAACACAGGAAATTCCTGCGTTTCTCATTCCAGGGAATATCGTACCAGTACAACCGTCTGCCGTTCGGTTATTCCCTGGCTCCTCGCACCTTTTCAAGTGTGTAGAGACGGCGCTGCAGCCGCTACACAGAGGAGGGATGAGAGTACTATTTTACCTGGACGACCTGCTGTTGCTGGCTCGCTCCAGGGAGGAAGTTGCTTTACAGACGGTACAGCTCGTATCACATCTGTCAAAGCTGGGTTTCTAATAAACTGGAAGAAGAGCTGCCCTCTTCCCTCCCAGAGTATTGTTTACCTGGGGTGGAATTGAACTCAGCCCGCATGAGAGCGCGACTCTCACAGCAGAGAGTGGAGGCACTGACAGCTCTTCTCCGACGCGTCACACCTCGCAGCGTGGTGACAGCCCTCTCCGTGATGCAGCTGCTGGGCATGATGGCAGCTGGTCACGTGATCCCCCTGGGTCTCCTTCACATGAGGATACTCCAGAGGTGGTTTATTCGCCTGCGCATCGACCCCGTGCGACAGAAGAGGCGCATGGTGGCCATCCCTCCTTCCGTGGGTTCAGACTTAACCTATTGGAAAAGTCCCCACGTGCTGTCAGCGGGTGTGCCCCTGGGCAGAGTTACGTCACACATCTCGGTGTTCACAGACGCATCTCTCTCAGGGTGGGGAGGAACGTGTATGTCGCAGGCAGTGGGGGGACAGTGGCCGGCTCACATGTCCCTCCACATAAACGTGCTGGAATTGCTCTCCGTACGGAGAGTAATCCAGCATTTTGCCCCGTTGCTGCGGAATCAGCATGTGTTGATTCGCACAGACAACAAAGCCGCGGCAGCCTACATCAATCGCCAGGGCGGAGTACGCTCAGCGCAGCTTTGAACACAGCCAGGCCGCTGTTGATATGGGCGCGACACACTTGCTCTCCATCAGAGCAATGTATGTTCCCGGCGAGCTGAACAAAGGGGCAGACCTCATGTCCAGAGGAGGTCCTCGCCAGGGGGACTGGAGCCTCCATCCCGAGCTGGTCTCCCAGGTATGGAGCCGGTTCGGGAGAGCAGAGGTGGATCTGTTCGCCGCACGCGGGAACGCGCAATGCGCCCTCTGGTTCTCCCTGAAAGCGCAGGACCACCCCCCCCTGGGGGTGGACGCGTTCGCACATCGACCGTGGCCCAGGGGACTGTTGTACGCTTTCCACCAGTCCCGCTGATTCCTCGGTGCCTGGACCGAGTGCAGGAGGAGCGACTGTCAGATCCTATTGCCCCGGAGCGCACGGGCGCTTCCTGGTTTCCATGCCTACAGCGTACGCTGTCAGGCAAACCGTGGAAAATTCCGTGGCGCGGGGACGCTCTCTCGCAGGTGGAGGGAGCGATCAGCAGTCACCCTGTGATAGGCCAGCACCTATGGGCATGGCCCCTGAACGGGAACATTTAGAGGGGCTGGGCCTCTCTCAAGATGTTGTACGTACCATTCAGGAGCCAGGGCGCGTCTACCAGAGCGTCCTACACAGCCAAGTGGACAGCTTTCCAGCGTTGGTGTGTGGCGAAAAGCCTGGACCCATTACGTGCCCCCTGCCTCACGTGCTGTCATTCCTCCAGCTGTTGCTGGACAGGAATTTGGCCTTCAACACAATCAAGGTATATGCTGCTGCCATATCATCTTGTCACGTAGGTTTCGGGGCGGGACGGTGTTTAGTCACCCCCTGACGAAACGTTTTCTGCGAGGAGTACGGAGACTCAGACCTGTGTCACGCGCACTGGCGCCTCAGTGGGATTTGGCTTTAGTGTTACGCGCACTAAGCAAATCCCCATTTGAACCTTTGCTCAGGTTCCCCTTAAACTGTTATCAGCCAAAGTAGTACTACTTTTGGCTCTAACATCAGCGAAAAGGGTGAGTGATTTGTCTGCTCTCTCTGTGGCTCCGTCATGCCTCCGGATCCAAGGAGATGGCAGTTCAGCTGTTTTACGCCCTAACCCGGCTTTTATGCCAAGGTCATCACAAGCTCTTTTAAATCAAGAGTGATCACCCTGGATGGCTTCTTTCCCCCTCCTCACAGGTCGGAGGAAGAAGCCACGTCTCATCTCCTCTGTCCGTGCGCGCGCTGTCCTGCTATGTGGCGCGCACGGCTGCCTTGCGCCGTTCTCAGCGCCTGTTTGTGCATTACAGAGAGCTCGATCGGGCAGCCTCTGTCTGCACAACGGCTGTCACACTGGCTGTGTGAGGCTGTGTCACAGGCATATGTCTCCTCTGGGGCGGATCCCCCGGAGAACATCAGTGCGCACTCCACCAGAGGAATTTCCTCCTCCACGGCTTTGCACGGAGGAATGTCAGTGGAAGACATTTGCACTGCTGCATCTTGGTCTTCCCCCTGTTCATTTATTCAATTTTATTTGAGGGATGTCTCCCATTCCTCTCTGACACACCCTGTGCTGAGTGTCCTGTCAGAGTGAGTGACGTCAGGGATCCAGCTGTGCGCCTCTCTCCTGCCTCTCGGCACACGAAGAGCGGCCCTTTCCCCTCTTATGAGAGGGATGTTTCCTTGTTTCCTCTGACACATTTTGTACGGAGTGTCTTGTCAGAGTGAGTGATGTCAGGGATCCAGCTGTGCGCTCTCCTGCCTGTCTACACGCAGAGAGTTGCCCGTGTTCCCCCTCTTTTTGTCGCTGGGCAAAGTGTGACCTTCGTCTCTACTTATCACAGCGGCGGGTATGTATTGTTCCCAGCCTTCGTCCCCTCATGGTAAATATTCATGTTATGCTATATTCCAGGGACTGTGATGCGCCAGCACGCACCCCTAGCATGGCGCAATAGGCATGGGTTATTATCTGAGCAGGTGTGTCTGTGCTTCCAGTACCGGGGGGACCCAGTGGGGCGCAGACTACATCTTGCTTCGCCCTTAACCCAATAGCGATAGCCTTAGAGGGCGAAGCCATATACGAAATAGAACTGAAGTTACCTACTGTAACTCCAGCTTCTATGAGTATTGGCGTAGCCCTCTAACTTCTGGGCCCCACTGGCTCCACGAATAGCTGAAGAAAAGTTGTTTGTGTGGGAGCAGATTGTCGGGCCTCCTTCCTATTTATAGGGAGCCCAAGGGTGGGGCCCACCTTGCGGGTGGGCGTGGACTACAAGTGTTTCAGTGCTGCGCGTGCGCGCAGGGGATTACCCAATAGCGATAGCCTTAGAGGGCTACGCCAATACTCATAGAAGCTGGAGTTGCAGTAGGTAACTTCAGGTACTTGATGAGGGAATGGTGACGTAAGCACTGCACTGAAGTATGAATCGTGGGAAATATGATGTTTAAGAATGTAAAAATGTATGATCTCATTATTAATAAATATACATCTGCATTAAATGATTGACTTTTGTGATATTTTGTACCTCCATCTTCACTGGAGTGTGGTGGTGTATTCGATCTGCAGGGGATACAGTGCAGGCCGTCCTCCACACACTGATCATTGAGACCTTTCATCAGAAGGGTGATGTACTCCACACTGTAAGCTTCGTCCTCTCTCACCTTCTCCTCTGGCTCTCTTGTTGGTTCATGTCTGCTGAGTCATCCTTTATTTGTGGCAGAAATGTTCCCAATATCATGTTCAGACACTCAGCAGATCTGACATCTTTTTTTATCCTCTGAACACACACACTATATACCTGTTAATCGCAGGTCAGATCAATCTCACCGTCCCTGCTCAGTGAGGTGAAACTATGCTACAGATAGCAAATGTATAATGGTGCTAACATTTAAACATGTGTATTTTTTTCCTGCCTGGTGGAGGACTTCAGTCAGCATATATGTAAAATAATTGTCAGAGATATATTGGAGGGAAAAAGGACTGGTAAATCATTTTGATGACGTTATTCCAGGCCTTGTGATCAAGCTTTTTTTTTTTCTTTCTATTATATCTTCCTGTTTGTTTGTTTTTAAATACTATGATATTGTTAAAGGGGGGAACCCTTATCATAAAAGTCAGTTCCGGATATAAGGGGGAACCGTTATCAAAAAGAATGTTTTATCTAAGGGGGGACCCTTATCAAAAAGAATGTTTTATCTAAGGGGGGACCCTTATATTTAAAAAGAGAGTTCCGGACTTAAGGGGGACCCTTATCAAAAACTGTACTTTCGGACTGGTGTACGGGTTGTTGGGTGGGATTGAAATGGACATTTTGGTTTGTCAGCATGTGTGCATTCCATGACTTTTCCAGGTTTTCAATGACCGTAAGAACCCTGCTGTGGATGGGGGGAGTGGGCCCTCTGGGCCTGACGGACGAGTGTGGGTGTCATGGCAACGGCACTAATGAGACTGTGATTTGCGTTTTGGCAGATGGCTCACACACACTTATAGAAAAACATGACAGAAACCATCTCTTTAAATATCACTTTGTTTTTATTACACAGACATACACATGAGCTTCAGCAGCTCCTCCTCCAGTACTTTTTCTGTCGTGTCTTTTCACAAGCTGCCTGCGATTGAGATGCTTTCCTGTCCTGAGACAAAGCTCGGAGCCCCAAGTGCTCAATCATGGCAGAGCGGGGTCTCAGAGACACACTTTGGTCACAGGTGATTACCCACGGGTGTTATGGCTGTTAGGAGGTTAGGAAGTCTCACGCCTATCTCCTCACTTTATGACTCCATAGAGACCTCACTACTCAGCTGAGAGCACCAGCGTTGGCTTTGCATGGCTACGGATTAAGGGCAGTTGAAGGATTTAGCACAAATATTGACATGATTGCATTTTTGTTGTTATATGAAGCACCTAAAAGAAGGAAACAGCCAGGAGGGATCAGCGTAGTAAATGTGGCCCTCCCTGCACCTCCATCACCTCTCTGGTTAACTCAGATCGCGACACCTTTGCAGCCCTGCTATGTGAAAATAAATAATCTACAAATAGGAAACCACTCCCTTTCAGCAAACGCTGGGCTCTAAAAAATGTACAGTCTTTGAAAATAAGTCAAAATGTTACTTAAAAGTCCTCTATGTATTTACATACAGAATCATATAAAACTGCAAAAAGATAAACTGAGCAGAAATGTTAACATCATTATAGAAATCATTCGAGCCCTAAAAAGCTTCTAGTAGGTCAATCTAGTAAACTCAGATTGTGTTCACTTCCAGATTATTTTTCAGCTCTTTGGTAACAAACATGAACACTAAAAGACCCGGACAGTAAAATAAGCTTCTCTTTTAATGTCATTTCTCTCTTTACATGTATAGATTCATACTGAACTCCCAAACACAAGTCATGACATCACTTGTTCATTAAAACAATCTTTAAAACATGTTTTTAAAGTCACAAACAAAGAAAAGGACCAATGAACAATGCAAAATCTATTAACTAAAATGTTATGAGCGTTTTTAGAACAAATTTTCTGTTTTGGTGTCTTTTAAACTTCACAGTTTTTGACTTCCTGGCCATCACTAGGTGAAGCTCTGAGCCCTCTGCACTTTCTACGGACCACTGAACACACCAGCTCTGCAAACTACAGCTCTGACCTAAGAACAAGAAGCAAAACCTGGCCATAACCACAGCTTAAGAGGTACCGTGGTGCTCTCTGTCGTACCACTTCCTCTCGTTCTTTCCACAATGTTATGGGCTGTTTGAAGCCAACACTTGCACAAGGGGGTGCATTCAAACACTTTCAAGAGCCAACAGAAGAGAAGCAGAAGCAGAGGAGGTTCACAAGTCGAGCGTCTACATCCCACTCTTTCCAATTGCAAAGCTACGTAGCACCACAGCAGCAAAGTGACTTTTCAATTCCTTCACTTCATCTTAGTTTACCACCCCAACCTTGTTCTTCAAAGAAACGTAAAAGGTCCTGCGTGTTAGGGACATGATACAGTAAAAGAAAACAGCAAAACAAATGGAAAACATACTTAAAACACCAGGTGTAAAAGAAACACTTTTCTTTCAACACAAATGTGAAACGAAGGACAGTGAGAATCCATGAAAAGCTGCAGCACAACCAGTCCACTTCAGATAAAGTTCAGCTCTGTCCATGACGGGGTGACCTCTGACCTCACATCAGCACCCGACGCCCACCCCTTCGGGCTTTGAGGGGGAGTGGCACAGGAAGTTCTCTCCAGAGGGCCAACTATTGGCTCCTCTTCTTGCCTGCTACCTGGTTATGATGATAGAGTTTAGCTCCCTGTATCTAAGGGGCGCTCCTTGCTCTTTAACTTCTGCTCTCTCCAGATAAAGTGCCATTGGAGTTATTGAGTACAGCCAGGTTCTGAGCCGAGGGTCCGGGCAGACTTTCTGCAGGGTCTCCGTACTCGCTCTCAGCCAGCTCCCCCTCCCGCTCACAGATGACTGTCATTGGGCTGCTGAGCATTCGGTTGCGGGCGTTGTACTTGCTGCTGGCGGCAGAAGGCGGCGTGCGGGAGCGCCCGTACTTGAACCCGCTCATTGAATAGGTCGATGCAGTCGGCGAGGACAGGGAGAACGCGTCGTAGCGGCTCCACTCATCTGTTGCCCTCTTTCCGCGGCCTGGGGAGCTGCAGGGGCTGCTTGGGGACCCCAGTGAGGAGGGAGAAGCAGCAGGAGAGTCCAACGCTGACTCGGAGTATGTTCGCTGGGTGCGAGGGCCGGTGGAGCGAAGCATCTCAGTGGCCGACATCCTGAAGCTGGTCTCTGAGCGGCTGCCCTTCTTCAGGAGGAGGGCCTTGAAGGTGTCGCTGCTGGTGGAGGACTTGCGGAGGTTGCGCTGGATGGAGCCTGTCTGGCGGGGCAAGGAGGACGTCGAGCCCGGGGACATCATGGCCAGGGACGCCATGACCGGTGACGCCATGACTGGGGACGCCATGCCCGGGGACGCCATGACTGGGGACGCCATGCCCGGGGACGCCATGACTGGGGACGCCATGCCCGGGGACGCCATGCCCGGGGACGCCATGCCAGGGGACACCATGCCCGGGGACCCCATCACTGGGGAGCCCCCAGTTGGGGTGGCCGGTGGAGACTGGGGTTGGCTCCCAGCCCGGGACTTGTCCTCCTCCATCTCCTTGCGACCCAGGACCTTCCGCTTCGACCTAGGATAAGATGTAAATCTAATTATTGACAAGTTTTTACAAATGTGGCTTAGTGAGCGAGTGACTGCAAGGATGGTTATTGAATTGATATAGTTAAATCATTTAAGGGCAAACTAATGGTTGAACTGATGAAAGAGCAAGAAGAAATGCAAGAGTTAGGGGCAGTTTGTCAGGAAGCAATCATCAGATCCAATTATTCACATTCAAATGAGGCTGCAGCGTATGGGATTTCATATAACAACTGAGCAGGAAGCAGCCTGCTTAGCCCAGTTTGGTAATTGTTTCTGTGTAGATGTTCCAAAAAAAAAAGATTTAACTTAAAACACTTGGCCTACGCGCCACAATCTTTGTCCCATATTTGCCATACGTCAGCACTGCCCCCAGCAATTATGCGTCACAGCACACATCTTAAAGAGGTAAAACAATAAGCATTGAGTGGCGTGGATGCTCCAAAAGAGAAAAGGAGGTCATAAGAAAAAGAGTTATACATTTTGGATAAAGAGATTTTAGAAGAAAAGCTGCAGACGCTGCAGCTCTGCAGAAAAGCTCAGACGCAGCGCATTGAAATGAATCAAAAACACAAACTGGGAAAGGTGCCCAAAGCAGTTTTAATCACAGTGACAATCCCGCCTCCTCTTAACAGGGGGTATCAGAGTGGTTGACTGCACCACTCTCTCAGCCTACACCGGCTGGAACTCCTGCGCAAAAGCATAGCCATAAAGCGGCAACTGGCAGAATACAGGGGGGGGATTAGGGCTAGCAGGGAAACAGCGTTAATAATCTGAGGTCCAGGGGGCTGCACTGTGGGGTCTCTGTTGCTAATCCAGAGGTAGCGCCACTGCGGTGGTTTGCTAATTACAGGGAATGGGCTACTTGCCACTTCGCACCTCTCTAGAAAGGAGGAACCCACCCTCTGCATGCCCCCGCTGCACAGGGAGGGAGAGAGGAGAGGGGAGACAGAGATAAATGCATGAATACAGATTCTGTGAGAGCGATTTGATGCTAAAAGTCAAAGGAGCAGTGGGAGAACACATCTTTAATCCTCAGAAAGAAATTATTACATGAAGGACAACAAACGTGTAGAGAATATACTCGTGAAGGTCAAACAAGAGGGTATGAACAGTTTGTGAGAAAATCCAAGACTGCTTTGTCGTTTAGAAACACTGCAAAGTATGTGTCAAACTTCAACCTCCGTCTAGCGCCGTACGCTGTGAGCTCACATTAGCCCATCAGCATTACATAAGACCGTCTCACACACACGCTAACACACCTGAACTCAGTCACACCACAGCTCCATACTGAACTCATGGTTTGTGAAGACACATATACGGCCACACAGGAGAGGAGGTTATACCAATCCCCGTTATAGAGAAGTAAACAAGGCTGCAATTTAAGACCCGTCTCGAGAGCTCCATCGATTTCCTCCTCCCGGCTGTATTACATTTGCTTTGGAGGATTTCCCTCCAGACGGGTTGTATTTCATGGCTGCAGCTGTAAAGGCATTTCATTCAGGGTTTTCATCATTCTAGGTTTTCCCAGAGTGAGGGGGCAACATGGAGGTGAAATGAGAGGGGAAAAGAAAGTATAGGACAGGTAAGAGGGGGAGAGGAAATGTGTCTGAGGTGGAAAAAAAACATTTACTGAGATAAATGTTATAAAACATAAAGTATATCAAATTGAAGCTGATCATTCTGACGTATATTCTATTCATTATTAAATTGAAATGTCTCAAATGGATTATAATTGAATGAAAGATATAATGTAAATAGGTAAGTTTAGTTCATTCTTCTCCAGTCATACCCTGCATATAAACAATCTGTAAAATGATTCGATATGCTCCACACTAGAGAGGCAGTAACATAAGTGCTAAACAAACAAAGTCCCACTGTTAGGTTTACCCACACATGCTTACACAATACTGCCATCCAATTAAAGTGCACGATAAATCGCACTTGTACACGTGACGTGTGCACCATAAATACATCGGCAATCTGTCGCCAGCTGAAATAAAACCCTGTGAAATGAAATCCTGTGATGCTCAAGAGAACCCCGATGCCGCTGCACGTGAGCGTGAAACACAAACGGGCGGGCTGCATGAGAAATGTATGCGTGAGCTCCCTTTGAAGCACGTATGAATATATGTCAGTGAGCAGCGTGTAGAAGAAGAAGAAAAAAGAGAGAGGGAGAAAGACAAATCTCTCCGGTGGCCTCTAACCTAGATTAGGACCCGAGGGTGTCGACTAGATAAATAATGGATAAAGCACCCGCCTTTTCTCTCTTGCTGAGAACGAGCAACGCAAATGTGACTTCGCTAACGCAGACGTGATCAAAATATGACTGGTACCGACTTGTGTGCTTCTCGCATCGTTTCCATGACCAGAAACAGGAAGAGCCACTCAGGGCTTGAAGACCCCAGAGAGCGGCTGTTTGACAGATATGGATGCTTCCAGACGGGACAGCGCTGAGTAAAGTTATGACTGAGAGGTGGAGGGCAGAGGAAGAGGAGGGGGGGATGGAGATGGAAGAAGACGTATCATGGGTCGAAGGGGGAGAAGGTGCCAAGGTGATATACTGTGGTTTATGAGAAAGAGGGAATGAGATGCGGACAGAGAAAGAGGGGGAAGGAAACACGATGACAACATACTAGAGGGGGAAAGAACTAGCTCAGTGGAATCAATTCTACATCAGGAGTTGAAGCAGGTCCAGAGGGAAGAAGTTGGAGTGTGTAAAGAAGGGACACAAAATAAGAAGCATCATTGTACCTGTGAATGGCGGCAAAAAGGTCCTCTGTGGTCCGGGGCCGGGTGGGAGTCGGGGTCACCATTTTCTCCTCAGAGGCCCCGTTGGCTGACGGGACCGGAGACGATTCAGCCGTGCTGGAGAAGAACACCTCACCTGAGAGAGAAACATCCAAGTTACACACACACACACACACTAACAAGAGAGTGAACTCACACACTTTCCTCAACACCGTCCCGTCGCATTAACCTGGCTGTCTGTGAGATGCATGGAGGAGGTGCTGGACTGTCTTCTTACATTCTCTTTCTGTCTCCAGATTCCCTCCCTCTTCCTCTCCTCTCTCTCCTCCTCCTCCTCCCCCGTCTGCGCTCCGACTGCCTGAGCCGCTGCAGGCAGTCTCACTTTACGCTCCCCTCCTCCCTCCCCTCAATAGATCCGTTCCCCTCCCCTCTGTTACGATTGGAGCTCCTCCCCCTCTGCCTACCACCATGAAAAGCATGGTGGTAGGCAGAAAGAAGAGGGGATGGATAGTGAGCAGGACAGAAAGAGAGTAGGAGACTCTGAGATTAAGAGTAAAGGCGAGGAAAAGGCAAACAAATTGATATTTGGAAAGAAGGATTAACGGTGGAGGGAAGTGGAGTAGACAGTGGAGGATGGGGTGTGTGTGTTGGGGGGGGGGGGGGCAATGCAGGGAAAAGGAAGGGACAGTAACCACAAGAGATCTCTGCATATGAAATGTAGCAGGGAGAGTCAGAGAGGAGGCTGTCCCAGTGATAAGCCGCGGCTCCTGAGCTATTTTCACAGTTTTGAAAAGCTTGAGGTTTCAAGTTTGGATGGTTTGCTTCGGAGGGCAACATTCATTTCACAGCTGCCTGAAGAGTTGGCCGCACAGCAAGCAGGCAGTGGCATCACTACTAACCATATAGGATTATGGAAATGAGCTAAACCAACAATTCATTGAAGTAGACTCCATTTAAAATGAGTGGGGTTTTTTTTAAATAAAAAAACATTAGAGAGTAAAATGGTCTCTGTAAAACTCACCTGTGTCGTCCTCCTTGGAGCTGATGGATCCAGTCGTGCTACTTGTTCCATCTCCCTCCTCCTCTTCCTCCTCCTCCTCCTCTTCCTCTTCCTCTTCATGAGCCTCTCCATGGTCAGGACTTGATTGGCCGGCAGCAGCAGGTGTGTGCTCCTGGGTTATTATGGGAGATGTTTCACGGCTCTTAGCTTGAACCTCGGAGATCTCTGAAGTTTCCTCTTCCTCCTGTTGCTCACTTTTGTTATCTTCTTTAATTTGTATTTGCAGCGCATCCACTTGGTCTTCTGTCTGTAACGGGCCGGTTGTACCCTCATGCTGAGATGGAATCTGTTCAATGATTGGTTGGGGGCTAAATTGGTGGAGAAAAGACATGTTGGGTTTCTTGGAGACTACTGGGGGCTTCTGTTTGACAGGGGAGCTTTCAGAGCTCTGTGGGGGGCTTGGCAATACATTCTGTTCTTCTGCTTTTTCTCTTCTGTGTAAGACAAAGTAACTCTGATCCTCAGATTCTCCATTTATGACAGCACTATCTGTCGTGTCTTCTGTGATACTGAAGTCAAAAGGGAAGTCTTCTAAGAGCTTTGAGACAGGGGATGGTGAGGAGTTACGAGAATCTTCTTCTAGGGAGCTGTTTGACAGGTGTATCATAGTGGGATGCTCCAGGGAGTGAGACTTCTGTAGGGGCTTGAGACCCTGAAGGAGGTCCAGCCCTGTTCCCTGAGCTTTGGTGTGGCCTGACATGCCGTTAATCTCCTTCTCTGGCCGTCTGACAGAGCGGAGCTGAACGCTCTGCAGCGCAAACGGGGTGATCAGGGGATTAGGGGACTTTGTAGGGCTGTTGGAGAGAGCTGCTTTAGGAGCATCTTTCACTGCCTTAGCAAAGGCTGTGGAGAAAGATGGGACAAAAGCAGGCAATGGAGGAGGTGGAGGGGGCCCCATCAAGGGGATAGGCGGGGGAGGTGGAGGGGGAGGACTGAAGCTCCCATTGAAGGATGAACTGGAGGGGAATAGTGTATCAGGGGATGGAGGAGGAGGGAATTCAGGGGAGGTGGAGCAAGCAGTGGGTGGGCTTAGACTTTGACCCTGGGGAGTGGTTGGTAACGGGGGAGCTGGAGGAGGAGGGCCTGCACTGGAGCTTGGCGGTAGAGGGGGAGGAAAGGATGGAGGTGGGCTGAGAGGGGTGGTGGGAGCTGAGGAGGAGAGGAGTGGCAAGGGTGGAGGTGGTGGGGGAGGAGGTCCGAAGCTTTTAATTGAGTCGGAGGTGTTGGAGGACAGGGAGGTGGAAGAGGAGGACATGGACACAGAGGAGAGGAGAGAGGACTTCCTCTCGGGCACCCGGGGCCTGGGCCGGGTCCCCGAGGGAGACATGGACCTGACGAACGAGGGGACGGGGGTCCCAGCTGTGGGGGTGTTGGACTGGCTGGAGTAGCCGCTGGACGGCGAGGTCAGTCTGTGCACCCGGTCCGGGGAGGAGGTGGACATTTTGGGCTTCACTGCCACGCCTCCTCCTGCCCTGGAGCTCCAGGCGCCTGGCTGCTGTTGAGGATCTCACCTCCATTGTGTAACTCTCCGGGGTGAGCCTCGGCCAACATGTTGTTTGTGCCATGAGCCTGAGGGGAGTGTGCCCTCTGGTCTCCTTGGTTACGCGGGTAGTCCATGTAGTAGCCCCAGGAATCAGCATAGTCTGAGCGCAAGCTGCTGGTGTCGCTTTGAGCAGGCGTCACATGGCAGAGCGAATACACGCTAGACACGCCGCCACAGTTGGCATTAACTACAAGTGACGCTGCAGAGCTACATGCACTGGTGCTACTCTGACTGCGTGGCCGCAGCACCCAAGGGTCATCGTAGTCGCTGCATGGGCTGTGAGAGGGCGAGGAAGGAGAAGCCCCTATCCCCTTCCCTCCTCTCAGCCCCATCTGCAGGCTCTGCTGCAAGCTGGCAATTAGAGTCTCATTGAGCATGGCTCCGTTTGAATCCTTAGCACCGCTGATGGCGCTTACGCCTCCGAGGGGCTTTTTCACAGAGGTCTTACGTCTGAGAGAGTCTGTGCGAGCTGGAGGCAGCGGAGGCTTCTTGGACTTTCGGAGTGAGATGCTCCGTGACAGCGAGCGATCACTGTACAAGCTTCCAGTGTCTTCCTGATTGGCCATCTCCCGGCACTCGTACATGCTGTGCCTGGTGGCCCGTGCAGGCGCCGCTCCGTGCCCACTGCCATGGCTGCGAGAGCGCAGGCCTGAGTCCATGTGCATGGAGGTGTAGTATCCGTCATTGTCTTGGGAATAGAGGGAGCTGGAGTCAGTAGTAGTCCTGGAGGAGTGGTCCAGGCTGCCGTACAGCTGGTTTATGGGAGTGGAGCAGCTGGAGGTCAAGGTGCGGTGTGGAATCACCATGTTTTCTGGCGTGTCGTAGATCCACTGTTCCTCTGGCAGTCCGGAGGGCGGCGTGGGCGCCAAGGTGCTGCGGCTGTGTATACTGCTGTCAGAGTGCCCCGACTCGCTGGCAGGTGCTGCGACCACCAGACCGCCATCCCTTAGTGGGTGAGTGGGGGTCGAGGTGGCCAAGGCTGGGCACGTGGAACTGTGGGTAAAAGATGTTTGGCTGGGGCTCATGGGGTCTGTGTTGGTGGAGGAAGCCAGACTGAGCGGACGAGCTGTGGGGTAAGATGAGGAAGGGGAGGGACCAGAGGTGTTGAGCATAATGACCTCAGAGGAGCTGGACAGGGTGGCGTTGGGGATGAGGGAGGTGGAATAGGCATTATGTGGGGAGACCACACATGCCGGGCCACCCCCCCAATCACTGGCTTTCGCCCCCCTCAGCTCCTGAGACTTGGGCCGGGGAAGGGTGCCTGTCCTTGGGGCATTTCTCATGTGCACCACTGTGTCGTCAACCTGCAGCCTCCCAATCTGCCTCTGAGGCGTAGTTTGCTCCTCTGACTTGATGGGGGTGCTGCTATAGATGGGGTCAGCACTGAGAGACACTCTGGCCCCCGGTCGAGGCAGACTGTGAAAACGGGAAAGATCTCTGTTGTACTGCGGCAGCATCATGATCCCCGAGCTGTCACTGCTTGAGATGGATATACTTCCTGTTGAGGAGGAAGCAGAAATGCCAGCCATTTGAGCCGCGATCCCCTGTCCTCTCTGAGCCCGGATCCTCCTCATGGACGGGGGCACAACCTTCACGTCTTCTGTCTGGCAGCCGGAGTCTCTGGTGACCGAATGTCGGAGCGTCGAGTTGACGCTCCCAACTCTGCCCAAGGTGGAGTACTGTCCCGGGATGAACATGGAATGCGGTCGGAGATCTCCTTTTGCTGTTGTCAAAGGGAGGAGGAAAATAAACATGTTATTGATCAAAATACCTTGTTTTCTCTTCGAGCACCACTAAGCATATCTCCCCTCTTAAAACTTCAGCCACAATGCTTCTGCTCTTCTGCCTGGACAGCTAAACTGTGGTCACATGGAGACTAATTAATTTGATTTGCTATAACCGTCACATGCGTTAATAACTCCTGGTCTTCTTCGTTAAGGAGGAAAGGATATGAGGGGAGAAAGAAAGACTCCTTACTAAGCTTCCTCTCTTAGTCTGGCTCATTCCGACAGAAAAGCGAATTATACCCTGGGGTCCAGAACAGGCAGCTGTTTAGGTTCGAGGCAGCCAACTAATGCATACATGGACACGGACATACACAGTGTTGACATGGTCATGCACTGACACAGGACAGAGCATACAGCATTTGCAGATAGACATTGAGACAAGGACACACATAAATGCAGATATCACAAAGACACACAAAACGAACATACCGGCTTGTAAACAAACAATTTGAAGAATGAGTTGTAAAACGGGAGATGATGTCTATTGTGTCTCCCATCTGTGGTGCCTCTCCTGCTGATGCTCGTATTCCAAAACATACACACTCTTGCGTCCTCTTTTCTCGCTCTCTCTCTCTGAACCACACATACACTCTCTTCCTCCTTTGCTAAAAGCTGGAGTGACAGCTTGGCTGCTGCTGCTGCTGCTGCTGCTGCTGCGATAGATTAAGCTGCAGGTCTACTTTCGCAGGCAGCTCTTGTACAAGGAGAGGGAGGGATGAAGCACTGGGACAATTACCCCGGGCCAGTAATCATGACATTCAGAGGCTGTCGTCAGCTGGTCACTAACCAGACTCTAAAGCTCCTTTACTATCAGCCTTGGTGATGTTATCGCAAAGAGAAATGACATTCTCCTTAAATATGTCTGCTGTCCTACAGATCAGAGATGTGTAAATAAACATCAGCCAGCACAGCAGTGTCAGCTTAGTAAGCTTAGCGCACGCTTAACACCCCTCTCAGCTGTGTGACTAAGGAAATGAGTCTACTGGAGCTACATATTTGTTATTTAACCCTCATCTGTTTGGAGCGCTTGAGGGTTATATGTTCTGAAAAATGACGAGGGTTGGGGGGGACGGTTTTCCTTGATCAGGGTCTCATAATCAGTACATGTTGGTAAGTATAAAAACACATGGGACACATGCTAGATTATCAATATATAGCCCCAGGATTAAGGCACAGAGACACAATTTACAGACACAATTCACAGAAGCAGCACAGCCGATAGTTAAGCTGAACGATTATAGCACAATATGTATATAACACTGGTAAACCCTGCACTTAACCTTTATTATCTGACATGAGAAAAGCGTCTAAAATGAGATTAAATAAGTGCAAATGTAAGGACAAAAAAGGGGGGAAATAATACAAGTGAAAAGAATGTCATAATGGGTCCCTGGCTGTGGGTACAGTTAAAAAGGTTGGAGGAGAGCAAATGAGGACACTCTGTATGAAGAACTGAAACAGCTGAACATCTGCAGGGCCCCGATCCAACACTTTGGACTTGCATGTGACATTTTCTCCCTCCCATTCTCAGAAAATACTGGTGGGGTGAGTTCATTCTCCACTTAATGTTTAAAGTTAATGGATTAGGCAAAAATGCATAGTGAGTAAGGTTATAGTAAGTAGTGAAAGAAGGAGGGATGCTTGTCCAGAGTGTTGGTACAGGTCTGTGGACAGTACAGGGCAACATATTTCCCCACAGTGATCCATACCTAGCTCATGGTTGAAGTTGTCAGGCAGCCCTGATATAGTCTTTCTGCGTTTGACCTTCTTGGGCCGGCGGGACACGGTGTCCGAGTTAATGAGGGAGCGCCGGACGGTGGCCTGCCGGTCAAACACGGCCCCTGGTAGCCGGGAGGGCGAGAACAATGCAGGCGGACACACAGGCAAAGAGCAGTCGGTTAGTTGAAAGGAACAAACTCAACAACATGCAGAACGTTTTTGTGTTTTTAAGTTTTAACATGCAGCAGGAAGAGAGAGTCAGTTTAACCAAATGTAGCAAAACAGTTCCCTTCAGTGGTATCTAGCTAGGCATATAGTTTTGTCTTTCTTTGCCCAAGTTTGAGTTTTGTAAGGACTAATATGTAGTTTCAACTATTGCCCAACCAATACAGGATTTTGAAAGGCTGTTAAATCAACGCGTGCGCCACAAATCAAATTCCATTCTAATAGGCTAACCAATTCTGGGCAAATACCACATAAAAAATTCTGTATTGTATTATAAAGTAAAAAAAGAAAAGAAAGAGAAATTGTTGGTGAGCTGACCCCTTAACTCTTCTTCCACCAGCCAAATATAATGGCCATTAATGGAAACACTGGCTTCAAAAATAAAACGTACACATTTAATCTGAAGGTTTCTGATAATTCCCAACTGAGGTGTTAACATATGTGAGAAATGTGAGTTGTAAAATACATGCTCTTATCACAAAAATACACATGCACAGAACAGATATGAGTAGGAGCATGCACGCACACACATTCATCCTTCTCACTTTCAACCCATCCTCCCTGAAGGAAGAGTAACATTTTACAAGGAGCTGCTCTTCCTTCTGCTATTTGGCTAGCTGGTGACAGCCAGCAGGCATTAGGGAAATAGAAATTGATATGAGGGGCAGTAGTGTCTATCACATTCCTCCTCAAAGTGACAGAAAAATCCCTGATCTCTCTCTGCGTGTCAGTATGTGTGTGTTTCCTCTCTCTTTCTGAGTAATGTAAAGTGACAGGAGATGAAGTGCTTTATGTGGAGTGGGACCACATTAAGCAGTCATTAGTGTCTGAAGGACGACAGGATTGCAGCTGTATTCCCTTTGACAACACTTTTAATGTGGAGGTTGATACTGAACTGCGTTTGAGGTGATGCTCATCTGTTTATGTGTCATACAAAAAGTCTTCGTGAAGCATCAGACAAGCTTCAGTGTATTCTTAATGACCAGAACTGGCAGAATGAGACGTTATTTCTTTGTGTGTGTGGTCGATAGCGCAGAAAATGGTGACATGCTAACAGGGGTATTGCATCGCCACGTTTCGCTGTGTTCATCTGTCAAACGCCCTGTGATCTGACATCAAGTCAGTGAAAAGCCTTGACCCTTGGAGGAGCTGTCAAACCATTTTCGCACACAAACACTCGCTCACACGCGCATAAAGGAAGGTGAAGGTCAGTCTGCATGAAGCATGATGGAAGGAGAGAATATACACGGAGGTGCAGGAGGAGAGGCAGACAGACTGACACATACAGGTTTTTCCTCTGTGGATGCATGGATACAGTAATTGATCAGTCTATAATCCACTCATCCACAGAGGGTTAATTAAAGGAACAGTCTGACATTTTGCTTGTTTGGCTCATTCCATTTTGCTTCCTTACTGAGATTTAGATGAGAAGACCAGTAGAATCTGAAGATTTAATATGTTAATATGGCAGTTTTGAAATTATTAAAAACTGTATTTCAATAAACATGATAGCTGGTTTATATTATAGCGCCGCCACCAGGTCATCATTTGTATTGTCCAATACTCTGACATAAAAACTACTGACATTTCCCATCTACCTCAGCTGCTGTATATATAGGTTGCAGCTAACTGTATTCTAGGCTTTGACCTTGTAAAAAAATAAAAGACCTTAAAATAATGTTGATCTTTTCATCAAAGTCTCAGTGATTTAAAATGTTTTAAAAAGTCAGAATGTTCCTTGATGACAAACAAAACACAATGTATGATGGGAGGTGCGGGGTTAATGTTACTGAATAGACACCAGGGGATGATTGAGAGCAGATCTAGTAGTTAAATCTTTCTAAGTTGCTTTTTTGCATGAAACTAGAGGATCAGGAGATTTGTTTTCCACTACAAACACTGATGAGAGTGGTCGCTACTCACTACTGATTGAGAGATGGGAAAAGAATGGTTATGTGACAGAGGTTTGCGAAGAGGTCATACCTGTGACGTTGATAGCAACGATGTCTGTGGCTACGGCCTGAGCCGCCAGCCTCATCTTCTGCTCCGGGGTGGGGAGGGGTGCGCCCTTGTTCCATACAATCTTTCCGTCAACCTCGTACCCCTCCTCTCCCTCAACGCCTTCCTGGGGGGTCTGGGGCCTCATGGACAGCTGAGATTTGTCGTCCTCCGCTGATGATGCTGTGGACTAAAGACAGAAAAAGAATGGGTTAACAAGATGTATAACTTGAAGAGGAGCAAGGAGATAGAGAAAGGGATTGAAAAGAGAGATGGAAACAGGAAGAGAGGAAATGTACAGAAAAGTATGGAAAAAAGGAAATACGGTAATGAAAGTGACAGGAGATTCACAGGAAAAGAGATGAAAGACATTGGAAAACAAATATTTTGTGATATTAAATTAAAACCGAACACAATTAGAGTGGGAATACAATATTATAGAATGGAGTAGAGCGGTATGTGGCAGACTGTACAGACTATATTGACACGTATGAACACACTTCAACATATTATAATAGCTGTGACCTTTAAGGTCCTTACACACCAAACTGACACCAAAGAACACCAAAGAACACGTCCCGACGGAACGTCGCCTCACGCCGCCTTAAGGTCTCTACACACCAACCTGAGACCAAAGAACGCGTACCGAAGGCGTCCGGACTTTTACGTCAGCTACGTCGGGTTTTGTTGGCTTCGTCGGATAAAGCCGCCCGCCTACGAACACACCGCAAATACTTCAGCCGACGAGTGGCAATAACTCTCCTTACCAGCAGGCGGCGGTAGTGTGTATTCGTCATTCAAAAGAGGCAACAACCGGAAGACAGACTGCCTTTTATACACCGAGAGAAGAAGAACAGACTTAGTAATATAAACAGTTGATCAGTTGGTCTTCACTTTCTTCATTCCATGCCGTCATGATAAAAAAGAAACTCTTGCGTCCGGGTGAGATGAAAATGAGGAAGATTAGCCGTCTGTGTGTGCCTTCTTATCGTTTGTTTTGGTCCCTCACTTCCGCTTCACTTCTGATGCACTGATTCGCTAAGCTGAACAGCCAATCAGAGTGATTGATTTGTCCCGACGTTCTTTGGCCTCCCGCGGCCTCCCGCCGCCGATTCAACATGTTGAATCGGCGGCGGGAGGAGGCGGGAGGGTTGAAAATGTGCCGTAAAGAGACGACACACCAACCTGAGTAGTGCGACGCGAATGCCCGACTGCCTCTGACGGCTTCGGACGGCCTCTGAAGGTCTCTACACACCAACCTGAGACCAAAGAACGCGTACCGAAGGCGTCCCGACTTTTACGTCAGCTACGTCAGGCTTCGTTGGCTTCGTCGGATAAAGCCGCCCGCCTACGAACACACCGCAAATACTTCAGCCGACGAGTGGCAATAACTCTCCTTACCAGCAGGCGGCGGTAGTGTGTATTCGTCATTCAAAAGAGGCAACAACCGGAAGACAGACTGCGTTTTATACACCGAGAGAAGAAGAACAGACTTAGTAATATAAGCAGTTGATCAGTTGGTCTTCACTTTCTTCATTCCATGCCGTCATGATAAAAAAGAAACTCTTGCGTCCGGGTGAGATGAAAATGAGGAAGATTAGCCGTCTGTGTGTGCCTTCTTATCGTTTGTTTTGGTCCCTCACTTCCGCTTCACTTCTGATAAACTGATTCGCTAAGCTGAACAGCCAATCAGAGTGATTGATTTGTCCCGACGTTCTTTGGCCTCCCGCGGCCTCCCGCCGCCGATTCAACATGTTGAATCGGCGGCGGGAGGAGGCGGAAGGAGGCGGGAGGGTTGAAAATGTGCCGTAAAGAGACGACACACCAACCTGAGTAGTGCGACGCGAATGCCCGACTGCCTCTGACGGCTTCGGACGGCCTCTGACTCCCAAAGTCGGGCCGGTGTGTAGAGGCCTTGACTCCCAAAGTCGGGCCGGTGTGTAGAGGCTTTTACGTCTCCTGCGTCTTGGGCATGTTTCGCACTGGAACACACCGCAAAGACTTCAGCCGACGGCCAAGTTGCACGTACGAACTGCGCATGCGTGAGTGGCAATAACTCTCCTTACCAGCAGGCGGCGGTAGTGTGTATTCGTCATTCAAAAAAGGCAACAACCGGAAGACAGACTGCGTGATACACCGAGAGAAGAAGAACAGACTGCGTGATATAAACAACAAATAGCGTGTGCGTTCCATTTTCACTCTACAGCGAGAAGCTCATGGGGCTTTCCCGAACCTGTGTCGAGAGCTGGAGTTAAATGAAATCTCAGATTTGCCTTCTTAATCGTTTGTTTGGGTCCCTCACTTCCGTTTCGCTTCTCATGCACTGATTCGCTAAGCTGAACAGCCAATCAGAGTGAATTATTTGGCCGACGGCCTTTAGCCGACAGCCTACTGATTCAACATATTGAATCGGCGGCGGAAGGTGTCGGCACGGCCGAAAAGACACGACGGTGCGGGACACACCAATCTGAGTAGGGCGACACGACGCTCATCGACGGCCCGACATCTATCGACGGACGAAATCGGCTTGGTGTGTAAGGGACTTTAGATGCTTGTGTTGTATGCTGTAAACATGTTTCACAACCAATCAAACCCACATGGAAACACACACACACATTAACACACTTTCGCACACAGACACATCTTTCAGAGTTAACCTGACAGAGCGTAAAAAGAGAGAGAATCACTCATGCATTAAACTGTGTCTCACACACTAACAGTCCTCCAGCTGAAGCAGAATTTACTGCCGAGAAGCAAACAGACAACTACAGTTTACTGCGCCATTCACGCTTGAAATTGAGCAGTTAGTCAACAGTAAACTAGCTTTTTACAGTTTGCTGTCAGTGTCCATTTGAGGTTTTGAAATCATTGTTTTGAATCATGAGTAAAGACAGGTTAAGATTTCAAAAGCCAGTAGACACAAAAAGCAAAGCGAACTTATTTAGACTTCACTACCTAACATTTTCCCGACTGTATCTGGAACAGGTTGAGCTTTCAGTGTGATTTTGTTCGTCAGAGTTTGAAAGTTACTGGTCAAAAAATGCTCAGAATCTCCAAATACATCCAGAAATAATCCCTATGTCCATTACAGTTCATCCTGACAGTCCCAAGCATTAAAAAGAAAGGTCGGCTATTTGTGCTTTCATACAACCCATGCATGGATGGATGCATAAATAAATAAATAAATAGGGGAGTGGAACAAGAGGAGGCAGAAAAGGGGGAGGGTATAAAGAAAGGATCTCAGCAATAGTTTGGTAGCTTGTTATTTTGCTTTGTGGCTCAACCTGCGGTCCTGTTTCTCCCTCTGAAGCTGCTGTCAGGCAAAGTTAGGCTCACTTTCCCCAGGACAACAGGAAGTGAATGGAAGAGGGACAAACAGCGGCAAGTAGAAAGACAGATAACGAGAGATGGAAGTGGACAGTTTAGAAAGACAACAGCATATTACGAAGGTCAAGGGCAAGCATGAAGAGAGCGGCTAACAATGAGGGGCTCTGGGGAGCAAAGGAGACCCTGATCATAACAGTGAAACCCCCTGTGATCCTCTCAGGACCCCTCATATCACATTGTGTGTGAAAAATACAAATGAGGAGAATGTCAGTACACACTAATGGTCCGCCACTAAAAAGAGCAATAAATCCACTTTTGTCTGTTTGCCTTGTTATTTTCCTATTTCGATCCCTCTTCTTATTTTCTACAAATTATAAAGGAAAGAGATGAATAATTTAAAAAAAGACTGAAGCCAGCAACAGTTTATTCTGTCTATACAGTACATTCAGCTCTGCCTGAGAATGATGACAGGCCAGAGAATGAGAGGCAATTAAGTTAAAGTTATAATTGAACTATACTTTTTCATAATGCATGCTGACAGCCCCAACAAAAAAGCCTTAGTGCTTGTTCTTTAAGTAAAATCATTTCTAACTAACTCACAAAATCTTGTTTGCTAGACTATTTTAAATAGCTAGACTAACAGGGTAGAAATCCAGAAATTAAAATGTAGAATTATTTGTGTAAAAAATAAATTAGAAAGTACTGTCTGCCAGGGAGTCAGATAAGTATTTATTGTAAATTAAGAGAAATGTGCATTATAATATCCGACCACTAGAGGGCAGTCTGACACTGTTTAAAGTACTGGAGATGAGTTTCTGCTGAATCAGTTGCAAAGCACTGCTGTGAACACATGTACTTCAATAACATCTAAATGTATTGACTAACATCTGCAAAGTTGTGTTTGTGTACCTTCTTATCATCCTCCTCTTCATCCTGCAGGCTGCTGTTGGACTGTAAGGGGTCAGAGAAGGTGGGACCCTGAGAGTAGTACTGAGAGCTCCTGAATCCATCTTTCCTCAACTTGTCGCATTCTGCAGGACAAACAACAACAAAGGAATATGTTAATATAGACAACAAATACTTGGATTGACCTGATCGTTGTCTTTCTCTGAGCTTTTAATGTTTGCAACCAGACACTCATTAAGATCACGGGTATATATTTGCGAAGAATTGGTCAGGAGAAATGATCACAATACTTTTGAACAGAGCTTGTGTTGAGTGTGATACTGAAGAGTTTCTACAGTTCACACTCATCATTCTTTGCTGCTCCAAGATATATTGATGTACCAAAAATGGAATGTGTAATTTGTACAGGCTAATTTGAGCGTACAATATTCATAAATAAGTAATTCGATAACACTAAAGTAGTAGGGATGTGTGAAATATCCATAGGACACAGAAAGACGTATTGTGTGTGTGTGTGTGTGTGTGTGTGTGTGTTCATCAGTGTATCAGTCCCTGTTGGACGCTGCCAAGCGCTGCTCACACTCCCTCTCGTCACCACCTGCTGTGACGGGCTGGTGATGTACGTCTGTGTGTGTGTGTGTGTGTGCCACTGTGTGATAAGAAAATACTTGATATATGATTGTGTGTGTGTAATAGGCGGGGGTATCAGTTTCAGTCTGTCACACACAGATGGCAGAACTGTCCCTCTCTCCTCCATCCCCCTCTTCCTCTAAGGGGGCATTTAGCACATCATCTCTCTTTGTCACTGCAAATATCAACTAGTATATCCTTTGTCTAGTCTTGAATTAGCTAATTATATTCACGTAGTACTGTTATGACTAAAACACACAGTTGGGGGTTGTGTTTCCATTTGCTGATGCCTGTATCCAAAAGGTACTGTTTTATTATGAACCTCACACATTTGTTTTTGAAAAGCTTTGAATAAAAAATAAACTAAATTGGCCCTCTTCTAAATTGAAAGCATATCAACTGACATGCATACATGTCTTTCTCTGCATAGTATCCCTAATCCATACAAATGTAAACCTCGCTGGTCTTTTATCTTGCTTCATTGGGATTTATTCAGTGTGTGATGCACAATCAAAATCCCTTTTGCTGAGTGACACGTGTGTGAACCAAAGCACACCCACATCGCTCCTCGCCTGGCACCTCAGAGATGCTGCTTTGGATCCCTTTCATGTGCCATCTATCTCCATAGCTAATTACAGCCCATCTCTGTGGAGACACACGCTGGTGCATGTATAATGCTGTCAGTAAATGGATCCTAATGGGGTTGGCAAAGGTAGCAAGTGTAACAAGCTGATGTGGTAGCGGGGTGGAAGAAGGGTTTTAAGAAGCGTGATGAGGATGATGACAGGGAGCGGAGCAGTTGTGATGATTGGGGAAGGTTGATTAGATAAATAGGACTTGATGAGCTGCTTGTTGCTAGGAAGAAGTGAAGGGAGGGGACACGAGACAAGGAGCAGAAAGACTAATGGATAGTGAGAATTGAAAGAATATAACAATATTTTAAAACATATCTTAGAGTTTCTGTATGACCTCACAGCTAGAAAGACATATTTATTAATTCACATTTATTCTTGCAAAAATAAATCCTAACAACAAGCTGGTGCCCCTGGTTAACACTGAATGACATCCACTTTATTGTTTGTGATGTTATTGACACACACAGGCGAGTGTTATGTAACACCTCTGCTCTATGTCGACCTGTTGGGATATTTTCTGTATCTCACCAGCAGCTTGCAAAAGCCTCACGGCTGAACACACAGAAATCCATGTGAGAGTGAAACAAAAAGGGGAAGCACATGCCATCTGATTGTTTGATTATTTGCCTTTGCAGTGTAGAAAGTAGATATGTTATCCTGCTATGCTCATGCAAGCACTGGGTTTAAGGACTATTTGGGAATGCGCTCCTGATAAATTAAGCAATAAATAATAAAATATCTTGTAAAAAATACTGTTATTATTATGGAAATTGAATGAAATGTAGTAATGAAAGTAGTATGCAAAAGTATTTATACTGTTGTATTTGGAAATAATGCAAAAACCACCGAGTAAACACTAAATTAAATATATTTTTTCTAAGGCTGGGCTGTAGGTAGATGTGTAACCTCCACTCTCAGCTGCATGGGAGTGGACCATAAAATGAAGCGCTTAAACACAAAGACACATTCAGCACAGGTGCTCCCATTGGACACCTGTTGTCTTTCAGTGAGGACCCCTGGGACTGGGAGGGGATGACAGGAGGAAAGGCCAGTGACAGAATGAGGAGGGGGGGCTGAATAAATCCTACCTACCAGGTGGTGTTTGAGCACCTAGCAACATCAATATTGCAGGAAGAAATATGCAACAGCATAGGTGTCAAACAATGCAAAGGACAAAGAAAAAAAACGTTGGGTGTGTGTATGTTTGTTTACAGCGATGACTAAAGCTTTACACACTAGGCATCATGTTACAACCGGCTTCTCCCTATTTATCTCCGTCTCCGCCTGTATCAGCCTGGTTTTTATCTGGCACTAAACAAGGCCACCTATGTAAACAACAAGCCTTGACTGTAAAAACACCCACACACTCTTCCCAGCCTTTTCTCACACCTGCCTGTCATCCGTTATCTTCGAAATGACCGGACAACTTTCCCAGCTCTTGTTCCCAGGAACTGTTGGGTAAACAGGTGCCAGCATTAACTGGTCTTCCCACTTCCTGTTCCGGGAATGTGGATATTAAAAAGTTGTCACTCTGTTGTGACTCAACTCCCTGTGTTTGTCTGACAACAAGGCTGTGTCTGTTTGTCTCTGATTGGACTGGACAAACAGGAAGGAGAGGATCTCGCACCGTTGTGTTGTTGGCTAAACTTTGGGGTGAACACAGATTACAGGTTTGGACATTTTAACAATGTTGTAGACAAACACAGCAGATCTTTTCTCTGATGCCCTGATGTTCAGTTCCAAATATGAGGAGGTCCGGCAATATTCCCACAATTTAGATTTTTCAGTGTGTATATTTGTAGATTTAGTTTATAGGGAAGTAAAGGATTGATTGGGGAAGCTATTCATATATACATTTGAACTAAAATTCCTCAAAAACATTTAAATTAGAGCTGAAACAAAGTTCCACCTTTTACATGATTGTATATTGAGTTAAACAACACAAGACAACTTTACCATGTCAAATTGCTTTCTTCTTTTTTTCATGTTTTGTATTCATTCTAGAGGCTGTAATATTATACTCATTGCCAAACAGCGGCACTGGACCCATTGTATATACCTGAATATCAGATAACCCACCACCATTGTTTGTTGTTGTGATCATGTTGGATCATTACAAACTCTCTGAAGCAGTCCAATTATAGTAATCCTTACCTCGCAGGGCGCTCTTCAGGTTGACTTTGGCCTGACGGTGGAGGTCTTCTACGGCGGGGGGGCGGCTGCCTGGCAGGAAGACGTTCTCCTGCTGGTGCCACGGAGCTGAGTAATGCACCGTCCACTTGCTCTCCTCATCCAGGTTAGACACAGCTGCAGAAACACAGAGATAAGGCCAGAGAATTTAGTTGATTTAGTTAAACTTCCAATTGTATTAACACTCCTGAAGGGTATTCTGAAAACATCTTCCCAGGACCAGTTGTTGCAGACCAGCAACAGTTGAGATATGACAAAAATAGGGTTAACAAAGTCTAAATCCTTTGGTAACAGAGTCTGAGAATGAATAGTGTCCTGCACAGGCAGTAGTGGCAACTGGAGGGATTTGTTTATATTTGTCGGAGAAGAGGAAGGGGAAGTAGATTAAGGTGCTTTGCATCGAGGTGCAAGTCTTCACACCAACAAAATGACACACATCTGAGACATCACACACAAGGCCACACAAGTCAGAGGGGGAGGAGGGTTGAATAAGTTGGAGGGAAACACTAACCACATGATATCCAGCTCAGAAAAATAAACATGATACTGAAAAGGTACAAAAGCTAACTTTGAAACTAGCTAACTTGTCCTGAGAGAAATCGCTTCAAAACCAATACGATAACACTCATTCGATGGAATCACTAGATCACAAAAGTATTTAAAAGCTTAACAAACACTACTGTGTTAAACATCAAACCATCTCTGTGTTTACTAGATAGGGAACACACTCCTCTGTTTCTTGATGGTTGTTTTCTTGAGCACTTCTTTCAGTTAGACATCCTCAAACAATATTTAGCTGTTTTCTCTTTTGCTACTGCTGACGGTCTGTAATGCTGAGGACCCAGAAACTGAAGCCTATTCCCATGCTGAATATGTAAGCCACAAAATACAAGTGTAAGCAAAACGACAGAGTAAACACCAAGATCAACAAACACACTTCGCAAAAGTTAAGCTTACCAAGTGAGCGTATCCAAGCCAAAGTTGGTGAGCGTGGGTGTAGGACTAGCTCCATTTAAGACTGCTATGTTTGTCCCTGTCCTGACCATCACAACATGTCCACCCGACTGTGACTGAGGTTTGGAGGACCCAGGAGGAAGGGGACGGGTCATGAAAGGGGCCGGGAGTGTGGACTGGTTTTGTTTGAATGCTTTTCACAGGTGCTAATGAGCCATAGTAGGATGCATAGTGTGTGTGCGTGTCGGGGGAGGACAGGAGGCCTAAAGGGCGGTATGCCTATGGCTGCAAATTGGTCGTTGGAGAAAGTGTGAGACTGTGCAACTGCTTTCATAATGTCTGAAAAGACTGAGAACATCTTCTGTGACTATCAAACTTGAGCTATTTGTGACTAGCACTGTGCGACTAATGGTACATACGTTGGACATTGAACACATTTGTTGGATCTATTTTTAAGCAGCAGTCCAGTGTGCCAACTTCTGCTGTTGCTGTTGACTAATGGCACCCTTACGTCTGTCTCTACAACCTTTTACCTCAAGGAGGAGCGGTCAGCCGTTGACTGCCATAGGGAGAGGTCATTGTGTTTATTCATGTCTCCATTCACTCTGTTACCAAACCCTTAAAAAAGTTCTCTTCATCAACATATTTTCTAATTCCCTTTTGTATGCTTGGTAATGTATGAGTAAAAATACAACAGAGACAGAGAGCCTGTTGTTTACTTTATAAACAACAAACACACGAGTCAGTTGTAACACATAGGGCACAATGCATGCAGGGAAAAAACAAACAACAAGATATCTTGTTCCGTGACCGCAGTCCCAACAGAATAACCACTTATAAACATAGTCTTGTACAGATTTTCGCGAAAAATGATTCGGACTGTAACACCAGAAGCCTAAAGGGTTGCCAAAAAACTCACAACACCTTCAGTTTTTACATTTTGTGAGGATGTGTGATGGGTGTAAACTGGTGTATATGTAAACAGGGTTTTACTGTGATGGTCTAACAGTGTTGTTCAACATGGTGTAGCAGCTTGCCTACACCGGTCCGAATAATCAATCAAATCTTCAATAGGCAATAATCCTCTGAACACAAGTCCAGACTGGAGAGTTGCTTGAAAAACCCACATAGTTGATGTTGAATTTGAAATGTGAAGGTTATAAAAGCAGGCTGGTAGTTTATTTTGGAGCTCACACCAGACCAATATGCAAGGCAGTGTCACTTCAGCTGTGAGTAAATAAGATTACATCCTTAAATCAGCTTGTCTGGCTTAATAAGGGTCTACTTAATCCATTTCTTATGAAACCCATTCCTTATATTCTTGCTCTCCCACACACACACTGAGCACAGGTAGCCCTCCCCCAGCCCCTTTCAGATCGTGGGGTTTGAATAGACCTCAGCAGGGCTAGGCAGACCAAGGACATGGGGACTATGGACACAAAGCCTGTATTGTCCCTCTGCATCGGTCTCCACATCAGGCCTTTCAGTGCCACAATATGCCCTAGCTCCTCAACACACACACACACACACACACTGGAGTCTGGCGCGAAGTCTTTGAGGAGTCTTCTAATCCTTCTGGCCATCCACATCCCTACATCCACTAAAACTCAGAGCAAACAGGGGAAAACTCTGATAGACACAAACAGGCGACATCAGAGGCGGCACAGGACCACTGGAAAATGCATTTGAATGCACGTAGACACGCACTCTCATTATTAGCGGTTACAATCAATAACCTACGTTAATACTGAACTGGGTCCCCAATCATGCACCAGCAAATATAGTAGACTTTCATGCATAATAAAACGTTCTATGTTCTGTAAGGATAATCATATCATTTGTTCAGGTAGATTTTTGAGATATAACATACAGTTAAAGAAAGGGTTGCAAACGCAGGGATTATAGGGGATATTTCTCTTAACAGACCCTCTTGATAACGTAATAAAATAAAAAAGCATTTTAGTTCTACCTGTCATATTGAAAATGGTCAAATGTCAAGGGTATCTTTATGCCTCACATGATTATTAATATCATAGAATCAATGCAGTTTACTTCTTTTATATCTTCAAAGTTTGTGCAGTCCTGATGGTATAAAAAAGACGGGGGTCTCAGGACTGCAGTGGAGGACCAAGGTGCCCAGCTGAGGCGCAAAGTGTAGACATATGTAAGATAAGACGCGTGGGGTAGGAAAACGCTGAGCTAATCATTAACAATATCACCTCAGCCTTGACTGTAACACATGTTATAAATACACCTGAGATTAGAGTCCGCACAGTCAGCAGCTCGCGCAGTTGTTAAACCCTCATTTGCTTAATACACAGCCATTGAAGGAATAACTACACTATACAGCCTTGGAGCATGAACTAATCCTGCCAATAAGAATCCACTGCACATGCTTGGCAAACAGACCTACAATTGTTTCTTTGAATATCAAGATCAGATTATCAGGAGAATTTAGAACCAAGTAAACATAAAAAAACGTCTAAATTGTTCCAGAAAGAAAGAAAATGGCCCAACTATATCTAATGGAGTGGCTGTTGTCCAAAAGGCTTCCAGCTGCTACCTTTACAAACGCTGTCGGGTCATTTATGGCTAATAGTTGTCGGCTCTGTGAAGTGTTGTCCCAGTGGTTACCTGGTAACAGGGTGCAACAGAGGGTCGTCCCTGGGCTCAGCAGTCAGCAGTGAAGCATTCGTTTTTATTTAAAGTATATATAAATCATTTAAGATGTTACACATTACATACAGCAAAGCTTCAATAAATGATTCAAAATGTCCATTCAAATTAGCAGGGACTAATGGAGTAATTACAGACACTAGTATTTAAATATTCCTGTCAAATTGATACAAAAACAAATTGAGATCCACTCCTGTTCATTTGAACTCATTTTCTTGATCAGAATAAGCAAAAAATACTTCTCAGACGCATTGATGATCAATATAGAGTAGAATAAAACACATCTTACCCTTCCTTTTGAAGTATTTAATCACAGATTTTAACGAGGTCCCGATAAACACCATTATTCCGGTTAAATGTATGTGTCCTATTGTTAAAAAACTGTCCTTGACAAACACAAAATATCCAAATCCAGGTCAAAAGAGAGGAATAGGGGATGAAGTAGTTCTGGTTTCGGCTCACATTGTTACTACACGCAGCCCGGCAAGGAGTGTGTGCGAGCGTCTACTATGATTCTCTAACCTATCTCTCTCTCTAAACACACACTGAGTCCAACACTCCCCCCTCAGGCAGTCCAGTCCTCGGAGACACACACACACACACACACACACACACACACACACACACACACACACACACACACACACACACACACACACACACACACACACACACACACACACACACACACACACACACACACACACACACACACACACACACACACACACACACACACACACACACACACACCGGGAGGGGTGTAGGACCGGCCCCTCTGTTCCTCTGTGCATTGGTTACCAAGGAGTTCTGGCTGCCTCTCCCTTCATTTCTCATCATCACTCGTTCTCTTCTCTCCCTACACCCTCTTTCTTCTTCACTCTGCGGGACTCTGGATATAGCTGAACGTTAAACATGCCTTATTAGAATGAACAGGCAAACCGTGCACTTTTACGACGCAGTTCAATTTTAATTTCAGTTCCTCGCTCTCTCTTTCTATCTCTTCCTGACTTTGTACACTGCTCAGTGTGAGTATCAGTGTGTTGCCGCTTTGACAGACTAATCTGGGGAATATTTATGCATCCAATTAAACTATCAGTCACCTCTCCGGGAGAAGCTTGTACACCCTTGAGAAAAAAATGGAGCTTTTCATGAGGTATTCTCAGGAGAATGCAGGTCCCACCTGTATGCAGAGTGTAATGCAAACAGGAAACACTATTACACACAGTATAATGCACTAAAGCCCTGACATTTATCTCGTTTGGTCTCAATTTGTTCCAATTTATGGTTAGTAAAACAACATTAGCTTAAAAGGACTAAACAGATGCCTTTGGTTATTTAAAACCCAATTTTTTTAAGAGCTTATTTTCCATATATTATTTTAATTTGTTCTTCCCTCTGGATGTTTTTTTATGAACCCCTCTTCCTCCATCTGATCATTCCCAGCCTGCTGTGTGCGCACATGGCCACTGAATCTGTGCCACATGAATATAGATCACATACAATCCTCCCATTGTCCAATCTGCTCCACACACACACACACACACACACACACACACACACACACACACACACACACACACACACACACACACACACACACACACACACACACACACACACACACACACACACACACACACACACACACACACACACACACACACACACACACACACACACACACACACACACACTCAAATAAATGCAAACGCACAACCACACACACCAACGAGTGTAGGACGGCCCCTCCCTATGCGAACGTATTTCTTTTCAGCCCAAATGGTTGATAAGGGGAGGGAGGGAGGGGGCTGCAACAAGAGCTTGAATGGGAGTGCAAATGATCCTTGAATTTGTGGGTAGAAAGGTTTCCCCCCTCCCCCCCCCCTCGACCTTGCTCATCTGAGCCTTTCAGCCAGACTCAGAAGTGCTGTAAACAACAGCTTGGATTTATTTACGTGTATGTTGGTTCATGTAACATTTGTGATTTCTGCATTGTACAGGTAGTGTCTGTTCACAGTATTTTTGCAGTTGCTTTTGCCCTTGAGTTATTAAGCACTTAACAAGGGTAATATGTCTTATTCTTCCTGAGAGTTAAACCTGTGTTTGACTTTCATAAAAGTCTTCACAAGACACTATTATTATTAGTGTATACTGTAAATAACAGAGTTATTTTAACTTAAAGTTGATTCAAAGCGGCTGCTATCATTTTTTTAAAACACAACAAGTGCCATGAAGTGTTGACTGAATGTTGTACTTCAAATAAAAATAATGTTGAAGATTTTCCCAGACTGACATTTATGTTTGAAAGGGCTACACTTCCCCATCAAAACCATATGGATACTATTAAGTATCAATGGTCCTACAATAAACTTCATATATATACTTTATATAAAACCACAATCCTACAGTGCGTGTCATATCAAATCTGAGACAGTGCACTTCAAATATTTGCCAAAACAATAACGAATTAATAATTTAGTGTATAGTCATTAAATTAATCAATGACAATTACAATGCTTTTTTTATACACAAATGTAAACTACATTTCTTTAGGTTTTGGGCTGATCCGACAAAACAAGTATTGTAAAGGCTTTGAGAAATTCTGAGGGGCAATTATTTCAAAACATCTTTTGACATTCTATAATACATTTTAGACAAATTAACCAACAATGAAAGCCCATACTTTCAACTGAGGTATAGCAGTATAGTATGTCCATTTATATTGACAGTAAAAGCTTATCTCAGGTCACCAAGTCTGTCTGATAGGGTGTTAGCACGTGTCTAACTTCAGTCCCCATGTTTTGTCATCAGCTCTGCTTGGCTTGTGTCTCGTACTGTTTGGCACGCGTACAGTATTAGGATCATTTATGCAGACGTGAGCCTAAGCGGCATCACTCATTAAAGAGTCTATTGTTCTCAGGACTGTCGACGCAGGCACACATGCACAGTGACAGACAGGTCAACAACTCTATCCGCTGAAGGATGGCTTCAAATCTAGGCCACCTCTTGGATTAGAGCTATCCATCCATTCAGCCATACGTCCCGACATCCTTCCGCTCACTCCCACCGAAGAATGGAAGCCCCAAGCCCAAACAATATCAATCTTTCATCTGTGTATACTCTAAGCAGCGTATGAAGGAAGCGGAAGGACTCTGTGGATGAAGCCAGGAGCTCCGAGGAAGAGGCTTATATAGCAGGACAAACATCGGGGATTAAGAACCTGATTAAGATATTAGCATTTCGCCATGCAAT
The DNA here is from genome assembly GCA_031216635.1 of Dissostichus eleginoides. Lineage (NCBI taxonomy): Eukaryota > Metazoa > Chordata > Actinopteri > Perciformes > Nototheniidae > Dissostichus > Dissostichus eleginoides. The sequence goes on along the minus strand of CM062281.1, from coordinate 17,361,725 downwards.
TAATACATCTTGATTACCTAAGCTGTAGCTTTAATAGCTTTCTTTTTCTTTTTACTAGCTAGTTGTATGAGCAAAACATACCAGGACTTTCACCAAAGATACTTTTTTGTGTGGATTAATTCTCCATTCTTTTCTAAATGAATCTATTATTTAATTTAAAAAAACGTTCCTTTATTCCCAAGGTGACATTAAAATAACTTGATTTGTCTAACTAACAAAGAACGATTACATATCCTTTTTTAATAAAATGTTGCTAAATAATAAACTAATCCAATTATTGACTTGAATCAAATTGCTGCATCTTTAAAAAAATGTATAAAGACTCACTACATTAGCTGTGTGCAAATGATATTCATTCATTCTAGCAAGATTAAACAATTCTTTGAGAGGATAACAACTGGCTTTGTTTGCATTTCAACACAACAACAACAACAACAACAACACATGGTTATTACTATTAGGGCCTATGGCAAGATGATGATTATCTCTTCTTGTTAAACAACCATGTTCACGTGATAAGGTGGTGACCCTCAGGAAAGAATAAGGCGAAATCGGGGCGAAGTGAATAATTAACCAGTCTTGTTGCAAACCCGACATGATTAGAGATTTAGGACTCAAGGGTGAACGTGGAGGAGCGATAATAGGAGAGAGATTGATGAGGGGCTCATGCTCCCCTTCCTTTCTTCACATGCATACCTTTAGGATCTCCCAACCAAGCTGGCAGAGGCATCTACACCTACACCTTTTATCTTTCATTCAACTCCAATTCCCTCCAGTCCTATAGCCCCCACAGAACGACCAATCCCCAAAACACACACATCCCTCTCTCACTCAATATCGTAGTCTATTTAACATCCGTTCAAATTCCCCAATTGCCTGACCCTGCCTTGCACATACACACGGACCCCTCCCCCCCTTCCTCCATCTGACAGGTCTCAGCTTTTAATGTTATAATTGGACTTAAAAAGGAAGTGTTAAGCTGACCTAGTAAAAACTCCTAACTCCCCTTGACCCGCTAATGTCAATTGTCTTTCTCTCTTTTCATCCACACTTTTCTTTTCAAATCTATCTTTAGGACATGAGCACTTTAACGACTATAATGATTTTACTCTCCATGTCTCCCTTTCTTTTCTTTTCTCTTCTTGTTCAGGTCTTTACCATGCACACCACCTCCCCATTAGCTTGTAGAAAAACCTGCCAGGTGGCGATAAGCAGGAAAGTGCAAGTCCAAGTATTTGTTTCACACATGAGCGCACGCAAACACGTTGCATCTGTTTGTATGCAGCGTTGCACATCGTAACAGAGTTGATACAGAATCACTACAACATGTGAATTTGGTTTAAATACATCAACTTTAGCTAAGTAATCAAAAAAAGTAATCATCTTTCCTCAACAATTAAGTGAAAGATGCCCTTAAGCAAGGCGCTAAATCCCTAATAGCATCTGTGAAATATCAGTGTTTTAATTTCTAGTGAATTTCCAAGTGACAATACACATTTAAAAAAAACAAAAAAAAAACAACCTCAGGAAACCAAAAAGGGGGGTCGAACAGGAAATGTACCATAAAACCCAGACAAATGAATAAATAAAAACACTGCATAAAGTTTCCCTTTTATGTCATCCCATCTCTCTTTTTCTGTGAATGAAAATCTATAATTTATAGCATGTACAGCAAAAACACGCTCTTTAATGCCTTCCCCCTTTCTTTCATCAAACATCTCTGTGAATGAAAGCATAGCAACAGGGGTCAATGAGAACCTGATCGCTGGGTTTCTGAGATATAGAGCAGGGCATGAATTATCTAACAGCGCAGGGAGCGGGGGAGGTATAGTTCAGCATGATGAAGGTTGAGGGGTTAATGATCATACACCAAATTTAAATGCAGGATTTTCTTTGAGTAAGTAAACATGAGAGAGACTGCACAAACAAATCTGTGATCATTAGAGAGCTATTACATGAGTCAGAGTAGTATGGTGTAGTTTAAGAGTTTCGATTACAGTGATAAAGAAGCTACGCATAGATAAGAGGGAAACCACTCTCTACAGTGCTCATAAAAAGGTAGTTAAGGTAGGTTACTCACTCCTGAATAAACACAACTCTCTCTCAAACACACACACACACTGAAACCAAGGTGACACACACACTGAACCAGGTGACAGAGCACATACGTTTTTAGCATGGGGTGTAGTTCCCGCGCAACACACACACACACACACACACACACACACACACACACACACACACACACACACACACACACACACACACACACACACACACACACACACACACACACACACACACACACACACACACACACACACACACACACACACACACACACACACACACACACACACACACAGTGAATAAGCTCCAGCACTTGGTGAATGACCTTTCTCTGACACCAAACCCTAGCTGTCTCCCTCTCATCCCTCCTGTCTGTCTCTCTAACTCTCTCCGTCCGTCTGTCTTTCTTTCTTCTGTTGCACTTCGGTCTGTTCAGCAGACAGAGGTTACTGGGTAACGCTCCTTTACTCCCCCCCCGTCCCTCTTCTGGTGTTTCCGTCTGACCTACTCCATTGATGCAGCTGGGATTCCATCACACACACTCACTCTCTCACACGCACATACAGACAGTGCATTTGCATGATTAAATGCAGAATATGGCGGGGGTTCAAATAAGTCAGACTTAAGGAGACTAATTGGAGTGAAGTAGCTCACAACATGTCATTTTCGCAAACAAGTTGTTGTGTTTGTGCAGAGGTTATTTATCTGCCACTAAATGCAAGTGTGTGATACATATCTTATCACTGTGTGTGTCTGTGTGTACAAGTTACACACACACACAACGTTTTAGGCTACTTTGCTAATAGCAATAATTGGGGAGATTTGATTGCATTTTGTGAGTGTGTCTGTGTTGTACCCCAGATTATTCTTCGTGATAAAAGGCAGTGGGGCCTCCCTCTATAGGCTGCTCCTCCTTTGTGATCCATGAGAAAACCCTCTGAGTACGCCCTGAGCATGCACACACCATCACTCACATAATTAGACTGGTCTATTTGTGTATTTTCAGTTTCACAAATATCATCGCATTGATGTGGTGGCCCACGTGTATTTGAGTTTTCTGTTCAAACACCATGTAGCTGTTCTCACACAGCTTGATATGTGTGAATGTGGATGAATCGGAGAAATGTCTTTGAAAAGTGCAGCACAATACTAATGTGCGGGTAAAATGGAGATGGTATCAAAAGCATAACTTTTCAAAAGTACTTTCAAAGAAGGGGAAGAGATGGGAAAGCAAAGTTTGCATTCACAAAATGTTGAAAGATTCTTTGATGTGGTAGAAGCGGAGCCATTTTGCTGAGTAGCGATGCGAGGCAGGATAGAAAAGGCAGTGTTTAGGGGACAAAAGAAACGGGAGAGCGGAGATAAAGACAGCTGGGAGAGAAAAGTCAGGAATGGAGGGCAGGGTAACAGATGAAGCGAAAAAGACAGATAAATGGAGTGTGAAGGCAGAATATCCATAGGTAAAGATGCATGAAAAACAGTTATAATACACACAAACATACACAAAAGCCCAGCAGGCTTGGCGGTCGTGCCTCATTTTCCCTCCCTTGGCGCATGACCCCACCCGACCCCCTTTGAAATTCAAGCCAGGGAAAAGGAGATGGAACAGATAGAGGATGTTTGCACCTCTCTATCGGCAAGTGAACAGACAAGACTGCATTAGTCTAGTCTGTCCTGTAAAAACATTGTTGTGCATGACAACTCTGTGCCTCAGCACCGTATTAAAACAAGGACCCACTAAGAAAAGCTTAAAAACAAAGCCCAGGTCAACTAAAAGCAATAAAAGCTACAGGAGTACCAACTGACATGGGGGTGTGCAACCGTGAAAACGTCCTTTCTATACATTCATTTAACAAGTCAAACTTTAGAGCCTAATGTCAGTTTCAGAACAATGAAAGGCGGGTCACTTTTAAAATGTACACGCCTGTTGAGCAGGGCGTTACAACGTGGTTACTTTACGAGCTGGCTGATTTGTATGCCTGAGCTTTTGGGGCCTTCAGGAGGGTGGCAGTTTTGAGGCTTTTATGTCCCTGTCAGGATGGATTTGTAGCTAACCGTCCATTTCCCCCAGGCAACACAGTACTGCATCTAATGCGACCCAACCCCACTGGCCTGTTGCCCCCCCTGAAGTTGGCAGGACAAAAAGATTAAACAAGAAGGTTTGTAAGGATGTGGGACAACACGTTTTGTAGTTACACAACCAAAAAACAACAATTGGATGGATTGCAACAAAATTGGGTCCAGATCTTCATGGTGCCCAGATGATATATCCTAATTTGATACAGGCATTCATGTTCTCCTCAGCAAGAATTAAAATGAAATTGGTTGTTTCTGACACATTACTTAAATCCATCATCAGGTCAACAATTGTATTTGCCAGTGCCATCAGCCTCCTGTGTTGTTTATAAGCATCTCAACGTCATGATGTAACATGTTAGCCTGCAGAATTTGGCATCAGACAAAGCACTGATATGTCTGCTGCCATGGCTGTAGACTCTCTTACACCAGCAGCTCTGTAGATTTTTCTATTGGTCAGTCATTTGGTCCAGAAATGTTTTCCAAAACATAGTTATTTTTCTGATGCACAGCAAATTGGTCATAAGTGAACCCCAATAGGGTGAGCAGGACATGGAGGAAAGACATTCAGTTAGTTGTTTCTGCAATAACCGAGAAGCATTGTGGCCTTTGAGATTTCAGGGTTGAGCTTCTTTTCTTTTAATGTGGATTTTGTCAGCGTTTTTTTTATTCAATGAAGCAATTCCTATCCACTAGGCAGGTGCGTAACACATGTCTGACATGCTATCATAAAATAATTTCCCCAGTGGAAAGCTCCACTGGTATTGTAACATAGAGACAGACCCCTGGCAGCACCAGACTGCATTAAGAGCCATTACCATCCAGCCACACTGTCTCCACTCATATCGACTCCTGGCTTCACCCTCTCCAGTGGACCCTCCAAGGACACGGCAAATCAATTACCACAAGGCCTGAGTGTGGTTGTGTGTGTCACTGGCTAGCAGCAGTTTGCTGACATCATTATGTGTGTATTTGTGTGTGTATGTTGTACATACTATATGCATGTGTGAACGTGTGCCTGCAGCTCTCACTACAATCTACTGCCTTTAGACAACGTCACTCATTACAATCTAGACCTTCGGGGAGGTCCAGATTAATATATTACATCCCTGAACACTTTGTCCTGGCTGTAGGCGTCTATGTTTATGCTGTTGACACACAAACACACAAGCTCGATCTTACACATATAGATTATAAGACAAAACAGGAGCCTATAGTTAATGTGCATACAAGCATTCATGTGAGGAGTGCCAACACACACAGCATTATGTTGGCTGTTTCCTGACCTACATTTTCACAACAGGGCTGTCTGCTCCTCTCTCCTAAGGGCCTGTGCTGTGTGTGTGTGTGTGTGTGTGTATCATTAATCCAATTTTATAATTAACTTCACACACAAATTGCCATAAATCTGTCACAAACACACAGATGTGATTCACAGAGTGGTGTGCTTGTAGTTCACTTGAGTGTGATACTTTCAAGCCCACTCATAAATCACACCTGGCTTGATTAACGGTGTGTGTTAATTATATCCAAGCTGGGAATCAATAGGTAGCAGCTGGAATATTACTTCAATCATTTTAACTATATGATTCATAAGGTCCATATTTCCCTGCACGCCTTTCTCTAAAGACATTAAATCAACACTTTAATCGTGAGTGATCAACCAAGATGACAGCAGCATATTTTCATTGCCAATCACATGCAAAACAGGCGAACCACGAAACACATGAGCTGAGTTATAAAGCAGTGTTTTGCTTTTGCTGTTACCATGACCCTGGTGCTCAGCTCATGCTACTAAAGAGAGGGTTTTTAGACACAGAGACAGACTGAGCTAATTTAGGTTAAGTGCCTCCAGTAGCTCAAGGGCACGAAGCAACAAGCCACCTGGGGCTATACTGCACCACAGGGAGGGAAGGCGAGTGTGTGTGTGTGTGTGTGTGTGTGTGTGTGTGTGTGTGTGTGTGGTGTGTGTGCGTGTGTGTGTGATGGTAAGTGGGTTAAAGCTATGTCAACTACACTGTGTGTTTATCTACAGTTCCTCCACCACTGGAGCAATCAGACACTATGTTATTTGATCCACTTCCCACAATGCACCTCACTTCTCATCAACAACAACAACAACAGTAGGTCATTTGGGGAATTGGGGTGAACTTTTAGAAATACAAACAATTGACTAATGACAACAAATGAAGGAAGTGAGCAAGACAATCAGCCCCGAGGCGGCAGCACAGTCCAGAGGTTAGATGTGAAGTCGGATGCCAGTTCTGGTGGCTGGCATTGATCTTGGTTATGAACCGATACATTCACAACCCGCATGAGAGGATTTGGCTCTGTAAACCAGGCCCATAACATTGATCCAATTTGAATCCCTCTCTGTTAGTTAGTTTGTTAGATAAGGCTACACATTACACATTGTTTCAAAAGGCATGGAGGGTATGACCTAAAATAAACTCATGATGTTTGCCTCGATAAATCTATGCAATGTAGTGGTGCGGTCCTAGTATTTAGTCCCCTTATACCTCGGACAATGATCCTTTTTTTGTCTTTTTAACAGCAAATCTGTTTTGATTACTCATTGTAAAAAGCCTTCAATTGGAGCAGAAAAGGAAGCTTTGTGTTTGACTAGCTAAATTCACAAAGATGCCCCAACTCATGAATGAACCATTGGTAATCATCAAGTTAAATCAAGCAATTTGAACAAGTCAGAGCAGTTAACATGGTTTGCTGTATCCAGCTTGTTTCATTCGTACAAGCAAGCCTAACAGAGAGAAAAAATACACTTTTAAAAATAACACATAAAGCTAAAAATAATGTCATATAATCCAACAGCAGCACTAGCCTTCAGGCTAAACATTGCTACTTCATCATAAACTCTGGATGTTATTGACCAATTGTTTACCACGCTGAGCCAAAGTTCGGTACAATGCCCCTTTCACACCAACGCGGTTCCCGTTCTAGCTCCGTGCTTGCGCTCTTCTGGTTCGGAACCGGTTTTTCTTTTCAGCCCCCCGTTTTGTTCACACCGCCCAGAGCCCGACTGGTGCTGCCGCGGCTGCGTCATGACGTCACCGTTTACGTCGCTGATTTTCTCCCCAACGGCGCTCACAACAACAACGGGACTGCGTCGGCTCGATGATCGTGTTGCTTTTAATCATACGAAGCCAGATTACATTAAATAACTACTTCTAAACCCTTATACTTTTCTCCAGAGTGCCGTGATTCATTGTTTATTAATGTGTTTCAGCATCCGATAGCTGCTATAATACAAACCAAACGTCTGCCTGCTCTCCACAATGATCAATGACAGCCAACGGATGGTCAAAGTAAGGTACAAATAAACAGAATCACACTAAGCCTGGTTAGTGTTGCCTGACTTTATAAAGTGTGTTTTTTTTTTACAAGTTTTACTAGGTTGCGTTCTAGTCACTTTGCTCAGCGCTACTGCTTGTTACAACTTTTATTTGCCGTACTCGCCATAAACTCTTAGCTCAGGTTAATCTCGCCCCCCTCCGACGTAAGCGTGACGTATGCGGTTCTTGCTTAGTAAGAACCGGTTTTCGGGGGAAAGAGCCGGCTCCGCTGCGGTGTGAACAGGACAAACCGTGCTTATCAGGCTCTAGCTCCGAACCGGCCCTGGAACCGCGTTGGTGTGAAGGGGGCATAACAATCACGCTCATGTGATACTTTATTGATACCCAGCAAATGGCGCTTTTCCACTGCAGGTTTTGGTGCGCTTCGGTCGGGTCGGGTCGGGTTACTCGGGTAGGCTCGGCTCACTTTAAACTGCGTTTCCATTACAGTTAGTAACGGGGGTAGTCACTATAGTAACGACGCAGTGTAGGCGGGGCGATCGGCTGTTCGGCGGGCGGAGCGACGCTGCATAAAACTGCCTGACCTCATCTTCAAGGCGACACAACTCACAAACACCACAACAATGGAGGATATGGAAGCGATTGTACTTGTTTCTTGGTCTGTGGTTTATGATCACAACAAGGAGGCAAACTTTGTTTCAGAAAAGGCTTCGTATAGCAAGACGAAATAGAGAAGAAGCTGACGGGAGAGTTTTGGCAATCCTACAACGCAGCAGAGACTACTACACGACGACTCTGATCACTGCTAAACGACAACGCTACTTGGTAAGCTAACGTTCGTTAACTAGCAATTTGTTTAGGGTCACGCTCACTATACGACCAAAGTGTTAAGTATTTAATTAATTGTAGCTCCCACTTTTACGTATTAAAATATGTATGCTTTTGTTTGTGTATTTCAGAAGTTATACTATTTGCTAAGTCGCCGCCGCAGACCATGTGTTTGGAAGTTCGACCGAGCTACCGAGTGGTGGGATGTGATTGTTCCATCTTTCACACACACTCAGTGGGTGCAGAACTTCAGGATGTCTGAGGAAACCTACACCTACCTGTGCAACAAACTGCGGCCAGCGATGGAGAGACAGGACACAACATTCCGCGTGTGTATACCTCTAAAGAAGAGGGTGGCCATCGCACTGTGGAAGCTTGCGACCGGCTCAGAGTACAGAAGCATTGGACATCTTTTTGGAGTGAGCATAACAACTGTGTGCCGGTGTGTGCAAGACTTCTGTGCTGCTGCAGAGACGTTCTTAGTACCGGAACTAATTCGTTTACCAGACCGGGAGAAGTTTGCAGAAATGGCTGACTACACTGAGAACAGGTGGGGGCTCCCACAGTGTGTAGGTGCTATTGATAGGTCACACATACACATCTTGGCCCCACAGGAGAACCACTGCGACTATTTCAACTGTAAAGGCTGGCACTCCATCATCCTTCAAGGAGTTGTAGATGGAAAGGGACTTTTCTGGAATGTGTTTGCAGGAATGCCTGGGAGCTTGCTTGACGCTCAGGTTTTGAGACTGTCCACATTGTGGGAGTTGGCCAGTCGTGGCAACTACTTTCCAGCTTGCACCAGGAACATTGGTGGGGTGAATGCTGGCTATTACATCCTGGGAGACTCTGCCTTTCCCTTGCAAAACTGGCTCTTAAAACCGTTCCCTGACACTGGGCGGCTGACAGCAGAACAGCAGATATACAACAGGAACATTTGCAGAGCACGGGTAGTGGTCGAAAACGCTTTTGGTAGACTGAAGGGAAGGTGGCGTTGCCTCATGAAAATAAATGACTCTGATGTCAAACTTGTCAAATCTATGGTGCTGACATGCTGTGCTCTGCATAACCTCTGCGAGAGTCATGGAGATGCCTATGATGATGGATGGGATGCAGCAGCAGAGCCTGGGGTAGCAGTGGCACAAGGTGCAGAGGAGGAGGGCGGTGACATACGAGAGGGTCTGATGCGCCACCTGAATAGCTAAATATTCATTGTATTGAACATAAATAAATATGTTTTACTCTTTCACATATACATGTGTTTGTCAAATGATTTAAACAAAAAAATGTTTTATCAGAATTGACTACAGGACAACACTGCTGTAGCTGCATTGCTTTTTGGAGTTTGAACAACACTCGGAACATAACTTATCTTCATGTGTACACTTTTAAAAAAAAATGTTTCATTCATCATAAGTGCTATTAGTGTAACAATGCAGTCCTGCAATGGTATTGGAATGTGTGTTGTAATCCCAGGATAAAAACTGAGAGGGTTAAATATGTCTCAGGAGAGGCTTAGTGTCTATAAGATAACATGGATCAGTATCATCTGCACAACACGAACACACACGCACAAAACAAAACACACACGCACGCACACACACACAGAGAGCCAAATAGACAGACAGTGATTGGTGGTGTTATCAAGCTTATCAAACAGACTGAGGGATGCCACAGGTGTGTGCCGGTGCTAAATCTGGGTTCCTCCATTGATAATCCTATGTTGAGATCCTGTCTGGGAAAAAAAAATCAGGACCCCAAATCCACTTAACCCCCCCCTTCCTTCTTTATAAAGCACCCATTCATCTCCCTGTCTGTCTCCCCGTCCTCCCCCTCCTGTCCCATCTGAGCCATTATGGAGGGGTGGAGGCATTAATAGAGAGAGCAGACCTCTCTTGGATGAAATGAGCGAGCCCTCCTAATGGGCCCCGAGGGAAACCAGGCTAGCTCCCTGATCAAATACTCCCAAAATGTAAGGCTGCAATCATTCCAAATTAAATTGTATGTGACGCCCCATATGTCTACTTTTGGTGCGGAATAATGGGTGCGTTCTGTCTGATGGCCAATTAAACCAACTGTAATTTGGTAATCACGGTAATGCTATCAATTAAGTCTCAAACAATGTTTTTATGTGTGAGATCTAAAGTCATTTCGATAATGGTTAAAATGGATGATTCACAGATGATCAACTTTAGTACTACTAGAAGCACTGCTGTTCACACTCAGAGTCCACATAATTGTCTGTATTCTACCGCCACCTGGTGGCATCTGTGAGCAACCACTAACAAATGGGATGGTTTTTTAAAATGTCATCCTGCATAGTTCTTAGGTTAACAATAGTCTAGGAATGTAGCTTCTACTATAAACAAACAAAATTGGACTCAAATGGTCACTAGTGCACGCTCCCCTGTGGTTTTACAAGCAAAGGAAAAGGCTGTAGGTTCCTTTTCTCTACATTTTTTCTTCTTTTTTTTTGTCCATTTCCTCTAATTCATCCACACATGCGGAGTGGAAACCCCTCCATAAACGTTGCTATGGTGAGTTCAACTCATTAACGAGACAGATTTAAAGAGGCTCTTAAAATCACTTTTTCTCCCCTTCTTTCCTTCTCTCGCCCCTTTTATAATCAGTCTCTATGGGGGGACATGAGCTTCTCAGAGGCTTGGCTTTGCCTACTGAGGCTTAATGGAACCTCCAGCTGATTGGGACATAAAGGAGCCTGCGGCGGAGGAGAAGGCAGGAAAAAGTGGACTGGGTTGGGGTACATGATGGAGGTGTGAGGGGGTCTGTGGCTGATAGAGGGGGGAAAAGAGTCTATGGCAGATTGTTCTTTTAGTTTTTTCCCTCACTCAATGTTTTGCAAGTAGCCAGATGAACAGATAAATAAATTACAATACACTTGTTTTCTTTTTGAATGGTTGCTGTTTTTAAAGAACATGCAATGGAAGCTTGTAAGGACTGGATCCTGGAACTTGAAATGTTTATATGTCTTTTAAATAAAATAAAGGAACAATACTGTTAACTGTGCATCACTATGCTTGTTGTTGATCATGTGGACAATTCTCAGAGCCCAAATTGACTCGGTACTTGGGTATACTGGATATTTTCTTATGTACATTTCCTTGGTTTTTAGGAAGACTGTGCACTTATTGTGAATCGTACAGTAGAAGTCAGGAATGTCAGCATGTGTGCAGACAGAGAGCAGACCGGTCAGTAGGGCAAACGGGGCCAGAACCCTTGGAGGGCCACACTCGAAGCAGCATGAGGTGAAAAGCTTCCTGTCATTGCAGCGCTCATTAAAGAAATGAGCTGTGACTGAGGTAGGCGCAGCCGCGGAGCGCTTAAACACACTTATCCTGCACTAAGGCACAATTAGATTTTTATATTAGTAACAACAAGACCACTATTTAAAATGAGTGAGGCTAAAGAAGATGGCCAAAGCTGTGCTGAAACAGATTAAGTCTTTAAATCGCATTTGTTGTCAAGGTCTGTAAGTGTTAAGACAAACTCATTAATTAATTGAATTTCCAACGCAGTTGAGATTCAGCTTATTGTGGCTTTTTCTAAAGTGAATAAAGAAACAGCTTTTTGTCAGTGTGCAATAAAACATCATCTTTATATTGCTTTATAGGGTGACACATGCTTGTAACTTGACTGCATTAACATGTACGACATAGAAAACAAGAAGCCACACCTCAGCATCAGTCATAAATTAAATTACCTGATACAGATAGTGACAGATAGGAACAAATAGACCAAATACCAACGAACCAGAAAGAGGAGATAGAAGAAGCAACACATGCTTACAGATGAGCCATATTATCAAAAGCTACCTTCAGGTTATTCTTCAACAATAGGTGCTATACTGTGCAATACACTGACCCGACCTGCAGGAGGCTCCCTCTGTTAACAGGGAGCAGGCAGTAGCGTGGAAACACAATGAACATAAAACAGTAATACAAAAGTTCATTGAGTGAGTGAATTAGGAATGACACAAATAAAAATAACAAGAATTAGAAACCAAAGGAAATGCTGCCCTGAAAGGAAACTGAGGCACAATAAATGAACTACATTAATGTTGTTATTCAAACCAAGCAAACCTCTGCTGTTTGAAAGCTTCCTGTATTTCTCTCTTCTGACCCATTTAGTCAGTGATTATCTGCCGTGATGTGATAATTAAGCCGTTAAGTGAAACGCAATTGTAGACATATGGGGCCATGAGGGTCTCCGACACCTGATCCCTCCTGAAATAATCACTCTTCTTCCCTGACTCACTCCTCGGCCCTCCTCCATCGCTTCCAGCCTCCCAAATGACAACACAGCTGTGCCCAGATCCACACTATTAACCTGACCACATTATATTATTACAACAATTTGTCAAGCAACACACGCACACAGAAAGACAATAACGAAGCAATGGAAAATCTATATGCGTGCTATCTTAACTCTGTCATCAAATCTTATTTCAAAAAGAAAACATGGGATCATTAAATGATGGAAAGAACCTTCATTTACACAATTTGCTTCTGGCTCATTATCAGTAATAAATAGTTGGGATATGTTGGAGCAAGAATCTATATTTCTAAATCTGTGATTTGCTTAACTCTACACTCAGAAGAACAGAGAAAGATATGTTGCTAGCAAAATAAAAACAAACACTTGTTTCCGTCAATTTTCACGCATGAATGCCAAACTTTCTGTGGTTTTAGATTATAAATTGTGAGTATTCTCTGTCAAGGTTTGTACATTTCAATCATTAAGGTTTTGGACTGGGTCTTACAACTAATAATGACAAAACAATGAATTGTCAATGGAAACCCTAGACAAAGAACAGATTGCTACTAATACAAAATCAAACGGAGAGAAACGGAGAAAGTAAAATATGTCAAGCTCAAAAACTGAAAAAGACTCTTGGGATTTATGGATGAATGAAAACAGACATGAAGACGCACGCACACAGACTGAACCCACAAAACTCAATTACCTCCCAATATTTCAGGGATGACTTCATTAGCTGTTGGTAACAAGATAGAATAGCACCTTTTTAACCAATCACTAGCCAGACATGACCTATTAGGCTCCTAACAAGCCGTGATGTGTCCATCTGTTAGATACACAGCTCACACTTTACCTCCTTTGTCTCATAACCAAATTAAAGTGTAAATTGATGTGGACGGAGTAAATGTGGATTGGACTGACAGTGGTACTTTTATATTTAGAGCGACTAAAAGGTATAAAAAACAGCAGACATACACTCATTCATACAAACACAGTTACAGACTTCCTCAATGAGAGAGGGAGAGTGAGACACTGTAGCAGACAGTTGCTTTGAAGGAAAACACAGCCTTAACCCATTTTACAGTTGAACAACCCCAAGTAACCCCTGACCCCCACACACCCCCAAGTGAGTGTGTGTGTGTGTGTGTGTGTGTGTGTGTGTGTGTGTGTGTGGAATCCCCTTCTTGTCTTCATCTCATTAAGCTTTGTGCCATGCTCTCTACTCCATTGTTCTGCCACCTCCAACCTGCTATTGGGGGGAATACATGCACATTTAGGGCCGAGTGTGTACTCGTCTTTCTTCATCTATGTTTGAGTGTGTACGCCTTGAACACCTACAGTAAAACCCTTCATTCCTACAGTAAAAGGAAAGACTGACTAAGCTGATTATTTGCCTAGATGCTTTTCGGGCCATGGTTTAGAAAATGACTCTTATAGCTGTATTCACAGTCAAACAGCGAGTGGCTATCCTGTCACCTTAACCACAAGAGTTGAGGACACTGGTTTATAAAAACGTAATGTAAAATCTTACCTACAGTACCATGACTGCATACATATTTAATACACAGTGGCTCTGATGAAAGTTGAACCTGCAACCTTTATAATTGTGGATCCAGCTTCAGACGACTGCCCATGGTTATTATCACTTTAAAAAGATCGGAAATGTGGTTATTTTTATTTGAATGAAACACTGAGTTGAAGACAATGAAATAGAGCAGAGGCCGAGACAAAACCATTCCTGATTACCATTGCCACAATTACATTACCCTAACTGAATTTCAGCAGCGCCCCCACATAAATGTGGCCAATCCATTTGGCCTCATCTTGTTACTCTACAAGCCGGGCCTCCCCCAGGTGCTCTTCCCCTGGGAGCTGTTGGCACTGATTAGTCGATAGCTGAACCTGCCTTCCCACTGAGAGGGATTATGGGGGATCTTGTGGCACACCTGCTCCACCACTAAACTGATATACATTAAAAGTAGGAAGGGGGGGAAAGCCGATGGTAAGACAAAAGTGTTGTCATTTTATATCTTCTGTAAGAAAATGGTAGAAAACAGGAAGATAGAAGTGTGAAAACACAAGGTATGAAGGGCAGACAGGAAACAAATGCAGACAAAAGACGTACTAGCAAAACTCCAATTTCAGCATGTTGGAGGGTCTTCTGTTCAGCGGTGCATGAATACAGAGGGAGGTTTAATTCAACCTACAGAGCCCAGACAATACTGTACCCATGGCAGCGACATCTTGAGCTGTCACTGCCTGTTAGCCAAAGCAGGCGTGAGGACGGGCTGCACTCGTCTGGCACCATACTGTTATGCTTAACGCACAAGGCGGTTTTAAATAATTATGCATGCAAAAAAACAAACATTAGAAAGTGTTTTTTAAGGTGGATAGATAGACACTGACTCAATATGAGATTCCAACAATAAAAAAAAGTAAGTTATAAAAGTTAAATGCAAAGAAAAGTATCTCTCTTAGCTTTGCCTAAGAATTTTGGTTGGGTTTTCATTAAAAGCACTTTTAAGTACGGTAACGTCATATCCTTGAGTATTCCTGCAAATAAATAATGATCATGTGCCAGATCCTGTCACATCCTTCAGCAGCACTCTCTCTTATGTCCCTGATGATTCCTTTATGTAGTGGCTGAGGTGAAAGTGGGTCACCTCAGTAACCCCAGCAGTGTCAGCCCCATCACCCTTTTCCTGCCTGCAGCTCCGTTACACCTCCCTGCAGGCCTGTCCCATCACCTCCAGCTGCTAGCTATTGTGTCTTGTTCCCAGGGGTGGAACCCAGGGGAGTTCTGATGTGCTACTGTCCAAAACGAGACGCATGGTCAAGATGCAGGCATGCACATGGTCATGCATATATGATGAGAAACATGCACCCACCAAGAGGTTGACAGATACGTTCAATGAATAAACAATTCTAAAACACATGTCCAGTGCTTCACAATGTTTTTTTTCAGGGGAAAGTAGAATTCACCTAAAAATAGCCAACCACTTTCCGATAGGGCTCTTTGTTGAGCAATGATGAAGGTAGCTAAAAAGCGAGTCAAAACACTTTCTTCTTATAAGTGTTTGAGAGCAAGGGCATAAAACATGAAAATTAACTTTAAGCTTTGTTGTTTTTGGATAACGACTAATAAATGATCCTATTTTATCTAGGAGCAAGTACAAATCGAGAATGTAGATCTCTGACCCTCTTCACTGCCCGTGAAAATAATAATAATTGGAACTCTGTTGTCCAAGACCACTTGGGAAGTATTTAGTTATACAGGTAATAAACCAGAAATAAAATGTCACTACACAAACAAAGGCACACAGATTTCACAGACAGTAAGTAATGTGCATTAGTGACAGGTTTCATGAGAGCCTTTCTCTTTAGGGGTCATCCAGTTCATGCCTGAAGCCCCGCCATCACACCAAATGCCATTAGCTCTCCGAGGTCACAAAACCACGATCTGTATAGAAGCCGCTCGACACACCCGGCCTAATAACACACACACACAACTTAGGATGCACACTTGCACACACAAAGACAAACGTCCAAGATCACTTAGTTTCAACACAATGGAAATCACCTAATAAGAAGAGACACAGTCCACTAACTCATGAGTCGTGACTTTCTGGCACGGTGACAAACAGTGTATAATTATCGCTCACAAACACTTCAGGTGACTTAAATTCTCTTTGAAGTAGGACCCTGTTTCCCAAAGACACAAATACCACAATCATTACTGTAACAAAATAGCATTTGGTCTCACGTTAAGTCTTCTAAGTCTTACTAAGAGGCTCAGGGAGACTGCTCCCTGGCAGTTGAAGGCAAGACCCCTATAACCCCTATAATCACATCTAGTTCAAAGAGAGAGGACAGCCATAACAGTCTGGAGTTTACAGCTACTAAGAAGTTAGACATTTAGACAACACATTTCTGGGAAACTACCAAGTTTGTTTGTTCCAACTCCACACCTTCAAGCTAACAAACCCCACAACAGTGAATATGTTTGCTCTGTAGTCTGTACCTTTGCCATCCTGGGAGGTTTGTGTTTTCGTCTGTGAACCTTTGGTGACTGGTCCAAGTAAGGGTTTGGGCGTCCAGAGAGATTCCGGCCTATGATGGACCTTTGATATCGAAAGCAGACGTTTTCGGAGGCAGCACTCTGGCCTGGCAGGCCTGGGGCTTGGGAAGGCCTGGTGGTGGAAGCTGTTCCCCATCTTCTTAGCAGACAAGGAGCACAGAGTCCGTTTGTGGCCAGAGGGGTCCTCATAGCAGGCCTTGTGCCAGCAGCTGACCACCGGCTTCGAGGAGAGGCAGTGCACGTATGTGATCATCTCCTGCTAAGACCCAAACCCCCCTAACGGCCACCCTCCCCTGCTCGATCAAGGACCAAAGCACCCAACTCCTCCTCCTTGCACGACCCAATCTCTCTCTCTGGACAATCACTTGAGTTGGTGGGATGGAGGGGTGACTGTGGGAGACTTCCCCTCTTTCTCCCAAACCCTCAATAGGCCTCCCCCTCTCTTTCAGGGAAGATAGGACGGGGGTTTGGAGCTTTTTGCATCCCACAGGGGACCCAATCCCCCCTCTGTCTCCTCCTACTGTTTTGTCCTTCCTCTCCCTCTCAGGGGATCCTATTGACTTGCATTGATTTGCCTGACAAAGGAAAAGGCTGTGCACAGTGTTAGATTTCGAGATTTAACTCCAAAATAAATATTTTACAGAACTCTTGCAGCACAAGGCTATTAAAGATCTTGCATGTCTGTCAGTTGCACATCTAACAGACAGCCTGGGAGCTTGCAAAAGCAAGAATTCTGAACTCCCAAAGACGACCACAAGAACTTAAAAAAATACTCCAAAGATGCAAAAATAAGATTCACAAAGAGACTTTTTATAAGAACTTGTGGTAAACCATGTTTTTCTTCTGAATGCTTTGCTATCCTTTGCGATGACCCAGAAGAATCACCAAAACAATTGTGGGAAAGTCCTCCACAAAAAGTCAAAAAACACTTAATAGCCAAAAAATTGAGACGCCTTCATTTGGTAAATTAGAGATGTGTTAATGTCTTCCAGAAGAGTGTTCAAAGTGTCTCAGTGTCTAAGAGCATCCTCCTTCCTCTTCCTCCATCCATCTGAGACCAGCATTGCACTGTGGCGTCCACATTGCCTCTCTTCTCAGCTCCTCCTCCATGTGTTGTTCCTCTCCTCCTCAGCGCTGCTGTTCTAATCTGTTAACCCAGATTATCCAGCCTCCAGTCCAACACAGATGGACACCAAGCTGAAGATAATTAACTACATCACCTCCAGTGCTCAAATGTGTTGAAGTTTAAAAGACTTAGCGTGATATGTGTCAGTTGGTTAACTTTCGTGACGCAAACTCAAGTCTAAAGAAAGCTTCACCATGTGTGACAAGTATCAACCTACTGCCTCAGGTTTACCCTCATTTGACTGTTAGCAAGTCAAGTGTTACCAAGTACAGAAATCCGGCTTAAAATATAAGAAAACCTAGTTCTTTAAAGTGGATAAAACGAGAAGTTTCAAAGCGTTGATGAGTTACATTTGCAGCTGAACTGACAGGAGCACAGATTGAGGCCTAGGAGAACTAAGAGGTATCAAATACAGACAGATTTAAGCAAATCCAACACCAGATAGAAACATTAAGCAGCAACCAAAGAGCTACACACAGATTAAAACACAAGGTGAGAGCTGTGAGGAGTTTTAAAACCTCAGACTGTCTGCTTGATCCGCTCGGCTGTAAGGTAGGCAAAGGTTATCGATATAGTCAGATTAATGGCTGTAGGCCGGCAGAGCCTACAACTGGACAAAACTGAGGACTGTATACTGCAGTGAAGTCCTATAAGCTATCAAAATGTAATTAACCAACCATCAGACAGAAATTAAGACATTCAAATGAATAAAAGCAAGGTCAACAAGAAAAGAGAAATGTAAAAAGGCAACAAGAACTTCCTGACATTACTAAAGCAAATGTCTCCCCCTGGTGGCTAATACTTTGCTATACAACACAGACACTCAAGTGTATATCACAATGTTGCCCTTATTATGGATAGAGCACAGATGATTGTAAATGGGGCACATGTTCGACAAGGTGGGCTATCTCGGATCCCCTGTATGTCAGTTATATAAGAAAACTTATGAGGATTTGGAACTGTTAGTTGAGCAAGTCATGGTTAATTCTTCACCTTAAATCTAAAAAAACATTATGGAAATAATAATTAGTTCCAGTACATTCCAACCTATTATGGGCTGATAGAGGGACGCTGTGTGTGGTCGTTATGCTGCCAAAGCTTCAGCAGACAGCCGAGGGCTAAAACAGCCATTACCGATGGTTATCATTTCCTTAGCAAGGACAGTCAGCCAACACGCAAGCTGATTACAAAACCAAAACCACTACACACACACTCACACATTTAAACATTGGGTAGACACAAATAGCCCACAGGGCCAGCCAAAAGATTCAGACTGTGGCCTGAATTGCACTTAGCACTTTTGTTGCCCCAAATCCACAAACACACAGACAAAGTGGGTCCTACAGTTCCCCCAGAGAACCACATCAGGGGGCCGGCACACAGCAGCATCATAACATCACAGCAGGGGGTGTTTCTACAATGACACGAAAACACATGTTTGTCCTGTTCAAATGTGTGTGTGTTTGTGTGTGGTGTGTGTGTGTGGTGTGTGTGTGTGTGTGTGTGTGTGTGTGTGAACGTCTTGCTCAGACCCAGCATGCACGGCGGTTAGACGCTCACAGCCCACTGCACATGAATAGGTATCATTATTTGTCAGGAGGTGTGTGTGTGTGTGTCTATCTGCCTGTGTGTGTCAAAATAAAATAAAAAAAACAGTTTAACATCCAGATCAAGTTAAATCCAGAAATATGCCAATTACAAAAGTTGAAAATAAATATAAATTATCCTATGTGCTTGTGAATACTTGTGTGTGTGTGTGTGGGGGTGGGGGGGGGGGGGTGGGGGGTGGGCGAAGCGGAAGGGCTTTAGTGAAAGGACAATGGTTGCCATGGATACGCATAGGTCTGAATGGAGTGAGAGGAGCACCTGCACGCTGAGTTAGTCCTCTGTCTGGGGAAGTCATTCACTCCTCCACAGGGGGTCGGCCATTGTCTTTTCAAACTTTACCCAAAACAAAACATTTCCAGCATTGTCCCTGGAAACATCCCAGTTCAACACTGGCATCCAAAGAAACTCCTCTTGTCTCAGTATAGAAATACAGAAAGTCCCCCTTACTGGCTCTAACATCTTTCTGACCTTCTTTACTGTCTCAAAAAGCCATTGTTTTGTAAACACATTTCAGAGGACAAAAGGTCCACTGGTTGGAACGTCACCATCTATTGTTTACCTGTCAAGGTAATAGAGCTTGACTTCTTAACAGGGGTCCACATCTTGTTCTGAGTTTCCCCTTAAAGTGCCATGCCATTTACAAAGTGTGAATATATTTACTCATGCAAAGATGAACTGTAGTGTAATTATTGCGGAGGTTTCAGAAAATAGTTTAAAGTTTGTCATACTTTAACATGAGGTTCAAGAACTTCTGCTAGAACTAAATGTAATTAGCTAACTAATCCAAGAACAATAACTTAAAGATAACAGGATAGTTGGATATATATAAAGCTGAATATCTACTGATAAGCAAATCCACAAATTAATTAATTATCCATACATTTCTTTAAACTGACAAACTAAATTCCACAGTCCATATTCCTAAAATCCAAGTACTTTCAGTGGTAAATATGATGGATGCAGGTCAAAATTGTTCAGAAAGTAACATACAGCTGGGCTTGACTTTGGTTTCGTATAAATGTTCCATCTTTGAATTGAAACACACTTGAAACACTTATTTTGCGGTCTTCATTTCACACCTCTCTCCTGTCCTCCCTGCTCCGACTCTTCCCCTCCACTGGAGATAAGCAGCCTGACACATTGAGTGTGAGAACATCCATCAACACCACTACCCACAAAGCCAGAGGGCAGGTAGTGGGTCAGCCTCGGGTCGAGGGGTTAGAGTCTCTCCAAACACACAGCACAGGTGCATTGGTTATTGGGGGACTAAAGTAAGTTTAATTGGGTTGCTAGAAAAAGATCTGTCATTTGCTTTTTCAGTTGCGCATAATTCCAAAAAATCTGAAGCACCTGTAATTGAGCTTTTTGCAAATACATTAAACATGATGAAATGTTATTGCCTTGAAATGTTGCAAAAATAATGCAATGGCTTTTGTTATACTTGAAGCCATAAATATAGACTTTAGGTATGCCCAATATACTTTTAAGAATGATCAAACCCAACAAGTATGTGGTAGCACACATGCCAATATAAAACTATTGGAATTAACTCTAAACTCTACGAAAATATAAGATAAAAGCCTTTTTGTACCACTTAGCCATTTCTGTCATTAACTTGCTACACTATGAAAAGTCCAATCTAATCCGATGTGTATGTGCTCGATAGGTAGTGAGAATCCTAAGTGAAATGCCAAGAAGGAGTTGAGGTTAAATATAGGTTTACACATATAGCTATGTGGGTCACTGCCCTGTGGGCCGAATGTAGCACGGCAGCCCTGGAGAGAAACCACACCGAGCTCGTGCTGCCTTCCCAAGAGTGTGAGGAAGGTACACACACACACACATTCCTGGAATTCAATTCACACACATGTGCAGGTCGCATATGCAGCCGCTCGCAAACATCACTATACAAATCAGTATCTCTTTCAATCTCAGACCAAATATAGGTCCTGTAAAATGGACAGATTTTCAAAACACACACACACACACACATCAGGCTGGAACAAGGGTTCCTGTGTTGTGGACATTCAGGTAACAGCTTCTCATTTTAAGCTGAGTTGACCGTTACTTTACCACTTAAAATTACATACATCTCTAGCAGGAGATTATATCATTAATTACCCGTTAATTATTTTATAAAACTGCGGGCTGCTGTGTAGTGAGTGTGCTCTCTGTCTTCAGTTATTTCTAACGTTAGTTACTTACAAATGTTAAGAGCTTAGAATACTTTGTCTTATGTCTTAATTACAGCAAACGTCTTCCAGCTGCATGATGGTTCAGGCCACTGTCCAATTGCACACTTCATCAACTAAACATCTTTGTATGGCTGGATCGCAACATCTGCATTTCCCCCTCAACTGCTGTCCGCAACCAAAACATCTGAAGCCACTATAAAGCTCACATATCCAATTGAACTGCAAACCAGGAAACACGAGTTTCCCTCAGTCAAAGACGTGTTCTTCCAGATTGGACATGGCCCGAGCTGGCCTTGACTGACCTCTCAACGGTGAGGTGGGATGAATGCTCTGCAATATGTTTGCTCTACGGGGCTTACACTCACTAACATGCACAGATTGGATTTCTATTCTGTCACACTGCAGGAAACCTCCAGTTTGAGTGAGAACAAGGTTTTCCAAAATTACTAATCCCTGCTCAGTCCCAGCTAATGTCTCATTTCTGGGCTACAATATTCTACTGGAGTGGAGCTGGAGAGCAGTAATGACTTATGCAACATACCAAAAGCCACACCAAGTGGTCTGGCCAGCAAGCAAAAGGGCTTACTCTAAAATGCAAGGCTTTACTGCGGAAGAGGGGGGGGGGGGGGGGGGGGGAGTGTGTAGTCAAAACAGATGAGAATCCACTCTGGCCGCAGCTGGATGTGGAGGAATACAAACTGAAAATGTGTCACATCTGCTGCAGAGTTGGCAACCCACACTGAGGAGACTTGTTCAAATCATAACATAAGCAGACGTTCTGTATCTGCCAACCGACGCAGAGTAATCTACAGGTCGGATTATCGCACATATCTGGGTCATTTTTTCATATCTTCTGCAGCTGGAAACCCAAACTGGAAGTGCGGCTAATAGAAGAAATGTCTAGCCTGATTTGAGAAAGACGATAAACTTTTTACATAGTAGTATTTCTGCAGGGCAAAGCGAAACTGTGTGAGGGAAAATACCTTCCTGCCACCTTAGGTTGGTAGGTCAGAATAAAAACACACAACTTCAACTACAGGAAGTTAAACCAATACATCTAGTTGTAAAATGTTAAAATACTTTTCCCTCCAACCAAAACCGCACATCTGTTTCTCTCCATATTCCCAGTTTGACCAGTGTGACATAGTGTGGAAACGGTGTTACTGACAACATAAATGATTGAGTACAGCTGATAACTGAGATATTGCCACAAAGAGTTGCAGTGTTCACTTTATATTAGCTCATTTTGGGAGGCAATACATATTCAGGCTACAGAAAAAGAAAATACTGTGGTTTCACAAGAGGGATGATCTCATTTCTGAGATACAACAAAAGCAGTTTGGACTAAGACACAGCTGAGCACCATGTTGGTCTTCATTTGACTACATCTGCAAGCCTGGAGTTCTAACACAATTCTCAACTTATAAACTACACATGTTTTCCAAATCCTATGTTGTTTTCTGAATTTGAAGAATTGGATTTGAACAAGACAACACATGCTGACTGTTGTTGTATGTTGGAAAATAAGGCAAAATTACATTACGAAAAGATTACAAAAACAGTACTACTAAGTAGACGCGTAGAATAACTGCTTGTCAAAATGTTTATTGTCGACTTTCCAGAATAATAAACATTGTTGTCTTCTAAAACTTTTGTGCATCTTCTTCACATTTAATGATATTTAAAATCCCAAGAGTGATTTTAAACAAAGATTTTGAACAGATAAAGAGGCCACCATGATGTTATTGCATCTGTGCATCAACATGCATTTCTTAAGAATAGAGCCAACTCCAGATATTCCGTTTTCTTTAGGACAACAGCATCATATCATATACTACACAACTTCATAGTTTCAACATGAATACAAAGCTGATGGTGAAATCTGTGCAAGTATAAAACAAAGAGGGAAGATCTGGGGTCATACCAGAGTCATGCAGTCATAGATTGATAATACAGTTATATAGCCAAGCAATGAATCAGTGTTGGAGAAGATACAAAAATGCAAAATGAGGTTGCCAGTAAAAGAGGAAAAAATGCCCCCCTTATCACTCTTTCACATTGTCAAGAAATAGCCAACACATGGCCACACTCTGCAGGACAGAAGCCCAACAACTGCTGCTTCGCCAGCTGTTACTGTGCACAACACACTCTCAGACACACAAACACTCACATGTTACTCGTCTCCGCTAAATTACTGTCCAAAATAAAGCAAAGCTCACGAGGCAAATTCACCTTAGAAGGTTCAATATTGGAAGCTCTTTTGATGTCAAGAATGAGAGAGCAACTAGGAAGAAGATCAAAAACTAAATAGACAGAGAAATAAAGAAGAGGTGGATTAAAGTCAGCGAACCTCAACGTATTTAAGGAAAAAAAAAGAACAAAGGAAAAGATGATTAAAGAGAGGAAGAAGGAGGGCTTCGTTCACTAAAGAAAAACACATGAGGAAGGATATTGTGTAGGAGGAAGCCGCTGTGACAGAAATTACTTTTCCACCCAGAGGAGAGGGATGGAGTTCAACTTTTCTTTGTCTCAGAAAGTCTGCGGGAAAAGTCCCACACACTCATGAAAGTGATGCAAACACATTCATGTAACACACACACACACTTACCTTTTATACAGAACATGGCTCTTCACTTAAAGTCCAATTTATAAATGAGAAGCAAATCCCGGTTTCTTTCCTTCTTTCTCGCCCTCCTTTCCTCTCCCCCTCTACACCGCTCGGGGAAAGCGTTCACACACAGACGCACGGATCCCGACACATACACTCCTCTCTCCCGGTGCCTCTCTTGCCATCTCCCTCCCTCTCTCACTCCCCTCACACACACATATATGCGCACACTCTTAGTGGCAGTTAGCCAACTTCTACACCGCAGGAAACTGCTTCACGACCCTCTCACTCTGCTTCTCCTCTCTCTCTCCCTGCATCTGTGAATGCCTCTGTACCACGCTGACCCCCCCCCCCACCCTCCACCTCATCTCTCCGCCCCATCAGTGTTAAGAGGTATCGAGCCAGAAGCCCAGCCTCAATCTAAAACTGTTTAAGCTGATCCCATGATTGGTGTCCATAATGCAGATACAAAACTGAACAAATGTATTATGTCATTCAAATATACATATTCTCTTATTAGGGTGGGCAATAAAACTAAAATACACAAACACACAGAGCACAAGCCTTGTCGAGGATTGTGATTGTAGAGGATCTGTGCACTCAGCAGTTCAGAGAGAGGCAGGGGGCCCCGGCATGAGGTCGACCCATTGTGCGCTGATCAGAGATAATCGCTTTAATCCCCACAATTCAACTGTTTGTTATCAGGAGCAGCTACAACCTCTGTGCATCCCCAAACCCCCCGTGCGGTCGCCATGAATCACCAGCAGCGACTCAAGGGATTGGGAGACAAAAACTGACTAATTTAAAGTCTTTGGAAACACTATCAGGTCCGAATACTTTTTGCCTTTTGCTGTTAAGTGACCCGACGAACACAGTGTCGATAGGACAAATGTGTCAAAGTAAAGTTTGGCATTCTCTGGACTGAATACAAAACGCCATTGATTTCCAATGAGCCTCTCTAATGGCTTTTCTCTTACACAGCAAAAACACAGTTGGTTACTGCTTAAAGGGTTGGTGAAGCTTAAAAGGCAAAAAACCACTTAAGCCCCATTTAAAAAGCTATAAAGTACCGATAAACTGAGCTGGGTAACAGTTTAGCTCATTATGAGTGGGCTGGTTTTATTTTGGATTCACTGATTATTACGCACTAACCAAACTCGGCCTGCCAGAGCACCTGGTGTCAATTTATGGTGACCTAAAACTCATTATTCTGAAACCAATATTTATCCTGTATTATAGATAACCGCATTTCAAAAAGGCACATTCAGAAACTATGGTATGCCTTACTTTCTGAGCATGTAGGTGTCATGACTCCATCCATATCGTTTAGTACCACCATCTTCACAACAATATAACCTTTACCTCATTCGTTGTCTGCAACAGTAAATCCCCATAACCACACTATATGTCATCAGGAAGCATGGTAAAGGCTTAACGTGTCATACCAGGAATATAATCCTTTATGTAGGTACTTATCATATATGATAGTCAAGGCTTAATAGAAAGTTTGACCTATGTCTCTTTATCAGGTCTGTTGGTCAGACACCGAAACACCTCCAGAACCCTGAGGCGGGCAGGGAAGATAGTGTGACCCCTCCCACCCTGGACACAAACTGTTCACCCCCCTCCCCTCTGGCAGGAGGCTGCGCTCCATCAGGACCAAAACCTCTCGCCACCTGAACAGTTTCTTCCCCTCCACTACCGGCCTCTTAAACAAGGCCCGGCCCCCCCACTGACACTTACCTCAGCCACAACGTAGTCTCTATATGCATTACATTAATGCACACAATGTTCATACTGCTTACTGCACATATTTCTTGTTTCATATTTCATATCCTATAATTCATTCATAGCATTCTATTTCCATGTAAATTACTGCTTTATTTTATTGCTATTTAATATATTTTATTACGGTGTCCTTAAAGATTTTTTGTTTTATATTAGATTTCTTGTTTTATATTTTATTTCTGCACCATGACATCAAGTCAAATTCCTCGTATGTGTGAACCTACCTGGCAATAAACCTGTTTCTGATTCTGATAAAACACTGGTTGGTGTCGCAAGTAGATATTTTTGTTAGGGTATGTATATGTATGTATGTGCATGTGAACCCTGCACAGAGGTTACATTTGTATATGATGCACGATCCAAGTGTTTGTGTGCACGTGCGAGTGATATAACCATGTTAATCCCAACCCCAGTATGGCTTGCGTGTTATGACACGTCTGCCTCGAACCAGATGTCACCAATTACGGGCTAATTGGCATTTTTGTGTGTGTTTGTGTGTATTTATGTTTGTGGTACAGTTGCCTTGGCATTTGGTTTTCCCAGTGTTTTTATTACTTTACTTGCTCATTGCCTTCACCTTTGTTTTTTTACTTTAAAACCTGACTTTATAAACCGGTTGTATTTTTCTTCTCAGCATGGCATTCTTAGCGTATCTGTGTAAAACTGATGTATGCCCTCGGCAAGAGCATAAAGTGCATAACATATGGATGCCAAAAAACTAAGCTGAAAACGAAACACAAATCCCTGAATAGACCCACCTAACCAGACAATAAAACCTGACTTCATTAAACCTAAACCTTAATTGGATGCGGTATTGCCAAAAATTGCTTTAACTTACAACATTTCGCAACAAACCCTTGACTGGGAAACACTTGAGGTCGGCCTAATCACTGCTCTCACTGAGCTGAAGTGGTAAAACCAAGGAGGTGGAATTTCTTCCCTTTTCTTAACCAATCATGTTGACAGCAGCGTAATGTATTATATTTACTTAATTATAAAACAACATCTACTTATGAGGGCCAGCTACTGATTTGAAAAGTCAAATGTGGCAAAGTGCAATGGAAACAAATGTGTAAATTCAGTATGACAAACATCAAGCATGTGACTTAAACGTCATATTTTAAGTCCCTCTCTCATTTTTCTTTTAAATGTTGTTACATTTGGATAGAAACTTGGATAAAGACACTTACAAGGATACAAACGGCCTTCAAGGACATTGCAGCACTAGACTAGGTGGCAACAGGCCTTCTGGTTAAATGGCAGTCTCATACTGACCACTATTGTCATTCTTCAAAATACAGTCTTTAGCTACAGGTAAAACACTGTCATGAAGGCTGGATCGCGTGAATGGCCCCGTTTCATTACAGTATCTCATCCCAAATATCAGTCAGTGTGTTACACATCTTCTATCGTATCTGAGCAGCACAAACACGACATGTTGTTACTGTCCGCTGTGAGCTTTGCGTCAGTGCAAGATAAAACTAAATAACACACGCAGATAAGGACTAAGCTAGTTGTAGCAAACATGGCACTTTGGTAGCACGAACAGTTAGTCACGCGATAGGAAGGAACTTCAAATTGGAAATATGAGGCAAACAGGGCTCTCAGATAAAACAGGTTTATCAATAATGAATAAAGGAAACTCAGAGAAAAAACATGATTGCAGTTGTAATCAAATTGGTCGAAAACGTTTCCCATGACATCACAACAGATCCTATATATGTGAATATAATCTCTTACCTCAGGATTGGGTTGGGACAACATCAGTGCATCCTATCAACGTAAGCCCTAATCTCTATCCCCCTTCAAACTGACATCATGTTCACAAACATAATCACTTGTTTTTCCTCTAACTCTCCTACTCATCATTAGGGCATTCAGGGATTAGATCCCATAACACAAAGATAATAGGATGCATATGATACAGAAAAGGTGGGTGATGAGAGTCAGACATTTAAGTGGGAAACATGAGTTAATGCGTTTAAATACAAGCTGTGATGTGTGGCAGGCTTTGTAGGGGTTTTCAGTATACAGTAAGTCTGATCTGGGATCATCTAGTAGAGACATAAAGAGAGGTTATGTGGGTAAGGAAGAAAAATATGCGACTTACCTGAAAATCACCACATCAATGTCAGCACATAGGAGAAAAACAGAGAGAAAAAGCTGATTAGAAATGTTTACTATTTTCATGGCTTTCCTTCAAGTTTTGTATACATGTATGATGAGTGTTAACATATATGTTTGTGTGAACAGCATAAGTGTGTGTACACCCTGGGCTGCGGGCCACATCATCAGATGTCCATGTCTGTCTCTTAATGAGGCCTTGCTGGTTTATACATCCCATCTCCCCCTACAGCGAATTATCATCTGCTAATCTGGATTTACACATGGACTACATAATCATGAGGAGTCTATTGCAATATTGGTATGTGTATGTGTGTGTGTGTGTGTGTGTGTGTGTGTGTGTGTGTGTGTGTGTGCATGCGTGTGTGTGTGTGTAAAAAAGTCCTCTCAAATTTCAATATGCATCTCACACAGACTAATATGTCCTAAAATAACCTTTTCATACAGCCTTAATACATCAACAGTGAGACCCAATTCTGATTCTAGCTGCCACGACACTGGTGTGCCAAGGTGTGTTAAATATTTAGGTTAATATGTTGTTGCCCTCAATGGTCAAATCAAAGTAAGAAATGTAAACCACATATTGGAACTGTAGATATATAAAAATACATCAGAGAAAAATCTCCTAAATCCTCCAATCTCTGTACTTGCATATGTTAACACGGAGCACTTCTACTTGCCAACGATGGATGAATGAATTAGACTGAGAGTCATCGAGTTCGTTTCATATGGTGACTTTCTGTACAGAGCACATAAACAACATACACTGTAAGAAGCAGTAAAGTAATCATGTAGAGCTCAGATGCCCAGCTGCCAGACAGGGATTCAGACTCAGAAAGACTGAGGGGCCTCAGCAGCAGCCTGGCGGGGCCCCACTGTCCGGTCTATTTCTTGACTTGGCCTCTCTGAACAGCCATCATGCCTGCATGCTGATTGATTCAGACATAAGGCCACATAGGGGAGATCAATGGGTTGGATTGAGGAGATTGATCAGGTCATGAGGTGTCTGTGGATACTGTATGTGAGGAAAGAGAGAGACAGGAGAAGAGACAGTGGAAGTTGATAGGGGAATAGGCAGAGAAAAATGTGTGATAATAAAATCACTTTTTTTCCTCTTTATTTAATTGTTGCCACCTACTGGCTTTATGATCAGGACATTTCCTCTGCTGGCCACCAGAAAACACATTTGTACCAATGTTTCCATACATATTGAATATAAGCTATGTATGGTAAAGTTTTGTAATAAGTGCTAAGTATTTGCCTTTTCTTTGTACCTTTAAACTGACAGTGGAAGTCCAAGGTTGCAGTTTCAATGCTGTGCAAGTATTTCATTATTATCTTTAGTATGGATTATATACACAAATATTTCATTTTTGTTTATTTATTTTTTTGCAATCCGAGTCACGCCTCAGTATTTTTTCATCCACCTCAAATCAGGATGTCACCAGGTCAGCCAATAGCAGCTTGTGTACCAGACGGCCCTCTTACACATGATTGGTTCAACGTTGTCCCAATAGCAAAGTCAAACTGAACCACAGCAGGAAACACTCACTCGCACACCCGTTTCCTTGGCAACCGAGGCAAACACCCAACCAGTCAAGCTGGCGGCTGCGTCAGAATTGCAGGGTTTGAAGCCACAGGCACTCAATTTAGGGCTATATTTAAACACAGGCACGGTGCGCGGCTGCCCATGTGTTTTGTAATGGGTCCTGGCAGGCGTGTGGAAGCCAGATCCAGATGTTATAAATACTTCAGGTTCCGACTAGAGAGGTATTCTTATTAGATGTTTCCTCTTGTGTGGTGTGCACTGGGCATGCATACAGAATGTGTGTGTATGCTTGTTGTGTGTGAGCTATGGATGGAATCGTTTTGTATTGACCTGTCTCTGACACTGTCTCTAGGCTATAATTAGCTATAAAAAGACATATACTGTGTAAGACAGAGAGACAGAAATAAAAAAATAAAAAAAGATCGGGTGTGTGAGCAGGAAAGAAATCACAGTAGAAGAACATCAGTCTCTGAAAAACAAATCCACTTGTCTCTTCTTCTACAAGTCATGCTGTTAGCTACTACAACAAAATCAATAAACACTCCCCTTCCTTTATTCTAAGATATAACAAGTAAATGATGAATTACCGTGATTGAAATGTACCACTTTAAATCTGCTTCCTAATTTTATCTACAAAAAAATCAATAAAGAAAGTCACACTTATCAGACTTTTAAATTAAAGGTGATCACCAATGAAGGACGTAAAGATTTACTACATGAAGGCATTTTTAAATAAGGAAGATAATAAATTAAACAGAGGTATAACTGGGACTATAGTACATGATGCATGACTAATGAGTAATGTTGATGGACTTAATTCATACATTTGTGTTTATTTTAAAAGCCATATATTTGTATATGTTTATGTGCCTGAGCAATTGGTTGTATTGCTGAATCTTCATAATTTTTCTGATATTTATAAGCATATTCAAAATATCTAAACCCATATGTTGCTTTGAGATAAAGAGAATATTTAATTAAAAAAAATCTAGACCAATTGAAAGTAGATAACATGCAAACTATCAGTTTTTAAGGGTGGCAGCTCTCCCCCTTTGACTTAAAAAATGTGAGGACTTCAAAGCATCCCAGCCATGTGTGACCTGAGCTGTTTTAGGACGGGGCGGGCTCAGAGGTGACAGAGTGACTAAGAAGGTTTAAGACATGAAATAAGGACGACAACAGCAACAATCTCCACATTCCTGTTAGGCCAGGAAAGAGCAACTCATGTTGAAGTAGCTAGTCTTTGAGAACTAGGTAAATAACTAACTATAAGAAGTAAATAGCAGTTTCATGATGCTAAAAAGAGATCAGCCCCAAAGAGGTACAGTATCAGAACTCTGCGTATGAACATGGAGACATGAAAACATGTAGTTCAGCACATTATGTACCATGACCTAAAGCTACTGTGCATTGGGCTGTTCTGCTACACGGTGTCCAAGCTTCAATATCAAAATAGTTTGCTTTCGGAAGCTGAGACCTCCCTGAGTAATTTCAATACATTTGTGATGGAGCGCCTGCAGTCTTTGCTGATTTGAGTGTAGCTGAAAGAGACGTGACACTGGAGATGAGGACAAGTATGGGTCAGAGTTCATGAAGAAAGTTGTGAGACTACAGTGCAGCATCGGTGTCTTTTTCCATTTCAGCTACAGTTACAACCATTGTCCACAAAGCCCTACGGACACCACTGACAAAATACACACACAACTAATGAACTATTCAATAAAATATGAGCCTAACCAGGGAACACAACACCCCTGAGGTACTGAGAGAAGTATAAACGGCGGTCCTACCTCAGTCAAGATGACGTCCAAATATAAACCAGGAATATTAATGAAGAAAACAGATTACTCTCCAGTATAATGGCTTGGTCTGAATGCTGAGCTATGCATGCCTCTCTCCCTGGCACAAAGCAGCTCACATCGCCACCAGCCTGTGACATCACTTGCTTCCGGCCCCGCGCATCCTTGTTTACCTATCATGCACACAAAATGCCCCTTGACCCCCTAACAGTCCCGATTCCCCCTCCAGCAACCAGGAAGTGCCAGGGAGTCGGAGAACAAGGGGCCATAAAAAGACAGTGAACCACTTCTTTCCTTGCTTGTGCATGTAAACAAGTCAATCACTGGTTTCCGGGCTGAGAGCGAGAACA
The DNA here is from genome assembly GCA_031216635.1 of Dissostichus eleginoides. Classification (NCBI taxonomy): domain Eukaryota; kingdom Metazoa; phylum Chordata; class Actinopteri; order Perciformes; family Nototheniidae; genus Dissostichus; species Dissostichus eleginoides. The sequence goes on along the minus strand of CM062281.1, from coordinate 17,329,937 downwards.
GAAATCCATTCAACATGAGCTCAGAGCATTGTGACAAGTTGTGATGCAGCCAAGGCAAAATGACCATGTGGTTTGTGCATCAACTGGAAGAAACAAACCAGGGTGCAAAGTTTTCTGACGACCGGAGAATGTTTAGAGCAAACCGATCTAATAAACAATGACATGGGTCATCTCTTCATTGCAATCCCTGGTCTCACCTCTTTTGTGTTGAGGCTGGTAAACCCAGTTGTCATCGTCATCATCATCCTCGTCTCTGACTGCAGCATGAAGGCGAGTGTGCGAGTGCGAGTACGGTTGACGGTGGTGGACAGCGTGGAGGTTGTTTTGGCTGTGGAAGATGCGTCTGCTCTGGCGGGACAGAGTGGACACGCTCAGCCAGCTGAGAGCCCGGGACATGCCCGCCGGTTTCTCCTTGCGAAAGGACGAAGACCTCCTTTCCCCTCTCATCCTCTTTCAGGGACAGGAAATCTAACACGGCTCGATGTTTGTCTTACCTGGAAAAATAATCCTCAGGTGTAGATCCTTTGCTTGGTTTGTAGATATTCACAAGTCCAGATCCAGAGATTCCAAACATTTCTGAACACAGCATCCAGGTCTGCACATGTGCAAAAATGCTTCAAACTATTCAGACTCCATGTTAAGCTTAATATTAATTCCAGGTTCAGTTATAACCCAGTTTTTCTTCACTTTGGTCGCACAGTTCCACATCATGACTCCGGACAGCCTTAACTTCCAGCGTCTTTCTCCTTCAATTAATCTCTGTGTCACAAGCAGAAAGCCAGACCTAAATCATCTGTTTTCCTCTCTTTTCTTCCTTTGTGTTTAAAGACTCTGGGCGTGATTCCCAAACCCAAAAGGGGTAATTAGGCAATCCAGCAATCTGGAAAATCACCGCCCCTCAGCGGCACACACTCAGATACACACACTTGTATGTGCACTCACAGTTGGCTGTAATTCCTTGGTGGTGCATGACAGGGTGGAGAGAGATTTTCAAATGACTTTAAATTCACAGAAATTCGGCAGTTGTTGTTTACAACCATGAGTGCCCTTGAGTGTTGTTATCTCCAGTTGTTAGCAAACACACCAGCTGACTTGTATCATCTCAGCGCCATGCCAGACCAAGAGGTGACGAGGTGTCGGCAGCCCTGGGTCTATTCCCAGCGTGATAAAGTTACATGACCACTCACACATGAAGTCCTCCCGCCACAAGTTCCAAATATGGATCCTCTATAATGTATGCAAGTGGTGGATATGCCAAAGTGAGAGTTGACGCTGCCTCTCAGGGTTTCCAAAATGATCCAACTTCTTGTCAACTGTTTCTTCTCCTACCTCTACCTATGTGGACAAAAGTATGCAAAGTAGGCTGATGTTTTTAAAAAGTAGTCCAGGTGTTGACAGCCGTCTGGATCTGAATCAGCTGATCAGCCCAAGTGATAAAGCAAGGATAAGGAAGGAAGTCCACACACGGCGTGATGCACACACCAGCTGATAAGAAGCATGTGCCTGTGAGGATTCCCTGAACTTGGTCAGTGTGTGACTGGCTACGAGAGTTGACTGTGTGTGTTGTCACTGTAGGGTTAGGTTTACGCCCAACCCTAGGAGCCACGGTGCTGAAATACGAGTCAGCCCGTCCCTTCCTTTTTCCCTGCCTCCCCGTTTCTCTCAGTTTTCTGCGATCGCTGATCTCTGCCCCTCCCATACACTAGTTTGCCGGCATGGCAACCACTCTTCCCTCCCTCCCTCCTTCCAACACCTTCCCCCCCCCCCCCCCCCTTCATATCCTTTTGTTTACTTTCCTCGTCAACCTAGTCCCTCAGGTGCTCCTGGGACAAAGACGCAGTGTTTAATCCCTCTCAGGTATTGCTAGTATTAATTGCATGTCGTGAAGACATTTGTACTGCCAGTTTTAAGTAGATACATGACAAGAACATATACAGAGGAACAACCTCATTTAAGACGTCAACAAACATGGCTTGATGAAGGGGTGACTAAAACACCCACCGACACATTGACGGATTGCACTGAAGTGGTCTGGGTTTTCCTTTGCATTCTTTTCTTTTGTTAAACATAAAACAGAACACGTATTTAGCTGCCCAACATATAGTTTAGTGGCTAAAATAGGACGCAGAGGCCCTCGAGGACAAAAACAAAGACTTTATGAGGCACTTCAAGTGTGCTGGGGAGGTGGAGCTTTCCACTTTCCCACCAAGTGTAACCACAGAGGGTGTGTGACCACCAAGGTGTGAAAATAAACCACCGCTGTGTGTGCACACATGTGTGTATTTACAAGTGTTTAAGGCAAAAGTATCTCACTCACTCAATAACCCAGAATCAATCCCATTCAATTCCTTGTTTCTGCAACCACGATTAAAGAAAATTACAGGAACTTCACTGATTTAAACCTATAACTTCTTATTGGATCTCCTTTTTAAGGATCTATTACACTGATGAAAGGTGATCCCAGATTTGTGGCTAGGATGTGGTGTAAACCTAGACTTAATCCCCCCCTCGCTCTGACAGGTCCCCAACCTCATTTTCTTTTTCCCTTTAGAGGGGAAATCCACTACATCAGCACTTGCTGTTTACACAAAGGGACAACTGCCTGCTACTGATGTCCCTGCTTGACTTACGAACGTGCAACGATAACACACAGATATATATTTTAAGACCTGTGTTGGCATTGATGACACATAAGGCCACAGTCCTTTAATAATTCACATGCAATATTCTACTGTGCATCTATAAAGGGGCTGTGGAAAGCATGAAATGAAAACAAGTGAATACATCTGGCAAGATGTTAATAGCTTGATGAAAAAAACTATTGAATTCACAAGAACAAAGCCAACATGGAAGCCAAGCTACAACACATATAGGGCACACAAATAGACAGTCCAGTTTAGTCTATTGATTTCCTCTTTTCAGGAAGAGAATCCCTTTTAGTACCATCACCCCCGAAGGGAATTGGAGATCCCCAGGTCATCATAAGAGGTCAGCATCCTGCTTCAACCCCCACCTCACTTCCTTTTCATAAATCTCCTCGTTTTCATTCCCTTAAAGCTGCACACAAAGAAAAAGACAGCAGTGGCAACAATCAATATGTTCAATCTGATATCTGTCGTGGTAAAGTGGACATCCAACAGCCCTAGGTTGGCTGCTTCTGGTCAGAAGAGAATTGAAAGATTACTCTTTGAAAGATTTCACCTGACAGCTTAGCCTATTTATATTGCCTAATTATGACGTGAAATAAATATTTGGTCTTTGGAACAATCAGTCATTTTTTGACCTTAGGAATTGATTTTATGGTTGTGATTTTTTTTTTACCCCATTTTTTCAACCCTTACCCAGGTGAGAATATAGAATTCTAGAATACATTATAGAGTACTATGGTATATATAAAAGTACAGTATGTCGGCTGATAAACTGCATTACTGGTCATTTTCTTTCCTCGTGTTGGAATTAAATTCTAAATTGCTTTACTCTAAGTTAACAGTCACATTTCAGCACCAGACACTGTAGGACCCAGGCAATATGTACAATCAAGCAGGTGGGTATATAACAAGAAAAACATCAACCTATGATTTTATCATTAGAATATGTGGCAGTGAATTTCAGTGGAACAATGCAGACCGTAAACAAGCTGAAAACAGACTTTACAGGTCACAAAGTCAGTTTGCGACATTCCTCTCACACACGATAAGAGAGAGAGACAAAGTAAACATAAGACCAGACAGTTCCGGATTAAATTTAAGCTCCTGTCGTAATTAAAGCTAAATTACATGAAATCAGATACAATTAAAAGTTACAGTGAGTAAAAAGTAACAAGTAGAAACTCGCAAAGTGGATACTGAGAATGAGACGAACCACAGGTAAAACCTTTGACACTGAAAAAAAAAGAAATCCTGTAATTTTACTCCAAATAAAAGGAGAACTTTCTGAGCCAACCAAATGATATCTCCTGCTAAAACTAAAAGGAAAGGTATACATTTCCCCTTGGAGCTAACACACATACATAAACACACTCGACACACTGTCACCTATTGCGTGACTCAGACAGGAGATAGGGACATGAGATCTGGTTGCCAAGTAACCCAATCAGACATCAGAGGCCTGCACCGCTTGACATCGATACACACTGACCAGACACAAAGGGTACAAATAGTGGAGAAGTAAGTCTACCTGGATGTGACACATAGCCAACACACAGACGCAGTCAGTGCATCCACGTGTCCACAACTGTCTTTTTTTTCAGGGGCCAGAAAAAAAGACAAAAGCCTTGGCTGAGGGTGTCTGCCAAATTCCAAATCCCAGTAAGTACAGTTTCACAGAGTGTGTCTCTCAGCAGTGACACATTCACAGAGCCAGTTAAACACAGGGGTTCAAATTCTCCACAGCGGAAGGCTTTTATTACCAGACAGCAACCTGCGTTTACTGTGACAGTTATAAGGGAGTTTAAGATTGTGTCTACGTGTGGGTGTTTCTCACAATGGCCAGTTTTTGGAGACAAATATTAGCTTGTCTTTTTGAAAACAAAACTAGTTTCCCCATTTGACTTCAAATCAATATGAAAGAAATTCTGTTATGTCTTTTATAGGTTCAGATATAGTTCAATGGACACAGGACACTACAGTGAAGGATTTTCAATCGCATCTAAAAATGTGTACACCTCCAGGGAAGTAATGTAAGTCAAGAAAAGTATGCTTTGCGGTGTGTGTGTGTGTGTGTGCGTGTGTGTGTGTGTGGTACTGTGCGTTCTATAATATAGAACGCACAGTACTACACACACACACACACACACACACACACACAATGTGTGTATCTATGTATAATGTGTGTACTTATCCAATGTATTTTCTATAATTACTTTCCATACAGATGAGAGTAGTGACCTTGTGAGTCTGGTGTAACTTTATCATACAATGTGTAAATAAAGGATAGCAGTGTTTACTGTAAATGGAGGCGAGGCCTGCTGTAAAAAATGGAAAAAACTACGGAATGACTTTGATAGTTTTGCCCTGATGAAAACACTTGCACAGACATTGATTGGCTGAAGTGTCACATCTTTAAAGGGCTTTCCTGAGCTGGTGCACTGCATCCTATTCTTATCTTGACACTAAACTAAAGACAGCATTATCTGCTGTCCCCTCCTGTCTGCTGTGTGACCTTTAAGGCTACCAACTCTGAACCCTGACCTCTCTTTGACTGAGAGCTTAGCCATCACCTCCACTGGCAGCATCATTTATCATGCTCCTTATCTTATCCCTTTTGTTTTGCTATTCCATAATACAGAACTAACTAATTTAGTTGATTCAAATCCAAGTTATGTTAGTGAGAGCAAAATGTGACACTCAAATTAAAGTTTTTTTTAACTCTATTTTCTACACGTTTCCATAAAAACAGCTTTTAAGAAGCTGGAACCTCACATTTTATTTGAACATGCCCTACAGTTGTCCTTCACTGTCAGTCCCTCTGCAGTCACATGCTTCAATAGGATTAATCAAGAAAATAAGAGCTGAGCAGTTAACTGAGAGGTATTTTAAATTGTGTTTCTCTACCTTGAGTGCATGTATTAAAGAGTTTAGGCCTCTTCAGACTCCCATGAGGCTTTGCAAAAAGGTGATGCGTCATTCACACTGACAGTTATTCTCAAGAGACTCTGATTTCCATGTGTGTTTATGTGGTATATTGCAGAAACTGCATGATTTGTGTGTGTGGGATATGATTAATGTAAAGCACTTGCATGTGTTGTGTGGTCTCAAAGAGCAATGTTAACCACAAGTAACAATTTGCATACACTGCGGTGTGAATAAGTGTGTGTGTGGTACAACTCACTTAGCCATCAGTTAGCCATCTGAGCCCCAATAAGGTCACAAGAGTCCATAACCTCATATGGTGGCATGATGCACTTAAGCTGCCACTAAGAATGATGGGAGGTTTCAGGGGAAGGGCGAGGTCGACCTTAATCATTATTGTTGGGAGTATGTATGCACATATGATACACCTCCACACATCAAAACAAAAGAAAGACTTTCCCTATTATAACAATAATCCAGGTGTCACAAAGTGCTTTACAACCAACGCCTAAATGCCAAGTAGAAGACAAAACAACGGACATGAAATGCAGATACAAAGCTAAAACCAACAAAAAAGACACAAAAAGCTAAACAAAAGCAGGTCTTAAACAAATGTGTCCTTAGCTACTTTTTAAAAGGGTTCACGGTATGAAAACTCGATCGAACAACAGTGTAAGGAGGAAGGAGATGACGGAGAAATAAAGTGACTAATCCACCTGATAATGGATAAGGAAAAAGTGACACACACACACACACACACACACACACACACACACACACACACACACACACACACACACACACACACACACACACACACACACACACACACACACACACACACACACACACACACACACACACACACACACACACACACACACACACACACACACACACACACACACACACACACACACACACACACACACTTAGCTGCCTAGCAACTTCAGACCTCCAGGGCAGGGCCGGTATCCCAGCAACAGCCTTCTAATGCTGGTTATATGTTCTTGTTTTCCTAATCTTTACTTTCCTTTGTTACATTTTTATAAAATATTCCAGCCCAGTTCTTACACATGAGGCCAAAAAATGATACATGTTGTTAATACTGATTTGTTTATGTGCTTTTGGACTAGTTTAAGTCAACATTTAAGCTTATTGGTTTAACACAGTTTGAAATAAAATATGCACACACTTTTTAAAGCTTGCCTCGCTGAAGTGCAATTGCTACATCTGACCACAAGGGGACAGCATCAGACTGAAATTCCTCTCAGAAGTTTTTTCGTATCTGTTGGTCAGTGTAGCCCATAGACTGGTGTAGCCCCGGGTCCTCACTGAAAAGTTTAATTATCCAGAAAATAAGGCGTCTTCATGTGTCTGTGTGTGCTTCTGTCTACATGACTTACACTTAACCATCAAGCAAGAGTCAAGAAACACACCATTTCATTACCTGCAGGATTCAAGTGTTTTTGCTTTGGTGCAACGATAACAATCTTTAGTCAGGGATACATTACACTGCTATTTCAAACACTCAAGGCCTATATTTGGCCTTTCTGGACCAACCCTTTCGAGGACAGACACACAGAAACATAAACACACACAGAAACATAAACACACACACAGGGTCGGTCCTGTGTGGAGTTGTAAGACAGCAACTAATCCTGTCCAAACCCCTGGAGTCAACTCTTGTCAATTCACTCTGGTTTGAAGACAAATCCCCTCATTCCTCTGGCCACGTGCCCCTTTATTCCAACATCTATTATTCCAGCAGAGAGCACTCTGTGTATGTGTGTGTTTCAGTGTGTGTGTGCGTTTGTGTGTGTGACTTCCATCCTCCTCTCCTAAAGCTGTCGGCTTAGCTAGGTGCACCATTCTGGGACCCCCCTCCTGCAATGTATGCAATTAAGAGTGTGTGTGTGTGTGTGTGAATATGTGTGCCTGTGTGTACCTAAGAGTCATGAGTTTATGCAGAGAGACAAAGCAAAAAATTCAAGCGGGTATTAGCCTCTGACCCCTAACCCCTGACCCCAAGGCAGCAGCTGACTTCAAGCTTAAAGGTGGGGTAGGTAATTCACTTCAGAAACACTTTTTGTTATATTCCATGGAATGCTCTTAACATCCCGATAGCAATGAATACATTAAATGCTTTGACAATAAATACATTAAAAAAATTCATCTGTGGAAGCCGTGGCGCTGTAAAAAGCACGACCAATCATCTGAGCTGGCCCGGCTAAAATAACTGGATGGCCTACAGCCTGTCAGCCTTCAATCTCGTGCCCTCATTGGTCATGTGCGCGTCCGTGTGGGTTGGAGGAGGGGCTCTGTAAGGAAGTCTGAAGGAAGGGGCAGATTTTTTCAGGCTGCGTACTTTCAAATTCTAGCGCATTCGAGCTGGTTTCTCCATTCTTACCTACCCTACCTTTAAGTGCGGCTTTAAGTTGGACAAAAGTGTGGTTTTCAACGTTGTTGCGCTAAGCTAGAGAATGCTGGGTTTAATTCCTACACATACTTATTTAACAAATGCACCATCTTCAACATAAAAGAACAGACTCCATGTGAGTTTGAGCCACATCTGTTGAACAGCCGAGTCCAGCAGAGAGGCCTGTAGTGTGCACGTCTTCCAGTATGTGTATGATCACATGGGTAGCGTGCTTCATGTGTTCATGCTACAGATTTATGAGGTGAGAGGCCTTGTCTCTGTTAGTCTGTATGGCTGAGAAGGAAGGAGGAGGAAGGAAAGAGGAAGAGAGAGCAATGCCACAGAGAAGAATAAAAGTTTGACGAAGGAGCGGCACTATAGCTTACAAGACAAATGAATTCAGGTAATCTGAGCAGCAGGGCATTCACACACACATAAACAGTGACACACACACACACACACACCACACACACGCCCAACAGGCCTGCATCCAGTGGTTAAAGAGGAGAAAGGGTGCGGTCGAATGTGCATTCCTGATCAGTGTTGCCTGAGTGCAGGAGTGTTTCCAGCAGACCAGATGTGGTTTGCATATGCATTGGAGTTTTCCCGCAGACTATGGTATTTATAAAATCATATACAGAAAGGGAAAACTCAAAGTACATGAACAGGACTGCGGTTGACGTATATTTAAGGTTACATATCCACTTTAATGCAAACATTTCTTTAAATACTCTCAATACTGCACAAGTATGAAGCCTCTTATGATACGAGCTAAGTGTTTTACCCTGAGTGAACCAACAAACCTGCGTATCGCCATGTAAATAAAACACTGTGTACAGATAAAGAGCATCCACTCAGCGACTCAAAATCAAAAAATGAGTCAGCGTGGGTTATCCACAGTTTAAATATTGAGTGTTGTGATTGATTATGAGCAGTGAGAGTCTAGCGCAAAGTTCAAAAGGTCTTCCCTTAGTGTATTTATAAACTGTCCGGCAGCATGTTTGTCATTGCAACAATGTTTTAAACTGTGTTGTGTAATTCTGACATGTTGCTGAACCTGTTTTTAAATCCCACAGGTAGGACTGTGCCGTTGGAGACAGTGTGGGAGGGGTTTTTTTCTACCGGTGACAAGTTTGTTCTATAGTTTGACAAGCAGATGTTTCCTATGAAAACATAATGTCAGTTGTATCTAACATGCTCACACAAGAATACAAACTACAAAACTGTAAACAAGCTGATGTGGACATACAGGTCTCACATATTAACACACACACACACACACACACACACACACACACACACACACACACACACACACACCACACACACACACACACACACACCACACACACACACACACACACACACACACACACACACACACACACACACACACACACACACACACACACACACACACACACACACACACACACACACACACACACACAATAAACTCTACTTTCAGATGTCTATCAAAAGACTCTGAGGTGTCTGTCTTCCTGCACACATGATGGCATCTCTGCCTGTGTGAATTAACATGGAACTCCAACTGGATTCTGTCACATGTGTGCAGCGTTGTGAAAACAGCCAGCTTCATGCTGACAAAACACACGTGTGTCTATTCAACAGCGACCTCCCACCATGATATTCCAGAAGAGTCTGCGCTGAAGACAATTTCTCAACAGCTCCTCAGCTGTCACTGCTCTTTATGAGACCTGCTGCCCTAACATTCAGTGTTTAAAGTCCAACTGCACGGGTCACTTCCAGTATATACATTATGGATGCATGCTTAGGGACTGCTTATATTACAGATTCGGTATATATTTCATCATATGATTTATGTATTCCACATGTATTTAATCGCTTTATCACTGCCAGGACTGATATTGTTTTTTGAAAGAGGACAGTGTCATTAGTCAGTGGTTATTGGCAAGACTATTAATTAAGCACATATTATAGTTAGAAGTACATTTTATACACAAAATTACAGGACTTCTGTAGTAAAGCCCTGGGTTTTAGGGCATATGCCATGATAGGCTCAAGTGTGCATGAAAGATATGTGGTAAGAAAGTGGTTACTGCCGCACTATAATGATGTGTAACCAACATTTTTATGCGTGCTGTATTTATTAAAAACATGTCAAACAAATAACTCCCTCCAGGCCACGTTTTTAAATAGTTTCAGATTCATTTCTAACACAGATCGAGCTCTACTTCTGGGGGAGAGACCTGCTGAATCTAAAAGGGAGAGGACGGGTCACTCCGGTCACTCAGACAAAGTTCATCTAATGTGCTGACAGCCAATCTGGCAACCCACCAGGAGTCAATCTGGCAACACGCCAACCAAAACCCCACTGGGGCCTTTTCTACAGGTGCTAGTTCTTTCTGCATGTGAGGCAGAAACATAGTGACAAAAACATAGAAAAACAATTCATTAAATGAATGGTCACTGATGTAAAAAAAGAGTGAGAGAAAGGGTGTTTTTTCAGCATGTGCCGGCTTACAGCCTGCTAAGAGGTGTGAGTATTACACGCCATGTGTTTACATGTAAAAAGCCTTTTAACAGGAACACAAGCGAGAGGAAAACTCTAATAAAAACCAGGATGTGTGAAATAACAGTAGCAGCAGCTGCGCAGAACAGCCAATGTGTGTGTGTGGCCCTCACCCAACATGTATGTGTGTGAGAGTGGGCTCTAACAGAAACTGTCTAATAAACAGCGCTAAAACAGAATGTATTAAAAGAAGAAGAGGGCAACATCAACATAGAAGTAGAAAGTGTTGAAGTGTAGAAGTTAGAAAGAAAGGGTGAGGCAAATGGACAAACTGAAAGGGAGAGAGAGAGAGGGAGAGAGGGAGAAAGTGATAGAGACACAAAAAGACAGCGGGAGTGGGAGACAGAGTAAATTATGCTGATTGAGCAGACGGCAGGCCGACCGTTACTCGGACAATAGAGGCTGACTTTGGGGCTGGCATTTTGCCCTCTACAGCTGTGAGCTGTCACACACACACACACACACACACACACACACACACACACACCCACCCACCGACACACACCGACACACACCATGCAAAAATGTTTGTTATTCCGAGTTCATCCCTCTTATCCTGGCTGATAGCGGTGCCTAAACCCAGTACAAGCCTCCTTTAAATGCTGGACTGAGACCAGCTTTAATTCACAAACACGCACACACACAGATTCTTGTCTGCAACCTCTTTCCGCCCCACTGGCTTGCTTTTCCTCATCCTGATCCAAGAACAGCTCCCAGAGCAAGTCATGCCGTTAGAGAGGGACTTAAGGGCAGAATCCAGATCAGCAGCTGCCGGCCAGACCAGCTGGCAGCGCCGTCTTCCAGCCGTCACACACCGAGGTTTCAAGGCACATTACAGACAAACCATGGATGTAATGGGGAGTACAGACACACAGACACACACACTAGAACAACTCAAAATAGAGCATCTGAGTGGAACACACCCACACCGAGTAATATAAACAAAGGGGGAGTTCATGTTTGTTACGCTGTGATTAACTATATAACGCCACAAGACTGTCCAAACACAACTGTATCCAAACACACACACCAATCAGAAATAGAGTTCCTCCCACTTCTCTCCATCTGTCTCTCTCCATCCCTCCATCCCTTTGTCTCATAGCTCTTCATCTTTAATCATCTCTCCTTAACTAGCCTTTCTTTGTTTGTCCATCTCACATCTCACCATTTCTTTCCCTCTTTCTGAACCCTGTCCTCTAATCGTCCCGTCTCTTTTTTCTCAAACACAGCCTGTCTTTGTGTTTTTGAGTTTAGGGGGCTGGAACACAAACTCGCAGCCCACCTCGGACTCAGAGCCAAAGGCCACCGGTCGCGGCCACCCACCGGCGAAGCACCAACACAGTAGGGAGTTTCCCACTGTATGTATATGTGAGTGTGTGTGTGTGTGTGTGTGTGTAGCTGGTCTTCATGCCTGTCTGTCTGTCTGTCTGTCTGCATGCATGCATGCGTCTGGGAGGCCGCTCACAGGTATGTGTGTGTTTACTGTACATCTGTGTACAGGCGTCCAAGTGTCTGGGTGTGCATTTCACTCTGTGATTTTCTATAAATGTGCTTGTCTTTGCATGCATGTACTTGTAGCAGCATGTTTGTCCATCTGTGCACACAGGCAGGCTAAATCCAGTCAAGTGACCACCTCCTTCAGCAGGGAGACAACAAAGGACCACCGGATCTACGCTGATCTGTGAGCCCACCCTCCAGGGCTCCCACAGTACACCTTACACACATCATAACAGAACACAAAGTATTCAGTTCCTAGCTAAAGAAGAATGTTGTATTTCCGAGAAAAATGAAATGAAATCATGAAATGTAGCCCCATACATAACAGGTATTGTGTATTTTTCATTGTATCTCATGTTCCACTAGCACCTCCTCCTCCTGCGGGGCCTTGGACTGTGTTCAAATCGGATTAAGTTTCGTAGGTAGGAAGAAAACCCTTCATTAGAGCTGGACTCTGTGGAACCTTTGCACTGAAACCTGTTTTTAAATGACTCTTTATCAGGCTGTTTTCTTCAGCAAATAATATGTTAGCTAGTATTTTAACAAATGGAGGTTATGGTGAAGTTAATAAGCTGACTATCCAATAAAACAATATAACATTTGTTTGGCAAAGCGTTTTTTTGATCATTTGTCATGCTTTTTATTTTTATTTTTAGATGCTGGACCATAAAGATTTAGAATGTTGTCATCATTAAGCTTTGAGAAAAAGTCAAGGGGAAGGTTAACTGGTCCTCATGGGAAAATGGTGGTCCTTTAAGGATGTAGGAGTGGGCTATATGAATAAAAGCCAGTATCAAGATACATATAGTGTGAAATCTACACACTGAATATCATAAGAGAGTAAATGTTTTTGAAAGAAAGAAATATAACTGTCTAAACAGGTACAAACGGAACAGAAAATGCTTTAGGGATTAAGAATGATAGAAATGTCTTGTACTCTAATCTCATGAAAAACCACCACCCAGAGGTTACAGTTGAGCCTCTGAAAGCCAGGGAAACCCCTTCAGAGAAAAGTCCTGGCCGCATGTGACACACTGGTGGACTGCCAAAAACTATTTAGAGGGGAGAACATGAACCATGAGTCTGACGCATGGTCTGATGTAAGAAACTGCATATGAACCAACATCCCTCATACTGTAGCTGCTGGTAAGAAGAGCTAACGCAGAAGGTAGTATTGTCATGGGAAATTGTGTATTTTTTCCTCCATTAGTGGAGTGAGTCAACCGATGTTATGACAGCTTCAGTACAGTACCCTCTACAGTCTCCAGAATCTTAATAAAAGTCAGTAGACCGTAATATTAACACTATCTCACAAAGCTAAATGATGGGTAGAGCCTACGTTCAGTCCAAGGTGTAAATATAGTTATCTGTGGGTGCTGTGTGTCTACTAAAGGTAATCTCTGCACCTCCCACTTGTCTAGACAACACCGTCAGTCCATCATTAAAGCCCCCGGACAGAGCTGCACCTTTCCCCAGATGAAAGACTGTTGCCTCACAACTGGATCTATTTTAATAACAAATAATTGCATGGATTAATAACTTGTTTCTCACCTTTTGATAAACTAATCTGAGTCAGTATGGAGGCATTTAGAGGCAAAGGAAACGGCTCTATCATGAGGAAGTCCTACATAAACACACACTTTGCAGCCAAACTATTTTTGTTATTTTAGTACTTTGTTTAGGTTGTATGTCTTTACTGGTTTAAGGTGGGCAGGGCTTCATTTAAAATGTTGACGTTTCCTTGTGCCAATCAGGATTAGGCATTATTTGAAATCCAAAACTGACGACAGCTGGGCGGTTGTTTGTTAGATTTGGTCTGATGAGGTTTTGATTGACTGCGTCCTGGCAACATAAGCACAGTTCTCATGGGAAAACGAGTAACATTTTCTTTTACAATCATTGATTTATAATTAATTGGTGCTACTAGATGTATTGGTTTCTACTCAGAGTTGTGGTGATTACTAAGAAAGGAAGGAAAAGAGAGACGGCAGAGAGTTCATCTGCTACTCGCCCCAAAGGCTCACATAATGAGTTGAGAATAAGAGAGTTAATAACCTGTAGAAACACAGATGAAACTGGATGTAGCCTACAGCACTACAGTAGTACACACTCTTGATTAACACACACACACATACACACACACTTAACCTCATTTCAGACGACTAAAGCCCAGGAGAGCCGGTACAACACACATGCACATCTGCACACAGAAATACAACATATAAATCCAATATTGCGACTTCTCCAGTTGCATTTTACATTGACATAAATAAAGTAAATGTTTTAGTTGTTGAATCAGGTGTTGTGATGTCATAGTGACCTTCACCGTTGACCTTCTCGATGCCTTCATCAGAATGGGAAGGACGTGTATTAAAGGGACCTTTATCCAAACAGTTTGCCAGGAAGCTTCCATAAACTCTAGTCTTTACTGATTTTTAACTGTTTTGTTGTTATTCAACATTAATGCTTTTGATTCAAATCTTCCATTCAAACTTAACCGACATGGGTTGAACTATTCTGAACTGAGCTGAACTGAGCTATGGGGCTTGAAACACATCCTCAGTCAACTGAAAACAAATGAGTCGTAGTCCATTCAAACTCATAAATACAATTCCTGTTTTCCATTTCTAAAGGCAATCGTTTTTACAGTTTTAAAGACATTTGCAAAGCCTTTTTTCCATGCTCAATGTGACACCTTTTATGATAAACATTTCTGAGTAACCCCCTTCATATAACATTTGAACATCTTGCACTGTGTGCGCATTGCTGCAAATAGGTCAAACCAAAAAAGGCTGCCTTTCCCAACAAAACATGGTGTGGCCTCACAGGATTAATACTCTCAACACCTTTTCCGACCTTCTGTGCACTTCCCAATCCTTAATAAACCTAGAATTGAGCTTCCACTTCCTTTACAAAACATTTTCCTACTAAAATAATAAAAAAGGCTCATAAATCTTGGTATCGAAGTGGCTGGTTGGACTGGTCGGACAGGTCAGCCGTGGCTACGGGCTGCTGGCTGAGAGAAAGAGGACCAGTGTGGAGAGAAGTGATACGGGTCAGGAGGGTGTGAGATCAGGTCAGCGCACTACAGTGAGAAATCACTTTATGGCTGTTATGAAGCAACTGGAGTCTCTGTGGGTGGTTACCAAAGGCGCTCCGAGTGTGTACGACTGTGGATTCATGTGTGTGTGAGAGTTATACAAAGACAGAGGGAGGGAAACAGAACGGCGCCTGTGGGCTCTGCATGGTGGAGCTTTGACAAAAACACTGAGAATTAGTCACAGCAGCTTTCTAAAGAGTCAATTGGAAGTTTAAAAAGATATAGGTGGTGATAAAAAAAACTGGTTTGGTGGCTAGTAGTATTACATAACTTCTGGATCTTGAGAGAAAACTTGAGTTGTTCATCAGTATCAAATAAAAACACTTACCTGTTGAGGTGTGAAGGAAGAGTCACAGAGGGGTCAGAAGTGGTCAAGGAGGCCCCGGGGAAAAAAACCATGTGGAGAAAAAAGAAGACGGTACATTAGTTTAATTTGGCAGCCACTCTTGTCTAATACATGTATTAGATGTACGAGCTGCAATCAAACCTAATGGAACTTTGCCACATTAATCATAATCCATTGTCGCAGAGAACCAGTTATTTTGATACCAACATATTTTAACCTCCATCATGAATTAGCCTATGTAAAGATAATGTGTTTGGGCATGTCTCTGTTTGTCAGCTACTCTCGTATACTACTGGAACCATCAGCCTAATATATTTGTTGCCTGTATGCTCATTAATTGGCTGTTTAAATCATAATTGACGGCTTTTTTGTGGCTAAAGAATTAACATTCATAGAAAAGTTTGGTCTTTTTTACCCCTTAATATCCCCTGTTTTGTTATTATCACCACCATGTTCACTTTAAGGTAGCCGGGGGGGGGAAATAAAGTGAGATTAAATTCTTGTTTGTTTTGGAGGAGAGAGGAGATGAGAGGACACACCTGGAATTGATCTTCACTCTACTTGCACTTTTGTAGATATTTTGTTATTTTCTGGCAAAGCTATCCTTTGAAGAGGTAATCACGCTCTAAATATGTTGTGGATAGTTTGGTGAACACTGTTAAAGAACCTCAAATTAGTTTGAAATTTTTGTTTTCAGCATGGAAAGCTTGAAACAAATCCTTCGAAATGTTACCATCACTTCATAACAAGTTACAGAACTAGTTCCTAAGAAGTTTTGTGACTTTAGGAATTCACTGGCCGCAGTAGCAGTTACAGTGCTTTGATCCGAAGCCAAGCAGCGATGATAAGAACCAGTTTGCATCACTTGTTGTGTAACAATAAAGTCCTCTGAGGCAACATCATGATCCTAATAAGCAAAAATATCCCCTGGGGAGTTTCGTTTGTGGGAAGTTCAATGCTGCTATACCTGAGGCCTGTACGACGAAGCCGGTTCAACATAACCTGGATATGTTTGAGTTAGCCGGTTGGCCTAATCCAAAACATACGCGCTCTCGCTAAACGGTCCTACGATGCGGGTTATCAAGTGGATCGCTCAAGCCAGCCGTGTCCTATCTAGTTAGGTGCGCGTTCACATGAGAGGGTGGTATTTGGAGCATTCGACCAATCACAAACATGGACAAGCGTACTGACAGTGCGGCGCGTCATGCTTCCTGAATGAAAAGTGAACTATAATATTAGACAAATATGAAGACGTTAAACTTTAAACATCCATGACTTAAACACTTTATCCAGGATAAAAGCCACATAGCTGCAGCTGCAAGGTGAATACAGCTGGTAACAGAAAAAGTGTTTGAATGCGTTCATTAACAGTTTTATGATATCACTGCCCCGTCTAAGACACGAGTGGATCTGACTTTAATTACATTTGACTCGAGTGTTTCGTCAACTTAATGTGTTGCTTAAAATAATACTTCTGCATAAAGTATGTGACACTGTGAGTGTTGCACGGCCAGATACGGCTCAAGAAGCTGACTCAGATAAGGAAATATATGATACATTATGATGTGATATGAATGATAATGGGACACATCGACGTCTGCACTCACAGTGCCGCGGACTGTACGTAATGTTACTATGATCCGGTTACTTGTGTTGTGGCAGATATTTAAGTACGTTTTCTTAACGCTAATGTTATAATCGTCAGATTGCTCTGAAGATGGGAGGTGATATTCTATTAATTTTCACGTTCACACAGTCGGTGATTTTTGCCGGCCGTCTTTCCTGCAACGGCAGTTTAAACTGTATTTCCTCTATCCTGTAATATGACTTGATGGCTTTAAACTCCGCACACGGAGCTCTGATTGGTCAGCAGGCGGTGCTCAGCATAAGTTACCATGGAGATCTAGCCCGCTAAAAAGAGAACCAGCGTCGTAGGACCGGAAACCTCGAGTTTTCCCTGAAGTTAGCCCGCTAAGAGAAAATCCGGCTTCGTAGTGCAGGCCTCTGAAGGTCATGAGATGTCAACACATTGGGCAATAAAGAAGTGACAGTGCTGACGGGCACTTAAACACCCTGTGAGTAATTTCTTTGGAGAAAAGGGAAATGTTCGTTTACTGGCATTGAGACATGACATGACTGGCAGCCACAGTGTGTGTGTGTGTGTGTGTGTGTGTGTGTGTGTGTGTGTGTGTGTATGTGTGGGCTGCTCGATTATGGCAAAAATCATAATCTCGATTATTTGGGTCAATAATTGATATCACGATTATTAAAAACGATTATCCATTTACTTTGAAAACATTGAACAGTATGTTTTTAACACTTGATTACCCTGAACTTTAAGTATAATTCAACTGAAAAACCAATACAAAATAATAATAAATTAAAAAATAAATAAAAAATAATCGTTTTATTTCGATTATGTTGTTTTCATAATCGTTGCAAGCCAAAATCGTAATTGCGATTAAAATACGATTAATTGAGCAGCCCTAGTGTGTGTGAAGGGGATACTGCTGCATGGTACAGGTCAGTAAAAACCTCTCCTTCTGCAACACAAAGGATGGCAGGGCAGTCATTAAAATGAAATTGTGAAATAACTGCATATTCAAATTATTATGATTTCCGCCATGTCAAGTGTGCTTGTACTTATTTTAACATGTATAGGATGATTGTATGTCAGTACATTTCCATATTCTACACAGTTGAGGCACATTTCAACCACAAAATACACTGTGTCTAATCATTAGGTACTATTTAGGCTAATCATGTTGTTTGTTTGTTTCTGTCAATATAAAACCAAACATGTCAACAGCCTCCTAAATTAGATCCTCCAAAACAGCAAGAATTAATTAACACATTTCTCTTTTTTTAGGACGTGCAATATTAAGTAGGCAAATTAACTCAAACACGTCATGTTACAATTCTTTTGCTGCTTGCTACAAAAGGAAAACTCGCGCGGCTCTCATGTCAGGGGTACTTGAGTGAGTGACATGCAGGCTCTGCATGCACAGCAAACCACCAATCACAATCATTCTTGATCAGATCCCAGCAGGATAACCGAGCTAGCTCAGCTTGCTGCTCTGATAACTTAAGATCCAGAAGTCCGTGACTAAAATCCTTCATCCGGTTAAATATCGTTAAAAAAATAACAATTGTATAGCTTTAAAGTTCAAGAAAGGATGGTTTGCGGACAAAAAAGACTGTCTTTCTTCAATTCCTGTATTTTTTCATATCGCAATATATATCGCAGGGGAAGAAAATATCGCAATGTCAGTTTTTTTTCAATATCGTGCAGCCCTAACAGGTGTTTCTACTTTCTTTGTTGGATTGGATTTCAAAATATGAAAAACTAATTAATAATACAATAAGGTACCACTCCTGTCCAGCCAAAGATTGTAAAGCAACATGCTGTCTCACAATAATCAATGACGTCTGAACATCAAAGCCTAAGATTATTAACACCACTTGTAAAACAATGCATTCTCTTTTAAGAATGCACACACCTAATAATATAACCAGTTAGACTAGTTTTAATAGTTTAACCTTTAGCAATAAAACAATTGATTAGATGGGGAGAAGCCAATGCACCTGTTACCAGACACACTCCATTAACCATCAAATACAATGTAAATCCGAGGGCTAAAGACCAACTCCACCTGCAGTGTCCAGTCGCTCTCTCTCTCCTTCAGCTTCCATTCATTCTTCTGCTCAAAATGAAACTTAATTCCAAGATTCCCGGCTCCTCCGTGTCATCCCCACAAACCAACAGCCTGAACAAGGCAAGTCTTCATATCTTACATAACATGCGTTGTATCTCTACTTCTCCCACCTCTCTTTTTCCAATTCACACTGTTCACACATTTCTATTTCTGTTTAAACTCCCCTTCTCACCCTCAGCTGCTTCTTTCTTCCGGTGAGATAGTTGTGAACATGTCTGCGATAAATTTGCCTACACACATTGCATACACACACATAAATGCACACGTTACCTGCGTAAGGGTTGCTCCTTTTCTTCCGGTTCCAAATCATAAATCCTTTTACAGGCATGATGTTATACTGCTACAAACATAGTGCAAAGTTTTCCAATTACACACCAACACACGTACCATGGCACCCCCAACATCAGTTTAAAGACTACACAGTGACACACACACCCCCTCACAATCACACTCTGCAACCTCTGCACCGCCTCGCTGCACGCGTGCAGAGCCCCACACACGTTAGCCAATCAAAAACCTGTCACAAAGAAAGAGGGGTGTGTGAGGAGGGAGTGGTGCATTATAGGGGGGCCCCTAACCAGTAACCTCTCAACCCCAAGGTTGCTACGGTGATGTGGATGCTATCTGCCAGTGCCCAGTGGTTGCCGGGGTGATGCAGCATGGACCGTCAGCTCTACTAACGGGCCCCTTTCAGTTATCAAGTTGGGGGTCACACAGCCAACAACACACTTGTGAAATAGGCTTTGTAGAGCTAGGCTGCTGCTCAGTCAAGCCTGAAGAAGGCTCAAGCTTTATTTGATGGAAGGTAGTTTGGTGAAGGAGAATGTGGCCTAAATACTTTCTTATTCAAAACCGTAAGCATCAAAGTTGCACAAACATTGTACTAATAAAAATTGTATATTGCCACTTTGATCTCTGAGTTTCATGTCTTTAGGTTTCTTCGGGAACAGCTCTAACAATTCTGTGTTAGCTTGAAACTCTGTCTCCATATTTCAAATGCAAACTACAAATACAAGGTGTTTTTTCTCGTGTCTCCACTTCAAAATTCCCGTCAACATTTCATCTTGGCCCTGCCTCAGCCCTATTTCTCTTTTTTCTATGTCCTCTTCTCTCCATCCACTAATCTTCAGTCCTCAAGCACACAAAGAGCTTTTTCCGTCTGATGTGATTATGGAGGGCTTTCACAAACATCAATCACACTCCTAGAGCATACAATGTTCAACTGAAGCAGAAACGATTGGAGAAACCGGCTTAATCAATAACACAGACTACAACTGTGATGTCCTCTTCTGCTTGAGTCTGTGTTAAAGTTTTTTTTTTTTACCAAAGGTGTGTTTAAGCAAGTAAAAAAAAAAGTAATTATGACTGTGGAAAAAGTCTCACCACCAGTGCTTACATTGTTTGCCTTAATCATAACTTGCAAAGCTTCCGGAAACTTTTGACGACGATCCCTTTCCGCAGCGCAATTCATCACCACTGTTTTACTTTTCTAATCCAGCAGGAAACAGCGGTGAGAGACGTGTCACATCCTGTGGCTGGTGACGCTAAGGGACAATCTGAGGGAGGTGATTGGACGGGACAGCTGTCCGATGAAGGGCATTATTTTCCTCTGAGGTCTCAGTGTATGGACGAGGGTTTGCAGTGGAGGAAGGATTGGCGACAGGGACAGGAAATGGAACAGGATATAGTTGACAGAGCCATCTCCCACAGGATGCTGGGAAATGCATCTCTGACAAAGAGTTAGTTCATGGTTATGGTGTGAAGTGTGGACAGGGAGAGGAGGTTAACTCAAACACTAAGACAAGGTATCAGTAAGAGAGGAAGGAAAATGAGGTGGACTCAAAAGAATAAAAGGCTTTACGTTTCCCTGCAAATTTACATCGGCATGCTTCGTTTGTCTCGTGCTTTTCTGACTAACAAACTTCTTCAACTTGTTTGAATAGGGTTTCATTCAGCACAAAGCCTTTTCTACAGAGTCCTGCTTTACAAAGGTTGTGCACATTCGCATCGGGGAAAACCCCAGGACAACTGCCGTCTTTGAAGAGGGATTTACTAGTTGGAGTCTTGATATTTCTTGTTCCTTATTGCTCCCACCAGTTCATACATTCATTCACTGTTCAATCTCGGTTAATCTCACCATCTCCTGTTTCCTAAACAACCCCATTTTCTAGCTCCATTCATCTAGCCTCACACTCCTGTTCTCACATGTTGTCGCAACTTTTCTCTGTCTGCCAGACCGTGAAAGACAACAATCCGATACGTGCGAAAAATCAGAGAGTGATAGCCACAAGTGTGGCTCTAGCATTCAACACACTTACATACACACACATTTACACAACGTGAGGAGTTCCTTATTTTCATTCTCTATGCATTCCCTTTCATCCTTCCTGTCTTCCCTTCCTATGTTTCTTTACACAAACCCTACCTAAACAAACTGTGGTATAAAATACAATTGGGTTGAGACACAAACAGACCTAAAGAATATCGAAAAAAGAGGGAGCCAAAAGCTTAAAGTAAAAATACATTGAGTCAAACGGTCGACCACAACAATCTCAAAGCCCTCCAAAAATGCTGAATAGGCCACCTACTGTTAAAGAAGTGTTTTGCGTATGAAAAAGTACACACTTTTGCATTGTCATGCCAAAACACACACATCAACACATTCAGAGTGAGGCTGAGCTTCTGTGGTTGAATGGGTTTGGTCTGAACTGACACGCAGAAGTGAAAACACTGCCACATGGGCTGCCTTGCATTTTAACTCTGCCTTCACACTGAGGGTGTGTGTGTGTGTTTTTGTGTGTGAGACCAGACCTTTTCTCACACTGCTCAACATTTGATGCAAAATTCCCACTCATTAGCACCATGAGAAAAGTCGACCAAGCTATCAATCAAACACACATGAACAGAATTAAGGATACAGTGGTGCAAACATAGATCTGCATAGGGAGAGAGAGAGAGAGACACACACACACACACACACACACACACACACACACACACACACACACACACACACACACACACACACACACACACACACACACACACACACACACACACACACACAACACACACACACACACACACACACACACACACACACACACACACACACACACACACACACACACACAAAAGTGCTCTCTGGCACCAGATGGAACTCAGAATGAAGCAATCCAGATCTTTCATTGAGTGAACTGATAGACATATGCAAACAAAACAAGAAATAAACCACCAAATTGTCTAATAACTCACACTAGTTCTAGGAGTAACATGTCTCTGAACTGTGAGGCAACAGGCAGCATGTGCATGTGAACGTGGGCATGTATGTCTGGACATGATCAGAAGGGAGAGCAGCCAGAGAGTTATCAGTTCGTGTCAGCAGCACACAGTAGCAGGGCACACTGACCACACACACACAGAGCAGGAACTGTGTCTGTGTTGTGTCTCAGGGGTTCATGCTACATTCAGTTCTTGGAAATTCAACAAGCAGAGAGAGCAATGTGTCTAATTTGTATCAAAACAAGTCCTATATTTGCCTCTGGCTTTATTAACAAAAATGTGCTATGTCCTGTTCATCTTATGATAGGGAAAACCCTGCTGTTGATTCTGGCTTCATGCTGGCTAAAGTATTAGGTTAACAATGGGAGATATCGAGGTCAGCAAAAAGGATCTCTTGTCCATATATGTTGTACAATAAGAAAACACAATTATCTTGACTGGGCTATACAGTATATATCCTCAGAGTAAGATGTTTGGGAAATGAACCTTTTTTTTTTTTATAAACAGACAGCCAGACAGACAGCACAATAGCAGTTGGGAAACAAGTAGGGTGACAACATTATGATTCGAGTCCGACAGGACAGAAAACAGAAAACAAGAAATGAACCTTGGTCAGTTCCTGTTAGAGGATGTTGCTCCTTCAACTCCCACCCTTTAGGATTTTTCCTCATTTGCGTTGCCTTTAACTTTGCTCAAGAAGACATTTTCTCATTTATTTTAACCATCAGGCTTTCATTTATTTCTCTTCAGTCATTGGGAGAAACACAGCCTTAGCTAGGCCGAGATGAAGGAACAGTACACTCTTCCTGTTTGGTAAGCAATCAATCACCCAGAATACAATATTGCTGTAAGCCTAGCTAATGTAAAAACCCCTCCAGTATATTTGCCTCAGTGATTCATGTTACTAATCAGCTCCATGTATTGCCTTTGCAATGTTGACACCATGTACAAATAGAGCGATGGACTAATGAAATGGTCTACCAAAACAATCTGAATAATCCCTGCGCTAGACCACAATACCGAACTCTTCTCTGCTATTGTTTATGAACAAACTAATGAATTGAAATCAAAAGAAAAGCCAGGTTTGCTGGAAGGGGGACACAAAATACAGGGAGAAAAAGGTACACACACACACACACACACACACACACACACACACACACACACACACACACACACACACACACACACACACACACACACACACACCACACACACACCACACACCACACACACACACACACACACACACAACACACACACACACACACACACACACACACACACACACACACACACACACACACACACACACACACACACACACACCTGAGGGAAGGATATGATCCTTGTGCAAGATATTCATATCAAGGTAATTATGTTTGTTGAACGTTTGGAAATCTAACACTGCATCTACTACAATGATACTAAAGTTACAATTCATCCCTCTGCATGGGTATATGGAAATATGACCCGATTCCATTAACAGAGTACCAGCGACCCTTAAGGAAGCCGAGGGCAAACTGTGTGTGTGTGTGTGTGCGTGCATGTGTGTGTGTGTGTGTGTCTGTACTTGTGACTTATGGTGTTACTACGTTTCAAGCTGTCTGGGCCATGCCGGTGGTTTTTAGACGTGAGCTCATACAATGGGCTTCTGTGTTAGAGGCTGTCTGTGATGGGGAGGAGAGATTAAACGGGGAGAGGCTGAAATGAGAGAGGCAATGCAATACAACTGTGTAAAACTCATAAACGCATCATTCAAAATACAGTACGTGAGACTGTAAGTGTGAAAAGAGAATGAGTTAGATCCTGTTTGCAAAACCTGCCTTTAATAGGGTATGTTCACTTTATAGATAAAGATTAGGAAACTAGCCGATGCCTATCAAGATGTATTACATTGGGGTTTTGAAATTAAGTATCGAACTGGGGTGTGACCTTTAATTGGTTGAACTCACACATGTGGCAAATCTCAACTACACCCAAAACACTACGCCCAATCTTTGGCAGATAATTGGAAACTATTGGGGTTGAACCCAAGCCACAAACCACTCTGTTGCTTCACTTCGCGGAGAAATAAATTGAACCCCAACTTGTGCAAGTCTGGAGCAGAAACAAAGGGATGGGACAAGGAGGAGGACGAGGAGAACGAGGAAGAGGACGAGGAGAACTGCTTAGACCTCGTGTGTCACCTCCCTGCTTCTGAAATGTCCTCCCCTCCCATCTCTTCCCTTCCCCAGCCCACAACCACATGAAAGGCCCACTGGGTTGGGTTCCCATATGGTGAGGAGACAGTGGGTGTGTGAGGAGACTGTGTGTGTGTGTGTGTGTGTGTGTGTGTGTGTATGTGTGTGTGTGTTAAGATGGCTGAGCTTGTTAAGGGGGCTCCCTCCGACCTAGCTCCCCCACTTTTAAGAAGCCACGCAAACAGCTGTTTTCTTGGAGAGCCACTCACTCTCTCTCTCCCCACCCCCCCCCCCCCCCCACACACACACACACACACACACACACACACACACACACACACACACACACACACACCACACACACACACACACACAACACACCACACACAACACACACACACACACACACACACACACCACACCAACACACACACACACACACACACACACACCACACACACACACACACACACACACACACACACACACACACACTCCTGCCTGCCCAATTAGGACACCCAGTTATGTTGTTAGCGGCTGTTTACCATAAACTCTTGACTCCTTTCTTCCCTCTCTCCCTTCCTTCCCCCCCTCTGTGCCCCTCCTGTCTGCTCCAATGTTCTTGTTTCAGGCCCTAACTCATTTGCAATGTCATAACCCTGAATAGAAAAAAGAAAAAGGATTCCACAAATAGCATAATGGTCAACAACAGAGGGGCTAAATGTTTGTGAATGTAGCTTTGGGACACATTTAGGGGTTTTTCAATAGCTGTAAATCACAAACTTGACCAGAAAATTACAGAGTTGCAGACACATTTGAACATTTTTCACAAACTGTTTAAGAATCTTGCCACATTCAGGGCTCCATTGTCTTACTACAACAGTCTGACATGCTATTTCATCCGATACAATGCATTCATAACATTAAATAATTACAAACTGAGAACAATCCCCTAATAACTTATGATATCTACAGATTGTAATAAGTAGATACATGCAATACTTAAGAATGTAGCAGAGTTGGATGCTTTTACAGCGACTTCAGTTCCATTCATTTACCAATTTTCTCTCATGAATGCTCACTCACTGGTTAATTTGCTTTCTTTCCTTCCTTTCTTCTCTTTATTACAGCTGTTTCCAACACTTCTATTGTCACTTTCTGTCCTCCTTCACCTTCTCAGCACCTCAACCTCTCATTTCCGCTCCCCCCCTTTCCCCGCTCCCCCTCTTTCTATTGAGCTACTCAATTGTGACTGTTGCAGAATGGTCAGCTTGCTGTGAGAGCTCGAGACTGGCCAAGAATATGTGTGTGTGTGTGATTTTAAGCATGTAACTTTGCTGGTCTGCCAAAGGGAATTAGGCTCTATTTTCCTCTCTCTTTTGTCCATAACCCTGTCTGACTTGTCAGCCTCAACGGCACACGGTTTCATCCAAAAAGCACTTTCAGAATAAGATGCATAAAAAGAGAGCTAAAGGGAGAGAAGGTGGGAAGGTTAAAGAGAAGAGAAGGAGGGGGCAGAGGAAAAGCAATGAGCTAAATACCACAGTAAGACTGACTGCGGTTTGGAAGTTCAAGTCAAAGGATCAAAGTGAACAAAAGGTGAAGAGGAGGACATTTCAATGTGTATTCTGTGTAAATTCTGCAAAGCCAATATTTTATCTCCTAAATGGCTCATATCGAATTGTTAACCTATAACCTTTGAATCTACTGTGCACTGACTGAGCTTGAGTTGTTGTTCATGGGCTGGCAGGTATCTTATCATCTCAACAAAGGTTATGTGTTTGCCATTAGCTTTCAAATCCACCTGTTACCAAAGAATGTCAAATATCGAACAGCTTTCATGATATATGGTCAACAATTACACTCTGACCCCATCATCCGACATGTTATAGTAGGTTGGAGGGTTGAGTTTTGTTATAGCATTTTATCAAATCTGAATCCAGTATTGAATCTGCTTTTCTGAATCCTAAAGAATCCATAAAAGTTACCAGAGGTATAAATCAAACTGTAAGATTTGTAATGAAGAAATACTACAGTTATGAGTGGCAGGCTAATCTTTATAGCATTCAGCTACAAAAAAGAAAACTCAGGTAAAGTGAAAAACTTTAACAACGACATACATTAGTCATACGTTTTGTTCCACAGCTGTGTGTAGGAGTCAGAATGGACTATGGAGAAAGGAGCTAACCCACAGGTTTGTTCTGATGCATTACTGTTTTTATATGTATATGAGAAGCAGTTGAATAGAAAGAAGGAGAAATAAGGACAGAAAGAGTGGGAGAGGAATAACATAAAAGACTAAATGGAGAAGAGAGCAGGCCACAACACAAAGACTAGACTTATTCATAAATGATTGATAAAAGAGAAAGATTGATGGATTTCTCTTTTCCTCGCAGCCCTAGGGGGATCTGACATTTCCATCTAGACCACTCATCACCGCCTCAGTCTTTCCACAACAAAGAGCTTCAGTCTCATCCTCCTCAGACCTCATGGGTATCAGGGGCCCAGAGGACTTCTGCTCCCCCAAGGCCCTGAGCCCTGAGTGGGATTATTAACCTGCTTTCTAACCCCGTCTCCTTCCAGGACCTTTGGGCCTCCTCTAGAGCGCGAGTTTGTAAGGGGTGGAGGGTGGGGGGGAGTGGAGGTGAGGCCCTGACAGCAGGAGCCGCAGCAGATCGGGAGAATTCAACCAGATTCTAGCAGACAGTATAGAGCCACATTTTTGGGTATAATTGAGAGGAGGGGCGAGCTTTCTTTTATGTGGTGCTGCCTTGTTTGCTGCTGGGGGCCTCATTGAAGTTACTGGATCAAACAGAGAAGTTTGTGTGTGTGTGTGTGTGTGTGTGTGTGTGTGTGTGCACATGCATGAGAGAGAGAGAGACCGTTCAAATACGTTTGGTGCATTTAGTAGAGAGATGGAAGGGAATACTTAGTTAACAGTGACACAAGCTCTTATTCAGGAATACACACAATACTCTGAATTAAAAAGTTAATCTGCTCATATATACACAGAAAACTGTAGTATCTCATGGGAAAAAGTCCCTCCACTTAGCTGAAATTAACATGAATAAAGTGAAGCAAAACTAGTGAGGAGTGAGGCAACATTTTTTTTTTTTTTTTACTTTGAATAAAAACAAAATGCACTCTGAGGTAGAAACCGGATCCCTCACAAACAGGAGTGGATCAGGAACAGGCGCACAACGGCCCTTCATTGAGCTCAGCAACAACACTGACAGGTGGACAATAACAGCAACATGATACAGGAGCTTTAGACCGTTCATATCCTACAGCTGGAAGCCATGTGCTCTCAGAACGATCATCAACTGACAAATGATTACATTTATCAGTAACACTTCATAAGGACTTTATTTAATGACATTTCAAGGATCTTCATTTGAGAGCTGAAACACTTTTTTGATAACAAATTAATCATGTCATTTTTTAAACAAATGATCTCTAGCTACAGCTTCTCAATTGTGAAGATTTAACGTCTTCTTTTGGATTCTTCAGGTTTTTTATTCTGACTATTTAAAGATTCAGATTTAGGAAATTGTTCTAGGCCTTTTTTAAATATTTACTGACAATTTATCAACTAACTACTAATTGATCAAGAAAATAATCAGCAGATTCCTCAATAATAATCTTGCCTTAGATATTTATTTGTATTTTACAGCTCTGTTTAACCCATTTGACTTTTGTTGCATTCCCATTAAAGCTTCACTGGGCACTTGAATGGAACTGGAAAAACACATAATCAAAAGGTCTATATTGGTAATGGCTTGCTTTACCCACTCGAGCACACACACCCTTAGTGTCCCTTTGCCTGTGCACAAAGAGAGAGAAGGTCAAAAACACAGCTGAGTCAATACACCAGGACACAGGCTGGCAGGAGGGTAGACATCGGGTGTGTGACCAAAAGGGTTGACCAGATCAATCCTAACACTTTGACTCTCTAAACTACCATTCCCTAAACACCTTGAGAGGGCAATGCAGCAACATTTATCTTGGAAAGGTTTTAAGGAAGGAAAAAGACAGGTTTATTGGTCTTTCTTCTATGTATGTCTTAAGTAGTTTGTATGTTAGGCCTGGTACTATAAATCATATAGCCTTAACATATCTGAATCTTAAGAAAAGAATTCAGGCCAAAAGCAGCAGACGCAGATTAATGCCAATGTGGACATGATATATGACTCAAGTCACTTAACTGAAATGTGGATTAAATGATTATTTTTGATACTAAAAAAACGTTTAAGTATTTAGGCAAGCAACTGGTAATTACTGATATCCATAATTACACATATCCACACTCATCTTCATTATAAAACTGCAGGTAAGACGTGTACAAACACACATGTGGCTTCCCATCATGCATTGAGTGTTCAGCTTCTCCTGCTGCCTCCATTACTGGGCAGCAACAGGAATGGGCATGCAGGATCCAGTGTGGTTTAAGGAGATTAACCGTTCTGCAGGAAATAATATTCTCATAATCCCCATCACTGACTCTGAAAATCCCCTCTCACCGTGCGGCTTGGGGGGCCGCTCTTAATGTGCTCTCTTGTTCTTTTAAACACTGCATTAAACAGCTGGAGGTCTACAACACATACATATAGATGAGTAGGATTACAGATATATTGAGAGTGTATTTGTCCGTGTTCACTTTTAAAAAAGGGAACATTTACATGACTCACTGGTTGATCTCCACAATAAAAAAGAACTAATAAATAGAAGTATATCATGATGAAATCGCTTGTTATTACAGCGATGTTGCAACAAATCGCCTGCAGTACTGACACAATATGTCTCTTTGTATTTAGAAGCTGGTATGCAGTGAGGAAGTTGAATTTATTTTTCAATTGAATGACAGCAATGTGTTTTTAAACTTTCTTATTTCATCATTTTAATCACTTGTTTGCTGCTAAACCTGAAACATGATTAGATTTGTTGTTATTAATAAAAGTATCCTACTGCATTTCTTATAATTGATTAATGAGCATTGTGTCAATTTCCATTTTTAGCTGGCCTTTTATTCAAAATAAGGCTAATTATTGGTTTATGTATGATCTGTTTTGAACGCAGGCACTCTACAGTTGGATTTGTTTCCATAAGAAAAAATATATAATTAAAAAAACAATTTTAAATGAAGTATAAAACTCCTGTTGTAATATCCCCAACAAAAGAGTTATTATGTTCATTGTGAAAATAACATAACATGGCGTTAAAAGTGTAGTAAAGTTTTCTTTTATGAGTTTGGTTGCATCATGACATAAATAACCTTTTGATGTTCCCACAGTTTTGCTTGTTGGCAACAGACTTCTGTTTGTTTTGATTTGAGCGCACACAAGCTGCAACCTGTCCATGAACATCTTTTTACTTAAGGCCACTTCAATGTTTAATAGACTGCTTCACAACTATAAAAGCACTTCCACTACCGGTACAGCGCTTTGTGCGTTTACGCCTTTGAATATCATGGTAACCAGGGGTGATAGATTTGAACACTTATCCACACAGAGAAGAGTTACGGAGCATAATGAAGAAAGTGAGAAAGACAACATTACACTTCAAGTAAAACGCAAAAAAGAGCGGGGAAATACTTTTTTATCGTATTGGGATGTCAACTTGAGCAATAAAAACATCACAAAAGACGTAGAAAACTCTTTAAAATGTAACTTTTTTTTTCTGGAGGCCTTTTGTGTTCAGTTCACTGTTCACTTTTTTCAATAAAAGTATGTTTCATTTCATTATCGCATATCTCGGTCTCATATCGCGCAGCCCTGATAGGGAACAGGTCGATGAAACAAAGAAAGGAGGACAAAAAACGTCTCATCATTGTTGTGAGAGGACACACACACACACACACCTGTTTTTCTCATAATAAAACCTCCTGAGGCTTAATGTAAGCAGAGTGACGTGACAGCAGATCTTGGCCCAAACATGGAGATCCTTCAACACAACAACTCATATAGACTGGAACAAGTTATGTTAATAGTACTCGAGTAATATGTGTATCATGGGAAACACCAACGGATGGAAACTTTACGTGGGACAAAGTTTAAATATATACACAAAAGCAGACACAATGAGGGCTCTGTGGAAGAGGCTGACAGCCAGCTCTGCTCCAGAGGAAGATTCAGGAGTCAATGGGGATTCCTGCGCAGAGTATGTCATACTTCAGTGACAGAAGCTTTCTCCGACACACACACGGCATGCAGTGATCTGGGGACACAGAGTGAGATTGATGACGAGCCACCAATCGGCTTCAGGCAAGAGGGGGAGAGATAAACGCATCACATTATGGCCTATTTGTTTTGACTAATTAAAAGACATAAATGGATTAGAGCTCTGTGTATGGGTGTGTGCGCGCGTGTCTGTTGAACTCAAAAACATGTCCTGTTTTTCTTGAAACTGTGACTAAGTTTTCAGCTGCAGGCTGAGATGTCCAAAGCAAACACACAACCAGAAAGAGAAGAGACGACCGAAATGTCCGGAGCTTCTGGGCCTTTGTTGCATGTCATACCCCTCTCCCAAATCTCTACAGTGTTTTCTGGCATATAAAAGGCAATATGCCAAAAAAGACACTTTAATACATTCATAGATTTAACAGTATCTTAACTAAATGTAACACATGACGGTATGCTGTGATGTCACACCAGCTAATGATTAAAGAGAGTAAAGAGGGGAGAACGAGGAAACCTATTAACTCAAACAACACAGCTGATAGATTTCTTTATTTGTATCTTTGTCTCAAGTCTACAATAAAGACTGGCAAATCTCATGAATGAGTTTTTTTTGATGAAATATAAAACAGCGAAAAACAGAGTCAGGATTTGTATTGTCTAAACTTGATAATATGCACTAAAGAAAAAGAAATGCAGGTGCTTTTCACTAGAAAACAGGAGCAGATACATGTAGGTACCCATAGGGAAACCCTGCACATCAGTATCGGCACTATTTCAGTAATTCAATACAAATTCTCTTTACTTTAGAGGTCAAAAGCACCAAAGATGTGCAAACTCAATCATTAGTAACCAACACAGTCTCCAATAGATGACTCAAATCATCCCAAAGCAGCAGGTAGTTTGTATATCGATATTAAGTGGCACAGACCTTTGTCGACAATTACAATTTGCAAACAAAACCAAAACCACTTACTGTACACTGTATGCATGCTGTGTATTGTTTGTCTGCGAGGAAGATATGCAGTGGGGGGAGGGTGTGTATACACAGTATATATAATAACCTAGGTCAACATGTTGACAATGGACCCTTTGACCGTTGGCAGGAATTTAGGACAACAGATTGTGTCGCCATTATCTGACAGACACACACACACACAGACACACACACACACACACACACACACACACACACACACACACACACACACACACACACTGACACACACACACAGAGGGCAGGGCGGTGACCAAGACAGAAAATTAAGCTTGGCTTGAGCTTTACATGTATTTGTCATGCTGACTAATTTATGTTCCTAATTACAACACTTATTGGACTGACTGTCCCAGTGAATATTCTTAGAAAATATACATTGACATTTAAAGAGCATTTGGTAAGGTGCTGGTGGTAATTATTGCCCCACTCTTGAAAGACTCCCTGAGGTGATACTAAACACAACTCTCACACAACAGTGACATAACACCCTGCCTCACACCACCACCATCTCCACTCACACTGCTGATAGTTGACACACACGTCAAACCGATTCGAATCTTGGACTTTTCCCATCACAAAACAGGCGAAACCTGCCTAAATGCTAACTAAATTAACCTACATTTACTTAACATTTTCCATCCATCTTCTCCCGCTTATCCCTGGTCGGGTCGCGGAGGTAGCAGTTCCAGCAGAGAGCCCAAACTTTCCTTTCCCTGGCCACATCAACCAGCTCTGACTGGGGGATCCCAAGGCGCTCCCAGGCCAGCGAGGAGATATAATCCCTCCACCTGGTCCTAGGTCTACCCCTTGGTCTCTTCCCAGCTGGACCTCCTGGAACACCTCCCTAGGGAGGCGCCCAGGTGGCATCCTTACTAGGTGCCCGAACCACTTAACATTTTATACCAGAATAAGTATTTTGCCAGACAGCCAATTGCACTAGCAAACAAAAAAAACAATTGGCAAACAAGAGTTTCATAATACACATGATAGAACAAACAAATTCCCTCAAATATGTTATGTCTGCTTGCCAAAGACAAAACCTTAATCACACTTGAGATCTCCAGCTTGTTTATTCAGTTGAGGAAATTCCGGTTGTCTGTCGCCAATGTTTACAACACGGCAAATATTTTTGAAAATAGCCAAAGAACAGCTGTTTCTGAGGAATCATCTGCCAACACAAATATAGCTGCTGCTCCACCCCCACTTCTTACTTCCTTTGACTAATCTTTTTAGTTAAAACATTCAGTTTCATCCCAAATTCAACTGATGTTTGTTTAATAGTATTTCACAACAGAAGCAGGGAAGCCCCGTCTCACTGTGGTCTATATTCTGCAGATCTATACAAATTCCTCCAGTGGGATTTGTTGCCTGCTGGGATGATAAACCAATTACATTTCTAAAGTGTCTCATTAAGAGCTTCAAAAATGTGTCGACAGAAGAAAAAGAAGCCACATAGTCATTTTTCATGCAAAAATGGCAGGACATGCTCTTTTTAGTATCTGAAATATAGAGATGTTCTTCTTATCTCTATTTGAAAATAATACTATCATATTTAACTGAATGTCTTTTGGGATTTGGATGGAATATTTTTCTTTGTGGCCTTGTGAATCACAAGGATAGTGAACGCACCACTCACTACATGTGTGTGCATGAGCGTGTGTGTCCGTGTTGTGTTTCCATGCGTGTGTTGGTTAAGTAGCACGAGTGACAGATGTGGCAGAAATCCCTGCTTATTTTTCCTGACCTGGTCATATAGTCAGAGTGTATTGTGTGTCTGTGTGTACAGTATAGTGTGTTTCCAGGCCTTGAGTGCAGTAAAGTACGGATGCCAGATAACAATAGACTGTATGTTCATGTAAGAAGAGCCCCCACCTGCTGCAGCACGTCATGATGTAACGTATGGATGAGGCTGTCTGACTGTCTGTCTTACATTTCACCATTATATTCTCCAAGATGTATTTAATACTAACGTAATCACTGCCATTAGAAGTGGTTGTTTTGTAGCTTTACAGAATGTCTTTTATTTATTTTGTCACTTTACAGAAAGTCATCAGAATGAATCGGGTTTACTCGAGTAAAGTTATGCTGTACTTTAACCTCCCATGTTGCACCCCTGCGATTTAATACCACACGCAAACATGGGTTTTCCCAACATAGTGTTCTGTGTGAAAGTAAACGGTAATGATGGTAACTATACAGTAGCTGCCTCTGAATTGTATATTCACTATATAACTGGGACATAAACATAAAATAAGCAGGAAAATCTAAAAATGCAGTGTTGTGCATTTATAACAATGGTTTTAAGTAGGATCAAGTGTATCAGGTGGTGACTTGGCTGACAAAAAACGAAACGCAGCACGATGAGCAGTGTGAAACTAATGCTTCACAGCTGCAAACATTGTAGAGAACAAAGCTCCACCTAAATGATGGTGTGACCTAAATGACACGGTCCATCTTAACACGGCTGTAAAGATGCTGCTGTGGGAACATATCAGTGATTTTAGTTAGCTGAGAATCATAAAGCAATATTACTCAACACAAAATGGACTCAAGTGTGTCAGTACTGAATGATGAATGAATTCTGAAGTCGAGGTTTCAAGACTGCCTCTGTGGGTATCTACACTGCAGTCAGACAATGACATGGAAAACAATAGACACCAATAACATCCCTGCAGTTTCCTTCACATCGCCCCGATCGGATATCTCTGGGCTATGGGGAAAATATTTCAGGCAAACTTTACTAGGGCTACTATAAACTATGATAATACGTGTATTGAAAGATATGCGAGAAAAATGTACAGAGCAAAACAAAAACAGATTTTATGACGGACAAAGATGAAGGGCCTTTTCTTTGTTGTGGTCAGTGTGAGGGCGGACATCAAAGTGCAGATGATGGACAAAGATGAGAGAGGAAAGGTCTGGAAGCCATATGAAAAAACAGGAAGAGAGAAAGGGAAAGACATATAGGCCTGGCAGTAAGAGGGCAGAGAGGAAGAGTAAAAAAACAGAGGAAGTAGGAAAGGAAGGCTCAGGCAAAAAACGAGAGTGACTAACAATGGAAAATGCTGAAACATCATGTCACATCTGTGCACACACTCACATTGACACACACTCGACGGGAGCTGTGAAAATGTTTTGTCAGATGTTGGATGAGAATTTTAAATCTCCCTAAAGGCGTATTCTGTCATTTTTAATTTGCCTGGTCAAAAGTTTGAAAACAGAGCCCAGCACAGGCTCATCTGTTCTCAGCAGATTTCACCTCAGCCCTGCTGTCAGTTCAGTGTGGCTCTCCAGAGGAAACACAACGAACATCTGGCTATTTGTGATATTTTTACTCCAAAACCACAGTCGCGCAAAATCTGGAACACAGCCTCAACGTGAACTCTTTAATTGCACTCTTCAACTGCACCAGTCTCCATGTACAGTAATGAAATACATATTGTGCA
Source organism: Dissostichus eleginoides (assembly GCA_031216635.1). Classification (NCBI taxonomy): domain Eukaryota; kingdom Metazoa; phylum Chordata; class Actinopteri; order Perciformes; family Nototheniidae; genus Dissostichus; species Dissostichus eleginoides. Next base: position 17,294,654 of record CM062281.1, on the reverse strand, counting down.
CTGCAGCAATTACAAAATGAGCATATACTGTACATTATATATTGAGGATTTCTACAGGTCTACCATAATCTAATGTAGAAAATTGATTATTGATTTTAAATTACCAATGCAATAATCCAAAAAGGGGTTTTGCTTGTTGTTAAGACAAGAAGGGAAATGTGCACATTGACAGCTGTAGTACCATGTGTTTGAGAAGTGAAAGTAGTATTAAGGAAAGAGTGTCATTAGTTGTTTTTTTCAGAAGTGTGTGTTTGTATATAATGGCGCGTTTCCACTACAGCGCGGAGCCCGGTTTAAGAGGGCTGTGACGTCAGCGGCCCGACTTTGGTTGCGTTTCCACTTGGCCTAGTACCGGCCGGCGGGTCCTAATTCACAGTTTTTCTGGCCTCATAAAATCGTGGTTCTAGGGCCAGGAACAACCAGGCTGAGTTGTGACGTCAACACTCTCGACTGCTGATTGGTCAGAGAGAATCGTCACAATCGGCGCGCGAGATAATCCCTAGCGTCGCATATATATATAGCGAAGCTTGCAGCATTTTTATAAACAGCATTTTTGTCAACAGAGGAGCTAAAATGGCAAAGAAAAGCACGCCGTGGTTGGTCGAGGAAGTGACGACGTTCCTACATTACATTGCAGATGATAAGATCCAGCGGGAGCTCGACGGGACAACTCGCAATATTAAAGTATTTCAGGAGGTCTCTACACAGATGTCCACAAGCGGCTACTCGAGGACTGTCGTGCAGTGTAGGGAAAAACTCAAAAAGATGAAGAGTGAATATCGCTTGGTCAAAGATAATAACAACACGAGTGGTGCCAGTAGGAAAAACTGGAAGTGGTTTGAGCTAATGGACACCATTTACGGCCATAGACCGGCTAGCGTTGGGAGGGATGGAGGCCTGGACTCTGCAACGGCGTTACTGGAGTCTCTGCATGGTACGTTTTTTCTAACGCTCTGTTATTTGCTTGAAAGCGTTGTGTCCCTATCTGTTCTAAAGCTCACTTCTAACAAATAAGTCGTCAAGGCAGTTTTAAGCAGCGTGACTCCGCCCGACAAAAAGCCGATCGCTCCGCCTACACTGCGTTACTATAGTTACTGCCCCAGTTCCTAAACTGTAATGGAAACGCGCCATCAAGTGAGCTGGTCCTAACAAGGCCTAACGAGGCCGAGCGCGGCCGAGCGAGGCCGGGCTCCGCGCTGTAGTGGAAACGCGCCATAAATGTATAACTATCTAAGAGACAGAAGGGTTTCCCACTCGCTCTCTCTCATCAGAGGTCACCACAGCAGGAGGTAAATCTTTCTCATCTCTCTGCTGGCTGGATTACCCCGCAGCACACACAACCTGCCCACGTGCAGTCCTGCATCTGGCTCTCTGGAGTGTGTGAGTATAAGCGTGAGTGTGTTATACTATGTAAGAACAACACTTTATATTCCATGATATTTTAAGCACTGCTTTTATCTCAATCTGGCCTTCCATGACTTGTCTTCTGCAGAAAACCCCGACATAAACAAACTATTCAGTGATACTTCAATGTGCAAAACTAGCTATAAAATAGATAAATAACTTAGTCTTGAAATGTAGCATAAAGATAAAAACTTCCAAGCATATACCATAGAGTGGCGTGGTCAGCAGTCTGCAAAGGCTGATCACTACTACTGAAATCAGGGCTTACACACAGCTAGACCCCTCCAAACACACATTGCTAAATTTAGCCATTTCTTATTAACTTCGCTGTCGCATTCCATCAAGAGCAAATTGGTCTCTGACAGATTTAGTTGTATTAAGCGGAGGAACTGTAGGACAGCGCTGAGTAGAGGCAGCTGGAGTCGAGACATTACATGTGATGATCAACAAGTACTTTTGGTAACACTGCTGAAGGAAATGCATGCATATACAAATATAGAAATGATATAGAGATGTTTAAAAAACAACACTTGCAATCATCATTCATCTCTTCCTCCCTTGCATTTTCACTCCCTAACGCTCCTTTGTGCCATAGCTTTGGCCATGTCTACATTCTGGGCGGGCTGCAAAGAGGCGTGAGATAAGGCAGCTGCACACATACACACATACATACAGTCCAAGTCAGATGCTGTTCAATGGCAATATGCCTTCACTTCTTCGTCTTTCCCACTCTTTTCTCTTTTTTTCTCTTTTCCGGTCTGTATCAAACCATCTCTTTTGTTCCTCCTCATGGGACCAGGTCGACCTCTAGAACCAGGCCAGGATCCCCTCGCTGGAACGAGACCTGTGGGAACTGACTTGTGTAGTCTGTCTGCGTAATGACTGCTCTTTATCCCTGAATGGACCATGGTGGGCCTAAGTGAATAATGACTAGGGGGTGTGTGTGTGTGTGTGTGTGTGTGTGTGTGTCAAACGGGAAAAGATGATGGTTGAAAAAACTGTAAACCGCAATTAGTTTATCTAGGCATGACTGTGCATTGTTATTTCTTGTGAAGTGATAAAGGTCTAACAAAACTTTGATCTCATTCAAGCAGTTTGGTTTATCGTCTATACTGAGTAGCACCGTTTGTGCACAAACACTCATGGCCAGTGTGGTGCCAGCCTGAGCCAAATATGCCCATCAACAGACAAGCCAAGTGTGTCTACGCAGACACACACACACACCGGTCCTTGAGGAACCCTTGAACATAGCAACACACACTAAAGAGGATGGCATGCTACAGTTGAAAGATTATCGGTCAAAGGCATTCGTCTATAAATAACTGAGCGATGGGGGAGGAAAGTACAGGCAGTTTTTTAATGAGTGTCTACTAAAGGAAAGTTGACTGTGGACATTAGCAGGTCAACTGGGAGCATGTGTCCAATCCAGATTGTCTTTTTTGCTCTCTGTGTTCGTGTGCTGCAGGTAGCTAGTGGGCATCAAGATATCAGACAGGGAAGTCTCTTCTAACTCCAATTAACCTTCACTAGTTTGACCTACTTTAACTATTAAAATAGCATTCTCCCTACTCTACCCAGTGCTATATTTGGCAGAGGAGACTTATTGTTTAATATTTAGTTGAGGGCCCAATTTGCTTAAAAAAGTCAAAGTTTTGACATGTCAATGGTTGAGGTTAAAGAATCCTCTATTAAACGCCCTTTCCTTGATGCAATGTTTGGGCTATCGCAGACAAAAGTTAAGACATTTTGAGAGATACTGGGTGACATCTATAGTCGTAGATCTAAAGGTAACTTAATTGTTAAGGCAACCAAAACTGGGCTGCATCAAAACTCTTACAGTTTTTGCTTTAGTGCTATATATATATATATATATATATATATATATATATATATATATATATAATAGGACATCAAATGATGCATAATTGGCAAGCTGTAATGCTATTGCTTAAAAATACAGCATTTTCCTATAATCAGTTAGTCAAATCCAGCTTCGTGTTGCATTTCTTTACTTGGCATACTCTCCTCCTCTAGCTCCTCTTTTGATTTGTTTTGAACTATGGAAATGGAAGAATGCATTTGTCATTTTCAAAACATCTGAGAGAGTAATTCAAAAGCTTCTCTTTTTCACCACTTAGGACAAAATGTAAGGAATGGTCAACTAAGCTATATCTGAAGGCTATTTCAATTGAGCATGTTACAGTGCTGGATAACAACATTTTCTAAAAGCCCTGCCTGTTCTTAGCAAATAAAGTTGTTATATTTTGAAATGTTAATTCTACAAATGTTTATCGAGTCCTTCAACCCTCTTGTCACATTCACAGACAGCATAATGGTGTTGCCATGGATGCACCACGGGAGAGTCTTGTTTTTACTTCCAGCGTCTCTGCCTAACTTTAATTGCCCTGCCATAGTCCCAGTTGTGGCTTAATGTCATTAATACTTCAGGGTGTGGCAGTAACAATGTTTTAGTCATCCATAGCTGAGCTGCCCCTTGTTGGCCTGCAAACTACACTTTATTTAAACTCTTGACTCTTGAGTGTCAGGTGGTCTCCTCTGAGGCTGCAGAGAATGACCTCCGACCTGCTGACCTGTACTTCAGCACAAATGGATTAACAGTGACAGTGGTGACAGTCAAAACACACAGAGGTAAATCCCATTTGCCCATCATGTTCCTGTTCTAACCGCCCCCGACGATTACTTTGACAAAAAGCAAGACGAGACACTACACACACACTCACAGACACGTCACACCCACTTACTACGCCCTTCCCTCAATGTCAGTCACCAGCATATAGGGGCCCCTCTTTTGCCCCTCACGAGTAACATGATCCATGGACGACCTGAGGTTAGAGTTGGAATCCTAACCCACAGTAGTTGAAGACAAAAGAGTGACCGGTCACAGTTAAATGCTAACATGCAAACCATAAGGTGGTAGGATTATGGATAACATTCCTTCAAGCCTGGTCAAATAACCTAAAAGGCAGCTCTTTATCATGAGGTTGCATCACATTTTAGGTAAAAGCCCCTTCAGAACAAGAAATAGCTTGTATCACCACTGTGCAAAACACTGCTACATCTATATGGAGGCTTTGTTTCTGCACTACACATTGACTTTCATTTAAATACTTATTCAAAACATCTCTACCAGCTGTTCTGTATTAGGACACATTCAAATCCTAGAGTGATGCTGAGAGGGTTGTTCAAAGGGCATTTTTTAAACACAGGTGTTTGTATGGAAAGAGTTAGCATACATGCCTGTGTTGTAATGAATCTGAAGTCAGTGTGTCTGTAAACCCAGAGCTGGCCTTGGGGCTATGTGGGAGCTATGCATCGCAAAGTAACACACTGCATTCCAGTCTACTCTATCACACCTTGTCTTCAGCTGTTGGCCTCCACTGAATGATTGAGTGAATGACTTGTATGAAACTAAGATTTAAGAAGGAACTCCCAGCCCCACCTAGACCTGCATCAAGCCCTCAACAGGTACAGATAATAGAAGCAGTCAGGTCGGCCAAGCAATAACAGAGGGGATTAGTTAAATGTCTGGTAGCTGTCACGTAGCAGCGCGTACCCAGTAAACTAGACTATCAGTCCGTGTGTGTATGCGTGTGTGTGTTCAATCCATTGCTCATCATACATCACATTCGCTTGTGTCTGGAAACTGCCTGCCTCGCTTATCATTTCCCTGCAGTTTTTGTATCTGTGTGTTTGTGCGTGAGGGACCGAGTCACAGTCAGACCAAAGGCAGGGTGAATAAATAGGAAGGATGGCAGTAAAATGGGAACAAAAACTGATGACTCAGAACTCAAATCCTCCTCTGTCACCAACGTTCAGCGGAATTAGGGTTTGTCATGTGATTTTGTACATATTTTATAGCCAAATTATATTACCAAAGAAGCCAAGCTGGAAATAAATGGGACACAAAATCCCCTAACAAATGTGTTTGTCAATACAATCACATAACAACCCATTAAATAGGATTGAGTGATATAAAAGTAGAAGATAAGCACCCACTCAAAGGCTCTATTGGAGGTCTGTATCAGAGCAGACAAAATTACAGGCATATCTCTCAATCTTTGCGTAGCTGGCAGAGAGAGAGAGATAGTGTAAGTTAATGTATAACCACTGAGTGTGGGACTACAGGAGGTAGCTTTACAAGGCAGCAAAACAAATCACAAACAACAAAAGTCAGAACAGGCTGCACCAAAGAGAATTGATTTCCCATTTGTCTTTGAGTTGACCAACTTTGTTTACACGCATATAACAGAAAGAAGAAATGGGGGGTTAGGGTTTGTGTAAGGGTTTTAAGGCCTCCTGTGATCTCTGTATCCTTTGAAGACCTGAACACAGATGGTGAGTCCGTTGAGAGGAAATCCATCATTTCTGACAGGACTCAACACCCCGATTACCATAAGTGTGAATCCAGGCAAACTTAGGCCATGTGTCACCAGTCTCTCCTCCCTAGTTCTCTCAATGGACAAAATGTGACAGTCACCTTGGACCTGACCAGCATCTCTCTCCACACCAAGGACTATGTTATTATGATAGAGCAGCAAAAGTCCATAGGAAAAACACAACACCAGAAAGACATCCATTCAAAATAAGACATATCAAATGAAATTACTTCTAAATCATGGTATAAAGGGTTATTTTGCCATATATTTACTTTTAGAATATGCACATTACATGTCTGTGGGTCCCTTTTAGAGTTGTAGCACTAATAGTTCACACTATCAACAGGTCATCAGCACTGCAAACTTACGGATTGTGACTTTCTTGGGATCAAACTGGCGGATTTCTCCCTGCAGCCTTTGCAGTCTCCCCTGAATCCTGCAGGATCTTCTGAACACCATGCCTGCCTCCATCTCGATGGCCAGGAAGATGTCGCTGGCATGTCGAGAAAGGTCGGAAAGTTGGTGAATAATGTTTACAAGTGTATGACAGCCAACCTCATCCAATGAAGAGAACAATACGGGTTTTCGCAGTTTGCCTTTCCCGTTTTCTTCCCTCGGTATCCAGCCATCACACGGCGATAACCTGCTAACACGCCGCGGCTCAATGCTCCTCTGATGAAAGGGCATATTTATTTCATACCAATAACTCCAGCGGGACCAAACACTGTTCGCGCAAAAACCTTACAGCTTTTAAAACAAATCCAAGACTCATCGCCGTCCTGCTATTATTTGCGAAGCAGTAAAATCCTTCAATCCCGCCATATTTTTGTTTTTCAAAGCATGGGACTTTTTGCTGCTGTACACTGGAGACGTTGCCTCCCAAAGTCTATTCAAATTCAACCCGACTGAGTGCAGGCTGGAGAGAAAAGAGAAAAAAACACAAGGAAAAGTAGGGGGGAAATAAAAACCCGGATAATACTATAACCACCTGTAGCAACTGGAACTGGAGCCAGATATTCAAACAGAGGCTTTACCTGAAAGTCAGTTACACGGTCTGATGGAAAACATGGACCGGAGCTCCTCCAAACTGAACTGGACGGGCTGAGGTCACCAACAGATTGAAAAGATAGAAATCACAGCGTGAGGTTTAAAGTTAGTATATTTATCATGGTCTATAAACCACTATGTCTAAGAATAGTAACTCACATTCACTTTGACTCCTTATTTCACAGCAATCCCTTCAATTATGAATAATATAATAACTTTAGACTAATACCTCACCATTAATTCCCTAATTTAATTTTAAATATAAATACCCAGAAAAATGTTATGCAAATTCAGGTGAAGAGTTTGGGACAATTAATGTACCTTTTATTCATTTAATAGTTCTACTCCAAGTAGCATAAAAACTTCACAGTAATGTCACATTAAATGCAGATCTAGCCTAACTCCTAAAACTCATGGAGATAACATTTACTTTTTTTTTTTTTTTTTTTAAATGTAGCCTATCTTTCTTTTGAAAATGTGAATAAATAAACCTAATTAAATGGACATTATATAAGGACATGATGTACCTGTTCGTTTAGGATATGTTGTGGCATGTTGCTAATTTCCATAGTTAGCTAACCTAGCATAAGCATTGCTAAATTACCGTTTCGGGTTATTTATGCTTTTAGCGTGTATTTATATGTAGCAAATAACAATAAATCCTGACGGCGTGGGCATTATTGTTATCTGTTGACAGCTAGTGAAACTATATTTTCTGATGAACGGCCCACCAAACACCCAGGTGGTCAGTGGACAAATTAAGCTTACTTTAGCTAAAACTTTAACATTAAGTAGCATTAGCCTACAATACGCAACAAAGAAAATGTATGTAACAAAGCAAATGTTGGATGTTTGCTCATGCCTCTTAAAGAACCCTTGCACAACACATTATGTGAACACTTGTCTGATTTATCTCCTCTGTGTTGGCTACTACACAAGGCATGTTTGTCCTGTCCACGGCCTGGCATTCCCGCCGCCGCTCTTTAAATTAAAGAGCAAAACTAGCATACCTGTTACACCCTTTAGCTTTCAACCTGTGGCCTTGCATTCTTATAAAACAATGTCCAGTTGCTCAAATGTGTCTCTGTAGTGTTAATTGTGCCACCTGGTGTCTTCAAGTGCACACAGCACCTCCATGAGAGTCTCTATGTAACAATTAATGTAAGTGTTTAGTTTACACTGTCAATTTGTTCAATACTTAGTGGAAATGTAACAATTCCTCTCATATTGGTATGCACACCGTGGCAACAGTTTATAATATATAAGATTGTTACAATTCCGCTACAACTGTCCTCTGAGCATAGTGCATCATGGAAACATTTAAGTATATTTTCCTGTTATCCTGTTTCACAATGAGTAATATCCGCATTTGTCCTTTCCTGCACCAAGGGCCTCTGAAGCGATTGGTTACACTGGTAATATTCCAGCGGCTTAACTCTAAATTTTTGTTTTTTAGATGGTCACTTTTGTGTTAATTTCCACCATGGAATCTTTAGCCATTGAAATGTACAGAGTCCTTCTAGGTTCACATGGTGGTAAAAAAGTATTATCTGTGAATCAGTGCCAATGGGTACACAGTTAGTCATTGGTGTTTCTAAATGTAATAGTACCTTACTCATTTTGGAATTGTATCTATTCTGGTCCTAATATTACTAAATAAAACATTACATCTGGTGTAGCCTACTTATTAGTAGAGTATGTCAATACCATTTTTAATGTCCTTGCATTTTGAACATTTTCTGACTTTTCATAGCAGGGTGGACACGGGTGGATCTGAATTAATTAATTAATGCACCCTTAATTCATCTTATTAAATACACCTTTGGTTTTCCTGATACAATGTACGTTTTTTAAGCAGTTTATGAATTAAAGGTTTGAATTCATTAAAGCTTCATCAGACAAAATAAAAAATTGTGAAATTACAAAAGCAAACAAAACCATTTTAGAGATGAACATAGGTTTAATCAAGATTAAATATATGCCCCAAAAAAAGATCTGGCAACTCATAAGAGAACTAAACAAGTCAAAACAATACAAAAAGATGAGCTTTTCTGTCTGTAATGTCAATAGTCTTACAGTTTTAAACTTTCTACGAGTTTTGGACTTTCATTCGGGTTAAAATGTATACATATATCTCATTCACCATATTTTACAGTGCATTGATTCTCAAAACCATAGCCTTCTTCCACATCTAAAAACCCATACATAAACTCATTTATAGAATTATTTACATACAAGGCTTGAACAAGTCAACTCAAACCATTTGGTGAGCAATAAGAAAAACAAACATCACACATCAGAACATTTGGGAACTTTCTTGAACTGTATGGCTTGTTTAAGCCATTTTGTTTTTACAAATCACTGAATGGATGGGAGGCAGGAGTGGCCTTTAATTAAATAATATCGACTAACTCAGCAAGGTCATTGGAAGATTATTCAATTTGCAAGTTTCTCCACCACTGTGTCTTTAAAGATTGGTTGCATACACACAAAAATGTACAAATACAGCTGGATGAGTGATAAAGTAGCACACACTGCTCGAAATGCACCAAGGTGGTAGGTACATAAAGCATGTACATGTAAATGTGAAACTGAACAACAGGAAAAAAAAGTTAAGAATGGCAACAAATTAACTAAGAAACAAAAGTTGATTACACTAAGTTGTCCCAACTGAGTCAAGTAAGCAACCACGTCACCAAAAAATACATCATCTTAGTTTATTCACAACACCTTAATCGAGATGACAATGAGTTAATTCATACCAGAAAGGAAAAAGAAACAGACCAACACTGCATTTTGTGTATGGAATTAGATGTTTTTTGAGCGCCAGAGATGTAACAATGTATCATGACCTCCAAAAGATGGATTTTCTTTATTTTAAGGAGTATTTGTGTGTCAGAGCTGAGTGCAGCATCTCATAACTCAAACACAAAAACCTCCGGGGTTAAAAGACCTAACATTTGTAGTAATACTAGCTCCTTTTTGATTCAATCATGTAGAATAATTAGCAAAGGAAACTGGGTGATTTTATGTAATCAGTAATGTAGAAACGAGAGAACAAAATTATGTATTTGATCATGTTTTTTAACGTCTTATTCTGAATAACACACTGAGATGCTTGAGTTTATAAAGCCCTAGGGCCTACTTTTCCATGTGCATTTCATTCTACTGTATATTTACTCCTTAAAACTCATGACAGTAACCATGGAATGACTTCTTGCCTGTCCTTCATACATTTTGCCAGCAGACCCCATTTCAAAAGATCTACTCCTGGTGCTCTATGTCAATCATATTATATTAAGAAATAAGGGGGAAAGACGGACTGTTTTTGTCCAGAGATAAGCCAAAAAGAGCACTACTTCCACTGAACATTTTCTCAAAACTTCATATATGCATGAATAACAGACTACTGTTTTACAAAAAAAAAAAGATGGTTTGTGTACAACGGTGTTTTTAATGTGTGAGAGACTTGGCAAAGGCTCTCTTGGACCAGAGGCATAGTGTTATGAAGTACATTTGCAATATAATTCGATTTTCAACATTGTCTTGTGTTCTTGTGGGATAAACAACAAACCACTATTACGACCAAACAGGAAACGTTGGCTCGCAGAGTGCTTGGTTGCCTGGTTTCCGTTGACGGCTATGAAAGCGTCTCACTCAGGGCAGAAGCAGCCACAAGGCCACGTTGGACAGTGTAGGGCTGGGTGCTGACAGAAGAGGAGGCCAGGGGGAAAGGTGGTCAAATACAATATGAGAGCGAAGTCCTACAGCTCGGTCTATGTGAGAGTAGTGAGGACAGGTGATGGATTTACAATAGGAATACACACTCCTCTTCCAAGGGCTCGATGACAGGCTCTAGCATGGGTGTATCATGAGACACGCATACACACAAAGTACACACATATTAGTCAATTATCAAATCTAGGGCTCCAGATGTGTCACTTTGTCACCCTCTGGTGGTTGTGTCCAGAACAGATCTGGTATCTCCTTCACACACACACACACACACACACACACACACATACAGGCTGCCATCATACAAATCTCCACCTACACACACACACACACACACATCTCACACACATATATATGAACACACTCCTTGGCTCCCCTGTGTCTGTTTTCAGGCTTATCTGGTGTAGTAGACTCTGTAGTAAACACTCTTGGCGCGCCAGAGTGAATAGGAGTTGTCAAACTTAAGCAGGTAGACTCCGCGGCCGGGGTACTGGTGGCTGCCAGCATACACTTCCTCATGACAGTCCCGCCGGTACACCGGCACAATCTCATCCACCTGGGGCTTCCCCGCCTCCTTCTTCGCCTTCTCTTCCTCACTGGGGGGATCAGCTGAGGACACAAGAACAATGTGTTTAGCTCAGACAGAAAGCAGGAAGGAATCACCAATTAGGAATAGCACGCACACAAAAGGCTTCGCTATAATTATACAACGCTATCATTATACAACGCTATCATTATACAACGCTATCATTATACAACGCTATCATTAACCTTAATATTATGGAATTCATTTTTTACCGCAATCCTGATCACACAATGGACATTACATTATTTAATTTGAGCAAACCAAAATCCATTCCAAGTTCTGTGCAGTGTTTGCAAAAAAATTCCCATTGCGCACTGAGGATTAAGGCATTAACATAATAACATAATACTGGCATAACGTTGCACCATTTTAAACCCGGGGTTAACACAAGGTTTATGACAAATTGTGACAAAATATCTTGCGCAAAATTAAGTGTTGTTACACACTAAACATAAAAATGCTACTGCTACTCCAGCTGACAATTAGAAGCAACGTTGAGAAGGAAGGTGTAATTGCTGTTAACAAAACAAGCCAATTCCGCTGCATAAAACTGTCTTTTATCTTAACATATTGCCTCCTTTCTTTTCACACCACTGCTCTGGTTTCCATCGTAAGAACACAAGCAGGAATTCCTCTGCATTGTTAAAACTGTGATGTTTATCTATGGCGTAGCAAAGTTCTGAACTTGAGATAAGAATATAATATCTGAAAAGAAGTTAAATAACTCTTCATTGGCCAATGAGGTAAATCAATAAAACATACATTCTTATTCAAAGCAGCCACTTAAAGATGAAGCTCAATAACCACCATTACCTATTATGTAATTAATTGTATGCATGCAGTATATAGTCACCATAGCAAATGGCTCTGAACCTTAGATCAAAAGAGGAACAATACGTAATGATGGTGTATTTTTCTTGTATATGCATTAGTGTAACTAAGGGAATGGCTAGTTTTGTTTATTTAAACAACCACCACTAAAGGTCACACCTGCCAATTAGTTTTTTTATTTAGTTTTGTTTATAAATCAGAAACACTGCAGGTATATTCGAACATATCTCACCTTCTTCATCGTCGTCCTCATCACTGGATTCTGACACGTGCACGCTGACAGAGGCAGTAGAAGCGTCCGTCCACTCGAAGAAGACCCCAAAGCCGATGTCGTAATAGTCCGTGGCAAACTCCCAGAACAGGTAGGCGCCCTCCTCGTGGGTGGGCACCCTCACTGTCACCACCTCACCGCGGCCCACCGTGATCACACTGTCTGCGTCCTGCCGGATCTTCTCCTTGAAGTCCTTGATCTGTGGCCGTGTCCACATGGAGGGGGCGGCGATGACTGGTGGGGAGTCAGCTGTGAGCAATGAACACAAAATTACATGTTAGAATCTGTTGCGAAATCTGCTTATACAGCTGTCCTTTTTAGATGGTTTTTTTCCAGCAAACACAGACTAAATGCCAATCTAGCTCAACTAACAAGCCATATGTTTACACGAGTGAGTGTGTGTGCGTGCGCGTGTGCGTGTGTGTGTGTGTGTCAAAGAGAGAAAAAGAGCATGTGTGCCAAATGTCAAAAGGTTATTTTTGCAGTGCTGGCTGACCATCCATCTTTCCTCAAAACATTGTTTTGAGAGTGGTGAGCCACGCATAGGGAATTCATTTGGCTCGGGATGTATGTTTTGGAATCAGACCAAGGCCTTGGTCATTGCTGGTGCGAGTGCCTATTCTTGTGAAAGCACAATGTGTGGCTGGATGATAAACCAGCAGCCTATCATGTATCACTTGTTGAAGCTCCTCTCCTTCCTGCCCTTCAGGTCACATCAACAAGGACACAGCAGATAAGAATCAGGTTTCAAGTTCTGGTATAAAGCTTTGTTTGTTTGAGCTTCCAGCCTCCGATTTTCGGCGTCGACGGATGTCTGGCCGTTGATGAGCGTCCTGTCGCCCTACTCAGATTGGTGTGTCTTGGTGTGTCCCGCACCGTCGTGTCTTTTCGGCCGTGCCGACACCTTCCGCCGCCGATTCAACATGTTGAATCGGTAAGCTGTCGGATAAAGGCAGTCGGCCAAACAAATCACTCTGATTGGCTGTTCAGTTTAGCGAATCAGTGCATGAGAAGCGAAACGGAAGTGAGGGACCCAAACAAACTATTAAGAAGGCAAATCTGAGATTTCATTTAACTCCAGCTCTCGACACAGGTTCGGGAAAGCCCCAAGAGCTTCTCGCTGTAGAGTGAAAATGGAACGCACACGCTATTTGTTGTTTGTTTATATCACGCAGTCTGTCTTCCGGTTGTTGCCTCTTTTGAATGACGAATACACACTACCGCCGCCTGCTGGTAAGGAGAGTTATTGCCACTCACGCATGCGCAGTTCGTACGTGCAACTTGGCCGTCGGCTGAAGTCTTTGCGGTGTGTTCCAGTGCGACTGTTGGCCAAGACGCAGGAGACGTGAGGCGACAACAATCGGGTCCGTCGGGACGTGTTCTTTGGTGTCAGTTTGGTGTGTCTGGGACTTTAGACATCAGCGACACAACAAAGAAAACGTCGATTCCTTCCAGTTGTTTCTGTGTTTTAATAAATGAGAAAAACTACAGCCCACCAACCTAATAAAGGGCCGTTCTCTGAGACCTCCTCTGCCGGCTCGGGGTCAGGCTCCCGGTCCATGCTCTCAGAGTACGAGTCTGACTGGCCTCCATTGACGGTAGGGGCTTCTTCCCCGGCAGGAGGTGAAGCTGCACACATCGGTCCTGCTGCTGAGGCGACGAGGGGTTCACCACTACTGAAGCCGCTGGATTCAAGGGAGCCCTGCGCCATGGAATCCGCCTGCATCTGCTGCTTCTGTAAGGCCGCCTGGGACCAAAGGAGGACAACACTGAGTTAGGACATACTAGGGACTTATACCAAAATGTTATGTTACTAAATGCTTTTGGAAAGATGATTTGTGATTTGATATGGGCTACATGTAGGGCTGCACTTTGATATCTTGAATTTTCATCCTGACGAGTTCACTTGAGATTAAGCATATCAGAAGATACCTCGATTATTAAGAAGTTTAACTTTTTTAAATGTTGTTTTCATCTTTTGTAACCCTTTGAAAGTATCTGAAATTGCAATTTGGTGCAAGACCTTTGTTGCAAATGCTTTATTGTGTACCTAACAATCAAGTGTGTAAGTAGATTGTGTTCTTTTATAGAAATGAATGCTTTATTTTGCAAATATCTAAGGCTGCGGCCCCACGAGGACGCATACGTAAAACGCAAACGCAAAAAAGGCTTCCGTCCACACGCAATAGACACCGGAAAGTGTCTGTTCACACGAGACAGCTCGAAACGCTGTAGTACATATGCCAGGCCTGTAAGTGGCGCTGTACTTCTGCACGAGACCGCTCGAAAGCGCTGAAGACGCTGTAGTACATATGCCAGGCCTGTAAGTGGCGCTGTAGTTCGGCCACAAAATACGCCAAAAGCAGCGAAGAAGACTTCTCGCATGCATGGTTGCCATGGTTGCCCTTCTGTTTATTCTCCGCGCTGGATTTAGCAGCAGCGGTGGGGTTTCGCCAGTCAACATGTCCGTTAAAGTTTAAATCTTCCGGACAAAATTAGAAAAGTGCCGGTCAAAGGTCTTCTTTGTTATTTATTGAGCTTTAAAACAAACGAATAACGACTCTATATAATAATATAAGAATAATACACGGAGGACGGAGATCTCTTTTCCTCCCCCTCTCCTGACAGCCCGTCAGTATCCGTGGTCTCATGCAGCTGGCTGATCCAGTAATGAGTGACCCGACAGTAAAAATAAACATATTTATAACTAGTTTAGGTAGTTTGAGAGGTAATTAAAATAGCTAAGGGTGAAAGTGTTTGTTCCGCTCATCGCTCCATCACAGCGGGCGGAGCTGCAGGTTATCATGCGGAGCTGCGTGTCTCCTCTCCTGTCCGATTAGACTTCACTCGCGTTTATGTCCATATCGATCAAATCTAGCTGGAAGCTCCTGCTGGGAGAGGCGGGGCTATTGTGTCATCATTATCACAAAATGATCGTATAGGGCGTACACACGGAGCCGTTGGACCCCCAGAGCGTTGCGTATGCTGTTCTATCCACCTCGGGACCCGTTATCGTTACCGTAGTCGTTTACTGCCGTATTCTGTCGTCCTAGTGTGGCCGAACGGTCTATATCAGTGGTTCTCAAACTTTTTTCAATAATGTACCCCCTTTGAAAAAAAAATTAAGCCAAGCCCCCTGATCAGCGCAAAAACAATTTGTTAGGGACAAAATGCCTATAAAGAGGTACAGTACAGCCTTGCACCATCAGTGTCTGATTTATTAAAACAACAACATTGTAACTTAAAACACTTAAAGGTGGGGTAGGTAAGTTTGAGAAACCGGCTCGAGATACACTTTTTGTTATATTCCATGGAATGCTCTTAACATCCCGATAGCAATGAATATCTGAAGTGCTTTAACAAAAAAATCCATAAAAAAATGTCATCTGTGGAAGCCGTAGCGCTGTAAAAAGCACGACCAATCATTTTAGCCGGCCCGGCTAAAGTAACTGGATGGCCTACCTGCCTGTCAGCCGTCCATCTGTGCACAAACTTATCTCGTGCCCTCATTGGTCATGTGCGCGTTCGTGTTGTTGGAGGAGGGGCTCTGTAAGGAAGTGGCAGATTTTTTCCGGCTGTGTATTTTCAAATTCTAGCGCACTCGAGCTGGTTTCTCCAAAATTACCTACC
Organism: Dissostichus eleginoides; assembly: GCA_031216635.1. Lineage (NCBI taxonomy): Eukaryota > Metazoa > Chordata > Actinopteri > Perciformes > Nototheniidae > Dissostichus > Dissostichus eleginoides. Next base: position 17,278,753 of record CM062281.1, on the reverse strand, counting down.
CCACCTTTAAATGCTACATTTCAAATGTTTACAATCCATCACTAAATTCATGGCAAACCAATTTTAACATCATGCAATAACACTAAGATAACATTAGTTGCATTAAACTGATCTTTTTAATAAGTTATACTTACAATGTAGTGAGAAACATGGGCTTGTGCTTCACTGAGGATCTTTGTCATTCTCGGTGGGAGGGAGGCAAACTGCAGTTATTACACTTCGCGTTTTGAAATATGTGTAACTTCATATAAAACCCACACTGCTCAAACTTTGTTACTTTTCCTAAAATTGGTTTATTTATTTATTTATTTATTTTGGGGCGTGGGGAATGAAGAGAAAAAAATATATGAGCATTTTATGAGCATGGTATTTTGACCCCTCATATAAACATATGCATAATGCTGCGCTATACTTTGCGGCCACACGCCGTTGCCAAGCAACGCTTATTGTTTAGGTCCTTTGATAAGCAGGCAGTCATATAATTAACTAGAACTAGCTAGATCTGATAGATTTGGACATAAACGCGAGTGAAGTATAACCGGACGCGAGAGAGAGATCAGAGATCAGATCAGAGATCAGATCAGATCTCCTGACGGAGAACACGCAGCTCTTCCGGATCAAAGCTCCCCCGCTGGGACGGACCGGTGAGCGAAGCAAAATAAACTAAGAGTTAGACCTAAACACTTAGCTAGTTTATCTACTCTGGAACAAGCTAAACTAGTTATAAATATATTTATTCTTTACTGTCGAGTCACTTATTACAGGTTCAGCGAGCTGCACGAGACTGACGAGCTGTCAGGAGAGGGAGAGGAAAAGAGAGCACCCCGTTTATTTTTCCCATTTTATTATCCAGAATTACTGTAAACTTTTGAATAAAGTAGTTAATCTACTATTAGTAGTTTGTTTAAAACCATTAATTATTTTATTTCTTTTTCATTAACATAAAATAAATCTCACGTACCCCCTGCAGTACTCCAACGTACCCCTAGGGGTCCGCGTACCCCCATTTGAGAACCACTGGTCTATATGACACAAAACGGTAACGGAAACTACCGTATGCATCCTCGTGGGGCCTCAGCCTAAGTTCCAAATTAAATGGAAAATCTAAAAAACAAGAAATCGATCACTGAAAGTCTATCCATGCTAGTGATGACACAACAGCTACCTGTTGCTGGGCAAGCTGCACCTGGTAGAGCTGCTGCATGTACTGCTGGTAGTGTTGCTCCTGCAGCTGACGGATGAGGCCCAGCTGTTGCTCCGGGCTGTTGGGGTATTGCTGAGCAGCGTACTGTTGGAACTGCACTGCCGTCTGCGCATTCAAAGCCGCCATTATCTGTTGTCTGAAAACCAGGAAACAGGGGCAGAGTTGGTGAGGAAGAAAATACAGGAAATGGAGAGGAGGGAATGTTGGACAGTGGACAACTGTAGGATTGTATCTTAGAGAGTGATAGAGGAGGCATTGTCTTTTTTTTTAGCAGGTATCAGCCGAGCAAGGACCTTGCAGATATCAATGTCAGAGAATTGTAATAATCATGCAAAATGTAGCATTTGCAAAACACAGCGGTGCAGATAAACATACTTCTGCTGCTCAATTCGTAGCCGTTCGTCCTCTGCATGTCTCCTTTCCTCTTCCTCTCTCCTCAGCCTTTCCTCCTCCTCAAGCCTCCTTCTCTCCTCCTCCTGTCTTTGTCGCTCCCTCTCCTCCTCCTCCAGACGCTGACGCTCCTCCTCTTCTTTCCTGGGGTAGAGCAATGACATGAAGGATATTGTAAATTATGCAAATGGTAAAATTCCGTAAAACATTTCATAGACCGCAGTCAATAAATGTTAGTCAATAAAAAGACACTGAAGCAGAGAGATCCTCCTCGGGAACTGGAGTCGGGTACCTTACCTTTTTCTCTCCTGCTCCTCCTTTTCGATCTTGTGTGAGGTGACGTATGGAGCAAAGAGGTTACAGCACTTGTTCAGCATCTTGACAAACTCCACCATGGCCTCCTCCTTCTCCATGTTACCTAGGGAAGCCCACTCTTTCCTGCAAGCAGAGCAAGATTGAAGGTGAGGATAAATAATATAGGCAACTGGGCAAAATGGGCTCAGCCATTACGTTTTTTGTTTTGTTTACTTCTTTCTAGACACGTTCATATTTAATAATAGCAAAACAAGAGGAATTAAAATGTGTAGCATTTGTAACAACCATTGTTAATTAGTAACATAAAGAAACACTAAGTGAACTAAATCTTAAAATCTGTGTGTCATTACATTTGTGCAATAAGGGAATATATGTGAGTGGAAAAGGCTAATAGCATTTGTAGTTTATTTAACTATTTTGACACCAAATAGCTGAAACAACTACCATTTTTCAAAGGGAAAACACACTGGGACGCACAAAACCAGATGTCTGCTGGGGTTACCTGCGGTCGTTGCCCAGGACATCAAAGAAGCCGACCTCCGGTGAAGCATCAGGATTATAAGGACCCAGTAACACCTGTTTGTGCAGAGCCACCAGTCGAAGCTTCTCCTCATATGTCGGGTGAAAGGCCTTTCCATCTTTATCTGAGAACAGCAATGTGGGAGCAATGAATTTGCATTCATTTGGTTTTTTACACCCAGCAGTTAAAAGGGGTTGTGAATACTACAACACAGCCTTGTGTCATGGTACACTATGCTAGTAACAACAGTAATAGCATTTAGGCTATTATATTGTCTAGAGACTCTAGAGCAGTGGTCCCCAAACTAAGGCCCGCGGGCCGGATACGGCCCGCCTCCACATTTGGCCCGGCCCCCTGAACGATACCAGAGACGCATAATGATTTTTTTTCAGTCTGGCCACGCGAATCCTAGACTAGCCCCTGTCAAATAGAACGGAATAATGGCAAAAAAGTTATTATTATGGTTATTATTTATTTCATAAATAGTGTTATTATATATTTCCAGACTTTATTTTTTCTGTGAAGAACCCAGAGAGGGTTATTTGGTTATTATTTATTTCACAAATAGTGTTATTTATTTCCTGACTTTTTCTGTGAAGATCCCAGAGAGGGTTATTTGGTTATTATTTATTTCATAAATAGTGTTATTTATTTAATTAATAGTGTTATTATTTATTTCCTGACTTTTTTTTTCTGTGAAGATCCCGGAAAGGGTTATTAATATTTGGTTATGTGTGGCTTTCTAGAAAACAATAAATGTTTACGTTTAGGCACCCCTACCACACTTTTTCTGTTACAAACTGACCCCGGCCCCCATCAGAGAAGGGAAAAGTTATGTGGCCCTCACAGGAAAAAGTTTGGGGACCCCTGCTCTAGAGTGTTACCTCATAAAATCCTTGTGACTTCAATCCGAGAGAAACGTCCAACTTTCTATGTGAAGGCCTACAAGTTACGCAATTAGACCTCACCCTACTTGACTTCAAATACATGACTACAAATACAAAGCAGAGATTACTCTCGCAGTGTAGTGGGACCAGATCCAAACCTGTTTGCACAATCATCACAAGTGCTTTGCTCTTATATAACCAGTTGCAATGCCAATTTTTTTAAATTAATGTACCTTTTGAGGATGTCTGAAAGGTAAAGGCAAGTGGAGCAACCAAGCGTGGAATACACTATATATCCAGATTTCTTTTAAATACATTTCTTCTAAGTCCAAAAGACATCAAGGCTGATACACTTTAAATACAATGCTGTTTGGACTTGCTACCTCTTGAATTCAAATGAGTTGTTGATCTTGAAACTCAACATAAATACCATTTTTTTTAAGCAGCGCAAAGTATGCAATGGTTATGTGATAACACTGTTGTTAATGTTGTCTTAATAGTGCTGCCAATAACTCAGACTGCTTAGATAAAATAGTATTCCAGATCTATGCATAGAAAACACAAACATGCTGTCATGCTACCAACTCGTGCTTTGTATTGGATTTCCTGTTGGAGGTGTAGCAGTAAGGGAGTGGCATGTGCACGGATCATATGAGTAGGCAGTTAAACTGTAAAACAGTTCCAGTGGTCATACAACCCTGTGGGAACTGGAAACGTGGCTTTTAGCAGAGATATAAATGGGTTGAGCTCAGATCAGACTATGTAATGCAAGGAATAACCAACTTCTAAAGGCACAGTGGTGATCTGTCAGCGTCTAACTGATCAGAGAAAGATATGTGTAAGCAGCTGACATGCAGGCTCCCTTTAGCCGCATCAATGACAGGGCAGGGCGTGTTTAAAGCCCACAAACAAATCACTATGAGGCACCATTCAGTTAGCATGAACAGCGTCTTACATTACAGCCAGGTTATTCTTTCCAAAACACAAATAAAAGTACAAAGAAGGTACACAACACCAGGGGAAAATATGGATGATATTGTTTTGAGGCCACGTATTGACACACTCGGAAGTGGCGTGCTTATTTTACCCTTTAACAACCAGCTAGCAGCCTGTTAGGTGCGCTGACTGCTGGTTAGCTCTGAAGCTAATGAAATGTTGCGGCTGACAGCAGCAGCCCCGGTGACAGCTAACGTTAGCAAACGGCTAACTCCACCGAACGGGTGACTCGTATTTAAGTCGGTTCTTCCTGCTACCTGCTTCTTTACGTGACATGCGTGAGATTTATAACACATGTAAAATACCTTTGAAGAATTGAAGGCCCATTCCATACAGCTCCAGCAGAGGAAAGCCCCATTTCCTCTCTATGGCTGATCTGGCTGTCTCTCCATCTTCCCCTCCCGCTGCAGCCGGTGTGTCGGTCTCGGGCTCCGCGGCTTCGGGCTCCGGCTCCTGGGCCTGAGCTGCTCGTCCTCCGGGTCGGGACTGAGGGTGAGGCCATCGATAGAAACTTCGAGCCGGCTGGAAGTAGCACTGTCGAGGTCGCCGCTCTGAACCTCTGTCGCCATCATGTAGACTGTCAGCTGAAGCGGCCACGTACCTACTTCCGTTTAGTCTTGGCGGAAGTTCCGGGAGGTTTTTTCTTCCCTCGATGTAAATAATGACGTCGCATTAACAGATCAGATAAATATTTACACAAATGATTTACTTTTTTACAATTGGGAGTGTTATAAATCGGAATTTCCTTTGAATGCTTTTTTTTTGTTTTTTATACAATGCATAACGTTTTTTTATTTTTTTATTCAAGGGTTTATTTTATCATGAAAATATGTTATTGTGGAATTTGAAATTACTTTTTATATATAAAATAGATTGCGCTGTTAACAATATTAATATTTTGGATTTTATGATAGTATTATTTTGGCTTGCAGTCCTTTTTATAAAAACATAAACATTTTGGGATCCATTTAATGGGGTAATTAAAGCTGTAAAATAAACATGATGGTCAAACTATGTAACAAAGACACCAAAGCTAAAATACCTCAAATATATCATCAGCATTTCCTGTAGTGACATGTTTTTTTTCAGCTATGGCACATTTCCTGTAATAAGCTAACACTTATTGTCAATGTATTAGGCCAGGGACCTTTTCGATCCAGCTCTTATATTAACGAAATGTATTCAAATAATGTTTACAATTGTTTGCTTAGAAGATATGTACACACACTATCATCATACTCATCTTCTGCTTGTGATTGCTATGAGCCTTTACAATGAATTATAAGTAAAGTATCCCTCAAATACACAACTGCCAAACTTATACCAACGGCCCATAAGACAATGACATTTTAACATGTACCTGCAAACTTGTGAGGATAGTTTACCTGTCTGTCTGCAGGTTAAATGTATAGTGGTCAGGTCAAACTGTGGGCTAAACATTGATCAGACTTGAAAGGTGTGAACATGCTTTTGTTTGTGTCTACAGTAAGCTGCCAACTGGAAATGGCCAGTAGAAATCCCAAAGTGTTTTGACTGTTTGATGTTTTAAAGTGCAGGCTGTTAACTACAATATACCAGCATTATTTTTAATCTATTTTGTCAAAAAAAAATGTCATGGGATGCCATTTTAAAAATGATGACTTAATAAAAACACCAACATTTCATGAACTTCATATTCATGATAGTGAGCAAGGTTACCAAAGACAATGTAAATACTTCTTAACTTAAACTACTATTTCATGCTGCCTGTGCATTCTGTGATTTTCTAACATAAAAGCCAATTTGTAACCTGTTCTAAGCCTTTTTTCTACTGGTTAGTAAATATTATATGTGGATTTTTTAAGGAAGGCCTCTTTTGAACCGGTCCATTCTTGCGGCTGTAACACTGGAAATGTACAACTGTGACAGTAATAAACGATGATCTTTTATATCTTATCTTTGTCAAAGCAACATCTACAATAAACAAACCTTTCATGATATACAATGAAGCAATAAGATCACATCATCTCTTTGGTCTTAGGAAATTGAGCATATTTAAATTTCATCGGTGTAAAGATATCCATGAATGCCCACATAACAAGGCCTAACATGTGCTCAGTGATCTTGTGGTTCCACTCATAGTTTTGCGCTCAATAATAAAATAAAGGTCCATCAGGAATGTAAGTGCCCTCATGTAAATCTTCATTTGGACAAACAGCTTTTCTGTTCGGGTGATCAACATCTGGAAACGATCTCAACTGGATCATGACTGGGATCACTTCAACTGAACATTTTGTAAGAGGGATCAGTCAGTATTAGCTAGTTTCCTGTTATGTTATGTTTAGACTGCATTTTCGTGTTAATTTTTAAGTTGTGGGTTTTGTGTATGTACCTAATGTAGAGTGTTTGTGTTTTATGCATTTTAAGGGCCCATCCAGGGACATCATAGCAAATAGCTTAGACTATAAATAATGTGATGTGTGGGATTGGATAATGCTACATACTTTTAGAATCAGAATTCCTTTATTTGTCCTGCAACAGGGACATTTAACTAGTAACAACAGCAAGAGTGCAGATTAATAATAAATAGTAGACTAACATATTATATAAAAAAAGTGGGAACACGTTTAAAAACACAATAGGTAAAAATAACAAATAACATATAAGTACACCATGGTTTAATAACAGATTTAAATATAAATTGAAAGAAAAGGTAGAGCGTGAATCACACTAGGGTTGTACCAATAAACTTTACATAAATAAATCATATTTTCATGCCTGAAGAGCTTTGAAGCCACAGATGACCGATGAAGCATTGCTGTTCATTTCAGCTCTCAGAAAACATTGTCATAGTCCATTACAAAGATCAGGAACTTCAACAGCCTGATTTTAGCATAGCAATCTGGTCTGTGCACACAGGCAATACCCAATTAGGGCTCAAAGACAAAGCAGTCTGTGAACTGTGAATGTTTTACCATCAAGCACATCCTACCTGAACAATGCTGTATGTATCAGAGTACAGAGATCAAAAAGTGATGTTTTGGATGTGAAATGAAACGATGGCTGTCAAGTTATTTTCCCACAGAGCTCAACCAATATTACCAGAGAAAACTGTTGGTGTTTTTTTTTAGTCTGTGTTACAGGTTCATACATAATCTACTCCACAATGACTTAAACCAGTCACAGCTGCATCAAATAAATCATATATATGATGATGCAGTAAAGATCTGGAACGCATTTTATATGCAATAGTGTCTCCCCACACCCAACGTAATTAAATATGATGCATGAAATTGAATCTATAATTGCCCATGTATGTAAATAACAAAAAATCTCTCTGACGTAGGACACAAGCTATGCAACCATTATGTATAATACTTATAATTGTTATATCTATTCTGTTATTTCTTGCACTATTATTATTGGTTTTGTTTGTTTTATGTTCATATTATGTTGCATTGTTGGAAGAGCCAGGGACTTTAGTTTTTCATTGTCATATCCACACTGTAGCTACTGTGCACATGACAATAAAGCCTTACATCTTGAATCTATAATGAAAGCTTTATATATAGCCCCTCCAAAAATAAAGAGCTTTATATTTAAACAGAAATATTATAAGGCAATCAAAATCCAGAATCTAAGATATAAAACAAGATGACAAGACAACATAATTCATATATACAGGGAAAAAAGGAAAATGCCACAAGATAATATAGAGACATAAGAAGAGGTTTACTGTAAACTGCCCACCTGAGGTCATTATAGTCTAAATATGTGTAAACAAATTAGTCTGTCTGTGGTACCTGACCTCTTGGCTTGATCCCTCCTGAATCAATTGAAGGTGAGCCATTCAATAACAAGTGCCCACTCCTGCTTACTTTTGAGGTTTGTGTATTGAGATTAACTTTGTTGCCACTGAAAGGGGGCAGGAAGCATACTTTCCTATATACACCAGTGTGGAGTAGACCTTCAAAGACCTGAATATGTTCTTCAAAAATAACATTTTTTTTACATTTATGGAAAAACAATCACCAAGACAAAGTATAATCCTGGTAGAATAAAGGCAGAGATCAGAATCATTCAGAATAAGCCTAAATACATATTGAATGATATTATTTTTATTAAAATAAAAACAAAACATGTAATAAAATCTTAATGCTGAACTAATGTGATATTTGAATCTTGTCTGTTATTATGTAGGCCTACACACACATTTCAAACACATAGCAGGAAACTGTACATAGCGTACAGTCTTCGCAAATTACGCATACATTCAGTTGTTTAAATACATGGAAATAAATGTCACTTTTCACAACATAAAGACTTTGACCGGAGACCATATGATACAGCAATGATATGTATTCACTACAGCAACAAACAGCAGTCCGTGTGAGGGTTACCCGTTGAGGAAATAGCAGTTTCCGACTGTCTCTCTCTGAAGGCTACATGTCCATTATTACTTCATCCATTCCAAAGCGGATAAATGTTTTCACTGCCGATGTGTATTGAGCATGCAGATTCCATTAAAACCCTTTTAAGAGACCTGCGGCCGCTCCACCGTCCCAGGTGCGAGGCCTTCACACCTCCGGAGGCCTGCAGACGTCTGAAGTTTGCGCACGGCCGCTGCAGTGCCAGCCGGCCCCGATGGCTGCCCCATTCACACATAGCCAGCGTCACCTTTGATCGCCGGGGGGATTTAACCCCAGCGAGCAGCGCACCTCTCAAACGCAGACAGTCGCTGGAAATAATACGAAGAGGAACATGTCTTCAGTTCATGAGAATATGCGAGTCGGGGATCTGAATCATTTCCAGATGTATGACGAGGGACCTTTGCAGACGAACAGCATGGTGAACTCAGGTAGGTGGCAAGGAATAAGAATAAGACTGCATTTTGCAAAAGCTATTAAGTAGCCTAAACCACTGGTAACAGTCCATCACGACTTTGCAGCTGCTTCCTGCGTCATGTTTCTTTGGCTCTTACTTATTTCTGCACGCTTTCTTTCCAGATTATGGAGCTCCAGATGTGACCAACTACTTCAACTCTGCGAACTCTGCGCCGAGGGCAGAGAAATGCGTGGCAATACTGACCCACAGGAGAAAGAGGACTAACTTCACCCAGCAGCAAATCGAGGTGCTGGAGAAAGTTTACTCGGATACTAAATATCCTGACATCTACCTGAGGGAGAGACTGGAGGCTCTGACCGGGCTTCCTGAGTCCAGAATTCAGGTAAATTAAAAGATCAATCAAAGATGTTGAGAGATTTTTCAATAAGCCATTTGATCAAAAACAATTAAAGTACATCAGAAAACAAGTTATTGTGAATTGTTAAACTGACTTATTTCTTTCATGCACACGTTTCAGGTGTGGTTTCAGAACAGAAGGGCCAAGTCTCGTCGCCAGGTGGGCTCCTCAGGGTCCATGAAGGTCCCCACACCGCCAGCAGCGAGCCCATTCAGCCAGCTCCAGAGCAGGATGGGCCCAGAGAAAGGTAAATAATGCAGAAAATCATTGTTTTCTTGTTTTGGGTACCTTCCTTAGATTAAGAATTCAATTTTATTCCCATGGCCTTGGAACGTTTTAACAAATATATATTAAAAGGAATAGAAATAAGTCTCACATTTATCATGTCACCAGGTATAACATCTGAGGCTCATAGATAATATATAGGAGACAGATTTTATGGACCCTCTGATTTTTTTGGTATACCCATAAGAATATCTAAATTTCTACAAGCTTCTAATCAATGTAACATGTTTTTATAAAAATGGCATTCTGGAAGCAGTGAATTATGGGATTTCACTCCCAATCTGTAACATAGGAAAATTATAAAAAATCTGGAAGCAAGGCATGAATGTGTTCCCTCTGAGAAATAAAACAAATAAAGATTATTATTATTACATTTGGAAAATGGCCAATATTCTCTTGGTGTACTTCTACCCTTGATCGCCATGAAAAATGTTGCTACTTCTCCCTCCAGTGTGATGAATGAGTAAATGAGCAAAGTAAAACTTTAATTGTATTTCAAAGCTAATTGCCCTACTCTTCTTTACTCTTCCAGTGTATGACAACAATCATGGAGCCGAGGCCCACAGGATTGTAGTTTTTGGACTGGAGGACAGTTTCAGACCTTCCATGCACCAGAGCACAGATGACCCTCACGGAACCAGCATGCCCGCCAAGCCCAGCAGCTACGAACACACGCCTGTCTCCTGCATCTACGACAAAGAGGGGTCGAGAGCAAAGCCTGATCAGATGCAGCGGCACGAGCTGAGCGTCAACGTGCCGTGCTGTAACGTCCACCTGTATCCCAAGGAGAACGAGCATCAGCTCAAGATGGAAGCCAACATGCCCGCCAACCAGGGCCCGAAGGTTCTGGTGGAATATGACAACTTCCCCCCCAACAAGACCATCGGCCCAGAGATGAAAGTTGTGATTCCTCCCATTCCCTCGCAGAATAACTTCAGCAGGTCATCGCCGAAGGATAATGGATGCCAAATCCGGTATCCACGCGTGATGTCCGCAGATCGGTTCAGCCACTTCTCCCCGATCCACGCCACCGAGGCGCAGGACTTTACCGACTCTGACTCCGACTGGGACAGCGAGGCCTTGGCAGGCTTTGGTGGCTTTATGTGATGTATTATAACAGCTGATATATATACAGCTACGTGTATAATAAGAGGCAGTATACAATTGTTTGCAAAAAAGGAAAATGTGTATTTATTGTAAAATAGTAATAGAACTGTTGATTGTAAAGAAAAATAAATGTTGATTGGTTATATCTGTTAATAAATACTAACAAATACAAGACTGCTTTGCAATATTATGTTTAATATAAAAAGACAGAAACATTTATATACAATTGCCCTGAGGCACTTTCATATACAACTTTACAAAAACTGAAAAAGGAGATTCTCTAGGAAAAAACTGCTGACTTGAATTTTTCGTGGGCTTACATCAGTGATGCAGGCTTAGTGTAGGGGGGGGAGGGGCAACAGCCATGCCAAATATGGAAATGCTAATATCATTTTAAGGAATAAAAGGCATCAAAAACCCCCAGAGTTCTCCTTTATAAAAATACCAAAATCTCTTTTCAGTGCACACAAAATTACAAAAGCCATTTCTGATTACACCGCAGAAATGTAGACGACAGTCCTAATAATCAGAGATATTGTACAATTATCTACAATAAACAATTTTATAAAACATTCTTTAGCCTCCCTGTGCTTAACATCCGCGGAGCAACTGAACACAACACTTACAGGGGGAAACTTTAGATAGCAAAATATCGTTTTAATAACCATGAACACCTACTCAAAAATAAATAAATATGGACCATAAAAACAGTAAGAATCAATGTTTGGCACATGGAACCAATAAATAACCATGGAGAGGTTGTAGATGTGGATTTGCGGCGATAGCTAAAGGCTCTTTCAGATGTATGTTTAATTGGGTGCACCAACATTCTCCTACAATAAAACGGGTGGGTAAAATACTTACGACATCATCCATTCAGGAAATAACGTCAGGAGTCTGGGCAGAACTCTGAGCCGTTTCCCAGAAACATCCAAATTAAAATTGTAACCTTCTGGTCCAAAACATCCACGTGAGTTATTTATGTTTGCAGTCTTGTATCAGTTCAAGTGAAAGCACCACCTCAAAAGACGATGTTAATGGAGCGCACCTCTGCGTGTGGCGGGGGGGCGGCACTCAGACTGCGTTGGTGTTGTTGGCAGAAAATGCGTGCAGGTTGCCCAGCTGACTAAGGCCGCTCTGGATGTGTGCCACGTGGATCTCAACGTTGTTCTGGAAGCAACTAGAAACACAGAGAAGGAAGTGGTTAAAACATGGTGACTCAATTAACTCCACATGGAAATGAGGGTAATCAAAAATATGGAGTGAAATATAGCCATCATAATTAGAAATTAAGTTCATAGCTTCGAAAAAGATGGGAATATAAGTAAGGTTTACAACACGCAACATTGTTCTCCTGTAAAATGTGACGGTTGTGTGTGTGTGTATCCATGGTTGTTCCTAATTGAACGATATACTGTATATCCCATGCAGATATTTATGAAATCTGTTATTTTAGTGACATTTCTTTATATTTTCAATTTCTTTGATTATATATTTATATGTAAATGTATCCATATGGTCTGTGACTCTAGTATAAGTATGGTATATCATTTGTTAAAATGCAAAAAAGAAAGAAGAAGTCACAGAAATAAATTGTTATTGGAAATATTCAGTACTTGTGGCTGACTGAATGTTGACTTAATAGTGATTTGAATACTAATAAAAGACCATATTAAGTTACTCATGTTTGCCGTTGGCACAAATAGAAAATGGTGAGCCATCCCATCAACCACTGTTTGTTTGGTGTGACTAAGGAAGTGGAGATAAAGACAGTGCAGGTTCTTTTACCTGAGGTTGGAGGGATCAATCGACGCCTTGATGTCATTAAGGGAGTCTGTTAGAGATTTAAACTCAAAAGAATTCAAGTCTCCTCCATCAGCCAGACACTGAAACAAACCAGACAAAAAAGAAAAATTAACAAGTTATCAAGGCATAGGACTAATATTAAAAAACTGTTCATAAACAACTGTTAAAGAAACTTCACAAAAGACTTATTAACACATTTTTTAAATGTCTCTGCCATTAATATGACATAGATGTTGCTCCTGCCATAAGTTAGAGAACATGTATTCAGGACTGAAAGCAGACAGTAGCTCAGCGTTTGTATTTCCTCTACCTTGATCTGTAGCAGCAGCGCAGTGAGGCGGGACATGAGCTGTGTGAGGCTGGGGTTGGTCACACTCTGCTGTCCGTCCTTCAGAGAGTTGCTCAGCTGCACCATCTGCTGGGCCTCGTCCTCGCAGCGCCGCCGCAGCTCTGTGGGGTGGTCGGCCGGCACCATGCCCTGATCCGGAGCCAGCTGGACGGACATATTAATGATTCACGTCATAAACTAGGCACTGTTATATCAGAATATCAGGGCATGAAATAGACCTGGATTTTAACAGCATTTCGATTTCTCTGTTTGTATCACTCACAGAGAAATTGACATAAAGTTGACTGAAAGGTCACAATGAATCATTATTTTCTGTACTTAGCTGCAGGGGTTTTACATAATGTTTTTGTTTGTACTTACATCACAGCAGAACTGCTGGACCTCGTGAAGCACCTTGTTGAGATCTTTATTGAGCTGCTCTAGCTCCAGCACTGTGGTTGCATATCGCTTCTGGAAGTCCAGGTCAATAGGCATCGAGTACGACTTCTGAGCACAAAAACACAACCATAGCCATAGTTAGTTTTGATGTATGCATCCCAAGACAACATTTAACAGCTTTTGGAGCACCTTTTTCTAAAATGATGATGATGATGTACCAGTTTCTCTGCCTCCGTGTTCATTTCTTTCAAGTGCTTGATGTGCTCCTTCTTGATCATGAGGATTTTCGACAGCCTTGTCTAGTCATGGAAAAGATAAACAAATAATTAGTTAAAACAAAGCGCTACACAGGTTTAGGATATCACATTTTATTGTTCCATTTGACAGGACGTATTTACCACTTGACGAGGAACTTGACAGGAAATCCCCCCAGAGTATCTCCCTCAGCACCAGGCAGTTTGTTCCTCCACGGTGACAGGTTGATAAGAGGGTCATTATCCTGTTATTACAAAAAATTAAAAAGGACAATTCATTCATTGATCTTCATAAGCAATCAAGAGGAAGAGATTCAGTAGATTTAGAACTGAACTTGATGAAGTGTACCAAGGCATGAACTGTGTAGCATATCCAAGTAAGATTTTGCATAAATCCATTTAAGCTACAGCTCTTCAGAATGAATGTGTTGTGTGTTAATATATAAAATGTACAGAGCACATGTGAAGCTGCCAGTGTAGGAGGTTGACAGTACCATGAGGACAGGAGTCGTACCGGACGGGTACGGCCCTCTGGGCGGAGTCATGACGCTGTAGCGAGATATCCGGTGCTTCTGGGCAAAGGCTGAAATGGGCATGGTCTCATTGGGCTCATTGCTCTGGAAAACACAATATCATCTGAGGTTTCAAAACACATTCCTTAAGTCCAAATATTGCACATCTTTGTATCATGACAGTTTCTTATTTTACAAGGACATTCTAATACAAATAAAGACTAGCAAACTCAAGTTGTTACTCGTGTAGCAACTTCAGGAACAAACATAGTCGCTGAGAGGCTGAGGTCGGGCCTGGTTGCCTTTGTCAGAGGCGCTATAAAAAAAATAATTGCGATCCAAAAATGCATTCAACAAAATCTTACTTTAAGAAAAATTATCAACTTATTATAACTTGCACAAATATATATTTTCTGAATGATCACACCTCACACAGGTGATTATAATCACTATGCGTGTCGTCCAACTAATCCAACGCTTAATTGATCACAAAAGAATAAGTCATAATATTATAAACACACACCAATGCCAAAATATTAACAATCAAAAACCCTATTAAATTGAAAGAAATCCCCACTCTCTGACATGGCTCCTACAGCTTGTCTAATGTCAAACACACTTTCAGGAGAGCTGTTGTGTTGAAAGAGGCGGTCCTTACCAACACTTCGTAGTCAGGCACAGTGTGTGTTCCCAGGCCGCTGCGGTCGAAGGTGACGCGGTAGGTGGCGGCGCTGGTGTCCACGGCATCGATCTGCCCGGTGAACAACCCATCATGGACGCCTCGGAGTCTCGCTGTGGAGCAGGAAACAAAAACAAATAAATAAATTGGGATTGTACTGGTAATACTGTTCATATCAGTGTGAGACATCATTACTACTGTAACTACTGTAACAGCTTCTTAATGATCATTACATTGTCCTGAAAATATCTGTTTCTAAACCATGCAGCTCTTTTTATCCAACTGAATGAACATCGTGAAGAAGTGTAGAAATTGCAGTGCAGAGAAAAACGTAACTGTTCAACAATAACATCAAATGTACTTTTATTAGGGACTGCATCAAATATATCAAAGTTGTTGTTTGTTTGTTGTTGGTATGAACTAGGGCTGCACGATATATCGTGTCGTGACGATAATCGCGTTATGCGCATGCGCGATAGTCATATCGCAGGACGTGCGATTTTTTCTCAGGCTCTGCATGCACAGCAAACCACCAATCAAAATCAAATCTCCAAAGCAAACGGACCCGGTGATTAAAGTAAAAACACTGAATAAAGTAGTTTCATGTGTTTCTCCAGGGCAGTTCGGCGCTGCTAACCGAGCTAGCTCAGCTTGTTGCTCTGATAACTTAAGATCGAGACGTCCGTGACTAAAATCCTTCATCCGGTTAGATATCGTTAAAAAAATACCAATTGTATAGCATTAAAGTTCAAGAAAGGATGGTTTGCAGACAAAAAAAACTGTCTTTTCTTCAATTCCTGTATTTTTTCATATCGCAATATTTATCGCAGGGGAAAGAAATATCGCAATGTCAGTTTGTTCCAATATCGTGCAGCCCTAGTATGAACTGAGAGTATATCTTAGCTATGTATGTCAAATAAACTAACTACAGAAATACATATTTTCCCATGTAATTTAAATAAGCATTATAACATCCAAATTAAAACCTCTGCACTCCCTACTATATTTTTTTTTCTGTTGAATATGACAAGTTTTTGTTCACATCAGGTAAACACTGAATAAGTGGGTGTGAAGCAGGTTATTAGACTTGAATGATAATCATTTCTTAACAGTTAACCAGAGACGTGTAGCTGTTATAACTGCTGCTGAGGCTGTGTGTGTTCATTAGAGTCCTCCTACCAGTGACTTTGGTTCCTATGATGAGTGGCAGAGGGATTTCATCAGGAAGGTCTTTGCAGTTGGACACGTCAGACAGCTTCCTCTGCTGCAGCAGGCGCATCTTCTGCCTCTTCTGCCTCAGCGCTGTCCGCTCCTCAAAAAAGAATGCTGATGAACACCTGGGATAACAAAGCATAGCACTGTAACAGGGTGAAAACGTCTTCACATTTCAGACTTGGAAATGTCTGACGTAAATAAAGACAAACATGATTAGTTCAAATGGGTTATAGAGGCACAGAGCGTAAAGACTGCAGCATACCGTCGAGGCTTCCCCATCAGTCTCCTGATTGTTCCCCACTCAACCCTTGTTAACTTCCTTGTTTTCAAGTTGGGGAAAGACTCTTTGAGGCACAAGCAGAATTCATTGTCACCCTCAAAGAGAGGTCTGGAAAAGGAAATAATAAAACAACAACGTTAACAAAATAACTGCTTCAAGCATTTAGAGGAGGTTTACTCCTGACCTCTTAAATCATGTTTGCTGTAAATACAGATTATCAAAAACATTGAAGACCTCTTAATTGTGTATAATCCAACAAATTAATATCAGTTTTCTGAAGATGAAAAAGAGGCTTTACCTGTCGATATTGGAATAGAACCATTCGTAGATGCACCACTTGTGAGCTTTGGGTAGCTTAAGGAGGTTTCTTAATCTCAGCCCTATTTTCTGGGATGCTTTCTTATCTGGTGTCGCCACATTAGAACATTTCTGTAAAGCAAAACATATAAACAGTCATTCGGTATACAGTTTTCGAAAAACATAAAAATACCATATATTTAGCACTTTAAGTAGGGATTGAGTTTTACTTTATACAACAGTCATCTACCTTCTTGTCTTTAAGCCATTACTATTTGCTAGAACAATAACCTAAATGATGCTGCAGATAAAAATTGTACTGCAAGTTAACCTTGAAAAGGCCTAGCATAAAAACACAGGAAGCTAGGGGATGCTGTTGCCTCCAATTCATTTTCTCTGACAAGCAGCAAATCTTTCACAGGGCCTCGAACGCTCACATAGATCATTGTGCTTGTTCTCTTACTGGTGAGCAGTTACTTAAAATGTTTACTTAGACACTGAGGCAATCCACTCTCAGTTGATTAGAATGATAAAAATAAGTGGATTGATTTAATTTTGATCAGAAAATGCCACAATTGATAGAGAAGAAAGGATTTGTTCCAGAAGGCTATATACGCCAGAAAACCTGTTGATGGTGTGTTGTGTTTACCTGTGGCGTGGTGCTGACCCTCTGGCTCCTCCGAGGGGATCTGGATGGGACACGTTGCTGGGGCGACACCTCATCCTCCTCCCGAAACAAACGGCTCCTCTTTGAGCTCCGTGTGGGCTGAAAGACAAATGTGGACAGGAGTGAATATGAATATTGCCAATAAAGCTACAAGAATAAGAGCGTGTTCATAACAGTGGCCAATACAACTTTAATGATGTCTCTACTGTATGTTGCTGTTTATACATTGGACATGTAGACCATAAATCCAACACTGCAATATCGTTTTCATTCTTAAGCAAAGAGGAGACAACATAATGTACATATAGGGTTTAAACACATTTTTTTCAAGAAATTTGAATTTGAGTGTTGCGATATATGTTGCATAGAATGAACTCATGTTTTCCTATTTTTTAAAGCTTAGCATTAATAATATTGTGTAAAACAGAAGCGTATCTCTTACTGTGTCCATTGTGAGGGAGGAGTTTCGTCCCCTGGTGTTGTGAGCTCTTGGGAAGTTGTTCTTTTCATTCAGAGTGTTGGACAAACTGCCTTCTACAGAAAAACAACAATGGATTTATTTAAAATAGCAAAGACACCAGAAACAAGACCCGAGCGAGACCTTCTAAATACCAAATGTCAGAATCAAGACTATTCTCATTCTACAGAAGATATAAAGGAAGTTTCCACTTAGTCACAGGTCATAACATATTTTATCTTTGTCAATTTTGAAAACAGCAGTGGAAGCCATAATAGGACTACAAAAGACTTGCATTAGCCACAATGTAATGCGGTTGTCACTGAAGCTTTTCGTTATGGAGAGTTATACAGAAGTCTAATCCAATGAAGGGTAAAAGTTTGCTGAAAATGTCTAATAAGTTAACGTATGGTATACTTCAGCTAATACACATGAAGACAAGATCAAATCAGAAACAAAATATTCTTCATTGGCCATGTACAGTAGGTTAAGGCAAAGAAGGAATTTGACTCCAGTTTCCAGTCGTTCCCAATATACTTCGACACTTCAAAGAACAAATGTACAGATAAATAAAGATTCGGCCCACATACCTTTTAGACTGACAAGTGCCTCTGCCGAGGAGCCTGGGAAAGAAGACATATTGGGCTACATCAGTAACACACTAATGGCATACGAATAACTCTTAAATGCTGTACATATTTTACTGTCAATTTGTAAGCAATAAAGAAAAAAAATGTGGGTCATATGAATCGGAATAGAGTTCATTGCCAGGTACATTAACAGAATAAGGACAAGTATTTACACCAAATATACATATACAAAGAAACAAAAACCTAGTACAGTGAATATATGACAATCCACAGTATATTATATTTCAGAGGGCTGTTCAGAGAGAGGTAGGGATATCTAAATGTGAAAACTATTCAGAGAGATGAAAATTAACATGGGTCAAACAGTATTAAAAATGAATCATGTGTTCTTAACATGATGTGCATTAATGAATCATGCTGGATGGTTTTAAGTGTATGTAATAAGCTTACTTAGCTATATTTTAGAAAACGCCTGCAAATAGCTCTGACGTTTATGAGATTGCCCTTTAAACACTGACAGGGGTAGGATAACTGAAGTTAGATAATAAAGCTAGCGCAGTCAGTTAGGCCCTAATCCCCAATTTGAGCTGTCAACCACGGGCATAACATCAGCTGTACAGATCATATCAACGAAACGAGCCCAACAAGCTATTGATACAACATATTACGACCCGGATATCATATCCACTCACATTAACTACGACTGGAATGACTATTTCAGAATATAATAGCCACATAACTTGGCGAGTCTCTTTGCCAGCTTGACCCACAACACGTTAGTTACCATGTAACGTTACATTAACCTGCGCTAACAAACGTTAAATATAAAAAAGGTGTCAGGGAAGACTACAACAACTATACCCGTAAAACAGAAAGCTAGTAGCTAGCTTGTGTACTTTGGTTATAAACACGTTATGGTAGTCCTTTTGTTATTGCTAGTTACGATCCAATGCTAGCACATATTAGCTCACGGATAAGCTAACGTTATTTGTTTACACAGTTGAGCTAAAGTAACTTGCTCAACTCCTACATTAGCCATAGTTAGCCTTTCATGCTAGCAAGCGTTAGCTGACTTGAACAGACCGGTATCTCCTTACGTCTAAAAAATGACTTTGTGAACTCTACCCAAAACTATATATATTCATTACATGGACAGCACTGGCAGTTTATCAGCAAAGATTTATTTGTATCATAATGGGGCCGCTGCGTGTTTACAACGCAAAACTCCTTGAATTTGTGTTGTTACTCACTCTCGTCTAACAGCTGGTCCATCTCCGCCATCTTGAATTAGCCGCGCCGCTTTTTCAAAGACCTTGTCAAAATGCATTCTGGGTCGGGACGCTATCAGGAGGGCGATTTGAGAAACTAAAATCCAATTATTTATTAAACTGATGGGTGGTGAATTTATTTATATTATATAAGCATACTCATAATCATTTCAACTTAATTTAAAGGTAATTTACAGCACAAAATGTTCCTGGAAATGCCTGGAAAACCTGTTCATAAACGAGTCACAGTCGGTATCCCTCCATTGTTTCATCCAGCACTTCAGTAACTGGCATATATTAATGAGTTTTTCTTACATTTCATCCAACTTTGGTAAAAGTTTTTTTTTGTATCGTTTCCTCCATGTGGAAGTCTGTGTTTTTACCTGGAGTTAAACACAGCAGCAGAAACCAAAACCAAGTATTAAATGCCACTCATGAAAAACCCCAGCCTCTTCCATAACCTATTGAACATTTTGTTCACACTTTTTCTGTCTATACAGGCCGAAGTATTTGAAAGGTTAAAATGACTACGAATCCAGGCTAAAGTCAAACTCCCATCCTGCAGAGGTACCTCTGGCTTAGAGAACTCATCAGCACCTGACCCCGCCCAAAGGTTGATAGTAACTGTAATAAATCAATCTCATCAATTATAAAACAATTTGAAATAAATTATATCATCCGATATCATATCCCGTAGAAGAAAATAATGATTCACACAGGCATGACATGTATTCTCAACATTTTATTGTATTTGAGGTAAGCGAGAAAAACACTAAGATAAAGTGTACCACATACCATGACAGTCATTTCTTTTTCAGAATACTTTGCAGAATGCTAACCAAATTGTTTATTTTTTCCCCCATTTTCTGCAAGGAAGACAGCTTGCTAGACAAACAACAGAAGAAGTATATACACAACAAACATTGTACAGTTTATTTGAACCAAACAGTCTAAAAAATGTTCATCTGAGCGGTTAGTGGTTTGTGTACGTTTGCAGACTGATTGTTAAAAACTCTTAACTCCCTCTAAACTTGCAGTACTAAATCTTATTAGGTTTAATAAAGAATGAAGAAAGATCCTTTCCAAAATTCCAAGAAGACCATGTGAAACTGAAAACTACAAATGTTTTCTAATGTTCATTCCTAAACCTCTCTGCGAACTAGGCACCGTGCTTCAACCACCAGATTGAGCTTTGATTTGTATGTCTGTCTTATAAGCAACACTGACGTAGGTATTGCACTACCTAAGGTTTTATGAAGAAGGCTGCCAGCTAGTTAACCTGATGAGAAAGCAATAAAGTGACTAGAGATTTCCATTGACCATTGTAAAAATGTGGTATAGCATCCCTCCTTTGCCACGAAGCACAGGCATTTGACAGCAACAGTGGTCTCAGTTTTCAAATGAACACAGACCCCCACCCCTCACCACAGGGACGTCTGGTAGTTAAACTTGATCTTCAGGAGATACTTCATGTTGACCTGTGACACATCATACACAATGTATCTGAAGGAACAGCAGTTAAGGACAACAGGAACTATCGAGATAACATAACCAACACGGCAAACCAAAGGGACATTTTACCCAAATACCACACATGAAATGTTGACAAATAAATGATCCAAAGTTAGATATCAAGAGCTGACAGTCCTATAAAGTAACTACATGTTGTGAGGGTATTTGTTTAAGGACAGGTCGACCACCAACGTTTTGTTGTCCTAAACTCGACATTCATTGATCAATGATTTAGGTGCCACTTTATGACTTATTTTCATAAAGAATGAAAATCCATTAGTGCCTCAGAGTGATCGGGTCATGTTCAGGAGGTGAGAAACAAAAAGATAAGCTATTCTGAGTAATATCACAGAGCTTCCCATATTTAAACAGCCATCCTTCATTAAAGTTATTTGTAAATTAGAATTAAAACATTGGACTTAATTCACATCCAATGTTATGTTGTAAGAACTTGGCAATAAAGTAAAATTAAAGTTTAGAAGTGACAGTTCATCGTTTAAAAATAGTCATTAGACATAACATAAGTCGGTCAATTCAATTTCTAAAACAGTGTGTACTGACTAAGTCTCTGACTCTTGACTTTTCTATAAGCTATCAAATAACTAATTATACACGAAAGCACGAAAAAAATGGCGTCATTTGAGAGCAAAATGAGTATTACATTTATAAACCAGGTTTTAGGTATTAAAGGATACTCGTTGTACAGGAGACTTGTGTCATCAATGTTCGTGTTGCTTCCTTTTCCCAGAGGCACTTGCACCCCGTCCAAAGTGACAGATGCACTTGGATCAGGAGCAGTTCTACCCACACCTGCAAGAAAAAAAAGTTCATGAATGAAAGTCTGAAGCAGAATACAAACCAAACTTGTGTCATCTACAAAAGGCACATGAATTGCCAAATGTCCTACAATAACAATGGCATTGTATAAACACATATTTATGTAAACCAGCTAAATAACACATTAGTAGGCAAACACATCTATGCCAAAACATTACTGAAAACCGCACAATTATTAGTGACCCTTACCTTTAACACTGTGCTTGCCCTTGGGTACTTTTGTAATGTGGGATGCCTTCTTCAATTCATGCCTGCATTAAAAAAAAACATGTTCATTCATATTATCCTCACAGGTTTGTTAAAGAAAGGGTTGATATTCATGTTTTTTTAAATAACTCTGACTTACATGTTGCCCAGAGCAACCTCAGCCAGCAGTAGGAGACCGACGGGGTCTGACTGGGAGGTGTGACAGTAGTTTGCACTCTTGGACACCATGTCGGCAAAGTACACACCTTTACCGAACATGTAACCAGTCTGAAGAAGAAAAAAAAGAAAATGACAATGTAACACATGACTGAACAGAAGGAAAACATCAAGATAGAATATTTGAAAGGTTGGCAATTTAGAAAAACAATCAAATATCACTGAGATGTTATTGACCAAATAGCTTGTTATC
This sequence comes from Dissostichus eleginoides, assembly GCA_031216635.1. Lineage (NCBI taxonomy): Eukaryota > Metazoa > Chordata > Actinopteri > Perciformes > Nototheniidae > Dissostichus > Dissostichus eleginoides. The sequence continues at coordinate 17,256,111 of CM062281.1, read as the reverse complement.
GTTATTACAACTAATTTGTAGGGTTGACTATTGGTGCTTTCACAAAAAATACATAATGAGATTTCTGATTAATAATCATTAGTAATGTGGATAATATAATTAAATGGGCAAATAACAGGTAGAAAAGCCTTTAAAAAAAGGAAAAGACACCTTATTGCAATCTAAAAAAAGAACATGATATCTAGTCCTATAACACCATATTGTTATAATATTGACAGATAGCCCTATTTTTCAGTTATTTATTGCATAAAAACAAATGGAAGAGCAGCTTTCGGTTCCATGCTAACAATAACTCACCACTGGAGCCTCTGGAGGGGCAATGCGAAGACCCTGAGACATGATACCAGCGTAGTTGGTTTTGCGAGAACCGTGCCACAGCAGCTGGCGATTGTTTAGCTCCTCGAAGGGACGGTACCGCTGGCGCTCTCCCTCTCGAACTATTTTAAAGATCTAACAGAAGGAGAAAGTCAGGGAACAAAGTGAGATGGCAACACTTGCTGGACTACAAAGTTACAGTTCATAGGTGAATTGAAATAAAGGCTGTGACGAATGAGTAATAGTTAAACTTACCTCTTCCACTTCCAGCGTGTAAGTGTTGTGTGTAGCAGCGTGGGTGTTCTTAACATATTGCGTAATGATCTCAGCCTCAGTTGTAGACTTGTCAACAACCTGTCAAATAACAAATATAGAGCAACTGTTATCTTCCCGTTCATAATCTCTTCACTCAAAAACATTATTATTAGAAACAATTTGGGAATAAATCCTATATCTTGCACAATGTCCCCAATTATGAAAGAGTTAAACCTGCTGCTCACCTCAATCTTGGTTTTGAGTTTCTCGTAGTTGATGTCGATGGGATCGCTCTCATCGTCCTGGGCCCCCCCTCTCAGCAGGCTGTATGCCACTTCAATGTCCAACAGGTTGTCCAACATCTGAACTTTATTCTGAAAAGTGAGGCATGCAGATGTTGTTCAATCCATTTATCAAGCAGGAGAGAATCAAACTGTGGGATACTGTTTTTGTTGTTCTTACTTGAATGTAGTCCAGGCTGTTGAGCAGCGGGGGTTTCTTCATCCCGAAGTCGTGAGGTATCAGGGTGTAGAAGCGATTGGAGAGATCCAGGATGTGGGCCTCAGACAAACTTTCTGTCACAGCCTATGACAAACAAAATGACCGATATTGTCCGATAAATTAATACAAATATGTATGGTCAGGGGCTAAAGATATCTGGTCCAACCACTGGCACAAAGCACTATTTGTAGTAATGTCACAAATGCATCGAGTGCCCTCCTGGAGGGGTAGTTGGTTGCTGACCTGCTGTACATCAGTGAGGAGGGAATAGGCACTCTGGATCTGCCTCTTACTCAGTTTTCCTAGGGGCATTTTTTGGAGGTCAATCTGAAGATAGGAAGGGAGAGAAAAATGAATTGTTAGTAGACATGTAAGGTATGGTGTCAAAGGAAATGTTTATTTTTTTCCTTTAGTTATTTGTTGTAAGTTATTTGCTGTCCGTATTTCTACACGGGTTGCATATAAAGATATAATGCACAACGTTTTTTCTTTAAAACAACAAACAACAATGCTGTATTCAGATAGAGTTGTAGAATTTTCTTTCAAAATGTCATTTATTCTCCTGGGAATATAACAGTTATTAAGAACAGAGGAAAACTATATCCGTCTAATGGTTTCCTAGCATAAACACAGCCACAAACTAATTAAAAAGTCGTACCTCAAACTCCACCATGGCCTTCTTCATGCTCTCTACATCAAAGATCATCTTGATCAGCTCCTGGATGGGTTTGGCCAGCTTGGACTTGGTGCCGGCGCTGGCTGTCAGCTTCTTCACCGCTTCTTCATCCTGTCAAGAAACACATCCACAATCCAGTCATATACAGAAGGAAACAAACTGTCTGAGTTCGGGTTTTGAGTGTGTTACAGTCCTGTGTGTACCTGTCCATAGTCAATCTCCAGTGGGTAGAACTTATTGGGATATTTGGTGAAGTTGGAGGTGCTCCATGTGTTGCCCGTCTTCTCTTTGTAGACACCCAGGAAGTTGTCCATGGCAGAGTTTTTGTCGTGAAACTTGTCTAGCTTGTTGCCTCCGATAGTGGTACCCACTCTGCCCCATGACCTGAACACCCAGTACCTGCACATAGAGGGAAGAGATACTGTAGTTGAGTTTGGATAATCATTTGAAACATTGTACCAATAGTGTTGGAAAGGGGAACAAACACTGTTCCTCTGGAGTAGAAAGGTTAACCGGGTCTAATCCCTCAATCTCTGACCTAGATCACCACTAACCGTTTCTGTACATCATCCTCTAGCAGCTGCAATTTGTAGTAGGAGTTTGTTCCTCTGACAATGTCCACAAGACCCAGCGTAGCACTGTACATCTTCCCGCTCTGCTCCAGGACATGAGCGCTGTTCTCCAGCCCTACAAATAAATAAAGTCAAGATCAGAAGACAAAGAAATTGGATGGAGTAATAATGTTTTGAATGCAGGGCGCTCATGACTACCTGAATCTGGATCCACAGCAGCTCCTCCTTTCACCGTCAGTTTCATCTTCTTGGTTTTGCTACTGCCTGTAATCACGTAGATGCGTTATTCATCAATAAACTTACACCAAAGAGTCCAGTGCTATAACCAGGGTTGGGAGGGTTACTTTAAAAAGGTAATCAGTAACATATTCTGAGTATCACATTCTAAATGTAAATGTAACCTGATTACTTTTCATTACTTTTGGATTTCCTCAATATCGAATGCGATGCATATAAATACCAGAGAAAAAATATATCAATAAGAGGTTATTTGCTCAAGTTTGTCATGTAAGACAACAAAACAATGTGACTTTTGAAAAAGACATTTAGTATAAAAAATGTTTCCTCTTATATTTTAGGCTTACAGAATATTATAGTCTACAAATGCTGGTTTAGTTTAACACATTACTTTTTTTTTTATAAATAAAAGGAAATCAGCCTAAATAAAAAGCCCTTTTTTTCTTACCTAGAATATATCATTTTTTATTATAAAACGCATTATTACATTGTAATCCTGTTAGTAATCGAGATCTTAAAAAATGACCAGTAATCTGTTTTAAGACACAAATAAATAAGCCCATGCATCGACAACCGCAACTAATGTCCTTTACCTTCCTCCTCCTTCACCCTGCCTGTGCTCTTGGCAGCCGGCGTTCCAGACTTGGAGGCCACTGACGGAGCTGGAGCCTCAGCTTTAACCTCAGCTTTAACCTCGGCGCCCCAGGGTGAGATGGCGTGCAGGGAGACGAGTTCCTGGAGGGCTTTACCCGACGACTTGATGTCTTTGAGGAAATCCTCGGAGACCACGCGCACGCCAGCGTCCCTCACCTCCTCCATCTTCTTACTCATCTTCTCTACCTCCTCTGTGGAAACATTGAGCAGGAAGCAGGTGTGACAAAGGCAGCGAGTGAGAAAAGTTGATATAGTGAGGGGCAACATATGAATAATTCTGCATTTTTTGGCTGGTTGCTCACTTTTGGTGCTGAGGCAGAGAGAAGCTTTATTTGCTGAGCTGGCAATCTTTCCACCGAGCACCTCGACAAAAGCCTTGAGATCGTCCTTGTTCTTGCTCAGCTTGCCCACACTCATCAGTTTCATGCCAGTGAGAGGTTTGTCTTTGTTGAAATAAAAGACACAGATATAGGAAAATTATAAATACACAACAACTTATTTCTAAATATTTACTGTGTTATTCCACTGGCCCTAGCAGTCCTATTTAGTTTCTGTTTATATGAATAACATTTAAGGAAAACACTAAGCATACACAGGTTCCAAAATCCTAATAAATGAAAGGTTTCCATATTTGCAGGACGTTAACACCTCCCGGTTTGTTCACCAACCTGCAGGCGCTCCCTCTGGCAGTTGCTCCGTCTTGACGCCGGATGCACTCGCCAGCGGTTTAGCTTTGGCTGCGCTGGGAGTTTCGGTAGGAGCCTCCTTTGGGTAAACCCTGTCCTGTCGCTTGAACTTGAATTTTTTCAGGAAGGGAATTTCATGGAATTCCTAAAATTATAGAACCAGAACACACAAAGTTGTAAAATGTGTGAAGAATATGTAACATTTCATTCATCTTTATACGAATATTCTATTTGTATCCGCCACAAAGCTACAGCCCGTAAAAGGAAGAATAAATACCTATAGTTCCAACCATAGTGCATTTCATCCCAATGATGTGGATGCTGCACTACAGGTGGGGATTTAGCATAGGAATGGCTACCTAAGAACCACATGGAGCACTGGGATGAGACGGCGTACCTTGGGGGTGATCCAGTTATTGCGAATGGGAGTCATTGTTTTGAACACACACTTTGTCCAGGCTGAGATGTCCCCTTGACAGTAATAAGCATCACCCTTGAACACCAGCTGGCCCATGCACTCCTTACAGGGCTCAAGGGCCCCGAAAGCCATGCCGTCCGCGAGGGAGTCCAGCACCTGAAGATTAAACATAAAAACTGACTTTAACAGAATCAGGTATCACAGGGGCTTCAGTTTATACGTTATTTATAGACCAATAACTAAGCAAAGACTTTCTCAATTATTACTAGTGACCAGGTAACCTTCAATCGCCTTTCATTTTTAAATTAAGTAAACAAGAGAAGGTTTTCTTACATTAGATTCTCCTGAGGGAACCTCCTGGCTGTTTGCAATCAGCAGCTCCTTCATATCGTTGGTGGAGCAGAACTTCCTCAGCTTGTCCTTGATTCCCCAAATCAGCTGGCTTTGGTTCTACAGAAAACACCAAATATAAACATAAAAGCGTATCAAAAACATGGTCCCCAAATATAATGCGTTTCATTACGAAACAGGAATAAAATGGAGGAAAAAAATGTACCTTTAACTGCTCCTCGAGCTTCTTTTTCTCATCGTCTTCTTCCTTCTTCTGTTTCTTTGTTGCTCCATCCATTTCATCGCCTTTACGCTTACTGGAAGAGCAAAGAAAAGTTGCTGAAATGGTTTATTTCTTTCATACTTTTGTTGTTTTGGATTTGAAAAACATCCAAATTAACGTCCCAAATTAGGCAACAAGGGACACTGGAACAAACAAGCCTTCATCTGACACCTTTATTCATTAGGCACATTCATTAGGGCTCCATCAGTTAATGGACTCTCACACACAGGCAGGAACACGTCTCAACAGTCCTAGGTGTCAATGCTGATATCATCATCGCTGCCCTGACAGGAAATATTCATTAGACGACCCATGAGAGCGGACACACACCAGCACACAGGCATCACCTAATGACCAACTAGTGGCTCAGACTTATCCTTGAGGTGTAAAAAAACAAAACAAACATCACTTATTAAACAAGTACTGATGTCAAGAGGGAAGAAGGGAATTATATAAAGTGGCATCGTTCAGATTTGCTCAAACAGAGGAGAGAATTTCCATTCCAATGTGAGGATAGTACGGTATCGGGATGAACGTCGGTTGAGTTTTAAATATTGACCGTTATATTAGGTAAGTTATTTTACTGCTTTGTTACAGCCTCAGTGAGGAGTGAAGCTCGACTTCTGATTAAATCTTCTTTCTTTTCGAATTTAGGGACCACCATGGAGAACACCACTGCACTGTTGAACCTCTACACGTTCCTCCAAACTAGAAAAGCATTCAATCTTTCTGACTTCTTGCAGCCTTTCCAAAACTTCTCAGCTCCTTCCTTTTCCAATACGGACTCCTCCCTTCCTCCCCCCCCGCCTGCTGACCTGCTGATCTCCCCTAACATTGCGTACATGGTGGCAGAGATAGTTATCGCTTTTCTCTCTGCGGTCGGCAATTTGCTGGTCTGCGCCGCCGTGGGCCTCAACCGCAAGTTACGCACCCTCACCAACTACTTCCTGGTGTCGCTGGCGGTCGCTGACATCTGTGTGGGGGTGATCGCCATACCCTGTGCCGTCCTGACTGATATCGGTTTACCACGTCACAACTTTCCTCTGTGTCTGCTCATGTTGAGTGTTTTGATAATGTTCACGCAAAGCTCCATCTTCAGCCTGCTGGCGGTGGCGTCGGAGCGCTACGTGGCTATCTTCATGCCGTTCCGCTACAGCGCCCTGATGACGCCTCGCAACGCCGTTTAGTGATCCTCTCCACGTGGCTGCTGGCCTTCCTCATCGGGCTGGTTCCCATGATGGGCTGGCACAAGACGCCGCCGGAGTCAGGCCACTGTTTCTTCACTGCGGTGGTAGACATGACCTACATGGTTTATTTCTGCTTCTTTGCCTTTGTGCTGACACCCTTGGTGATCATGTTTCTCATCTATGCCAAGATTTTTTTGACGGTCAAGCGCCAGTTGAGGCGCGTCGTGTGTAAGCAGAATGGTGGAGGGCAGGCGACAGCCAGCATGCGGAGAGAGATGAAGACTGCCACCACACTCTTCCTGGTTCTTTTCTTGTTCACAGTCTGCTGGATACCGCTACAAATCATCGACTGCTTCCTGCTGCTGTGCCCACACTGCCCCGTGCCGCTCGAGCTGCTGCTCACTGCCATCCTCCTGTCACATGCCAACTCTGCCATCAACCCCTTCCTGTATGCATACACCATGACAGCATTCAGAGACACCTTTAGGGACATTTTCATGTGCTGTAGGAAGACGGGAGAGAGAGATGCTTCGAATGCAGCCAGCGGTGTCGATAGAGAAGGAGCGACTGTCCGAAACACACACTAGAGCTGAGACACTGAACACTGTGTGTCACTGTAAGTACCAAACCTACGATAATAAATAGTATCTATTTTTCTTTGTCTCACCCTTCAGTTTTTACAGCAGGAAGCCTCTTCTTAAGTTCCTCCTTATCTTCTGCCCTCAGTGCGTTGAAACCTTTGAGCTGAGCGGCGCTGTATTCAGGTTTGAAGGCCAACTCCTCCCTGTTGCTCACGAAACACGCAGTGTGGTACCAGCGGTCGATCAGACCCAGCTGGGGCTTCTCTGGGTCCACAGTTTTCTTGGAGACACGGATCTGATCCTAAAGGACACAGCCACAGACTCAGAAACAATTCCCTATGATAAAACATATTATATCTAATATATATGTACAAATGAATGCATTGGTAGAAAAATGTCTGCTAACCTTTTCTATTTTCAGATCACAGCCTTTGCATGTGCTGCGGTTTGATTTGGCATATTCTACCGCAAAGTCATTTAGTGTCTTCTCTCCTTTGGCTCCACCCTTCTGGTCTCCTTTTCCTACAAAAAAATAAGTCAGTCAATTTTAATATTCAAGCAAGCCAAGTGTAATCACGTCATTCAAAATGTATATATTTATGTATGCAAGATATCTGAATATAAATATACAACAGAATGTTCATTTTAACTCATGACTAGGCGATGTAAAAGCTAGATATTTTATAAAACAATAGGTATGATCTCTAGTAGAACCTCCTCTGTAAGATACTACAGTATACAGAGTGATCTCAATTATTTCTAATAGCCTGTGTGTTTCGTTTTTTTTACTGATAAAAGGGTGAAAAATAATTTTTAACAGTATACGAGAATGAAGCCACTGCTGGCCGTGGGTAAGCAACCCTATATTGATGTGCACACCTGTTGGACAGACAGTGAAAAGTCAGCTGCTCCACTAAAGAGTGGTTCAAATAAATCACTATCTTCACTGAGTCACACTCGGATCATAACAAGTGTGTGGCAATAAGTCAAATGCTAAAAGATGATGAACTGACCTCCTACTGCTCCTCCACTCTCAATGGCCTTCTTTACTTTCTCCTGGTCGTCCCAGCGCAGGTCAGAGTAGCCCGCTATATCAGCCGTGGACTGAGCTGAAGCTCTCAGCCAGAAGCAAGAGAAGTGGTGCCAGTGGGGAACTTTCCCATCAAACATGGGTGACTGTGGAAAAAAAAAACAGAGTATGTTTACAGTGAGACCCATGGTGATATGGGATGGGAGCCTCCGAACATGAGACAGAAATGGGAATCGGACCAGTGAATGACTCCTAACTGAGGCTTATGAGACAATATTCTTTAATTTTCAAATCTACTATTGCAAATGTTTCCTTATGTATAACAAATTATGGTCCATAATAACTGATGTTTTGTCTCTCAAAAAGAAACTATAGTGTAGAGAAACAATTGATTGACTAAATAAAAAAAGGTCTAGCTTTATGCTCTCCATGAAGACTGGGCGGTGTCTTTTGCTGAATAACATGCTTTTTTTTATTTGGTGTTCAAATGAGGATACAACATATGTTGTTCAATACAATGATGATATGTGCAATAAGTTATGTAATTGTATGACAAATGTTTCACCAAACCAATGCCATATAAGTCCAAGTGGGCAGGGCCCTTTTATGAGCATGGCACAAGAAAAAAAACTACTTTTTCTGTTTGTTTTTTTGACGAAATGACCACTGCTTACTTGACTGGCTTCAAGAAAGAAAAGTCACCGTGAGAATGACAATCTGGAGCTGCTCCATGAAGAAGGTTTCTGAGCCTCTAAGTGAATTAATTCTCTCTGTGGGGAAGCAGCCTGACTTTGCATTGAGGTAGTGCTGCTGCTGCTATTCTTGTTCCAGAAGCAGATTCTCACTCAGTTGTGTAGTGTAGCATTTAAGCATAACCTCAGGATGCATTCAAATGTATTAATGACAAAACCTAATGCATAGCAGGATGCGCACGAGACTGAGAGTCCCCCAGGAAAGGCTCAGCGGCTCTTTGTGAACAAGATTCAACAGACAATGTCAGCCATTTAAATGCTAACGAGGGCCTAACCTAACAAAACTGAAACCAAACTATACAATACATATGTTCATTCTCCCGACAGTTTATAAATATCCACTATATTCGCCGAATAAACTACCTAAATTACCAAAGCTAACACTCTGGTGGTAGGCTAGCTAGCAGTTTCTCCATATTACTGTCTGCAGACGTCGTTACCTGCACCATGATGGCCATTCTCAGCGAATCTTTCGCTATGTTTTCTTTGCATTTCTTGCACGATGCACGGCCGCTTTTGGCATATTCCGCCTTGTACAACTTGTCCTCTTGAGACTCCGCCATACTTCTTTAATATCACAGCGAAATAAAAGGAAATGACTGTTAGGCTAACTTTGTCCGGATGACTAGGAGCAACAACAACCAATGCTGCACAGAGAAGCGAAGCTGGCCGCGTGCCTGCATGGCTCCAGAGGGAGAGACCCGCGTGAAGAGCTCTCACTCTGTCTCTGTTTCCTGATACCAAAACACCAGCAGCTCCAAATTACACATTATCAAATGTAAATAGACTACATTTATACAGTGGTGTAAAGTAACTAAGAACATTTAGTCAAGTACTGTTCTTAAGTACAATTTCATGATACTCTTACTCTACTTGAGTATTTACATCTTTTGCTACTTCGTACTTCTACTCCACTACAATTCATAGGTAAATCGTGTGCTTCTACCCCACTAGATTTGTTTTATACCGTTAGTTTCTTTGCAGATTTGGATTAATGACATGAAATATAATCAACACTTAAATTCAACAAACGTAAAGTTAAAAATAGCGATATATGTAAAGTGAACATATAGTACCAATACACTAATTAACCCCAGTGCAAAATAGAATAACAACAGAAGTAAGATCGTCTACATTTAGAAAAAAAATATTAAACTAAAATAGAAACTTAACATTGCACATGATAGTGAATGTTATAATGGCAATGATATTGAAAAAGTGCTATTCACACTGACTTGTAACTGGGCTTAAGTCATACAGATTTGGACTCGCTAGTACAATTCCTTAATAAGACAGCAATAGACAGACCTACATTGTAACATTTCAGAATCGGTTTTATTACCAAGTAGGTTTACACATACGAGGAATTTGCTTTAGTATTTACAATATTTACACATGACAAATACTATATACTGTAACACATTATGTCTTTGTTATTTAAAAAGCAACAGTAAAAAAACTTTAAAAAATGTGTTCGGCCAATCAGAGATCTTGAAGATTGGAAAGTATTGGACTTGAGATTTGACTTTTAGTTGCCCTTAAAGAAGTATTTGTGACCACTAATCATGTTTGTTATGCTATATCTGTCTCTTAATTAAAGACGAACCCACTTTTTCCAAACACCGAGTGATGCATCTTTCGTAATAGACGAACAAGGAGTCGGCTGCAGAATACCCGCGCGATTAGCAGCCAGAAATAATTGAGTCAGGAGAAATCGTCCAGCAAGGAAGGCGAGAGGCTGTGTTCAGACCTTTATACAGTCTATGGTTCAGACCATGGATGTATGGTTCAGACTGGGACAACACTTCCATTGTTTAGATGGATATAGAATCGACAATGGTAGTTTTGTTATCTGACAGACCCCTTGAGGCTTTGGTTTGAAAATGTATCACATCTTTAGGGATGATTCTATCAGAATAAATCATATGCACAATTTAAATTAAATAGCACCACCGGTTTTGTATTAATTACAGGTTTTATTAGCAGAACATATACACATTTATTTATTTTTTGAAAAAAATATGAAAAAACAAACATAATATTGATGGAAAGATGAATCTGTCAATGTCACCCTTTAGCTGTTACATATTACATTTGCAAAATGCCAAATGTTTGTAGTGCACAGCCTCATTTTAAATGCTCATTCATGTGTTAAAACATTTTAATATGAGGTATAAAAAATCGGATTATGGATTAATTAATATTAATTTAAATGTATACACATGTTTTCTTATTTTGGAGCAATTTTATTTACCAGATCACATGTCAAATTCCTTAGGAAGTCCCATATGCCAATATTATCCTTCAGTCAACATAAAAACACATCATAATTAGCAGTAGTAAGGTGTTTTTTATGTGACAGTGACAATATGCATTAGATCTACAATATAACATAACATCATGATTATTAGAGTTAGAAATAACAAAATATACAGGAAAAATGTTTTGAGAAAGATGCAGAATAAAACAGTAAACACTAGTCACTGTCACTAGTCAGCATTGTGTGTAGGCCATTGAAGAGGTCTGTGAGAGGTATCTGGTATTTTGGCTTAAAGGTCTCAGGTATTTCTGGAGTCTTATCCCAGTAACACATTTTATAAATAAAAAGACATGTTGGCCTTTGTTAGTTTTGCACAAAATAAAAGTGATATGCTTAATACTCCTTATAAAGCTTAGATATGGCATTGCAAAAGAGAAAGCAGAACCCTCAAGATGCTTATTAAGACTGTAAAAGAACCCAGTATGACGTTAGGTCCTCTCTGAGCAAAGTTCATGGACACATGGATCTGTTCTTCAGTTAAAGATTGAAGCTGGACTTCTGAACTGAAATCTGCCCATGTATGAACAATAGAGCCCAAATATTGCAGAGGAGGACACAGTCTGCAGGAAGAAAGGCTCTGGTAGGATTCGGATCCTGTTTGTGCAGCTAATTTTGTTATGGCAAAGTATGAGACCACAGAACAAAACTGTAAACCATTAAAGAAACAATATGGCCAGGCCATGTCCTTCCCCACATAGTGTCATGTGAATCTATAAGTCCTTTCATTGTTTAATTCAGCAGCCAGAGCGACTGAACCCCCCATTGGTCTCTCTTATCTTCTCCTTGTGTCTGGCCTGGACAAGACCAAACACCACTGCTGCCAGCGTCATGCGGCCCCCTGTCCGCGACCCCTGGCGATCTGTGCCCATATTGGCCCTCTTGCTGCGCGAAGTGCAGATGAAGTAGGTGCGGACTTTCCCCTGACGCTCGCTCACCTGCAATGAGAGCAGCGGTCACATCATTATTTCTCAATGACCCTCAAGATTATTTTGAAAAGACCTCTTCACAAACTAGATTAGGATGCATTAAAAGTCCCCTATTATACTGTTTCTCAATATATTATAGGTCTCAGATATATACAAAACATGTCTCTGAAGTGTTTTGCTCCAAATACCAAACAGATCATCCCATAAACCCCTCTGTTTCAGCCCTGTTTCCAAAGTGCTGATTCTCTGTCTGTTACTTTAGATGAAAATAAGGTTCAACTCCCCACGCCCCTCTGTGAGATATTTGGTTAAAAAGAACACAATGGTGCTCTAGGAGGAGATTCAGGTGATAAGGTGGGCGGGTGTTACTTGGTTGGTGATTGGCTAATGGTTACACAAGCCAAAAAATCGTTATGACATCATAAAGTGGCCAAAATCTGATCAGCTCATTTTCAGACAGGTTTTTAAATATAAATGGATCAGGACAAAAAGAGAGAGAATCTTTTTTCCTGAAACTTTCAGAATCTCTTTACACATGTTTATGTATAAAAGACATGAACAATTGGATTTTGCATAATAGGTGACCTTTAAAAACTACACTCTGCCCCTCCATGTGAGGTCGGCCCAGACCCTAGGGGTTTTTAAATCGACACTAAAGACTCACTTCTTCTCCCTGGCCTTCTAGTCAGAGCGGAGCACGACTCCTGACATTTCCCTGTGTTTGATTTTTATATTTGCTGTTGTAATTTATTGTCTTCTGTTTGCTATCGCAGTAAAGTGTTTTCATCGCATGTACAACTTTGGCCCGACCAAAAATCGTTTTTAAAATGTGCTATATAAATAAAACTTGATTTGATTTGATTTGATTACACATTTCATACACAAGTGTCCCTTCCTGAACAAGGATGTAACTCAAGAAATAGAGTTGTTACTTTTCACCAGTAGATGTCCCTCTTGTTTAATTTGTCCTATGGGCTAAGCTTTTATCTCTTAAACTGTTTTGAATTCTGCTTTAAATTAAAAGTAAAAATCTAAATGGACAGCCACTCACCCCCTTGACGAAGATTTCTCCACGTAGCTCCAAGATGAAACCCCATTCTGCCAGGATCCTGCGCGTGGCCTCAGGAACCTGGATGCGCCCGCTCACCCCCGTGCTGTCCATGCGGCTGGCCAGGTTCACTGTGGACCCCCAGATGTCGTACTGCGGCTTAGTGGCACCGATCACTCCTGCCACCACCGGCCCGTGGGCAATGCCTGATTAAGTGAAACACAGACACATAGTCATACATCCAACACCAAAAATCCCTACATAGAACATTTTGTATCAACCATCTATTGTTTGTAGGAGGTGAGACACTTACCCACACGCAGCTTAAAGTTTTTGGAAGTTTGCTTGTTAATGTCTATCAAGGTCTCTTGCATTGCCAACGCAAACAAAACCAGCTCACTCAGGTGATTCCATTCATCCATAGATTCCTGAGAGAGACGCAGAGACAGTTTTATAGAGAGAGAGAAAGGAGGATGAGGATATTGGAAGGGTAAATACAGTCAAAACAAAAGATAGCACAATGTGTGGAAAAATATGTCCCACCTCTCTGTCTGGAGCCAAGCCTGAAGCCGCCATGTAGCAACTCCCAATCGTCTTAATCTTCTCCACATAGTGGAAGTAAGACTCCTCCAACAGCTTGTTAAATAACATTAAGAGAAACAGAAAACAAATTAAACTTCAATCTGACAAATAGAGTTATGACAACATTTGTCAATAGCTCGGCCTGAAATAAAGCCTGTTATCCATGTTATAATTAATATTAGTATTATTATTGAATGTTTATTAGATTCTTTATATTCTTTCACCTTAGAAGTCAGGTAAGGAAATACTAAATTCATACAAATATTTGAAATTTGAATTGCAGTTAATGTTTTTATTGCTCTAATTTATATAGTTCAAAAATATACTGTTTTATCTACTATACTACTTTGCATAATTAACATTTGCCTTTAAAACAATGCCATAGATGGAGTATTTTTGGCTTTTATACATCATACATAGAGTCATACAATGATCGGAATTCACTCTATAGGGTGCACTTTCATTTCAGTCCCATTCTTACCTCATCAAAGCTAGCAATGATCTCATTCAGGAGTCGGAGGCAGTCCACTCCCTCATGTCTGATCTCTTTCTGCTCAAAGTACTCATTGAATCCAGCGATGGAGGCAAACATGACACCCACTTCACCGTAGGATTGAGAGTAAAGCTCCTGAAATGAAAATTGTGTCAAGACTTTCATCCTTAAAGACCTTTTGTTTGACTATTGATATGTTATGACATTTTATTATCACTGCAAAACATCAATCATTCTCTCCAAAGGTTACAGTTATCGATAAACTGTACAAATACGTGAAGGCGTTCAGTAATTTCTTTTGTATAAAACAAGAATATTTCAAGAACATCTTCTTTATCATGATGTTAGTTCTGCTTTAAACAAGGTTAACACAATAGCAACAGCAAATACATACAGACATTCACAATCACCCAATCTGGATTTAAATTAGACTTGGATTATTCTCACTGTAGGTTTGTGCTCCCTTGATAAAGGCAACACACGTACAATAATTACAGAAAAAAGCATAATTAAAAGGGAGGCTTTCACAGTGAGGCCATGTTTACGGCACCTCATCATTCTTGCTTCGGTCCAGAAAGTGTCGGGCCACATGGACAGGCAGGATGTTGTGTAATAGACACTCGTTGTGTTCCCGAAGTTCCCTCATGTCCTCCACTTCCTTTTGGGCCTGCAGACGCCACAGGAAGTCCAGTCTGGCAGTGGCCTCCCACTGAAAAGAATAGGACCGATAAAACCATCAGAGGTCCTGCATCTTATCTTATGCATGTTAGAAAAGTATCAGAATGATGACGGACTAAAATCCATAAATCCCAAATCAAAGTTCAACAGTACCTGCCGTCCATTGTAGAAGACAGCAATAATAAACATGACCATGAGGGAGATCGAAATTCCCTTTCTCCTGACGAAGTGAGACCTGTGCAAATATGAATAAAGAGGGGTTGTTATAGAGATGCACATTTTGAGAAGTAAGAGAAGTATAATGGTGGAATATAACATTATTTAATCAAATACTGTATTTACTCGTACTTTATTTGACACTATTTATATTATATTATACAGTGATACTTTACTTTACTACCTAGAAGTATAACAAGTATCTACAATTGGCTCCACATTGCTGCTTAAATGTATTTGTGTAAAACAGAATAGTGTAGGATATATAAATGGCAAATTTAAACTTAACTACTAACATACATCGAATCACAACAAATCAAATCAAATCAAAGTTATTATAGCCCCAAATCACAAGAAATGCCTCAAAGGGCTATACAAAGCAAATAAAAGCAAAGACAAAAACTAAATACAAACGTTATAGCATACAAATGTTCAAAACATTTTACAACATTATACATCAACATAAGTATTGCCATGTGATAAAAGCATGTGACTGTAGTGATGGAAATACAACAGCCATAGAAACCTAAACTGGATGTAGAAAAGAGTTCAGCCTGGGAGGTCCGGGTTATATTTTCCACTGACCGTTGAGTCATATCATGGCGTGTGAGTGTGAGGAAGGCCAGGTGGATGAGGTAGGAGTAGACGGCCACGGCCAGCAGCAACACAGCCAGCTTCAGCAGAGAGTTCAAACGCAGGAACACAGCACAGGTCACCATGGCGATTACACCACTCAATACAAAGACCTGAGGACACAGAGGGAGAGAGGAGAGGGTTGAAGACACTGAGGAAGAAAGTGATAAGATGACTGGATGGGAGATAGTCAGAAAATGTCCTAACAACTTACAATAAAGACAATAAAATGCTTAACACTAATAGGGTGTTAAAGTGTTGCTGCTTTTACCTCTGGGCAAGTGCAGACAGTGAGAGGATGGGAAGCTGAGCTTGTTTTGTCCATAACATCAGCCTCCTCTGTGTCTGTGAGAATGCACCATACCTAGACACAGGAACAACACACAAATAAAGGAAGTTACATTAAAACTATGACAACTAGCAAAAGAGGAACACAATTAGAATCAGGAAGAAAAAGGATTTGCACTTCTTCAAGCCTTTTTCAGGGAGTATGTCAGTATGCTTTAGAGTTTGTTTATAGTTGTAAGCATTGAAATGATTTGGCCATTTACAAATAGGCACGTTAGTTGTTTGAAATAGAGTGCGCTGGAGTTTTTATGTGATTTTTGTGTCTACTTGTAACCTCATTCAAAGACCACTTTAAACAAACTCTATTCGAGTCCAAAAAGTGCTCCTCCCCAAAGCTGTCTCTTTCCAACATACTGTACACAGTTCTCTTTTAGACGTTATAAAGGTTTGAGTCTTTACATTTTTTTGTTTGCTTATGGTTGGTTTCATGTCCAATCTGTGTATGGAAGGTTAGTTTTCTTGTCATTTGAGGCAGGAAGGCACACCTTTCTCCATTATGCATAGTTAAGTGTGGGATCATGCAAACAGCAGGAGAATTTGCTTATGTTCATGTGATTTGCAAAGTACAGTCTAAAGTGGAAATCTCTCAGACACAACCAGTACAGCAGTATAAAAGTAACATTTGCTGCACATAATTAAACTTTATTCAATAAATGCATGTTTATAGGTCTGGCCCTGTGTTTGAGGCTCTCACCATGTTAGTAGACACCAAGCCAAAGTTGAGGAGTATGGCGGTGAGGGTGAGGAGGTTGCGGGCGCTGTTGTTTTCATGGATCCAGCCGCAGATTTGCAGTAGAGATGCAGGCGTACACATGAACTCTTCAGCCAGGGCCAACATCAGCAGCAGCATGTAGAGGAGCAGGAAGACCGAAAACAGGATGAGGACTGGGAACAGACTGCAGAGGAAGAACAAGGGAGGAATGGAAGGGAAACAGGAAGGAAGTGAGTGAAGTAGTGAACATGTATATACAGGGTAGAATAAAGAAACAAGAATTCTGTGACAAATGTTCAAGACTATTGCAAACTGTAATTGCCGGTACTTCCTGCAGATGGCATTAAAGTAAAAACAGAATCAGAATCCGCAATGGGGAAATTATTACATGCAGATAAAGTGAAGAGAACAGACTCTCATATTTAAAAATAACTAAGTATGCACACGATATTAATAATAAAAAAACACAAAAGGTAAAAAACAAATGGCAGATAAGTACACCATGTTAAAAAAAGTAGCAGTATTTAAACATGAAAACCATAAACATAGTGGTTTTAAAATCAGACAAACTAGCTTTTATCTTAATCTCAGTATAATGTGAAACAAAATACAGAAATTAAAAGTTACATTTGAGATTTTTCTCTATCTAGGAATACAGATTATTAAGGACTTTTAATGTTTCATCTTGTAGTTCTTGGTATACACAGAGAACTTAAAGACCCACTGAAGTGTGCGACGGTGCATGATCTTTTATGCTAATACGTATAGTAATGACCAAAATTGTCCATTGGAACCCATATCAAAGATGTTGGAATAGCAACGAATTTGACGAGTTTGAATTTTCCGCTGGGAAATTCGCAGTCGACCTCCGCCTTCGTGGGCGTGGCTTGCGATCTACTGCGTGACGTCAGAAGATGGGCCAAGCCGAAGTGTTTACATTCACCACCATTCATTTTGTCTCTATTTCAAAGTCGAATTTACCAACGTTTTTGAGCGAGTATTTGATTGGAAAGTGTTTCGCAGTCGACTGGAAGTGATTGCCAATCGAGAAAGCTGACAATGGAGGCGACAGTGACGAAAAAGGGAGGAAAAACACACGGGAAGCGATGCATTGCCGCTGGCTGTGGTAATGTCAATTCTGCCGAAGTGGCGATGTTTCTGTTCCCAAAAGATGAAGGTGAGTGGCTGGTGTATTGTTGTTTCGTAGATTCGTAGATTGTTTATGAAAAATAAAGGCCACTGTGTTTGTGTCTATTAACAAGACTATCATGGCGGCGGCAGAGCTCAAGTCGAGTTTCTCCGCCTGGAGATATTCTCACTATTTCACTTTTGTCGAGCACAAAGAAAAGAACGTTTTAGTTAAATGTAAGTTGTGTCTTGGCGGGTCAAAGATCCTATCGACTGCCCAAAACAGCAATTAAAATCTGTTGAAACATCTGCAGAAACAACATGCTGGGACGAAGCTAGTAGCTAAGACCACAGACCCAGACTCATCCGACGCCACTCCACCTCCACCTAAGCAACAGCGGCTGGATTGGCACTTTGAAACATATCTTTGTGTTTGTGTTTGTATACCACATTGCTTAGCAGAGTTCAGTGATGCAAATGCATGTCAAGTTGATCAACAGGTTGTATTATTCTCCGATGCAATAACAGTACTGAAATGAAGGCTACAGTATAAGGGCATTAATGGGTGCCCTTTTTTAAGTAACTAAAAAGTTACTTTTCACAGTAACGCATTACTTTTTGGTGTAAGTAGTGAAGTAACTAGTAATTGTAACTAGTTACTGGTTTTCAGTAACTAGCACAACACTGCATGTGAACATGAATGTTGCATCATGCTATGAACAGATGAATGTATGATCAGGTGATGGCCAATCCTGTGTGTAGATCTACTCTAGATCTATGACAAAATATTGTCCTCAACTAAATTGACTTCCATGGCCACTTTCCTCATCTATCCTGTCCGAAAAGCTGTCAAAATCACTCATTTCTCTCGCACCAGTATCACTTTCCGAAGGCTCCGCCATGTTTACAATCACAACTGGGCCCATCTTGTGACGTCACAGCCGCTATCGTCTGCAGCAGCGGTAGGCTCAGACTCTGAAAAATTTGCGATGTTTATCTCGTCCCTCGCACTTCCTAAAAAATTATTTTAGCCATGAACAGGTACAATTATATGTAAGAAATGAAACTGCCATTTCACTTTGGCACAAAAAAATGCACTTCACTGGCACTTTAAATGATAAAGTTATATTAATGTTAAATTCCAATGACCGTAAACACATTACTTTTAAAGCGTTAAGCTTTAATAAAAAGGCTTAAATTAACCGTTCAAACCTGATAAACCAAAAAGAGGAAATTGTCAATGTGAATAATGTGAGATTCGATTGGATGATCTTAGTGTCTCCCTACCTGGGTGCAGAAATGAGGGTCTGAACAACCATGAGAAAGAGGAACATGATGAAGGAGCACACCAGGTTGGAGTTGAACATTTCATCTCTCATCTGGGAGAACTAGACAGACCGAAAGAGATAAAAAACAACATGATTTAATCTGGGGCATTAACTCATTTCCTCGTATTGATCACATGAAAGACCTGCTTACCTTTTCCTCAATGTGAGTGTCTTTGAACACCAGGGTCAGGGGGGTGATGTGCTCCCTGTGCATTCGATCACTGCTTCGAACCTCAATAGCGTGTTGGATGCGTTTGTTGATCTCTTTGGAAGTGGACAGCCATATGTTGGGCAGTGATCCGTTGGTGAAGGCGGCGAGGATCTGCGAGAAAATAAAATAAGAAAACAGGTCAATCAGGTACTTGGTGCCAACAATAGAAAGCTGTTTAAGAAACACTTACACTGTTCATGTCAATGGCATTCCCAAATGCAAACTCTGGGGTCCAGGTTCGATTAGTCTTCAGGATTTTGGGGGGCTCAGTGTAGTCAACTTTGCTCTTTTGCTGAGGACAGATGAAGAAAGTGTCGATGTTGTGTTTGAGCAGAAACTCGTTCCTGTCGCGGCCGTGGCCAGCTTCGGTCTTGTAGAGGCCTCCCAGACAATCCAGAGTCGCCCTTGAGATGTGGATGCGTCTAGAAGAGAGAGAATAGAAGCAGAGAGGATTATCAGCAATGTACTAAATAATGTTTTAAAATCATAACGGGAAGATTGTAGAAGTTGTGAGAAAACCGAGACAAACAACTTCTATCTTTGACTACAAAATGTGTGTATGTCATTTTTAACACAGCTTAAAAATCAAGACAAAGACCGTTGGAAAACGTTACTCTAAACACTATGTTTCCGTAGCAACACACTGACACTGTACAACTGTCACTGTGTCAGTGTGAAGGTGAAACATGTCAGAAAAGGCACAAAAAGTTGACTGCTAGTGTTAAACCACACAATGGAGAATTCTGCCCTTAGAAGATATTTTCTATTTGAATAATCATGGCATCAATTCAGAATGAGGACATTTGCTTTTCTGTAAATGACACAGAACTGACAAGCCTGTCAAGTGTCATCTAAGGCAGAAAACCAAAGCTCGATTTCACAAACTTAATTATGTTTAAAATGTTTCAGAAAATTAATTGAATCCCAGCTGAAAATATAGATTATTGAAGCAAGGGACACATTTTGACTAAAATATTCACTTGTGTCTTAAGTATTAAAATATCTAATGAAAGGTCAAGACTTTTTTGAGGCACTTTATTATCATTTTTTATTGAATGTATTGACATAGACAGCAATGGAGGCATAACAGTTGGATCTAAGTGGATGAATAGGAGAATATGTCATGAGTTCTAATGTGTTAACTATTCTACTTCTTACTCAAATACAACATATTTTGCCCAAAAAATGTATGATGCTGATTATTATAAAGACTTTATCGATCCCTTGGTGTAATTTTAAAGTTACCTAGCAATATATTCAGTAGAAAGCAGCAACCTTAAACCAATACACATTTGAATATAATTTACATTATTCTGCAATGAGCACAATGAATACTTGTGAAGATAATACACTATTATTATGACTTTTAAGTTAAAGATCTGGGTACCACTTTACAATAAGACTACCCTTATAAAGGGTTTACGAATAGTTTGTAATTCATTTATTAATTAGGTTGTGAACACTTTAGAAATCATTAATAAGCTTTTATAAGACATGAGATAAACAGGCAACTGTGACCGGTTGCTTGCCAAATAGTGAGCCCACATTTATCTGTATTGCTAAACCTTATTAGAAATGGTTGTAACTCATTAATACATGGGAATGTGTTTTACACTTTACAATAAGGCTCCCTTTTGGCAGTTATAAATGTTAGTAACTCATAATTAAATGGTCATAAGAGATGCCAAGAAACATCAAGATGGATGGGGGGAGAATCTGTGAACAACAGATACAAGGATGCTGGCTGATGAAGAAGACGAAGTACGCTAGGTAGCCAATATAAGACTTAGCAGTACAGATAAATGTGGGCTCATTATTTGGCAAGATGACTAAGCCTTATATTGGCTACTTAGCTTACTTCGTCTTACTTCTTCATCAGCCAGCATCCTTGGTATCTGTTGTTCACTGAGTTGATTCTCGCTAAGTAGCCAATATACGGCTTCGTCCTCTTGCCAAATAGTGAGCCTGTGTTGATGTATGAAAACTATGTTAGAACTGGTTTATAAATGGTTCTTAATGATTAATAAAGTGTTTACAACCTAATTCATAACCTAATTATAAACCCTTTATGAATCCTTTATAAAGAGTAGTCTTATTGTAAAGTGGTACCAAGATCTGTATACTTCTTGCATCACTGTCTGCTGGCACTTGCAAAGAACACTCACCCAGGTATGCCCCCGGCCTCCAGCATGTTGGCAATGCCCACGTCCCAGGACCAGACGTCAAACTGCCATTTCTGCAGGCCCAGCACCCCACACAGCACAGAGCCCGAGTGGATCCCAATCCTCATGTCCATGTCAAACTTCAGCTGATTCCGCACGTACCTGGAGTTTGTGGGAAGTAAAGCCACCGCGTAAGACTAAAACTCTAGTTTTGCAGGACACAAGACGATGACCCCTGAAGAAGTCCAACAAATGAATACTATACGATAGGATAATACTTTATTGTCAGATCAAGTCTGAACTTGTTCTTGCATCACAGCAGCTCCATTTGCAACATCAAGCAAGGACAAATATTAAGATATAATACAAGGAGTACATACATTTAATATAGATAGATAGATAGATAGATAGATAGATAGATAGATAGATAGATAGATAGATAGATACTATATTAATCACAAATTGGGAAATTCTTAATATAACATCACACAATCAGAGAAAACTTGCTCAAGACCCTCTAGTGTACATTTGACCTGGGATTTAGCTCTGTATTTAATTTGAGGATTGACTGGTGCAAAGAGGAGTGCTTCAGTCTAACCTAATACATCTTGGAACCCTGTATCTCCATTATATATTTTCATATTCACTGATCAGGACATGGTTGGGGTCATAGACAATGTTGTTGGCCATCCTCACTATGTTATTATGGTAGGCTGATTCATAGAGTTTCTGACAGGGTTGACCTACAGTCACACTGACCCTATAGCGTTGATCATGTCCAGGCCCAGCTCAACACAGTGACGGGCATGGGCACGCTGCGGCTCAGGGACACCTGACACACAGTAGTAACAGTCTCCCAGGAGCTTTATCCGCAAGCAGTGGTGCTCCTGTGATGAGGAATGATCAAGACACCAGGAAAAAGAGAACATAAATTATTGAAATAGAAAATATATTATCTAAAAACAAAGGGGCTCAAATTCTCACATCTGCTAGTCGGTCAAAGCGCCCGAAGAGCTCGTTGAGGGTTCGGACCAGATCCTGGGCTGATAGTTTCATGGACATCAGAGTGAAGCCCTTTATGTCTGCAAAAAGGATGCTGCAACGTGAGAGCAAGAGTTATAAACTAAGTGTTAGGCTAAAACATTTAAAATGTATAAGGGGACTCCTGTAACTTCAATACTCATACTGTTACACCACTGAGATTACTGTGCAATATACACCTTAGATTTATCTGCTACCTCATTACTTGCTACTTATTTTTGTTACTTGTGTGTCTAATTATTTGATTTGTTTTAATTAAGGTATGCTTTCCTCTTTATGTTATTCCACTAATGTTATTTTTGCCTTTTTGTCTGCAGATTAGACCCTTTGCTGTAACGTTTTAAATTTCCCCACTTTGGGACGAATTAAAGATATCTGATTCTGATATAAATTCATCTGTTTCAACAGTTTGGCTTTGACTGCATCTAGGCCAAAAAAAACATCTATCTTCTGTACGTAACACTTACAAAGGTTTGGCTTTAAGTGAAGCTAATACGATAGCACATAATCTGGTTGAGTTTATAGATAGGAAATGTATCTAGAGGATTCTTTCTTGTGTTTCTTTGTTTCATGGTTAAATGCACTTATTGTAAGTTGCTTTATATAAAAGCGTCAGCTAGGAAAATGTAATGTTCCAGTGAACATTTGCAAGATTGTAAAGAAAATTAAGAATTTGCTATTCCAAAGACTCCCAAGTGCTATAAAAACAATTAACAGCATCCATGACAAATGTAT
Organism: Dissostichus eleginoides; assembly: GCA_031216635.1. Lineage (NCBI taxonomy): Eukaryota > Metazoa > Chordata > Actinopteri > Perciformes > Nototheniidae > Dissostichus > Dissostichus eleginoides. The sequence goes on along the minus strand of CM062281.1, from coordinate 17,233,073 downwards.
TTTGTGTGTATGTGTGTTTTTTTGTGTTTGTTTGTGTACCTGACGTCCTTGTACTGGTGGATGTAAATCTTGTGAAACTCATGAGGATTAAGCTCGTCTACCATAGAGCTTATGTCAGCGATCATCTCCAAGGCAACAAAGCGAGGCAGGATCGACAGCACCAGACGCTCCTGTGTGGACAAATAATAAAATGTATTTGCAAAGTATATAGCTTCAGCAGTATAATGCTTCAGAAGTATAATGCTTGCGAATTCACAGGTTTAAAAGATAATTCAGGAGCCATTTTTTGGAAAGTTTAGACGAAAGAGACACCAGTCAGTGGTGTTAAAAAAGCATCATCGTCTGGCCTCTAGCTTTATGCAGCAGTCACCTACCTGTCTCTGGTTCTCCTTCTCTAGTTTGAGGCGACCCTCAATGCAGCGCCGCGTCTCCAGGAACACCTGTCTCTGGGCATGGTCTGTCAGGTAGTGGATGAACAAGCCGGCTGTGTTCATACCTAGGTACAGTAGGCCTTTGGCAAACACCTGCATGCAAGAGAGAATATGTATCATAGAGTTGATTTAACCAGGTAAACCCAAAGGCAAGGCAAGGCAATTTTATTTATATAGCACTTTTCAGCACGTGGCGATTCAAAGTGCTTTACAGATTAAAAACAAAAGACATTTAAGAACAAATGCAGCATAAATACATTATTAAATGGCATTTAAAAACAGGCATAAAAAGCAAAGATAATGAAATAAAATAAATAAATAAACACAGCAGGTACAGAATACATGACTAAAAAAGCATACTGTAGTGTGAGTATGGGCAGCTCAATTAAAAGCGGCGGCAAATAGATGCGTTTTTAGTCTGGATTTGAAAATAGGAAGTGTTTCAGCGGACGTGCACGATTTGGGCAGTTTGTTCCAGATAGTTGGGGCATAATAACTAAAAGCTGCTTTTCCATGTTTAGTTGTTATTCTCGGAACAGAGAGCAGACCCGACCCAGAAGACCTGAGACTCCTGGATGCTTCATAGTGATGGAGGAGGTCGTCTATATACCTCGGTCCTAAGCCATTTAGTGATTTAAAAACTAGCAGTAGTATTTTAAAATCAATTCTTTGGTCGACTGGAAGCCAGTGTAATGATCTCAGAACCGGAGTGATGTGATCCACTTTTCTAGTGTCAGTGAGAACTCGAGCAGCAGCGTTCTGAATCAGCTGCAGCTTTCTGATAGATTTTTTAGTGAGCCCTGTGAATACACTATTGCAGTAGTCGAGTCTACTGAAAATAAAAGCATGGACAAGTTTTTCTAAATCCTGTTGCGACATTAGTTTTTTAATCCTTGATATATTCTTCAGGTGATAGTATGCAGACCTAATAACTGTTGTAATGTGACTGTTAAAATTCAGGTCTGAGTCCATCACTACACCCAGATTTCTTGCTTTGTGAGTTACTTTGTAGTCTGCCGACTGAAGCTCACTTTAGCATGTAGGGTAAGGAAAAAGATAGGAAATAGGAAACTGTTTTTTCTTTAGGGATCTCAGAGAGAAATGTTTATACTTAAAGGAATTGTGTACAAAATATGATTAGCTCTTGATACATGAATAGACAAAAGGCTTGTTCTGCAAAATAAGATGGCATACTAAAGTGAGATTTTTTACACTAAATGTTTAGGCATAGACAGGCATTACATTTCATCACTTATATATGCCTTTTTATCCGTAATACATTTGATTTTTTAGTATAGTTAAACAGTAGAATAAGAAATAAAGGAATGTAACTAAGTAAAGAAACAGTTTTGGTTTGATAATGACAAAAAAAGATTTTTTTGGGGGGGGAAATGTTTAGAAAAACTCAAAAGCTGATTTCCTCACCTTTCTCAAGAGCTCGGCATCATTGTAGTGGCGCACAATCTCCACCAGAAGGTGAAGTACTGATGTGAGGGAGCCGGCGCACATGGCCCACAGCAGAGGTAAGGGCAGCAGCGTGTAGGTGGCGAACAAAGTGAACAAAACATACCACGAAGGGTCTTTCTCCAGTCCATACACCAGTCCTCCCAGCACCTGTGTGGTCTGAGACATCCAGCTAGCCAGGCCTGCGTAGTTAAGCCACCCAGGGGTCATGTAGTCTTTGCAGGTTAACACAACGACGCACAGCGCTATAGCTAACAACATGAAAACGCCTGTGAGGACGCCACGCAGAGTGTCTGTGACCCCATCAGGGGCCAGGGCCAAGTACAGAAGCAATATGTGTAGCTTGGCCATTGCATCAATTACATTGGTGATGGCCAGAGAGTTGCGTCTTTGGTGGGAGTAGTGTTGCTGGTAAAGTTTCTCCAGATCCCGAGACCTAAATGTGTGCCTCAGGCTGGGAATGTAGACTCCACGAATTGAGTGGCCCCAGTGTTTAAAGAAATCGGCATCGCTGGCGTATTCGTTACATGTACTCCTGATACCGTTGTAGGAGCAGGTTGAGCCGCGGGGCTGCGAAGGGTGCACTCTGATCGAGGAGGCCCGGCGTTTAGTGACCCCCCGTGAGGCCTTGTTGCGGATTTGTCTGTTGATCTCATCCATGTAGGTATCCGTCACAGAGATTTTACTTGCTGGCTCCAAACCCACCTGCCAAGATGACAGAAAATGATATGTGTTTACTCACATTTCCCATTCTCATCCTTACTGCTTGCCTTCATTCCTTTAAATTACAGAAAGATTGTAAGGTTGTCTGATTTTTGGCAAGAATATATGAGTAGGACGGGCTAAGTCTCCACCAGATATACAAACCATAACTTCAATTTATTTAACCTTTTTTTAAACAGAAAAATCCAATAGAGCTTAAATCTCTTTTAAAATATTGATCTGGCCAAGAAGGCAGCAAAGTCTATGATGTACACACATCACAATTAAACACATACAATTAAATCCCAACAATTTATACAAATGAAACAGAGTGAAAATGTGTCCACGCGACACAAGAGTTTAAGGTAACAACCCAGACAAAATCCCTATGCATTGGGGCATGAACAGTTTTTGTTTTGGTTTAACCTGCAGGTCATTCCAAGACCAAGGGCAATAAGGAAATAGACTCCTTTTTTCCAGTCCAGCCTGTTATTAGATGGAACACCGAAGGCGTTTTGAGAAAAAATGTATAAACAATAAAGATATATGTTCATGGGTTACTGTCCTGTAATGGCCTTGTACATTTGAATATACCAATGCAAATTCCTATCCGAGTAGTAACTTAATTTTAATTAATTTTAATTTCTATTTTTACATTAATTAAATGTTCCAGAATTTGGAGCACCATATCCATTCACCTCCATCGTATACAAGTAATGGCATAAATATCAGAGACAGCTTCAATCTAAAAACAGTGGGAAAGTACTGTGAAACCATGTGACAAAGTAGCCTTGGTGTTTTGTCACATAATATGATTTTGTTTGCGGACATTTTCACATTCACTAATCAGGTTTCTCAGTTAATGTTATCTGGTTTGTGTAAAATGAAGCAGTGGTTCAGAGCTTACCATGTCCATCACAATCCTCATAATAGTGTAGATGAATATGACAAAACAATAGGACACCAAGCAGTAAAAGACAACAGTATTATCTAGAGTTCAACAAATCCACTGATGATTATGTATCACCTGGGCGCTGAGCTCCTGCTGGGTAATGATGTGTTTCACGGCGTTCTGCCACAGCTTCTTTTTCCTCCGCAGCCCAGGGGACAGGGTGGCGGCAAGGCAGGGCGGCTCAAGCAGCTCCATGGGGCGGACCTCTGTCGTCTCGGCAAAGGTGACCATGGTGGTGAGTTTGGCTGACCTCATCCAATGCTGTCAGATCATGAGGAGGCAGCACCCTGATGCTGGAAGAGTGTCATTGTTGGGGGTGAATACAAAGAGGAAAAGATGGTGATTAGTGAGGGGTTTCACTTGCTTTACTCCCTAATGTAATGGACATTCATTTTTAAAGGGGCACTCTACCAATGTTATTCATTAAGTTCAGTATTGTTAGTACTACTCAGCCCATGAGAACAACTTCCTCTTTGGCTTTGGAGGAGCTTTGACAGATAACCCTAGTGATGTCACAGTGAAGTCATCAGGATAATCTCAGCGGGGGCTTGGAGATTACAAATTATAACTAAAATGTTTACAAACTGCAGGTGTGGCGTTAAAAGGGTGCGGCTGTTTACCAGGCAGAGAGGGTTAGGGTTTCTAATATATTATGATTTTGAGTTGAATTATGTAGGAATGCAGGATTCATTTTGGTAGCCATATCTCAGCCCCAGCTGCTTTATAGAACACTAATGGTACGAAATTAAGCGTGTATGGCCAATTTAGAAATTTGACACATTAATTATAACTAAAATGTTTACAAACTGCAGGTGTGGCGTTAAAAGGGTGCGGCTGTTTACCAGGCAGAGAGGGTTAGGGTTTCTAATATATTATGATTTTGAGTTGAATTATGTAGGAATGCAGGATTCATTTTGGTAGCCATATCTCAGCCCCAGCTGCTTTATAGAACACTAATGGTACGAAATTAAGCGTGTATGGCCAATTTAGAAATTTGACACATTCTGAGACAGATAAAAAAAAACTAAAGAAACATCACAAATACATTAACATGAAACAAATTAAAATTACTATCAACATTTCTGGCTTTATTCAAATATATATCCTCTGTGGAAAGTAAGCCCTCCTCATTCAATTTCAATCAAACCGTTTTTTTTTTCATTTTTACCAATCTCTCTTTGAAAATAAGTTCTTACTAATATATGTAGGCCTATATATTTGTATGAGATACATCATTTTAATTGAACATTTCTATTTGATTTTGCTGCTTGCTGGTTTGAGACAACCCTTTTACACTGACTTTGCTGAATCATGATAATTGTTGCTATTTTGTCACTGAGAATATACAACAATTGATTTATTGATTATAGCTTTTGTGGCTCCTGATTAACATTGACACCTCACATGTTCTTTATTAAAGAAAAAATAAATCCTAAAAGAAGCATATCAAAGCCTCGTAATTGTTTAAACTCTTTTTAACATTTAGATTGATGTGGATAGTATGGTTATGCTTGACACATGTAGCATGTTGTAAGAAGCCCATGATGAAACGTGTTTGCACAATGTGTGCCAGAAGAAAGGCAGCTTGCCAGCAAATTATCCGGAGGCCAGATTTAGACGTGAGCTGGTTAAGGCTCCGAGTTAAACTCCTCCAGGTCCTTCTGTCACTGTCCCGCCCACTCACTGTCCATTGTCGAACAGTCTGTTTGCACTTTGCATCATCACTGCAAAGAACGAATATGATGAAACATAGTATTTTAAAAGATCTGCCTTCCTAATTAAGGCTGTCATTATGGCAGCTGAAAATCTTCATCCTTTGAGAAAATGCTGTAAAATGGCAGCTTTTTATTTTTTGGACTGGTTGATCACACTGTTCTCTAATGTAAAACAAAATCCAGATGCATTTGTTTAGATTTAAGTACTATTTCATTTCAGGCTCTCTCTATGATAAAATCCTGAACTCTTCTTGTTAAAATAAGAGTTACAAAGAAATAGAGTATAATTTCTGACAACTACATGGAGAAGGGGAAAAGTCTTGAGAGGTTAAATCTTAGGCAACACTTGTAGTATACCCAACACCTTCATTCATAAACGCATGTTGGCTTGTGGCCACAACTGACCTGTATTGTTTTACATATTGTGTATCCTTGCATCATGTCCACCATTGGCCATAGGATATAGTCTTCCAGCCCATGGTAATCCACTTTTGCTGATTCCATCGCACAGGAATTGCACGCAGATCTGAAAATTAAGGCATAATCCATGAAGGGGAAGTGATAGTTGAAAAAGTCCCCTCTGTATAGATCCAGCCAAGATATGTTGAGTCGTTCTGGCAGGAATATAGGTCATCACATGCACTGTTTTGAAATGAAGTCAACAACTGCACTGAAGGAGAGCAGCAGGAGTGAAGAGTGCAAAGAGGATTTGCCAGTCAGCAGCCACTCTCACTGGCCTACAAAGCTGATCATTGGCACCAGGACAACTTTAAGATAATTGCAATGCTGTCAACCTTTGACCGAGTCAACTTAACCTTTAAAATCACAGTTGACATTTTATTGAAATAGAATTACAATAAATGCTTTTTAATTTGCTCTCTCTTTTATACTCTTCATATTTCTTTTTAATTTACTCCCATTCAAAGAGATTAAAAGCAGAGTTAATGCCTCAATATTGCCTTCATGCTCTTGGCTATGTCAATATGCATTAGAGCCATAAGAGCAAAAAGTTCAAACATTACCTAAAAGCCTACAAGGCCATATAATAATCACACACATGGGAACAGAACCCTGAGGTCAAATGCTTTTCAGGTTCACAATTTTTCATTCCAGACCTGATTAAAATGCTATTTCCACACAATTATATTTGTGCTTAATGTCACTTCATCATACTCTGTGGTTGCTTCTTGATTGGCTTAGAAATACTTCAATAGGGCAATTATTGAGGCAATTATAACCAGTGTTATATCTGCTTTTTGAAGACAGGATTGTCGAGGACAAAGAGGTTTTCTGCCATGTTTTATCAATTTTTTCTCTATAACACAAACAAAGTTAACCAAAATAAATTTAACTTTTCTTTCCTCTTCCCTATGTACAAAACTTGGCCATTGGAGATAATTGATTGATTGAAACATTTTTTTAAAGAGTCTAATTGAAGATATTAAAAGCAGTGATATAATTTGTTGCTTAGTGTCTTCACTTCAGTCTTCTTCTGGTTTCTGCTACTTCAGGCTGGTTAAAGTTAACACAAGTCAAGTAGTAATTCTGTAACAAATGCAAAAATGTTCTGGTCATTTGTTGTATTGTAGATTTTATTAGCAATTTGAGCCATACAATTGCCTTGAAATGTGCTGGATTTGGTGATGGTGTTTCCTAATTTACATTACATTTCATTTAGCTGACGCTTTTATCCAAAGCGACTTACAATGACCAATTACAGGGACATTCTCCCTGGAGTAACTAAGGACTAAGTGCCTTACTCAAGGGCACACTAGTGGTGGTGTTCCTGGTGGGATTTGAACTCACAACCTTCCGATTTTCAGCCCACCTCACTATCCATTAGACCACCACTATCCCACAATTTAAAGTGTAACACATAAATGAATTACTCTATATAGACCAACAGTACTTTAAACCTTTCTTTTTTTTGTTCACTTATTTTGTCATTTTGTTTAACAGTATATTTTTTTAAATCATGACATAACCACAACATCGGCGATTGATTGTATCAGTAAGATAAGAAGAGAGGAATTGAATTCTCAGGAGGAACCAAAAGCAAAAAAGGAAATATCAGGCACAGCAATATCAGGAAGTGAGTCGGAATAGACAACCATCCCTCAGTATTGATGAGGAAGAGCACTTACTGGGCTGATAGCATCAACACGTCTGGGGTGCCTATGGGTTTAAGCTGGTTAAAGTTTTTGAGACGTGCTTTGCTAATTGCATCCAGGTCCCTTAGGCTGATCTAATGGATTCCCATCTGTCCAACCGTGACTGCGTGGCTCAGACCTTTCTTGCTGATTACTGTGCATCTAAAAATAGCCTAAGGGTCTAAGGCAATTAGTTCTACAGTACTATAACTGCTAAAACCAATACCAGCGTCTAACACTTGGTAAGTATATAGTAAAGCACATTTATGAGATGAAACATAAGAGTTAATAATTGGTGATCGTTCTGATATAACACAGCCCTTGAGTTCATAATGGGCAATTTAGGTTAATGCCTGTGAATGTCATTCTACTGCACAAATCTGTCATTTAATTTAGGTTCTCCATTTGAAGGGCACTTGAGCTTGTGTCCTGAGGGGGGCGTTAGGATGAATTAGTTTGCTAAGGTAAAAAACATAATGCTAATTATGCAATAAGCCAAAGGGGTCATGGCTTACCGTGATTTTAGAACAGATAAGGGGCGTTGTTGAGCATGATGCAAAGTAAGGTAGTTATTTAAGGCTATCCGCTTTGGCTGTCCTCTAATCAGCTGATTCACACACATACTCACGCCAGACCTGAAAAAGAACTTACCCATTAACCTTGTCAAACGTTTCACTTAAGTTGGACACAAAGACCTATTACCGTCTATTGGTGTTGTATCACAGATGCACTGTGTAGTCATGTGTGTGTCGTAACACTCTTAGAGTTCAATAGGATGGTGATTGCATGATAGCTTTCGTTGGCAGTCTCACAAAGCTCTCAAAGGTGAAGGTGTGTACAGGTCAACTAGGGACAAGGTAAAACAAAGATGAAGACCAGTGCAGAGATTTTGCTGGAACACTTTCACGATAATTTCGGGTTTTAAAATCTTCAATGTGTTGAATCAAAGAGTTTTGCCAAATCAAAAAATAAGCATGCAAAGGACTATGACACAATGGATTTCAGCCCATATACCTACACATTGAGGTCCTGTATAGTAGGGTGATAATAAGGAGCACTGGGCAGGTTTATCTTGTAACTTTATCTTGCACTGGGTCCTTATGACCCTGCAGGAATAAATGCCTATTTAAAATGAATAAAACTTCCTTCAATGTAAATGATATGTCCAAAGCTAATGTAAGGACTTTTCCTTTATCATTTTAATAGGATTTTGATAGAGCTCTGAGATTTTTCGACAAGAAATGTAAGGCTAATAGCCATCATGTCATCTGGGCCTTTCCCCAATAGGCCCATGTTATAATCCATCCATGCAACAATCCAGAAATACCTGTCAGCTTTTAGGACTCCCCATTTTCTGCACAGTCCTATCACTAAGTTTCTACTCTTGCACTGAAATAAAACATAAATACTAGTAGTAGTCACAGGTTTATCTTGTAATGAAAACCTCCAAAACCCTTAGCTGTAGCTAAGCTGTCATTAGCTCAACATAATTAAGATGGTATTATCCTTTTCAAAAAGAGTCCCACAACATTTGCTATCTTAAGGGGGCTGAATAATTAAAGAGATGACAGCAGCAGCAGACAACAAAAATAGTGTCACATAAACAACTCAGGGATCTGATGGCTCAGTGGGGATAAGAGACCCTGGGAGTTAAATGCTTTAGTGGTCTGCCGAGAAGCACCAAGTCTGTCGCCAAGACTGGTTTACTCATGGCAATCTCCAAACTGATTTTCCAGACTCACTGCTGTCCCCAACTGGTAGAAGACAAATATTTCCAAAAGCAGGATGTCCCATCCACAGATACAGAGAATAAAGAATACATATTTTTGATTAATTATTTTATAGCCTGATAGTCAGACTGAATTTCGTTTCACTCATAAATAATTTTTATGTATTCTTGCATTGCTGAAAACAAATTAGGCAGGACATTGTCTGAATGGCTGCACTCTTAAACAGCTCTGCAGAAATTAGGATAAATGATGTAGGATTGCATCATTTAAAAGGAAATTCTAGCACAAAATAGGTTAAAATCTAAATCCACTGATTATGAGAAAGCATGTTGTTGACCCAAAAGGCAGGAAGAGATATCATTTAAAATGAAAGTGTCTAACCATGGGATAATTTTATTCCTCTGAAAGCAGTATTCAAATACAAGATTAACACTGTCTTTTTTTTTAAAATACTTGCAATTAAACTAAGCCTGTATCACATAACTTTTCATATTAGACTACTATCAGAACTTTGTGACGTTGTGTTTCTTTTCACACATAAATAATACCATTGACTGTAACTTAGCAAATGATAATGTGGATAGTAGCCTACCCTATCAGCAACATTACTCAATTTATATAGGATATTTATAAAAATTACAATACATTCATACTGCTGTAAAATTAAAGCATTTGTCAAAAGTAATGACATATTAAGCGACCATATTGTCAAAAATAATGGCAAAGTTTCTCATTAATATGGGTTGCGATGTCATTTTTTCAAGATTGTTTCTCATAATTATATGTTACAGGATATTCTTTTTGTTCTCGCATTGTCGTAAATTGTCTTCCATAAACATCTGATGAAGTATTTGCATGATATGCAATCAATCTTTCTAATGTGTTTCGAGTAGTCTGCACTTGTTCAAACATGACAAAAGCTACTATCCAGCGGTGGGCTGTCACATAGTACTAACAGCTAGCCAGTAACAGCTATCAACCAGAGGAACAGTAAGTAAGGCTGTTACTAAATGTGTCTTTGAATAGTTTACCTTTAGTCAAAGGGGCTGAAGGGACCCGCACGTATGCCGCACACTTTAAGGATTTTCCTCACTTCATGGTACGTAATTTTTTTTACATTTATTTACGTTGTTGTGATACGCGCAGCCAGGGGAATCTCGTTTAGCAAGTCAGGCAGATAGCTAGCTAACGATAGCATACTTTGCTATTAGCATAGATGAATGCTAGCTCTGAATTATAGTTTCTTTATGTAGATATATATACACAACATATACATATATAACCGTATGTTTTCGTTACGTCTAAACCTTATTGAAATCCAGGGGTTAAAACACTATCAGAGAGCACACATTTAAATGAAAACATGTAACAGCTAGCTATGCTAACATTAGCCTTACATTAATTGACTGGAAAGTGTCTTGATTTCTGTCACAACAATATTTTATAAATACGCTCTTGCTTTTCACGGGTCAGGTAAACTTTAACACCGGGTATCTCCCGTTTTTATTTAGGTTCAAATATCTTTTTAATGTCAACAATGTTTATTAGGTCATCGGCTAATTTGGGCATACTAACTTCCACAGGCCAAAGACAATCCAGCGGTTTTCCTGATTTTTCGAAGCGCCGTTGGAGACTCAGTTTGGGGCTGAAGTGCCTCAAACCTCAGTGCCTCTGTGGACCTGGAAGAGCAGCGCCGCCTTGTGACAAGCTCCCAACATGACAGGTGGGGAACACCACACTATTAAACACCTGTACTATACCTGAGGACGTATTTACGGCACTATACATTCAATGTAGCACATTGCTGAAGAAGTTGGAATAATACTAGTTGTATGAGCTGCCTGATCCCAAACCCCATATGGAGACAGCTGATTGTGAAAATGTTTAGTGAGAGAAGCTCTGCATCAGTGCTCTAGGTGTTGGTGTGAATGATGTGTCTATTCCCAAGTGTTATGTGTGAATTTGCACAGAAAAATCACTCACCAGACATTTTGCCTGTGTTGGCATCTGCTGATAGATACATTCCTTGAACCTCAAACCCACTGACTGAATGGCTGTCCCACAGTGCCCCTCTCTCTCCATCCTCCTCTCTCTGTGTCTCCCTGTCCCTTTCACCCAGAGAGAGACTTTGGGTGGATAGTGAGTACCATTGTGTCAGTGAGATGTTTATTAATGAGAGAGGCGCACACAGAGAGCAGAGCTGCTATTGACGGACTAATCGCTAATCTCTTCGTTAATACTTCAATCTGTCTATGAACCAAGATACATCACTGAGAAGCCTCAAGACAGGGACATGCAAGCTGGTGGTCTGCAGGAAGTACATTTGGGAATTTGTTCCAGTTGGAAACTTTTTGAAAGTTAAGTTTGAGTTGGCTTTCTGTTCAGGCTCGTCTTTTAGGACAAGTGTATGTATGTGTCTAATGTTTATTGCGTCCAAACTGGGAAGTTGTGGATACATGTCAGTGAGTATATTATTGAATTGAGCTTTTCTGTCAAGGAATTTTGAAGTAGTTGGTGGTAACATTTTCCGTTAGCGTTGATAGGTAATTAAACAAATATATTATAACCAGAGAATAAGGGACTTGTAGTCTGCTGCTTATTCTGTTGCATTAAGGTTTTCAGTTTTAACTTTTTGGAGGTTTACTGTGTCGATAAAAGGAGTAGTGTGTGTCTATGTGTGCACTTGTTGGGTGTTGCATGTGTTTGCTCACCATGCCCTTGCCTGCGCCTGATGTCCCGGCCTCTCAGAGGCTGGCACTGGACTGTCGTACCCTTCTGGACCATCGCATTGGCAAGGGTGAGTGATAACACCACTTCCTCTGTTCTCTCTCTGGCTCCTTCTCCGTCTCTTGAGTCGCTTGAACAAGGAATTATGTCATTTAAAAAGGTGCTTTCTCCATGTGCTTCTATGATGCTCAACCAAAATATGTCATGTTGTAAAAATAACTTAAATTAAATGTTGGAGGTCTGATTTGCTATGAGCCACTTCCTGTGTTGTAAAATTGATGCAGTTCATTTTATCGATAAAAGAGGAACTTAAACCCTTAAGCCAAAATAAAGAGGAACACTGGCTGTGGTGTTTGGCACAGGTTGCTGTTAAACAGTGTTGACTGGCTATAGGGTCATTCATTTCTAGTGTGTGTGTGTGTGTTAATGTTGACTTTCATATAATCTTACACTGATAACATCTCTGTTTGAAAAGAACACTGTTTGTTCTTCCATCAGAATAAAAGAGATGCTTATAGCTCCAAAGGGAATATTGCTTTATATAGCAACATTTCCGGCATGCAAGATAGGAAAACAAATCTTATTGTAAATGATTATGATGATTAATTATTCAAGTGATATTTGACTGTTATTTTATCCAATAAAAAATAAATTCACAGTAAGTATAGAGAGGAATTCCAGCTATGTCTTTGTAATATGATTTTGTAATGTAATATCATTTAGTATAACATAAAATAATAAGATATAATATATATTATTTATTAGCTGCCCAACTGAGAACTATTTTCAGTCCAGATATGTAATTCAGTATTTTTTTATACACTATACCCTGAAAAAAAATAAAAAGTGAACCATAAGGGTAAAGTAATGATACATTTAATTTCAAGCACTTGTTCATGCTTTTACAAGGACAATGCAGCATCTCCAGGTTTATGGTTTCACTGAATGTTTGTGCATTACAGCCAATAATGTGGATGTCTGGGTTTAATGTTTGTCACAGTTCTATGGTTGTGTTGTGTAATGTAGACAAACACATTGATTGTGTTGATCATGAGTGAGCCAGCTGCTGAACAGTATTGCATTTATTTACTATGGTTTTGGAAAATTAAACCTGGAAGAGATTGAGTCAATAGGAAAATATAAAAAAAAAAATATAATATTTCACGTTTTGAAATATAAAGAAGCGAATACCAGTAAACATGGTTTTATTAATAAAGACATTTTGGTATTTGGCTAGTAAAAAAGGAAAGACATTTTGTAGAAAGTTGCCTATGCATATAGGGAAAACTGAAAGTAAGTAGAGCAGGAAGCATGCGTGGATTAATGACGGAGAGGAGGGAAAGGGTGATGCTGGTAGGGGGTGGAGAGAGAGAGGGAGAGAGGGAGAAAGGGAAATTGCGTGGGTGGGAGGTCTTCTCCCTTTCCATCCCTGTGGTGCATATTTCTTTCTTATTCTCTCCCCATCCGCCTCTTGTCTCTGTTTCCTTCTATGCAACTGAGAAAAAATATCAGAAGTGGGGGGGGTGTGTTTGTATGTGTGTGCCTGCAATCGAAATCTGCACAGCCCCCTTCAGAAGGAGCGCTGTTGCAGAAGACGAACAGGAAAATCCAAGGTCATCACGGCACGCTTCTCTGACGTTGCCTTTCAACCCCCTTTCGTGCGTGTGTGCCTGCGTGTGTGTGTGAGTGTCTGCACGGCAGGAAAAGTGTGTGTAATTCAGTGCATCGGTCCAAGCTCTGCACCAATCACGGTGCGCATTTTAGCTTCATGCACACGTGCAGGAATTTATACCAGAGTGAGCGGTGTGTGTGTTTGTGTGCGTTTTCAGTGCCTCTTGGCACAGCAGTGTGTCTGTATGAGCTACTGAAGCTGCATTGAGAAAAAATAACCATTTGTAGTGAGAGAGTCCAGCACCACGAAGGATGTACGGTAAGAATTACAATCATTCTTCCTATGTGTATTTGTGTGTGTGTGTTTAAGGCTTTGTAAGTATGTGAGTAATGTAAAGCATGCAGCGTTCAGCCAGTTTTCCTACATTCTACCAACACGTTTCCTCTTAGCTTTCTTGTGATAGACTGCAACTGACTAAAAGCGCATTATATGAACTTGGACTATCATGAGGATACTGCTCTATTTAATATCAGTAATAGCTTACAAGGATACACCGCTTTGAAGATGTTTATTTTCGGTACCGGACACTTCTTTGGTCAGAACACTTTTTAATCAAATGACTTCCTTTGTTGTATTTGAAGTGATAACAGTATGTTCTCTACACTTGTAAAATATTCAGCTCACTGTTGTAGTTATATATGTATATATGTTTTCTTATTATCCTTTAATGTTTTTCACATTTCTTAGCTATTTTGGGTTGCACATTATAAATGAATGTTTCCTTGAAAACAGGTATAGTATATGTGCGGTTAGAAGTTTTAATTATTGGTACTTTTCTGTAAAACTTTAAGATCATGTTAAAATGCGTTTGGTGTTAGTGTTTTCTGTAGCTATGTTGTTTTTATTGACATGTTGATATATGGTTCATTGATTAGCGCTAATTAAAAATGTAGTTAGCTTTGCTTTGACTTTCGAGACTATTGATGGAAAAATGCTTGGCTAAGTAGGCTAACCCTGCAGACTGGAAGAACTAGCTCAGTAAGACGGAGTGCGTCGCTCTGCTGAGCTCCTGTATGGAAATGTGGCTCTCTGGGCTTGAGTCCCTCATAGCCCAGTTTCAGTGCCTGTTTGACTGTGATTCATAGTGTGTCGGATCGGCCTTGTGTCGTGAGGATTTGTTGGCGGCTGGGTCTGTACATCAGTATGTTGGTCGCATAATACCAGCCATGTTCGCTTCCACCCACTCTCGGTGGAGTGTGTGCTTTGAATAATACTTGCACATGGATTTATGGTTGAAAATGATGTACTGTATATGTTTCTGCGTGCAGCGTGTCTATAGGCTGAAGATACAGAAGGAGAGAGGGGGTAGATGGATGTTGTGGTAACACACGCAACACATTTGAATTGCTGTCATTATCTCCATGCCAGAGTGACAAAAATTCACATTTCTTCCTCTTTGTCACGCTTAATGCTGTCAGCCTCTCCTGAATGATACCCACCTCTTCAGCTCTATACAGCTCTCCCAAACTCATTGAGGGACAGCTTATGTGCATATGGCTGGCTGTTGAATCAGCCTGGCTCATTATCCATTATTTGCTCTGCGTATTTACAGATTCTTGCGTCTGCTCGTATTTTACCACGTGAATCTTCTGTTTAAAGATGTTTTGCCCGTCCTTGTTTGCTGATATAAAAATAGCAAGACTTGGTCGGTTTCCCCCCCTCTCCCTCTTATGTAATACTACCCCTGAAGGGCAACAGCCTTTATAACCATCATGAGAAGTATCATGTATTATGCACAGGTGTATACAGCATGTAGGTGGCCACAGGGTTTTTGCTCCCGTTTGTGTGCTTTCTGACTCTGGCCTGTAAAACTATTGCTTTGCATGACCCCCGGGTGAAGCTGATGTGTATTGATGGTGATGGTGCTCTGTCTCTTGCAGACACAACCACTCAAACATACAAACATGAACACACAGATCCTAAATGTGTTTGATATGCTCCATGCAGGACTATATTTACCCTGTTTTATCAGCCACGTGACTTCTGGTCCAGCAGAGCAGCTCCAGGACAGCAGGTGCAGCAAGATATGCTACTTGTTGTCACACACTCCTGTTTGTGTGTGTTATTGTAATAAGTTTGACTTTTACATCATCAAGATCAATTCCTTTTTATTGCGTTGCCAACAAGGCAGTAGCTCTATTTACACTCTGGAAGTGTGGAGGATTTTAAAATAATAAAGAAAGAAAAGACAGAATATTCCTTTATTAGTCATGTTTTGTTTCTCATGCACAATCATGTCTTTCAGAGCTATGTATTTTCTTGTTTGCCTCTCCTTTTTCTCACTTCCGGATGCATTTTCTCTCCCATCTCTCTCTCTCTCTCACCTTAATGTGGGAAGCGTTAAGCTGACATCCTGGGGGAAATGGAGAGTGTAATCTGTTAATGTACCAGCCCATTGTTACGGCTATAAAAACAACATTGTGATTGGCTGGCTCCTTGCTATAGTGATCTGAAGGGGTGGAGACCCCCACACATGTGTACACGTAATGCACACATTCTGCGTGGATGTGTAGCTTAGCATCCAATCAGTGTAACATGTAAGAGACATCACTCTGGGCAAAGTTGCACCAGGCTGCAGAGATGTCCGCCCTCTCTCTATTATCTTGTTCTGTCTACCAACATTAACCAGTAATTCATTGTTCCGTCCTACTCGATGTGTGTGAGCATGTTTGTGTGGGTTTATGTGCGAGTGTATATTGAGTCGCTTGGTGTCCAGCCCCTAAATGTGTTGTCAGCCGGCCATGCAGAGTGGGTGGAAGTCGTGAGACCCCCCTGTGTGTGTGTGTTTTTCACCGCTGACATACAAGTTCTTGTCCACCCACCCTGCTGATCTCTTTTAGCTTTTTTCCACTCTAACCCATCATTATTAACACAAGAAACACTTAACAACTCAAACCAAACACAACTCTGAAGCTATACAGTGTTCTCTAGAGAGAGAATCATCCAACACAAACATGGTTTTGCAGCACAATAACTTGTGGTACAGAATATGTTAATGTTTACAATTATTGCAGTAGCTTTTTAGATTTGCAACAATTGATCAACTTGTCAATTGGAAATACCCTATGGGCATAATAACATAACGAGCAATTTGAAGACATCATCTTTGGCTTTTGGAAAACATAACAATTAATCAGCTTGTCAAAAGAACAGAAATGAACTAACTGCTAATGAATACGATCATAAGTTGCAGTCCTATAGCATTTGTTGTGTTAGTGACCAGTATGTGGTGCCACTTAAGCAACCGTAACACATAAACTGCTTTTTATCAAGCCTCTGAAAATCCTAAAACTATATTTTTTCTGAATGATGAATTGCCCTCTGTTCAATAAAAAACAGTTTAGACGGTAACATAATGTAAATGGCATGTGTAAAAGAAAAGTATTATGCTCATTTACTTACTTTTAGAATAACACTGTGTGATTCTAACTTGCTAATGTTATCTTTATTTACTGGCTTTCACGTCTTTGCTAAGCTTGGGGAAATTCTTGTTGAGACGATTTGTTGCAATGTTGTTAGTTACGCTCTCTGTGCACCAAACAGTATGACCTTCAACTTCTGTAAACTGAGAACATACTGATACTGCCTCCCTAAACTTCCAGAATGCTCCTTTCATTATCGCCAAGGTTTTCCCACCTTTCTCCTTTCTCTGTGTTTAAATATGCAACCCAAACTCGATTCGATTGATAAATACATTCCCACAACACATGCCACTAGCTTATGAGCTAACCAACAAAAATGGCAGCCACTTTAAATTCATGCAAAAAAAAGAACCTAGGAATAAAAATTGCTTAATGGAAAATGTGGATGCTTGCAGTGTGCCTGAAGAGGGGGAAATAACATGTAAATTGCTACACCCACTCAGCTGTTAAAACGGTTGTGGATTTTAGGCACAATAGACCTAAAAGTGTATTAAACTTTTCTTACGCCATCTGACTACTCCTCCCCAAAAATTCTCGTCTCTCTACTGTTGACAGAGAGAGGGCAGATTTGTGCTGGACAGAGGAGATGCAATAAGTAGCGCTAATCTGTGACTCACCATCCACCTCCCCCATCACACTTCCATCTCTGTCTCTTTTTCCTCTTCAGCCGCCTGTGTCTCTGTCACTCTTTTTCCTCCACCCTTTCCTCTCTACTCCTGGGACCCACTGCATTTTCATTAATTCATCGGCGACTCCTACACTCAGGCCCCGGGCCAACACCGAGAGGATGAGAGAAGGTGTGAGAGGGAGGTTCAGTGGGTGCAGGAGGAAGGGACAGCGGGAGGGAGGGAGGGGTGCAGAGGCCTCATTAGTATTTGAAGTGATGGAGGAGAGAGGAGCAGCACTATGAATAGACACGCCACTCTCAAAGATAAGCACCAGCCGAGCTCCTGCTGCGGACTTCAGTAGAACTTTCAGAGGCCTTGAAACGGACCGTCTTTTAAGTGATTAAGGCACTAAATATGCATGTTGCTCTATTAAAAGGCTTTTCAAGGACATCCTGCCTATACTGGCTGCCCTACTCCCAAGTGTAGGTCAATGATAACATACCAGAAGGCCGGTGAATGCAGGAACGTAGCCCAGAACAGAGCGCTGCTGCATTGGCTGTGGTTTAGGAGGTAGAAGGGGCCATCGTGGGTTGGTCATTTGTCTTCCTGTCCTCATGTCCTTGGGCACAACCGTCAACCCTCATATTGCAATGTAGCTTTCTGCCATTGGTGTGTTAGTATCTGAATTGGTCAGTCAGTGTGCTTTGGATAAAAAAAGATAAAATGAAATGCAGCAAATGTATGTGTTTTCAGCTAGTAGCAGTTAAGTTGCAGCTCTATTCTAATATTTTGCGTAGGTGCTTTGTACCGCAAGGGCAGAAAGTGTTGTGTGTGTTTTTTCTTTCATCGTTTCCTTAGGTATGGTACTATATTTAGTCTAGATCTACAGATAAAACAAGCTCTTAAAGGGCCAGTGTAGTATTTAGTGGGATGAATTGGAAAATGGTATTCATAACTTCATATCTGCTTTTATATTGTAAAATCACCTGAAACTGAGAATTGTTGTGTCTTTTGAAGTAGCCCTTCATATCTACATAGAGAGCAGGTTCTCCATGTACCTACAGTAGCTCAAAACAGACAAACCAAACTCTGGCTTTTGCACTTTTTAAAACAAGGTTTAAATAAATAGGGTAAATGTCCTATAAGTGTAGTTATTAATGCATTTATACATTTGGAATGATCCTTTTAATGTTGTTATATGTGCAGTATATACATGCCCATGGACGCCAGATGGAAAACTAGCAATGTGCTATATCTTCTGTGGTACATGTATCTGGGTTGTGTGTCTAGCAAAGTGTTGTTACAGCTGGACTCAGCTCATCCATTTGCACTGGTGAGTCAGGCACATGGCAGCTTTTTGCCTCAATCATCTGTGAAATGGGCATAATTGGTCCATTTTTTTTTTGAGAAAATGAATTGTGTGATTTTGAGAACATGTTACACCTGTGTTACAGTCTGTGTGCCGAGTGTGAACAGTGTTGATCACAAGGCTCGTCTCTGGCTGTATGGGTTGGTTGAAGAGTTCCTATACAATTTGTAGGTGCATTTAAAAGATCAACTGTAGTCCTGATGTGAAGACTCCATGGAGAATCTGTCTTATGTTGGATAGAGCATACTGTGAGGCATCTGGCAATCCTGTGAATGTCGGGTCAGTATGCTCTCAGAATAGGTTTTCGTGCACCATCAGCAAAAAATGCTCCAATCTGTTTAACCACAAAGTAAAAATAATGAATAATGAAACATTTTTCCTGTGGGAAAAGAGAAGGAAGGGAGCTGACGTTCTAATGGAGGGAGGAAGGAAAGAGGAAGATAGGTTTCTTTGCAGATTGTTTTTCATTTGTCTTATATTAACTAGATTTCTGCTATCTCTATTTAAAGTGTCAGCCTCTCAAACTCTTCATTAAACGTGACTGCATTGCTGAAAGCACGATGACCTACTTCTTGTCATCAGCTTTCATATCTCCTAAACTCAAATAGCCTTTATTTGGTGTGAGCAGGAAAATAATATTTGTTATCCTGAGCTGCAACAACGGTTGAATGATGCATTTGGGTTTTTTTCTTCATTCTCTCAGTGTCTCCTTATGACTCACCACTGCTCAATTCCTTCGACCAATCACAATCCAGCTCTCCCTTCGCTGCCTTGCTTGCCTTTCTCCTCAATGCAAAGTCAGAGAAATCATTCTTCACTGTGTTGCACTTTTCTCTTCTAGACTGTCTTGATTGCATTGATCGTGTGTGTGTGTGTGTGTGTGTGTGTGTGTGTGTGTGTGTGTGTGTGTGTGTGTGTGTGTGTGTGTGTGTGTGTGTGTGTGTGTGTGTGGTGTGTGTGGTGTGTGTGTGTGTGTGTGTGTGTGTGTGTGTGTGTGTGTGTGTGTGTGTGTGTGTGTGTGTGTGTGTGTGTGTGACACGTGTATCATCTGAGCCGCAATGTTGTGATTGTAATTGCCTTGTGACCACATTTCGTCAATATCCGGCTTTTTCTCAAATGCATTTCCACAGCATTACGGTCACTTAGGCCAAGTGACTGTTTATCTGAAGCTCCATGTTTTTCATCTGGTGATATCAATTCATCATTTGGCATTCTTGCAGAGAATTTGACAATGCCGTTTTCTGGATGCTTGCTTTTATTTTTGACCTGATTCAATGAAATCTATTAACAGAGCTCTGTCAGTTTGCATTATCTATCCACATTCAGCACCTCTCCTAGAAATACCCTGCTTCTCTGCACGTCAGCCGCTCATTTTAATTTTAACCTGGCACTCTCCACAGGCTAGAAACCCCCAGCACTTCATAAAATGAGCGATGTGTACACTTATATTCCAGTGTGCCACTTTAATAGGACCATAACAGTAGCACTGCTGAGACGAGGCTGTTATCAATAGTTGCTCGTTAGCTTACCCATCATTATTTGCTTAGCTGTGACTTCTTTGCCAATACATTTTACGGTTGTTACCGCTACATGTGTTAATGATTGTTCCTAATTCATCGTTTAATCTAAATGCTTGATTACTTATTTAGACATCACTTCATTTCCCACCACTACTTCAGTGGTGATACAGTGTGTTATTAAGGTGAAGTCATTATGTAGTGTCTGCAATCTTCCCCTTTGAACAAGTGGCTGATTTCAAACGTACCTTATTATTTCTGGACTGTGTTCTTTCGTTTGGAAAGGCTTACACAGGGCAGACGAATAGAGGAGAGATGGATGAAAAAGAAATGGACGTGTTTGCTTGTTATTTTTCTTTGTTTTTATTGCTTTTCTGCCAGTCATGCTGCACAAGTCTAATCCCTGTCATCTCTTTTACATCCTCAGGGGTTTGTGGTTGTTGCGGGGCGCTCAGGCCTCGCTACAAGAGACTGGTCGACAACATCTTCCCAGAAGACCCAGAGGTGAGAAGCTCAAGTGACTTTGTTTTTCTTTGTAATAATGCCTTTCTGAACCTAAATGGTTATTTGTATTGTCTGAAGTTGTGAACTGTCTTCTTTATGCTCATATATAAATGATTTGCCTCTTGCCAATGCCACATTATTGCAATTCTTTTTAAAGAGGAACACTGTCTTTGTATAAGTTTCAATAGCTCATTAGGTTTAATACAAACAAGAACATTGCACAACAGAACACATCAAATATTAGCATAAATTGCTCCGTATCAGATTCAGCTTTCCATCTGTAGTCCCTGCCAGGTAAATATAAACGCAGTGTTATTATGATATTGTCTTTCAAGTAGGAAGAGTGGGTAGATGTGGTAAGAAAACATCACAAACAGCCTCAGATGTAACTATCTTCTTCAAAGCTGTTGGTATCAAGCCACATACCCTTTCTTTTCTAGTTTTGAGATCTGATACAGATGACTCATAAAGAGAATTCATTTGGGTGGAGAAGAAGCAGCTGATTTGTTGCAGAGGAAACTTTTCACAAGTGCCTCTTTGCTACTGCAGTAACCCACTTTACCAATCAGTTCTCGGACAAAACTGCAGTATGCGGGACATACTGTTTCAAGCAGACCTCATTTCGCTGTTCTGTGTGTGTGTGCATCTGCTCTTTGTGCGCCCAAAACTGGTCTTACATTTGGCTCTAATCAGCTGTGGATGAGACTGTAACTACCGAAATCCCAGCAGCTTGGGAATAATAAATCCAGCTAATAACATTTACTCCAAATTGTGTCACCATGAGACCATGTGGGTGTGTTCCATTCACATTGCTGTGTTTCTCCCAGATAATTGGTGGTAAAAAGCCTAAATATAGGCTCTCCATGTGTAAGAATGTCCCCACAGTAGGATACATTACTAGTTTTAAATTGGAGTGCATATGACTGGAGTGTATCACTGGGAAGAGTCTACAATTTACTCTGCTGACTCTAACAGAAGCCTGCACTGTTTTTCCACAGAACTACAAAATGATTGAACAAAAACAAATCAACTTTTAAAACTGCAGGTTGTTGACAGCTGCAATATTCTGGCTGTGTGATCGGAGATGGATTTCAGCCACAGGATGTTTTTGATAAGCAGACAAATCAGAGCTTTTGCCCTGTGCTGACCTCTGAAATAACCCTCTGATGAGAGGAATAGACCCTTTTTCACAGCCCACATTTTGACTTAAAAAGCATGAGAATTTTTCCTGCTCCACTTTCAGGGTCCTGGTATTGTGCATGTGTCGTTGCTCACTGGAAAACTTCACAAAGCCATCTTCAATGAAGCAGTAACACCTGTGTTTTTTTAATATTACAGGTCATAATTTAACTCACAGATCTCTATCTGAGGGTTCAAATTTCAGAAATGGAAAATAAAAATATGATTATTTTTCCTTGGCTGTTAATGATATAAATAATGAATGATGCCCATGTATAGCAGTTATTATTTTTGAAGATATTTTTGCCTTACATAGCTACGTACAGAATACTTAAAGTGTACAAATCAGTTCCCAATGTCTCCAAAACATAACAGTCTTATATATTTCTGTTTGTGGGTGTTGCTATTTCATTGACTTCATGTTTTGGCTCCTGCCTGAATGTCAACTAGATGGACTGTAAACATTATTTAGCTCTCTCCCCGTCTGACCAAACTGAGCAGAGAAGTAGGTCAAGGGCTGGAGTAGGACGTGAAACTTGGTGAACTAGTTATACTCTTTCAATGTTGTTTTTGAGTAGAAGTACACACTTCAGTACACACACTATCAGCTCAGACATGTTTATGGAATAGAAAATGTATTCTTCAACACACGTGTCTTAACCAGTTGCCTCTTTGTTTAGTAGACATTGGGTGTCGGTACTCAATGCATTTTGAACAAGCCAGTACCAAATAATATAAAAATTCTTCACTCTTACCTGCATACAATCCTTTTTGCATTGGATGTTAACAATGCACAGCCCTAGTGGACATACCAGCTTCAAGTAAATCTCATTTGTCTCCTTAGAGTGAATGTATTCTCTTTTTTAGTAACCTACTCTCTATGCATTCTAAATCCTGTAAAATGTATTTCCTTCGTCTTGTTTTCACCCCTTCTTTCTATCTCCCCCCTTCACCCTCGCAGGATGGTCTGGTGAAGGCCAACATGGAGAAGCTGACGTTCTACGCCCTGTCAGCTCCAGAGAAGCTGGACCGTATCGGAGCCTACCTGTCTGAGAGATTGTCGAGGGATGTGGCCCGACACAGATACGGGTGAGCATCTTCCGTCAATCACAGTTCAAAACAGTTTTCAAAAGACATCTTGGCTATCTCTGCTTGGACATTTTGTATAGTATTTATAATCTGCCACACATTAAACTTAAATTCAGCAAAGTTGAAGCTATTAAATATAACTTATTCTAAGAAATGGAGGTTATCTTGCTATGAATTAATAAGAAAAGTGGTGCCTGGAATTGCCTTCCATCAAAGAGATTTACACTGACAGTACATCAAAGAGATGCTTTAAAGATCTCCATTAAAGGACCAGTCTAATAGTATACATTTATCATATATCCCACATGCAAACTCTATAGAGAACTGTACAATTATGCCATTGCATTTATACCAAATGTTTGTGTTGTTGACCTTTTCTGCACTCTATAATGACTGCATACAAAGTAGCCAAGTAAAAGGGGCAAGCGGTCGTGTTTTTCAACATAATACTGCTGTAGGGTCATCAACGGTTATTTCTCTGCACTCTCTGTACCTACTCTAAATGCCACAGAAGTTGTTGTCTTTATGACTCATGACTAGGACGCGCTGTGATGATCTCGCCAATGCAAACAGCTTGCACAGATTACATTAACATTTGGCAGAGTCTTGCTATAATCTGTTATCTATATATGTACTTTAATATTTCCAGAGCCATGGGAATTTAGAGATTTAAAAGAACATACTTTATTATCCATATAAGATATCCAGACACAGATATTACTGCGTTGAAGGTTAATGGTGTCATCCAGATGTTTCTGTGTGTGCTTGCCCTCCTCCTCAGGTATGTGTGTATAGCCATGGAGGCGCTGGACCAGCTGCTGATGGCGTGCCACTGTCAGAGCATCAACCTGTTTGTGGAGAGTTTCCTTAAGATGGTGCGGAAGCTGCTGGAGTCCGACAAGCCCAGCCTGCAGATCCTAGGAACCAACTCTGTGAGTATACACCATCGTATCACTACTTTAAAGAGTCCATCAGATGTTTAATCGTTTTGCAGCAATGAAAAACAACAAACAGTGTAAGATTTTTAAAATGCTGGCTTTGATCCTAATTCATGATGAGCATTCGGTTTAGCTATGACTATACAGCTTTATGAAAGAAGTACAGTGTGAAACATATCTATAATAAACTTAACGGTGATAAAAACTCAAGTAAAAGTTATGGTAAACATTAAAATAAGGTCATGAAGTGATGTTATAATCTTTATAAGTTCTGAAAGTGGAGTAGATACACTGTCCATTTTTATTTTACTAAATTGAAGGTGATATTGTGAAGGATTTACAGTTTCTATTTACTGCAGAAACCAAAGGTGCTTTGAATATAATTGAATCCAAAACAAAATTGCCTAGCCATACATTCTTGGTCACAAAAAGGAGAAGGCCTTTTTTTGTTATTTCAAACTTAGATAAATACCTTCAACTGTTATTCATGAATGTGTCGAATGTGCTTTAGGTTTTTCGGCCATCACATTTTGCCCATTTCAGTGAATGTAGGGGTAATATGTAATCAAAGGTTGACAGGGCACATTCCTACCTACTCTGATAGGATTGCAAACAGAAAGTGAAGTTAACTTTGAGGGGTAACTATCTTAGTATTTGAGTAAGATCAGAGCTGCAGAGGCAGTGGGAGTGATGAGTATCTCCTGATGTAGGAAGCGGCTACCAGCGCTGTGCACCGGATCAGCAGAGGGCACATAAAGGAAATCAGATTAGCCGCAGACCACTGTGCTGAAGCTTTGCAGTCATCTAGAGACACGCCGGCCTCTCACTCATAATCTTCATGCTATCTGTCTCCCTTGCAAACGCTAATGGGTGTGTATTTAGGGCAAATGCCGGTCCATACACTGATCCATTTAAATGCACACACACATAGATCAGTGCTGCGTAATTAATTGTGGATGTAGAGTTTTGCATTAAATGCGGATTTAAAGCTTTGCATTCAGAGCGCCTGTAGTTCAACAATGTGAAGATATTGATTGGGATTCACTTTAATACTCAGTCCATACACACACAACTCTGAGCTTCCTCACTGTATTTGACAGCATCTATAGCATCTATCCGTTTTAAAGGTCCCCTATTATACTGTTTTTCATCAAAATATTATAGGTCTCAGATATATACAAAACATGTCTCTGAAGTGTTTGGCTCGAAATACCAAACAGATCATTGTAGCATCCCATAATCCCCTCTGTTTCAGCCCTGTTTCAAAAGTGCTGATTCTGTGTCTGTTACTTTAGATGAAAATAAGAGCCACTCCCCTCTGAGAGATATTTGGTTAAAAAGAACACAATGGTGCTCTAGGAGGAGATCCAGGTGATAAGGTGGGGGGGGGGGGGTTACCTTGGTTGGTTATTGGCTAATGGTTACAGAACCAAAAAAACGTTATGACATCACAAAGTGGCAAAAATCTGATCAGCTCATTTTCAGACAGGTTTCTTATATAAATGGATCAGGACAGAAAGCGAGGGGGTCTTTGTTCCTGAAACTTTCGGAATCTCTTGACAGAGAGGGGACACGTGTATGTATGAAAGTCTTGAAAAAATAGATTTAGCATAATAGGTGACCTTTAATGTGCACTGTATGGCTCATCTGAAGCCGCAGACCAGTGTCACAGAGCGGTGAAAGGAGCGGATTAGTGAGTTTATCACCACAGGACTTCAAGCCCGGCCAGGTTTTCTCACACTCTCTGACCTAAACACCTTGTGCTGCAGAGCCCTTTCCAACACCAGCCAGCTCATCAACACATCAGCACCTGAGTTAGTGTTTCTGTCATCTTGCTTTATGTGATGTGATAAAAAAAAATGTCTCGGGGCATAGGGTTAGTCTCTCTCGGTGTAGCTCTTTGGAAAGCATCAGAAATGTTATGATCTCAGCTCTCCATCCATCACTTACTGTTTTAGACCCCACACTTACAGCTTTCGTGCAGATAGAGAGTGCATTTCTGAGTTGATACATTGATATCTGGAAGCTGCCCGGTATTACTGCCAATAATCCTGGGCAGTTTCCGGGTATCAGCTGCTGCAGCGATTTACTGCAGCAGCTGAGTAGTTGCACACAAGTACTTCATTTAATTTACTCAAGGGTACTTTCTGTCATTTCAAAACCACTCTAAGCACTTATTTTGTACACAGGAAATAGATTCACAAGGCTCTAGATGTTCACTCTCAACATAAACTCTTCTTTATGTTTAAAGGGGGAGATGAGGTTTATTACCAGCTGCTGTAATGTTAATTAGTTATATACTTCTTGCTTCAGGTGGTTCTGTTCTGCTCTGTTTTCATTCTAAAGAAATCCACTTCATAATTTATGAATTGGAGAGTGTTGTGAAGCTTAATGCCAGCGTGTTTAAATGGTGACATTTTAGACCCAGTGGGAGAGACCCCCCCTCTGCCCTTTGCTCTTGACTTAATAGGATGTTATGGCGCTGTGGTTTGACTTTAATTTAGAAAAGTATTCATCATGGGGATTTAGGCTTTAATGAAATTGAAAAAAAAACTCTTTACAAACTAGAGCTTTCGAGGAGCAGACTTATGACTGTGAATCTCTTGAGTCGTAGAAGTTATGTTTGACATGAACAAAGGTTTTATTTGTTCCCGTGTCTCTTCTTCTCTTCGCAGTTTGTGAAGTTTGCAAACATAGAAGAGGACACGCCATCGTACCACCGCAGTTATGACTTCTTCGTGTCGCGCTTCAGTGAGATGTGCCACTCGAGCTTTGAGGACCCTGACATCCGCACCAAGTGAGTGGACAGATGCTCGATTGAGCTAGAGACAGATTGAACAGCTTTTTTTTAGACTGGCTTCAGGAAGTCTTTTTTTAGACTACCTCTGCCCCCTTGATATTTTAATATCTTCATGAAAAAGATGCAATCCTTTTGAAATTGATTTTTGTCATCTGCTGGAAATAGACAAAGTGACATATTTGAACGTTTAAAAAATAGCTCTGCAGGATTAAAGATTAACAGATTTGGACTACAAACAAGACAAAAACAAGATTTCCTAAATTAAATCCTCCATTTATAGATTCTGTTGCCAGTCAGAGGATGTCTGATTTCTGATCTTCTATTTCTGTTGCCTGCTAGGATCCGCATGGCAGGGATCAAGGGCCTGCAGGGTGTGGTGAGGAAGACTGTGAACGATGAGCTGCAGGCCAACATCTGGGACCCTCAGCACATGGACAAGATCGTCCCCTCTCTGCTCTTCAACCTGCAGAGTGGAGAGCGCACGGAGAGGTGAGTGTGCACCAGGAAATTTTTGGGCTTTTGTAAGTTGCTGTTTATCAGGTCTGGGCTCTCCACAAGGATGTGGATTGTCCCCTCAGTAGCCACCCATAGGGGTCCGGGTGCATTCCCACCGCAGAAAAACTTTAGCAGTAAGGTCAAATTCAGTGTCCTCTATTCCATTATTTATTATTAGGCTTCTGGTGTGTTTTAACCAAAGGCTGTAAATAGCTATTTATAGTAAAAAAGTATACCTTTTCCTGACTTATTATAATTGTATAATTAAGAATCATTAGACTAATTTTGTATCATCATTGGCACCTCAGTCTATAATATTCAGTTAATAAGGACATGCCACAATGATAGTAATGATGTATTAACAGAATAGACATACTCTTAAATAAGGTCATTTAAAGGTGGAACATATTTTAATCACATCTCACCTATGTTTCGTTGATTAAAATTACTAATCAAATATTCCTATGGCAAAATTAACTAATATAACAAACCCTGTGAATCCCTTACTGTTACTTTAACAACATTGCCTGTTTTATGATGTGTTTACAATGCGCTTAAAAAAATGAGGCTGCTATAAAAAGCGCAATGTAAATTAGGGTATTTCATGAATTTGTTCC
Organism: Dissostichus eleginoides; assembly: GCA_031216635.1. Lineage (NCBI taxonomy): Eukaryota > Metazoa > Chordata > Actinopteri > Perciformes > Nototheniidae > Dissostichus > Dissostichus eleginoides. The sequence continues at coordinate 17,204,992 of CM062281.1, read as the reverse complement.
TATTAAGCACATAACTATCTGTGTGGTGTTTATGAAAGATGCACTAGTTTCATTGGACTTTTTAAAGCTTGCTGCCACAGTGGTTTTCGGAAATAGCTCTACTGAGGACGTCTCCCGTCTGTGTTTCTTAAAGCGATTTAATTGGAATCAAAAATGAATATATTACAGTAGCCGACTGGACTTAAATACGTCGTCAGCTCTTTTTCCCGGCAGCCGGTACTTATCAAAATCTCAGTATTTAATAGAACCAACTTTTTTTACCTGCTACCCACTACCTTGATAATTGAAAGTCTTGTTCCAGGTGCTTTTTGACACCACTATATTACATTACATGTTACTTGTTAGACGCTTTTATCCAAAGCGACTTACATACTCAATACTGTGGGCAATCGCCACAGGACCAATTAGGGGTGAAGTGACATGCTGACTGCAGTGGGGTTTGAACTGTGCTCCCCTGATCCGAACGCCAACGCACTAGTCCACTGCGCCACAGCCTCCCGATATCATTTGTCTGTTCCTTTAAATGGGTGTTTTGATCATATTAAATGTCATAATGTTGATTTGTTGAAAATTGGTTGACTATTCAACCTACTGAAAGAATTGTTTTCAGTAAAAGTGAGAAAATTATAGGGCTCAAAAATGGTATGACTGCAGTTAGGAGACAGGTAATACAGCCCTGGTATTACCATGTCATTGCGAACAGGTGGTGGCAAACTTGATGACCAAAAATGAATCACATTGACCGCTGTGTCTCGGTCACTATGTCAAGAGTTATTGTGTTGTAGACGACCAGTGCTATTTGTCTTGCGTTAGGCCATATTTGTCCATGTCATTCATCATCACTGTCATCACTGAGAGAACTTACTGACAGCTCTGATCCCCTCATGGACATCTGCTGCCCACCTGCAGTATTCCAAGGACAAAGACAAGGGTAGAAAGGTTAAAAAAGACAGAGGGGGGAGAGAGGATAAACCGAATTGGTTGGAGACAAAAAAAGCATCACAATTACATTGAGAGCTGGAGGTTGCCAGTGAGAGAGTCTGTAGCCTCCCTCTCTTGGCCGTGTTCCACATAGTGAAATTCACTTTGACGTCAATGCCGACTTCTCAAGTTAAAGGGGGAGGGCAGCGAGGAGAACATTGGAAGATTGGGTGGAGGGTAGATAATAGAAAGTACAGTGATGGAAATGTGGAGCTTATTGAAAGAGACGGAGACAGATGGACAGCAGACAGAAAGGCTCCAACAGAGAGACACGATTCCCTCTCAGCCTCCCTTCTCTCTGTGTGTGTTTTTATGAAGCCTGCCCCTGCTGTGCATCTGCAGTCATTACCAGACGTAAAACCCACAGCAGTCCGCACAGTCTAATTCAACTCACAGATGGTGCCTTTTCTCTACATTAATCCCCATGCACATGCACGTGTTCATTTAAAGATCTAACTCGGGGACAGTCTTAGCCAAGCCTTCTGACAGTTGAGATTTCTTTAGACGTTTGTGGAGCTCCTGCAATCTTTCCCAGAGACCCATTTTGTGTGTCATACTTCAAGAACAAAAAACATTGATTTAATGCTGAACTGAATAGTTTATGGCTTCATTCAAAAGATCGTCATTGAAATTCTAAATCATCACTGAATGATGCACAATTGTGTCTATTCATTTTGTTTGAACTTGGTATTTTAGCCTAGATGCAGATGAAGATTTGGCTTGATTCCAATTCCAATAATTCTAGAGTCCAACATTTGAAGTTTATTTATAAAAGAACGATGTTATATGTTGTTATTTCCAAATTCCCAACATGATTTTATCTTGCAAAAATATTCTTCTTTAATTCATATTTGTTTGTGTTTAGCCTTTGTTTGTGTTTAGCCTGTGTGGCCCTATTATGCTTTTGGGTGTTTTCCCTTTCCTGCAGTGTGTTATATCGTTTTTTTGTGCATGTAAATGTTCTGCAAAGGCTGAAATCCCAAAGTTGCCCCCAGAGGGAGTTTCTCTCCCACACACTCCCCCCTTGACTGAAACGCCTCGATTGGACTCCTTTGTTTACTTCAACAACATAGTGACATCACTACGTAACACTGCTTCTGTTGGCTAGCGCTCCAACACTTTGTACGTAGTAGGCTAAGGGGCGGGACATCTCGAAGCGGTTGACCAATCACAATAGATCCGGCCAGCTCACCCATAAAAAAAATAAAGAACTTTTTGAACATTAAAGCATGGAGACATGTCATAATATAGGCACAAAATACTAATAACAACCTAAGAATGAGCTTTGTGTTTACTCCCCTGCCTGCCACACAGACAGGGAGGCCCGTGCTGATTTATTGGTTTTAATGTGTAGGTGCCTGCTCAGACATTATGTTCCCTAAGCCATTTTCTTCCAGACGTTGCCTCAGCAGAAACGTTTAGCAGAAATGATCCATGCCTTCAACATGCCCCTCCTCAGACTCAAACACTGCCTCTGGGAAATGGTTTGATAAAAGCAGATATAAGGGTAAACTGCCTAGCCAAGTAGTCTTCGAGATGATGGAGATGGTTGGATGGCAGATTTTTTTTTTTTGCATGCTTGTGAGTTTCCAAATCATTATTAAAAACTGTGTACTTAGAGGCTGTTAGGTTGACTTCAGAAGGAAGTCTCCCACGGGGTTTAAGATGCACTTTTCAATCCGATAGGGGTCAATGGGAGTGGATTCGTAAGCATTATAAGCTACCGCTGAACAAATGCTAAACCTTTCAGCCATAGCGGTTTATAACTCATTGGCACCACTAAAATAAAATGGCTTCATTTAAGTGTGTGACCTTAAAGTAAAACCAATATTAATCCTTTATTTTTCTTGCTTTTACTGTTTTCCATTGCCCCTCAAATGTCAGTGTCTTTTCTCAGAGTTGAGTTAGAAACGCCCAGAGAGGCAGGAAGTCTCATTACCTCCACAGCAGGCAGCGGCAGGCCTGATGAAAGAGTGAGGCTGTTAATAAATAATGTCATCATTGGTGGACCACCCGGGGCTAGTCATGACTAAGATGGAGTTATAGTGGAGGCTTTATGCATGAGAACAAAGACAGGCTGGACACGGTGTCAGTGCACACACACACACTTTGACACGTCTAACATGTCCTTCATAGTGATAACAGAATAGCATTGCACAAATTCACACACACATTTTGTAATTTCCACTGCGGAGGGAAAAGTCACCTCAAGGCTGCAGTGACGTCAGTCCAGAGTGCTTTTTTTGGGTGAGGAATCTCACCTTTGTGGAAATATTATTGAATAAATTACATTTTGAACTCCTTTCTCTGTTCTCTCATCTCTCCTGCCGCCTCTCCCTCTCTCCCCCCTCCCGACTCGACTCGACTTCCCCTCCCTCCTCTCCCTCTTTTCTGGCTCCTCACCTGCCTCGCTCCCTTCCAGCCGCTCCCCCTCTCCGCTGCAGGCGTCGGAGAAGGAGAAGGAGAGCCCGGTGGAGCTGACGGAGCGCTGCTTCAGGGAGCTGCTGGGACGAGCTGCCTATGGCAACATCAAGAACGCCGTCACGCCCGTGCTGATGTAAGACAGCCCCTAAAACTCTTTCTGTGATTCCTTCCTTTGTGTTCTGCTCGTTTTCTGGCGCATTAATTACAAGGGAAGGATGCATCTTAATGCTATGTTGCGGTATTTTTGTATCTCTGCACTGAGTGGCATGTAGGCGGAGCAACAAGGTCAAGGCAAGGTTACACAGTTTGTTCCAGACTATCAGACATTTTAAATTGTATTTGAATGAAATTGTGTTTCACCGCTTTATCTTTCTAAGGTCATCTTCTATGCTGTTGTCATTGAACTTTGATGTCTCTGAACCTGGTCCTCTGTGATTCATGTTTTATTTCAAGTTATGTCCCTCCATCCATCTTCCTCTGTTGTTTGAATCTGAGCTACTCTTCTTTCTTCTATGTTGTTTTTTTTTTCCCTAGAGCTCTAGACATTAACTATTTATTTCCGTTCTGAGTTGACTTTTCATTTTTGTCTGTTGAGCACTTATTATTACATTACATTACATTTCATTTAGCTGTCGCTTTTATCCAAAGCGACTTACAATTACCAATCACAGGGACATTCTCCCTGGAGTAACTAAGGACTAAGTGCCTTACTCAAGGGCACACTAGTGGTGGTGTTCCTGGCAGGATTTGAACTCACAACCTTCCGATCTTCAGCCCACCTCACTATCCATTAGACCACCACTACCCCTATTATCTATGAATACAGCTAACTAATACAGTGTATATTTAAACAGCCACATTTTGAATTTTGCTTATAAGTCTACTGCCTTCTATGGAGTCATTTTGTACTCCAAAATCCAACTGCAAACCTACTTACCATTTTTTTTTTTGTACAGTTAAATATTACATTTATATTCCCTTTGAACTCTTTAATCCATCATTATTAGTTATCTCTCAATTTTCCCTACAATTCATCTCACTTATCATGTTCTGTTAGAGACCGGCTCTCGTCCATCCATCAGCGTCTCTGTGTCTGTCTGTTTGGAGCCTTAGATATTTGTCCTCCTGCGTCTCTCTGTCTCTGTGCACAGTTTTCAGCAGTGACGAACTTGATGTTTGATGAACGTTGCTGAATACACTGAACAATGAAAGACAAAGTTAAATGTCTCTTTATTCTCACATAGCAGTACATCGTTATACGTCTTATGGTTGGGCATCTTTACATTTATTTAACATAAGTGATCTCCACCCTCAAAAAACCCAGATTGAGTCTTGATGTCTGGGATTTATTAGAAACTATACATTTGCTCTTCATCCCTTGCTATCCTCACCATCACTACCTCCTGTCAATGTTTTATAACATCGTCCCTGTCCTCCTGTCTGTGTCCCCTCCAGGCACTTGGATAACCACTCTCTATGGGAGGGGAAGACCTTTGCAGTTCGTTGCTTCAAAATCATAATGTACTCCATCCAGGTAAGTGATACAGTGTCTACATATCCACTAAGACCTCCTCCTCACCCCTTTTCTCTGTCTTTCACCCTGTCTATAAATCCAGATCCAAGTAGGATTCACACAGTACCATATTTGTATCTAAGTTTTATCACACGTTTTAAGGCGGCTAATTAGAAATATGCTCAAAATCCACCCTGTGATGCCTTTAATGGAGAAATATGGTCCCACCAAGCTATCCAGCACCCTAGTTCTTGACCTTTTTGAATGACTTGATGTCATGTTACAGATTTACACCACTTCTAATTCCCTCTTTTCCTACAGTTTTCTTGTTTATTCATTTAGTTTTTGGTTTAATTCCTTCTTTCTCTCCTTCCCTCCCAGTCTCAGCACTCTCACTTGGTCATCCAGCAGCTTCTCGGTCACCTTGACGCTAACAGCAAGAACTCAGCCACAGTGCGAGCCGGGATAGTGGAAGTGTTGCTGGAGGCAGCCGCCATTGCAGCCAGCGGCTCCGTAGGTGAGAAGACTGACACACACACACATACACAGAGAAAAACACCAGCTGGCATGTCGCAGGCGGGATCAGGCATGGACAGATTGAACTAGTGTTTTGATGAGTCACTGTTTGCAGGTCCCACAGTGCTGGAGGTGTTCAACACCCTGCTGCGGCAGCTCCGTCTGAGTGTGGACTACGAGCTGACCGGCTCCTATGACGGCAGCACCAACATCGGCACCAAGATTATCAAAGCTCATGAGGAGAGGCAGCTGCAGGAGGCTGTCATCAGGACCATCGGTGAGTCAGTGGCTGCTGTGTCTGTGTGTGTGTGAGAACGACTGTGTGTGTGTGTGGGAGGCTTTGCAAGACAGGCTCCAAGAATTGTTCCTATTGTCTGTGTCTGCCTTTATGAGTGGATACCTGTGACTGTTCAGTTTCTCTCCTTTTGCACATCTTTCCTTCTTTTGTATTTTGCTCCAATATCCTCCTATCTATCTCATTCTCATCTCTCTTTTACCTTCAGGTTCTTTTATGTTCAAAAATATTTGTATTAAGTTTCTACAACGCATAACCAAGGTTTTACGTTACAACTTAAAGAAGTGCCTACACAATGACAATATGCTATCATTTAGCCATAGGGACCAAAGTATAAGCATATACAAATGAGACAATGGTTTGCACTGATTATATATACAAAGAGAAAGAACGAAAAACACAACAACAAACTAAAGTAATCCCCCTACATTCACTGCCAGTCAGAGGTGGCGCTAGACTTTTTCGCTGCCCGTCATTTTGACGGACAGGATCGTAACATTTCCGTCAAAATCCATTATTACCCGTCGGTCTACTCTGTACACAGAGGACGGGGACCGGGGGACGGAGACGCACGCACGCACGCACGCACGCACGCACGCACGCACGCACGCACGCACGCACGCACGCACGCACGCACGCACGCACGCACGCACGCACGCACGCACGCACGCACGCACGCTCCTGAATTGTTAGCGCCGGTGTTATGCAGGTCCACTGCACCTCGCGGGAGCGCGCACAGCGTAAAGCGTAAAGCAAAAACTCCCAGACATTTCAATGATTTGTACGGCAAAGTACGGTTTGGAAACGATATCATTTCCTTTTTGGCGGGCATGCATAACACCGGAGCCTCGCTGCGGGGAAGCTTTGGCGCTGTTCCGAGTTTGTTCTAATCTGTCAAAATGACGGACTGCTTTCAGATTTTTCCGTCATTGTTAAAAAAAAATCCGTCATAGACTAAAAATATTCGGTTAACGCGACCTCTGCTGCCAGTAAGCGTCAAACACACACATATTCACCACAAATGTTCTAACTTTCAGGTTCTTTTGCCAACACACTACCGACATACCAGAGGTCAGAGGTCATGCTCTTCATCATGGGCAAGATTCCCGTCCCTGGGATTCACCCAGCTCTCACTTCCATAGGCTCTGGGTGAGTTACTCACAAATCTCTCACGAACACATGCTCTCTTTGTGCAGCGTATGCCCAGTAAACTGAATACTGCATGTGTTTATGTTATTCTCTTTCATATATCTTCATTTGTTTTCATCTGCAGGCCCGAGGTGACGAGGATGATCCAGGTTATGTTACTGAAGTCCTTGGTCCAGGTACGTTTTCAGCTTTGCATTATTAATCATACAAAAAATAGTGTTTACATATCTTTTAAGCAGGAGAAGCCTCCCTGTGTCACTGGTGCATTTTATCACTCTAAGAAAGTACTTTATATAATAGCGCCACAAGTAGTTTTTATCGGATTTACAATACGTCAAGGTGATACTCCTCAGTAGCTGTCATCCTTCAAACTTTATCTTAGCCCTCGAGAAAATTACTTTTCACAAATCATGTGTGTTTTTGGCAGCACTCTCATGGCCTGAGAATTTCATTTCGGCTATAAACAATTCCTTATCTCTTCCAAGTATACAGAAGAAATCATACCATTGAGCCATTTTTCAAAACAAGGTCGATTTCAATTCCCTTAGAAAAACCCATTTGAAGCCATAAATGACAGCCAGTTGACTCTCATGGGGTAGTTTAAAGCAGTTTTAACCCCCTTATTTTCAGCAGGAATATAAATGATGTATGTGTTAACCTCTACTACCTTGTTACCATCCATCTCCCAGGTGACGGCTGGTTTCCAGACCACCAACATGCTGACGGCGCTGCCCAGCTCCTTCCTGGAGCCCCTGCTGTCCTTCTCCCTCACCGAGGACCCAGAGCTCCGGCTGCTGGTGCTGCAGATCCTCCTCAGTCTCATCGACAGGCACGACAACACAGCAAAGTTCTCCGACATTAGGTGTGTGTGTGTGTGTGTGTGTGTGTGTGTGTGTGTGTGTGTGTGTGTGTGTGTGTGTGTGTGTGTGTGTGTGTGTGTGTGTGTGTGTGTGTGTGTGGTGTGTGTGTGTGTGTGTGTGTGTGTGTGTGTGTGTGTGTGTGTGTGTGTGTGTGTGTGTGTGTGTGTGTGTGTGTGTGTGTGTGTGTGTGTGTGTGTGTGTGTGTGTGTGTGTGTGTGTGTGTGTGTGTGTGTGTGTGTGTGTGTGTGTGTGTGTGTGTGTGAGTGTTATTCTAGGCTTCATTTCTAGTGTGTTTGAGCACTTAACAGTCAATCATTGTGCCTCGTCTCTTTGCAGCATCATCTCAGACATCTCTGTGCTCAAGCTCAAAGTCGACAAGTGCTCCAGGCAGGACAACTTATTCATGAAAAAGGTAAAAGCTTTGTCCTTTTAAAAGCTGAGCTGATGAACGTGTTTTCCCTACAGTCTACTGAAAAGTAACCAGCAGTAATTACTTTAGATAAAGAAATGCATTATCACAATTCAATGATTCATTGCACATGAAATATTCTAATTCCTTCAAATGATCATATTTACTTTTTGTTACAAAGACTTTGTAGTTTAACGAATAGTATTACACCTATGATACTTGATTGCTCATGGTTTAATGTAATACATTTCATATGAAAAAAACTTCAAAATCCTTGTATTATTTAGCTATGTGTGCACTGAGAGTGTAATACTTCAAATGCACTTCACAGGAACACTCTCACTTAGTTTGCCTTTGACATTTTAACAGTGTTTATTGTTATTCTGTATTGAGATGATATATCTGAGATGATAGTTTTAATACATGTCTGATATGTTTTTAATGCATTTCTTGTGACGTTTTTTCACATAACAAAGACTATAAAAGTGTAAAAATTAGGTTTAATTTTCCAAATGACATTCATGAAGTGTTCCCTGATATACTCTCTATCCTGTATGGGCTCCTTGGCTGAAAACGATGAAGAGAGTAGCCTCTCCTTCAGACTCTTGATTCTCTCTCTCTCTCTCTCTCTCTCTCTCTCTCTCTCTCTCTCTCTCTCTCTCTCTCTCTCTCTCTCTCTCTCTCTCTCTCTCTCTCTCTCTCTCTCTCTCTCTCTCTCTCCTCATCCTCCTCCTCTCAGCACGGCCAGCAGCTGTACCGTCACATCTACCTGGGCTGTAAGGAGCCGAGCAGCGGCGGGCAGCACTACGAGTCTCTCTTCGCTCTGCTGGGTCTCCTCAGCGTGGAGCTGGCTAACGAGGAGGTGGTGGTGGACCTGATCCGCCTGGCGCTCGCCCTGCAGGTACTGAAACACATGCAGTCAGTCACATGATATTTACTTTAGATAAGATAAAAAAAATGAATGATTATAAAAAGAAAATATAGAAAAAATGAACATTAAAAAAAGAATAAAGACAAGTGTTTACTCCAAATATAAATATACAAAAGAGACAAAAAAACATATTGCAATGGAAATATGACAATATGTGACCAATGCAGTATATTATATTTGAAAGAAGGGGCTTTGTAGATTTGAAGAGAGGTAGGGATACATAGAAATGTGCAAAATCTATTCAGAGAAATGTATTTATGTAGTCAGGAAATCATTCTGAAATTGGCCGTAAAACTCCCAGAAAGTAATCTTCTAACACGGCACTACAATATTTAGTCTCATTATATACAAATGAATGTGGCAATAAAAAGCCTTTCACAGTGCTTTGACATAAAGACCATAAAACATCTAGAAAAAAAGGACTTCGAATCCAAGATAGATTTTTAAAGATAGGTGGTAAAACTCACAATAAATGCCACAAGATAAAGAAGTGGAAAAAGTCCAAGATGAATAAAAACGAAGTGTGAGGGTATTTTATTAACACGGTATTTGTCCCTGTTTCCTGTGCAGGACCTGGCTCTGTCCACTGACGAGGCGCTTCCTGTTTATAACCGCTGTGCTGTTCACGCCATCGCCGCCGCCTACCTCAACCTCATCTGCCAACTCACCACCGTCCCAGCCTTCTGCCAGCACATACACGAGGTCTGGCTCTTCTCTCAACATGTCAACGAACGTGTGAATACTAAGAGCCTTCTTTAATAAACCGCATCCTTTCTCTGCCCTTCAGGTGATTGAGGTGAGGCAGAAAGAACGGAGCTACCTCTTGCCTGAGGATGTCTTCATTGATAATCCCAAGTATGTACTCCATAATGTATCTGACTCTATGTACATGTATATAGACTACTTGTACACTGTACACAACAACATTCTCTGCAACATTTAGCTTCTTGTATATATTTTTTTGACATGTATATATTTTACTTTATCTGCATTACTTGCACATTGGTCTTGCCTAGATATTCTTGCACTATTATTTTCTAATTTCTTATTGCAATTTCTTATTTATTTTTTTAATTAGTTGTATGTCTTATATATATTATATTGTATTGATAGGATGAGCCTGGGACTTAAAGGGGACCTATCATGCAAAATGCACTTTGTGATGTCTTTTATACATACATATGTGTCCCCAGTGTTCCAGGGAACTCACAAAGTGTCAGAAAACACAACCCCCTCTCTTTTCCTCCATACCAAATCTCTAAAAACGGGGCTGCAACGGATTTGATACGGGTGGATTTTTTATTTGCACCTTTTTGACGTAATGTAGGTGCACTCCGCCTGATTGGTCAACTCTCCACCAATCAGGGGAATGAGAGGTTGGGCCATGTTGACTCTCCACTCGTAATCACAGCAAGCATGATAACATGACACTCGTGCCGGGGCCGTGTCACGCCCCCCTCTTCCGCATGGGGGCGTGGTCAGCTGAATCAGACCTTGCAAAGACAGAGCTGGAGTGAGGCAAAATGAGGCATGGCTAAAATGCATGATCTGTTTCGTATTTTGAAAATTAAAACTTATTAATATACCTTATATATATATATATATATATATATATATATATACCTTATATATTATTTAAATATAGCATGATAGGTCCCCTTTAAGATTTTCATTGCCATATTTACACTGTAGCTACTGTGCATATGACAATACATCCTTTGAATCTTTGCAAACTATACACTAAATTAGCTATTTGAATATGCAAAAATGTCAGTACATGTTTATATATTTAACATATAAATATTTAAATCTCTCTTTCCCCAGGCTGCCTTCTTCACTGGAGAAGGTGGAAGGGGACGTTCTGTTCCTCCAGTCCAAGATCACTGAGGTCCTCGGAGGCAGTGGGTATAACACAGACAGACTGGCTACCCCGTATGTCCCCCAGTACACTGGTAAGGGTCTCAACAAAACCTTTCTTTTGTAAAAGCATACATCGTGTTTAAAAGTCAGCTGTGCCAAAGAAGAGATATTCTTTAAAAGTATATCATGATAATGTCTATTGAATTTGCCAGTGTGTTAAATCTTTTAGTTGGTGCTCTATTGATTCCTGTATGGATTGTAGAGCTGAATTTCTCTCCTGCAGCTTGCGGGGATTTAGTGTTTCATTGAAGGACACTACATCAGGACAGACTGTTCTTCAGCTGTGGGGCTAGAGCCAGGATCATTGAGTTGAAGGAAAAGCCCTTTGACTATCTATAACTTATTGATAGGCATTGCCTTTGGGAGCTAGTTCACTTTTAGACTCATTTGTCAGATCGCGTCAGCCTGTGTTATTCTGATTAGACGCATTAAATGTTGCCTTTGGATTAAAAAAAGTCTGTTTCTTTCCCGTGTCCAGATGAGGACCGTCTGTCCAAGAGGAAGAGCATCGGAGAGACCATCTCACTGCAGGTGGAGGTGGAGTCCAGAAACAGTCCAGAGAAAGAAGAGGTAAAGGCAAAAAGCATTTCCAACAATGCCATCTTCAAGAACTGAAATGTACCGATACACAAGGACGTTCGAGTTAAATGAAAAGTGCTTGATATTCCTTTGTTCTTATTCTGTTCTGCAGAGGACGCCAGCAGAGGAGATCACATTTGAAACCCTAAAGAATGCCATCGGTACGTCAACATTACAATTATTGTGATTTCCTTTACTGTTTTAAGAAGAATCCTTCAAGCATTAAGGCCAAGTCACTTTCAACACACAATCTAGTTCAGCACGGCGCAGAATAGAGACGTAAAGGTTGTTTGTGTCTCCCTCTAGTGGACAGCGTCGGTATGGAGGAGCAGGAGAGGGAGCGGAGGAGACAAGTGGTGGAGAAGTTTCAGAAGGCCCCCTTCGAGGAGATAGCTGCACACTGTGGCGCCAGGGTAAAAAACACATTCCTTTAACCCATATTGTTTGATTATTGTTGTTTCAGTTTGGCATTATGGTCTGACGGATATTCTTTGTCCCATCCAGGCCACTCTACTCCAGAGCAAACTCAATCAGATCTTTGAGATTACGATCAGGTAAGAGACGGCACGTTGGTATATTTCCAATGAAACAGTATTTTTCCAAAGTGACATTGATGGCTGTTAATAATACATTTGTATCTTTATTGATAGTATAATTATTCAAAGCAGCCCAACAAAAGTGCCATTAATCATCAGATTTAAGAGGAGACGGATACAAAACATTATGATGTAAAGAACAATGTAGTTTGGAAAAAGAAAAAAAAATGTCAAAAGGGAAATGTAATCTCTATTAACTTGAGGAAAGGGTCTCCAAAAAGGAACTTGTTTTTAATCCATAAAGGAGTTTCCTGACTCAGGCGACCTGATTCCCTGGGGCAGCTTTGAGGCTCTGACTACATACGGTCTGTCCCCTTTAGTTTTTGCCTCTGGGACGGGATCTAAAAGTACTGTGCGTACGGTACATAGAGCTCAGACATAAAACAGGGAGAGAGGCCATGCAGAGCTTTTAAAGTAATCGGTCAAACCTTAAAACTCTAAAACACAATGGGAGTCAGGGTAATTAGGCTGAAGCTGGAGTGATGTGATCCGTCTCTTGGCTCTGGCTAAAGCCTGGCAGAGGAGGGCTTTACCGTCTGGAGTCGTTTAATAGATCTGTAGTTCAATCCAGCAAAAACACCGTCGTTAAAATGGATGTTTGACATATTTCTAAGACTATCAAAACATGATTGCGCAAGCCTCGCTGTGTTGTTGTTAAAACGTGAAGATTGACTCCTGATGATGTTTCCTCTTCCCGTGCAGACCCCCCCCCAGCCCATCTGGAACCATTTCATCAGGTTACGGCCAAAGCCAGAGTCGATCCGTCCCCCTCTACGAGATGAAGTTTCCTGACCTCTGTGTTTACTAGCGCAGAAAGGGAAGTTACAGAACTATTTCACATTTGAGGACAGGCGAGGAATTTTTTTTGGGGGGGAATACCGATCTTTACATGGAATCACATGACCACAGAGGATTAGGAGAAAAAACCACGGTCCACTCAAGAACAAGCTACTTGTTGATCAACATAGTCATCTGAAATTCCGTGTGATTGCAGCCCAAAACAAGCCGGCTATTTATGTCGATTCATGCAGCAGTAAAGCAAACTTTGATTTGTCTGTTATTCCCCTCGCGTCTCCTTCGATGTCTGTAGAATCTCCTGGGGTTGGATTTTAACATTTGAAATTGCCAAGTACTGCGAGGGGACGATAGGTGGCACACTGAGAGTTGTTTCATTTGAATGAACTGACTTGTTGCATGCCATGTTACTGGACATTTTTGATAGCACTACAACTTGGACATTCGTTCCACCTGTTTGTCCCTTACAGGGTGCCATACTACTGTTGATCACAAAAATTAGATTGACCGTTTTTTTGATATTTTATTTGTTTTATTGTTGGTTGATTTTATCGCCGGAGAGAGCATATGTGTAAAAGATGTACTTTAATTTAGTGTATGTTTGAATGCAATATGGACAGATGTATACAACTATGACGCTAATCCTTACCATATCCCATGTTACTCAGCTCTTAAACATCTCTTTTTAAACATATTTTCTTTTGCCTTTTTAGTGTTAACCAAAAGTGCTTTTTCTTTCAGGACAGGCGTCTATTTCCTGCACCTCGTATTTTTTCTTTCATGTCGTTATTTTTTAGTTTTTATCCGTGATGTAAATGATTTATCTTTGTGCTATCCTCCCAAAGTGAGTGTGCCTTGCAGGTGACTCGAGTTCAAACGTACACAGAAACGCACACTGCTTCACAGTCATGACCACACTTATCTTCTGAAGTGTTTACTGTGATGTTTACCAGATCAAACACTAGAAGGTAAATAAGGATCCTTTATTTTCTCCTTTCCATATAAATGTGTATATACAGAGAAATATATAAATCTATAAGCGGATGTACAGAGTAGGGATTCTTTGGTGTGTGTATTGTATATAAACTGTATATTAATTCTAATTGTAGACTGCCACTGCACTGATTGTGTCCATAGATGAGGGAGAAAGCTACTTAGATAGTACTCAGATTTGTTTGTAAACTCTTCAATATGTTACATACGGGAGCACTGAGAGGCAAGGGGGATAATCAAAGTTCTGGTGATACATGTTTCCAATTCTGAAAATACTTTAGTGTTAATGAACAGTTCAAATAAGGTGAACCAGGATAATCTTTCATTTTTTTAAACAACACACAATATATGTACTTTGTATTTTCAAAGACATTAAAACTCACATGGAAGAAAGCATGAATTATTTTATTCAAAACATGGAGCCCTTCTTCTACCTGTAGCCTAAATGAGTATTAAATCAAACACAAACTAATTGTACGTGCCATACATGGCAAATATAACCCTGGCAAAACCTGGATGTTCACCTGTTCTCTATTCTCAAACTCAGGAGGGAAATCTTTTAGATCAGAATTTGAAAATAAGTAATTTAATACGATTGTTTTTGTTTTTTTACTTGCCTCTCGGGACCTCCGTAGAAACCAGCAACACATGAAATCAAAAAGGTTCATTGACAAGGGTTTGAACGGCCCACAAGGAAACCTCTCCATCGTCTTGAGGCCAGTTTATCACACTAGTGACGTCTGAAACGTGTCCTGCTAAAGAATTCATGAAATAATCGACTTCATTATTCGCCACATATTACCAGACAGGTTTTAGCACCATTGTGACCTGTAGAGCTGCCATCACATTCTCAGTCCTGCTGGAATAAGTTTGCACTCTGTTCTTATGCTAACGCTGCCGCGGCTTCCAAGCAGTGCACCTGTCTCATTCAGCAAGATTAAAACAAGTCTAAAAGCCATTTTTTATGCATGTGTGCACATACACACAGGTATTGAAACAAAGTACAAGGGCAATAACTTGCCACTAGCCTGGCTAACACAGCCCAACTGTTGGTAGCAGATTCGTTTGTGTTTTAAATTGTTACCTTCTGTTGTTGTTGTGGTGCTGTGATGGTCAGTGTTGTGATGTTGTGAGAGACCGACCCCCCCCCCCCCCTCTGCTTCTGTGAACTATCTGCATGGCGCGTGAGTCGCGCTGCAGCCATGTTTAATGTAACGGTGTCCGTTCTGTGTCACGCTCCAATTTTTTTTACTATGTAGTGTCATCTGTATGTATATTCATGTCCACTGTATCAGATCTGTTCATGTTTACCATTTTAGTGCAGAAGTGTGTGTGTGTGTGTGTGTGTGTGTGTGTGTGTGTGTGTATATCGTCATTACCCAAGACCAAAATCAGTTTACAGTTTTTTTTCCAGTGACTTTTTCCACAATGTTAACAAAGAACAATTCATCTTACAGCGACGTGCAGCTGTTAAAACCTTCCAGCGACACCTTGTGAAGTCTTTTCAGCATCTTGGCAGTGAAGATCTGTAAATCTACCAGAGTGCTTGTTGTCATCGCATAGTGTATGGTAATATTGACTAACGGTAAACCAATCTTACTTTTGTCATTAAATGTCTCGTTAATAGATCTGTTTACAACGTAGTGCCGTAGGTCAAAATCTATTCATTCTGTGAACTTTGCACTTTAAAAACTGGATTCCCTAGTGACAAAGGCAGCTTTTACAAGGAGAAAATGCCTTATGAGTGTCAGAACCTGACTTAGCATGCTTGTGATGTTGCCGTTGTGTACAATAAATGTGTCTGTATCCAGAAATAGTCTGATCTGTTTCTGTTTTTTACTTGTTATTGACAATTGGGAAAGCGTCATGGAGTGGAATGTTGTTTTCAAATGTGATCTGAATCTGCGTAACATCATCATCATCATCATACAGTACAATAAAATAAACAAACACATGCTGGAGTGCTGAGTCAGTTGCAGAGGTCAACACATATTAAGCAATCATTATTGTTAGGTTTCCTTAACAATGCTTGTCGTGTTATTATTTTACTTGCCTGTAATGACTGAGTTTTGTCACTGTGACAATACTTGCATCAGTACTGTCACCTGAGGGAGTGGTTTTTCAGAATTAAATGTATCATGTATTTTAGTGGTGTCTTTTCTCCTACTGTTTCTCTTACTCGTTCAGTTTGTTTTTTTAGCTTTTCCAGTTATTGTGTAGTATTGAAATGAAAGGTGTAGCCTAAAAATGTAAGGTAGGAAAATATATATTTGTTTAATGTGTTTTTTGCCAGGCTTATACAATAAGTACAAATACATTCTAAATGGAGCCATAAGTCATCAGCCTTCCACTTTTGTCACCATTAATATTATAATACGTATTTAAAGAAATTGTTTTGTTATTTCAAAATACTGAACATGTTCCTTTCCAGAGCTCTAAGATGCAACCAGCCAATGATCAATGGTGGATACAAATCCATATAGTGCATGTTTTTGTGCTTAACAAATAAAAAATCAGTCCAACCCCATAATTTGTTTGCCATAAACGTAATGATCTTTAATATTATGTTAATTTACAAAAAGATACAACTCTGTAAATAAACAGATATATGTTTTTAAAAGCTTTCATTCACACCCACGTCTTGCTATGGAATGGCATGCTCTCTTCTTCAAAACGTAAAGATCAACAAAGATGATTCCCACAAGAAAAGCAAGAAATCTCTCAAATCAGACCGGCAGGCTGCGGATGCATTATTATATTTATCAAACAAAAAAACTGCTTTGTTTCTTCTCTCTATTGGAGGTTGTATGAGACCCAGAAAATACATTCATGCTAATGATTGTGACAAGTTAGTTTAAAATAAAGACCTGTGGATACTAACATGCAATGGCTATTAGATTCTCTCGCCTCCATCCTACATTCAGCCCATTATCCTCTGCACATCCTTCACCATAATGTTCTTGAGGAGCTTGGTCAGCTGCCCACGAGTTTTCCCCCCCCACTGTTTCTTTAAGCTGCCATTACGTTTAGAAGTCGGGCTCCCCCACCTGAAGTGACTCATCTGATAGGTCCCATCTTTCCTCTCCTGCGGGCCCAACGCTTGAGACTTAGGGCTGACTCTCGCCTTTGGCAACACCTGGATCTGACCCCCTCCATTCAGCTGCCCCCTCATTTCATCCTCGTTGCCGCTCAGCTCCCGGCGCACATGGCGGGGGAAACTGCCCCCAGAGGAGCCCCCTCCCTCCTGACTGGAGGCAAACACTTTGACAGGCCGGCGTTTACGACCAGTGGGTTTGCCCCAGCGGAAATGCTCCATTGAATAGGAGCGTCGCTCATCGGTGTGGTCTTTCAGATATGACCCTGATATCTTGTCTTCAGACACCAGGGTGGCCAGGATGATGCTGAGCAAGAGGTCATCGTCGTCATTCACCTTCAAGGCCAATGGACTGAGGGGGAGTTCAGTCTGAATGACTGACATGCAGAGGTGAATACAGTCCTGTAAGGAAGCAAAGAGAAACATCAACACACATTGAAAACTGTGAGTCATGTGAAGAGGTGATGATGATACACGGGTGTAAAATACACTGTGGTTTGATACTGATAATAGTAGCAGATGCTTGTTTGTGATCATAATTATGCTTTATTCTTTCATATCTGAGTCACCAAATAAATAGGCCTCATGGACTCCCTTTATAACGGAGTTGAGAAAATCTATGTGCAAAAACCTCCAACAAAATCTTTAAGATAAAGAAGAAAAACTGAAATATTAGACTTTCTCTCTTTGGTGCAAATAACAACCTCTTCTTTGTTGATTCAATTTTGGTCCATAAGATATTGGATAACAAAGAAAAATGCCCCAAGAGATATCCCAGAGTCCTCGTTGACATGTTCAGATTTTTCTTAAAGGCTAAAACCCAATTATATACAGCCTTGATGTCTGTTATCTCTCAAATGGATTATTTGTGGAAGAAAACAACCATAACAAAATATTATTTTGTCCACTGCTATTTCCAGATTTAAGGATGAACCTTGAAGCTTAAAATTGTTCTTTTTAGGCTATTTTATTTTATCTTTGACTCTGTTTTCTGTTTAGTCTGGGTCCTATTGGAAGGACGTTTGACTACTTTAGATGAAGTCTTTGTTAGAAATACATTTGCTTTGCCTATAGGGGTGGCAGTTACAAAGAGGAAACACTGTAGAAAGGCAAGAATGAAGATGATAGAGCCGACCGTTTGACCTACCAGTATCCTTCCCTTGTTGCTCAGGTCGTTGCAGATGGAGCTTTCCCAGCATTTTGACCCAAACCCGGGGACGCACACATACGCCATCACCACCACGAACAACCAACATAGACACACCATCTTCAGCCTGGTGTGGAGGACAGATAAACAAGAGAGGCTATGGGGAACTGTCCTCAGAACATTGAAGAGGATTAACAGTCCCAATAGGCTAGAATAGTCACATATTCTTGCCTTAATAGGAAGAAATAGATTGTTACTTTTGGGAACAAAAGGTTCTCCTGATGATTGCACTTGCATAACACTTCCTTACTTCCTTACATAACTTGACATGTTTCAACACTTTAACAACTGTAATTGGTGGATTTGCAGCTGTGTCACGGCTGAATAATAGCCTTCATTTGAATAGAGTTCAAATGCAATTCATCCACATTCCTTTTCCAAATTCATTGCATTTAAAGAGATCTGCAGCACATCAATCTTATTTAAAATGGAAGATAATGAAAACCATAAATTATTTTGATTTAGTTCCCAAAGAAGGCTCGATGAGGTTTGTGGTTACCGATCGTGCGTGACTGTATGAAAAATAATCAGTGCTTGGCGAGCAGGGCAGGGTCTTTGTCTTTTTCTTTATCCATATTTATATTTTATAGAGTTTTAATACGATGTTTACAGATTTACTGTTTTGAGAAAGAATAGACATGGATCTCAGTAGGGATTGATCCAAGCTGTCTCTCAAAGGACATTTAACCCACTACCATTTAATTAGAAAAATATGGTAGTGGTTTTTTCAGCAGCCAAAGCAAATGCCATGTATTGATCACTGCAGTCTGTGTTGCTTCATCAAAAATAAGCCACTGAGTTGTTGTTTGGAAAACAATGTGTGCTTTCAGAAGCATGAAATTAAAGTTAGACATGGGATAAACAACAGACATTTGAACAACGTGAGTTTGTTTGGCAGCATTTATGAAAAGGGAGCTGCTCAGAGTTCAATACAGGACTGGATAAGAAAGGATTATGACTCTAACCCATACCTGGCAAATTCAACTTTAGTCTTGATTTACACGGCTGACGTTAAAAAATGATGATAACTACTCATTAAGTAGCTTTTGTTCAAAAAAAGAGAGCAGCTGTCAATCTATTCAGTTATGTTTCACATTAAATTGGCTGTACATAATCCCTCTTTTACTGTGAACAATGTATGATTCATTTATTAACATAATAAACATGAAATGAGTACCACGTTGGTTATCACTGTGTGGGATGTAGCTGTTTTTTAGGTCAAGGAGAAAGCAAATATGAATGGCGCCGCGGGAAAGGCTCGCTTAACAGAAAATGCTATTATTTTTAGCATTTTAAACAGTGTGAGAGGGGCGTGACATGCCAAAAAGGCCATTATCCATCCAAATATGTTGTGGTTATGCACGCGCTGTAACCACTCAGCTTTTTTAAAAGTAGTAAAAGAAGGCACAATAGGGAGAGCCAACAGTTAAAGGTCAGTGAGGTGAAAGGGTCATTTTGTGAGCGGCCAGCCAACATTTGTGCTGTTTCAAGGACAATGCTACATGCACATACATTGCAAGAAAACACATGGGTGTTGTAAGAAGCTGCATTCACCCGGGGGGGCCACACACAGTGCAGATCAATTACTTTAATTGTTGAGGAAGATGGACAAACAAATTCATTCAGCAGCACTGAATGACTTCCTTTATGACGCATCTCCACCAGGCAAACGCCAGATTTAATTTGAAGATGCTGGATAACGGAGAAAAATAAATCAAAATTGATACTCGTTTTAACCGCTTGTTTTTAGTTGTTAAGGTTTTACATTTCGTCTCTGTGCGCAGTGAGTTTTCTCTCCTTTATGGGTAATTGTATCCTTTTGTTTCTTCCTCGCTTCTCTATTTTTCCAAGGAGCGACTCCTTGGTGGGCCATCATCTTTGTAACTCTGGCGGAGAGTCTTCCTACAGTATGACTCACTCAGCTCTCTACAGGCATTATCTGATAACAGAGAGCTGCGATCAAAATAGATTCAAACCGTATGTGTTAATAATCTAAAGAGTTATTTAAATGGTCTGTTAGTTAGATTTCGTTTATGGAAGATGTTTTCAATGAAAAGCAATTGAAATGTCAGTAAAGAAAACTGTGCATATTCTACATCAAGCTGAGGTGAAACTATACAATACAAACATCTACAACAATTATGATTTACAGAGAAAATGCAGCTGTACATGTACAAAATCCCAAATAAGGTAAGAGTGTGTAATCAATGCAATACTTGCTCAGAAAAAACAAGAAGCTAACGACAACCAGAAACAATTCTGTTTCATGCCAAAAAAACAATCCACTGACAAGTTTAAGACAATTAGTTTTTACCTTTTCCAAAAGCGTTCCTTTCTTGTATTCTTGCTTTTTCTCCGTTTGTCCACAGATCTTCCAGAGTGGCGACACTTAACTGTGATCCCTCTCCTCCTCCTCTGCTTTCTCTGTGCTCTGTGCTCTGTGATGAAATGCTCAGTAGGAGAAGGTCTGCTCTTGCTTCCTCAGAGGAGGAAAGCTCTTTTTATAGACGCGCCAAGTGTGGAGGTCGGAGTCTCAAGGCCTCTGGGTGTGATCGAGGTAAGGGCTCTCCTGTTCCTCTCTGGATGGAAGGGACTGTGTATGGTAAAGGGTTTCAAGTCCTCCCACACACTTTTTAATCAATGGTGCAGCTCACGTCATCACATCAACAGGTGAAGCTTTAGTGATGTAGTTAACTAGCTCCTGATGTGTCTTCCTCTGGGTGAGTTGCAATCTTACAAATATCCTGAATGGCTAGATGTTTTAGGGATCTCAGGTACATTTCGTAGGTGCAGGTTAACATTATCAATAAGAAAAAGAAGCTGCAGTGATCAAATACATTACTGCTAATTCCGTCTCTAAGTCGCTCAAAGGTCAGCTGTCGTTGACATCTTAATGCCGAAAACGACATCCTTTGAAAAGGGAAGGGTAGACGTGAAGTGTTCAAATCAATTTGACTGATTGGATTGTTTTTCGGCGCTTAAATGCGAGTCGTGCATGTTCCCCTGGTTGGAAACTTCATTAGGAAGACCTGACTCACTCACTCACTCACTCATGTACGTGCGCACACACACACACACACACACACACACACACACACACACACACACACACACACACACACACACACACACACACACACACACACACACACACACACACACACACAGCTTTAGAAAGGGAAAGGCCATGCATTTGAAAAGATAACCGCTCTCTTTTCATGTGTTACAACGTGCTATACATCTTTCTCTTTCTCTATGCTAAAGGGAGGTTTCTTTTTTCAAGGAAAGATATTCAAGGACGAAACCCTGCAGAAAAACTGGAGTGGAGCACAAGAAGAGGCAATGTCTGCCTATCTGCCTGTTGTGGGAGACAATGATTCATTGCCTTCCTTTAAAATACACAATGTGTTCATTTATCCCGCCTTTACTGTGTCTTTGAAAGTCCAAAGGGTCTACTCTAAATAACGAGTAGGACATGAATAGATTCGAATTTAAGAAAGGCCTGTTTGTAAATGCTATTTTGGTAACTGCCAATAAAATGTTGATATGGCACAGGTACCCTTGTTACATCATGCCAACATGCAAACTAGGCCAAAGTAGTACCGTTACCACATGTCAAATGTGTAATTTTAAAAGTTATGAAAACCTGACACATCATGAGTAAGGCAAATAGTAATTACAAATAGAGACATAAACAGTAAATGTGTAAGTGGTATGTGGCTCAGGGGCTTAGTCGGGGGGGGTCAGGTTTCCATCCCACCCTCTGCCGACAACCTGCTGATGTGGCTTTGGGCAAGATATTTAACCCCAAATTGCCGTAAGCTTTTCTACGGTATTGAGTGTATGTGCATGTAAGTCGCTTTAGATAAAAGCATCTGCTAAATTCCATGTAATGTAAGTCAATTATTTAATTCTGACTATGTGTGACGAAGCATGCGCAGGCTGTGGAAACACATGTCCTCTTTGTAAAGAATATCAGTAACTATAATGTGGCTATAATGTGTACAGTATATCTTTTTAAAAGAAGAGCAATAACGTATCTTATCACAAAATAAATATAAAAAACAGCGAGCAATTATGGAAAAAAACATAGAAAATTAGTATTATTATTATACTGTTGCTTTAACGATTACTGACAATTTGTGTTATTGAACCCTTTCTTTGTTGAAAAGGCCCAGGTTATTTTGGGCCCATATGCTTCTCTTTTCTAGGAAGTCAAGTGTGTCTTCAATAAAAATAAAAAAAAGTTTAAAAAAAAAACAGGGTGCATAACTGAATCATAAGATAGAACTGTGTCTGGCGTGTATTCATTTTTACAGACTACAATGACTACAGGCTTCAGTAAAAAAAAAAAATGTCTTTAGGGGGAAGAAATGAAGAGACGCCTTGTTCTCTATAGTCCACATTTTGAATATCTTAAAGCGGTTTTTGAAGGCCTATCCATCCTGCTTAACGAGGGGAAGCTGCTGCGTGCTGCAGTGTGATCATAAATACAAATACTTCGTTGCATAATGAACGTTATTTCCCCAAAAGTATTTGGGGCAATATATTGTTTGTTAAGAATGTAATGATTTATTTTTTACTGTTATTGCCTTGACTTTTTCTGTTGCTGTTTTGCCCATCTAAAGTCCCTTTGCGTGCCCTTTAGGCAAAGAAACAGCTTCATCATTACTAATCATGAGGAAATGAGTAATTAAGCATAAAGACGTATTAGTTGTTCTCAATGTGTCAACTCCTTTTGAATCATCTCCTTCACCTTTTCCAATAAAAACGAATCCTCCTTTTCTTTACCAACTAAAATCCCATTTATTTCTACTGCACAAATATTCTTACATTTCTCCAGCCTCGTCGGTATTTCACAAGAGGTTTGCAGGATGATTTAACTGTTGTTATGCATTTTTGATCATGTAACATGAGTTTTCTCTTGCACATCTGTTTACCCGAATCAATGAATATAAGATAGATTTCAAATGTTGCATGCTATAAAGAAATCTACATGTTCTGAAATAATCAGATTTCAAATTGTGCAATAGTTGTTGCTATAACCCCACACTATAACCTAAACCTAAAAAGCAGATAAAAAATCCATAATGATACAAATATAAATGTCAGAGCAGGACGGTAGTGAATTACAGATTTGTCACAATAAGGAAATCCAAGATTTTCAGAAGTCATTTTCTCTTTTCCCTCATAAACAAGTATCGAAGCCTCTTTACATTTAAGCCACTTAAACCTCCATCTGCCCCTTCGCTGCATGTGTTGTTTGTTCTGCACCTCCTTGTAAATTTCAGTCATTACTTGGCATGAATGCAAATAGAAAAAGAGCATGCACACAAAGGCCCCTCTTCGGTGGACAAATAAAGGTTAAAAACATGATGGATTCAAACAGCTCTTTGGAGTGTAATTCATGTCCCTGTGGATGTCTCTTAATAATAATGCAACCCCCGGACAAGGCTGCGCAGGGTGTGTGAATCACTGCCTGACAAAGACTCTGCCATTTAACCAGCTGCCATGTAAACATTTATGATCATCTCACCAATCTGCAGAGGTTTCAGAGAGTGTGAAGGCAAAAGATTGTTTTTTTTTCAACCGTCCATTTTCAGAACTCAACTTTGCAGATGGAGATGGAGATGACGTATGGCTTGTTTGCAGCAGTACACTTTAAATGTTGATGGAGCAATTGTCAATTTTATTGATCGTAATACAACCTTGTGGATGTGCTTGGTGTTTTTTCAAATGTAAAACACATTGGTTTCTTTTAATGTAATGTGCTCTAAGATCATTTAAAAAATCAAAGCTACCTTGCCCTAATATACTAAACACTTAAAATTAGTTAACGTTAATACATGTTAATTCCTTTATCTGTGTTTGAGTCTTTGGCAAATAGAATAATATTGCATTTGCATATCCTATTTGACATTACTTTATACTATAGTGTAATGCCATGGTGCAATACACACACATCAAAAACTGAAGCGTTGACTTTACGTAAGGCAGAGAGCCTTTTAGCACAATGACTCCATTATTTTCTACACACATGACAGTAAAGTTGAACTTCAATTTAAGATTTCACTTAGATTTCAACTCTGTCATATGTTCTGGCCAGGCGGCTGTGGCTCAGTTGGAGCGGGCTGTCCACTAATCGGAAGATCGGAGGTTCGATCCTCCTCCAGTCCACAATGAACCCCATTTTGTCCCAGAAGACAGCGTGTCAGTGTGCATGAATATACCACATCTTGATATGAGTTCGGCTTCCTACCATCAGTTTATAAATTAGTGTATGAATGTGTTTGTGTAAATGGATAAATGTTGGCATATAGTGTAAAAGCGCTTTGAGCAGACGTAAGGCAAATACATTTGTTTTAGACAGGTCCCTTTACCATGTGCATTTGTTCTTAGACAGGTTCATTGTTCTGTGTTTTATTGTAAACTGATTTTATGAATTTATCTGCAGTTGATGTTTGTCTGAAGCATTTGTAGCTGTTTCTTCTACTTGCTTGCTTGCTTCCTTTTTGATTGCTTGCTTGAATGCTGCTTGCTTACTAACTGACTCTCTGACGGACTGACTGACTGACTTACTTATTTACTTACTTTCTTACTTACTTACTCACTAGAGGTTAGGGCTGATTCTAGGACATCTCTGAAGATGGAGTGGGCTAATTAACTAAAGTTTGAGGATGGAGCGTGAACACTGGAGATCCCCCGTCTGTAAATCATGAGACACTCCCAACATCAAAATGTATCTCATGTGACTCAAGAGCCCACAGCCTATGGGCATAAGGGTTGGTTACATTTTGTTTTTTTTAAGTTAGCTTGGACGAGAGGTCACTAGAGGAACTCATGATCTCTAAAACAGATCCACATGCAATTACATTGGCTCAAGAAGACCGGCTATAGGCCCTGAATCCAATGAGCATGTTGACCTTGAGTTAAAGCTTAAAGCACAGTCTGGCCGTTATGACTAACACGCAGGGTCATTCACAACTTTGTCAGAGATTGTCTGACAGAGGTCGTGGAGGTTCCTGAGAAATTGTGAGCATGACGCTGAAAATGCAAAAGGAAAAAACTCAACAACGAACAAACAACATTACACAAAAAGGCCTTCAACATGAACACGTCTATTGCCTGGCAACAGTGTTGGCAAGATGTGAAGTTCTTGAACCCCAAACACATCACCCTTGGGAAGGTTTTCATTTCTCTCTGACAATTCTAACTAGACCAATCTTTATAATTATATCATCATAACATCTGTCTGCTTATGATCCATACCATTTATAGATGATTACATACCAAGTATCATTCACAATATGTATTGTCAGATGTTGAAATTAGCCCTAACCCTGGGAACGGTTGCAATACAATCATGGACGGTCGTAACATTTGAAAAATACATTATTTTGACTAATTTGACTGATAAAGGGAAAGTGTGTAGGATTTGGTGGCATCTAGCATTGCGCTTGCAGAAGAACTACAGTGGACTTCAGTTAACACGAAAATGTAAAAGCATGCTAACCATGCCACTTAGCATCCCCAAAATATATATATATATATTTAACCTTACATTTTTCGGCCATACAAATGGTCAGGAAAATACAACACAAATATAGCTCATGAACATGAAATACATTCTACATTTAAAACACCTTTTTTTAAATGAATGCAACAGATGTTAAGAGAGTCTCTTTATGTATGTCTTCCTGCAGTGGGGAGGATCTAACTGAACATACACTATTTCCCTCAAAAAGCATTCAACTTTTTGTGAACTTTATGTGGCCCCTCTGGCTGACACAAAAAAAAATACAAAAATATATATAAAAGCCTTCCTTGATGTTTATACATTTGACAAATCAGATTTGTATGTCAAGTAATGCATCATTTTTTCTCACTCTGTTCTATTTCGGAGTGTTTTGGTGTTTATGATTTACATAATATATGAATCATAGAAATACCAGGCCCCATTTTTACTGGTTAGTCATCAGCCAGCCCGGCATCTTCTATTTTTTGATGTCCTCGGTTCCCACTTGTAGAGATATGGAGTATCAAATGACATCCTCCCAAAGCCGCACAGTAGAAAATTACAATGACTATTTAGGCTGTCAGTCCCATAATAGGCCACCTAAGCTTGAAATGAATAGACTTACTGTGACTGTAACCTTTTGTAAACCAATTACAGACTTCAAGTTTCATATTCCAGAGCAATCGTACAATAACTCAGGAGCAGGTTATACAACTGTGCGTCATGAACAGGCTGACTTCGTTTAAAACATTGTGAGTGAGAAGGAATGTCCCATTGGGAAGTGTGTGTTGCCTTGAGTCCTCCCTTACGTCGTGGGAGGAAAAAGCTGAAATACAAAGAAGTGATTCAAGGAAGGTTGAAACATGTCAGATTGTTTGAAAAACAGTTTTTTCTCCGACCACTTTATAGTTCTAGGCAGGTGCTTTTTAGAGGTTATAACCTTGGAAGAGCATCTTAAAATAGGTGAGGGTGTGTGGGTGGAAAACTCTTTCGATGAAAGAAAGAGATGTGTTGTTTGTAAAAGTGTCTATTCTACTGTGGTCTGCAGCGAGACAGAATCTGCCTCTCGCCTTATTTAAGGGCACCTGAAGACAAGTGGGCTTATAAGAACAAATCTTAACAAAACGCCTACAAGTTTTTGAACCCAAGGCTTATCTCTTTTTCAAACATCCAAATCCCAAAACATTAGCGATGAGCTGCTGTGACTCAGAGCCAGACGTGAGGAAGCCTCGAGCAGCAGACACACCAACAGTTAACTTTATAATCCACACTGAGCTGTACATATGTACATTGTTAGCTTCACATACTAAATGGATCCATCTTTATAGAAATCCTTTTAACAACAAAATAAGAGACCAATGTGCAGACCAGCAGCTGTCCAATAAAAGAGATTTATGTGGCAGATGTTAAGAATGCTATAGGCGTTTACTCCCTGTTCCTTTTGACCTGCAACCAAACCAAAAGCCTCCCTTAATCCTTTAAGAACAGAACGTTATCACACCATGTTCCATGTCTTACTTAAATCAATGAATAATGATAAATATGGCAAATCTTGTCCATGGCATCATTC
Organism: Dissostichus eleginoides; assembly: GCA_031216635.1. Classification (NCBI taxonomy): domain Eukaryota; kingdom Metazoa; phylum Chordata; class Actinopteri; order Perciformes; family Nototheniidae; genus Dissostichus; species Dissostichus eleginoides. The sequence goes on along the minus strand of CM062281.1, from coordinate 17,177,644 downwards.
ACTTTTAATTTATCATCCTATATTTTAATCACTTTTTTCCTATAGCTCAACTGCTTCTTTATAGGTCTATAATTCATCAAAATGGTTTCCTATAATAAACACTCTGAGAGATACCTGAGAGATTGTGTGTCTCTTCCACAGACTTCTAACAGTGCGCATTAACTGATATTATTGCTTAAAGTGTGTGAGTGCATAATAACTTTGGCAAAGATCGAACCAAGAGAACCAAATATAACACCAGACATCTTCCCCCTTCCTTTTTAGTCATGCTTTAGAGTCCCATTATATGCGTCTATACCCAAAGATAAGGAAGAACCAATTTTGCCCTGGAGTGTCTCAACACACCTTAATGCCAGTGATTCAGAACATGATACACAGCGAGTGTAGAAGGACAGAAGTCTCTGAACAGCAATGCCACTGTTTTAACCTCCTACAGCATTTCCCTGAGGATATCCCAGGAAGCACAGTCCAAAAAAAACCTAAAATAGAAAAATAAAAATCCCACATTGTTTCTCTGGGACCTGCAGGCTCAACAACTGGGCCGGGTTGCAAGTTGAGACAAACCCTGCAGCATCGTATCTTTTTTGATGTAAATAATGTCTCCATGTGTGATTAATGAGGAACAAAATAACCCAAATCCTACAATTTTCCTCTTGTTCATCTCCACGTTCGCTGAACCATTTGAGAAGATGTTTGTTTGCAGTGACCTACATTGAATACAACTGTGTACAGTTTAACATTCTCCAGAAGGGTCTGACATTTATTGCTTTTTGACAACGGAAAAATAAGGTTCAAAGATTTATGAAACAACTCTTACATCTGAGCTAAACTATGTCAGTTTCTCCTTTCATTGAGGTCAATCTTTACTTTTCGTAATACGCCACAGAGCAGGAAAGTGAGCAGTAATGCCGGATTAAGTGATACAGCACAAACTGCTATTTTTTGTGTATCATTACATTTAGAGTGGATGTTTCTTGGAAAGAGATTGCATCTTTTATCCACCAGGCTGATAGCGAATGGATCTGATAGCCTACTGAATAAGCTATACCGAGAAGATTATTACCAGTAAACGCATTAGTGGAAACACATTTGTGAGTGATGAAGCGCCTGCAGGCTCCATCAACACTGTGGTGAAATCCATCACATAGATCTAAGAGAGGCTCTCTCAGAGATGGACAGTGTTGGAGCACTGCTGTGTGGTGATGAAGAGGACTGCATGGAGTCAGAGTTCAGTACAGACTAGGAATTATTGGCGTGGACAGTGTGCATCATTATAAGAGGTTTTTTTTCCAATGTCCTGGTTTAGAATACCCGGATCAAGCAGCTGGTTCAATACCACCTGCGTGAGGAAGTTTATCTGAAGTACAGACATCTGGTATGATGTGTTTAATGTATAAGACTGAATAATAAATATAGGTTTTAATGTTTTTGCTATCACACATTTTTTTATCTGGTTTTACACTTTTTGGAACACATTTTTAATTAATAAGTCATTGATGTCTTGTGCTGATCGTGGCTGCTGTGATTTAAACTTTAGCCACCAGAGGCTGCAATTTGGTCACAAATAATGCAGGCTTTTTCTATATTCTGAGTGTTGATGGTTTCTCTATTTCACTACTTGATTCATTACACTTATAGTATGTTAATGCAAATGCATCCACACAAATGTTTATACATGTTGGTTTTGAGTATGTGTAATTTTCATAATTTGACCTCAACTTGTCAAGCTTATATGAGCTGAGAATCTTCAGAGAACAACAACTATCCTGTCATTAAACCCCACACTTGTCTCCAAACAGAACATTGCTTAAAAATCTGTTTAACAAACATGTCAGGCAAGTTTTATTCTTTCCCGTATTTCCTACTCTCCTGTGGTACAATAATGTTCCTGTGATCTCCTTGTAGGATACAGAGATTCATCATTTGCTGGTATTTATAGAGTTTGCTTTGAAAATATATAATGAGATCACAATGGAATTTGAGCAAGGGATCATAACAGCATGACACAGCAAGTGGGCGCTTATTGCAAAAACGTTATAAATGTGCTACAATTGGACTTGTTTGAGGTGGTTTAAGGTTACAGAATGTATCATAAAACGAAATGCATAGAGGAACACAAATTATGTGAGATGTATACAATCATTTATACAAAAGGTTAATTATCAATATTGTACTGTTCTGCTAAGGACATGAAGCCACACGATGGGGTTTTAAAGGCTCGATAATATTTTTGTTGGACTCAAAATTATCTTTTTTTGTTTTATGTGTATACTTTCTCTGCTGAAATTATATATATTTATATGTGAAAATCCCTACATAAAACAGAGGTGTGTATAGATAAAATAAATCAATAAAAATGGGATTTACAATGTATGCACCAGGATGACTTTGCAATGGGAAGAATGCTTTAAACAGTCACCTAATTCTTTTATTTAGCACTTTTGAAAAATATGAAATACATTTATTGATACAGTGTTATGCTCGGGATAAGGTCAGGACATACGTTTATATATTTAAATAAACCAAATATTCTGTGAAATAATGTCCAAACCTGCCTATGAGCCTACATGTTGTAAAAATGTAGGCTTTGCAAATAAATTACCCCACCGAGGCTGTTACTCTTCCCCTGCCAAAAGGCAAAAGGGGGGACATAAATATCTGAGGGTGCCTCCTTTGTTCATCGTTTAGTCACCTCTGTGGCCCCTGGAAAACCATTAAACGAGGAGGACTTCTCCCAGGAGCCCGGCATTCCTCAGATTCCTCCGGTCTGATGTCAGAGCTGAGGGGAGGCATCTGGACCCGCTGCTGCCTTCAGGGACCCCGCCAAGGCTGGGACATCCCACCTCCAGTCTACGAAGGGATTCTTGCCCTTGCTACATCATTTCAGTGGAGATAAATACACAGGGTCCAGGGACATACCTTTTTTTATAAAATTGCTTTCTTTTGATAAAAACAGATGTATGTTTTAATGATGTGTTTTAGTGTAAGAGAGCAGTTTAATGCACTTTTTAGGAAACTGCCTTCCTAGCTAGTTATCTATTTACCATTCAAATTAATATCTGTTTACAAGCTGAATATACAATTACAGCCAGCTTAGGTTAGCTTAGCACAAAGACAGAGAACAAACAAACAAACAGCTAGCCTTGCTGTGTCAAAGTGAAACAAAAACTACGTACCAGCGTCCACACTCTTTAACACCATTATTAATTAAGTGTAAAAAGTCTAGATCCCAAAATGTACACTTTTGTGATGTCATTAAAAATGTAGTTTAGTGACCACCACCAGCTGTAATTATCCTTGTTTTACTTAAATAGTATATATATATATATTATAGAGGTAAAATGATCTAGGGATTCACAATTTAAATTAGATTCAACTTTATTGTCATTGCACAGAATAGTACTAAGCAACGAAATGCAGTTAGCATCGAACCAGAAGTGCAAAACAAGCAGAAAGTGCAAAGTGTTCATGGTATATATACATATGCCCTATGGCAGATATAAACTGAAGTACACTATGAACCGTATAAGGAGGTATAACCATTATAAACAGCAGTGTAGAAATGGAATACACTATAGATCAGGTATACAAATAGAAAGTATAATACACAATACATAATAAATATGAATATATTATAGACCGTTATTGACGTTTTGAAAAATTGAATGAATGTGGGTATGGTAAAGACAAATGTAGCCAAAGAAGACAAAGTACCAAAGTAAACTATTTTAAATAGTTTAGTAGTACATAGGAAATGTATTTGTTTGTATATGTCATCATGTCAGTGTCAGATTTTCCCTACCCAATGCATAACGCCTCCTTTGACTAAAAATCCAAATTCCAATATTTTCTGCTGCTCCTGAACGCAGCTTTTGCTCGTCTCCCCCCTGTCCTGAACGCCTCCATTGGGACTACAGGGACCACTACTATAAACATATCAAAAGTCGCTGCGCTCGGAGAGGACCACGTCGTAGTTACACACAGCCGAGTTGGAGAACTTTTTGTGACTTTTTTTATGACTTTTGGGCTGCGTGAAAAAACGGAGAAAAAACGTGGGAGTTGGAGCAGCGACAGTTTGTGACTTTTTGTTCTGAAAGTTGCTGCGCTCGTTTGATTCAAGAGTCTCTCATGGGAACGTATTCAGAAGAAAAACACGATATGAGGATTATCTGCTGGCTTTGAGCTTCAACGCCGTCGAGCAAAGAGGAGTTTCTCCAGCGAGGAGCAGAAAACGGCATGTAGCGCAGGATTTAGGGTAAGTTTTCTTCATGCAACAAAACAAAATCATAACCAGGAGAGTTTTGTTATGCTCTTGGTTGTTTCAAAACGCCTTGAAGTAGTGAAAAGCTCTTTAATGTCTCAATGCGCAGTGTAACATGTAGGCCGAATGGCCCGGGCCACGTATAGCAGTCAGGGGAACCCAAATATTCTCATGCTAAACCCCCACCCCGTCTTTCTCCATATAAACATACATTAAAGTACAGACAGAGCCTCCTTTCCTCTTGAAAATATGTGTACCACTGAACTGGAGAACAAAGTAAACCTGTAGGTAAACTGAAAGCAGTGTGAAGAGTTACACCTCCAATCACAGCAGGCTACCACGTTATAGTAACAGGTAATGAGGTAATGCTGAAGTATTAAAACAGCCATCATGCATTTTGAATATTAATAAACTTGTCTAAAAATACTTTATGGAGGCTTTTGCACAAACCCCCTTAGCACCTAGTTTGGACTTCTCTTTTGGAGGCAATGGACAAAACTAGGCATCACTTAGATGACCTACCTTACTCTATTGTTACACCTAGAAATGACAACTACACACTTAAAACAACCTGTGTCTTTGGTCTTAACAGACGCTTATTGACTGTATTTTAGTGCACAGTGCATGGAGTCATTCAGGTAAAACAAGAGACTTAAAGTAAGACTTGCATATGCATCCGTATGACCTACAACACCTTATTGTTACACCTAAAAATGACAATCACACTCTGACAACCACCTGTGTTAACATACGCTCATTGACTGTAGTTTATTGCACACTGCATGGAGTCATTCAGGTAGAAACAAGAGACTTGGAGCAAGAGCTGCACATGCATCCTTCCCAAAGGTGACTTACATCATGGGTTCAATGGTGATGATGTTATCATTTTGTTTGCCCTGCTCACACCCTGTACGTGCATGTTTGTGTGAGACTATGTAAAGATGTGTTTGGACATGCACCTTGGACTACCACCATCCATTACTGTACAAAAAAGAAAAAGAAAGGGAAGAGTTCTGTAAAGGCAAATATAGCATAACTGCAGGAGGCGTGGGCCACACACACACACACACACACACACACACACACACACACACACACACACACACACACACACACACACACACACACACACACACACACACACATCTGGCTGTCTTTATAAGCTCAAAGGCATGCTATGTAAATTATATGGTGCCAAAGCAAGTGGCTCGGGAGTACACACCACTTTTAAAACACTGATGGAGGATTTAAAGGACCAAACGTCAGAGTTGTAGGTTCCGCCTTCGTCCGTGTTTTCATCACTTCATGGTGAGGCTTGTTAATAGTTGAGTCACAAGGTAGTTGGGTTACATTTCTAATACGTGCCTGATCATTTCCACAAGCAGTGTCAAATGTTGCCCTCTATGTCCTTCTTTTATATTAAAAAGCTTAAGGAATTTGCTCCTGAAATGTTAACGCTAGGACCAAAGGCATGTTTTGTTTACGTTGTGCATGGTAAGACTGTAATACGTGTTTACTGCATAATGCGAGGCTGCATGTTTAAAGGAAAAGTGGCCATTGTTTGTGTAGCCAGTGGTCATCTGAGTCTAAAGGCCATTTGATTGCTATGTGGGGGGAACACACCTGTAATTTTGGTCAAGGGCTCGCGCTGTAGCACAGGAAGAGAGGGAGGGAGGAAAGTGACTGTTGTTATTGTCGCAGCAGTTTTAAGTGAAGGCCAAGAAATGTGCAAAATTCCTTCAAACTCCTGTTGTTCTGCAGATAAAAGACGAAGACCTCCTTCCTGTTTCTTACAATTTCAGTGATTTTATTAATACATTAACAAGGGCTTTCTAAAATGATGGTAAAATGCTGTTTTTGCTATATTTTGTACCGTTATGGATCTATTATACTTTAGCTATATCATCCTAAACCTTATTTTATTTATTTACCCTATGTCTGACACAATTAATCAAATACAAATTTGACAAACAAGGAATTTTTGGAGTCCTTTGTCAAGCAAAAGTGCCAAAAACCTTTTGGTTTTGCTTTTGAAAAGTGACCATTTGATAGTTTTTATCATTGTAAATTGAACATATTTAAGTGTTTGTCAGACAAAGCAAGCAACTTGAAGATGTCACATGTGGCTAAATGAACATTTGATGGGCATTTTCAAGTTTTCTGACATATCAACAGATTAGTTGCGAATGTCATTAGTTGAGGCTCTAAATGCAATAATTCCTTAGGAATGTCGTGTTAGTTTTAGCAGTTCTGCTCGAAAAACAAGTAATTATTTATATGAATGACATAAAAACCTGCTTTTAAGGAGCGTCAAAATAAAAACATGTTTAAAAAAAAAAGATCCTAATAACATAAAATGGTTTGATATACATTAAAAGGCAAGCTGGGTTTAAGTATGTGTCTGATCAGCGTGTTGTGTGTGTGGCGAGTGAATGCACACTTGCAGAGAGGCTTTTGTAAGAGTTGTGTAAGTGCTGTGCTCTCTGGCAGCCCGGCAGACAACAACAGACCAGAGAGCGTGCCGCCACATGCCCAACTCTCCCACACTACACCTGAGGCAGCTTCCAGGTGCTGCGGTGAGTTGTCAATCACAGCTGGTCCCGCCCCCCACAGCAGGACAGACCCCTCTCCTTCTGACTATCCCAGGAGTTAAAAACTGTGACTTTCCCTGTAATGTGGCTCACATATGGTGTAACTGTACATAAAGCACATTTTATAGTATTTTGAGAGGAAGTGTCTCTTCTCTCCTAATAGAGCATCAAGCAGAGACGTTTTCCATTTGATCTCGAGTTTTAAAAGTGTGCATTTTCCTTTCCTCACGGCCATTATGTGTCTTGGATACAGCCGGATGTAAGCAGTAGCAACCCCAAAGTGTTGTTGCTTTCATAGGCCTGTAAACTGCGAGCTATTGAGGTCCCTGTTAGTGCCTGAGGTTCAGCTGTGAGAAAACACTCAGTGGCTTTTTCATGATGGAGCATGTGTGTGTGTTTGTGTGTGAGGAGCTGTGTTTGTGTGTATGGTTGTGTGAGTGTGATGTGGTTCCCAGGAGGAGGGGGCATGGAAAATGTGAACAGCACCGTGGTTTGGCTTTGGAGCAGACATGGTGGCCGACGCTTGTGTTGCTTTTGTGGAGGTGGAGAGGGCCGCTATCAGCCTCACTGTCCATCACTCTTTCCATCCATCCCCCCCCCCCCCGCCCACCCCTCATCCTGAACAACTGTACCAACATGATAAGAGCCTGAGAAACGCTGGTGTCAGTCCTCTTTTTCCCTTTTCCCCCTGTATCCTGTGTGCTCACTTATCTAAAGCCTTTATTTGATCAATCAGGAGCTGGGACACTCACACATAAATACACAAACACTGCACTTTTTCTCTCGGCCATATCTATGAAACTCTCCCGGCCTTCATGTCATCAATCCACAGATTTCAGAGCCACAGGATGAGTCGGCAGAGCTACTTCATTGTTGGTTTGGAAAAGCCTCTTTGAACCTCCCCCTCTTCATGTTTTATTGACAGTGTTTACATGGCAATGCCAGCCTGAAACAATGAGCAATACCTTTCTATTGCTGTCACCTGTGGCACAGTTCTGCAGCGATTATTATTGTCTTCAACTCTTTTAGTTTTACGATATTTAGAGTAGGGTGCTTTTAGACATTCACTATCAGGGCTGCTTCAACTTAGGAAATTCTATAGGCTACTAACTTCCGTACAATTGTCGTCATTAGTTGATATTATTTCTCCCAAAAGACCAATTTAAATGTTGTGTTTATCAGAATTGTGCTAATAAGTTTCTTGAAGCATGACTACATACACATATTTCACAGAACAACAACCAGTTTAATGACAAATTGACAATACTGTAGGAAAATTATTACATGGCTTTGAATCAGGATTTCCTCAGGACTTTCAAGTTATCATCTGCAAGAGGAATATATAGTGGATGTTTTGAGAGCACAACTGCAAGAAATTCTTAGATGTTGCATTGATGTTGACTGAAATGTCCTTGAACACATTTAAAAATGTTTGACTATTGTTTTACTTTTCAGTGAAGCTTTGTGATTTTAACTCACAGTTGAACCCCTTTGTCTGTACGCAAGTGTATATCTGTGTGTGAGAGTCACACCTAAGGAAATGGTGTGTGTCTCTGTCAAGATACAGACGAGGCTCCTTCGCTGTCTGGGTGTCACCTCTGTGCGAAAATACAATTACTATTCAATTGGAGCCTTGTTAGCTGGTTTTTCACCCTTTTTTTTAAACATGAAAACACCATAACAGTAACAAAAATAAATGTATGACGACTCAAAAATGAAACCTTTTGTTTGTTTCATTTTCTTATGATCCTTTACCCCAGTTCCCATTGTCCTACATAACGTTCTTCCTAAGTAGCTGGATAGCAGAGGCTCCTTTTTTTTGTAAGGCACTCTCCAAGTTGCTCTTTTGTGTTGTACCAAAGAACTCGCTCAACCTTTTGGGTTTGTATAAGTTCTTTGATGCCGCTTATCTCCAGACGCAGCACCGACTGACTTTGTGGACCTCAGTGCACATCGACCAGCGAATGATTGTCTTTTACACAGGTTATGGGTTTAGGAGGCTTTACATCTACAACAGTCAGTATAGAGAACAGGGTCGACAGAGAGAGGGCTTTGTCAATCCCGTCAGTGCCAATGTTTCACCTGTTAGTACTCCGAACAACCCTCTTGACTCTCTTTGAGCAAGAGGTGAGAACTTTCCATTTTCCACTGTCATTTCCCAAGTGTTGGAAGTGCTGCACTGTAGCATTTTTCATGCCTGACGCCAAGCTGCTGGCATCAAACATTGTATCAGGTTTGCTCTGTCTTGCAACCCAGATAATATGGCCAATTTTAGACCATAGCGGATCCTTTTCCTTCTCACAGAGTCTTGTTCAACAGCTCCTGAAGGTTCCAAATATATGGGTTGCATATGCTGAAGTGTATTTGCATTTTTCTGTCAACAGTCACAAGGTCTATTCCCTCATAACTGTAGTTCCATGCTCCTCACATCCCACTTGTAATGCAGACCTGAGCTGAGGAATCACTGTTGAGGAGAAACGTTGTGTGCCACCCCGCATGAAGTCATCTACATGGCAGGCAAAAACCCCAGCAACAGAACACTCCAAATCTAGCCAACAGAAAACAGCTGGATCAACTTGAGACATTTTTCCTCCTGTTGTCAGCACTATTTCTTTTACTCTGATGTACCAGTACAGGGAGGCATTAGCCAGACCATGGCATCAGCAGCATTATCCTTTACTTCAACATTGTCAACTCTTTGACATACTTCACATTCACTAACAATTCTTTGCAGTATGGTGAATCATTCTGTATCATTGTTTCCTGAGCTCTTTAAAAGTCTCTGTATCCTGTCAGCAGCAGCATGACCATATTGTTTATGCACCTTCAGCAAGATTATTTGTTTTACAACAGAGCTTAATTTTTCTGAGATTGCTAGTATTTCATCCTTACAGTACGTTTCTTCATGCTTCTTTTTCTTTAAGTGTAATCTTTTGGAGTTGCAAACACCTGTTCATCACTTTGAAATATCTTTTTTTGTTGTTCATAATGTTCACACTATATCGACCAGAGCTTGTGAAGTCAAGTCTCACAGGTTTGTTGAACATCACTGCCCTGTCATTTTCCATATCTAGTACAGTCCCTGCTCTTTTCATGGAGGCTTTACTCAACATAGTGGAATTTCAGATGGGACGACATCAGTTTCATTTTGACGATTAGTCTCTCCTATATTCTTTTCTTGTGGAATATACCACCTAACCATCTCCAAACCTCTCTGTTGTCGGCTGTTTCTCGCCGGAGCTTTCGCCGTTTTCCCTCCAAATATCCTCGAAAGTGATGATTAAATCAATGTAAATGTTAGAGCTCCGGGGTTCGGGTCCAAATTGACACCTCCAGCTTTCGTATGGCTTCCCATTGTCGAAGCCTGGTGGAACTCTGTAGTTACCAGCCATCCTCTGCTACCATTAATCGATAATAACACAAACTTTTATCTTAGCACAACTCTATCCCATGTTGGGATACTGTTCAAACCCAAACGTAAACGCCCCACTTCCGGTAACACTTCAGGTTCTTCACAATAAATGTGTGAACATATTAAACATTAAAGGTCACCTATCGCTATTTTTAGGCAATAGCATAGGTCTCAGATATATAAAAATATATAAAAAACATGTCTATGAAGTGTTTTGCTCAAAATACCAAACAGATCACCCTTCTAGCCATGCCTCATATCCCTCTATTTCACTTCCTGTTTCAAAAGTGCTGATTTGGGGTATAAAGCTTTAAAAAAAAAAAAAGTGATAAAAAAAAAAAGGAGGGGGCTGAGCTCATGCGGGAGATTCTACTGTCAGATTCTGCGGTGATGAAACGCCATATCATGGATTATCAAGGATTATTTCTGAAACAGTATGGAGCTCAAAGGCTTTCTCTCTTGCCGGTTATACCACAAGGTGAGTTCCTTTTTATTTCCTGCTTCTTCACACACACGCTCTGTGCAGTACAGGTTAGCTCTGAGTCTTAGCGATGCTAATGTAAACACCGACCATATTACGTCCAAAACAGTCGGGCATTGTTTCTGATAGCAACGTTTCTGATAGTGCTGTGGGTCTGCATTGCCGATATGACGTCATATCGGACGCAAATCTAGATCAGCTCCGTTGTACCCCCGTTTTTAGAGATTTGGGTACGGAGGAAAAGAGAGAGGGTTTTATTTTCTGACGCTGCGTGAGTTCCCTGACACACCGGGGACACATATTTATGTATAAAAGACATCAAAAAGTGCATTTTGCATGATAGGTCCCCTTTAACATAAAAAGTGCATGTAAGTTAACACTCTGCTCTGTTTGTGGCTGGCCTTGTGCTCTTATGCAGAAAACGTTTGTATGTATTTGTGGGTGCAAGTGTGTTTGTGTGTGTGTCTTTGTCTAAGAGATGGAGAGAGGCAGGGAAAAAGAGAGCTGGAAAGTGAAAAAGCAGATGCGCTTGTTAGAAACACTGTCTGGCCGCCTGGCTCCACCATCTGTTTGCAGCTGCTAATGTTTGTGTGCGACAGACAGTACGTTTGTGTTGTGCGTATGTATGTTCAGTCCTGTATTAAAGGCAGCAAGCATACAGTATACCATGGAACGTATATTTAAGTTCATTCCTTTAAGGTGAGGAAACGGAAAGGTAAAGTCTACTGTGTTTTTTTCAAGGATAAAAGTACACACAGACACACACACACTCCATACAATCCTCTGGCTCAGACGGCTACACACATGGCCAGAGTGTCAGATAACAAAGAGGGCCCTGGTGGTGTGTCCTGCTGTCCCTTAGGCATGCTGGGAAAATTATTGCTGTGCATGCACACTCCTTTACTGTATGTGCTGTAACTTTTTTAAACTGCAGAGATTGCACAGTTTACCGCCCAGTGAATCTGGCTGCAGGGATCAGTCAGGCGGTCTGATCCAGGGTCAGCTCCCACTGCTACTCAGATAGACTTTGGCTGTATGTGTCCAGGAATGTGTTTAGACTTCAGAGCTGTATTTCCCCATAACATCTCACTATTGACTGAGCCTGTCTTAGCTCCAGGGTAAGCCAGAAAAGAGGGTCCAAGTCCTCAGAAGACTTTTTAGGAAAAATCTGACAGAATCTGGCTGTTCTTATTCAGACAAAAGTGAAATATAGTAGGTCACATTTTTTTTTCTATTTGGATGAACAGATGGCTTAGGTACCAGACAAGTAGATTTCCTAGACGGCAATTTATCTTATGTGTGAATGCAGACTATCCATCATGATAAGTAAAATACTTTTGATCTTTAAGGTATCTTTTTAGCCATTCATTAAGAAAAATTGCCAAAAATGGTATGGTTCCTTGCTTTGAAATGTGACAGTTTGCTGCATTTCTGTGATTTATAATTGGAAATGTATGGTTTTCCAGAAAAAGAAAGAACTGTATTTGTCTATATTGTCTGAACAAGCATCCTGAGTCTTTAGATATATATTTAATTTGAACTCCTACTATTTGATCCAGGCCTGTTTTAAGCTTGTATAGTCCAAACTGTAAAAAGAGTACGCTGTAGAGGAGTAGTTACGAGCTGTGAAGCACTTAACCCCTTTGTTTTGCTACAGCGCTCATGTGTAACAGGAGGGGAGGAGGAAGGGGTGGTGTTGGTATTTCAGACGGAGACAAACAACAGAGATCAGATTGATTGAGTTACACACGCTACACTTGCGTCCTCAGCTCTTGGCGGACTGCGTCTAATGGTCTTAGCAGTAGGCGACAAAGTGCTGTTTTGTTCCCGCTATTGTGTGGGTGTGAATAGAGCAAAGCGACAGACGGGCTGCCCCTGAGAGACGAGGCACACACAGCACCCAGACCAGACGCTCTGATACTGCGCAGATGATCGGGAATAATGTTTTAACAACTTTTCCTTTTATCAATAATGTAGTAAAATAAACAAATAGGTGATTTCCTGTTGTTTTGGGCCTGCAGCTGGTTGTAGTTTGGTTTTATAACGTGACATGGCGGGCTGAAGTGATTGTCACTGCTTGTTTTGGTTTGGTTTAAATTCTCAGGTGGCCTCTGTGTGCTGAGTCCACACCTGAGTGAATAGAGAGATGACTGGCAGCAAAACATTGCACCCTGAGGGGGGGGGGAAACCTGTGTCAACATTGTTTTTTCACTGATTTAATATCCATCTTTTGTCACCTGTTAACACATTTAACAACTGCTCCCATTAGTCACTTTTGCTTGTTACACCTGTCAAGTGATCTGTCCCCACAGAGCAAGCAGTTTGAAGAGTTAACAATGGATCCTTTATGATTTCCCCCCCCCCCCCTCCTTTATGTCAGACAGTGTAGACATTTCTAGCCACTGATCGTATATTGTAGCTGGTTGATTCTATAAACTGTGAATTGGTTGATAAAGTAATCTCTAGGACTTTTTTAATGTAAAGGGTCTATATCAGTGGCTCTCAACTGGTCAGGCCTCGGGACCCACTTTTTTCATTGTCAATAAATCGCGACCCACAATTTTGAACCGCTCAAATCTATTCAACAAAAAATCTGCATACAATTGTAATTAAAGTGAAGTACAGTGCATATATCCTTATATCCCTTCACAGAACTAAAGTATGCTTTTAAAGAAAGTTTAATCTGATGATGGTCATTAAGTTTCTAGAATCAAAGTTGAACTGTATAACAAAAAAAGGCACACTTGGAGCCAATCCTGCAAATTCACCATACATGAAAACGTGTCATGCCGAAAACCCAACTCCAGCAGGGGGGTCTGGGGGGATCCCCCCAGGAGATTTTTAGAAATACTAACATGTAAACTACGCATTCTGGTACACTCTGAGAAGAAAATAACTAAATCTATTACTACCCGACATATTTAATAATAGTTTATGCCATTTTTTGATTTTCACTTTGTTCTGACAGCTGAACTTGCTGCTCCACTCAGAGAGAAGACGAGTAAAGAGGAGATAGTCTGTGTGAATTACTTTGTGGATAAGGGTAGATAGCTCCCATTGTTCTGTGACCTGGCAATCATCAAACTGGGGGTCGTATTTCATTAAGTGTTCATTTTTATCTGAATATGTACCCATGGATGTATAAAGAGTAGTTCTACCGCAAAGTTATTGTCCGTCGGGACTTCCGGCAACAAAACCATGCCGTTATCTTGATTCTGATTGGCCAGAAGACAAAATAAAACATCAGCAAAGATGTTTTATTGAGAAGATTATCACTACGTCACAGAAGTTTTCAAAACCGTTGATGTTCTCCGGCATTTCCAGTCCAACGCCTACTGCTACACAGCGTTAGAAAATCGGGCTTTCAAAATAAAAGTTAGCCTTTTTTCGAATTTTTTATTTATTTTTTCACTCCCACATCTGCGACCCACTCGAAATGGGTCCGCGACCCACTTTTGGGTCGCAACCCACCACTTGAGAACCACTGGTCTATATTATAAGATGAATACTAGGTACTTCCATGGTCTAAAAGCTTAAAGGCAGGGGTATAAGAAGAATATTGTTGCACTATCTTGTGTAACATTGGCTAGAGTTTAACGTTCCTCCAAGCCAGGAAGCATCAAGGCAAAGATTTCCTCCCAGAATGAAAAATATTACCCATGGTGGACTCGTGAACATGGCTTTTTTTTATGGTAGGCCGTAACCAACTCTGTACCAATTTCATTTTGTTACCCAATTAGTTAATAAGGAGTGTGTACAAGGAAATAAAGCTAAGTACAGATAGTAGTGAACTGGAAATGCTAATGACTGCAGCCTACGTTAGCACAGATAAACACACTGTAATCCATCCTTACACTTTGGCTCATGTGTTTTTGTTCTTTGAAAAGTACAGCCACTCAACTTTTTGAATTCTATATTAATGTCACACGTGAACCATGCACACACCACTTGAAGGAATACAAAGTTTGGACAATTTCTGTTTCTGTCAAATGCTTGATCTGCATGCTAAAAACAAATCTGCCTATTGACTTCTCTTTTTGTCAATGACCTTTCTTATCACCAACTACATTTACAATTATCCTGGAGGAAATCAATCTGCCATCTTTTGACATTTTATCACGCACAAGCACAGAGACAGTTTGATTGAATTGAATCTGACGCCAGTCTGACGGAGCTCACATGTTTGTTTTTGCACATGGAAGCTCACACGCGACTTGATGTGGTTTCCAGTTGAAGTATGCAGGTCTCTGTAATTTGCTTACCTTTTATGAATTGTCTAGATGGCTCCTGCATGCACATCATTTATCCTGATTGATTTATTAAAAGCATTCCTGTCATTACACAACTTGTCTGCTGAAGAAATGATACACTGTTGTTAACGTGGTTAAAAAAAAAAAACGCTCTTTTTTTATTTTCACCTTTTCTTGCTGTGACCACACCAGTCCAGAGGGGAAAGAGAAGAAACACAACAAAAGATATGAATGGTTTCATATATATTTAGCCGAAGCTTTCTACCCTGAAAAAGGAAAACAACCTCTTCCCTCAGTTTTCCCTCTCGTTTTCTCCATGCCACAAAATTACAATGTGCAAATTCATAAACGTATATGCTGTTTTTGCACGCTGGAAATAAACACGACGGTCAGGAGAGAATGTTGCTGCAGCGCTGTAGCGGCGTTGAAGCAGCGTTTTTTGTGTCGAGGAGTGGGTTCGGTCCCCAGCTATTGTCTGTCTGTCTGTCTGGCTTGACTCAACCACACACTTCCAACCGTGCCACTGATTACTAGTTTAGAGTTGAACTAACTGCTGTTTGGCCCTTTGGCTAACCTCTGAAAAC
This sequence comes from Dissostichus eleginoides, assembly GCA_031216635.1. Classification (NCBI taxonomy): domain Eukaryota; kingdom Metazoa; phylum Chordata; class Actinopteri; order Perciformes; family Nototheniidae; genus Dissostichus; species Dissostichus eleginoides. The sequence continues at coordinate 17,162,065 of CM062281.1, read as the reverse complement.
CTGGTGGGTGTGTGTGTGATCCTGTGTGTTTGTGGTGTGCTCTGTCCATGCATGTCTATGTTTGTACACTACACAGTGAAAGTATGTGTCTTTATTTGTGTCTTTGTGTGCTTATCCGCATCTGTAGGCTTGTTGACAGCGATCTCGCGGAGCCTCTGTGCTTGGGAAATTTTGGGAAAAGGTTTAACCGCCAATCTGTGATGTCACTTCCCCCTATGCCCCGAGTCAGAGTGGAGGGTCAAAGGGGCCGTGGTCCGGGTCAGGTGGCGGCTGGGGTCATATTCCAAAGTCAAAGCTGATTTACTCACCCATTGTAGTCCAATTATTCACTTGCTGTGGCTGTCTCGGATGCATTCAGGAGTAAGGAATGTGTTACGGCCTCCAAAGGGGCACGGCTGTTACAAAAGACAAGTGTGATTCAGATCGCACCAAACAACACGGCTGTAAGTCAGCAGTTTGTAGTCCTTTCATTCAAGACTTGCTCCCTTGTGTCTTTCCCCTCCCGCGCATTCAACCTCGCCACACACACACACTCGCATGCACGCACACACACACACACACGCACACTTTCCTTCCTTGTGGTGCATACTTGTGTCAGGTGTGCTCTGTTTTTCCAGTCAGGGTAGAGAGGAATCTGGGCTGGGGTCCAAGCTGACTATCAACAGCACATTGCTAGAGCTCGGGACAAGAAGCAACACATCCCCTCCATCTTTACTCCTCCTCCTCCCTCTCCACTCCTCCCTCAGTTTTCTGCTCTCCTGATCACTGGAGCATTGTCATTCTGTATTTTGGTCTTTTTTATTCTTCCATTTCTGTGCGGTTTTTTTCTCCATTTTCTCATATTTTCTATGCATTTTCCTCTTTTGTGTTTTCATTTTCACTTGCCCTCCTGATTATTTGTAATGGGTTACCACCAGTTTAGTCAGACTGACATTTCCCAGGGTTTTTCCATGGAGAAGAATTTTTTTTACCAGCTTAGAAGGTGTGTAGACCTTTTGGGGTTTTGAGGTGTAGTTCCGGTCTAACAAGGCTACAAAGTGGCCACCACCCTTGAAATGACACTGCTTTTATCTATTAATTATACGTTAATTCCTGTCAATAATACCAGCATTATCACTTGGTGGCTTGGAATTTACCCAAGGTATTTAGGTTTGCCTCTCGTGTTGCATACACTAGTGTATAGGACATAATACTACATATGTGACTATATAAACATAGTAAATCAACTTGTGTTTGTGTTTGATTTACTTCAAAGCTCTGTCCTCCTACACACACATGAAAGCTTAGAACCAATGACTAACTCATTGATATGTTCAAAGTGTTCTCCAAAGACCTGTGTTAACCTTAAAACCACAGTTTGTGTGTGTGTTGGCCTCTTCCTCACAATGTTGCACTTTAGTTGCAGTAATTAACAGTTTTATGTGTTTCAAATTGACAACATAAATTGACATGGTGTGTTTTGTGGCAGTAGCTGACAAACAATGTGTCTGTGAAAGCATCTGTGCCACCACCGCATGTGTGTGATCTTACACACTACAACACTGTACGCTTCAATGTCTGGCACTGCGCTGTTGTCGGCCAGGGAGAGAGGGAGAGGGGAGATAAAAAGGAGAGGAAAGGCCTCCCACACAGGCAGATATGAGACTTAGAAGCTCCATTAGTTCCTCAAAGCCAGCTGCCGGGTTCAGATGGATGTCTGCGCTCGGCTGTTTGATGTCCATTCATCCATAGCCTCACATCTCTGCCTCTGTCTCCCAGCTTTGCCCGCCGCTGGGCCTCACGGGGCTACAGAGAGCGCAGCTGCCATAACTATAGGATAAAGCTGTCTGCTGCTACCGTGTGATTCCTGCCTCTGCTGACAACGTAGCACCGCTGCCGCTATCACCGGAGATTCTGCTGGCCTCGTCTGTTTTTTGTTTCTGCTTGTTTATGGGAGGTAGGCAGGATGATAACACGGAGGAATATGATGTGGGAAGGTTTGATAGGAAGAATGTTTACTGATTAAAGCACTGCTTATCTGTTGCATTCCTGTGGGATCAAATCTGAAAGTTTCAAAAGACTCCACAAAACTATCTGTGGATATTATTCGAGAGTTTCTTGTTTGGCTAACACTTTTCTTTTTCATCTTTCCCTGCAGCACCTGTTCATCCTCCTCCACCTCCTCATCATCCTCCTCCTACCCTCCGCACATCTTTGGGAATGGGCCAGCGCCTTGCCAGGGTGCATCTTTCCAGCCGGTGGTGTGGCTGGCGTCGTGCGAGAGTGAGGAGGGCAGCGGCCAGGTCATAGAGCCGGCCCACCCCTCTCTCCACTTGCTTGCTCCCAAGTGACTTTTGACCTTTGACTCAGCCGTGACCTCCAGCCAGCCATGCCCTTCCGGCTGAGGCTGCGGCGCACACGGCGCTACAACGTCCTGAGCAAAAACTACTTTGTGACACGGATTCGCCTGTTGGACAACAATGTGATTGAATGCACTCTGTCTGTGGAGAGTACGGGACAGGAATGTCTGGAGGCGGTGGCCCAGAGGCTGGAGCTACGGGAGGTGAGGACCCTTTCATTATGTGACCCACGTACATGCTTGTGTTAGACTGTTATGCACGTTGATATTTGGACACTTTGGAGGTTTGTTATATCTGGTTATCTACTTGAACAACACACTGTTAATGTAGCTTCAACAGTTCCTGTAATCCTTTTTTGAACACATAAAGACAAGATAACCTAACCTTGCAGATGCTAGAGTTTGTGCAGTTTCACAGCCTTTGACGTACCAGGAAACATTGTTGTAGGGACACATTGACATTTTTAAGGCATTCAAATGATCTAATTGTAAAGGTATTGAATGTTGACAGAAAATATCAGCAGTTGTCAGCTTTAACACATACATATCACTATCAGTAGCAGTAGATAATATTGACAAAATCATAGTTCAGTTGAATGTTTGTCACAATATTGATCAAATGTCATAGTACATGCATCTAGATTTTGGCTTATCCATCAATAGAGTATCGCTGAAAATCATAATTCATAAATAAGGGTCAACATTGCCATAAATAGTCTGGATTTTGGTTGATATCAGACAGAATTGTTAAATAGGTGGAGTAGAATTCAAATGTCTGGACCCAGGCCAGCTTTTTGTACAACATTGTCCACAATGTATATACAGAGATAAATAATATCTAACAATATGTGTGTATAGTCAAAACGCCACCCTTTGGTAATCACCCATATAAAGCATACACAGAAAAAACAAGTAAAACATTGACCCTCACACTTTTCATATTGTGTGTGTGTTTCTTTGTGTCTGTGTGTGTGTTTCTTTGTGTTGGTGTGTGTGTGTTGGCCACGCGTCTCTCCTCACACCCTGTGTGTGTCTCCCTGCCCTGCGCTGTCTCTCCTGCAGGGTCCTTGTCCGTCTCTAACGAAGCGTGGCTACCTCTGTCCTCTTTTCTCTGCAGAAGAAAGAGATACTGCTCATCTGCCCTTCCCCACTCCCCCCTGCTCCTGTCCTTGCTCTCTCTGTGTGTTTTCTCTCCTCCTTTTTATTCTCTTCACTAATTTTCTTTACATTTCCTTCACCAAGGTCTAACTCCCACAGGTATGTAGCTTTGCCTGGGGCTTATTGTTTGTGTGTGCAGTTGTTTTGCGTGAAAGCAGGGCAGTTTGTTCACAAATACAAATACATGTGTTCAACTGTGTGTCTGCGCCAGCTGGAGCTGCTGACAAAGTGAGGGAGAGAAGGGCGGTGTACTTTGCGTTCTGACATAGTGTTGTGGTATTTGCCAGGTGTCAGTGATGTTATAAATAAGGTGATGCGACGCCTCTGCTTAAGCCGCCGTCTGCCCCTATGCATGCACGCCATCTCAGGACTGTGTGTGTGTCCGTCTGAGTTAGTTGTTTTCATCTTTGTTGCTGTACCTGAGGCCCTGAGTGTGTCTGTTAGCATGTGAGCAAGGAGTGTTTACTGATGAGTGTGTTAGCTCTTGCAGCTGCAGCTTTACGACCTTCTATACAGTAAAGTCAAAGCGTGCAGATTAAACAGGTCTTTGTGATATGATATGACACACACATCAGTGTTTCCCCTAGGTTTACTGCTTTGGGGGGGTGCTGCCTGAGCGGGGGGGGTGGCATTGGGATATATATTTTTTAAATCCTCTGGAGCAGAGAGAGGAGCTGTGGATTATTGTTATTGATTAGTGCATCAGTGTTTCTTAGGGTCAAAAACACTAAACTCACAACTTAAAATGAAAGTGTTTAGTTTATTTAATAGAAGAGCACATGTTCAATGTGAAAAGTGACAGTAGAATAGATTAGTTGCAATTTGGTGCTATATATATAAAAAAAAAAATTATTAAAAAAAAAAAATTATAATTTTCTTTTTTTTAAACACCTTGAATTTCAGGGGGGTGCGGGGCTCCGTTGGCGGGGCGCAGCGCCCCTCCAAGACAATGGTAGGGGAAACACTGCACATACACATCAATAAAACCTCACTGTTTTCAAAATGTACATGGTCAGCTGTTAATAGTATGGCGGCTAGATCTGTAAAAGAAGTTTGACAAAATTAGAGTAAACTTAAAAAAGTAATTTTGGAGAAAAGGCACATTTTTCAAGTTTTTGAGGAAGCTGCTTACACTGAAATCACAAATGGCAGCAGTGTCATGTTTCACAAATGACTCTGTCCCAGGTTTTTAGATACATTTGCAAGTTGCACTGGTCCTTGGCATGCCCATGCATGGGTTGCGAGTATGGTGCCTGTTTTGATGAGTGAAACGTGTCCAAATGAACATGACGGGATGTGGTGTTATGATTCAAATCGCAGGATCTTTAAACCTGCCCCACATCTATAGAATCCAGGACGTTTAGCCTGTTTCTAGATGACTGACTGAAACATCAAAAGTCAAGAAACTGTCCCCAATCAATCAATTTTCTGTCCAACCGTTCCCTTTTTTATGGACCATTGTTTTTACAGCTGAATTGCATTTTATTTTTCAAATTGTGTATGAATCTGTAGATGTTGATAGGCAAGAGACATTGTTTTCAAAATAGTTTTAATTTGGTTTTAGTAAGATACCATCATTGCCTGTTTCCCTTCGCCAAGGGTAATCTTGCTAGCAATCAGTCGAGTCTAATATTTATGTTTAATAGAGTCTGGCTGCTGACGTCAAAGGTTTTGATTTGATCTGAATTGAAGGAGAAATATGTGCTTGTTTTTTTTATTTCAGCTTGTGTATTATATCTGCTCAGTTTCCCCAATGTATCCTTCAATGTTTTTCTCATTCCCCTCCTCAAGCTATTATTCTGTATCCCGACAAACCCCCCTTTTTCCCATCCCAATAATTAACTGACATTACCATCTCCCGCCTGTCCCACCAAACTATTTCTTTCCATCCAACTTATACAACTTGTCATTTCTTTACTTCCTCCTTTTCCAACCTTCACTCTCTTCTTTCATTTCCTCTTTGTCGCGTTCCTTCATCTCCATCCTTTGACCTTGTGCTCCACATTGACCTCCTCCCTCTGTCTCTCCCCCGACTCTAGACCCATTACTTCGGGCTATGGTTCCAGGGAAAGACCCAGGCCCCGGCCCATCGCTGGGTGGAGCTGGAGAAACCTCTCAAGAAGCAGCTGGACAAGTTCGGAAACGAGCCACTGCTCTTCTTCGGAGTCATGTTCTACGTGCCCAGTGTTTCCCGACTGGAGCAAGAAGCCACCAGGTGAAAAGAGTTTCAAAACAGCACTTATAACTGTCACTCACATACTCTCTGTTTATGTTATAAACTTCAGTTACAACTGCAACACCTTTATACCAGTAGCTTATAATCTTCTTTGCTGTTCATTTGACCCATTGTACATGACAAATAGTCTGTTAACTGTAACTCTTTAACATTAGAACACTAATCTGCCAGATACTTAAGTGGGTGTAAGGAGTCTGCCAGTTTCAAAAATATGGATTGAAGTATATGCACACTTACATGTTTTTTAATAGAGCATAGATATAAAACCGGGTTATGTCACACTCTTAATTGTCTTATAATTGAGATTTTAAATACATTTTACATTAAGTATATTAGTCACAGTCTACTATAGTATTAGCAAACGGTTTAATTTCTGAACTGTCATCTCCCTACTTAGATAGCTAGCTGGTTACATTCAAGAAAACGGTGGACAGAAAAGTGGTGACAGGCGTGGATGTCAATCTCATGACCGCCTGAGACTGATGTAATTTCCGACTGATTATCACCCGCAGTGTGCGTGTCTGTGTGTAAGAAAGAGTGTGAAGGAGCACGTTAGCTAGCTGTGAAAAGGGCATCCAGGGGTCAGTGTGTAGTGGACAGTCTGCCATCTCAGATTCCTTCTCACAGTCTCACACAGACACACACGCTCTGCAGGTCTGCCTCGCAGGGAGCTGGTGAATTTGCGGCTTCTGCCTCGCTGGATGTGGGAAAGGTCGATCGCAGGTCACGGCCTGACGTTGTGAGACTGCAGTTAGCTATAAGGTTTGTGTGTGTGCGACAATGTGTGTGAGAGTGTGTTACGCTGTTGGATTTCGTGTTTTTTTTACGGAGGCAGGACTGGACATGCTGTTTCAGGGCTTACATAGAAAATAATTAAATCATCATGTATCAGTGACCGGCCCCATAGACTCACTGTGGAAGTGTGTGTGGAAGTGTGTGTGGAAGTGTGTGGGTTTCTGCAGGTTCGTTACACAGAAACCAGGATCTGCTCTAGTAAGGGGATGGTATTCCAGGAAACCCCTGAAGGCTTTAATGGTGTGTGTGTGTGTGTGCATATGTGGGTGTGTGTGTGTATGGGGGTTATGGGGTTGAAGGGGTTATGATGGGGCCTTAGGGGCAATTTAGGGAACAATGGCTGCCTCATTTGCCCAAGCCCCCTCTCTTTCTCTTACAATACTTCTACATAGTGTCAACCCTACTCCTTTTTATCAAGAGCAGATCTCCACATCACTTCAGTCCCACATTTTTACTCTCTTTCTCCGTCCCTTCGTCCTTCTTCCCTCTCTCCCTTTTTCTCTCTTTTTTTGTGTGTTTGTCAGGAATGTTGGCACAGCCGTCCATCGTAGGAGGCGGACCGCACATTCCTCCCAGCAGAAGTGCTGGGGGTAAAAGGGGAGTTGGGGTAGGGGGGATGTCTGGTTTACAAAACACACACATACGCACATACTCACATCCACTCACCTCACACACATCGCATATTCCCCCCAATAATCCTCTGAGAAGCCAGCTGCAGCCCTGTCAGAGGGGTAGTCAGAATACAGCACATAGTAAGAACATACATGCTCCCTGAGGCAAGCTTTTCTAAAAGCCTGGCCCCCTCTTTTCTTCACATCAGGTTGAAAACAATCATCACAGCTTTTTTGATAAAGTTCAAAACACACCTTTTAATTACCTAGTCCTTATCAAAGGATAACCCATCTTTAAAGTCATCATTTGCTCTTTTACTGTCTGTACTTTGAGGACATCAAATCGGGGAATGATAACAATCACAACTGACTGAAATGTAGATAATTTATTGAGTTAAGGTTGATTTGGGTCACATCCAGTCAAGCAGATCTTTGTTTTCCCTACACACCTGGTCTGATGGTGGGGGGGAAGGGTAGGATTTGGTGAAGGAATGACAGAGGCAAAGAGGAAGACAAGTGGGGACAGAGAAAGTAAAAGTTTGGCTGCAACACTTGGCTTTGGGTTTGTACCTTGGTATGTATGTGGTTTATGCTCAGTCTACAGATGTTACTGCTGGAACGTATACATCTATATTTGTCAGCATATAAATGTATCTTTCTGCTTATGAGTGGGAGTTAGTGGACTTGTTGTTTTTGGGAAGTGCAAGGTTACTTTTATCATGAGAATCTCACATCACACTTTGTTACTGACCTTGACTGTTTCTTTTCCAACTATTATTTGGACCATTGGTTTAAAATGCTTTTAGATTGTGAAAAAACAAGAGATTACTTGGTTTTGTAAACATTCATGTTAACTTGTTGCCAGAAACCAGATTGACAGTGTTGCCTCCTCAGAGTAAATGAGATTTAATGAGAAAGTAATGTGGGTTTTGTAATGTGGTCAGGTCTTTGAAGTTCAGTGTTCGACTGATGTGTAACCTGACACTAGATCTCCCTCTCTTCCCGTCCATCCATTCATCTGTTTCTTCTTTCCTCTCTTCCTCTCTCCATGCAGCTGTGAAAATGACCCAAAGCAGGGGGCTAAAGCGAGTGTGTCTGTGTGTATGTTTCTGTGTGCGGGTGCTTGCTGGCTGCATATTCACACAAATAATTCAATTAACAAGCAATTATGGCAGTAATGCAAGAACGCTGGAGCCTGTGTAAACACTGTTCTCTGTTGTGTTTATGCAATTATACTCATAGTTGCAGTTACAGCTGCAAGATACACTTTGTGGAGTTCTACGTAATTGTCAGATTATGGAATTGTAGAAACATAATTAGAGTTTTTACCTTGTTTTGCAACACATATTTTAATCCAATTGCATGACAATTTATAGCCAAGATATTTTTGCTGGCAAGATTTTTCACTCTTGTTTTTCTCATCTTCAGACAGAGTATAAAATACAAACAAACTCTCCGTTCTTGAGGTGGCTTTCCTCCCCAAACATTCTTTATGCTCTCTGGCGTTAAAGTTGATGGAAAACAAGGCTTTAGAGCATAGTTTTATTGCTATATTCTCACCAAAATGGCCACAAGAAGAACCAGAAGTTTGGTTTGAAGTTGCGCGCCGGCTGAACTTTGACTCTGTAACAGAATCTGAAGGCTACATTTTTAGCCAGAATGCTCCTCTAGGTCGCCCATGTAAATCAGAATAATGCCATACTCGCATTACTGGTCATAACCACATTGTTTTGACTGCTTTGGTGTGTGTGGTGGGTGTTCCACCCAGACTCAGTTGCACCGTGTTTGACCCCTGAAATGCTTCTTGCACTAATCCCACACTAACTACTATTTACTACCTACCTCTTTGGATTTCATCCATTTTACCACACACACATCTTGTAGCCGGTGTGTGTGGTTGAAGCCTTCTGTTCCTTCTGTTCCAGTGATATGAAGGAGGGGCAAAGTGGCCCGGAGAGAGAAAGTGAGGAACCTAAACAGAGAGCTGTTGACCGGAGCGAGACCAGCTGGCCTCAGCAGCCCCCAAGGCTAACAGCACCAACAGCCTTGAAATCCTAGCATTGTTCAGCTAGTTATCACACACACACACACACACACACACACACACACACACACACACACACACACACACACACACACACACACACACACACACACACACACACACACACACACACCACAGCTGTACTCTGTTGTGCCCCTTGCTGATTCAACACATTTCAAAGTGAAATCCTCCTGCCTCCCACACAAGCTGTCTGGACCCATCCAGGGTTGAGGGGGTGGACAGGGTCATACCACTGCAGAGGTGGAGGGGGAGGAGGAGGGGTTGAAGCATATGTACACACACATTCATGCATGCATGCACATATGCTCGCAGGCTTGTTGTCCGGGCCACTTGGACATCTGGCAGCATGTCTTGAGCGGGGCTCAAACATGCGTGGGCATATAAAGGGTCCTTTGTGCCTGTGTGGCTGCCGGGTGCCAGCAGAGCACTCTGCCATGGTGGAAGTCACAAGTAACTTCCAGTGGGGAAAGCTTTACCTCATGTCTACGTCTAAATCCACCTGTTATTACAGCATAATTATGTCATTCTGACATGCATGCCAGGTGTCTACCATCATAGGTATGTCTTTATGGACACTTTGGCTTACAAGATTTGTCTACTCTTTTGAAGACTCTGAATTTAAAGGATATATTCATTCACCAAGATTACATTCTCATACACTTTTTCTACTTCCTCCTAGTGGGATCGAGGAGGGCCATGTGATTAAACTACGCTCTGCTGTAGACTACTACTTGCTTACTCGGTTGATGCCTTTGTGTTGAGTTGTGTTTTTTGTGTAAAGTGGGCTCTGTCATGATGAGAACTCTTTACTACCTTAAGCTCTCACCCGTTCACTTGTTCATAGTTATTCCAAACAGTTTAACATCCTCCTCCCCACCGCTGGCCTTGCGTTTATATATAAACACCATTACATTTTTGCTATTGAACCTCAGAATGAGAACCAACCACTGTCAACCTCAACATACCCCATATGGAGAGCGCTGGGAAAACATGGAGAGTTTGTAAAAACAAAGTCCACAATCATTTGAAGGGTTTTGTGTCTTGCGTGATCCCCCCCCCCCCTCTTCACTATCCACACCACATCAGGCTCCTCCCTCGCTGCAGCCGCGGCGGTTGGGGTTGGCTAATTAGGGGGTTGCCACGGGAACGGAATGGCAGCTTAGCCAACGGGTGTAATGACAGGGTGAGGGAGGAGGGCGGGGTCAGATTATAGGCCTGGGAGTATGCTGAGTGGTGCTCAAAAAAGAAAGGAACAAGAAGAAGTAGAGGGGGAGAGAATGTGAATATGAACATGAAAGATGTAAAGAACATAATGGAGGCCATGAAACTCTGAAAATAAGATTAATAGTTTTGATAGAGCTAAATAGTGCATGACTGGTGAGAGCTGCTGTTACAATTGAGATGACAGAGGAGTATAACATTTTTGGGAATTGAGGGATTATAAAAGTATGAGTGTTTGTGTGAATGACTAAGCATGTCTTGCTCAGTGGTTCCCACATAGAGGTTTGTGTACTCTGGCATGGACTGTCTAACATGCGCTAACACTCACAGCTGTGTGTGTGTGTGTGTGTGTGTGTGTGTGTGTGTGTGTGTGTGTGTGTGTGTGTGTGTGTGTGTGTGTGTGTGTGTGTGTGTGTGTTTGTGTGTGTGTGTGTGTGTGTGTGTGGTGTGTGTGTGTGTGTGTGTGTGTGTGTGTGTGTGGTGTGTGTGTGTGTGTGTGTGTGTGTGTGTGTGTGTGTGTGTGTGGTGTGTGTGTGTGTGTGTGTGTGTGTGTCAGAAAAGGTGTCTCACAGCCCACATTGGAAAGACTCAGCCAGTGGTCACCATGGCAACAAACAGGAAACGGTGTGCAAGTTTTTACGCAGCTGAGCACGGTCACCCTGACAATTCTGTCTTTCCTCCTGTGTGGCCGCTCCATTCTTCAAAAGACAAACATCCAGTTGGACTGTGGCTAAGAGTGGACAAAAGGAGCTCAGAAACTCGAGGAGCTCGGTGTATTTCAGCCTCTTGGTTTTGGGACTTTTTAACCACATTATTTTAAGGCCCAACAATCTGAACTGTGTCATCATATCAGCTTACACTTGGCAAAACCACCACTGCCCAAAACCACAGTGCAGAGTCCCCAGTTTGCCTCACATTCGCACAGCAATAATAATACTCCCACTTTGTCCTGCTTGTTTTGGTCCTACCTAAAATTAAACTCAGGCCCTATTAGTGTCAGCTCCATGTAACACACTCACTGTTAGCTGGAAACTGAAAGACCTATACAATACGTATTACTTATCCCTTACTGGTATACATTTGGCATTCCTCTTAAGTCAGAAATGAGTCACTGGTATTTCACATGAAGGTGATTCACTCATTCCTCTCTTGGATTCTGCAACAGGCTTCTCTGGCATTGTTTTAAACAGCTAATGCTATTGCCAATACTGTCTTGACGCATACTTTCTGTTGCACAGACCAGAAGAAAACGTCTCTCTGTGGTGTCTATTTGCAAACATTCAATTGCTAATGTGCGACGCCTTAAGCACAGCTCTTCTTACTTTCCTTGGATCGATGTGTTGAACTGAACCCCATCATGTTTTCCAGCTTGATTTTATAAAAGTGGTGTTCAGAGACAGTGTGGCTAGTTGGAAAAATAACATTAACCACTAACCAAATTCTCCTGAGTTCCTGAAGGCTTATAACAGTGCTCATTCTACCACCCACTATGTCAGGGTTAGGGGTTTTTCGTAAATTTGAGCGGGTAGACAGGCTGGGGTATGCCATCTGAGAAAAGACTGAAGAGTATACAGTCATGCCAGCAGCTTTGTGAGGATTTGCTCAGGCACAGCCAAATCTCAGAATGCTAACACATTCTCTACAAAATTGTCGACGCCATGGTGCTATTAAAGAAAAAAAACAGGAAATAAAAAGTCCTTAGGATTTATCTACTGGGTACCACGAATGTCTGTGAAACCATTAATTGCAAAGCATTCAATAATTGTTCACATTTTAGTCTGGATCTTAGTGATGGACCAACTAACAGACAGATATTAGTAGCTGCTAGTGTGGCTAAAAAAATAATTATCATAGATTAATATTTCCATATCAGTGTCAATCTACAGCACAGCATCTGAACACATATTTCTTTCTTTTCTTCTGTTCCTTATTCCCTTCTCTCTTTCTCTAGGTATCAGTATTACCTGCAGGTGAAAAAGGCAGTGTTGGACGGACGCCTCCACTGCACAGTAGAGCAGGGGATCAGGCTAGCTGGCCTAGCAGTACAAGGTGAGGAGACACACACACACACACACACACACACACACACACACACACACACACACACACACACACACACACACATGCATGAACAAACATCTCATGTGAATAATCTACCAGAGGGAGACAGGCAGCATAAGAGAGAAAGAGTTAGCACAAACTCACACTTTCTCAGGTCATCTCGACTTCACTACCTAATATGGCTGCATACCACTGGGAGAGCCCAGTCCACTTGAGTTCCTATGGTATCAGTCAACACACACACACACACACACACACACACACACACACACACACACACACACACATACACATACACATACACGCACACACTCCATCTCCTCGGTCTTGTTCCTGGGTGCTGTCTGTGTCTCAGGGGGAATGTAAACAGACAGTTAGCTTATCGCTAGTTCCAAGGTTAGCCTTCGTAGCATCAGGAAGACACTTATCTGGCGGGAGGTTAGGTTCCTCTGCTACAATTACTTTTATCCGACAGACAGCAGAACACTACTTAGGATGCCCTCACAGGCCCTATCTGGCAATGGAGACGGTGTGCAGGTGGACACATTACTGGTGTGATGTGGAAATTATTTTTGTCACACTTTTTTTAATAAATGAGGTTTAACCTCATCTTATGAACAATGTAGATAAACTATTAAAATAAAGAACAACAAAATCATGTACAAATATATTTATAATTGCAAATGCATAGTCTGTTATTACAATCTGTTGTCCCTCCTGTTTTCAGTTTGTAAAGTCTTAAAAAATCCATGAATACAACAAAAGGCAATACATTCTATGTACAGTTATGTGATTTTTGTAAATTGTACACATGTTTGTATTTTCTAGCGGACTTTGGAGACTTCACTCAGTTCATGTCCCAGGACTTCCTCAGGGAGTACGTGCTCTTCCCTGTGGTGAGTTCTCAAACCTTCACTGTTAAAATACATGTGTGTTTCTTTGTGAGTCTCTGTGTGTTGCCTAAAGGCACACATTGTGTCACTTCTGTACCTCCTCCCTCTGCATACCTGATTGACAGTCAGAACACTGGCAACAAGAATCTGAGTGAGATAAGGATCTAGTGGATACAAACTGAATTACATCAATGGAACACTATGTTACATCGCACAGCTACCGATGTTCATATCTAAACTGAACACAGGACAACTGCACTAAGTGACGACAGTTTAGCTGCAAAAACATTTGACAGGTGGAGAAAGTGACAATGCTTTAGTAAATGCTTGAACTCTTTCTTAACCTTCCAATCTTTATGTAAATAATCATTCATCAACTGTTACTTTTCTTATGCTCCTCTTTTTCTCCTATTTCTTTTTTGATGACTGATGTGATCCCTTTTCTCTCAGAACTGGCCTAATGGAGATGAGGTGCTTGAGGAGTGGACCCAAAAAGTCGCTAAAGAGCACAAGAGTCGCTGGTAAAGCTTCATTTTGTGTTTTTTGTACATTTGTGAAAAAAAGAGAGGAAAAGGATTGTCTAAGTACCAGATGTTTAATCTGTTTGTACTTTCCAGTCGAATGCAGACTGCTGAAGCAGAGCTTCTGTACATCAAAGAGGTGGAGAAACTGGACGGCTTTGGGCAGGAGAGCTTTCCGGCTAAGGTAGATAAAAACACAACACCCCCATCCTCCCACACAGACACACACACCTCTACAGAGGAGCCTGTTTCTCTGATCTTGAGAAGAGTTTTCTTTGTCCTTATTATTTTCACTCTTCTTTCACAGGACAACTACACCAACGATATTTTCATCGGTGTGTCTTTCATTGGGGTGTTTGTCAAACACAGAAACGGCCGATCCATCATGCTCCACAAGTAAGCCCCCCACTCTCCATCATATTTATCTATTTCTGACCCTATCCTTGATCATGAGGTAGTAGGGCTAATAACAATAAAGAAATAAATAACAATGTTTTTGAAGTTTGTGTGGGAAAATTCATCCTTGTGTGCATTTGTTTGTGTTTCCTTGTGTATGACAGGTGGAAGGACATTGGTACCATAGCGCACAACAAGTCAGCCATCACAGTGGAGATAACAAGCAAAGACGACACCATCATTTTTCACATGGTGAGTGTTTAGACTGTAGCTGCTCTCAGCACACACACACACACACACACACACACACACACACACACACACACACACACACACACACACACACACACACACACACACACACACACACACACACACACACTAAGGCTTTATACAAGGTTTTCTAGTGGGAAGTTAAACAAAGAAAACGCACATCACATTCCCAGATATCCTTGCACACTGACAAATACCGGCTCATTATTTTCTATAAATACAACCGCTGTATTAATTAAAAAATATTAATGATTTTGTCTCTGTGTTTGTATCTGCAGGAGGATATGGAAATGGCCAAGTACATCGCTCGTCTTTTTACGGCCAGACACAAATTCTATAAACAGAACAAGATCTGTGCAGAGTGAGTCCCGAAGCCAGCTGAAGGCCGTTACAACACTTATAAATCCAGTTACATCTGTCGTTTAATATCTAAAATAGAGTTTATTAACCTTTTGAAGGCTATGTAAAAGAATGAAATACCAAAACAAATTGTATTATCTTGAACTGGTGATACAGAGTTAATGGTTCTTTCAGTTTGTAAATAATCTTCAACGTTTGTGTCTCTTAAGGCCGACTCACTCACCTGCGCAAATCAGGAGGAGAACCACCTGGACCCACCGCCTCTCTCTGGTACTGTCTGCAGCACTTGCATGCTTTGTTGTGGTTCATTTTCATTGGTTATTGTTCAGTGGTTTGACACAGTGTATAAATAAGACCAAAAGTCGGGGGACAGAGGGCCAATTTAAGAGGGAAGACAGAAACGGCTGTGGTTTGAGATTTGACTGCGCTCCCACTCAGGGCGGCACTTAATTGTGCCATGGAGCCTCAGTTTGAACGTGCGTTGGTGGTGTGGTGGGGGTTGTTGGAAAGTTTGCAAGGGTGTTACTTGGTGTGATTTCCGGTGCGACAATGAAGGCAGTGATTTGTGCGACTCCCTCCCTGCTGGCCAGACAATGGCTTGGCTAAATGTGGCACAATAGCTGTTCATTCAATCCTCTCCAGCACTCTGTTGTCAGTCTCGAGAACCACAGGCATCGCTGAATGACAACTCCACGGCCATAGAGTTGATCTTTCACCTGTTGAGTTAGGATATATTGCAGTGTGAGTCATTTAATGGCTGCTCCAATATTTGCAGATAATGATAATGTCCATTGCTTAATGGAGCATTACAAATAATTGCTTCTCCTTAATTGCATTTAATGTGTTTCTTTATTCAGCCGCGGCCCCAGTCCTGCAACTTCCAGTCAATGCATTCCCAGTATGGAGAGCATTATCAGGACACACAGAGCTCTCAAGGTAAGTGTAAAACACACACACACACACACACACACACACACACACACACACACACACACACACACAACACACACACACACACACACACACACACACACACACACACAGAAACAGCTTAGTAGAGAAAGTTTCAAACCCTCCGGCTCCCTGCTTTGACCACAATGTGAGTTAAGATTGGATCCTTCCTGGTGATTGCAGCAGTTGAATGGATCTAATTGTGTCTTTCCCATCAGGCTCTGTGACTCACAGCCCATTTATATTTGAACAATCTCCCAGCCAATTAGAGCCCAACGTTTGGGGTGCAGAGCGATGACCTCATTTTGTGCTTCACTCTTTCATTGACTTGTTCACACACTCAGTCGGTCTTTTAATCCGAAGAGCTTCCCTCTTGTCGGCTTGTCAGTAAAACAGAGCGAGTGGAAAAACATCCAGGGTGTGCTACTATGTGTGGGTGTGAGATCATTCTGTAGTGTGACCTCAGGCTTGAGATTATGTATGTCTGCCTGCTTGTGGGCTTGAGATAGTTTCACATGAGAGAATGCTCTATTTGTTGAGTAAAGAGGAATGACATGCATACCAATGTCTCCTTCATAATGGTAGGAAGAAAATATTTCTAAGCTTTCCCACTCAAGTTGGTCAACTAAGGGGATCCAATGTTCAGATTTCTTACAAAGGTTGTTGGTGCTGCAGTGCAACCAAACTCAAACAATATCCAATTTGATACATCAAACCCAACGCCAAACCCAATTTAAACATGCTCAACTTTGAAATAATCGGGTTTTCTCTGAATTAACAAACTTCAGAAATGTAGTCCATATCATGTCATTTAATCCTGGTTTAATTCCGTATATGTAATTTCGTCAGATTTAATGAATTTCATAAATTTATCTATGAATTTTTGTCGGTCCCCCATGATCTTTAATTTGTTGTATTTTTTATGTACTGAAGCTAACAACTTCACTAACAGTTTGGACCCTTGGTTTGAGATGTATAAAAAAGATATATAACAAATAATAAAATGTCTTTCTTTTTTGATCTTTAGACAGCATCTTCCATGACGAAGCCTACTACAAGTCAGAGACTAGTCTGGATCGCTGCCCAGCGGAATTTCCTTTCCGGAATGGTACCGTGCCCAATGGGAGCATGTACAGCAGCCCCAGCCTGAGCTCCCTCAATCACTCCCAGACTTTTGTCCCCCCCTCGCCCATGTCCTCCAACCTCAGCATCCCCGGCAGCGAGCTCATGCGTCCTGACTACATCCCCAGTCACCGCCACAGCGCCATCATCGCTCCGTCCTACCGGCCCACGCCCGAGTACGATGCTGTCATGCGGCAGAAGCGACGCATGCTCCCCGCTCAACATGACCTCCACAGCCAATCGCTACGAAGCCTGAACATCAGCAATGCGTGTGCTTACCGCCAGCCTGAGGCTCTGGTGTATAGCCAGCCAGAGATGAGGGAGAGGAGCCCTTATCATGGCCTGGGGCCCAGCCCGGGACCTTACGCACCACAGGTACAGTTCATGTGGATGCTCTGTGTTTCTTACATTTGGTGTTCATATCTACATCTCACACAGTTTCTCTATGAATGTTCACCTTGCAGATCAGCTACAGTAAGCCAGTGTCCCATGGCCCTCATCAGGGAGGACCAGCCACCAGTCAGGGCCCCTGTCATTCTCCCTGCGTTAATGGAGGGGGAGGCGGTGGTGTGGGTGGAGGTGTAGGAAACTCCATCTCTCACACTGTCAGCACACCTGAGCTGGCGAATACCAAACAACAGGGGAACGTTGGAAGCTATGCAGTTACAGCGAACGTGCTGAGAAACCACATGACGCGCCCTCCTCCACCCTACCCTTCCAGCTCCTTCCGCCCGGCCACCAGCACCCCGGACCTGGCCAGCCACCGCCACCGCTGCATCGGGGGCAGCAGTCCAGAGCTGGTGACCCGCATGGTGCAGCTGTCGGTCAAGACCTTCCAACCGGACAGCTCGGCCGTGGTGCACCAGTCCCTGCAGGAGGTAAGTGAACCGTTAACGGCAGCTGCTAAGCACCGCTCCACCCTGGCAAGAGACACAGCATGGAGGTGATCAGTAGCATGAGAGGAGGTGGAGGGATGGATGGCATGGTGATGAAGGGTATGAATGCTCCCCTTCATCGGAGGAACACTCTCAGAGAACATGTGATGCCACCTCAGCCCCAAACCCCTCAGCAACAACCCCAGACTCATCCTCAGCAGCCACAGGAGTTGCCCATGCAGATGCCTGTCCAGAAAGCCTCTGAGGTTTCTGTCGCGCCACCTGAGTCTGTGGCCTACCAGCATCAAAAGACTCTCTCCAATGCTACCATGCTCATACACAGTAGTGAGAGTGAAGAAGAGGAGGAGGAGGAAGAGGAGAGGCCTGAGTTGGACGTTCAAATTCCTGGTCTCAACGAGGGCATTAGCGCTCAGCTCCAGGCTGCTCTGGCCAAGCTGCCAAACAAACCCCCTCCGGAGTACCCTGGTCCTCCTAGACCTGTGAGCAATGTTCAAATCCGCAACAACAATCACACTCACCACCACAACCACAATCCAGGCCCGCATAGCAACCAGGGACACATGGACCCAAACCAAGCCCAGGGTCGGGCACTCAAAGCCGGGCAGAGCCCAGGGGGTGGAGGGCCTGGAGGTGGTGGTGGAGGTGGTCCATCTGCTGGTGGGACACTAACCCGAGGGGACCAAGGTGGGGTGAATGGGGCAGTTTTAGGTCCCTCCATTTCAGAACCGGACCTAACTAGTGTGAAGGAGAGAGTGAGGAAGGAGCCGGTCAAAGAGAGGCCGGTGTCGGAGATGTTCTCTCTGGAAGACAGCATCGTGGAGAGGGAAATCGCTCAGAGGGTAAGACAATCTTTACACTGTTTATTTTCTACAACTGTGCCAACACATTTGTATAAACTCATGCTATTTTTCAGTGCTGAAATTATGAGTTGATCAACAGACTTCACATCAATGTTGACAATCATTTCTAATGCAAAACCAGCACTTATTGAGGCTTTCAACTTTTCAGATGTGAAGATTTGCTGCTTTTCCCTGTATTACATCATTTTAAATTGTATACTTTAGCAATCTACAGAAAATCTTTCAGGTTTATTGCCAAAAGTATTACATTATTTTAGCATTAAATAGATTCCAGCATATACAAAGCCGCAAAAACAGGGTTTATATTGTTGTATATTAGTGATGTAGAAAGGAATGACATGTACCCAATCGTTAAACAAGATGTTGAATAAAAGTGAATCAACCCAAACTTCAATGCAGCACATTATCCTGTACTAGGCAAAATAAAAACACCACCATATTGCCACAGTCTTTCAGTCTGTTGTTTTGCTAGCTAGTTCCATAGCTCCTGATTAGCAGTAATCCGGGGTTCAGCACCTGAGAGAGTAGCACTAGGCTCTGAGTCCCCCAGGCAGCTAAAACCCTATAAATCCCTCAGATTACTCTTTGTGTTGGGTGTTCTTGTGTATGCCGGCTCTCTTTTACGGCACAAACATTTGACACAGCAGCGAGTCCAGGTATAAGTTAAAAAATATAATCGCCATAAACCTGTCTTGTTCAAAAGTTACTTGTTGTGGCCGCTGTTTATGGTGTAAATCAATAAAATGTTCCCTCAATCCTGAAGTCCAAAGCTTTTATCCCTCAACGGTTTTATCTCATACCTAGAGGACACCCCCAGTGACCCCCAAGCTGTTGTTTTGACTGTCCCACAGGGAATGAAAGAGGTGGAGCTGTCCTGGAGGTTTAATAGCATCAGAGATTAGGAGAGGTAATCCTCGGAGGAAGGAGGGACCGCTCAATGTGGGTCAGAGTTTGGCTAGCGTGGTAGAGAGGAAAAAAGACAGGGTGACAGAGGAAGCGTGTGTTCTGTAAAGAAAAGGAAGCTGAAGAGGTAGGTGGGAAAAAACTAACAACTGAAAGAATGACAAATATTTTCGAAGAAGCACAAAACAAGGATAGGAGTTGAGTTGAGGTCGAAGTAAAATGGATAAGAAGTTGCAAGTCTGCTCTTAATGGGCTTTACATTTCTGTTTACACCTTTGGTCAGAATATCAGGGGATTGGTACGGCCAGGTTTGCCCCACAAACAGGACACACACACACACACACACACACACACACACACACACACACACACACACACACACACACACACTCCCCACCTACTTTACACACTCACATGTGCACGCTCAGTAATTTGAAGCCAGCGCAGGTCAGTCAGTCTTGCAATGCTGCCGATGCCTGTAACCATGACACCGGGATTTTCCTCTCTCCTGAAGACGCTGGAAAGACAGAAGATGTCCGTGGACTCCATGAAGAGGCCGCTGATGATGGCCGCCCTCAACGGCCTCTACGTGGCCCGAATGCCTGTCCCCGAGAGTCCTGCAGAAGAAGGGGCCAAAGCTGCTACAGACGAACGGGTAAGATTTTTGCTCTTACTAAATATATGTGAAGCCTTTTGAGTTTTTAATATTCCAATGGTTTCATCTGTGTTAGAGGAAGTATTTTTAAAGATCTAGCGAATGGCACTTTTTGGTTTGTTTTTCAGTTATACAGTATGCGCCGACTTCAAAAGATTATGTTTTTATGGTCGCATTCTCTTCTTGCTACTTAATGACAGTACATTTTACTCTTGCTAAACCTTCTGGGATGTATTATAATGAGAACATTGATGGTTTATTATTATCCTTTTATGGTACAATAGTTAGAAAACAAGCTCTTTGGAGCTCTTTTTCACTCCCACTTGCTCAGAGACTTAATAAACGTATATAATCAGACCACAATTATACAACTGTTGCTTTTCTGGATTACGACTCTTTTTATTCAGATAATAATTCAATAAACTTCAATGCCCAAAAAGCTGTAAAATGTAAATGTTCTGATTAGAGGATTCATGTCGAACCTTTTGTCAAACTTACAGGCTCCCCAACTGTTGCAATGATGAACTAAGATGAATATTGTCGCTGTGAAACTCAAAAAGAGCCTCTGATGATCACACTGTTTAATGTATTTTGTTTTCCAATTACTGTCTGTTGCCTCTCTTTGGAGTCTAGAGGTGTGAAACGCAGCCTTTGTCCCGACCGTTGCTAAGCTAACGGGGGCGAGCCCTAAGTGGGCTGTGGAACGCGTGGCATGGTGGTGCTTATCGCCTCTAGGCCGGTGGTATGTTAAGAATGTGACCCGAGAGAGAGCGAGCCACACAGAAAGAGTGATAGAAAAAGAGCGAGAGACTGAGATGCTGCCCTCTCAAACATGACTGGACTAATAAACATGTCCCTATCGGGATGAATACCAACACTGCACATTCTGCTCTTTTACAGCTGCGTTGATGCATTATACATGCTTTGAGTTCTTTGATATTATAGCCAGTGAGCGGTGACGAACGTTTATAAATGCAGACGTGTATTATAATGAGATTTCTGGATTCTTCTGGTCTGAATAGTCTTTGGTATGGTGGAATGTAAACGGATAAAAGCCCCTCGGGGACTGAAAGAGAAACCTCTGAATGACTAACACCCTCTCCTTTCTCTCTTTCTCTCCAGTGTAAGACCTTGGAGTTGAAGCTGGAAGAGGAGCGGGTCTTCACTGAGTATGAGCAGGTGCCCAAGAAGAGAACAGACTGTGTGCTCACCACGGCAACTCTGCCCGAAAACACGGAGCGCAACCGTTTCCGTGACGTCGTCCCCTACGAGGAGAATCGAGTCGAGCTTGTGCCAAACAAGGAGAACAACACGGGCTACATCAACGCCTCGCATATCAAGGTGCGCTCGAGAAGTCACGGGCTAATGAAAAAGGGAAAAAGGGAATTTGAAAGGATGATTATAGATCAGACTTGTAGTTTTATTATTCATAGACCTATGAAAACCAAAATGTAAGCTTTCTCATGAGCCAAGAAAAACAAGCCTTTGTGGCAATACATTTTTCAGGAACATTATTTATTTAGCTTAAGTAGCTAAATCTATAAAGCAAACATTTGATCATTAGTTGGTTCATAGATAAACCAGCGCCAGTCAGACCTCAAAACAGTTAAATGAGAAAGTTACAGTTCTTTCTTTGTCACATCCTTCACTTGTGTCTTGATTATTTCACCCGGTTGCTTTAATCGATAAACGTTTTCTCCTTAGCCAAGAGTAATATTTGTTTTGTTAATTTGTGAACATTGCCTTTTTAGATAGATAACATCATACTCCATTGAATGCTAACTGCTTCAAAATGACAGCCTGGATTTTACATTAGACTTTATCATCTGTCAGGTTTCTTTGTGAGCTAGTATAGAGGAAAATAATAATATTGACTTTTAAAATAGCCATATTTCACCAAGTGTTTTATAAGATCCAAGTTCATGTGTTTGGCTGAACAATTAAAGTCTCAAAGTGCTTAGCAACACCCACATCATACACCACAAATTGAAACGCAGAGCCTAAACTCGACACATTGAGCTCCCTGCTCGTCTTTGTTGTGGTCATTCCTAAGCGGCGAAGGGTTTGGAGGAAAGGATGAAAGGCATCTGTCGAAGGCTGTTTGGGCCTTTTTAAGCTCTCAGAGCTCGTGGAATTCCCAAAGAATGTGGTCCAAACTCCAAACCCTCTTAAGTCAACCTGAGCTGCTCTCACTAGCCCTCTATTCATGCTTAGTTGCAAACAGTGTGTGCCACAAGCTCGTGTGTCTGCATGACTTTGCATTTCACCAGAGCAGCACTGAGTCGCTGCCTATCACCGTGTAACCCTCTTACTTTCTCCCGTCATTTAAGGTAACTGCCACAGAACAAAGGGCCTTGTTTATTCCCCATCCATCTCCTAATACAGTGTTTACAGTCACAAGGTGGCCTGAGGAATTAGCCGGGACATGCTCATTATGTAATGGCCCTCTGTGGTCGGGCTGTATTGAAGATGCTGTGTGTTGCCTTGTGATTATTAATGAAGGAGATCAAAAGAAAGCTAAAGAAGAGGGTTTTAGAAATTAGAGAAAAGACTCAGTCTGTGGTGGGAAATGATGTTTATACTGCCCTCCAGTGGTGGTACTGTCAAGCCGTGTAAATACGCTTTTAACATCTATATTTGAACGTTTTAATACACTAATTTCTGGCTTAAATGTGAGCTTGTATTAAATTAAAATGTGTTTTTTTAATAAGCAGGTTAGCTTGTTTACCCATATGTAGGCTGATTATTGTTCACATTGCAGTAAAGAGATGCAACAAATAGCTGATAAATTGATTAGTTGTTCGACGGAAAAATAAACGCCAATTACTTTGTTATACATTTTTTATGTAATTTTTTATTCAAACACATTTCGAGTAAGGGATTTCACATTTAACTGAGTATTTTTGGGTTTAGGATGGACAAATTCAGATATATCAGGGCCACCATTACATATTTTGAGAAACTGGAATCATCATTAATGAATGAATCAAGAAACCATCAGTAGATTAGTCGATAATACAAATAATCACCTTGCTACTGTCGCTGTGTTCTCCATGCGCAACAGAACACTAATTGATTCTTTATTTGTGTGTGTGTGTTTTCCCAGGTGATGATCAGAGGGGAGGAGTGGCACTACATCGCCACCCAGGGCCCGTTAGCCAACACCTGTGCCGATTTCTGGCAGATGGTGTGGGAGCAGGGGGTCAACGTCATCGCCATGGTTACTGCCGAGGAGGTACATACACACATATGCCCACACATGGCACACGCAGATGTGGATATTTTTCACCCGCCAACAGCTGGTGTCTGTCTGTGTGAGAAATAGGATAACAGTGAGAGTGTGTAACTGTGTTTCTGTTTTAATGTATGTGTGTCATGAGAATCATCGTCCCCTTCTTCTCTTTTTCCCCAATCTTCACCCATTGTTCCGTCCAGGAGGGTGGCAGGCCCAAGAGTCACCGCTACTGGCCAAAACTGGGCTCCAAACACAACTCGGCCACTCATGGTAAATTCAAGGTGACCACAAAATTCCGCACGGACTCGGGCTGCTACGCCACCACGGGGTTAAAGGTCAAACACCTGCTCTCCGGCCAGGAGAGGACGGTCTGGCACCTGCAGTACACTGACTGGCCTGAGCAGGGCTGTCCCGAATATGTCCAGGGATTCCTCTGTGAGTGTCTTCATTATCATCATCCTCAGTCTGTGTGAATGTACCTTTATTAAGATTTAACAAGAAGTGAAAAACAATCTAAATGCCTTTTATTACTCTAGGACATTTTGTGAAATGTACTTTCTTGAAAAGAGATATTAGTCATTAATGTTGTGAAAAAGTAACCAGAGCCAGCAGGCAGTTAGCAGCCTAGCATGAAGACTGATAGCAGGGGGTAAAACTACCAGAACATCTAATCCATACATAAACCAAGAGGTCAAAAAACTGTAATTTGTGGTTTTACCTTTTATTAGTCACGCTAGCTTCTTCCCTTACTGCAGATTTTAAAACTGAGTTAAGCTTACCCTCTCCAAAAGACAGTGCAGTGTGTAAATGTGTTTCCTTTAGAAGCAGCTTGGGAGCAACAAAGCAACCCATAACCCATACACACATTAATGCACACAATGTTGACAATATTGCTTACTGCACATATTTTATATTCTATAATTTATTGCATTCTATTTCAATGTAAATGACTGCTTTATTTTATTGCTATCTTACTATATTTTTTATTACAGTGTTCTTAATATAGTTCGCTATCTGTGTTAATTTTTTACATTTTAGTTTTTTATTACTTTTATGTATGCACCACGACAGCTAGTCAAATTCCTCGTACGTGTGAACCTACCTGCTAATAAACCCGTTTCTGATCAAACTAAATCTCTCTGCAGCCTACCTAGAGGAGATCCAGTCTGTAAGGAGGCACACCAACTCCATGCTGGACACCTCAAAGAGCCTCAACCCCCCTGTGGTGGTCCACTGCAGCGCCGGGGTGGGTCGCACCGGAGTGGTCATCCTCACTGAGCTCATGATCAGCTGCCTGGAGCACAATGAGGTGGGTGCACTTTCTGGGATTCAACATCTTGTGTTAGAAAGGTTTTGTCAATTATGTATTACAAATATCCTAATTAATACACACCTTGCTTTATGTGGGTAAAAATCACACACAGGTCATTTGTTTTGCAAATCAAGATTTGTCAGAGCTTGTGACATTAGAAAAACATTGGAAGTATATTTGTTTAAAGGATACACATCATTTGCAAAACTATAAACACTTTCTCATCCAAGTATGCACACTAGGCAAATACAGCTATGATGAATATATTTGGCTCGATGTATCCTCTATCAGTGTAACTCTGGGTGTTTTTATAACCATGATGCATATGGGCTTGTTACTGCTCAGAATATTGTAGCTCAACAGACACACACTTCTTCTTATCTCTATTCATTTCTAATTTTCGAATCACCGTATTTTGTCTCTCCTCCTCCTTCCCTTCAGCCTGTGGAGGTTCCCACCATGTTGTCGGAGCTGAGGCAGCAGAGGATGCTGATGGTGCAGACCATCTCCCAGTATAAGTTTGTCTATCAGGTGCTCATTCAGTTCCTGAAGAACTCCCGCCTCATCTGAGCCGGGATGCTGACCTTTGACCTTACATGACGTGGCAGAATGGAACTCCAATGGTACTTCGAATTGGCCTGAGAACTGTACAACAGATGCAGTGTTACCGGTTACTGGTTGGAAGCAAATACAGAGATTCATGTTCAGTTTTATATGTTGCAGTTCATGGAGAATCTGGTGGATTTTCCAGACAAAAATCACCTCAAGGGAGGCAAGGATTTGTGTAGGCTTGTATAGAAATTGAAGACTATTTCTCCTCATGTGGTTCTTTGCCCCCTGGGTTTTACTCTTGGACCTGCTCATGGAGAATGCATGCATGTGTGCGTTCTCCACATGCAGGTGTCTGTTCTGGAGATTTCATACCATCAGATCTCTTGTTTCAGTTTGAAAAGGTGGCCTGCCTGATACATGTCTCATTCATAATTCAGCCATGATTAGAAATGGCACTATGCTGCATGAACAGTAGGTGGCAGCAGTATTACTTTTATTTTCTACACTCTGAAAGAGTTTGCCAAACAAAAGTATTCCTTAAATCACTCTTCTAAAATGTTCCTTTTATTTCTGACAGAGTATTAATAATACAGCAAATATTTACTTTAACATTGTAACAAATGTTTTTATTTATTTCTATCAAGATGGTTGTCGCCTTCACCATTAAACGGAGCATTAACAAGCATGTCGATCCTTTCCCTGTGGATTTACATTTTTCCTTCTTGAACACGTCTTAATCTTTACAGTAGTTCTTTTGGAAAGCCTTCTCCGTCAATTCCAAAAGTGTCACTAACGCTTTCCTTGACACATTTCTACTAAGATCCTGCTCCACATGCAAACAAACAAAGTGCTTTTTAACAGTCACTTGTTTCTTGAATCACAGCTCCTTGTGATCCACTGTGTTTTATCACATTTCCCACTGAGAAGCATTTCAAAAGTCTAAAAAGTATTTGTCCAAATAAATGGAGAACATTTATTGATATAATTTCACAGAGGGCACTCGCAGTAAATAGAGAATTGTTTCTGATACAGCAAATACTGTATACGCTGTGTTATTGTGCCTTATTGAAACAAGAAGACGTTTCCTTGTTTTAGGATCCTGGATGTGTTTTTAAAAGTGAAATCCTTTTTTTTTTTACCTCCAAAGATTAAATCTTAAAATCGGTATTTAATAATTTGTGTTTGTTACAACATTTCAAATCGTTTACCTACCTCTGAGGTAAAGATTTGGCAGTATGAGGTGGTTTGGTTTTGAAAGGATGCATGACACAAGTGACTAAAAAAACAATGGCCTTTAATACAAATCTGATCCACGCCTATAAGATTACTTTGATGCCATGTTCCTGGTTCCTGTTTATAAAACTTCACTCCTTTCACATTCAATCTTCTTTTTTATTTTTCTGAATCGTGATGCAAAGCCAGCCATGTCCAGATTAACTTTGTAAATAATGGGCATGTGAGAAAAGATTTCTACAAATGTTTTATATAGTTTCTTCTTTTGACTTGGTACCCTAAAAAATACCGCAACATAATAAACTATGCATGCATTTTTATATTTCAATGTATATATTCTCAAATAAGTATAAGCTTTATGCTCTCTTGACATATAAGTGTTTCTTTGCACTTCTGTTCTCTTTGTGACAGTATTTTCTCACACGGCATTCCACTGTTTGTTTATATTTAATTTTTCCCCTTCATTTTTCTTTGTGGCAGAACTCCCAAATACGTTTCAAAGTATGTGTACATATGTTTTGTATATGCGTTTTCAGTGCATAAAGTCTTTTGTTTTTCTCTCCCCAGACATGTATGAACCTGTCGTACTTGCTTATTATGCAATAAAGCCTTATTTTCTTTAAGACTTTGGCCACAAATGAATTTATTCTGGAATGCTTCAATCATTTCCTTTATTTGGCTATAATGTACGTGTTGAAGAGGGTCTCTCTCACAGTATTGTAGAAATGTATTGGCTCAAGGCAACATGAGTAAAAAGCAGATTTCGATTTTCACATGTGCTGAAAAAGCAAAATGATCCTGGATTCAAAAAACATAAAAGTTCTTGCATACATTCTCTGACGGAAAAAGTCCAAAAGTCCAACATATTTTTATTGCTTGAAACTTTGCATAAAAACATGAACGTTATTATCTTTCCTTCAGGTCCAAAGAGATCAGAAAGGGCCTTCAGTTCTGTAAAGTTCTGTATTGATTCATTCTTTTTTGGTCATTTTTTGGTAATTTCTTTGCGCAGCTCTGTCAAGTAAGAGTGATTCTTCCCATGAGCCACCTCCATTATGGCCATTGCCTGTGAAGAAGAAATATATAAATGTACAAACATCTTACAGCATGTTAAACCCAGTACAAAATGCTGGCATCTATTGATTGGTAATTATTACCCGTTAGACAGTTTACTTTTATGGCTTCTATTGTTAAATTAAAACATGGGTTTTGGCAAAAAACACATTTTGTTTCCTCTTTAAAGTTATAGCGTTGTTACCAACATGTATATTATATTTTTATAATACATTTTAAGTTGTTCACTGTATTAAAAGGGCCTCTGAAATGCTTTACGTTATTATAAAAGTATGCTGTAAAAGGTCAGCAGGTCATTTTACCTTCTTGAGAGCAGTGACTCCCACTGAGTACCTCTCCATCCCCATGTACAGTCTGCCCAACTTCAGGTACATGGAGGACACATTTAAAGAGTAGGGTGGATACAGCTTGCTGAAATGGAAAGAGAGCATACATAACTTAGCTGCTTTTTAGACAAGAAAATAAGCAAAATGTCTTTAAAAACATTGCCATAGACATCAGTTAAAGCCCTTCAAAGTTTCTCATTACCAGTAGTGTTTGAGGATCTTCTCGCCGTATCTGATGGCCCCCTCGGGATCTTCCATGTAAAGACAGACCCCCATGGCCTGGTACATCATGTGAAGCATGTAAACATTGGCGTCATCAAAGACAGCTCCCATCTCGTCCAGGCTCTGCTCACACATCTCCAGCAACTCACTAGGGGGTGCCACAGAGTCAAGGACTACAAGTGGACAATGACGTCTCCCATTAGTTTGTGGACTGCTGTTTTGAAGACTTGAGTTTTACGTGCAAGGTACACTGCGAAATAGATGCTTAATCGTCTATTTTACTCTAAATCGGAACATCGTTTACTAAATGAACACCGTGATATAATGGAGAAGTTACACACTGATTTTAAACAATAAACTCATTAGGAAAATATTTTTCTGAGGAAGTAAAGTGATAACAAAAAAATAGCATTTTCTCATAGACTTCTATACAATCTTACTTATTTTTGCAGACAGTGGTGACAACCCCTGCTGGCTATCACTGGCACTTCACTTTTTAGAGCTGGAAGTTTCCACTTGAAACATCAAAGTGCCTGAGATTATATAATCAGACTTTGCTGAAGAATATCACTGGATGTACCAGCAGGTTATGCACAATAAATGCAACACAAGAGTTGTTATTAAGTGCCATTAAAAGGATATTCTTTATCTGTTTGAAAGCCCGAAACTCTCTGATGGTTTTCCTGGCGTAGCGCACCATGCTGCTGATGACCTCTGGCTCTATGGGGTCACTGCGCTTACGTGCTTTTAACTTTGCCTTGTCCTGCAGGAAAAGACAGGACACCGAGGACATTAGTCAACCAAACTGTAAGGCTTTGTTTCTTATTTTACACATGAATTACAACAGCAACTGAATGATTGTATGAGCACTTATTGTGGTGTCTTACCTTGGACTTTGTCTTACATTCCTGGCAGTCACAGGTGAAGTAGTAAGACTCTCTCAGCCTGTTGTTGCGGTCGTCTGTTGGATAGAGCAGGTCGATGTAGCTGATGAGCACCTATAGAGGGAGGAATAACACACAGCATGAAAGAATCCTTAATAATGCAAAATCCCCTTTATTGCAGATTTCCTTTGACTTGAATGTTTCAATTTACTCCCAGATAGATCCTTAACTAGAGATTGCAGGGTCAGTTTGAGAATAGCCCCACAGTCTCTTCAATCAGCTGCTGAATACCACACAGTACTGTGCAACAGATGTCACGTCATACTGTACACCAGATGTCATGCTGCTAATACCAAAGCCTGTCTTTGACTTTCTCACAAGTTGACGTCTCCTATCCCATGTTTCACTACTTTTACAAACATCATATATTATTACCCAAACTACCTGTGTTGAAAAAATATAGCAGATTCGAAACATTCTAATGTATTTCAACATTTTAGGGAATAATTTGACATTTTGACAAATCTGGTTGATCGCATTCTTGCAGAGGGTATCGATGAGAAGATTGACACTACTCTCATGTCTTTATGGTAAATACAAGGCTAACAGCAGCAGCCTTTTTGAATAGCTTAGACTGGAACAGGGCAACAGCTAAGGTAACAACCTAATTCCTACACGAAAGTAACCTGTGGCATCTTAAAGACAAGACTCCAGGAAGTTCAAAATGTTGATATCTTGTATAACATTTTTGTTATTTACTACTTCAGAAGTAGTTTAGTAACTCTTTTTTATTTGGATTTGGCTCAGGCTGCAAATTGTGTTGAATGGAGCATCACCGACAGACACACACACTCGTAATAGACACAGCTCCTTTCTACACACACACACTTTGACCCAATCCCCTCTCATGACAGCTGTCCCCTTTGCTCACTTCATCTCCAGGCTGCATGTTCTTCACCGCCCGAATCTCAGCCGACGTCCCGTTGTATGTGACTATGACGCTGGGAAGACAGCTGTGGTTTATCAATGCCACACTGGGGAGAGACAGAAACAAAAAGGAAAGATACAAATGAAAATCCCAGCTCTAATTTTTTGTAATTTAAAGAAGCAATAAGAATTGCCAACTTATTGTTACTATGAATGAAATAGATTGCTAATTTTAAAGTGCTTTAATACTTTGCTACTGCACTGAGAGAGGTCTTGAGTGTTCCTAAAATATGTGAACGTGCTTTCATCTTGGCGGCAGATGGAAATACCATCAAAAGGAGCTGACAGGGCAAAATCCCTTTCTCACTGCAAGTTTTAAGACGTCCGGCTTCTTTGGAAGTCTATCACATGATGCTCTGGATACTGACACTTTAATTGTAGCATTTAGCAATCATCATCATTATTAACCAGTATTTTTTTTATTCAAGATCAAGAGCTGTGGTTCAAATCAGATAACCAAAAATAAAATGAGGCAACTTACAGATCTCCAAAGAAGCAAATAACAGAAAAACACTACTAAGACATTTAGAAATACAAAGAGACTGTGTTAGGAGGGGAGAAGATACTCTGTAACATTCTGTACCTTTAAAGGTGTTGTTGAAATAGCACAGGATTAAAATCTGCTTTTATGCATGTGAGTTTTTCTTCTTACTCTGGGTAGACTGCAGTCCCCATGTGGGACAGTTCATCATCCTCTATGGTGAAACCATTACAGGACACCTGTTGGATAAATGACATATGGAAGAGGAGTAAAACAATGTAAATACGACTAATCTTTTGCCTGTTTTACGTGAAATCATATAACTTCAGATTACTTAATTATGTGTGTGTGTTTGTGTGTTTGTGTGTGTGTGTGTGTGTGTATGAAGTAGTAGTACCTGGGAGAAAAGTGTGACGAGGTCTTTATGGTTGGGCAACTCTAAATGTTTGGTAAAAAATCGATGCAGTCCGGCAATGTCGGACTCGTTCATCTCTCTTTTCTCGTTATCTACGTCCTCCTCATCTGTTAGAGGAAGAGGGACAGACATGTTGATTGATTCAATGTGTCATCTCTTGCTAAACAGGGAGGCATGCATTGCAGAAATCATTTTAGACTATGATTGACTTTAACTCATGAAAAACTAGTTTGGGTCATTTTTAGGAAATCAAGTTACCATTTTAATGATTTAAAATGTCTTGCTTTTTATTCAGTTACCTTTGAGAAAATCTTGCACTTCAGTTTGTCTTTAAATCTATCTATGATTGACCAACCTCATCCTGCTTTAACTGCTGACATTGCTATTGAGCTTACAAGGTGAAACAATATTTGCAAAATGTAGTAATAATATCTTTTTTATTCCAGGCTTTTTGTCCTTGGTCAAACCTGCTGCCTACATTACCCAGAATGCAACTTGACCGCAAAAGGTTCAGTATGAGTTTTGGGTGTGTTATGCTAGTAGCAGCTAATGTAGCATCAAGTCGCTATGATAACGCCGAGCTACAGAGGTCTTGTAAGCAAACTTCTCTTTTTGTTTAAACATATAGACATATGAAATATAGACAGTCTATAGTATTTATTTTCAGATTTTGAACTGAACCTTAAAGGTCTCCTATTATACAATTTTTAGGCATATATTATAGGTCTCAGAAAAAAATAAGTGTTTTTGCTCAAAATACCAAACAGATCACGCATTCTAGCCATGCCTCATGCCCCTCTATTTCCCAGAAGTGCTGATTCTGGGTCTGTGGCTTTAAAAAAAGAAAAAGAGAGGAGAGCTCATGTAGGAGAATTCTACCCAGATACTCAGCTAAATGCTGCCGTGATTAAACGCCCATTATGTTCCAAAGCACATCAAGGATTATTTCTGAAACAGTATGGAGCTAAAAAGCTTCTTCTCTCGGTTTACCACAAGGTGAACATATCCTGCTTCTTTACACATACTCTTTCCAGTACAGCGTTAGCTCTGAGTGTTAGCGATGCTAAATGTAAACAAAGACCATATTACTTCCAAAACACGTCGCGCATTGTTGCTGATAGCGACGTTTCTGATAGGGCCGTGGGCGATCCGATATATGTCATGACCGCAGCAAATCTGGATCAGCACCGTTGTACCCCTGTTTTTAGAGATTTGGGTACGGAGGAAAAGAGAGAGGGTTTTATTTTGTGAGTCTCCTGACACACCGGGGACACATATTTATGTATAAAAGATATCAAAAAGTGCATTTTGCATAATAGGGGACCTTTAACTATGACTTAGTCAATTAAACACCATTTAACTTACAGACACTTGTGTAGGCAGCCCTGTTTGTGAGTCTGAAGTGCTCATTCAAGTTGTTACACATGTTACATTGTCTAATGGCCATTCCATCCACACCTATAGGATATATATATATAGATGTGGCTGTTGGTGTTTCCCTCTCTCTAATCTGAATAGGTTGTACTTTTTTAAGAGGGATATCTGTGGACACTTAGGAGTGAAGTAGAATCTATCGGAGTCCCTGAACACCCTATGGGGAAGGGTAAGGGTTGTTCCCAAAAAGAAAAAATGAAATCACAAAAAGGATTGCATGTGTGTTCAAGGCGCAATGTCTTACGTGATTGTATCTCTTCTATAGCAACATCTTCTCCGAAGCACATCTTTCTTTCTGCGTTTTCTGTGAGAGAAAAGCAGTGAAACACAGATATGAGCTCAATGAACCACAGGATGTGTGAGACAAAACATTTCAAAAAGTTGTGCTGCTTTTTATTATCTTTCCTACCTTCTTGGCGAGGATCCGGGCCACGAGGCGGGATATTTCTGACGGGCACCAGTTCTCTCCGAAAGCAGTTAAGGCAGAGCACTCCAGTTTGTGCATTGCCCAGTCCCCTTTCTGCACACAAACACGCATACATATTATAACAGCACACAAACGAGCAAACATGTAGTCTGAAGCCGATTAAAAATGAACACCTGTGGTAGAGCCAACTATTTACAGTTTAGGTCTCACCACAACAAAAGGCCGAACAGTTGGCGTTTACGGCCCCTGGGCCACACTAGCACCAGCTGAAGCATTAAGCCGTCAGTGGGATGTGACTCCTCACTGTGTTGACCTATAGTGTTACCCTCACCCCTTTAACCATCCACATGCAAACAGATCCATCCACCCAGCAGAAAAACAAATCACAGGATCCCAAATAACATTCATGACATTTCACACACAACATCCTGAACACCTTTATCAGCAGAACATGTCACAGTTTCTTAGCCTGTTGGCTTTTCATGATTCATTTCCAACCCATTATAGCAATCCACAGACAAAAGGGAAATGACAGGGAAGTGAGAGGACAGTCACAAAGAGAGATGAGAGGTTTTTTATGTTCAGTTTTATCAGTAAAAAAACATTACCCAGTCTAACTCTGGGTAACCCAGTCTATGTTTAGAAATGATCTCCCAACCCCCTTTGGTGTCAGGACCCCCTGGTCGAGTACCACTGACCTACATCACTAGGGTTCATCCCCTTCAGGAATCATTACACTGCAGTCATTCTGCACAGTCTCCAAACCCCCTCTTACACTCTCATACCTGGCATTTGGCATTGCAGTAGAAGGCTTTCTTGCATTTCCCACATCTTGCCAGGCCTTCTTTCCTATTCATGACAAAAAACAGGGTCTATTAGCTTATGGATTGAAAACAGAATACAATTAAAAACGTACAGAAAGGTTCTATCATATCCTGGTACGACAAAAAGAAAAGATGTGGATATTAAACTGCATACAAAAGACTGATCCGCACATAGCCAACGCTGTGAATGTCTGTATCTGAGAATGTTCTTGTATGTGAGTCTGCAGCTGCTTAAGTGTGTAAGTGTGGGTTCGGACAAATAAACATCCTCCATTACTTTGAGACAAGAAGCAGCAGTTGCTGGTGGCCCGTCGTAACTGATAGCAATGAAGGGTTTAAAACATTCTGTGGTATTAATAGAGTTGGCATTGTGGAGGAGCAGCTGTCTCTCTACCTCACTGAATAGTGAAGCAGTCCAACAGATCACACATTAAATGTAAACTCTTGCTATTTAGTAGTCAGGCCTAGTCAAGCAAACTGTGTTGTGAAACATGACAGGCTAAAGCTGGGAGAACACTTCCTTATGTAGGGCGCAGGTATGATACAGAGGTTCATGCTGATGATTTACTCTCATAGTCATGTATTCTGCAATATGTGCAGAGTATCCAATTAAAGAGAGCTGAAACACACTTAGTTAATTCTCTACAAGTGTTGTCTATGTCTGTGTTTTGTAAAATCCTGTGTTTTTAAAAGAAAACGTAATATTCACCATGTTACTACTGATGGACAATCATCCTACACACCAAGTCAAAGCTGTGTCAAGAAATACTGTGATAATTGCAGGGGAAAAACACACAAAATACCACTTTTAGAGTATTATTTTTAGTAATATGTATTTCATTTTGAAAGTGGCAAGTTTCTGAGAAATAGCCTATAGCTAGCCTAAACTTACCAATTGTATGTATGTAACTGGCAGCATTTTGATTTAGTTGTATAACTTAAACGTGTCATAAAAGTGACTGGAGTTGTCACATTTTAAAATAATTTTTTAGTAAAAAGTGTTCGCTGTGCAAGTTTTGCATGATGCGATTTTACCTTTTATCTAGGTTTGCCTTTTGTGAATTTATATTATTGCAATCAGTTTATTTTATTTAATCATAAGAACTTAGCAATGTGTGCGATGCCAAAGTAAAGATGTGTTTGAGGGTTTGTCTTAAAGTTATAATCTTCTGCATTTCTTTCATGCCATCCACATCACCTTTCTCAACGCACAGCAAACTGGAGATCATGAAATGTGCACCATGACTTATGATTAAACAATTTATGATGCTGGGTGTCATTTGAAATGATTTCAAGAGAATATATATGCACATGTGTATAAGTTGTTCAAATGTATAATAACTGATTTGTGTCTGCAATATACTGTATATATTACCAGAGCTATCCTTGCTATTTGAAACCCATCCATAAATCACAATGCAGCTGCAGATGAAATAAACTGTATTATAATCATGATGCTACTCAGGTAACAGCATCTTAAGCTTATGTTAACTATTCATAAATACTCGTACAGTGGTTCTGAGAGGTTAAACATATAGACACATGATCTACATGAACTAGATAACCAAAATAGATTTCTTTGACTGACGTTTTTACGACAAGACGCCTACATATGGTGCAGTGCTTGGTAGTGAATAGTAGGCTACTATAGAGACTTACTCATTAAGACATTTGGTAAATTGAGATTCTGCATCAGTAATGTATATGTAGGCAAATTAAACACTTTTTTAACTATCAAATGACACTCAAATACTTTGTCATAGCAGGCATGCTAAAATAACCCGTCACTTACCTGGTGAAGCATAACTCACAGTAGCAGCCTCTCTCCTTTACTGACAGAACATAAGAGTGCGCAGGAGTGGAAAACAACAGCTCTCCAGTTTTAAAGGGCTTAGTAACGCGGAGACCTCGCCCTTTACCCGGACTGTCAAACCTCTCGATTCCCGCGATGCTGCCCGTCATAGTGCCTCCTTTTGAGCTGTCTTCCTCCAAAGTGACCCGTTACCCAGGAAGACCCGCGAGTGAAGTGGGATGTGGTCCCTCAGCTCCGAGCGTTGGGGCGTCAACCTCCCAGTAATACATCTCGGTAAAGTGAGTTTACTGTGGGAAGTTCGACAGACATTCAGCAGTTTTTGTTTAAAAGTCTAATTTGTTCGAAAACATCCATGTCATGTGAACCACTGACTTGAGGGAATTTTCACATAGGCTACTATAGCCTACAATAGTTTTTAAATATACTTTCTACTTGATTTGACTGACATGACAATTTTTACGTGATATGTTTTACTATAATGTACCATATTATACTTGGACATGTTTTCTACATAAAATACTATAACTATTTTGTTCACATACTAAACTTCATTCAACATATTACTTTGTTACTTGTTATTACTCTGATATTTTCCAACATATACTATGACTTTTTTTTAACATACTATACCATTACTTTTTTCAGATATTTATGACATTTTTCTGATTTATGACCTTTTTCTGATATTTTTCTGACATACTATACTATGACTTTGGTACTTGTGGGTTATCTGTCGCCACTTTTTAATTTCATTTTCCAACTTTTTCACAAATACAGATGTGTGTTATCATGTCACCATTTTCACAAAAATATACTATTTGTTTATAAATTATTTTTATTTCTCAAAATAATCTCTAAAATCTAACCCTAAAACAAAAATAGTAGAGACAGATAACCCACAAGTAACTACTTTTTTTCGCCTGATATTTTTCGACGTACTATACTATGACTTTATTTCTGATATTTTTCGACATACATATACTATAACTTTTTTTCTGATATTGTTCAACATACTATACTATTACTTTTTTTTCGACATACAATACTATTACCTTTTTTACGACATACTATACTGTGCCTTTTTTATAATATTTTTTGACAAACGATGACTTTTTTTCCACATACTATATATGTATTTTTCGACATACAATACTATGACTTTTTTCTGATAATTTTTTAAATACAATACTATTAATACAATACTTTTTTTGAACATACTATATTATGAAATATTTTTCGACATCCTATACTATTACTTTTTAATACATTTTTTCGACATACTATACTAAGACTTTTTTCTGAAAATGTTCGACATATTATGATTTTTTTTCATATTTTTTTTCCCGACATACTATACTTCTCTTTTTTGGTGATATTTTTCGACATACTATACTATTACTTTTTTTCCAACATATTATACAATACCTTTTTTTCAGATATTTTTCAACATATTACACTATGATAAAAAAAGAAAAAGAAAGCTGGATATTGTATTTAAACAATTTCGGCATTCAAAAATAGGCCTACTGTATATACATCCAAATTACAAAAAAAACCCAGATATTGCATATAAATATCCCACAGTTCATTTCCATAGTGTTGGGCCTTTTAACCGCAGTTCAATAAGGCCATCTGGTGGTGAAGGCCTAGAATATATTTTCAGTTTATGCCAACTCTTTTGTACAATTCAATCTCAGTTTTTTGGTAGTTGCACTTTTGTATATTAGTCCACTGAATATTTGTACATAGTTTAATAGTTAGCTGTTACAACACTGGCTTTGATTACAGTATTTCATTTATACTTTATTCATTGTGCAGGTTTGACCAGGTTAGATGGTATAAATTGAAACAGCCCTCAAGTTTCCAGCTGGTGTTCACTTCTGTTATGTTGTGCCATCATGTGGGTGTGAATTGTAAGTGCACCCTCAAATGATGGAGAAGCCCATCCATGATGCATTGCAGTCTACTGGCCAACTTTGGTACAGACAGATAATCCAAAAACACTGAGTGACTCTTAGTATGAAGACACGCTCCTGATTTCATTCCAAGAAGTAGAGAGAGAGCGCTAAGGTCATGAACATGATCTTAAGTACATTTAAATATTCATTTTACCACCCATGCAAACACATTAAACGCACAATCGTCTCTCTCTCTCTCTCTCTCTCTCTCTCTCTCTCTCTCTCTCTCTCTCTCTCTCTCTCTCTCTCTCACACACACACACACACACACACACACACACACACACCACACCACACACACACACACACCACACACACACACACACACACACACACATACACACAGCACAAACCACTGTGAAGATTTGTCTATCATGTCTATCTGAAGGCTTTATCCAACCTTGCCCCAGTTTCCCCTGATTTATTATAATTCCATTTTCCAGTCTTTCAATCTAAAGATTTGTTCCTCTTCATTTTTTAATAACGTGCAAGCAATAGAGGCATGTCCCTGGGAGATTATGTCGTCGTCTTTGGCGTCTCGTCTTGATTACATCAGAGGAACCTGATTTGATTTGGAAGAAAACCCCCATGTTCCAGTACATGCTCTTGTTAGACCTCCCCACTGTGCTGATTTCTTGCTTTGTCAGAGGGGATGATCTTGATGAATATGATCTGAAAGAGAGGGAGGGAGAGGGGGATTAGGTGAAAGGATTATAATTTCCAATGACGAGAAATAATAAGAAACAATAAATCCTAAGTAGATTTAGTTCTCAAGGAAACCCTGTTAGGGTAAATCAACAGAATAAGAGACAGAATCAAAAAGAGACAGGACAGAGGTATTAAATAGATACAGTCAACCTGACCTGTTTGGCTGAGATTCCTCAGCTCAAATGTAATGGTTGTTACCAAAGCATTTGTACTTTTAATTAGTTTGAGCTAGAGTTCATCTAAACTTAATTTGACATTTGTCATTTTCCCCTATTTTCATAGACCAAACAATTTATTATTTATTTAAGAAATTCATCAAAAGATAAATAACAATTCAAATATTTTTAGTTAAAGCCATACATGTAGACAGTGGTCTGTCTAAGCTTTGTACAGATCAGGCTACAGTAGGTCGACTGGTTTATTGTTAATATAAGAAAAAGTGTGGAAACATGTGATGATTTGCAGTACCAGTATTACTCACTGTGTATTTTTATCGAAAACGTGATCCAAGGGAAGACACACAGTGTTAAAAGGCTTAGGACAAATCTACACTTCTGCCAACTCATAATTTATCTGCATGTTGTCAGAGCTCTCTTCAACCTATACCTCTTCAAGGATCAAACTACATAAGCACTCTGGCTGTTTTTACACCCTTAGAAGACACTGTAGGTATAACTTATGGCCATACTGGTGATGGATAAACATTCATTGTCACATTGAGAACCTCGTAAAACAGCAGCTGCTAATGCCTCAACAGCCACAAGGTTGTGGAAGAGGGTTGTGTGTGAAATCCCGTACGTTAAAGACCCTGTGCTACTTTCGGTGTTGCAGTGGCGGTGAACCAGGCCTCCTCACCTCGTACCCATGACCTTGTCATCGCAGGTCATTCCCAGGCTGCTGTGCTAAGTAGGGGTCATCAGCAGGGCATGGCTTGAGAGATGAACGTTGCTGTGTGTTTACGTACAGTGGAGAGAGTGGGCACACAGTAATTGGTAATTCTGTGCTGTGTTTTGGAGGGGTGCGGGGAGGGGTTGGATGCCAAGACCCCATGTAATTGTGCCTTTATTCCCCTGAGCCGAAGCCCAAGCAATATACAATAAATCCACATTCTTCCTGATGAACCCACTGACTGAGACAATGTGTGCCATCCTGTTTGTCGCTCGTCAGTCAGTTAGGGAGCCAAGCCTTAAGCCTTAACCCCCCTGTCTCCACTCCTGGCTGGGGGGTGAATGTGCCGCCTGCCCTCCTGCCCGCCCGGCCGTCTTAGCCCTGTGGGCTTTGCAGGCGCGGAGCCTCATCTCCCACTGTTTATCCATGTGTCTTTGCTTTGGCTCAGGCGCTACACACCAGACCACTGCGGACTGAGTGGGGTCCACTGCCCTGTGTCACCCACCTAAGCTCTGCTTTCACTGGGGGGCTTAGCGCCTTACCCCTCGGCTGCTTTATGAGCAGACAGCTGGGCTAATCTGTCTCCCTCTTTCTTTCTCCTTGGGTCTTGCCTCATCTCTTATTTTGGCTCCTTTGGTCATCTATTTGTAGTCTAGTTTGATCTCATGCTTGACACTGCTGTTTCTCTCTCACACACACAAACAAACACAAGCACACAAACAGTTTTTCCTTTTGTATGTCTATGATTCTTACTGACTCAATACAGAATGGAGAGAAGGTGCCTCGCCGGAGAAAGGTCAAGGTTTGTTCTTGGGCTCATCAGGATACTGCAACTGAAATCAACTTTACACAACATGCAATCCAGCTTTAGCTTCAGTTGGGTTGAGTTCTCATTGATTTGTTTGTAACGATTTTCTCTGAAAGATGAATTAAGCACGGTGAACATTTCTGAGTTCTGCATGTTCATAATGCACCTGCCGGGCTACACCTGAATTGATCTCAGAGCAGCTTCATGACATTTGTCCAATTTGTTTTGTCGCCTCTGAATTCAAGGAGCTTGATAGACAACAATGTTGCTTTAACTTGTAATTATTAAGTATATATTGATTGGAAATCAAAATTACTATAGACAAATTAAACCACCGGCCTTAAGATTTATTCCATATAAGATTTACTCACATTTATTTCAGAGTGCAACTCAGTTTGGCTTCTAATGGGATATTTGATATGCTTTAAAATTATTTTAAATGGTCAAATTATTGTTGATCCTGTACATTATGATGAACTCATAAACTAAATGACTTACGTTTTTATTTTGTGAACATGTCCAGCAGACTGACATCACTTTACCCGCAATTTTTCAATCTTCAAATTGCATCTATTTTATCCTCCAACCTTCATCCTCACACCATCTCTCCCTGTCCACCCTCTCTCTGTTCTCCATCTTTCTCTCCTCCTCCTCCTCCTCCTCCTCCTCCTCCTCCTCCTCCTCCTCCTCCTCCTCCTCCTCCCCGCCTCCTTTTTCTTTTCCCTGTCCTCTTCAGCCGTCCGGCTAAACTTAGAAGCGACAACAGTTGCAGGGTGACACCAAGGGCTAAATAAGACCAGAACAATAGCTTCCCCCCTCGTCTCCTCTTCTCACCCCCTCATCTCCCACTTTAATAGACTGCCATTGTTCTCTCTCCTCACTGTTGCTCTTTCAGGGAGTTTGTTAGCTATGCTAATGAAGGTTGGGCTTGTGTGGGTTTAGCGAGTGGGGATTTGATGCTCTTTAACTGGGCACTTTTAGAAAGGAGAGGCGATCATAAGTGTGGCCGCGCGGCTATTTACCAACAGTCAAATGTCAGAGGCGTGTGGATGCAATACAGCAGTGGAGGAGATCTGTTACATTCCTCGTGCACTTCCTTCTATTTGATATCCTAATACTGAACCGGACATAACCAGAATAGTCAGCAAAATGTATAAAATAATGTATTCTGCAGGAATATGTACCACTGACCCTCTAATGCACAATGTACTGTATGTAAGTATAGTGCAGTCAGTCATCCAATCAGTCAGTAAGTCTGTAAATAGCCCGGCCGATGGCTCCTTTGAGCTTTCCTCTAAGAGGAATTCTCTTTCTCCTTGGTGTATTAATAGTGCCTGTGCATTGTTTCCTACAGCAGCACTGCTGCAATCAAAGGAAGTTGGCCTGCTAAGTATACACATATTTTCCTTTGTCCCTATGTTTGGCAGGCATCTAAGAGTAAGATATGTGTGTGTGTGTGTGTGTGTGTGTGTGTGTGTGTGTCTGTGTGTGTGTGTTCTCGTCTGTATGAGCAAGTGTGTGCATGCTCATGGGTATTATGTCAGGTTGTATGTTTATTTATGTGTGTAATCGTATATGTACAGTGATACATCCTTTAATTGTTTGTGTGTGTCTGTGGGAGCGTGTGTATAAGCCACTCATTGACAGCGTGACCTTTTATTTAAGAGGTCATGTGCCCTCACAGGTTGTTGCAGCATTGGTATGCTTTTTGGTGGAACTCATGTGAACCTATTGTACAACTGGCTACTGTTGTATCAGATAACGGTTTTCTTTTTTATAGCCAGGTAAACAACTTAAGCAAACATTCTGGTTATAATGCTGAGTGTCTTTAATGTGCAAAGTGACCTCTTGATATATTATATTAAGTTTTCTATTTTGTATGTCATATCTTCAATTCATTGAAGAAGAACATTATAATCAGATTTGTCTGATTGCTTTATAAATGCTTTTGGTGAAAATGAGATATTGGAGCCCACCTCTCAATAAAGTAATTAACTCTTATTTAAATGGAAACCATTACATGTTAATGCTCTCCGTGGCCTAAAATGTTCAGTGTAAATTATAGTGCAAGCCAAAATATGATTGCCTGACATTTAAAATGTCACAAGGACTGATTCAGTGGTATGTCAAAGCCTTGACCTGTCATTCTCTGGTGTCATTGAATTTGTTTGGTTGTCATGTTTTCAAGTACACACTCACATACTCCTGCGGACATTAAAATACACATGTTAGTCATCTGACACACACACACGCACACAATACAAGACACACACAGATACACTCAGAGTGAAGCAGGTTGGTCGTCCAGTGGAGGCTTCATCGGTCACTTGGAGTCTGCCAGTGACTCACCAAGGGCACAATGGAATTAGTGAGATTCTCCGCAATGTGACAGCTTGCTCTGGCTAAATGGTGTAATAATCTACCCCTCCTCTCACATACACACACACACACACACACACACACACACACACACACACACACACACACACACACACACACACACACACACACACACACACACACACACACACACACACACACACACATCCAACCCCCCCTTTCCCCTGCCCATACCAACTGGCACAGATAACATTGTCTTAAGCTATAAAAAAAGATTTTTTCCCCCTCCCTCCATTGCGGTAATTATTGAATTAATGCAGATGGAGAGAGACATCTGCATGTTAAAGTGTTGGCCTCTCTCTTATGCACAGCAGATGTTCCCCTGTCATTTACTCAAATTACGCTGCTTAGATACATGGAGGGGCAGAGAGAGGGAGCGAGAGAGAGAAGGTTACTCGCCAAGGCGACATTGTCTTACAGCAGTCAGAGTGTCAGCTACCAAATTCTGTGTCTGTCCTTCAAGGAAACCCCTACTTTCTGCCCTGGAGATGTTTCTTAACGACAGTTACACTGGTTATTAGCTCTGCTATTATCTAACAGCTTAACAATGTATAAATCAAAGGGCTTTTTATGAGGCAAAAAAACCATGAAGCAACGCGACATGACACAACGCAACTGGACTCTAAACTAGGAAAAGGTACTACGTATAAAAACCAGGTATCATCCCTAGTGAAAAACCTTCAAATGAGTGAGTGGAGTGTTCAGAGTAGAGCCCTACCAAATATTGGATATATACGCCATAAGGGATCTACTTATATCATGCTTTGGTTATTCTTGCAAAAAAAAACTGGATGGGATAAATTCAGCCGAAATCCAATATAGGATCTAATCAGACAAATAACCGTTCCAAAAAGTAACGGAGTATCAGGTTAGACATGTCATCTTAATAGAAATATTTAATAGCTAACCTT
Organism: Dissostichus eleginoides; assembly: GCA_031216635.1. Taxonomy (NCBI): domain Eukaryota; kingdom Metazoa; phylum Chordata; class Actinopteri; order Perciformes; family Nototheniidae; genus Dissostichus; species Dissostichus eleginoides. Next base: position 17,118,858 of record CM062281.1, on the reverse strand, counting down.
TCATTGATAGCATCACTGAGTAGTTGACCTCTTGACCCTTACTGCTAGTGGGGACATTTCATTAAAGATGAGTCTGAAGGGACAACATCCTCTTGAAGATTATCTGTTGATTATTTGGAGCTGGGACGAGACACGGTGTGTGTGTGTGTGTGTGTGTGTGTGCGTGCGTGTGTGTGTGTGTGTGTGTGTGTGTGTGTGTGTGTGGTGTGTGTGTGTGTGTGTGTGTCCTAGCTGAAAGATAACTAGGGGACCTTCTCCTTGGGATTACAGTCCAGGTCGATTCAGCCTCATCTCTCCGGATTACGTTGATAAAAACATTCTTGTATTATATTTTCTGTGCTTATTGTATTAATACTCTCAGGCAGTTCCCGGAAAAAGCTCCGTCCCACGCCTGCTTTAAGGTAATCTTCTTCCACTTGAGCTTTCAAAATGTTTTGGGGGGGATGGCTGTCTTTGTAATACCTTTTCTCTCCCACTCTTGAGGTTATATATAACCTCTTGTCTTTGACTCAACTGCTTCATATCATTCCAAACTGTATATTATACATATTTTAATATGTGCATCTTCCGGGACTGGAATAGCTTAGCTATTATACCTAAAAAACATTTGAAAGGTTTAAAGGTATATGGCTGCCCTAGAGGTTTACTCCAAGTACATCATTGCATTGCTTAAAATCCAAACAATTTATAGGATGTCTTTGATTGTGCTCCAATTATAGGGTAGAGACTTTTACAGTGATAATCTTAAGTATACTCATATAGCGTATTCTTAATTTCCCCGAAATCTTTTCTGTTTGTGGTGCTGGAAGGCACATTTATATTATTTATATAATTACGAACGTTGCTGAAGAACGTCCTTAGAAATTATATTCTTAGGTTCTTTAAAAGAGCGCTGACAAAAGTCCAGGCCTCATTTTAGAAAATATGCTTATATAATTATTTTTAAATGAATCTCAGTTTTGGAAAATTGCAAAAGAAATTGACAATATCTGCTATTGATGACTTTACATATCTCACATTCACAGAACTGATGGTGTTATGGTTGTAACAATTAGCAAATTAATCAGATAATTAATTAGGTGACGTAAAATTAATCTGAAATTATTTAATAGATCAATTGTTTAAGCTACTTATCAAGCACACATGCCAAACACATGCTGGTTCTAGGTTAATAAATGACGTGTTTTGTTGTTGTAAATTGATCATCTTATGGCATTCAGACTGTTTCTGCAACAACAACAAAATGCAATTTAAAGATGCCATTTTGGGCTGTTGAAAATTGTAATATTTTCCAGTATTGTCTTAAAACGATTAAGTGATGAACTGACATTTTTTTAAGAATCAACAAATTCAATCATAGTAAAAAATAAAAAAGAATAAATTGCAGCCATAGAGGGTATAGAGAGGTCAGCCTGTCCCTTTATTTGACCTGGTTCAGCACAAACAGCAGACTGCGCTGGCACATGTCCTGATGCAACTTGTACCTAATTTCCCTGAGAAGCATTCTATGAATCAGCCCGTCCACACACATTTATCCACACACAAACACACATAAGCACGCACACAAGCCGTTTCCCCTGCCTCTCTACAAAACCCAACAATCCTGTGAAATCCGTGCAACTTCCCTCTGTTCTCCAACCAAAAGCCTTAAAGCCAACAGATGCTTTCTCGTTATCAATGCCAGTTATCACTCTTAGCTCCCTCTGATAAGACTTTACTTTCTGACCCAGATGTTAAGGAGTTCAATTTACCAGATGCACCAGAAGAGCGGGCAGGGAGGCAGAGGGATGAGTGAGCATCGAAAATACCCGCAGGGTTGAGAGATGAGACGTAAAATGCCTTTTTTTTTGTTGGTCTGGTGTTGTTTCTGAAGCGGCGTTAGCGCAGTAAGGAGCTCAACGTCTAAAGAGGCTTTGGTATAGGGGGAAAGATGGGCCATATTACAGCGAGGCCGGAAGCCTGCTTGATTAATGGGCCAGGATAATCACCTCATCAAATCACTCTCACTTATTAAATCTTGTTTAATATCGTAATGAGGGCCCTCCTGAGCTGCTTTGGTAAATTCCCCCTCTCTCTCCAGCTCTCAATTCCCTCTTCTGCCTTTTTCGCTTTAACAGGAAGACTGATGGTGCCAAGTTCTTCACCGTCCTCATCTTCCTTTCTCTTTCTCTGCTGTATCCCTATTTAATGTCTCCTTAACTTTAAGGAAATGGTGACAGATATATGTCTCCTCTTTCCTAAACCCTTTTGGAATGAGGTTTTAGAACATACAGTGGCTCAACTATATACATAATTGTCCTTTATACACAGCCTCAGTCTATTCATTTGATCTCCTTTATTTATGATAGATGATGTCCTGGATTGTATCATTATAAATCACAGTATGTGTGGGTCAGGACCTGCTTGAAGAGTGATACCACTTCCCAAGGCTTTGGTACACTGGAGTTTATGGAAACACTTCAGGTGAGGTAATATCTCCCCTGTCTCCTTCTGTGTGATTTGTATCTGTGGTACCACGACATACCCAGCATTACTTCCCCATGTGCATGTGTGCGTGAGGTTTCAGGGACGGGCTTGCATCTCCTTCACTTGACCTCCATGTGCCTCAGAAGAAAACAACATGCCATTGTCTTATTTATGGTCTTCCATGTGTCACTCTGTACCATCTTGGCAGAACAGCCGTCAACGCGTGCTACTTCCAAGGAGGGGTAACATATTTCTCTCTTCCGCTTTTGTCCTGCGCCTTGCGTTCTCCATTCTTATTGTGAATTATAGTTGTCTTTCAATAGCAACTACCCTCATCCCAAAACAAGACCCAATCCTCTGTGGTCTCTGAAGGCAGACGGGCAGGCAACAACTGGCTCAAGGTGACCAGTTGAGGCTTGAGAGGGAGGTTAGAGCTGCATCTTCCCCCTGAGTGCCTTCCATTTTTTGCCGTTATTGTTGGGGAGCAGCTGTTGTGTACCTGGACCCCATGAGTGGCGCCTGATGGGTATCTTGGCAGCCATGGTCCATAGGCTTTGGATACCAGAGTGAATCAATTCTTAAAGATGACTGTCTGCGTGTCACATGGACGGGCCTAGAGTGAAAGGCTTAGGGGGCTCTGGAGCTGGAATGCCCTTTGATGGAGGGACTGGAGAATGAGGAGGGAGGGGAGGAAAGGAAAATACAGGGGGAGGAGATGGTCCTATTGTTGTGCCAAGGAATGCCCTTGACAGAGATAGGAGGGGTATTGTTTAAATGCCCATGGACCTTTTTAAACTTGGGGACATATGGATGATGGAGCTGCGAGGGTGATGAACATCTTAGCATGTTTACTGTTATCATAAGGCCATGAGAAGTGCTGCTGTATGTTGTCAGTTCCTCCTTATTGCTGTTAACTACGTGTTGAAAGTTGCTCTAACAAGCGGCATGTGCGGGGGGCTTAGCGTCAAGCAGCCATGTGCACGTGTAAAGGTTGGCCAATTATTGGGCGGCTGATATAGCCCCTGTGTCATACAACCCACAACACCAAACTCATTCTCAGCAGAGATTGACAACAGCTGAGCTGGACTTTGATGAGCAACCTGGCTCACAGGCCTAACCTGCCTAATGTCCACTGAGAAACCCGAGTAAAAGAAGATCATAAAGGATGACAAAAACAGATTGGCACGTAAGCTAACCTCCCTCCCACCCACATTCTCACTCTTTCTCCTTTTCTTCTTTGTACACCCCTTTTGAAAACAATACCCATTGGACCACCCCCTCCCTACCTCTCTACCTTGGAAAAAGCAGGTTTATTAATAGTTCAGAGCAGGGTGCTTGGGGCAAGCTGCGCGAGAAGGTTAAGGATGAGGGGAGTTAGAAATCTGGGCTCAGCAACCGGCAGCCACAACAGTCACAGTAGCAGCTTCTTTTTAGAGAAAGAGCCTCATGCTTGTCCCACGTCCATATCCATTTCATGACAAATGAAATACCAAAGGCCCTGGCCAGAAACAATGGTTTGTTTGGCTGGCTGAAGGCGGTATGGGAGGTGTTGGTGGTGGTGGTGGGGGGGGGGGCTAAGACTGGCTTCCAGCCCCTGCAGCTGTCCCGGTTGTCACTCCTTGTCTTAAGGCTCACTCCTGGCTCAAGGCTCCAGCCCATGGATCAAGGAGTGTGTGTGTGTGTGTGTGTGTGTGTGTGTGTGTGTGTGTGTGTGTGTGTATGTGTGCATGCATCGCAGGCCTCGAGTGATACTGCGAGGTGATTCTCAGTATTAGTAGCAGCGTCTGAAAAACGTCCCTAGACCTAAAAGGCAAGATGAACGTGTTAAGACCCCTTCGGTATGGAGCAGACCCCAGGCATGAGGTCATCAGCCTTGGTTTAGCAGCCTTTGTCCTGCAGCCTGATTGACAGGAGGAGGGGTGGTTATCAAAGACAATTGTGGGATTGGTTACAGCCATGGATATCAATCACAGTACAGCAGATCTCCAATAATTAAAAAAACAGAACATGGTGCACATGGAAAAAAAACCAGACCTTGCAAATGTAGATAACATACCATCCACAGTAACACCTAAACTCAGTAATCGTTTCACACTTCCACTCTGTTGGCCTCACCTTAATACGAATAACAAAGTCCGTGAATCTTTTGATCTGTGTTGATAACAGGTGATAAACTTTAATACTCCGCTAATATTCAGGCAGTAGGCCTTTGTGTGTCTCTTCCCGCCTCTCTCTCTCTCTTTCTCTCTCTCTCTCTCTCTCTCTCTCTCCCCCTTATGTCTCAGAGATTAGCCTTTGCTCAAACACCTCCTGTTCATCTAAGTAATTAAAACATTAGAATTACTGGATTATAAACTGCTTTCGATTTTAATCCAGCACTCGATGCTCCCACCATCTTGCCAAATGGGTCAATAGGAAATATAATGGGCCTCTGTGATTTCTGATTCAGGGATCTGGAAGGGGCAAAGAATGCCAATAATGGCTATTAAAAGAGATGTGTGATAGTGTGTGTGTGTGTGTGAGAGAGAGAGAGAGAGAGAGAGAGAGAGAGAGAGAGAGAGAGAGAGAGAGAGAGAGAGAGAGAGAGAGAGAGAGAGAGACCAGCTTTGCCCTGAGTGCCATCTGTCTTGGACCCACTAGACCCAGTTTAGGCTGGAAGAAGCCAAACCAGTTCAGTCTCTATCTCTGCCCTCAATGCACTGTCATGCTAGCACACACACACACACACACACACACACACACACCACACACACACACACACACACACACACACACACACTCTCTTGGAGGGAATCTGAAGTGTGCTGGGTGTTTTTTGGGGGTGTGGGTGGGGGGACGTGTTACAGGCACCTGCAGTTCTTTGATCTTTCTTTGAGTAATTTACCACAGACATGCCTCACTTCCGTGTTTGTGTGTGTGTGTGTGTGTGTGTGTGTGTGTGTGTGTGTGTGTGCACAACAGGTGTTTGCCCCTGAGCCCCACTGCACCCTAAAGGCCTTGTATCAATGGGTGTCCTGATATCATTCATACATTCATACAACATTCACAAATGTTCACTTTCATTCAGTTTTAGAGGAAGTTCCTCCCTCCTCACTTTGCCCTCACCCTTCTTGGCAGTGAAACTAAAGTTGTGCTGTGGGGATTCACTGCTGCTGTCCTCTCACCTATACTGTCTATACTTATTTTGGAGAATCAGTATGTGCTTGGCAAGATTTCTATGCTGTACACTCATGCAGCCTTTTTTCATGAGTGTGTGAGCAATGTCCTCGGCAGCATGTTTCTGACTGTGCGTGTATGTTTCGTGTGTGTGTTCATTATGGTTTGTGTTTGTGTTACTCACAACAAGGGGTCCAAGTTGACACAGTGACAGTTCCTCGCAGAGCGACAGAGGGGCCCTGCCATCCAACAACAGAGGCTTTGTCGCTCTGCTCCTCTTGGCTTGTTATGGACTTCCTTCTCTCTCTTTCTCTCCCTTTTTTAGTGAGCCCATTTTCTTGTCTGAAGTCTTAATTTGGGGCGCTGGCCAGTGGAGAGAGGGAAGAGAGGCGAGGGGACCAAGGGAGGGAAGAGCGGGGGGGAGAGGAGGTGCGGAGTGGTGATGGCTGCAGACGGACGGCCCTTTGTTCCTCCTTTCCCAGGCTCCTCTCTTGAGCCTCCGAGGCTCCAGTTGCGTTGGAGCCTTCCAGAGAAAGAGAGGGGGAGAGAGAGAGAGATACTAGGAGGAAAAGAGGGCACAATGATCTGCCCAACTGGAATCTTCCTATGCTAACACACAAGTGATGTGGAGATGGAAAGGAGAAAGAAAGCTGCACAAAAACAAAAATGGCAAATATTGCACCAGGGTTAAAAACGACATCAAAAACAGCACACAGTGAGTGTAAGATGCACATACTGACCACTAGGTGTCCCCATCACTGATGCCAAATGTGGGCAACCCAGAGTTAATCCCACACTGTGCCAGTGGCTCTGGAGCATAAGACCAGTGTGATGCTCCATCCACATAGATGAAATCCAGTGTTTGATTACGAACACATGCAGAATGAATCCACCAATCTGTGCAATCCGTTTTCATGCTTTTTGATTGAAACTGGAATCATTTTTGTGTGAAAACAATCATTCTAGCAGTATTGATGACATAAATGCACTGTTAAGCAAATAGAAGGAGATGAACCCATACATTACAAACAGATTGCCATCCTCTGTAAACAAAAGTCCTCTGATGGAGAAAAACCTCTATAATATTCCATTGTTTCAGTTTGAAGCCCACAGTCATTTTGCAGGTGTAGGTGTCAAAGCAGTTCAAACAGTGGATAGCTCATTTTGCTCGTTGGTAGGAGGAGAAATCGAAATAAGGTCCTTGTGTTTCTTCGTCACAAAGATTCCCCAGTATGAGGAGTTACATCAGTGCATGTGTGGTGATATTTACCCAAAATGAAATTCTGTTTGTTGTTGGGTTGGCGTGCTGTAAATCCCCCACTGTCTGTAAAACACACTTTCTGTTATTGTTAAAAGCTTAAAGAAAACCATTTCAGCTTGAAAAAACATACCCTTAACAGTAAATGGAAAATGTTCTTGAACCTGAGTGTGTGATAACAAGTGACCACGGAGGGAGGGGGGACTTGGAGAGGGACCTTGGGGACCGTGTCAACGTTTTCTGTGCTGGAGCAGGGACAAACATTGGGCAAACATTGGGAAAGGCTGGCAGCCTTTGAGATAGTGGGCCGTTGATATAAGACTGAGGAGCTAAAGTCCACTATCTCCTGTCTGATACAGCAGCCAAGGTCTCGCTGACACACAGAGCCACAGAACAAACATGGATACCTGAAGACAATGACCTTTGAACCCACAGCGGGAGAGGTGGAAAAAAACAGGAAGTGGTGAAAGTGACTCCAGTGACTTCCTCCCTGTGGACCAAGAATGAATCAGGTGGAATGATTGTAAGTACACGGGTCATTGTACATTAAAAGAGCATACACACACACACACACACACACACACACACACACACACACACACACACACACACACACACACACACACACACACACACACACACACACACACACACACACACACACACACACACACTGTTCAAGAATCGGAAGCACAGATGTGGTGTGTGTGCATGTGTGTGCCTACATGCATGTGTGTGTGTGATGGAGGAAGCGAGAGAGTGAGTCTTCAGATGTAGCGACAGATGGTATTTGATTACAGAGCAGACGGTCGGTGTTGTACAAAGATGCTGTCTCAGCCCAACCTAAGGAGCTGTAGCCTCCGGTGAAGGCAAGCAGAGGGAGGCAGGCGGAGGACGGGAGGGAAAAGGAACACAGGAGAAAAAAGAAAAAAAAAGAATAAAAGCAAGCAAGCAAGAAAGACACAAAAGAAGCAACTCCAAAAATGAGCATCAAAGCAAAACGAGTGAAAGGCAGTCGGGCAAGAACAAAAGGAAGAAAAGGAACAGAGCAACGGGCTGGCGTGGTGGAAAGTACAACAGGGGTCATGATATGAAAACAGCAATATGACGCAGAGAGAACACACCAACCCTTAAAAGGAGTCTTGTATTGGCCTTAAAGGACTCTAAACTGTAAAACGAATACCACAAAATGCGTTTAATTATGTGAAATAACGTCATTAAAACATATTTTGGATGAAAATCTTGATTGTTTCAATATTTTTTATAAGTTCTTGAATTCAAATTTCAATGACTACACATACAAAGACATATATATAGACAACGTTAGGACGTAGAGCTGCGTCAGTCAGTAATCCATTTAGTTGTTTGACAGATACTGTAATTCAATGATAATACATTCATATTTTTTAAATATTGAAAATAAATCTGGTTCAAACTATTCAGGTCGTGGGACATTTTGAACAGTATCTGTCAAACAACTAAATGAATTACTCACTGCCGCAGCTCTGCGTCCTAACGTTGTCTATGTCTATATATGTCTTTGTATGTGTAGTCATTGAAACTTGAATTCAAGAATTATAAAAAAATATTGAAACAATCAAGATTTTCATCCAAAATATTTTTTAATGACGTTATTTCACATAATTAAACGCATTTTGTGACATGATATGACATACAATATATATTTATTTGTTGTATTGTTTGTTGAGTAAAACAATATATTTGAATACATCTTGGGCTGTGGATATTTATAAAAATAAGCATAAGTCACAGGCATTCCCTTTAGTTAATAATTGAGAAGAAATGAGGAGTTAGAGTTAGGATAAGAGTTTCGTCCTTCCATTCTTCTTAAACTTTTATGTTAGTATCTTATTACTTTTCTATTGCTGCTATAACACCTGCATTTTCCTACGGCGTTCAATAAAGGTCCATCTTATCTTATTTTATTGAAATCTTAATTTAGCTCAATAAGGTTGAAACAATGTTTTTTTTATGTGTTTGTGTGTGTCATGGCGATTGTTGCATTTAGGCGGCATCTGCAGTCATCTGCGGAGAAACTAGGCTGGGAGGTTGCTGCTCTCATTAGAGGATCAGAGAGCACAGCGGCGCTGATTCACTTAAACATGAGAGAGCAACAGTCACACACACATTGTACCGTCAGTACAGTTGATCAAAAAAGTATGATAGACCGAGGAAATACCAATCATTTTTTCCTCACTTAAATCACCTTCTGTCTGAACTCTCATTCATCTGACACACACACACACACACACACACACACACACACACACACCACACACACACACTTGTTTGTGTTTTATGTCCATTTGCCAGGAGAAGGCAATATCAAAAAACAGAAACATCACACGTTTTATCCTCTTTTTCATTTTTATTTCCATTTTTTATTCATTTTGCACAAGCTTGCATATATACTGCACATACATTCAGTTCATAGAGGGTGAAGGCACGAAAGGCAATTTGACTACTGGTTGTTTTTGGGCTGGGCCAAAGCAATACAGGGGAAAAAATCTCAAGAGAAAATACAAAACTGCTTCAAACTAGTTTCAGCTTTCTAGCCCACCCTCGGCCCTGTCCAGGAACAAAAACACAACAACCTTTATTTTTTCTCTAAAACGGTCCAGTTCCATTTAGCTGCCAAGATCTCCATTTTATCATTTCTCTCAATCGAATGAGCACGCTAGAATACAAATATTCCTTCATTAAATTTTAGGTAGATACGGATTAAAATCTTTTAAATTGGTTCTACTTAATGAAATGCAGTACAGCCTTCCCTGTTTGAAAAACAAAAGAAAACAACATCAAATAAATTAGGATAAATTAAACCAATAAATTACACAAAATCTGCAAGACAAATAGACACCAATAACAGAAGAAAAGCAGCCATGTCATGAGTTGTATTTTACAACCTGTGTGTAACTATTCAGACTGTATTTGAAACATGACTGTTCCAGTTGGAATTACTGCACTAGAGTCGAATAATAATGTCATACAAAAGCTTCAACAAAACACTATTTACATAACATATTGCTAAGTTACACAAAGGCAGTATTTATCACTGTAAGTCCACATCATTGATATTTACAAAAAAAGAGAGGAGCAATGTAATAAAAAAGAATAACTACTGAAAGCATCTAGAAACAAAAAACCCTTTCAAACAGGTCAGAAAACAGATCAGAGGAAATTATCTCAACACACACACACACACACACACACACACACACACACACACACACACACACACGCACAAACACACGTTGCCAACGCTTAATGAGAATCATTTACATGTCAGGATGGTACTCCCAGGGGTGGGGGAGGGGCCACAGTGTTGAGAATTGTGTCACTCACTGGTTCACAGGTTCTCATAATCGGTCTTTTTTCTCTCACACAGACACACACTCATATACATCTACACAAACACTCACACACTCACACGCAAAATGCAAAGCGTACAGGAATTCCACAAAAGTCCAACCTTTTCCCAACTATTTGAACCCGGTAAAAAAGGGTATTTTTCCATCTGTAGTCTCTTTTTAAAATGTTACTGTACATCATGTGTCCTCTCAATGACACTACTCCTCTGATGACAATGAGTTCCTGTCTCTCACCCGGGTCAAATCTAGAACTACGTCGGCGGCAGTCTGCCCTTGTTTTTGGACAAGACCTCATGCCAACGGCCCACACAGTGACATCATCATTACCCGACTGCTAGCCTAATGCATCGTTCTGTCAGCAAAAATTAAAGAAACGGATGCTGGTGCAACTTCAAGGGCACTGCCGACGGGAAACAGACCCCCGTTAAAGGCATGGCAGGGACATAAGCAAAAAAAAAACACCTCTCCTCTGTTGGATTTTGGAAGAGAGGTTATGAGTCCGGTTGAGAGAGCAGAACATCTCTCTTTTTTTACCCCTTGCTAGCACTCTGAGAGTTTATAGAAAAACTGTACAGTAATTCTTTGTTTAATCCTGACAGTATTTACAGTAGCAACAACAATATTTCATAATCTGAAAACAGATCCCAAGTTTATTTTTCTGATCTCAAGAAGACAACCATTCAGCACAATACAAAAATGTTAAGAAACCAAAAGGAAAACTGGTCACTAAACCTGCAAAAGAAAACTACAACTATTGCTCCTAATCTACCAACAACTCACCTATTCATAATACATATTTAAACAAAGCCGTCCCTAAAAATACCCTCAAGATTTCTTTTATGAAACATTTTCTAACAGTGCCTTCCAAGGAACTTCCACTACTGTATATACTTTTCCCATAGATTCATCTTTTACAATTCTTAAAAAAAGCTATATATGTATTTCAATAATGTCATCCTCAAAATCAAACGACCCCAGGAAAGGAAAACTTGACAAAAATATTTTCAATGCGGTATTAAGGTCTTGTTAATCCTTTTTTTGCACATAAGTCTTCATTATCCTGAATTAATCTTTTTAGGCGCAGAAACTCTTTAACTCTAAGGGCGAGGTTGCAGGAAGGGGGAGGGAGGGTGTAGAGCGATAATAATCTGTGCGTCAGATAAAAAGTGTCCTTTCCTCTCTCCTTTGTTTGTGGTGCTTTAGAGCCCTTGGCTGTTGCTTTGAGACTCTGAGACACGCAGGGCCCATCCTTCAGTGAGAAATGTGTCCGGGGCGCTCTCCCAGGGCTTCCAGATCTTAAGAAGAACTCTGATCAGGGAGGAGGAGATGGGGGACATAATGAAGGGAGTAGCTCTCTGTCTTTCTCTGCCTCCTTTTGTCAGGCGCTTTGTCACGCTTAGACAAGTCAGCAGGTTAAGCAACCTGCCGCTTTTGATCTTCTGTGACACACACACAACAGACACACCGTAAGAAAAAGTCGCCAAGGTGAGATCAACAGCTAGCTTGCACGCACTCTAGAAAGCATTCAGGTCCTCTCGTTAAACTTACCTCACTGAAAAATGCAGCTTTAACTAACTGCTTTTAAATTCCTAAATAGCCTGAGAGGGCGGATAAAGTGAATCAAACACTAGATATACATGTACAAGTCAAGTGGAAAATCTGGGATCAGGATCTCAGGTAAAAGTGAAAGGAATGGTATTTAGCAAACTGGGCACAGTGGCTTCAACTGAATCACACTTTGGGTCCTAAAAGCTGCCAGTTTGGGACGGAGGGGCAGAGCAGAGGGCTTCAGGTGCGTGTTGCTCCTCACTCTGTGCCTTTGTCCAGCTCTTTGTAGTGCTGAGAGCTTCTCCATCTACCCCTGGGGTGAGTGCTCACCTCCAACCTTGTATTGTTGCATTGAGAGAGGAGCTAGGTCACTCAAAGGCAGGTGAACATGGAGGGAAGGAGCAGTGTGTGTGCTGTTTGTGTGGGAAGTTTTACTTGTAACCAAATGAATGAACGCCTGTGTTTCAGCTTATATTCCCCTCTATTTTTCTCTCTATAATGCTATTATTCTTATGTATTGAGTTCTCTATATGGTTTGAGCGACACTGTCCTTTTTGCCACAGTATTCTGATATATTCAAGTATCAACTGCTATTGAAATAACTTCATAATGTCACCTTGTATAGGCTAATCACAATAAAAGCCTGCCATCTAAACAGGTGGAGACTTAATCTCACACATGAGCTATTTGGTGCTATAAAATGAAAAAAACCGATGCAGTTATTATTGTGAATGTTCACCAACCCGAACGAATAAGATTTATTTGATAGCTGCACATATGGCCCGTTAAGTGGGAGCAGTTTAGTTATCAAAGCTGGAAAGGCTATTGAAATGTAGCCATTCAAAACAGCAGGTCACACACCAAAAAGGCCACACTTCTTCTTCATATTTCTATACATTTGCACCATTTACTTCATGTTTTTGTGCAGCCTTATTCCTTTTCCAGCATGATCCTGTGCAGAATAGGCGCAAAGAGAAGCCCACTACCACGGCCCTTCATTAAAACCCCAAATGGAAATACTTTTCAGGCGAGTTGCCCCAGACCACCGAAAAAAACAAAAAAAGTCTACTTCAGATGTGGACGAACAAAAACAAGAGTAAGGAGAAGGGTAGGAAATGAGGGTGGCAACATATTTCAGAATCTAAACTCTTGGAATAATATTAATAGCAATAATTTATTTTTTTTCTGCATCAAGGGACAAACAAATCTGCCAATTCTTCAGCAAGCAGTGATGACAAATAATAATAATAATAATAATAATAATAATCATAAACAAGAACAATAATAATAATAATCAAAATAATAATGTACACCCAATAAACACAATGCCCTACTTGCAGGGAAAACACACTTCAAAACATGGTAGAGCTCAGTAGCTATTTGAAACCAGTCCAAGTCCCACAGACCAGAACCACGAGTCCAGTCAATAACCTCACTAGGCCTTGTTTCATGTGCATGTGTGTGTGTGTGTGTGTGTTTGTGTGACTGTCCTTTTGGGGACATTGTAAGTAGCACACTCTATAGGGTACCCACTTTGCGGGGACAGTTCATTTGGACACCCACTGGATTGGAAGGAAGCCCCAGGGTGCCATGAGTAAAGTCTTTAGGGGAACCTATGTTCTTGGTAGTGTAAATGGGAACTCCTTCCACAAGCTGAGGACTTTGTTAGTGTTGATCATAAAACAAGCCAAACGGATGAGAGTTCACACGGTCCAAAAAACTCCCAATAAGATTAGAGTCTCTTCAGTTCAGATTCATACAAAAACAAAACAAATAATAACCATCATGATAATTATCTTATAGGAACAACAACACAATAGCTAGGTCATTTAGGAACTGCCACAGAGGCTTCAGATCGGGAATGCTACTTCATAACTTTCATACATTAAAACAAAAACAAAAAATCAAAAGAAAAAGTGGGGAAGAGGAAAAAAAAAACAACAAAAGAGAATATTTTTGAAAACAAAAAAGCGTCGAGCGAGGAGGAGGAGGAGGAGGAGGAGGAGAAATTTACTCGTGTAGAAGCTCTTGGAGACAGTTGGGGGACTTGAAGACCTCGGGGACCTCGCTGTCCAGTTTGCAGATGACCTTGTAGATGGCCTTCTTCCAGGACGGGTCCACGTCTTTGCCGGCCACAATGGCGTTAAAGAACTCCCTCAGTGTGATCTCTGCCACCTCAATGAAGCGTTCAGGGACCTTTACAGAAACAAAGAGAATAAATGATTAGCCATCTATTGAAGTATATTCTGTGTACATTTCAGAAAGTTTTATCATGTATCCACAATGTAGGACTTGTGCTTAAACACAAAGTGACACACTCAGGAATTCCAAAAATCACTCTATCATTTGAAGCAGGGTTTTTGCTCAATGCTGTTATCTCCTCCCTTGTAGAATACGATCATATTTTGACAGTGGATGTAAAACCATAAATCGCCTTTCTCTTGAGTATCTACTTCCTTAAAAGTCAATTGAGGCGTCAGCCTGAGAAAAGTCACTTCTTGTGAATTCTCAGGTTTCTCACACCTCCCATATCCCTCACCGCAACACGGTGAGCATGACATCTTTATGAGTCCCACTGTAAATCTGTGACCAAACAAGAGAGCGAAGCTGAGTGAAGAGCGGCGGAGAGGTGCTGGCGAAAGAGGAAGTACTAAATGCTTTGGGAACGGGGAGACACGCCGCCTCTTTAGTGTCCCTGACAGCAGCGCTCACCGACACCATGGAGATGATTAGTCTGGCAAAGATCTGTGACACCTTCCCCCAAGCCAACACTCTGTCACACACACACACAGCCATGCAGGCGTGAGCACACACACCGGCGCACACACCTCCTTGTGCCAAGATGACACATCCTGTACTGTTACAGAGCTCTACATAATGCTCGCTGCACACACACGAGCTACCCTGGTGTGTTTGGCTGAGTCTCTTTCCTCGACTCAAAGCTCCAGGGCGACGCAGCCTTCAGGGGTCACCTGCTTGGATAATGCTGACTGTCTCCCTGCCCGCCTCCCTTGATGCTCACACACACACTGTCCCACACACACACGCATATACAGCAGCTTGCCCAAAAGCCTGACAGTGCGCACTCCTCTCCAATCCTCTCCTCCAGTGTCCTGCAGATACTCATCAGGAGTGTCAGGACACAGCAAGGTTAGTGGCCACTGGAACACACACACACACACACACACACACACACACACACACACACACACACACATATATGGACGAGTACACACAGGCATGCCTCTTGACACACAGGAACTGAAACACGCATGGGACAGCCACCCCCCCCCCCCCCCTCTGGGTGATGAATGGAGGCTAAGATGCCCGTGTGTCTGGGGTGTGTGTGTGCACATCTCTGTCCACTGCTCGGTGAAAAGGTGAGTCGTGAATAAAGCTCTTGTACGCGCTGTGTGTGTGTGTGTTTGACACAGAGAGAAAACACACAAGCCAATCCAATTCCCCAAATATTAAATTCCCCTCTGGTGGGACAGAAGCAGATATAATTCATTGTTTTTGGCCGCTGTCGTCTCTGAAATACTGGCACAATGACCCCAGTGCAGGGGTAACTATGTGTGTATGCGTTGTAAGTGCCGGGGGGGCATGCGCAACCTTTTCCCAGAAGGCCTCGCTAACGGGCCGGTGCGGCGCTGGTGCCCTAGCCGTTAGACGCAGGGAGTGCCGCATTACTAAGAATATTCCTGCATGGAATTTCTCCTGACGTTTTGACTATAAAAGGACAGCAAAACGCTGACTGCAAGGAGAAAGCAATGTCAAGGAGAAAAGGGTATTGGTATTTCAGATCCTCTTGACTGAGAGAGCGAGAGAGTGAGAATGGGAGGGAGGGAGAGAGCGATGGCGAGAGAAGGAGGGGCTGAGAAGAGTCTAAGGAGAGAGAGTGCAGCGACAGAACAGAGGGAGTTATTCCTGTCCCACAAGCCTTTGTTTTGTGAGTATGTATGTGAGCAAGCTGCCTCCTGACCAGCAGCGAGCCCTAACCGTTTGCAACCCCTCCCTTGTTCCGCTCTCCCCCCCCCCCCCCCCATTTACCCCCCCCCCCCCCCTTCTTCATCTCTCTCTCTCTCTCTCTAGGGTCAGCTGTTGGGCCTTTGTTCCAGAGGCATTGTGGGGGATTATCCAGTGTGGTCGTTCATTTGCTTGGCTGTCCGGTAAATGGGGCCAATCGCGTGGCTCACAATCGTTCATACATATTTCATAGGGCTTTTTAACAACTTCTCAGCAGAGCCCAAAATTAAAGGACAGACGTACAAAGAGGGGAGGAGAGAGGGAGGGAAAAAAGAGTATAGAGCGAGGGAGGGAGAGTTGTGTGTGTGTGGATGATGCCTGGAAAAGGCAAATAAGGTGAATAAGAGTTCATATACACTCTGCCGGCTACATTTAAATATGCTCCTTTTATTTTGACTTGAATTGTCACGCCACCTTTTTTCGCACATGAAAACAGAGATTTTTTAACTCCAGAGCAGATATATCTTAACATGTGTTGGGTTTTTGTGCCAAAAAAAAAGCACTTCTATAATAATGATGCAAGTCTGCAGTCATGGTCAGCTGTCTGTCACATCTCACTTATTATAAACAATCACCTGGTCCATTTGTTATCATTAATCTGTTTATTTTTGGTTGATGCCTTCACAGTCATGACTTAACGTTTGGATCAGAGACTCTGTGCAGTAGCGTAGGAAACACTATGTGCCTTGTCATTGTCAACCGGGAGAGTTATTAGTCTGCGATCAAAATAATTCTGAGCTTTCTCAGGTTACAGAAAGGAAAAAATAGGAACATTAGAATAAGTTTGCATGTAATCTAATATGTTATAAGAGATGATGTAAAGCAGAACGATAGAAACGAGCTTTAGAAGATGTCGGCTGTATTAAACAGTTTTATAGTTTGCCTGACAAAAGAGGAGGGAGAAGAAAATATTAAAAGTTTTTCCTAATGTTTAGACTTTTTGGCGAAGAGTGTAGTTTTCACACAGCCATTTTTTTATTTAGCCAAATAAGTGTGGAGACTGACTACCATGAGTGAGGTGTGAGGAAGGCAGAGGATAGAAGTGTGTGAGTGTGTGTGTTTGGCGGGGGGTCCAGAAAAAAACAAAAGCTATCATGAAAAGGGATATTATTGTGGCTCTAACCCTGTGTAACACAATATGAAAGGAGGAAGGGAGGAAGGGGAAAAAAGGGATAAAGAATCAGCAATACTACACACGTTTCCCTAACCTTTGCATCAAGCTGTGTGTTGGGTAGTACCAATCAGGGAGAAGGGAAGAAAGAGAGGAATAAAGAAAAAAAAAGAGGGACTTCTCTGACAAGGGGCAGCGATGAGGCAGTTAATCACTCTGATTCACTGGCTCCCCCGCTCTCCCCCTTTCTCTTCACCTCTCTCCATCTCCCCCTCTCGTGACAGGTTGCTTTGAGACAGAAGGATAAGCTCTTTTTCAGAGAGAGGGAATCGGATTTCCTGCTTTTTGATGAGATAATAAAATATGACGGAGGACAATAGGAGCCTGTGGACGGCTTGCTGAGAGCCATTCACTCGGGCAGCGGCCCCTGTCTTAAGACTGCTTAGACCAACGTTTAAAAAAGGTAGCCAGGGGCCCAAGCCCTCAGATAATGGCTACTGTTACACCGTGTGTGTGTGTGTGTGTGTGTGTGTGTGTTTGTGTGTCTTTGCATGTGTTTTGCTAAAGCCTGAGAAATCTCCTCTCTCTCGGTGGCTCAGGGTTGAGCTGTTTGTTTGGTCAACGTGTTTCTCCCCTTTGCTTTTGGGAACTGTCAGGAGATGTATTGCACCTTCTATTTGCACAGCGTTGGCCAAACAAGACAAGACCCTGGAAGATAAGGCTGTGTGTGCAAGTGAGTGTGTGCGCTTGTGAGCAGTAGCCTTGAAGGATGAAATGCAGGGACACAACATGAGCCCCTGCTGCCAACCAGGTTAATTCCTAACCCCAACTCAGCCTGGGAATACCAACACTTCCCATGCTTTCACTCACTGTGCGTCTGTGTGTGTGAGAGAGGGAATTTATAGATTTTGTAATGCACTGAACGCCATACATACTGTAGATGAATCTGGCATTGATGTTGAATGGGTTTCTTTACATTCAGTGTAATCTTAAGAAAAAACTCACTTCTGCTGACCTGTTTTAAAACAAGAGTTCAGATTAAAGTTGAGCAGTGAGTCAAGCCAGAGCTTCCCGAACCTCGAACACACACACAAACACACACACATACACAAACACGGGCCCCTGTGCCTCGCGTATCTGTTCTGATCAATAATCTACAAAGGCCTCGATAAGCCCTTGGCCCACACTGTCACTTTAGGCAAACACAACCCATGTCCCCATGTCTTCCTACTCCCCACTGTCCCCGACCCCCTCTCCCGCTGATAAGACCATGGCTGAAGAGTCCAACCGACTAGTGAGAGAAACAACGGGCAGTCGCAGTGGATCCTTTGTTTAATCGTTTCCTTCTCCAAGTGCTTCATTTTCTCAACCTTACAATTTGTATCTAAAATCCTCTAAAATCCTCAAATGTGCGTTTTTCTCCTTGCTTAGATAACCATTGAGACGGGAAACGGGCCTCAAAGCTGAGCAAACACCAGCCACCCTCACTCCACTGATAGCCTTGAGAACATGGAGCCTTGAGGGGCTGTTGTGTATACATGTATGTGTGTGTGTGTGTGTGTGTGTGTGTGTGTGTGTGTGTGTGTGTGTCATGCTGTCTGATGTGTGTATGAATGTGAGCATGAGCACTAGCGTCACATGGGCTCTTCTCAAGGTGCACCTCCGCCGGGGAGTCAAGGACAGGACAGGGTCAAAGACATTGATGAAGTTGCTCTCCTATCACATCTTCCTCGCTCCTCCCTTCATCTCAAACCCCCACCCTCACCCGTACACACACACACACACACACACACACACACACACACACACACACACACACACACACACAAACAGCAAATTCACATCATATCAGGGCCTCTTTTGACCCTTCTTGCTACCCCATTTCTCTGACACGCTTTATAGAAATTGGGGGTTGTGTCGAGGGTGATACCTTTATATCAAACCAAGATAAAGACACAGAATGCCTACAGCAAGATAATCAGAAGAATTGTAAACAGCAGGGGGGAAGCCAGAAATCACAGCCCAAGCCTTGTTTAGAGACTTAAAAATTCATCGTCTCGGCTTGTAAGGCGGACACAGGCTGAGAGAAAGCGATCCAAACGAGGGGGGGGTCACAGAGCGCTGTAACGGGGCCTCCGTAGGTCAGGAAGTCAACCCGGCTCAGAGAGACAGAGACAGCAGAAGGCAGGAGGGAAAGAAAGGAGCAAGGGAGTCTGGAAGATAGGACCAGGACATCTGGAGAGGAGGAGAACAGAGGGAGGGAGGGAGAGGAAGAATAGAAGGCTGGGAGGAAGGAGGGTGTGGGTGGGCGGGCAAACAATAAAGGATGGAGGGCAAGGAGCTGCAGCGAAGGAGGGAGGACTGATAGAAGGAGGGAGGAAGTGGGAAAAAAGATGGCAGGAGAAGAAAGAAAAATAACAAACTGCAGATTGGATTGAAGGAGGTTGAGTTTGGCATCAGTGGGGGGAAATGGGAAGTGTGTGTTTGAATGGGGGGTTGCTTTGACACATCTGCAGCTCTGATGCACGCCCTGGTCATTTTGGCATGAGTCCCTTTGCCACGCTTCATTAGTCTCACACACATACACATAAACACACACACAAGGAGGGAGACCAAAATGGTCCAGAAATAATGACATAATCAGCAGCTGTGCCACAGAGCAGGCTGCCCCTCACAAGGTGACCAGGGACAGAAGGAGGGAGGAGAGGGGAGAAGGAGGGAGGAGGAGGAAGGGGGAGTGCTGATGGAAAAGCAGGGAGGGGAGAGAGTCAAGTGTTGGACGAGCGCAGCGAGATGATATGTTTGTGCGAGCAGGTGAGGGAAGGAGAGAGGGGATCATGTACTTCTTTATGTTTAAGTGATTCCTCGCTACCCCTGCTGCCCCGGGCTCTACACAGCTCTGGTCATTTAATCAGTGCACAGAATAAAGTGGCTTATTCCCACACACACACGCACACGCACACACCACACACACACACACACACACACACACAGACAGACACACACACACACACACACACACACACACACACACACACACACACACACACACCGCACTGTGAAGAAAAGACCTGTCAGGCTACGTCAAACGGGGGCCCTCAATAGCCTCGGGCTATTCACTGAGAGGCAGATGATCCCGCTCTCAATTCTTTTCTTTCCCTAACTCTTCTTACTAGAAGAATTAAAAAGCCAAGACGAGTCGCAAATTATGATGATTACGACGATGGTCCGGGTTAATATCTGAAAACGTTATCTTTAACACAGACACTACCTGGGGTGCCGTGAGTTAACTTGTGTGCTTAAGAGTTAATTTTTAAAGGGTTGTTTCACCCACAATTCAAATGTTCTCTCTTCATGTGGTAACTCAAGCATGTTAAAATCACAAAAGCTATTACTGGGATTTAGTTCACGTTAAAAAGTAATAATCAATATTATAAGACGACGCCTGTGGGGTCATCATTACTGTTGTCCCATCTCTGTGGAAACAGAAGCTGGTGTGTTTGCTGGCTCTTGTGGGAAAAGCAGCTGCAAATGCATATACGCACACATGCTTAGGTGTAGATAAATATGGTACAGCATGTACTGGAGTTTGATGTGTTGCTGTGTATGACAAACAGCTGTAATGTGCACTGATAAATGCACATGCAGGGGAGTTTGATGTACTTCAACCTTTTCTCACTGAGAGCGATAGAGATCAGGGGAATGATAGTGTAGATAAGAGGTGGAGAAAGCAGTTTAGGGGAGGTGTGTGTGTGTGTGTGTGTGTGTGTGTGTGTGTGTGTGTGTGTGTGTGTGTGTGTGTGTGTAGTTGACATAAACCCACTGGCAAATTGTATTGGTTGTATTTTTGGCAGCTCTGAACTTAAATCTATACCGCCAGCTTTTCATCTCTCTCCCTCTATCTTTTACCTTTTTTTTGTCTTCAATCGGTCTTCAAAGAAAACCCTAGAGCCTTTTTCCTGACAGCACCCCACCTGTGAGCAACGGGGCATTTTTAAGGTACGTATGTACGTTTATACATGTTTGTATCCGTGTATCTGGATCTGTGTCTTTGCCCGGGCATCCAGTGCAACACCCGTGACCTTTTCACCCCAAATCCCCTGAGGTCGAACCCCGGTCAAAGACACACCCCACACACACAAACACACCCTGCCCTACGTGGTGAGAAAACCCCAAAAAAACCACAGGAAAGAAGATGTGCAAGACAGGGAGGGGAAAAGCAGGAGGAGGAGGAGGAGAAAACAGACATTAGGCTCTCTGGGTGTAGAACAAATGGAGCCCCGAGAGGGACGTGAAGAGGAGGAACGAGGGAGTGAGGGGGGAAGGAGAGGTGAAGCACACAATGCTATGGGGCACGGCGGTTGGACAGACAGCATCTGCTCTCAGCTCTCTGTGGCTCTGGTAATGGATGGAGAGCTGGAGAGACACAGAGAGAGCATGAAGGTGGGAGAGAGAGGGAGGAGAGGATGGGAAAAAAAGAGGGAGGAAGAGAAGATGATAGTAGGAAAAGATGGAGGGTGGGCGAGGAAACGGAAGGAAAAGTGACAAACTTTAAAGTTTTTGTCTTTATTTTCACTTTGGATATAAAAGAATCTGTGGATAAGTGTGTGTATATAGAAGGGCTTTATCAATTCAAATAGAGGATGACAGACGGATGGACAGACAAAAGAGAAAATGGGACAAAAGGATTGAGACATCTTTCCAATAGGAGAAAGAGCAGCTGATAAGGGAGGACACACGATACCCGCGTGTGTGTGTGTATTTGCAGTACCTCCCTCTCACATAGAGATCATAGGGACTTCCTCTTTTAAATGCCGAGGTGTGTGTATGTATGAGTGTATGCATGTGTGTGTGTGTGTCCTCTGTGGGAGGAGTGGTCACTGACAGAGGAAACTTGGCCTAGTCTGTCTTGTGGAAATCTGAGAGTTTCCCAGAGCCATCATAAAACTGCCTCTCTATCAGACCCCACCTCTCTGCCTCTCTCCAGCCCATTACCAGGTCACACACATTCCTGTCTTATGAAAGATGATGTGTGTTGTCATTGGGGGTTCAAAGAAAGACAGAGGGGGCTGCCGAGTAAAAAAGAAAAGGACACTAAGCGAGAATTTTCACTTGAGTCCTCACATG
This sequence comes from Dissostichus eleginoides, assembly GCA_031216635.1. Taxonomy (NCBI): domain Eukaryota; kingdom Metazoa; phylum Chordata; class Actinopteri; order Perciformes; family Nototheniidae; genus Dissostichus; species Dissostichus eleginoides. Next base: position 17,096,774 of record CM062281.1, on the reverse strand, counting down.
AAAGCGCTGCTCGCTCAAAGTCAAGGCTTTGGGAGGCCGGGTGTGTTTCGGAAGACTTTGATGGCGATGGACAGAGCGAGTGAGAAGCGGAGAAGAAAGAGAAGAAGAGAGGGGATCAGGAGGGGGGCTGAGAAAAGAGGAAAGTAGAGCCGGGGTCTAGGTAATTAACGGCAAGCTCTTTAATTACCGCTGGTGTTCATTGTGCCAGAAGGAATGTGACAATTATGCCATTAAAACTTCCTAATGGGGGGAAAAAAGCGAGGGAGAGGAGGAGGGGGGATAACGGAAGACATGCAAAAGAGGAGGATGAAAGAATGAAAGGAGAGAGGCAACAGAAGGAAGAGAGAACGACGAGAGGGATTGAGGGAGGAGGGATATGAAAGGAAAAAGGGAAACAATCGCGACAAAAGAGGAGCTGGGAGGGAGATGGGGAGCGTATTAGGCCAGCACAGTGACAGAGCAGATTAGCATCAAACAAGAAAGGCCACAGACGTGTGTGTGAGTGTGTGTGTGTGTCTATGTGTGTGTGATCACGGAAACAGAGGACATATTCATTCCAAAGACGCCACCAAGGTGGATGGAACTTTGATGATGCAGAATCTGGCAAAGGAAAAACTCAGTGTGTGTGTGAGTGTGCTTGCTGAATCTGCGTAGGCTCCTGTTTCAAGTGGTGGTGCAGGCAGGTAGGGGAGGAAGAGGAGGAGGAGGAGGTGAAGGAGAAAGGGGAGAGATCCACAGAAAAGGGCCTTGGGGGCATCCTGATACACATCCAGTACATTTCCACACATTACCTCTATGACTCACACACACACACACACACACACACACACACACACACACACACACACACACACACACGAGACGGAAGAACATAACAAATGTGTCCGCGCACATACATGAGACACACAAATACACCATTCCCACACCAACATCAAACAGCAAACAAACACACAACCCACGCACCCGCTCTCACAAACACACAGTCGCACACACACACACACACACACACACACACACACACACACACACACACACACAAATAACACCCACACAGACACACACACCAGAAATCCACACACAAACACTTAACACGCAGAGTCTTCGTGCTCACAAGGCGGTTGGTTTGTCAGGGGGGTTAGAATTTGCATGGCTGGGCAAATTTTCCTTGTGCTAAACTCTAATCAGCTCCTGTATCTCTCAGACACCTGCCCAGCAAAAAAAAAACCTTAATATGCAAAACACCTTCCCTCCCTGCTCCACCGCTGCAGCTCCTCGGCCAACAGAAGACTTATTCACCTGGCCTCTCTCACTCTTTTCCTCTGCCTGTCTTCTTGCAAATTTTCACATTTATGTATGCAAATGAGCTGTTCCCCTTAAGCCTGTTTCAACAGTAGCTTCCTGGTGCCAGGAGAAGAATGATAGTTTTGTCTGAGATGTGACGGGGAATTTGTGCTTTAGAAAGAGGAGGTTTTTGTCGGGCAGGTACGGCAATTTTCCTGGCGCGCAAACGTCTTTTTTGGGGAGTTGCACGCTGACTTCCTAGAGGTTGTTCTGTCAATGTTGTTTCCTGTGAACACTTATGGGATTAACGGTAAAAATGTCCAATAATCTTTTGGCCAACTGATCTGCGATACAACCCTAATGTAGTTAATTTAATTATGACTTACTTTTAAGACACAAAGTAAAATATAAAAGACAAAATAAATGTTTCGCTGAAGTTTGAACGTTTTTCTGCCAGTGTTGCACATGTACGCACACACTCGATTTAGTAACACCACTACAACTAGTCTTTAAGCCAATTGTTGTCCAAAATGTAACTTAAATATAACTGTGATGTGGAAACTTGAAGTCTTTACTATACATACACTGATGGACGTTTTAATAAAGCAAGATAAATCACGTGTCTAGCAATAATTATATATTTGTTGGGCATATTTATAGATTCTGGGTTACGGTTTGAAGAAGATTTTACTTTTATTTAATGAGATGAAGGTATTTGAACTTTTTTGTGCATAAAAAAGGTAAATACCTATGTCTTAAAACACGTCGATAACTTCTCTTCTGTCAAACAACACCAAACATCAAGGACAGGAATCCGATTTGTGAGGCTGCATGTTTTTGCGATATTAATTACCTCCATTTCCTGTTGTGTCAGGTGATTAACAATAAGCAGAGCATCATTTGATATGAAGACAGAAACAATAGTCTAGAGAAGAATTCACCTTGATATAAGCATAAGGAAGTATAACACCTAATTGATTAGAACTGTTAACTCTTAACGGTGGTCTTCTTAGTGTGCTTTGCTTCTATCTTTGTTGGTGTTCAAATCAGAATTTTGCAGCACTTCACTAAAATAGTGTAGGCCAAATATAGGGGTAGGTGATGGGTCACTTTCTTATTGATTTAAACATATTTCCCTGTCACTAAAACAAATCATTCATTCATGAGCCGCCACAAGCAGCTCAGCAGAAACAATTGTGTCATTTTTCTTTGTGCTTTGCTCTGATGGACTTTGGGGTTATTGAGACCTCATGTGTACAAGTGCCTCTGCTTGCCAGAGTCTTTCAAAGCCTCCCTCAAGAGGGCTGAAGATGGATGTGGGGAGTGTGTGTGTGTGTGTGTGTGTGTGTGTGTGTGTTTGGGTGCACACAGAGGAGCCCCAGTGGACAAATAACGGACAGAGAGAGATAGACGTAAACAGAGAGAAAGAGAGTGAAGCACTTTAAATGTGAGCGCTGCAAAACTCCCACTGCTCGCAAGGGCACTTCTCTCCTGCACGTCATCTCTCTTTTCCCCCCTCTCTCCTTCTACCCTTCTTTCTCCCCTTCCCATTCCCCTCGATTCCCTTTCTCCCTCCCTCCCTTCATCGCTTTCTCCTTTGTCTCCGAGCTCTCACCCTCTATCCCCTATCTATCCATCTCCCTCTTCCCCCTCTCCCCCCTCTTTCTCTCCCCTTCCTCTCACTAAAACAGTAGGACGCTTAACCTTGATAACAGTGAGATTTTCCCCCCTCAAAGTGACACACACACCCACGTACACACACACACACACACACACTCACACACACACACACACACACACACACACACACACACACACACACACACACACACACACACACACACCGGAGAAGTGCTTTGCCAGCATGCCAGGCCGGTCCAAGGGACGGCTGTACCCTTCGAGGTGAACAGGACACTGGGAAATGCAGCAACAACAAAACACTTACACACATGGACTCGATCTCTCTAACAAACACACACACACACACACACACAAACACACACACACACACACCAACACACACACACACACACACACACACAGATCACTCCAGGTCCTTCTTAACACAAGCCTTTTAAAGGTCTATTGTCAGCTGACATTGAGAGAGCAGTGGTGATCCTGAAACACACACACACACCGTGGCAAAAGGGGAAGTGTGAAAAAAAATGAAACATATTAAAGGTGAAGTTGCCTGCTGAGAATTTATGATCACAATACACTGGAAGACACACACATAAACATCTCACCACAGATAGGTAAATGAGGATGGGGAAGTACAATGTGATTTCTCAAAAACACACCACCACACACACACACACACATACACACACACACACACACACACACACACACACACACACACACACACACACACACACACAAGGAACACTGAGGGGAAATTAACAGTGAGGAAGAGGTAAAACAAGCGAGGTGTTGGTAAGCTTTCTTCCTCATTGGATGAGAGTTCCTCACATAGTTTTATGGATTATATCTGTGATGCACGCTTTAGAAAAAAATCAAATATTGTTACTGCTGTCAAGTGAAAACCCAACAGACAAAAAAAAATCGGATTTTTAAGATGTTTATTAAAGATTAAGTTAAAAGCTGGTAATAAGGTGTTCTAGAATTGTTTTGGACCAGACAACAAGGAGATAAATGATAGTGAAGTGTGTATCAGGAAGTATAAAAGGCTTAAACGCAGCATTGAGAATAGTGACAGCAAGGTTGTGTCAGAGAGGACACAGAGAGACAGTATCACCCTGCCCGTCTGCATCCATGAGGTGTCAGGTTTTCTGATGTGGACCTCATTACCTCAGCTCCTCCTCTCTCATACAACAATTCTGTTTCTGCATGATCTGCTGAAAGCGTTGGTGCGTACCTCAAAGTCGTTGGCCTTGTTGTAGTGCATGTTGAGGGCTCGGAAGAGTTCGTTGTCGCGGCTGACGCCCAACTCCTCAGTTCCGGTTACTCCATCGTTGATGGACTGGCGGGCAAACTTCTCCATCTGGATGTAGTAGAACTCCCTGAAGTTGCTGAACCACTTGATCAGCTGAGAGGTGATGCAGCGGTTGAACTGTAACCAGAGAGGAGAAGTCAGTATTGCTGAAAAGTTGAGAAGAGATCTGTACATGTTCTTAATGCAAGCAGTGTAGGGGAAAGACTATCATGTCAACCTTATTAAGCCATTGGATTTGAGAAGGAGTGTAAGGGTGACAGCGTGTCATTTCACATCAGGGAGTCGAGACGTGAGGTGTTAACTTAAAAGAAACCGAGAGAGAGGGAGATAATAGACGAAAGCAAGGAAGATCACAGGTCGTGGAGCGAGGGAAGATAATAGAGACATTAAGTAAGACAGCTAGCAAGGAGGAGGAGGGGGGGGGAGTGTGTGAGAGTGTGTGTGGTTCATCCTCCCCACTGGGAGCAGACCTCCCCCTATCATAACCCTGAGAGTGGAAAGAGAGGTGGAAGGGAAGGGGGGGGGGGGGGGCTGGGGCCGGGGCGAGACCGCAAACACATAATTGACCAGAAAAACGATTAAGTCATCATCTGAAGCGCCCTGGCCCGCAGGGGGCTCAAACATGTACTTAACCCCGTTCACCAATTACACCCTGATTCTCCTCCCCTCTCCGCACCTCTCAGGCAGGAAGAAAGGAGAAGAAAAAGAGCACAAGAAAAAGAAAGAGAGGGAAAGACAGAGCCGATAGGCGCTGCAGAGATGGCTGTGGCTATCTGATCTGTGCCGCTCCGCTGGATTCAATAGGGTGAGGTAAACCTATTAAGAGCCTCCGCTGGTCCCCGGCTCTTTTTCCGCCTGGTCTCAGCAGTGAAAACACACTGTCTAAACACCCCAAACACTAGATAAGGAGCTCAGGAGTTCAGGAGAGCAGCAGAGCTCATTCACCCTAAAATGCCCCACTGAAAACTCTGATCAAACCCCTAAAAACATACAAATAACATCTTTATGTCTTTCTTCACTGATTTCCAGAAAGGACACCTCATCAATTCAAAAATCTCGCCTGTGAAAGCTTGATATCCCTAACCATCACCCACACCCTCGGTCCACACACACACACACACACACACACACACACACACACACACACACACACACACACACACACACACACACACACACACACACACACACACACACACACACACACACACACCACAGGCCTTCACTCCTCCCTCCCCTCTGCTCTTTTTGTGGTGCTGGAAGAATGGGGGGACAAAACGCTACTAAACGCTGAGCGGACGGCTCGCTGGGGAGGCAGAGCGGTTTTGACATGGAGATTAGGCTCTGGCTATTGTTCCACAACACACAGACACACACAAACACGTACGCACACACTCTCTCTTTCTCGCAATCTTGCATGGCAGTCAAACACACGCAAGCAACTGAAGATGGGAGGCAGCAGGACAGAGAGGCAGGAAAGTTGGCGAATTAGGAGCCGCGAGAGAATTGGCAAAAGATGGGAAGGGGCTAAAAGGAGAGGGGCCGTGCTTTTCTGGAATGATCAGCAGATGACATAAAGGCCGGAGTGGAAAAGAATAAGTCCGCTTGACATTGTTTGGCAGGGGTTTTGGGAGGCTGTACGTCGGGGGGGAGAGGAGGGGTGGCACGGTGGCTGTCCTAAAGTGCAGGGTGAGCATAAATGGGGAAATGAGTGAGTGAGGGAGGGAGGAGAGGAGGACGGGTGCAGGTCAGCGCCGTCGGACAATGGCGTTCTGCTGGTGGGGGGGAGGCAGAGGGTCGGAACGTGAGCAGTCAGCAAGCTGGGGTCGTGACATCGCAGTGTCAAACAAACAAACTACTGACACTTACAAATACAGAGGCTGCACAGGGCTATTCTTAAACACACACAATGTGGCAGACAGTCGGAGTGTGAGAGCACAAACACACTATTGCATTGAAGTTGTCACTTTGATATAAACCTTTCCTTGTGTAAAAGACCAGATCAAGTCTTTAGTGAATTGGCGTCCATATACGCAAGCATGTGTGTGTACATGCAACTGAGCGCGTGCAAGATTGAGCACTACATACTGAGATTAAAGTCAGTGAAAGAGTTGCCATCGCTCATGCAGGAGACCTTTGGTGTCACCGCAGCAGAGTGACGGATAGATTTGTCATTTGGACAAGGATTACTTTATTATACGGACAGCTCCGGAGAAGATGTATTAGGGCCCGTGCAACTGAAGTGAACTGTGGCTCAATCAAAGCAAAGAGTTCATAAAAGACACAATATCTACTCTGCATGCAGGTAAATACACTAGCTTACATTATATCTGCATCAGCTGCAACCAACACACTTACTGAATTAATTTTGGCAAGTCCCCCATGCAGCTTCCAGCAGTCAGGGTTCATTAAGTTGCTGGTGGGGGAGAGAGACCCCCTGATAGCGGTTAAAGACGAGTGTGTTCAGCGTACAAGGAGGGAACTGGTTCAAAGGAGCACATCACTGCAGCTCCTTAATCAGAACTGGCAGGGGTCAGCCTGCACAGACATGAGATGCAGCGAGAAAAATGTGTGTCTGAGCATATAAGTGTTTATAAGGGTGTGTGTGTGTGTGTGCGGCTGGCTGAGAGGCAGATGAGAGAGAGACAGCAAGAGCGTGTTTCTCACACTCACACTCAAGAGCCTGTGAAAGGTCAGCGCTTAGTGCTAACAGCACAAGATAGAAAGTGGCACACACACTCACACTCACACACACATATGTTCTGCTCGTGCACAGGCGCATACTTAAGTCCAGAATAGGAAAACACTCAAGTATCCTTGGACTAAACTATATTAGTCGCCTGACAAAAGTAATCAGGAGCTAACCGTCGGTCCCAAACTTCTGCAGACACATCGGCTCAGTTTTAAATATGTAGAATGAAATTGGTTAAACGGTTTTGTGTTTAAATTTAGGATAACATTTTTTAGTTAAGAAACATTTGGATGACATGTCAAAGTGTCGCTCGCCAACACTTTCTCTGACACAGTGGTCAGCAGTGGAGCAGAAAGCACACGGATGACCTCAGAGTGCTAAGCTACATCCAGAACAACCGGAGAGGAGAGCAGAAAGACAGAGAAGCCTGTACGGGCCTCCCTCTCACTCTCTTTCTCCCTCCCTCTCTCGCTCTCGTAAGCCCCTTCACAGTCATCAGGGCTTTCCAACGTTTCCTGTTTTCGCAGGGGTGAATTGTGGGAGATAATCTCCGGCTGCCTATTGGCTGACTGCACACAAAAAGCGGCCCTGGAAAGCGGGCTTTTGTTACTGCGGCGACTCAAATCCAGCGGCTGGCTTTTCTTTCTCCCCGGCCCCGCCGAGGCACACACACCATGCCACACCATCAGCGAAAAAAAAGAAAAAGAGAAGGAATGACATATAGAAAAGGGAAAACCCTACTGACCTCCTCTACTCCACAGCACATGACTGGCCGAAATACTGAAGCTTGTCGCTCAAAAAGCCACAGACAGATACATAAAGAAAGCAAAGAGTGTGTGAGTTTCAGCCAGTGTTCGCGTTTGAATTGGAAATCTTTATAAGATGAAGATCCAAACAGCTTCTCATTAATATACAAGACACACACTCTATCCCCTTACAAAGGCACTAACTTTTGCTGACTTTTTTTAATTGACTGAACATCTTTATTTAATCTGTGCATTAATCTGTGATAATTACTCATCTTTAATCACAACATTTACTGCAATCATAATGAGACGTCTTAAAGCTAGTGGGATGATACAATAGGCCGTCATCAACAACAATGGCGTCTGTCAAAATATTTCATAAAAACCAAAAGTCAGAAAAGTCACAATAGTCTTAAAAGGAGCTTAATCAAGGGAAACAACAGCTACAGCATCCCCCAGTTCTTGAGTCAACCCACTTCCCACGTTCATTAGATCCTTGACAGTCAAGACCTGATTAGTCGAGACCTGATTAGCCTTTAAGACTTTTGTCTGAGGACAGCCACTTGCTAAGAGGCCGCGCTGGCTGCATCTAATTAGATATTCAGTCTCATTCCCATACATGTCTACTAACTTGAGTCCATTGTCCCTGACTGAAAACATTATGAGGGGACTCATAATCCCCTTAACTATCTTGACCTTGTTAAAGTATCTAATGTGGCCACCAAGAAGGGGCCCCATCCCTGCGAGTGATTAGTGAGTGAAAGTACGTGGTTCAAATCTTAAATAGCAATTGTTGTAATTCAACACCAATGTGAAATCAGTGGTATGCTTTTATAAATTAGTTCTGTAACAGATCAACATTTACAGCTGCTGGCCCCTAATGCCAACCCTCCTTTACAACGAGACCAACGAAATGCTGGGAGAAAACCATGTGACCCATGAGTCATGGTTTGTGGCGACGGCATCCATGAGAGGGCAGCTGGGAAAAAAGAGGACCTTTATCTTCTGATTTGAATAAGATGGCCTGGATATGTCACAATGTTTACCCCTCCGTATGGTCAGAAAAGGGGCACGCATTTAGTACAAACAACAACAACAACAACAGGAACAAACTCGGACGTGCACACTACAACGGCCATTGTGCTGTTGCTCTTGTTTTTCTGTGCAGCTTACATACTGTATTGTGCTTTGTTTTCCAAATTTCCTTCATTAAACTCCGAGCAGCGCCAACGCTCATCCTTGCCATGTTCCCTAAATCGACACTTTCTCTTCTCCCCTCCCTCCATCAAAACATACTCCCTACACCTGCTCAGATAACCACTCCTCGGTCTCTAGGCTCCATCCTCCTCTCTGCCCTCTCCACCCCTCCATTACTCATCCCGCTCTTTATCTTTAGAATACTCATAGGCTCTCCAGCTCCCTCATGTAAACCCATTCAACTTCCTCTTCTTTCATCTTTTGCATAAAACCACAACTTAGTTAGGGAAAGGGATTCATTTCAAGACAGACAAGCATACGTTGTTCACGGCAACTGAAGCTGTAAAATCCCCTTTTAAAGCAGGTGCGTTGACAAACGATAAAGTAGGAAATGTGACAAAAGAAAAAAATCCTCTTAATACTTGCTACACGTGGCAAAAGAAGTCACTGTGTCAAGAAGGTAGTACACATTATAGTATATAAAATAGACAAGCAAAGATAGTAATTCTTACAACATTTTAAAAGGAAGATAGAAGCAAATGTTATTAATTAAAAAAGGGCTAAAGAGGGAGAACGTGTTTGACCTTACCTTGACATCAGAGAAGAAAATCTTGAGCATATTGGAGCTTGGGTAGCGGCTGTAGAAAAACATGAGCTTGGCCTTCTTCAGATGATTGGGAGAGAGACCCTCTTGGATCTAGAAATATCTGCCATTAAGGAAATTAACAAGTGTTTGAAGGGAAACATTTAATGGTAGATCAAGATAATGTAGCTACTGATATTATCACAAACACAACATGTACATGGTAATCATTAGTTGCAAGATTGGCAAGAAATTGTCCTTTGGATGATGGATAACCAAATTTCCTTTCAGGCATGAATACAGGGCTGCTGGAGGGGGGGGGCCTGAAGAAAGTGCACTAAAGCAAAACCATTTGCTTGTAATTAGCATCGTCCGTATCAGGTGTGAGAGCGTCACGGTAAATAAAACGCTGGCCAGCACTACAGCCGATGCTTTTACATAAGGAGGCTCATTTCACAGTCAAAGTAAGCAAACGCCTTTGCCTACACCCTGTGCTAACCTCCACCCAAAAAAAGGAAGAAGAAAAAGGAGACATTTGCATATCACAGACAAAGACAGCAGTTAACGCCAGTGACGGGCAAGAAGGCCTAATGGCTTGGCGACAACACATGCCAAGCCTGAATATGAATGTCTGATATTGGCTTCATATCAGTGACAAAACAAGGTCTAGGAGATAGTCCCGAACAGTGGCCCAAGCAACATGAAAACCTTCTCACCCTCACAGGCCATATTCAAATACATGTCAGAGGCCTTGTCTTCTTAATGGATCGCCTGGATTGAACACCAGAGAGGATGGAGATGGGCTGGTGGGGGCACCTTGAGGGATAGTGTGGTTCCAACCTTCAATTACATCCCCCTCCTCCTCCCTCTACTCCACCCCTACCCCCCAGCCTCGCTGCCTTTGCCAAACCCTTGGAGGAGCAAAAGAAGGAGGAGGAGAAGGAGAAGAGGGGCTCCGAGGCTTTGGACTCAGCCAGTGATGGGGGGGTCTGCAACACATCTGCGCCACCGAACGGCCCAAGCCATTTCCATGGTGAATTAACGGCCGTATAATGCATCTGATAATATCAATCTGGAGGATAAGACATTGAAAAGGGAACGGGGAAGGGGGCGGGCTGCATGTTAAAACCTCAGGCTGTTTCAACAAGGTTTTTCATCAAGCAGAAGCAAGACAGGGCTTTAAATTACAAAGAAGATACAGCACCAAGTTTTCATGAAGACTGTTTACACTCGACTGGACAAAATACATTGCCTGACATTATTTATGATCTACAGGGGTGGCTGTGATCGTTAAAATCAGTCAAGTGTCCAGATGTAGCTGTAACTATAGAGTGGGAAGAAGGCATCAGCTGCTAGATTGGATTGCCCTTGGCCTCAGGGTTACACAGCAAAGCCAGCAAATACTGAACCACACTGGGTTGGCTCCTTAAAAACCCTGTCTACTTTGTCTGATTCAGTGAGAGAGTGAGAGAGTTAGTTGTATACGCAGCGAGAGTCTTGTGGGGGAAACCCTGGCAGACTGGTGTTACTCTGTCAGGCCTGGCCAAAAGAGCAGCACTTCACTCTCCACACCACACCATCTGCTCCAAGTGGAGGGGATACAATGGATCCTCAGACAGAGAGAGGGAGAGAAAGAGAAAGCTCTTTCTCAGTAAGGCAAGGTTGGGATTTGTTTGCTGTGAAAGCTTTGCACTTACACTTAAATTAATTTGTTTTTGCTTTTTCAATTAGGATAAGCATCGCTCTCCCCTTATCACTGAAATTAAAAATGATTTTAAAACAAATACGTCAAGGTTTTACCTCTCCAGCCATAAACACAATATCACCTCCCTTCAGACGACAATTAAGAAGCTTCATATCTCCTGATGAGGCATTTTCATCTCCAATTCACTCACAGCTTGCAAATGTAATTGTGATTGGACTTAGGGGTGGCGTGCAAGGCTATTATTTTGTCATGATGGTGCACTCATACCAGCTGGCCCACTGTTCGCCTGCCACATCTGACAAGACATCATCATTCTCACAACACATCCCCAAAACCCAAAGTCATGAGAGGGAAATAGCTGCTCGACTTCCCAATTCCAGGTGTAAGGACAAGAATATTTGGAGTCGGACTGAGAACAAATGAGGAAATTGATAGCAGCCATCTGCTCCACAACGCTGCCGAGAGCTGGTGAACTTGAACACACCTCGCAAAATGTCTGACAAGCTGTCTCTGGCTTCGGAGGCTCCGGGATAAAAAGGAGCTACGAAATAAAAAAAATAAAAAACTACATCCATGAAACCAGCTATAAGATACTACAAATAGAAAGAAACTCACATGTAAAGATGTAGAAAGTCGTACTATTAAAAAAATAAATACTGAACAAAACTATATCTTGTACAGCCAAACTTTGTTCCTTAACCTGTGATCAAATAAAAATTAAATAATAACAAAAAACACGCCGACATGTTGTACTGCCTATTTTTTCATTTAGGGGACTACATCTGGTAGTGCCCTGAATGTATAAATGCTACAATGAAAGCCACAGCATCTGGCATATGTGGTTGTTGTTTGATTGTTTTTTTACTTTCTCTTAGTCTCTTTTCTCTTTTCTCTTTCCATCCCTCCATCGGGAGCCCGTAGAAGCAAAGGATTATGGATCTCTGGAAAGCGTTCACCCTTGGGTCAGAAGACAAGACAAGGCGAGGTAATGAAAGATAAACAGCTCGCTGCAAACACCTGTTAACGTCCGCTTCAAAGAAAAGACAGGGAGGAGGGGGGTTTGCAGGGAGGGAAAACAAAAAAAAGAAGTATTTGGCTGCCAAGCAACAGCCGAAGGGCCCCCCGGGCTGTTGACAGATCTTTATGAAATGAAAAAAAGGGAAAAGAAACGACAATGATTGTGGGCTTTTTACAACGGCGATGGATGATAAGAGGAACACAAGAGAAAACACAAGCAATCATAAATATACATCTTTACTGAGTCCTCAGGCGAACCTTTTGTGACAGGCACACACATAAAGACACACATACACACACACATGTACACACACTCAGAAAAAGGGTAGGCAGTCAGGTACGCACAAAAGTAAAAACAAGGCAACTAAAGTGTTATATATAAATATTCACCGAACTTAAAAAGACACAACAGGTAAGCTGTTGGATTCATTTCCTTAGCAAGGTATGAATGTGAATGACTCGAAGACAAAGCTCTCTAAGGAAAGCAGTGTGACACAAATCAAACTTTCATAAGGGTTAGGGGGTGTTGAATACTTAGGTACTAAGGAGGTATAGGGGAAACAGAGAAGGCACTGAATGTATCTGTTTAAGCTATTAGTCCTGAGTCCCCAGGGGACTCAATTTGAGACTCCCATAGGGGATAGCCTTTTTATCCGTAGGGCATGATTGGGGCACACTGGGGTTAAACTATAAGGGAGGCTATATAACACCATTGTGTGCCAAGTTTCAGGATGCTATCTCCCTCCTTGTTCTTTCAGGACATGTTTATAAAAAGGAATTGGGGCAGTCAATGTCGTGGGGACCTAATCTTCGTGAGTAAGTGATATGTGACAAGAGAGCTTTTAAAGCACTTAGGATTCAAGATGGAAGAAAAGGCTGTATGGTGCTGTGAGGAAGAGGTATGAGTATAAAAATAAATATAACAATGCAGTACAATGGAGAAGAGAACAGCAGTGGGAGGAAAAGTGATTCATCAACAATTTCTCAGTTTCTTAGGCTAGTTTCAAACAGGCTAAAAAGATTTGATTTTTAACTCTTTGTGGTTTTGATGCATTGTATCGCACCTGTCTCTACAGGGAATTACCACCTGAAATTGGATTTTTTTCTGACTTACAGAAGCATATGCTGCCTGAAGTGGACTTTGTAGTTAAAACATCAGGGTAGGTATACACATTCAACCCCCTCAAACACACACCCTCACACAGAAACTCTTCGACAATTATTTAGTTGAAAGGATACATTGCTGCCTGAGTAGGGTGAGATGTCACTCATGTCCTGGAGGTCACTGCACTCGGACTTGATGAGGGACAGGGAGAGTCCCTCGGCTGTGCTGCCAGGATGCGATGGTGAAAGAGAACGATGGTGGTGGTGGTGGTGGTGGTGGTGCCCCATGTGGTGGCCCGATGCCATCTTGGTCCTGAGGCTGGTGGTCTCCCGGGACAGGTCCATGGAGTCTGGAGAGGAACGGTCCTTGCCCGGGTAGCCACCTGTGGGCCCACCAAGAGGACTCTGGAAGGGGTAGCCCATGAGAGGCAGAGGGAATGGGTGCCTAAAGGATGGGGGGCTGAAGCCCATGGAGGCAGAGAGCGAGGAGGGGTGAAGGACGGGGTGGTGGTGTCCACCGTGGGCCCCCACAGCTGAGGACTGGTGGTGATGGTGGTGGTCACTGGGTGTCTTCCTCACGACTAAAGGTATCGCCTCGGTTTGATCCATGGTGGGACATGGCATCCCAGGCATGCTGGAGAAGGAATCTAAAGGATTGGGAATGATGACATCGCCGAAGCACTGCAGCCTCTGGTTGGCGGTGTGGAAGTTGGGGTTATCACCATTGACAATGGTGGGAAATCTTTCAGCAGGTATGGAAAGTGAGGGGAAGGCCTGCTGGGGTGTAGGACGTGGAGGCTTGGCAAACACCTTGACCACTGTGTCCACCACCTGGGTCATGGCTGAATTGAGTTCCTGCTTCAGTGTTTCTGCTAGCTGTTTACCTTCAGCATGCATGGAGGAGCCTGGACCTCCCTGTCCTTTGCTCCGGCTGAGCCCCTCTCTTCTTGGCTTCTCTCTGTCTGCCAGCATGGCCTGCTGCCGAAGCAACGCCCGTGCCCTGTCCAGAAAGTGGCCTGGGTCCAGGTCAGACATCTCATTGTCAGAGCGCAAGTCATCTCCACCCCGGTCCTCGCCACCTGTATCAGACCGGCCTGGGCTGTCCTCGGACATGTTTCCTATGTCATTGTGGAGGTCATTGTGGAGGTCGTTATGTTCTGAGTCATCGGTTGAGTCATAGATCTGAAAGAACTTCTCCTGCAGCTGGCGTAGCTGTTTCTGCATGTCCTCCAGCTGTAGCTTCAGTTGCCGCCGCTCCTCCTGCTTCTGCTCCTTCCTCTGGCACACCAGCTGGGTGAAGCTCTGCTGCTGCTGCTGAGGCAGACGCTGCTTGCGCTTGTTCTCTCGGCTGCTACTGCTGCACACCTCCCCTCCCCGTGGGCTGCCGGGGGTCTGCTGCTGAGACTGAGGGGGTGGGCAGTCTAGATCCATCTCCCGGTCTCCATCCATCTCGTGGTCACGCTCATGACGGGAAGAAGCAGGTATCACCACACTGGGTGAGTGGCTCATACCACGTATAATGTTCTCTACACGGGCTCGCTTGGCACGCAGGTGTTCGTCGTTTAGACGTTCAATGTCAAAGCTGGCCAGGCCAGGAGGACGGCCGAAGGGTGACAAGCACTCTTGTGGGGTGCTATCGTGGGAGGAGTTACTGCAGGCATCCTCCTGGGGAGCATCTGAACTTGCATTGGAGCGCCCTGATCCAGGGAAGCCAACATCCCCTCTATCACCCCTGTCCCCTCTTTCTCCTCTCTCATGTCCTCCTCCATTTTTAGTCATGTTATTCTTGAGAAGCTGGGAGATAATGGTGGTGCCAGGGAAGGGCATCATGGTGTCCTCGTATGAGTTGGCCCTCTTCAGTAGCTTTCGGAGTACATTTGACTTGGACTCATTGTCACTGGCTGACATAACGCCAGGTCCACCATGTGGCTGCACTACAGAGCACTCCATGGAGTCAGCGTCTGATCCGTGGTGAGAGTGGGAGCTCAGAGAGTTCATGGCACTGAAAATGGCTGCTTTGGCGCGGGCAATGTTATCAGTGGTTGTTGTTGTGGCTGCTGCTGTGGAGGAGGCTGCGCTGCCCACGGTCCTCTTAACACCAATGTCCACACGTCTTCGCTTGGTCTGTCTATTCAGGAGGGAGTCGCTGTCATGGTCCGGCATCACGGGCTGCTGCTATTGGGCCATATCCCGAAAAAGAGTCCTCTAGGATCAAATCCTTCGAGCACCTGTGGGCAAAATAAATCAGAAAAGTGTGAGTCACACTGAAGAGTATTTTCGGAATATTAATTAATCACTCAGTCAGCCAGTAAATGTACAAACACACGTACATTTCAAAACTGAATCTACATTACACAGAAAAGCTGGAACGTTTGAATGAAAAAAATTGAAATACATCAACCTCTTGAAAATTGCGGACAATATGGATATACTGTAGAGGCATAAGTTCTGTCTCAAGCCAGCAGGCTATCCCTCCTAATCTGTTTCTAATAGGACAGGCGCATCCATGATTACATCTCGGGAGTGTGGACTGGTGACAGCGGGGTAAAGGGAACAGGCAAGATGGGGGCAGAATTAGGCCTTGGCTCGACATTCCAGGGCAAAGTCCTACATTTTATCCTGTCCCCTGTTACACGCCGCGCGACACTGAACCAGTTCCCACGGAACACAAAGCTGCATAAAATTATGATAATTACTTAAGTACTTGTCCTCATTTCCATTTTTGTGCAGTGTGAACTAACATACTGTAAGAGCTATTAACTCAAAAATAAAATTAAAGAATTAGGGTAAAGAGTATAAAAAAAAAAAGAGTTGTGTAAAAGGGAAGGCAATGCACATTGGTTGTATAGCCTTTGCTAAATCCTATTACAGTACGTAAGAAAATTATCGTTTGGTCATTTAAACTAAACTAAATAATACCATGTTTACACATTGCGTAATTTTAAATTGCAAGTGCTGTGTTCACATTAATCAATATGGCCATCATATCTTAGGCAATGGGGGGGAGTGACACATAAAAGAAACACAAAATAGGCCTATTGATTTTGTTGCCAGCGTGAGCTCACTTCTGTGTTTTTTGTTTGTCTTTTCATCTGGCAAGGGCAGTTAATTCTGCTCAAATGAACAGGTCGCAAGGGTCAACTCCGGCAAGGAGCAACTTAAAGCGCTCTTACAAAAACCCTAATGCCCCTCTGAAAGCAAATTGTTTTGTCAGTACAGGCCTGCATCGATACTGCTATGTAAGCAGTGGTGGCAGTTTCTTAGTCATAGCCATGAAGCTGCATTCAATCCCAAATGTAGAGATATATTTTGAGAGAATTTAACCCGCATGCCTGTTTTAAAAATACAATTAATTATGAGATTTGTACGTTTTAAATTTGGGTAATGTTTTCTTAATCAAAAGCAAGAGTGGTGCAACAATGTCCATTTGCCTTTTACACTCTTTCAGAAAGCCTTTTTTAAGACACAGTGGCTCAGTAATAAAAAAACTGCTTTTTTTACGTCTATTTTAAAGGTTGCAAATATACTCAAATTTGACACCGATTTAGGCAGACTTTAAAAAAGATCTGCCAAGTAGCTATATATATTTTTTTTTCTTTAATACAAAAAAGGCAGATATATTTAAATATATTAATTTTGCTATGATTTCTTCAGACAAAAACCATTTAGAGTGTCTAAATTCTAGTCTCGGTTTCAATGGTTAGTAGGAAAACTGAACTCCGTTGAGATTATAAAACATTCGCTTTAACTGATTATTTGGTTGTTCCAACTAATAGAAATGTTATCTTCTTTTCATCCTCACTACACGTCAAAAGTGTTTTTTTAAATAAGAAAATCTTATTTCTTGTCACAAAGCCTTAAAGCCAAATTCACACTATTCATACACACACACACAACTTTGCTGCTGGCTTTGTTAGAAGCTGTGCAATGTGATGCAAAACACGAGTGGCATGTATTGCAGGTTTTTCCACTATTAAAAAAATCCCTTTTTAAATTCACATCTTGTAAATTGATAAGATAAAACTAATAAAATAAACAGGCATAGTGAAACATGTTTCCTCTTAAATCAATCCCATTAAAGTGACATCAGTGTTCTAAAACAATATCATTGAGAAATGGCTGTGTCTCAAGTCTTGACAGCCATATCCAGCAGTTCAGAAAAGGGGTGATACATCTCCAAGAAAAAAACCTTGACTTGATCGCCTCAGGATCTTAACAATGAGCTTGAAATAGTCACCAGCACCTGTCTTTTTCGACCGAGCACCTGTCTCACATTGCCCATGCGCACTCCCTCTCTCTTGTAAAAAAAACAATTTCAGGCTTTGAACTACACACATGAACCACCAGCTCCAGGGGTTCATCTCAACTTTATTCATCTGAACATCATCCTTTAAAATAAAAACCCCTGGCTATAGGCTTTTGTTTCAAAAATTCTCTGATGAGACACAAAAAGTAAAAAAATAAAAGTGAGGTTAAATTTAGATTTAAAACTTGGTCTAATTTAAAACAATATACAACTTTTAGAAGTCAAACGACATAATGTACTATACATAATGGTAACAGTTAGACTTTGAAGCTTCTTTCCACATGTGATGGTGTTTGGACAAAGATATCAAAACCTAAGAGAGTTGCCTTCACTTACAACAATATACCGGCAGCGTTTTATCACAATCCTCCAAAAGTGGTTCCAGCAGAAGACAAACACCAAATTCACAAAACAGAGGACTGACAAGCACGTAACTGCCTTCAAAACAATTCTGTGTGTAAAACGGCATGAAGAGGTTTTTATAATACGATTCTCCCCACAGGAGGACAAAGACAATATAAAAGTCACCGTTTCCAACACGAAACATCAAATACAGACTCAATCTCAGCTTCCGTCTAAAGACAACTCATGTTTTAAGTCACGTATCGAGACACTCGCTTCTAAAACTTACTTGGAGAAGTTGCAAATCAACTTGATCTCGGCTTTCATGGGGAAAGGTTGGGCTACCGTCCGCAAATCATCCTCGCTAAAACACACGGGCAGCTCACGCAACTCTAACCACACACCGAGGGGAACGAAACAGAGCAAATAAAGTCGTATAGATATATGATTAGCTGTTGATCACCGTTATACATTTCCCCGTTCATGGGGTTTCATTTGTTTATTTTTTTTCCGCCCACCGTGTGCAAGCGAGGCAGAACAAGAGAGGGAGGTATCCGAGGACAAGGTTACTTACCCTTTAGATGAAGAGGGGGACAACCTGAACACTACGGCGAAAAAAAAAAAGAGAGAATAAACGCACAACACCGAGGATTTTCTGGATGACGGGATATAACAATTTCTCAGAGAAGAAAGAGCTGGAATAAAGTCAGAGCTCTGCGCGAGCGAAAGGAACAAAATAGGAAAAATATAGAAGATGAAAAGAGCTCTTGCGCGTAGGTCTCTCCCTCTATCCTCTGCTGTGACTACAAGAGTGAGAGACATAGAGAGAGTGTAAGAGAGAGAGAGAGAGCGAGACTGCGTGTGTGCGTCTCCGAGGCGCACTGGATGCAGAGCTCTGGATGCTGAGCGCTTCTCCGCCACTAAGATTCACTTTAAGACGCGGCTGAAGGAAACAGGAAGACGTGCGCGTCACCAGCGGCGTGATGTAACTGTCGCAACCTACCAATAAGAAGCGTCCGTCCGGTCCGGAGAACAACGCACTGAACTTGACCAAAGAATGGGACTTGAGCATGCAACTAAAGAGAGAGAGAGGGAAAAAAAGGAAATACACTCTTACTAATCTCTTTCTTCCCAAAGCACCGACTGCGCGAGTAAGAATCGTTACTCACTTTGACATTACACGATAAGCCGCAACAAAACACATAGTCCACATATTGTTATGTTATTTATGTCATATTTAAGAATGTTTTTGTTAAATGGTCGCTTTTATGCCAAGAGATTTTGAATAAAATACTAAAAATAAAATCAATTCCATGATAAAGAAAATTCATTATGGAACGACTTGATTTATTTGGCAAACAATCAGATGATATTTATCCCTGTTGCTGATTTATTCACTACATGTAAAGCATGATTTTAAACGAATGTAGCATTAAGTGAATTGTTAAAGTAGACACCGTTTTAGTGCAGATATTTTCAGACATCTTCCAACCAGTAAAACTCAACATTTACAATCGTTTTTTAACGACTTTTCAACACTTGCGTTTATGCATGTTTGGATTATGTTTATGATAGGCTACTCTAATAAAACATTCCTTCAAGCCAATTCACTTTAAATCATTACCAACTTTGCAGTGTGATATTTTATAATTTAACGATGTGCAACGAGTTAGAATTTTAAATATCATTATGTACATTTTGTTCTGCAACTGGTACACATTTAGACTGCAGCTTCTCAAAGGGAATAACAGTATTAGGTCACTTGGGTATTGGGGGTTCAAAGTGGCATGTAGAGATATTTTATGTGCAGACTTTTCTCATTGGTTGCTGCAAAGTCTGATTTATGAACAAGCAAAGCGGCACAGAAGCTCGGAGCTTTGCTTTGGAATTCAGATTATCCAGGGAAGCCAATATCTGAGGAGAGATAAACGTCTCTTTGTGAAACGCTCAGTTAAGAGCCGAAAATCATCATGAAACGTCTGTCACACAGCCTGCCACTGAAATAACCCCATGTGTAAAGACGGCACCCTCGTCAGAAATGCATAGAAAGTAAAACTAACTGTAAATTGAAACAAAACATCGCCATGTTAAGATTTGTTATGGATTATTCGACTTTTTTTCATTTTAAACTGCCACCTGTAAGGCTGAACTCAGCGGACACTGACATCTGATCCTTTCCACAGAAAAACCTGTTTGACGCTTCTGATTTATGAAATGATGACGGCTGCTCGTTGTCGTCCTCCTGCATTCCTACAAATTGGATATTTATTATTACACAGCAGGTTTTGCTGCCTTTACAACAGGTGTATACAGAAATTGTTTAGTAATATTATTTACACATTTGTGCCATTGAAATTAATTGTTATCTTACATTACATAATTCTTTTTTCATTTACTCTTACGATATTTCTGGATAATAAAGCTCACATCCATATGCTTCATAATGCGTTTCTGCATAAGAGAAAGGATGATATTAAGCAAATGCAGAAATTACCTCTGAATTATTTCCTAATGAACGTCTAAAAATAGTATTTTAATTATTGTTATTATTATTGTAGAATCAATTTGTAGAAGCCAGTAAAAAAAGTAGCTGATGCCCCTTTTTTATGAGATCATTGTGCTTTTTTTCCTTTCCCCTGTTCTTCCTAGCGTTTCACTTTAGATTCATTTGTTGCAGGCAGAATTTTCTTTTTTTATCCCCTGCACAAACAGGATCCTAAAGTACTTAACTAGAAATCTTATTTTCCATATGTGCCTCTGTCAGGTGCCAAACGGGAAAAGGCGAGTCTCTTTTCCATGTTGCAAGCAAGTGTTTTTTAGGACGAACGAAATGCAACGAAGTCAGCAAAGTTTAGTGTCTGGAGTGTCTTTTCCAAAGCAGGTGTCCCGGCCCCATGCTCTCTCACTGGCCTGTGGCTGATTTGGCCTCGGCTCCCCTGGGTGCCGTCGGTGCGCACACAGGCTGGAAAAACAGGCCGGGACATTAAAGAAACGCGTGTTTGGAAAAGGAAGACTCGGATGAGGTGTAGAGGAAACGTGTCGGTTAACACTGGCTGCTCTTATCGCGGCCCATTCCAGGTGGATCAACCCGTGTATTTATTTCAAACTCACTTTCCCCCCCTCTGTTGGGTCGAGTGCGACACACCTCGATGCCCAAGACTGATAACGCGCGCTGGCATCGAGCACTGATGGCAGAATGTATTGACATATTTATTACAATAGGGCCTAAATGCAGGAGGAGGGAGGCAGGGAAAACAATATTTCTCCCAGAGGTTTTTTATCACATTCTGACCACAATTAAGTGGTAATAAGTGCGCACGCGGTGATGGTATGCCGGAGTGCAAAGGGGTAGTGGCCTATGTTTCCTCGGTTTTAATTTAGATCAACGGGTCATTTGTCTTTTCATTATTAGTAGTAGTATAATTAGAACTATTAGAGTGTTTTTGTCTTCTTTAGGTGTCAATTAAAAGAGAACAACAACAACAAATATAATCAAAATAACGTTAACTGAATTTAAGTTAGATTACTTTTCTTTGAAAGAAAGAATATTATTTGGGATAAGAAGCAATGCAGTGGATAGATATGGCCTTAATCACATAATGACTTCATGTGCTTCTACAACAGCTCCCTTTCTCTCTATTATTTTTCGTGAATAAGAGAGCGAGAGAGTGAGAGATGGAGAGAGATGGAGAGAGATGGAGAGAGATGGAGAGAGAGGGAGAGAGCTATTTGCAAAAACAGAAGCAGGGAGAGATGGTAGCGCTAAAAGCTGTTTTGTTCCGGAGAGGTCTCCGGGTCCCTGAATAAAAAGGTTTAGGAGACAGGACAGAGGAGAGGAGAGGAGGATTTGTCCGAGTGTAATAAGTGAGTAGGCGTCTGACTCTTACTGCCTCTAAAGTCCTTGTTGGGCGTCCTGTCCAGCACTTAATGTATTCAGCTTCCACCATCACGAGGACACTGGAGGAAAATATACATCACTTGTTTCTTTTTTTCAAGATAGAACCTGAGTCTATATGACCTGAACGTGATAAATGAGACTTCTCTAGTAAAATAATATACATTTACATTTATGTTATTATGAGTGTTATTATTTGTTGGCAGCCAGAGGGATAGCTGGCACTGTGTGGCCCCCGATGACCCACATCCCTCTTTCTAGGCTACAAATAGTGATTATGGAGGCGTGTGTGTGTGTGTGTGTGTGTGTGTGTGTGTGTGTGTGTTGTGTGTGTTTGTGTGTGTGTGTGTGTGTGTGTGTGTGGTGTGTGTGTAAGAGAGAGAAAGAGAGAGGGGTTTGTGATCCACTGTGGCCTGTTTTATAAGCCATTCAATGAGACATACTGCTCACACACTCTCAAATTCAAATATGTTTTATTTGCATAAATTGTTAATGAATATTGTTAAAGTAAATGTATGACAATGTGACCGTCAAAAATGACAACATACACAAAGCAAACATCGATTTATCTAACAATCAATAACAATAATATGCAATAGTTTATGCATACACAAAGCCAGTCTGTCTGGCCCATCTCTATTTCCCCTGTGGACTCACACAGCCATCACGTGAGTGATAAAATACAGTATTGCAACACTTTTTGTCCTGTTTTCAACATGTGATAAAGAACCTGTTTGCTCTAACATTAAATAAAGTTCCACGTCTGGCCTATTTGGAAATAATAGGCAATTAAATTAATGCTGCTCAGTGAGGCTGATGGGAATATGGCTACAGTCAAACTCATTAAAACCACAGATATACACTAAACATCATGATTAGTCCTAGCCATGATTAGCTAAATATTTAATTTCTTTAGTAGGAAATGACTCAGTAAATTCTGCAAAGTCTGAGTTAATTTAACATGTCTTACGAACAACCTTGAAAGTAGCCTATACACATTTTTTAAATCACTGCCTATGACAGGGGTGAGGCTAAAGTCGACAGGAATGAAGGGCTCGCGCACACATGTGAGCACGCGCACAAACACACACTTGCAGACAGCGCCTTGGAGGTGCTCGGGCGGACAGACATGTTGGGAAATCGCCTGGAACTGTATTAAGCCTGACGTCCTTAAAACAAACAATGGCACCATGAAATAAGGGCTTATGCGCTCAAAGTCAAAGAACCCCCTCAGCAACTCTCCCTGTTTATCTCTCCCTCTGTCTGACACACACACTCACCATTTCTTGGGGGTTACACAGTCAGGCTCGCAGCTCCATTGGGAGGGGACCGACTTTGCTCCTGTGAACTCTCACCTGTCAACATGGAGCAGAGGACTTTACTTGGTAAACACGAAAGGACTTTAGCTGTTTACTTCTGGCGGTAACTTAACCTATTTTATTCACTGCAAGGCCGCGCGGACACAGCTGATTCTGCGCGTCAAGGCGAGGTTAAATCCACGCCAAACTCCGTTCAATAATGTTACTATTTTAATAAATACCTCTTAAGTTGCATATTTTCTTAAATAGGCGTTGACTTTTATTGTTTTAGACAATGTGTGCTGCATCGATAGACAATCCAGCATACATCCAAGTTGGATTGGATCAGTCTGACAGTGCATGAACTTCATTTTTCCCACACTGCTCGCTACCGCCCCACGGTGTAGGGCATTTTGACATAGCGATAGCGATTAGAAAAATTACAATTCAATTAAAATGAGCGTTTTTTTTGGTATTTAACCCATGCCGAATTTAAGAATGGGTTTCAAAGATTCACGTATCTAAAGTGTTTTTCTGTTAGGCTATGTTTGGATATCTTGTCAATAAATAAATTATCAACAATGTTTACATTTGTTAATGGAGCGTGGCAGCACATGCGGGCTGCAGGTTTTTGGGATTTTCATTTTTAGATTTGTATAGCCATCATGCTGCATTGAGACAACTGGAAAAAAAAAAAAATAGAAAAAAGACCCGGGCTGTGGCAGGGAAGCGGCGGTCTGTTTTCGCTCCTCTGATCAGCGGTAATTATATTTGTTGGCGTGGAGGTAAGTGGTCCTCCCCGGGGGGCGTATTGTACTCGAATCACTCCATGTCATAAAATAAAATTACAAGGAAAGGAGAAGATATCCTACAATAACAGAGGCGAGTCGTAAAATCAAAGAGTATAGCTAAATTAAATCAGAAGGAAAAAAAAGCCTCATGGAAAATACATTAGTGGTATGATGGACGGGGGCAGGGGGGCTTCAAATAAAACGCAGGTTAATGAGTTTTTAATAGCTTCTACGAATATATGGTGGGTAAACCAGGCCCACACACACGCACACACACACACACACACACACACACACACACAAAGTTTAGCTGTCTGAGGCAATTAAGGATAATTAGTGAGTGATCTGTTACCTGTGCTTCAGCCTTTCTGCCTTCCCCAAATACTATAAAGAGAGGCGTCTATAGGCTATGAAGTGACATGTACAAGGCTTAAGTAGCTTTAAAGTGCCTCTCTCACCACACATTAGTCTCCAGTTATAAGTTTAGCTCTCTGCAACAGTCAGCTCTCCTGTTACACCAGTGGACATTCACACATCTTGTACCTGTTGGCACCTTTTTGTCTGGTTTATGTATCTGGGTAACCTTTGACCCCCACTGTGGATGTTTAGCATGGCACCCAGAAAGCTCTCCACACTAGAGCGGCCTTTCGCTGGCGACCTCTCTTGACCTCTCACTGACCTTTCACTCCAGAGGAGATTCGGCTGCCTCAGGGGAGGTCATAAGGAGGGCGCCGCTGTTATAATTGGCCTGTAAAGACAAACAGATACAGACAAACACACACAGGGATTTGAGGATTGTTTTTTTATGGCTTGTTATTGATTATCATTGAAATCTCTGGCTCTGTCAGACTGGAAATTAATCAATGTTTTTCAAATGGTTAAAAAAAGTAATTACTGTCCTTTGTTCGAGCGTTTCCTTTTTATACTAATACTCATACGACACCTAATTTTAGAGGGAAATATTATATATTTTTCTGCTCTACGCTGTGAAACATTATACAGGAATTTTGAGGAATCAACTGGTTTCTAAGTTTGCAAAGGGAAAAGTTAGTTTTTACCCGGCTTTGTATTTTTGCTTTGTGGGTAGTATGTGTAAATGAATTCTGTTCAACTTCCCTTCGTTGAACCAGTGCCAGGAGCTCCCGCTCAACTGCCCGATGACGTGAAGTGACGCGTTCACTCAGACACCCACCGCTCAGTGTGCGAGGAGTTTCCTGAGCCGGTAACATTGTTCATTTGCACACATCACCCACTTTCAAATTATAATGAAAATCACCAATGTTTCCTCAACAACATGCCAACTTTCTTGCTAGCTTAAGCAACATTTGGTTGGGTTTTACAGTTAGATAATTCAACAAAACATCACTTACTGTTGCTGGTTTTACCAATATTACCTACCAAAGCTTTAAACCAATGACCTGAAAAAGTGTCACCTACCATACTATTTTGATCACATTGCCTTCAGGATGCTGGTGTTTCTATATAGTGTAATGTATGTGTGTCACTGGTAATTAATCAGAGTGGCTTGCCCATCTATCCTCTGTTGGGCCATGCATGAACATGCTCCAACCACAGGTTAACAACCAACAACCTATAAAGTGTTCATGTACACAAGTCAACACCCACACACACACACTCACATAAACACAAAGTGAGGCCTATGTATGGTGTAAATGCACAGGCCTACATTCATGCAAATCACCCTCGGCATTTTTCAAAGACTTCCCCGTGGACAGGAGCGTCTGCCAGCGCTGCTATAAATCACGCAGAGGCTGGTGCTGAGGGCAAGGCACACCTTGTCCACGTCGCCCCCACTCCTGGGCTGAATAAACCATAACATCCTGCCTCTCGTGCTGCCCGACGCCCTCTGAGCACGACCCTAGAGGAGGCCTCCCTCATGCCCTCATTCCCTCATCTCCCCTCATCTCTCCTCCTCCCTTCCTCCATCTCATCTCTCACCCCATCCCTCCTCTTCTGCCTAATGTATCTATCTATAGGAATTTTAGCTGTTGCAGTCTGGCAGAGCTCTTCTTGTTTGGAACAACACAGAAACCCCCTCCCCATCTTCATTTAACTATTTTTTTCCATTCCAATGACTTCCTGCTTGAAGAGAGGGATGAGAAAAAGAAAAAAGGAGAAGAGCAAAACAGCAGGAAGCAAGCGTTTAGCAGGAGGATGCTGACACCCTCATCCTGTCGTGTGCCGGCTTGGTTCAGGTGTTCTGGGCCAATCTTCTCCCTCCGCTCCATTTACCTCAGGGTGTGCCGTATTTGGCTGAGAACGTGCACCTTTCCTTCATGGCCCCCTCTGGAGGAAGTATAATGTTTCTGGAGAGAAAAGGAGATAATTTTACTGCCCGTCCAGAGGAGCCAAATGTACAGGCTCATAATAGAGCATTAAAATCCCTCACCACCCAACAGAGACATAAAAGTGAACAAAGAATAAAGAATGTGTGGAGTATTAGGTTATCTGCTGATTATTTCCCTTGATTTTCACGGCTGCAGAGGGAGAAGCTAAGCAAACAATCCAGCCCAGCGGTCTACTCTTGGCATTCCACTTGGAGGCCTTATTATAGACAATAATCACTTTGGAAAATGTATTTATTTTGTTGCTGTGTGTTGGCATGCAACCACACAAATGATTACCATCTCTAAAATTCAATTTTTAAGTAAAAGGCTCAGAACTGCCAATAAATTCACTCATATGCAACAGTGTGTTTTAATTCCATTTTGTTAGAGGAAGGAGACGCATGTTTTAGATGTGGAAATTCTAATTTTGGAAGAAAAACGCTCCTTTAGTCCCCTAAAAAATACATGCAAATACAAGGGGACACATAATTATGACTTTGGATCCATATCCATATCCAAAGTCATATGCACAAAAAAAAACACCCAAGTCCAAATCTCTCCCTAACCCCTTGTATGCAGGAGTACGTCCGCCAGAACGCCAGAGGAGCCTTGAGAGGACAAAAATAGCAGAGCATGTGACTATTTGTGGCATCATTGTTATAGAGATAAAAGATCTCACTCTTCGCTTACGCACGCACACACACACACACACACACACACACACACACACACACACACACACACGCAATCATCATTAGGTGAAATATTTAAACATTGGTGAGGACCATGAGGTACGACCCCAAAAAAAAAAAAACACCTCCCTATGCATGTAAACACAAAACACACACACTCCCTCATAGACACACACACAGGGCATGCATCAGCCAACAGACACTTATGGCGCATTTCCATTGCAGGGCCTCGCTCGGCTTAGTACGGTATAGTTAGGCCTTGTTAGGCCTTCTTAGGCCAGGCTCACTTTATGCTGCGTTTCCATTACAGTTTAGTAGCTGGGCCAGTAACTATAGTAACGCAGTGTAGGCAGAGCCGTGACGTCATCTTTAATGGAACCACAGAAAAACAACATCAGCCGTTAGTTGTTAGCCCTCAGAGCTCACAGCTCGTCATATCTGTTCAGAAACTAGACACAAGTTAAACAAGTACAAACCACAGACTGTCTGTGTCATGGCGAATACAGTCGCTGGTTTATTTATGTCTGTATAGGCCGTTGTTGTGAGTGTGGACGGTCGGAGCATATACTGCGTTAGCTTAGCCGATCTCCATTTAGAAAACATGCATTTTAAAAGGTTTTTTGCCTGCCGTCTGTC
Source organism: Dissostichus eleginoides (assembly GCA_031216635.1). NCBI lineage: Eukaryota > Metazoa > Chordata > Actinopteri > Perciformes > Nototheniidae > Dissostichus > Dissostichus eleginoides. Next base: position 17,069,185 of record CM062281.1, on the reverse strand, counting down.
TGCAGACTCGTCAAAGCATTAATTCATGGTTTTTACTAACCGGTATCAGTATGTTGTTACTTCGGCATCATTTTGAAACGTGTATTACAATTAAATCACGGTCAAATATGTTCATTTTATTGTAGTTGTAGCCCCCTTGCCAGCGATTCTCTCTCTCTAGTTTAGCATACTCAGCCCGACTCAGCCTGGTTGTTGGCCCGCTAAGAACCTCAATTTTATGGGGCCAGAAAAACTGTGAACGCAACCAAAAACGCAACCAAAAACGGGCCGTGCATGGCACGGCACGCTTAAACCGCGCTCCGCACTGTAGTGGAAATGCACGATTACACTCACTGGGCAGTTCCTATAAAAGACAGTGGAATAATCCTCTCTTTATACACCCAAAAACAAGGAATAATTCGGCTGCTTGCAGTGTGTGTACATTGCGTTAGTATGTGTGCAAATGCCACACCGCAGCTCCATGCCTTAACCATGGGCTAACCCAGTGGTTCTCAAACTTTTTCTGTCAGGCCCCCCCTTTGGAGAAAAAAAAAAGTCGGGCCCCCCCAACACAAATAGTCAGGCTCAGTGGCGGCGCCAGAGATTTATTTTGGGGGTGCTGTGGGGTAGCTTGACGTTTCATAGAGGGTGCTCAAACATTTAGGGTTTCCCATTAATGTACCGGTTGCTACAGTGGAATTTTCTACTGCAACACTCCCCACGCAAATACACAGTGTACCTGCGACTGTTGCAATGAAGGCTCGATAATCAGCTCACGGCATATATGTAGGTGTAAGCAGGGGTAAAGTGCTATTTTTATAGGTGGTGTGTGGACCTCACATAGGGGGGTCCGGGGCTTGCCCCCGGGAAGATTTATTTTTAAATATTGAAGTTAAAAGCATCAATCTGGTGCACTTTGAGAGCAACATGAAGAGATCTATGGATACCTCTCTCAACACCCATATGAAACAGAACTGTAAACAGATTTACTTTTTCTTTATGGATATTTTACAAATCACCCTTTTAAACTTTATTCTTTTTTTACTGTCAGATAGTATTTCAAACCTGTTTTTCATTTATTCTCTTATTTTTTTATAACTATAATGATCATATAAACGTGTGCCTCGGAAATAATTGTTTACATTAATGGTGACCAAAACGTTTGAGACCCACTGAGATAAATTAGACTAAAGTTAACTATCTAAACACTGAGAGAGTCCTTTAGTTCACTGAGCCTCTCAGTCTGACAGGAGAGGACTCTCCTCCACCTTGTTGTTGAAAAAACTCCTTATATCCGTTAGCGTAGCTCGCTAGCACCAGAAGCTAACAACAACGATCTCCGGTACCGGTGCGCTCTCTCTCTCTCGCTCGTGCACGCACACACAATGGCTCGTTCCACACACACACAGAGCCGAGCTTTAATGAAACACAGAGACCCAGACGTAATAGTACTGTACTGTATCATATTATTTTCGAATCAATCATTTTTCAAATTAGGATTTTTTTTTTTTTTTTTTAATAACCATTTTCCTCCTGGTCTCTCGCGCCCCCCCTGTCATGCCTCTGCGCCCCCCAGGGGGGGGCGCGCCCCCCACTTTGGGAACTACTGGGCTAACCTGACTATAAATGAAGCAGTGCACCTGTGCCGGTACAGATCCAGTGTGAGAGGAGAGTGCCATAATAGGACGCTATGTCTTTTGTTCGGTTGGTATGAAAATCTCATCTAAGAATAATGTCCCCTCCTCTATCCTGTACATGTTCTGAGATGAACTGTTCCCTACACTGTAAAAACAGTTCCGATGGTGAAGTCAACAAAACTCAATTTTTTTATGTAATTTATTGCCCTACATTTTTTGGAGCATCGGCACTTTCGGCAGGTTATTTTCATGCTGCTGTTAATTTGGAGATCAACAGACTCTAGCGGCCCGCGCATATGATTATATAATCAGACAACGTCCGTTAAAAAAATTATAACACATAATGAGAGACGTTCTGCAGTCAGGAGGAGGTTTCACAGACGACAGGTGGCTCTGACTTTTATGTATAGTTGACGGAGCATTTTTACTGTTACGACACTGTTCAACACTTAATTCTGCTTCACTCTTTAACTGAACAACCGCGGATGTCTTCAAAATCTTTAGCGAAAGAGTCTTTCGCTAAAGATTTTGAAGACATCCGCGTTCTTGTGACGCGTATAAATACTACACTTCCTATGTTTTGGTGCGGACTGCGTTCACACCAGCGATGAACCGCTCCGGAGTTCACTAGCAAGCGGTCCGAGACCACCTCTTTTAGGCGGACCAGAGTCCGGTTGTTTAGTTCACTTCAGAGGTCTCGGACTGCGTTCACACCAACCCAAACGAACCGCGCCAAGCGGCTAAACGCACCAGGGTTCGATTCAACCGGACTATACAAGGCTGGTGTGAATGCGCCCTTGGACTCAGCCGTTTCATGCTCATGTGTAGTCTATTTTTTCGTGCAAATGGTGTTGGGCAAAGTTTGCATCAAGTGCTTACCTACACAATTCTGTTAAAAGTGGTTAAGTTAAGACTAGTATTAAGAATCAACTCCGCAAACTGTTCCCCTGTGCCGCTGTAAGCGTTGGCCGGGCTCCGTCATGCGGCCGTGGGGCGCAGAGGCTCTGCTGCCGAGCATGTTGTGCAGTAAAATACCTCCGCTAAAACTATTCCCTACTACTTTATAACCCAGCGCCGGTTATGTAAGAGTAAGCTACTAATGCGCCTATTTGATATGAATTCCTCTGTATGTATTTCACCGTTTGTTTTACTGTGAGCTATTTATTATATTTCTACACTCTAGATGTGTACCCAATTTAAACTCATAGTCTGCAGTTACAGCATCGAGTTGTTATTATACAATATGAAGTGCAAACTATATTTTTCATGCTTATGCAAAGCTAAAGATGCAAATCCATGTTTGAATCTGAAGGAGAGTTTACGTTAGCTCTCAGTAGCCAGTGACGGAAGTGCCATTGACTTCAGTTAAGGTGCATTCAGGCGCAATTCAGTAAAAGTGTGCATAGAGAGGCGAAGTCCCGCCCTTCTACTTCCGCCCCATGGGACCTTATTTCGGAAAAATTATATATTGAAGTTAATGGGGAGAGAAAGATTATCTTTCGATCCCGTTTGAATTGTGCCACGAATTACACATATGATGTTTGTCAATCTTAAAAAATCATTTCCATGTCAAAAAAGTCACAGTTTGTCGTAAAACTGTTGAAATATAAGACTATGAAAAATACGCAACTAGAAAGACTACAAATCCCAGAGTCGCGTAAGTGATGTCATTAACGTTACACATTACACTCGTGTTACTCACCGAAACCTTGTAAAGCCGGTCCCGCATGCTGGCTCTTACGGAACCGACTAACTCCCCTTTTTCGTATGTACAGCTCTCAACATGCCCAGACTTGTAGTGATTTTCACCTCTTTTAATACTTTTCGCCTCATTCTGAAAGATAGAGGTGAAATGTGCTAACGTGACGGCCATCTTGGTGTTGGTGACGTGTGCGAGACCAGAGATGTAGTTCATTGAACGTTTCACACAAAAAAATGTGTTACTTCACAGTTTTACGACACATTTTAATTTTTTTGACTTGCAAAATTATCTTTTAAATTGACAAACATCATATGTGTAATTCGTGGCACAATTCAAACGGGATCGAAAGATAATCTGTCTCTCGCCATTGACTTCAATACATACTTTTTCCTCTCTATTGGGCGAAGATGCATTTATAACGTCTGCAGGATGTGTTCAATGTAGTCCAGTAAAATGCAGTCTTTAGCGAGAAATATCAATAAATACAGTTGTATTAAGGAGATGTTTTACTAAAACATAAAGTAGATATTAGACAGTATGCAAACGAGATAAAGAAGTGTATATTGAAGTAATTAGGATCCGCTGTGTAGAGAATCATGGAATTTGACTGGTATCTACCAATACCATCCTTAATAAATGCCATCCTTATAAATGTATACAGGGCCGTCCCTCCCTACAGCCAGATCACGTTGACTGCGTGGGGCCTCACCTTGCGGAGGGGGCCTCATCTTGCGGAGGGAGCTCAACTGAGCCGCAAATGCGGCGCACCTATGCGCTTATGCGGCGCAATTAGTGTGGCACGGTTTCGCCGCTGCGAGGCTCCACTAGCACCCCGACGCTCGCGAAACAGAGGGCCTCATCATATAACATTGCGTGGGGCCTCAAGTTGACCAGGGACGGCCCTGTGTATATAAATACAATACCGTTTTAAATGATACTTATGTTTTAATTATGTTTGATTCCATTAATTGAATTAAAGATGTTTTAATGAATTCTACTGAAATGATTGTTACATTGTCATCATGTAACTATTTTGTTCTTTTATTTGCCTCACCAGAAAACAGCACCTCCTCTTGAAGACATTTTGCCTCCTGCTATCGACTTCAGGTTTATTAGGTAAGCCCTTGAGTGTGTCAGACTAAAGTTGTTGTTTCAGAGGTTAATTCAAGACGTGTTATGTTTACATTCTAATATAATGAGCATCAGGTAAACATACCCATTTCTATTTTTTGAATCACAGATGGGATGGAGATGTAAAATATGCAGCACTAGTGTCACCACTCAAAATGATATTTTAAAACATTATCGACTACATCATGGAACCTTTGGACAGAAACGTGCCTTGCCTTGCATTCATGTAGACTGGCCTGCGCTCTCGCATATCATGACTATGTGGTCCATTTTCTTGCAAACCAGCCTTTTTTTTGATGGCTTAAACCCCTTGTAATGCATGTGAATAGCACCTCTGTTACCGTCTGTTAACAGCTAATGTAAACTGGCTCGTTATGATTTCAAGACGGATTTGATTTTTGTTGTTGAGGAAAACAAATGGTGTGTCCTGATTTGTACTAAATGTAGTTTTGTTTGTATTTACAGGGAACAGCAGAGGTCGAAGTGCAACAGAGGCTTGTGATGCACAGCATGAAGTTATACTTTGCCCACGAGCCAGATGCAGTTGGAATAACCATCAAGTAATAACCATGTGTCTCCATGTATGTGAATGTATTGTGCTTAACTTGTTACTGTTTTATGAAAACTGTTTTGAAATAATCACATTTTTATAAAATGTAATAACATGTCCATAACGTTCCCTTTTCTAAATCACATTAGTGAGTTTACCCAAAAAAATCACATTAGTGAGTTTACCCAACTCCTAAAATTGCTTGGAAACTGTTGACACATTTTTTTTTAAGGTTTTAGCAAAGTAACACGTTCTTGAGTAGAGGAAAACTAAAAAAAGTAATTTCACCAACTCAAAAAATGCTATAGTTGACTAAACTCTTAAAATTGCTTGGAAACTGTTGACACATTATTTTATTTTTTTACCAAAGCAGCAGTTTTTACAGTGTACAGTTTGTACTTTACACAACAGGTGAAGAACCTGGAACATCTAATCATCCGAATCATCTAAAATGAAAATGGTTTTATTCTTTTTTTTTTTTTTTTACAAAATACACAGTATAACCTGTTCTTGAAAATATACTGAAGAATAAACGTTTTTGAGCTAGAATTAGGTGTTTTTTGACTTAAGTGGAAAGAGAAGTAATGCACTCAATGTGACATGTAAAAAAAACCTGAACAAGTTTTAGATAAGGGAAAATTTCCCTCACATGGCTGTCCAGCTGTAACCTCTGTGGTGTGCATCAGAATCTTTCATTTAAATTAGTCCATGGACATCTCATTTTTAATAACGGAGCACAAAGAGTCAGTGGGTGGAAGAATAGACTGCTGCTATTAATTCTGAGATTAAATATTTTAGTTATCAAATCTGTATAGTCTATAAATCTATATAAAGTCTTAGGGAAGCTAGAAAAAAATGGCTTACATCTGCTTTAGTTTAAGCATTTATGTGACGAGTATTATAGAAAGACCAGCTTATTGAACGTTGTTACAATACAACTACAACATGTTTGTTTCAGCATCTAAAGCACCATTCTACAATTCTGTTAAAGTGGCATATTGATTGGTGTGTTACTCACCCCCAGCCCACTACCTTCACACACACAACACACACACACACACACACACACACACACACACACACACACACACACACACACACACACACACACTGCTGCTGCTATTCTCTGTGTCTTTAGCTAAGCCAGAGGACAAGTGATGCCCAGGGCCGTTCCTGATCCTTCTGGCCTTTTCCTTGCAGGAATCTCCTCTTCCTGTGCGGAAGTTTATCGTGGTCAGCCTGCCTGTCAGTGACGCCTCCCAAAGGAAAGTGACAGCGGCTTTATTCACCCGCTGACCCGTGAAGAGGACAGGGGAAGAAAAAAACAACAAGTGTATGTGTGTGTGTGTGTGTGTGTGTGTGTGTGTGTGTGTGTAACCTGACTAAGGGCTTATTTTCTCTGCAGTAAGGAGGCGCAATGAATCTTGTCCGATCAGCACAACCTCTGCATATCTGCGCGTGTGTCTAATGTCACGTCCTTTAAACGACCACAACAATGTGATGCCTCTTCCCTTCGTCTTTTCAGCCTCAAGATAGAAAAAACGTCAAATTCCCACATTGACCAAGTGATGTCCTTTTATCTGACCTCTATACAAACAGATCCGTTTTTATTTTCTATCTCAAAGTCAAGGCCTCGCAGCCTTGAAGATATAAAAGGATAGAGAAATTATGTCCATCTGCTCCGATGATCTCTCTCCAACTTTATTTGGCATTAGCTTTTTCTCCATCCTACTCTGGTCCCATCAGCCCCAGAGGAGCGAGGCACTGGCCTTTTCTTGACCCAGTTTAGGACTTCCATTCTGGGCTTTCTGATCCATCCACTCTCCCCTCTGTGTGGGGCTTCAACAGAGAATCCTGAGATTATCAGATGGTCACTTAAGAGGGAATGAGAGAAAGCGAAGTGCTGTCCACTTAGCTGAAGATTATCCTTTAAAAGGAAGGGATGGCGCTGGAGTTGGAGGAGAAAAGGAGAAAAAAGGATGTGCTTAAGAGATGGATATAGAGGGGGCGGATGGAGGGAGAGATTGCGAGGACAGTCAGAGTATGGGAGAGGGCAAATTAATCATATGGAGATAAAGTGTGTGTGGGAGAGGGTTAACAAAAAAGCGAGGAGAGAAAATACGGCAACGAGGGAAACGTCTAAATGAAAAGCTGAGATGGAGGTGAGGGGATGGAGCGAGAGAGAGAGCGGAGGAAGGTCGACGGAGGGAGGCAGAGATGAGAGATAAAAAGAGGAGGAAGCAGGAAGGATGAGGACAAGAGCTGGATTAAGCAGTAAAAACAGGGATTGTGAAGTGGTCACTAAGCAAACTGAGCATCTCTGCTCTGTACGGGGAATGGAGGGCGCATGCTGACTTGTGTTAGTCAAACATCTACAGAAGAGTCTAAGTAAGGCCTATTTAAGGGTTACATTAATGAACGTAAGCAAAATATGTATACGTATTCTTCTTTCTAGATTAATATTTTAAATAATTTGTAGCCGTATGTGTACTTTCAGGCAGTGTAGGGTTAAAGAATAAAAGACGTGAAAAATTGTTCTTGTTTTCGCAGTCAGTTAACACAGCAGAGTATAAAAACATTTTAACGACCCAGGAAATGTCTTTATATGAAATGTATATAATAATAACCCAGCTCCTGTGTTATGAATATCTCATGTTTCAACTGTGGAACAACATACCAACTAAAATAAGAAACCGTGCTACCTACAAAACCTTCACACAGAAAAACTCAAGAACTGGTTGTTAAAAAAGATGTAAATAAATTAATGAAATCAAGTACGATAATAATGAATTTAGGACAGATTGGGTACTCATTTTGCTGTTCCCCCTAATTTATACAAATACGTTTTGCCTTTGACACACAGGTAGATTGATTCTACCTGTGTGTTGTCTTACTCAGTGCTTTTCTGAATGCAAAGTCTGACAAAAGTATATTACTAGTAAATAACTAGAAATTGCTTGTATTGTGTTTGTTTCAAGTGTTACCTGCAACAGGTATAATGGATATTTTGTATATTGGCATAAAGGTATTTGGCGTATTCAAAATGCTTCAAAATCCCATCACATTTAAAGTCCACCCTTTCATAATTTTATGTATGAGTGATTCTGGAGTGTGTGTGCTTTTTTTCTTAGGGGGGCATGACTGTGCAAGAAAAATAAATAGAGATCATTCCCCATCATTTGATTGGCTCAGGGGTCCTGCCAGTGTCCAATTATTGTATTCCCCTCATAAAACACACACATCACAACGACCCACACACATACATTACAACACACACTAGCTAAATCCTCCTTACAAATCTAAAGGCTAAAGCTCCTCAGTCTTCACTGGCCAGCTATAATCTCTCTATATCTACCTCTCTCACCCCGAGCATTATGGGAAAGAGGACAATCTCAATGGAGAAAAAGCAACAGGGGTTCAAGGATGAGAGAGCTAGTGAGAGGCCGTTTCTAAATGTCGAGTAAACCTTCTGCAGAGCCACTATTTCAAGTATACTACGTCATCGAGTGGCGCCGAAGGACTGTTTAAATGCATGTTAAATGCCCAGCATTCGGCGCCACTCGATGACGTAGTATACTTGAAATAGTGGCTCTGCAGCAGGTATACTCGACATTGAGAAACGGCCAGAGACAGGGGTGAGTTAGAGAGACAGAGGGGGAGGAAGGCACCCCCCCTCCTCCTCTTCCCCATGTTAATCTCCTCATTTTCATTTCTCTTACCATGTGGGATTAGAATGATTTTATTTAAAGTGTCAGCTTGAGCTACCGGATTGAGAAATCTGGATTTCATAGGGATTATTATTACAGAGAAAATGCGCACATACATACACACACACACACACACACACACACACACACACACACACACACACACACACACACACACCAACAGCCAACAGACAGATTTTTTCTTCTCAGTCACTCACTAATGACCTGCTTGACCAACAAATGGTATTTATCCTCAAATTCAGTGCAGTGGACATGAACCAGACATTGTGATACACTTCAAAGCGTGTGTGTGGCCATGTGTGTGTGTGTGTGTGTTACATGGACCGTGTGTCTTTTCCACTCTGAGAAATATTAAAACCCTATTTTCTCTGGAAAAGACACAAAGCCCAAGCAGGAAGATTAATAGCACGCTCTGTGCTTTTTGTCCCTATGAGAACAAACTCCTGTCACCCTCAGCCAGGCCAAGTGAAACGAGGTGAACAGACTCTAACCAAAGCTTCACCCTTCTGTCAGATTTAACATCTAATCTACATTAGGATAAGGCTTTCACCGCTCAGGAAAAAATAAAAGAGAAGAATAAAAAATGCCATCACCTTTTCATCCTAGGCCCAAGCCTTTTATTCCGCCTCTTCTCATTACATTAAAGGATGAGGCAGGCTGTACAGTGGCTGAGCGGTATTTAAAGATACCATCCCCTTCATCTGTTTAATTTCTCTTTATTTAAGAGACTCCCACAGCCCTTCGCCGCTCCCTCCCTCCTCTGTTTAATTTCTCTTTATCTAAAGACTCCCTCCCTTCATCTGACTGATTGATCTTTTTCTCAGTGCGAATGACATGGTAGAGTTAGTTACTGCAAGGTCCCTAATCCAACCTTTGTGACAGGAACACTGCGTCTGAGTGGAGACGGGGCGACTTTAGCTTTCTAGATCTAAGCTCTTTATGAAAAACGGTTCTACATTTATATGACATGGCGCTACCTGTTTCACTGCAGACATGACTCGTAGAAATGTTGCTCACATTCGCAGCTTACTTCATATAAAGCAGAGCACTGGATGCTAAACCAAGCCAATAAACTCACTTTAATGACTGCATTTGAACTGTTAGTACTGTATATACGGTATCATCTTAATAAAAGCTGTAATGATATAACTTATATATGGTCTTAAGAAGGGAAATATAATTAGAAGGTATTGATTTCTGTTGATAAAGAGGGCAGTTTTTGATTTCATGGCACTTACAGTATGTCATGAATAATTAAAAATAATTATAATATAGAAAAAATACTTGTGCTCTATTAAAGAACTACGCTTCTAAACCATTAAAGCTGTAGTAAGAGTGACAGACATTTTTTTAACTTCCTCTTTAAGTGGTCTTATGTCATTCAGACACAAAACAAGTGCAGAATTACACAAGAAAAAGTTATTTGAGAAAATAAAAGTCGAAGAAAACACTGAGGAGGTTGATACGGTTGAATGTTAATAATATGAATTGATAAATGACATAAAGGCTGCATCTAACAACTTTTTTTATTGTCCCATAAAATGTCAAAATATGACCATCAAAACTTCTTAAGGCCTGCTGAAACCAGGGACTGTGGTACATTTGCGATTGATGACTTAATCAATTCATTTATCAAAAGAGTTTCACTTTAACTTGAATAAAAAAATCCTCATCATCATCAATATGATGATATCAGTGTCAGAGTCAAAGAAATCAAAGAGCATTAGGCATTGCTGGCACAAACGCCTGCGTTGAGACAAGTATTGAGAGTTGATCCTGGGGAATAAACACACACGCACAACGTTTTAAGAGCAAGGTCTTGGGAAGTAGGTTAAGCAGGCCGGGATCACCTCGCGCTGCTCTCTCCCAGCTTAGAAGCACTGAGAGGGCGGGTGGGGAGGGATGGGTGACGGAGGTGGAGAGGGTGGGGGGGTGGGGGGGTCGTACGAGATAGAGAAATCTTCCAGAGGACATCTGTCACAGTGAGCAACTTGTGAGCTGCTTTTTTCCAGCCCGCTCTGTGACCCACGGATTCTCTTGCATGACTGGATAAGAACTATGAGAGTTTTAGAGGGGGTCTTAGCCCCTGCACACGGCCTGGGAGACCCCATACGGACCCTGTTAGGTACAAATCTCCATCATGTGGAGAGAACAGGCAGGACGATGCTGAATAATACTAAATATTTCAAAATTGAAGGAATGTAATCAAAGTATTTGGAGGATTCCTACCATGAATATTCAAGGCATGGGAGAATCCGCACTGTGACAGGAAAATGTGTCAACGTTCAGCTAATGTCACAAATCATTTTATTAAAAGGCCATATGACACTTGTGTGTTGCTGTTCTGTGACCATGTGTCCACATTCGAGGATGCCGTTGGTGCTGAATAGAAACAGCAATGCACGTTGCAAAAGTGCATGCATGAGAACGTTTCTCCCCCTCCCGCAGGTGTTTAAGCTGCACAGTAAACAATAACGCTCTACACACATATAAACACACACACACGCAAAACACACAAACACAAAAGGCTCATTGTGTGTCGCTGTGTGTCCGCTAACCCATCCTTTTTAATCTGGGATTATGGTATTCCCATCGTGATGGCAGAAGAGGAAACAATGCTGTATTTCATGGGAGGAAATGTGCAATAATTATGTTAACACCTCAATCTGCCTTATTTAACCATTACCTACACTTTCTCTCACTCTCTCTTTTACACACACTCACACACACATGCGCACACACATATGATGCCGCACAATTTCAGCATTTGTCTCTCCTTTTATGCTCTTAACCTTTTATTTTTATTTTTTATATTACCATATTTTATTCAATATGCTCCTTTAGATATCTTTTTATTTTCTCCTTATAGCTTTGTGAAGCACCTTGAGATGAAGTTGTCTTTAAAGTGTGCTATATAAATCAAATGTATTATTATAAGCAAACCTTGACACACACAAATCTAAAGCTCGTAAATTGAAATCCGATCCAAATTGTTTAAATTGTGTTCCAAAATGGTGAAAAAAATTATTTGTGTGAGTGTTTCAGGGAGAGTGCCTTGAGCCTTATTGTGAGCATACACAGTACAGTATAGCTGCTGCCCTGGGGTGTAATCCGACACTAAAATTGTCCATTAACACACTATCAAATCTATTCTTCTTGGTTGTCACACTTCCATGAGCCATTTGTAGCTTTAGTGCTTCGCCTATCCTGCCTCTTAAATGTAGTTCACAGCGCGCAGTAATAGGATGCCATCTTTATGGATAAAAGAGTTCCTCAAATCCCTCTCCTCGAAGCCAAAATCCTAAGTAAACATTCTAGTCGATAACACAACAGTGAGTCAAAGCATCAAATCAGATTTTAGATTCAGTGTTTCCCGACGTAATAGTGGTGTGCTATCTACTCTTTTTATCAGTGCAGCACAGATCAGATGCTGTTTGAATTCAGAGATGGAGGCCAGCGGATCATCTCCTGTGTTTGAGAGGTAACGGTGTGCTGGTCTGTGAATAAGACCTCTGATGATGGCTGTATTTTTATTGTGAGGCCCCAGGTGCTGCCAGCGTCACACATGGACACCCATGGCACCGGTGTCCTGGCAACTGCCGGCCAAGGAAAGGAAAGGGCCAAGACGTGGTGTGTGTGTGTGTGTGTGTGTGTGTGTGTGTGTGTGTGTGTGTGTGTGTGTGTGTGTGTGTGTGTGTGTGTGTGTGTGTGTGTGTGAGTCCTGCCTGAGAAAAGGCCAGTGTTGGTCTGGAATGCAGATGAGCATAAAGATGATACCCTCATGCTAATGCTAATCCATCTCTTTATATTACAAATCTAATCTTCGCTCTATGTTGCAGGGCTTATTTAGGTCATCCGATGCATTTAATGCCAGTACAAATAAGTAAATAAATTCTACAAACACCGTAAAAATCTATTTTACCAGCATCACTTCCTAAAGAGATAACACCAGAGTGTCTTGAAGCCTCATGAAATTACTTTTCATTGTTTGCTTCGGACCATTTACATTAGTGCATTTTAATTTCAGGAGCTTTTAATTACGGTAATAGCACAGTTGTGATTGCAATTGCACAGGCATGTATGTATGTGTGTTTGCACATATGTATGCACACAGGCATGTGTGTGTGTGTGTGTGTGTGTGTGTGTGTGTGTGTGTGTGTGTGTGTGTGTCTGTGTACCAGCTGTCTGATCAGTAATCAGTTAGCAGTGGGCTAATGCAGCCTCCTTAACCCAGGGGCCTCATAAGACCGCCTCTGGCCCAGCCCCTCTCTCTGCCAGGGACAAATCCATTACCCAAAACAAGGACATCAAATGTCAACAAACACTCACACACTCACACAAACCAACACACACATACTCACAGATTGTAAATACTTGCTCCAAAGCATATTTGATCGATGTCATGAGAGGGAAGTGTCTCCATGAAATGCAACAATTACTGAATGGGGAAGAAAGCAAAGTGGCAATAGTTATAGACACGCCTTCGTGATTCGTTGTTAATTTAATACCAGTTGTAAGAAAAAAGCTGGGGGTACTGCATTTTTTGTAGATAATTTATATGCTGGTTTTCCAGGCTTGCCACAATTCAGGGTTTTAAATACATGTTTCAGAAGAGAAAGACAAATGATTTTGAAGTAATTTTTTCAAACAAGCAAAGCAGCCCTTAAAGAAACAGAAAAACTCTCCAAAGGGAATCTGGGCATTATGTCAATGGCTCTGTTACCAAACCGCCGTTCCTCAAAGGTTAACATAAATAGCACATAAACTGCACTGAAAAGCCCCTCAGAAGGGCCCCCGAGGGCCTGATAATAAGCAGCAGCGTTTACATATCCGTGGTCCTCGTAGCATGTACAGTGATCTGGCAGGTGGGAGGGCTTTGATGCTCCGTCACCCAGCAGGTCGGGTGTATCGATCCCCAGGGCGGTGCTGCTTTCTGGGCTGGCCCTGCCTGGGTGACAGGGCCCCCTCCCGGAAACCTCCCTGGTGCCCGTACCCAACAGATGGCCTCAAAGAGGGACCAGAAACACAGGGCCAACATCCAGCTCTCAAACAGAGGAGCAGAGGAGCAAATGGCCTGTTAATATTTCATACAAACACTCTCACTCATCTCCGAGCAAGGAAACGGACAGGATTGAGAGCGCAGCGTGAGTGTGTGAAGGGGCAAGTGTGTGTGTGTGAAATCAAAGACATTTTAATGACATAGTTTTCACACTGCTTTCTCACACTCCTTCTGCATAGTAATCACACTATGCAGAGGTGAAACTTTGGCCACAGATCCAAAAAAAAGGACATTGACTTAAAACTTAATTTCAGTCAGAATAAAACCATAGGCCCCTCTTCTCTTCAACACACACGTGCGTTGACTCACACACACATGCGTTGACACACACACACCTCACCAATTACTCTCTGCACCAGATCCTTCCTTAAGCCTGTGCTGTATCTTTTAAGCGTAACCTGCCTGCTAATAGCCCATAACCCCTGTACAGATCAGTGGAGGTTATGCTATTTGCTGGTCGGTAATTGCCCTCTTCATCAGTACTCTGTCTGCGCAGGCAGCAACGCGGCCAGCCCCGGGGTCCTCCTGATGTCATTAATGTGTGATTAGGGCCGGTGGGGAGCAGCAGTTAGGAGGTTAAAAAGCCCCTGACAGCCCTCATCATCGGCGAGGAAACCCTGAGACTGATGCCGGCGCTGCGCAGATGGGCGAGAGCGTTCGGCTGCCAAAGCCCTAACTTGTTATTCCTCCTCACCTCCAAAAATTACGCCATGCTAATAAATGGCCCTGACGCGGGCATGCACGTGTATGGCTTCACTGACACAGGTACATTCACAAACAAACACACAGGTTTCATCATAAATATATGCTCAGGCCTTATTATTGAGAACATATATTGTTTGAATTTAACTTCTATTGGGAGAAGGACTGGGAATGCTGCCAAAATGACAATCGGAGGTTAATACACATGCTTGCATAAAGTTTTGCCATTCTTTGAAACTTGCTGACACTGATTGGACTTGAAATGATGAGTTGGTCTTGGGAATAGAAAGCTGACAAGTTAAACTTGACACAAGCAATCTAAACTACACCCGAAAGTGTCTGCCTAAGTGCTCAATCATGTCAGGGTTTTAGGATTCCTTTAAGTTGTCATCTTTAATACATGAGACGATTTCCAGCCCCGACTGCGAAACAAAGTCATTAGACTGGGAGGAAAGATGAAATATAAATCAAGCGTCTCTCTCTGCCCCCTCCCCTGTGAACAGGTGGCTGAGTTGAATGAGAGGGTGCGCTAACTTGGCTGTCACCGTGTTTTCCAACAGAACCGCTGCCTTCTAAAGCCAAACCACCGTGAATTATACATCTATGGCAGTAATTCTCTCAGAGGAGAGAGAGAGAGAAAGTGAGAGGGTGGGGAAGAGAGTTAGAGAGATTAATGGCTGAAGCGGTTGTTTTTGACGCAGTGATCCTTGGCTCCGCTTCCCGCCTGCCGCTTATTGGCTTTTCAGAGCACATTTATTTATTTCGTTAACAAGAGCGAGCGGCCGCGTTGCTGTCACTCTCTTGGCTCGCTCAGTGCCACAGCAGACTTGTCATCTCCTGCACCGCGGCGTGCGCCTTTCAACCCTGCCATGGACTACAGAGTGAGAATATTAATAGTGCAACAAACAAGACTTTAAAAATAGCAGAGTTCCGTCAAAGGCCAAGTGTCACTGACACTTTTAGGAGAAAAAAGTGTCACATTTTATAACGCTTTCAAGGACCTCAGGAGTAAGCAATGAAAAGTAATGCCTGTTTTTTTTGTTTTAAACAAAGCTGCTTTAGTTTAATTGTTGCTAAAAGTTAAACTTTTTTTAGAAAAGAAGATAGAGGGGGCAACAACAAAATGAGTATTGCTCGCGGAATTCTTAACATGACTCAAACAGGTACCAGTAATAACTTATTCATTACAATTCATCATTAAGACACATAATAGCTGCTACAGGACATTTTTTTTATTTGACACAATAGAAAATCACTATATTGCCACTTTGATATCAATGAAAATAGTTCATTTAGACTTGCACTGAATTATCCATACTGTTTTAGTCATTTTTCTTTTAAAGGGAATACTTAGAGCTTGCCAGTATGGTACTGATGAAATGCATATGCATCTTGTTACCCTGGCAAATCAAGTCTTCATCACATGAAAACTTAAAGGGAAAATACAAAAATTCAGCGCTATGTTAAAATAAAGACTAGAGTTTGTAAAATAAAAATCCACAAACAGGATTTGAAATCACATCATTTTCACCCTCAATTCGAGAATTCCTCAAGCTAAAGTAAAGACGGTGAGAAGTGTGATGCGAGATAAAACTCTGGCTGAGTACAATCTGATATGAATAGTCAATCCATGGACTAATCTGTATTCAGCCTCCCAAGGGAGTCCTCACAAAGGGCCGTCACCGGCTTAGCCAATAAACTTATTCAAGTCAGTTTCAACACAGCGCGGCATGTTCCAATATAATCTGTCCGGGAGGTCGTGACCTCCACATCCCCTGCCTGTGGAATAAAGAGGACCTCAGGCCGGGATGACAGGAGAAGTCTTCCAAGGAGTTCATGTTACCACATGTCATAATAACAAGAAGCTACTGTTCCCCCGCCAGGCTCCTTCCCCCTTTGTCTTGGAGGGGCTCTGGACAGGGGCAGACAGGACGCGCTGGCAGAGCTGAAACTGAATATTATCATTGGGGGGAATCTTGTTTCATGTTACTGTGCGGCTAGGCCAGCTAGCTGAGTGCACCGTCACTTCACCTGACAGGAGCAGTTCACTTTCAAACACTCAGCTTCGAAGTACACACACCATTCAAAGAAACCTACACTTCCTAGTTCCTTGACCGACAATCTTATTTATAGGCCCTGCGCACCTTTCGCAGACGCATGCTGTATATTCACACACAAGCGCTGACCGCTTTACTCCCCCCACTTACCCTCAATGGCGATTGAGAGGTCAATATCTCACTTTACCGCCAGCTACACTTTCCTCTGTCACTCACAGCTCCCACTCCATTCAGACAGCAGGTTAGCCCAACAAAGGAGACCGCAGGGGAGCTGCCCAAGCCTTCCGCTTACACACACACACAACACACGCTCGCACGCACACAAACACACACAGGTAACGCGGACTGTGCGAGCTGCGGCGCTGCTCAGGGCTTGACGGGTGCTTTGTGCTCATCCGTCAGCCGGCCCCTGGGTCCTGAAGATACCTTCAGTCAGCGAGGCCGGCTCCCTGAAAGGAGGGATTCACACAGCTCTGAAATATTGATACCCGGAGCATGCCGACCTTTTGACCTCTCCTTTGCATTCTTACAGGAGGGGAAAAGGTGGAGATGGAGGGAGGAGGAGGCCGGAAGTGTGAGGTGTGGCCAGGTGGAATAGCCAGGAATCTGTATGGATGATGGGGTGAAAATCTACACATACTCTAAGTTTTTTCAACGCATATCACAGTCACTATGCGAAATCCAAAAAGTTTATACATTAATTTTTAAAGGATCGCCTCATTCTCAAAAAAACTCACTAGAGGACAGAAAGCACAGAGTTAGCCTTTGACTCTAGGACAGAGAAATGGAGTGATGAGAGAGAAAGATGGAGAGGGAGGGAGCGGGGAATGGGTCGGAAGTTTGACATTCCTGTGGGCGATCTGTGTCTCGTCAGTGAACGCGTTTGGATTCTTTTAACGGGAGTCGATACCCCCTTCCGCTTCCCAAGCACTCACTGTGAGCTGAGCTGGGGTAATGCCATTGAACAGGGACAATGGGGCCTCTTAAAAGGCAGCTTTTAACTGGGCGTGTGCATGTGGATATCAATACAGCCGATAGTTTTCCATGTAAGAAGATCAAACACAGAGACACTGGGTGAGTTCTCAGTGAAGAAGCACACAGATAAATAAATGAGATGACTGGAGGGAGTTTATTTTAAAGGGAGAGAAGTGTTTTGCTGTTGTACAACATACAGGCGTTCCCCTCTTTTTCTCTCAGTCCCCCCCCTCTTTCCCTTTGCTCAGACACACATGCTCTGGCGTAAGCTCTTCAACTTTAAAGCGTGCATTTCAAAGGCGCTTGGGTGCCTGTATCACTGTTTTAGACAAACGGGCCAGCTCTCAGGAGATAGAGGGGACATCTGAGGCAGAGAGAGAGGGGGAGACAGGAGCAGAGAGAATGAAAGAGAAAGAACGAGCTGGGTTAGAGAGGCAGAGGGTGAGAGGGGGAGACAGAGAAGAAGAGAGTGAGGGAGACAAGGGAAGAAGAGAAGGAGGGGGCGCGATTGCACGCTTTCAACTGCCTTTTGTGGGCCTCTCTGCAGATGTCACCAGCTGTTCCCCTGCACGGAGGGTTCCAGAGCGTGGAACATCGCCTCCGGCCCCGTCCTCGGCCACCTTTCAAGTGTCAATCAGACAGGAGGGGTTGGGGTGGGGGGGTGCTGTGACTGAGGGGTGGAGGACCGGTTTGAGGGAGGCAGGAGAAATGGGAGAGTTCAGTGGAAGGGGATGCAAAAGGGGGCCAACAGACTGGGCTGCGGTCACTGTCCTGAGAACCGTGCCAGCGATTTGCCATTGATTCGGCCCCCCCCCACCCCTCCATCCAACCCGCTCAATAACAGAGAGGATGGAGCCAGCCGTGTGCGGTGTGCAGACAAAAGAGGCCCGTGGGCAAGGTTAGCTGGAGATCACACGGCTGCAAGGCTACTGCTTCCACAGCGCTACCGTTAGCCATAGTGTTAGTGATTAGCGATAGCCGATGCCCCCGACACAACCCCTCCTCCCCACTGCGCTCCTTGGTTCAACATGCGCAGTACCGTGAGGGTGACCTACGATTAGATGTTGTAGTGAAGAGTAGGGCATAAAGCGGCGGGAGCAAGAAAAGTGATCATTGCAAGTGAACAAGCAAACATAAAAGAGGTTGACATATGGCGTGATTGACACTGAGACAAACAGTGTCTAACGAGGAGGAGAAGGTGTGCTTAACACCGCTTAACCTTGGAGCGTCTAGTCGGCCGACATAACTCCAAGACACTTTTATTGACGACATCAATATCTACTGTACGCGGCTGCTTGTATAACCTTCTGATCCAGATGGGGATGATGGCGCTGAAACTTGCCGCACGGAGACATTTAATCAAGCCGACAGGGTCATTCGTAGAAACCCACAGACAGGAACACAAACAATTCTTCCGCGGATTATATTGGCAGACAAGTCTGCGTCGAAAAATGGTGCCGCTGTCACATTGATGCGATATAATTCAATGCCTGAAAAAACACCGATTCCTCGGTTGTATTGACAGTCTGAAGTGAGATGCACAGACTCTCAATGCTTCTTATCAAGCAGTGTAAGTACGTCTATTATACACACTATTGCCGCTGCCCTGCTGATAACCTCTGTGCCGAGGCTGTAGAACAAAGGCCTTTGAAGAGGAGAGGAACCGGTGGATTTGTGTGATTTATGTCTTTTAAAAACAAGATGGCTGAGCAGAGGTAGCAGACCATGGCTGACCTCAGTGTTTCCTGTCACTGTCGTGTGGTTGTGTGTGTGTTTTCTGCTCTGCAGGGGATAAGTACTCAAAAACATGCACATAAAACAAAGACAGAAAATGATTCTACAGCAACTATGAATGTCTCAATCTGACAAAGGTTCAACTAATTCAGAAAAGTTCCCACAACACAGCTGAACTTAAACTGTGGCACTAGAGAGATAAGTATCATGGTTATCATAGTAAGACAATAAAATCCTAAGATCTGTTGCATTGTGTGTATTTCAGACTGTCGACGGACTGTCTAGCTCTGAAGCTGCAGTGTTTAGAGACTGTGAATGAGAGGAAACTGTTTTATATATAGAAAACAGTTTAGCTGTGTGTGGTGCATTTAATGTCATTTCAATGACTTGTGCTAATCTTAAGGAATAATGACTGCTGATTTCAACATTACAAAATAAGACTTTGTATAGCACTGGTGATTGAAAGGGATGTCTTTCTTCAATGATTGTTTATCTTAATAGGATTAACCAGTTTAATCCTACTGCTTCATACCCATTATAAATTCATCAAGAAGATATTTCCTGTCTCGTGAACAAGCGGTGACCCCTCTTCACATTGTCGTCACGAAACAAAAGGAGGCCAAATCGCTCCTGCCTGTCAGACATGTAGCAAAACACAACTTCAGTCAAGGGGCCACCACTTTTTTCCAAGGGGTAATATCCTTGGGCATTAATCACCCCAGTCATAAATCAAAAGAGCGTGACCACCCCTCCACTTCAACTCCCCGCCGCATCCCTTCTTCACTTCCCATCCACTCTCCCCCTTCCCCTCCCGTGCTGTGCATATACTCTCCACAGCTAGAAAAAGTTGAAAAATCATAAATCAAAAGAACGACCTCAGCTATCCTGCCACACGCCATCGCCCGCTCCCCCCTCCCCGTCCACCTCCTGCCACACCATCCTCCTCGACCTTCCACCCATCAAAGTTTGTCAAACGCGTCAGAAATCAAGAGTGGCTTCCTCAATATTTCCTCATCACCCCCACCCCCCCCCATCTCCTAGATCTGTAGCCACCACTGACTGAACCCTACACCGGCCTCCAGTCTGAGGTCACAGGGTCACCGCGGGGTCTTATGGCTGACCAGCTGAATGTGTCATTGTCTCACCCGGTGTGAAGCTCTGCTATCTTTGGGAGCCTGCTTACTGCTTTCGGAGGTGGCCCTGTGGTCACAGAGTCCCGTGTTTTTCTGATCCCCTCCTGCAGAAGTGGAAAATAGCAGGAAACGTATATCTGTCATTGTCCATTCAGGAGATCACCTGTAAGGAAACGAAGCGGAGCAGCAAGTGCTGACACAATCATCCCCGCGCCTAGCAACACATCCTGGTTCCGGCCCAGACGCGAGGGACCGTACAGTATGTCTGAGCTGCTCTGCTTCCTGCCCCGCAAGGCAGAGGGGGGGGTGGCAGGTTATCACAGGCTGAAAGGGGAATTCTGGAGAGAAAAATAAAGACTTATGTGTTGAATGATTGAAATGAAGTTAAGGCACATAGATCATATCTCGTGGTTTCTCAGTCCTCAATTGACAAAAGAAACAAACACAAAAACATGGTGGTAATAAAACCTCAAAAAGGGCACGTTGCACTTGCCAGATTTGAAAAGAACAAAGCAAACACAAACTAAACTATTATATAGCCAACATAAAACCAGTCTTCCAGAAGTGTTCACAAGACACTTTCAACACCTGCTTTGCATGATTTGGTGTTCTGTTAATTTACCTCCGTCAGTCACGCATGTTTTCGAGTGAACTGGTTTTTCTTAAGCCTGACTCAGCAAACGACCACTGTTTGATCTTCTCTGCTGTTGTTAAGTTGCGTCCTCCCATTACAAAGAGTACCAGGAAACGGTGGCCCCTGGAGGGATGAGAATGAGACCCTGTTTATCCTGAGCAGAACCCATACTCGTGATTACAACCCAGCCCTGCACCTGGCCCCAGTGACATGCCAAGTACACACATCATCGATATACACACACATACAAACACACTAACTTGCTCCACTCACGCACTACCAGCCAATATGTAATAAACAATGTATGCCACACACATGCAAAATGACAATGAGGTCTTGAGACAGTATACAAGACTCAATTGAACAACAGTCATAGATGTGATTTCCTAATCATTTCCAAAAAGTTTTTTAAAAGAACAATATTTGTTCCCCTACAATCCACTTTATACTAACCGTGTTTGAAGCAAGGTAAAAAGCAGTTCAGATTGGAGAGACTCGAAGGACCTCCAAAGATGATCTGTTATAGAAAGGAGAAAGATGCAAAAGATCCTGCAAAGAGGCATAACACTGCATACTGTCTTTGTAAATGCATATATGGTGTTACCTTTGATTGATTGTACACAGTTATGTTAAAAAAGGAAAAAAATCCTTTTACTTTGAATGCCAGTTTCCAAAAGTGAAATACACTTTGTTTGACGCCTTTCCGAGACCTCAAGACCTCCATCCACTACAAACCTTAAGAGCATGTTTCTATGAATAAACAAAAAACTAAAACAATTTTAGTAATACTGTAGTAATAAAGCCAGTATAATTTATGAGTTAATAGGCCATGCTAGTAATGAAAATCTTTGAAAGTAACTCACGATACATGTTTTCTATATGGGTTATACACTAGTGTGGCCACAATAAGTGGACTCAAACATTTCTGCAACTATTTTGATAATTGATTAAATATGTTGATTTACGGCCTTTCTCTGTTTTATATCAAATTGCATCTTTGGATTTTGGACTGACAAAACAATAAATGTTTTCAAACTTGTCTATCAACCTGCCTCTCACACTCAGCCAGTGGGATTAAATCTGAAACACACACACAGCCAAATGCTTTCTAAGAATTTTGAGAAGGTCATTTATATCACTGTGTGACCTGGCTGCAGATGAACTTTATTAAGAAACAAGCCACAGGGGAACCTTCTATTTGCACATGATCTCATTCAGGAAACATACATTACACTCTTACTAAAAATACACTGCCAGAAACCACCGAACATGTTGAATCGGGGCCATAGAATTCAATTGGCAGCAGCATTTGTATTGTGCGGACGGTGCTACAACACAGAAGTGCTCGGGCGTCTCGTCTTTGTGCTGTGAGGAGTCACATTGCAAACTGGTGAAATCAAAGACTCGCCGAAAACTTTCAACAGGCTTTTTGAGCTGAAAGAGCTGAGAGCTGGGTGTAGCTGCGTATCTTTCAAGCTCCTTTTTTATTCACCCCCTCTTCTCTCAGCAGCACTCAAGTTCACTTACTCAGTCTCCATTTCTGTTTTCTACAGTAACTCAAACCACTTATTCTCACCTTTGAATTTAGGCAAAACTTGGTAGAAAGAATAGATTTGGGAAGTCTTTCTCATGCACTCACAATTACAAATGCCTCTCCTTTTCCTCTCTCCTCATGGAGTTCTGGCTGCCAGCTCTGGAGGAGCTCTATTGTCTCTTGGACCAGCACCTGTCACCACAGTGTTAAAATGCAGAGGAGAGGGGCCGCATGGTGTAGGACGCCCTCAGCAGGCCACTGGATATGTGTGTAAACGCTTCAATTTGCACGCACACACACATAAACACAAGCACATACTCACAAGTTATTCCTTGTTAAATTGGGGAGGGGTGTGTTCGAGGTGTCATGGAGGTCATTCAAGCTATGAGTGTGTGTGTGTGTTTGTGTGTGTGATTAATCCACAGAGCAAAGACAGTTTGAGCTGTTAAACAGCTGGGTGTCAAAGGGCTTTTATCAGGGCGAGTGGCGCCTGGACTGACACACACACATATTTTCAAACCACACACACATTCATGTACCATACAAATGCATCAAGTTAGACTCGTTTACACATGCACACACTCACACTATGTAAAGTAGGCATGGGTAAATGGTTAGTAGATGGCAGATATACCATTATCGTTTCAAAAAAGCCTTTTAAAACACACACACACACACTTCACTGTCCGTCGTGCCGTCCAGACGCAGCGGTGACCCCAGCTGTTGCTACTTCTCACTTTCAAAGTACATGACACGAGCATGTGATGAGGACATGCAGCAGCAGTGCATGCATGTGTGTGTCATGCTGAACACACGTTTATATTTACTTTTAGCTATATCCTGCAAAACCAAATAATAGTATCCAAAACTGCAAATTCCCCCCAACATACTGATAGCTTCACCAGATACAGTCTGCTTGATCAGTGTGTGGTGAAACCCCAGCACTGCACTGCAACTGAAATCTCATTGCAGGGAAAATGACAATGAGTTGCATTTGACTGGATGCATAACCTCAGAAATCAGATCTTGTGAAATAGTAATGAGTAAAACTACATATCTTCTTTTTAAGTGGTATACAGTTGGACACAGATAATCTACTTTATGTTTGAAAGTAACAGTGAGACCAATGTCTGCATAAGCCAGAAAAACAGCAGGAGAGTACTTCTAAGTGGTTGTAAAAAACGTAACAGGTGTATTTGGTGTAATTTTGTGTCATATGAACACAACTTTGCTAAGAACAAATATCAAGCTGTTGCATCAACAACAAAAACAAAGCCAGCCAGAAAGTATTACTAAACCTGTTACACACCCGTCTCAGTAATGTCCGTTACACAGCAATATCCATCGCACTCTTTACTAACATTAGCCTAAATTGGTGACTAAAAGCAAAACACCCAAGCATGTGGAACTGAGCAAGAGAGTGTTTCATTGCTATTGAATTGAATTTTTCAGGAAGGAAGATTGTGATTCCTCCTTGGCTTGTGCAAATAAAGTATATTATTAAAAACACTGAGGGCATTTCAAGTCTCTCAGAGATGTTGAATGGTATAACAGTGTGTGCTCTACAAAGGCTGCAACATGCTGGCATAAGCTGCTTAGCATTTAGACTTGCTGTGTTGTGACTGCATGTCCATGCATCCATGGACAACACCTCCTTTGTATATCGCTGTATATTTCCCATGTCTTCAACTTATACACACACACACACACACACACACACACACACACACACACACATACACATACAGAAGCTCCTGCACACAGAAAACACACAGACTCTTACACGTCACATGCTCCTCCCCCAGTATAACCTACATCTTTATCTAAATAAAGGCATGTTTCAGATTATCATGCTAATGCGGCGGCATTGTTTACCAGACCACTTTCCTCTGGCCTCCTAGACCCCCTCCTCCCTCCTTCTCCTCCCCCTGTCCCTCCCTTCATATCCCCATCTCCGTGCAGACCTCCTGATTGTGCATTTGCAGCTCCCAAGTCCTCCACCCAGCCATTATCTCCTCTTATCTCTTCCTAAGTCCCTGTCGCCCCTGACCACAAAATGTCCTCATATTGTTGCTCAGGAGGACTTAAGACGCTCTTGGCCGCACGGAAAATGCTACCAGCAGATGTTTCACCATTTGAGCGCTTTTTATTGCCTGGGCTTTCTTCCTTTGAGGGACGGAGGGAGGGAGAAAGAATAGGATGGATGGAGGGGAGGAGATTTCAAACATTAGAAGGCCAACAGCTGGTTGCGTCTCCCTCCCTCGGTGCATTAACCTCTGTGGCCCTCTTGCAGCAGTGCCAGTACAAGGAGCCTCTCAGCATCTGGAGCTTAAGTAGGACGGAAATATCACTGTCGCCTCGGTGAGGGGACAACAAATCCTGGAAACAGGCAGAGATGGAAGATCCGGTCAAGCCAGCACAAATCAAAAAAGAGATGTAAAAGGGATGCTACAAATGTTCTTTCTACATTTCATTTTTCTTCAGCTGTATTTGAAGAGAGAGCTATGAGGCATCTGCCATAAGTACTTGTATCTAGATAATGTTCATTAGGTTACATTACAGTAGATAATCTAGTGTCTACTAGCTATCACTGACCTTGTTATAATAATAAAATATTTTGCAAAGCATTTTGGAAGCCACTGAAAACGTTTTCCGTTGTTTTACATAACTGTGTGATAATAATATTCAGTCGTTTTAGTGCAGTTTGGAGGATAATTTAATAGTGACACCAACTTCTCTACAAGTAACCACAGGTTGTAATTTACATTTGTCAAAGATCACTCTTAAAGTAGTACAACTTTGCACTCGTAGATTTTTTTCTCAAAGCTGCAAAGCATTTTTCGATAATAACAAATTACTCAAAAGTGTTTCCAGCTTTATGAAGGCAACCGTTGTATGTGAAAATGCTCTGATAAAACAACTGTACACCACCTGCTCTGCACTCAATGGTAGAGACATTTAAGCAACAAGCTGGTTAACATAGTGGAGCATTTAGCAAGGATATTTCCTTTAGGTTTCTAGTAAATATGGCACATAAAATTGCATGCTAATGTTAGTCCATGTATGCTACAGTATTCAACAGAACAACTTTGTAAGATAAACATATTTCAATGTCTTCAGCTTGTTCCCCTTGCTCTAAGGGGCGAACAATTTGAACAACTGAGCTATTATATAACCTTGTGTACTTTCTGAATTGTAATGTCAGGCCATCATTATTAAAATTAGTATTTGCGTTAAGCCTCAAATTAAATGACAAACAGTAAGATGAAATGTAATCAAGCAGAAATCTGAAGCATTAGTTGCAGACTGTGTTAGATGGACCTGAGGGCACTCCTGCTGCACACGCAGATACACACACACACACACACACACACACACACACACACACACACACACACACATGCACAAGTCAGTCCCCATTCAGCAGCCGTCACTTTGAACGTCCAAACTGTACCTTTTCTTGGGTAAACACACCGATTGTCTGCATCTCTCTCAACCCTCGGCAGCTGCTTCGCCTTAAGCCATGGCCGTCAACATTACCGTCAACATCATCATCATTATTATAATCATCAGCCTGCTTAAACACAAGACAACAAAGGTAGAAACACACAATGGGCCCTGGTAGCTTTGAGGAACATATCAAGGCTTAGTGAGAGAAAAGACAGAGGGTTTGCCATCTTTATTTGAATAGTCAGCCTTTGCCTCATGCAGGGCTTGGCCTTTTCTTCATCTTTACTCAGTATTGGGTGTTGTGTGCTCATGTGAAAGGTGTGTGAGTGTGGGTGGGTGAGAGCATGACAATAAGGGCAGGTGCTCCGAGTTTACCTGCATACAGTTTGTTAGCTCAGGGAACAGACACACAAACACACAATGTCCAAGGAGAAGCGCTCTCTCCCGACACTTGCACACTCATCCATCGTCGGCATCATCATGCTCTCTTCCTTTCCACATGAAGGTCTATCGTATCTGGTGTCGGAAAGTGACGCCAACGAGCTATTGGTGCAGGTAGATGACAAGCATTCACTTCCTGCATTGAAAACACACAATACACTGTACTTCCTGTTTTCCAACAACACCTAGTGAACCCATAGATCAGGACAGAAAAAATAATAGCAAACTATTTTAATAATTGATTAAATATTTTAAGTAATTTGTAATGCAAAAAAGTCAGAAAATGCTCTTTTAGCTTCTCATATATAAGTGTCCTGATTTTTTCTGTTCTTAATTATATTTAACCTGTTAAGCCCTGAGCCTGTTTTTCAGGTCTCAGGCTCGAAAATGACATTCCCAGAACAAATGACCATATCTTCCCTTCTAAAAGGGTTAAATTAATAATCTTTATTCTCAAAGCAAGGTTACATCTGTGAGTTGGATGTAGAAGTGTCAGAATCAATATAAATGTTTTTATTTTAAAGTAAATTCAGATTGAACACAGTAAAAAAATGTAAATTATAGTGTCCGTCCAAAAAAGTGAAAACCATAAGTTCGTATCGTCAGTTAGCTGAGATTCTTCCTGTTAATCTGGTATAACACATTAATAGGTTTTTAAATATTAAGATGCCCTGAGACACAGTTTCGTGAAAAAACACCCTGCAGCCCCCGACTGAGGGGGCTCTCGGGCTTAACAGAACTAAGTATCTTTGGGTTGTGGTCTGAAAACGTATTGAAATTAAAGACATGACTTGAATGAGAAAGTGTAATGGACATGTTCCCTATTTTTTGAAGTTTTATAGACCAAATGATTTTGATCAAGCGATTGCTAATCCTCAGATGAATTAATTTACAAATGATTGTTGGTTGCCGCCCTAGTTTATTTATTAGGTCAGGGTGCCACTTTACTTCCTGTGAAAACCAATGAATAAAGTATTTTGTGTTTCTAGAGGGAGATGGCGTTTCAAGTGTTGCTAGAAAACAAATTTACAAAAAAGAAAATGGTCTTATTTCATCACTGTGATTATAGGATGCAGGGTTTTTGGAACTTGGTCGATGTTACAAACTTAAATCAGCCCTTAAAGAGTGTGACAACAAGCAGGATGCTAAAGAATAACGTCCTTGTCTCACCACTCTTTCATGGAAGACATTCAAAGTGTGATTCATGCCTTTATTCACTTACTTTCAAACACAAAGTGAGGGAAAGAGTTGGGAAAAGAGCAAGCAAAGAAAGTGAACTAAAGGGAGAAGCTCAGGCACTGGTAACCTTTCCAATTGCGTTAAAGTCAGATTATCAGTTTTCCAGAAATGCTAGGATTGGCGCCCCCCATTCCAACATCAAACTAATGTATATGGAGGGGGGGTTTCTAACTTTCTTCATACTTTTTCTGAAGCCCTGATTGTCATCTGCACACAACTACTTCAATCACTTTTAGTTCAATACCTTATATGCTTTCCAGGATAGATTTTCTTAAAGGGTCCGCCCACTACTCATCCATTATGATGACACTAAACACTTCTTCCTTTAAACATGTTCAGACAACAGTTGCAAAAGTAGGAGCCAATTGTTCTTGTCATACCTTTGCCTCCAGACAATCTCTAAACGTAATGGAAATGGCGTACTCAATCATTGGAGCGCCAATATAAAGCAAATAGAGAGAATTAAGACAGGGTTTCTGAACTTCGTCATAGTCTGATAGTAGCACATGTTGAAATCAGTAATCTAAAAATGTCTCACATCACCTTCATAAATCATGAAGTCAAATCATTGTGTACAGTTTCTCTCTCTCTGCCTTTGTTTGTTTTTTTGATGGCGTTGTTTACTTCTCCTTCTTGAAACACAAGGAGCATTGAGTCATTTACTGGCAGCCACAGGAGATGAGGGCTAAAATTGCAGGAGCAGACACTTCCATGGCCAAGTCTCATACGGCAGCACAGCTAGAAATTAATTAAAACAGGAGATGAGAGTGAGATAGAACAAGAGAGGAAGAGAGGGGGGGTTGAAAGAGAGAGGGAGAGAGAGGGACAGACGGGAAGGGATCACAAGAAAAACACAGACACGCACAGTAAGAGGATGCTGTGCAAACGCATTGTTACTTGTGTGTGTCTGCGTGCTGGCTCGCATGTGAACACCAGTTGTCCTCTCTCGACTCGCCACAGAACACTGCGATCCTGACACAAATCCTTGGTAAGGGTCCTTTTTTCTGCCCTCCCTCCCTTGCCCTTTTCTCTTTGCCATCAGTAAATCCGGGTTTCACTACAACTTAAGCACTTAGCTGTAATCCCCATGAAGAGGCGATAGCCCTGCACAAGTCACTTTTCAACCATTAAAGGCATACAATAGGGGCGTGTAAGGGACCCACTTAAATGGATTGAGCACAAAGCCTGTGCTTGATAAGTTTTTAGCTGGGAAGAATCCGCCGTTTACACCCCTCCTTTTGTGCATTCTCTTAGATGTACTTGTCTCAACAGTCTAAGCCGATTTTATCCCTTTTTTGCGTTTGTTTAATTCCAGCGACACAGAAAGGCTTTAGAGTATGTCCCATTTCTTTCTTTCTCCCTCTTTTTTTTCAAACAAATGTCACAGTGAAAGATTTACAATGGGGGATATCTCTATCCACTTCCTACAAACTGAACACAGGGGATGATGGCCTCTTCTTGATATTTCCAAAGCTCTCACTTCAAATTAAGCCACTGTTTCTAATCTTTTAACATGGCGCATCAGCCGGACTAAGGGGAAGTGTTTTGATACGCTCGTCTCCCTTGGACCGAAGGCTGCAGAGGAAGTGGACTCCAGACTCTTCAGAAAACACTAATACCCATCATCCTCTGGGCGCAAGGAAGAATGCGCTCCGATACTGCTTATCAAAGCAAGAACACTGAAACACAAGCAGCCAAGAAAAGAGGCCAGGGACAAAACCGGCATTGTCGGTGCTCGTCATTTGCACACTGGACATAGAAGAACATTCGGGGAAGACAATACACAGTTGTCGAATGTGAAATCAATTAAGGAGAGAGCCCGTGGAAGGGGGCCTCACCAAAACCAAGTTCCAAATCTTTGGAGAGTGGGTATTTTGTATTTTCAAGGACATTGGAGAAGTTTTGGGGGATTTATAGAGGTCGTTACTTTGCACAAGTTGTCCAAAGCGTGTCTAGAAACACCTGCACATCCCACACCCTGCATTGTAGAAAGACTTCAGTTTATGGATGGAGAAACAATCAAGAAAGTCTTTGAACTTATTTTGAATTAAGTGTGTTTGTTGTCGCTCAATAAACCGTCACTGATCTGAAGTCCAGTCCTACACCTCTTTGTTTGTACTTTAATTTACCTTAAGACTCTTCTAAAAGGCCTGTAAAGAAAGTGCTTTTAGTCAGTTAGATATAAAGCCTGGCATAGAGAGCGAGAGGGACGCCGCTAAGTCGCTGAGAGCCGATCTAATCCAGAGGTTTGAGTGTTTGCCACTGCCACCATGTCTTAAAGCAGATCTCAGTAGGAGGTGGTGAGATGCTCCTCTGGGATCAGGACTCTAATGGTTTGATTAAGCTCCTCCAGCCAGGGCTGTGCTGCACAGACTAAACCTCCATTTAAGGACCAGACAAAGACAGGACCGCCGGGACGGATAAGAGTATTAAATCTGACTGCCAGGCTCACAAACACACGGATGTAGATTGTACACAACACATAAACACACACACAGCCAGGGATGGTAAGTGTTCTTGCATCACACACACAGCAGCAGCAGATCTTATAACTATAATTCAGGTTAGTTTAACCTCTTTTTGAGTTACTCTACATTACAGGTTAGATTACGCTGTAAAGTATTCAGATCATAATTCAATGCACTATAATTTATTCTGCATGTGAGTTGTAAGCTATAGACCTTTTTTTTTTCTAATTTCCTCTGCCTCAAGGGTTATGTTTTTAGTTTTAGAATTTTGGAAAAGCTACTAGCCTGATTTTCATTAAACTTGGTGGAGGCCTGTGCTCTTCTAGTGCCCTTCTCGTTTAAATGACTTCTAATTAAATAAATACCACAAAAAAATAGATAAATGTAGAGTAAATAAAACAAAGGAACATACTAAATGATTCCTGCAAGTCAGTATACAAAAGTCAATGGCTCATACACACGTAAAAAAATACAACTCAAACATTTGTGTGTTACTGAGAATACAGCAATACACTGGTATGATATATTAGTAAGTAAGGTAGTAGTGACAAGACACATCAGCAAACATTTGAATAATGCTACACACACACACACACACACACACACACACACACACACACACACACACACACACCAGTATTTTGCTGGGGTTCAGCATTGTTTTGGAACATAAAGGGTTAAGTCCGCCAGCTCACTCTCCCTGACTTTGCTGGCTGGGCTGTAAGGCTACTAAGTAGCAGCTGTCCACCTGGCGAAGGAAGACCCTTCTGCTGACACACACACACACCAAAACACAAACCCACAAACACAGACATACACATATATCCCCTCTTGAGGAGAAACTGCTCTAAAACTCACACACGCCTGTCTGTATGTGCACACACACACAAACACTGACACACTCACTTTTGTGGAGGAGAGGCCCAGATGGTCAGGGAGGGGAGCAGTGCCCAGTGTCAGTGAGAGAGAAAGAGAGAGAAATGGAAAGAGAGAGAGAGAAAAGGGAGAAAGCGAGATAGGGAGAGAGTGATATAGCTGGAAAGAGAGAGGCGAGGGCCG
Source organism: Dissostichus eleginoides (assembly GCA_031216635.1). Lineage (NCBI taxonomy): Eukaryota > Metazoa > Chordata > Actinopteri > Perciformes > Nototheniidae > Dissostichus > Dissostichus eleginoides. The sequence continues at coordinate 17,037,973 of CM062281.1, read as the reverse complement.
GCAGCCAGACTCGAGTGGAGGAGCAGAAACAGGAAGACAACATCACACCAGCTCAGCCAGCCAGAGCTGCACATAGACAGTAAAAGAGGCCATCTCTGTTCCCAAACACACACAATCTGTAATCACATGCATGCACTGAATTGCAGCCTCCACCAGCACTTATATGTCGACAACGACAACAGTGGACGATTTAAAGGAATATAGTTCAACATTTTGTAAGAGGATTTCTGTGAGATAGATGAGACCTGGAGCCGGGACGCAAGTAGCTTAGCTTAGCCTCAAGACCTAACCCAGCACTGTTCAAAGTCAATTATGAATATCTTGAATTCTTGATTTTAGGAGGACTTATGTAGTGTAGCTATCTCTTGATCAATCTTGACCATTTATGTCTGCCCAACACTTCTCGAAGCCCCCAGAAACAGCACTAGCTGTTGAAGCACATTTTTTGTAGTGGCCAAAAGGTGGTACTACAATTACATTCTAGTCTGTGATGTTAACCAATGACATGCATTGGGAAATATGTAAATCAGTGTATCTTAACCTAAATAAACTACCCAGTACAAACACTTTCATAGTTGTTATTTAAATCATGAGGGTCTAAAAAACCAAAGCCAAATCCAGAGTTTTTTTCCCCTCCCCATTAATTTGACTGAGCCGAGAGCGGGAGATTGGGGGCGGGGTTTAAGGAAAACTCAAGTGCGATTGGGTCCAGACACGGGTACTTTTTTAATCTACAGTTGCTCTTTTTGAATTTACAGTCGCTTAATTTGGGCACAGCCCCAACCATGAACGGAGCCCAGACACCGACACTGTATCCAGTCTTCAAACATTCATGGTACCTCACAGTGAGAACAGGAAGTAACTGCACTAGGCTGTTGTCTACCAATAAAAAGTTATATCTCACAACTTCCCCTTAAAGGTCCCATGTCATGGCCATTTCTACTGATCATATTTCCATTGTTGAGGTCTACTAAAATATATATAAAATACTAAATTTATATTGTGCAATTTTCCAAACTCACATTGGTTTCTCATACAGCATCTCTGTATAGTATGTGTATTCACTCTCTGTCCTAAACGGCTTGTTGGAGCTCCTGCCCACCCCCCTCCCTGTGAGCCCAGTGTGCTCTGCTGCTCGCAGCTGCTGCTGCGAGGAGCAGACAGGCTTCCGCGTCGGCGATACAGCGAGAACAAGCGAAACTCATCCTGAGCACACACAAACACTCACAGCTGAAGTAAAAACAATAAGTGTGGCTTGATATTGAGTAAGAAAAAGGCTTTATAACGCTGTGAGAATGGGTCTGCGGAGAGCATTTCTCCGCGATCCCAATGTAGTAGCCCGAAAAACGTTTACCCATTTAAACAGTCGTGGTAGATACCTTGTTTGTTTTAAACATCATAAATACACAAACAACAATGAATACTTACAGGTTGTGTACCCGAATCTCCGGCTGGTCCAAACAAAGTAGGAAAAGCATCGTTCTTCAGTGCCCTACGCTGTACATATCCGGCATGAATCGCTGAAAGGTTTGGGAAGCTTTGTTTCGTGAAAGGCTGGCAGAGGGTGTGGCCTCTGGGTATCCCCACGTCAGAGTACCCAGGAAGAAAACAATGGAAAATGAGAAATCTCCAACGAGGCGTTTTGGGGAGGTCTTTTCTGTGTTAGAGTTTTACTCCCTACAGGGTGTACTTTGAGGGTTTTTGACTCTGCAGACCGTTTACATGCATAAAAACCTTCATAACACACAAGCGGACGGGTAATAACCGGAAAATGACATGGGACCTTTAAACAACAAATTGTCCTTTTTAGATTAACATATATTGTGTAAACTAGAAGGCTGACAAATAAAGAAGCAAACCAAATTAAAAACATAACCTCCTTAATGATAGAAACAATCCAAGCAAGTTGTATTCATGTAAATATGAGCATTGTTGAATCTAGTTTAGCCTACATACTGTGGAAATATTTAACTGACAAGCAAATATGCGGGTGAAAAAAACCAAAGGCAGGCATCTGAGCAGTTTCTGGGATGTGAAACCCTTCGTCCAGATGGCAATATTTTTTTCCAGCTTTAATTCATTTATTTCATGTCACAGTTGTGCTTTGATCACTCCTCTCTAATAATTAATGTGGTTTTGCTGTGCACTGCTCTTGAAGTCATTGTTCCAGTCTCCGCTGTACCAACGCGAGCTGGCTTTGACTGCTACACCTGATGGGAGCTCTCCCCCCTCAGCTCACCCTCTGTCTATTTATGCATCTCTCTATTACTTTTCTTCTCTTTATCTCAGCTTTGAATCGTCTCAAAGGGGGTCTCACTGACTACTTTCACACATTTCCACACACACGCACACACACGCACACAAACACACACACACACACACACACACACACACACACACACACACACACACACAGGCAAACACATATTGGCTTGTCTGCCGTCTCTCAAGAGAGGTTGCGATACAGTGGTTGGCATGTGTCACTCATTCATTATTGATAAGATCCAGCTGCCATCATCTACAGATCACTTAGAGAAACACCATTGTGTCCGTCTTACACTCTCAAGCAGTTTTCATCAGAAACCTGAACAAGAACCCAGCCTGGTTCAACATTTCTTTGCTTAAATCACCCATTTGTGACCAAAAGCAAAATCCTCATTATCAGAATCAGAAACAGGTTTATTACCAGGTAGGTTAGCACGTCCGAGAAATGACTTGATGTCATGGTGCATACATAAAAGTCAAACTTAAATTTAAAACACAGACAGAGAACTATTTTAAGAAAACTATAATAACATTTAAAAAATAATAAAAAATATGGTAAAATATAGCAGTATTTACATAGAAATAGAATGGAATAAAATATGTGCAGTAATAAAATAAAAAAACTGATATTGTGTACATTGTGTGCATTAATGTAAATAATTCGCAACTCATAAAAATGTGCAACTGCAGATTTAGTTTGTTTGAACATTTTATAATTGACTTTGATTTCTAATGTCAGTCTGGAATAGGATTTACACCAATTATTGTTGTTTTTTTACAACCAGAATTTGTATTTTACAACCGGAAAATGTCATTTACTTATTGATGCTAAATAATACATGTATTTCCAATATTATAACGTTTTTTTTAATAAAAAGTGCCTTATTAAACAGTGGTGAATTCAAGTTAAAGTGCTTTAGAGAATGATTAAATAGCAGAGAATATACTGTAACTTTAGGTTAGCATATAAGAATTCCCTGAAAACAGTTCTTCTTTCAATGTTTTAAATACTTTAAATGTGTCATTTTGTTTGCTATTTGTCTGCTTTGTTCACTTGTCCCAAGAGGGATAGACAGAGTGAGAGAAAGAGGGGAGGGGGGGAGAGGGGGACGCACTTGTTGGTGGAGGTTTAAGGGGGGGTAGAAGAAGAGGGGGACTGAGAGAGACATGGAGGGAGGAGGGAGGGAGGGGGGGTTTTGCCCTCTGCAACATATCCACTCAACCATGTCTGTTCTCAACACCCCCTCTCACTCCTCTCTGACTCTCTTTCTTTTTTTTCCAAATGCAAGTCACCGTGAAAAATGTGCTGGTCCAATATTTGCACAGAAGTGGTGCTGGGACAGGCAGATAACCTATCAGTATTTGAGTTTGGCTTCCCATGCTCCAAATAGCCATCCTCCGCCTGTTTAGCTTATTGATTGGCTTGGCAAGAAACTAGGTCCCCTCAGCAGTGACCAAGGTCATACAACACATGGACTCTGTGCCACCCATCCACCACCCCACCCCCTCAACACTACCACCACCCCTTCAACACTACCACAACCTCTTCCTCCTCCTCATTTCTCTGTCTTACACACACATCTAAGCATCACACTATACTGTCACAAGAGGATTAACAATGTAATAAAGTTTTAAATGTGGGAGCTATAGAAATGAGACTAATATTGATCTGCATGAAAACACAGTGAGGGCTCAAGGGGGATTCTGTAAATGTTTGGAAATAATAATGTGTATGTTGGTTATAGCATATGCAGTATAGGGCCGGGTATATTTAGGATATCTCAATATGGAATAAGGCATTTATTTCCCCTGTTTTTAAAGGCTGCATCACAGTTAAATCATGTACATTTCTAAATTAATCTGACAGTTCTTGCTTTTCTGCTAGTTGTCTTTACTCACTCACACCCCAATATTGAGGGTAATTTAGCAAAAATATGAAAATGTAATTATTTTCTGAATGGACGAATATGCAACAATATTGTTTCAATAATTAGAGGTAAAAATGACTGTGATATTTTTCTATACAGCACAGTCCTAATTTGTCAGTTAGATTGAAAACAATTTTGTTAGAAAAACCCTTTGATGCTTAATTTCCACATTCGGATATTTTTCTAACTGGAATATTGTTAGAAAAAAGCTTGAAATGCAATGAAAGAGTAATGTGCCACTCCAGTGCTGTGTGTGTATGTGTGTGTGTGTGTGTGTGTGTGTGTGTGTGTGTGTGTGTGTGTGTGTGTGTGTGTGTGTGTGTGTGTGTGTGTGTGTGTGTGTAATGACTCAGGGTATGGACCAGAGGCAGCGTCCTCCACTCCTCTGTGGGAATCAATGAGATTGAATTCTGAAGGTTTTCTCAGGGGCATCAGCCCTGCTTGTCAATACTGCTTTGTGTCACAAGTGCATTTTCTACACACATACGCACATGTACACACGCACACTTCCAGTTCACTGTCCCAAGCCAGACCTCTCCCTCGCCCCTCCTCTTCACTTCATCTCCCGCTTTTCCAGCCCTCAATTAAACTTGCCCCATTTTGTCACATCCGCATCACTTGATCTTCCCACTGTTTTTTTAACATCCTTTTGGTGTCAGTGCTCTTTCTCTTTTTACTCTCTACCATAGGAGTGTTACAATCGGTCCTTGTTCCACAACTAAAATTGGATAAAGAGAAACTGTAAACGGCATATACAAGTAACAGGGGAATGACTGATTGATAAAAAATAAAGGAACATTTTGGTGCTTTTCAACAGCCTGGTGCTCTTAATTGTAGCCTTTCTGTGGGCATGCAAACTTTGCATTCACCACCTCTGATGCAGAAACACATAAAAAAACAACTATGACAGATACAAGTTTGACAGAAATGTAAAAAACTAAGTTCTGGATTATTTACTTTCTATAATTACAAGTTGTTGGACAACTGTATGGCAGAGCAAACAACATCAGCAAGTGTCCTTTAAAAGTCTGGCTCCTTGTATTGAGGTCAAAGGTCAGTTACAGAGCAGCACCTTTGAAACTGATGATATTCAGGGCTTTGCTCATGGACAGTTAAACACAACAGATATTAAACCTGAGAGCTCTATTCCTTTCTGTTCTATCATATTCCTGATTTGTAGTAAAACTCAGAAAGTGTAACCTGTGGCCGGTGGATCATGAGCGACACAAGCTGTGTGATTTATGACCGTGGCTGTGATGTTCAGCCGTGTTCCACTGTGACAGATATTCCTGATATTCCCAGAGTCCTTGCCTCGGAAACCCAGCGGGCTCTGAGGAGAATCGGCCAACACCCCCACCAGCACCGTTTCTAATTTGAAAGGGCCCTTGGATACCTGCTGGCGGAGGGTTAAAAGTCACACACAAACACACAGATACAGTTGATACACACACACATAATCACTGACTGTTGCACTTAAATATGGCTCGGGGGAGTTTGAGTGTCATTCTCCGGGAGGAGTAAAGGCCCCTGGGCCACAGCTGTGTGTGTCTGAGTCCGATCTGGTATCCTGCCACACGGAGGGAGGCCTTGGAGCCGGAGGCTTGCCTGGAGGCTACAGCCAGTCCTTGAAGGACATGAGATACAGACAGAGGAGACACTGCCTCTTTTCTGTGGCAAGCCAACAGATTCTGACAAGCTACCAACATAAAATAGACCAATATACAGGGCAGGGCAGTTTGATTTTAAACTCTCTCTTCTGTAAATACGGATTCAAGTAGTCCTTTAGCAATCTTGCAGAACTGCAGCCTCCTCCTAGTATGCATCACTAACACCCTCCACACACACACACACACTTGGGAGTGTTAGCCCCCGTCGCTAAACAGCTGTCTGAGATGTGGCAGTGTGGCGTACCCATGCTTCATCACTGTCATCTCCCCATCACCTGCATTCTTTCTCCTCCTTCGCCTTTTCCTCTCCATCCCTCCATCCATCAGCATTTTCAGACATAGGGCTCTGACAAGGGCACATCCAACCCCTGGTCATACATCACCTTTATAGGGGGCTGGTGGAGGAGGTGTGGAGGGGTGGGGGATGCGATGCTGTCCCAAACTCCTTCACATGTTGGGACAGAGCCAAGTTTCTGTTGGTCCGTTTCCCTTTTTCCTTTGTGTCTGAGGAGTGATTTCTGTCTTAAGTTACGTCCTGATGTTTTCTGTTCCTTTTGTCTGTATGAAACTTCCCTTTAATTTCTCACAAAATCCCAATATAATGATATGATATAATATTATCAGTCTCTTTTTATTTAAGTTTTGCATTTAAGATAATCAGCAACCAGTTGGCTTGCAAAAAAATGCAGTGTCACCATGAAGGCCTAGTTACGCCATTTTTGTTAACACCGGCGAAATTCATCTAGTTTCCAATGGAAAAAAAGCTGTTTTGAAAAACCAACTTTTGTGAACAGTGACCCACAAGTATCTAACATTGTAAACAACAAGTCGTCTTGACAGTGCTGACCTTTAAGGTTACAAAAAGTCCAAAATTGAGGAAGCTATCGTCGCTGGAACATTAACTGCTACACAAAAGAGGAACTTTTTGCAGACAGTTGTGAGACAGAAGTCAAAGGCAAGTGTGTTATTTACCCTTTTTCTTGTCTAATTCTCTTTGGTGTTGTTTTTCTGTTTTCCTTCAGTGTGCTGCACAGCAATAAACTGGAGGACACCTCCTGCTGACCCTGCCTCGCTCTTCCTTCAGCGTTCTCCTCTGTCCCGTCCTCTGTCTCCCTCACCTGTTTCTTCACTTTTCACACCTGGACTCTATTCTTGGCTGTTTGTTTACTGCTTTTGTTTTCCAAAGTCCCATCCTCCCTCTCTTCCCCCATTTCCCCTCTCCTGCTGCACCATCTATCACTCACTCCCTCCTTCTCACCTCTCCCTCTCCCTGCTTCTCTCTGTCTGTCCTTGCTCGCTTTCTCCTCTGGCTCACCTCTCATTAAGCCCCTGTGCCTATTGCCACCGTGCCCAGTGTCCACCCACACGTCTCGCACCTCTCTTTCTCGCTTGGTGTCTCTTATCTCTGTCCTTCTATGCCATACCACATTTATATCAAGCCCTTATGCACCTTCCCTAATACTCATGCTTAGTATCCTTTTTATTATGTGGTTACTTTATACTTTTAAGTGATATCTCGCATCTGAACTGAAATATAAACCTGTAAAATGTACACTAAAAAATAAATGTCTTGCTCCAAAACAAACTGCAGATTGCCACTGACGTACTGTTTATGCTGGTTTATAAAACTTACATCATTAATGTGGCTCCTCATTTCTCTTCTCTGTTGTCTATACAAGTGATCAAAAATAATGAATTGTGAAGTTAAGCAGGTGTAGTTCATTTCCAATGTTACAAAAATTATAATTACAATAATTCTATAAACTATTGTCTTTTACAAAATAGACTAAATCTAATTCAATAAAAAATAAGAGAAAAAAATAAGAAATACATTGCCTTGCAGTTACAGAATCCCTATTTATTAAATCATAACCCGTGAATCATGATACATATGGTAAAGCCAGATGCTTGCTAATACACAGCCCTAGCCTGCAGTGTGCTACCATGTTGGCTAACCACAAAGACAAAGGCTTGCTTCAAGTTGTCATACATTTTTTAACATTTTCTTGTTGTCATTTTAATGAGAAAAAAGTTGTTAAATAGCAGCAAAACCTGTAACCTTAAATTAACATATCTTGTACACAACTGTTGTTTAAAGTGTTCCAGAACTACGCTTAAGGATTTATTTTTATTTTATTCTAACGGACAACTGCAAGCCAATCAGAAAAAAAGAGTTCTCTGTGCTATTATCATTCTTTATGCATACAATACATCATACCTCAGTATCTACCTCACCACCCCCCCCCCCCCCCTCTCCCTCCCACGTATGCATGTGTTTAGATCACCCGGCAGCCTTACCTTGACCGTACGGCTCCTCCATTGATTACTGCCTGTACTTCTTCGCTCAAAAACACAATGCATCACAAAGACCAAACTGTCCGTGAAGGGCTAAAATAATTGTTTATAATAGACCCTCCACTTGCAATGACAAGAGTGCTATGATGTGTTTTAGGGTGTAGACAAGAGCTCCCGCTTTGTGCTCAGGTAATTTTCTTTCCAGGCGTAAGTGGTCAAGGTCTGGCGTTTTTAAACGCATGTGAGTGATGTGGTGTGGGGGAACTATATTGTTTCAGGAGATGCGCCAATGTCCATTTTGAGAGCAGCAACACTCGTCTCCCCACTTGAGGAACAATGGAATACACTCCAGAGATGCTGCGTATGAAGTATGGTTATGAGTGAGCTTGGACAATGGGGGACGATGTTACACAACACAAGAAATGGGTTTGGCTCTGAGAGAAATGAGGTGGACCCAGCAGACATCCTTGACATTCACCGCTAATTAAAAGCCGTTGACATGGTTAGAAAAAGACTGATTCACTGGCGGTGTTTACAGTGGCATATGATTGCAGAAAGAGCCGCGACCACTTTGAGTGTGGGAGAAAGTGGGCTGGAGTCATTTGGGGGTGGGGAATTGTTGAGGTACAGTGAGAGAGAACACATTGTGTTGGTGTTTTGTTTGACATAAAAGCCTGCTAACAGCTACTGTAAACCAGGAGCTCTGCCAAGGCTCACAGGTGTCATCAGGGATCTGGCTTGGTGCCACTGTGAGAGGACCCAAAGGCCCTGAGGCTCGCCTGGAGGTGTCACCTTGCTGCAAGATATACCAAAACATCACATGGATGAGAAGAGGTCAGGAGAGGATGGAGATAACATCTGAAAGTGTGTGAGCATGCAGGACAAAGAATAGATAGGTATTTATTCACGTGTCACTTTATCTAATGCTTATAGAGGTGAAAGGAATAGGTAAAGGAATTTTTCACACTCATTTGCCGGGTGATATAATGACATGTTAATGATCCAAGCATCTGGCCGTTCCATCAAAGGAGTATATTTATACTGAGAAAAGGAGGGTAAAAAATGCAGCATGCAGAACAAATGCCTTTGGTTAGGTCAGATTGTCTTCTAATGACCTCATTTACTAACAACAAACCGTGCATCTAAGCAGGAAACACACAGCACAGCAAGACTTCTATCCCTGTGCGACAGTGGATGGAGGGGAACAAGGATAAAAGGGACAGAAGAGAGAAAAGGAGAGGAGACAAGGAAGGAAGAGCAGGAGTCGAGATAAGAGGAGAAAGCATTGGCTCAGAGAGGAAAAAAAGGAAAAGGGGATGTTGGTGGAAAAAGGACACAGCAAGGTAAGACAGCCTCAAGGAACGATGCAATCAAACAACATAAACACAAACACTGTCTCCGTGTGACTGCTCAACCTTGCCAAAGAAAATAGGTTACCTCTGCCTCCCCTGGGCACGCGGAGAAACAAACTGGCAAGAGTTTTGCCCCTGTGTCATCCTGCAATCATTTAACCACAAAAACCGCCCTGCAACACTACTAACAACTCTCCATCAAAATGTGTGGTGTGTAACCTAAACAGTGTTTCTTGTGCTAACAGTAGCTTCAATTTCTGTCACATTGCACACTCTAAAAATAAGATACATGCCTTATTTAGCTGAAAAAAAATTCCAACCATAACACAACACTGTTGAAACCTACAGTATACGTCTTGTTTGACATTTCAAATAAATTGTCCCCTATATAATGAATGCTCTCTTCTCACTATTATGCCAAAACGTGTAAATGTTTCTTTCAAAACACTTTCGTTAAATATGGCGACAGCTTCAGAATACCTGAGACAGAAACATTTGAAATCGATGGAAATTAGATTTAAAAAAAAAAGTAATTGTTGAAAATTAAACTAAAATGTTTTTATTATATTTGACTGCATTTTAGTGATAATAATGTGTGCTAAAACTACATATTTTTGTCAAGACACTAAAATATAATACTAAAAAACGGTGCAAGATTGCAAACTCTGGCTGGATGCAGTTCCGCTCGGCTCGAATGAACAACAGGAGCAGATTTAACTGCAAAGGTTCACTTATTTTCTTGACAGTGAGCATAAGTGCATCCAGCCGTCCCTCCATCCCTCTCTCCTTCCATCCATCTGAGCATCACTAAAGCCCATCTTAATCTCCCTCTTCCACAATCACGGAACAAAGAGCAGAGTGCGGGCAGATCCTTGTTTTCCTAACTAATGTCGATTACATATTTGATAAACATGCATTTGCATTAGCATTAGCCGAGGTCAGGATTAGCAGCGTTCATCCTCAAACTGTTCTGTCTCTATGCTTCGCCTGTTTGTTGATCTTTTTTCCGGTGGTGCCTCTTTTTTTCCCTCCTGTTGTTTGTGGCTATCTGAAATCCTAAAGGACACGAGTCGACACAAGCGCCGGCACAAATATTTGAAAGGGTGATTAAAAATCGTTTGGGAAAACAGATTATTGACGTTTTTTTCTTTTTTTTTTAAATCAATCTGTAAACACAAACAGGCTGCTTTAAGGAGTCAAAAGGGGGCAGGACATTGGACATTTTATCTTGTGATTCAGGTTTCACCTTACTTTAAAAGTCTCATGAATAACATTAGTCATCAGTTTGTGGATCTGATTTACTGGATCCCATATTGTTATGTACCCTTGTCCCTTGATATGTAACATTTTTCCAGCAACATATTTCAACAAGTGTAGAGGCGCATGTGCAAGTATTTCGTAAATGCCCTTCCTTTGTTTTTTCCTCGCGTCTCTACAAAAGCAATTAAAAGAAAGAATTCGCTTCAGACAGCTTGGGCTCAGGAAAAGTTTCAAGTGCATCTGTTTACCGCACACAAAGACACTGATCTGCTTAGCAGGCTTAAAACTCTCCCTCTTTCTTTTCTTATGTCAGGCTCTTCCTAAAACCCTTCTCATACCCCCCATACACACCACACAGATACTCTGAGAAGCCTGAAACACCGCGGCCCAGACCGCTCGTCCTGAATGAGGATGTTAAAGACCTCTTCCCAACCACCTAATAAACAGATTAGAGGCACATAATTGTCATCCAAACACGTCTCTCCAAAATGGGTTTTTAAAAGCCACATTGTTCCTCTCTGCCACCAAAGGTTGAGTAATCCCGAGGCTTAAGCGGCCGAGAAATGGTCCGTCTCATTCTGTTTTTCTCCAGCTAATAAGATCCTTCCCTTTCTGAATACTCTGCTTTAATTGTTTGACATGAATCTAATCAAGCTTTTGTCGTTCATTGTAACTTCTCTGCCAGGCTTACAAGTATTTGTTTCACACTTCCCCTCTGTTCTGCTTGATAATTTAAACGCGTATTTATTTGAAGATGTGTGTGGAAAAGTGTTTCTTAATGTAAAGGAGCAAAATCATAATTTGGTGGTATTCAAACGACATTTAGTAAAGAAAGAGCAAAATGGTGCTGGAATGATTGAAATGAAGAGCTGCGTTAGTATCTAGAGTTGAGCCTGATTACATTTGTGGAAAACAATATTGGACAAGAATCCATCAAGGAGTCCGTTGGACAATGTTAATCTGATTTTATTAGTGTCCTTATTGCTCGCTCAAACTGAAAAAAGAAATTAGCCAGCGACTTTCTCCGATGTTCGCTTGCTTTAATTGGAGAGATGACAAAACAACTGCTCTGGAAGTCTTGATATCTGAAGGATTAATTTAAGGGCCATGCAGAGTAGAAGCGACGTGAGGAGAGGAAAAAAGCCAGTCGCTCCTTAATTAAAATGTTTTGGTCCCCCTCCCTGACCAGACAATAACCATATTAGGGAGCTATTAACCGTATCAACGCAGGCAGAAAGATCCAGAAGATTCTTCCTCTAATTAAGCATCATATTAAGTAGGAACCCATATAAAGACATCTGGTTGATTAAACTACATAGATGAAACAATGATATCTCTGTTTCAGTGTCTTGGTTTTTCCTATCCCGTTTGACCTGATGCACAACACAGTTTTTTAATATATGAATTCTTACATTATTAGGTGGTAGCAATTGTTCCAGTTTCATTCTTATCCTTTGGTCGAATAGCTAAGCAATTTGTTCAATTTGATTTCCTTGTGTCTTCCTAAATCAAAGCAGTCTTTTTTTCTGGACGACATAACAATGAGACTTTTTTTCTCGAACATTTCCATAGAGGTAAGTGCACCTCCAACGCTGTTATTTCTGTCACCGAGATTAAACCAAATAAAACCATTTGAGAGATTGGAATTGTTCAATTAGCTTTCATTGAAGCCAAGTGATTGGTGGAAATAAAATCAGGGCTCTCCTGCTGGATCTCCGGGTCGAGGATTCGTAGAGAACGTGATTGGTTGCTCGTCCCTCCGAGAGACGTCCAAGTGCTGGTCCACATGGACCCCTCTGACCCCTCCAGCCTCTTCATACTCCCAACTCCATGGCTCCATTTAGCAAACAGAAGCTGCTAAAGGACTGCTAAGTTGTACTTCAGCGGTCCTCCAGTCCAATCACTCATTTACCTGAAGTGATTTTATCACTCTCCAGAGATAATCATGGAGAGTCCGACACAAAGTGCTGGGTTATTGAACTGACGACGAACAATTAACAAAGTTACAAACCTTGTCCATGTTCAGGCGCTGTGTGAGAAGCATCTTAATAAGGTATTACTGGGGTGAGTTTGGGTTATAAAATGCGCTTTATTTAGATGCTGTGATGTAAATAAATACCGCAGAGTTAAAACTAGACATTAGTCTTTAAGTAATGGACGGTGGATATCCTCTCCAGAAGGATTTCTCTCTGTCAAGTAGCTCTAAAAGGTTTTAGGATTTGTGGAGTGGGCATGGCCACTGGTTTTTGCATTTTGGGTCCTGCACTCGCAGTGGTTGGTCTGAGGGGAGATTTAAAGAGGGGAATTATCTAGAATGGAGAGGGAGGAATGAAGGCGATTTGTGTGTATCTTTGTGTGAGTGTGTAGGGAGAGGGGGACAGAGGGGAAGAGAGAGAGAGAGAGACCATGCTTCAGTAGTCCCTTTGGTCAGTGTGCAAAAAACCCACAGAGGGGCCCAAACGCATGGAGCGTATTTGAGAAGGCTGCCTGCATCAGCTTTGCTCAGATTTCCCCTAATCCTTCCCACTTGAACCTTAGTCCACCACAATCTGCATGCCAACAGATTAACACAATACGCAAAGATAATTCAGCCGGCCCAGGACTGACAGTGATCTCGCAAATCTCTGAACGGCCAAGGGAAGATACCTTCCCAAAACCGGGATTAAGTCAACAGCGGAAGCCTTAGACCCTCTTAGGGCATATATTAGCATTACTGCTGGATTCTTTATTTATATATTTATCTGATTTTAAAAAGAGATAATGCTGCTTGGTCAGCTTGAGTGTCCCAAAATCTGCCTTGGGTAGGATGGAAGGATGAGATCATATCCCAGATTGAGGGAGAAAGAGAGACAGAGCCCTCTGTAATCCATATTATATGATGCCGAGAGCGAGGGAATTATTTAAGAAGCTCTTTGTTGTACTCTTTTTGGAAGTGTAATTTGGGGATGGGATGAGGGCGGCCGTTTCTATTCTGTGACAGATTATGCGATTTCAATTAGGAGGCTGAAGATTGAAGATTGGAGAATTATGATTTCCATTTTCAAAGGATGTAAATCTAAAAGATTTAGTTACTGTAGAAAGGCGAGAGCGAGCTACAAAGGGAGGAACACAGAGGGGATGTCAGTCTTGATACAATACTCACAATGTGAATTTTGGAATACATTTTTTAAACAAAACAGGGTAATGGATTTTGTTTCTGAGCTTTTCAACTGAAGCTGTGCTACAAAAGAAAGACATGACTCTGCAAAACCCTGGACAGGTCGACTTTAAGACTTGATTCATTATGCGAAATAATGAAGCTATAGCTCAAATGTCACTGGTGGTTCTTAATTAAATGGGACCATTACTTCCTTTTTTTCTGTCTTTTAAATGTTGTTCTGTCCAGCACCCAGCATTTATTGTATTAATGTTTATTATTTTCTAGATCATTTTTTGTCATTTCAATAAAGCCAGTCCGCCAACTCAGCAAATGCCAATGCAGAAGACTCAAAGCACTGCAAAACCTCAGATTATCCATCGAAAAAGCTTAACCTTGCTCAACATTACTTAGAATTGGATTGGAGTTGTACAATTCTGTGTATTATAGAATATTATAATCATATGGGCCGTATTTTTGCAGTCTAATATGGCGTTAAATGCATGGATATCTCCCCCAAAACTGGCCTTCCTGAAAAATATTATGTCATAGCAGTACATGAAACCACACGCCACCCCCACCCCGATATAATAACCCCTCCCCTAACATCCACCACATTACCTATAGGGTACATTGGCATTGGACATAAATTGAATATTTTAATCTACGCGAAAAAAGCAAAAAGTTGCTACCTTTCTTTAAAGAAATGCAAAAGTATGTATGGGCTTCATCCAGACACACATAATTGCACATTAGCTAAATAGACAACATCCAATTTGAACAGCCCCAATTTGCATCTCTACTCCCTCAACTCATAACTTCTTCTTTTTTTGAGGAGGAGGAGGAGAGGGTGGGGGCATACCAAGTTGCCATCTCCTTCCCCATTGTGTTTTTCCCAGTGCGATGCTGGGATAGTTTGGAGAGCTCACTGTGTTCCCGCGGCGACAGACTGCGGCCCCTCTCTGCCGCGCTCAAGGGCCCTTGAGGCGGCCATTATCTGGACGCCCGCCTCGCTGAGGCATATGGGTAATTACTGAGCTAATAGAGTGATGGAGGGAGAGGCAGAGGCAGGAGCCTAGGCCAATTAGATGATGCATTAGTGCTCTGTCTTTTGTAAGCACCTAATGTGTGGGGAAAGGATGGGGTAGATAGAGAAAACGTGTCATTTCTGAAGGGTCAGGATCCTTGAGCAAATGCAAACAGTCTCTCTCCCTCTCTTGCACACACACACACACACACACACAAACACACACACACACACACACACACACACACACACTTACAAACTCACTTGTGCACAGTAGCTGCACACACATTCACACAAGCATGTGTTCGCAAACATACGTAGACACTGAGACCACGTATGCACAATTGCACTTAGAATATACCGAACCACACACACAAACGCACACATATATACACACACTGATTACTGCGCTTTGTTTTGCTCTTTTCTCTAAGTGTCTGAAGAGTGTGAAGTCGTAATTATTGCACACTCTGGCTCTACCTCACACACACACACACACAGACACACACACACACACACACACACACACACACACACATACACTAATAAACATAAACACACACACACACACACACACACACACACACAGACCAAATGCAGATGAGTCCAAATAAACGAGGAGACCCTGCCCAGTCTATTGAGGTCTGCTATGAGAATCCACTCCATCAATTACATTAAAGAGGCTGCCTAATGATGGCCACAGCTGTAATCACGCTCAGCTGAAGCATTTTACACCCCGCTTCTTTGTTTTCACCTATTATCATCCATCCCACAAAGGAGAGAAATTCTATCTCAAGCATCAGCACAGTGTTTTGAGTTAAGAATGTGCTTTTTGTCATCATCCAGTTTTGTCAGATTGTGAATCAGTGTTTTGGCAGTTGCAGCTGGAGTCATTAAAGTTGGCAGGCAGCGGGAGTAACAGAAAGTTGTCAATTTGTTGTGTTGAGTTTTCCTCTTTCAGTTTTTCACTCTCACAGCTTGCACAGTAACATGAAAACTGCTTGCACTTTAGTTTTGAATCAACATAAAAGTTAGACTTTCCTGTCCAAATCTTTCTTTTTCAAAGTGTGCAACAACTTGGATTTACCTTGACATCACTGACTTCATAATTATCAATGTTAATGGTGATCTTGACTGCAACTTTTGTAAACAGCGAGGACTGAGCATCAGCACCACAAACTTGTTCTCCTAAATATTCATTAACTTTATTATTATTTCATTGGACAATTAGCATCAAAACAGTCTCATCAAAGGGTGAACAGAGGCAGGACTTTATAAAGCGTATGATTAACGCTCCCATTCGACTTCATTGTTACACCCGTACCAATAACTCCAAGGACCTTCGCCTTCCTCTCCATGACGCTGACCGAGGTGGCCGGCCACTTCACTATCAACCCCACAATTACAGACATACAGAATGTGTGTGTTTAGTGTGACGCTGAATGTTGCACGAAGCATTGTTATTCATTCAGTCCCAACAGATGAAACTGTAATAGCCGTGTATTATTATTTCCTATCAGAAATAGCATCTCTCATTATCAAACAAAAGACTCTATTACTGATATCATTATCAAAAGGGGGGAAACGGAGGAGGGGGGTCTATAGCTTTCAGCGTTTAAATCACTTTGTTTCACAGACCCTTAGTGAGGTTTTGCTGTTGACGTGATTGGCATGTATGTTTTTTGTTTTTTTCTGAAAACAGGTCAGCTTCACATCTTTGACCTTGTTGCTGCTGAGTGACAATGTGTGAAGTTAGTGGGCGATTATTGGTAATGGTGATGCCACGGCTGTCCTATCATGTGGTTTTTGTTTTATGGTGGCTTTGGAAACACCTTAATTGCACCTAATGCAAGCTCATCTTTGATGAGTAGAGGAAAGGAGGGGGGTAAACTCAACTGCTCTTGCATTTTCACAGACACATTGATCTTTTGTGCAGGCAGGCATAGCTTCAGGGAGGTTCAAAGACATTCCCAGACTGAATCACCTTGAGGAGCTCGCTTCAGGCGGTCTTAGCTCCACTGACTCACAAATTAAAGCGGCTCACGGAAGGGAGCTGGCATAAAAATATGTTTTTAAAAAACCCTTGAAAAGATATTGCGACCGCTGAACACAACCTTAGCCACCAAGGCATGTCTCATTAATGCAAATATTCTCAAGTATGTGAATTTTGATAGCAAATAACATGTGGAGAACCAGATCCTGAAGATCATTTTGAAAGATATAGTTGGTTAGGTTGCAGAAAAGTGGGGATTATTACTGTATGAACAATTGTAACTAAAGACTTAGGGTCTGTGGTGCTTATTACGCAAACAACATCTTATATTAACATACAGTTCTCCAAATGATGTCCTTCTTTAAAGGAAAAATCTTTTTTCTCACTTAGTACGAGTAGTTTTGCCATAACTCCCGTTAGAATAATATGATTGTACAACCCAAATACAAAACATAAACAATAAACAAGGGGAAAAACTCATTCGTTTTGTAAATGTACTTTGTATTCACTAAATTCTACGCATACGCAAGTGTGTACATTACACCTCCTTCAGACCATACACCATAAAACTCTTCATGATAAACACGTGTGATTGTGGTTAAATTACAGACACAAATGCAACAAACATTTGTGGATCTTCAGCTTCCTTTTTTAAACGCCCTCTTTCAGCCTACAAATGATGCTGGTCATTTCTATAGTATGTCTTTTTTCTCTCTAGTTTTGCAACACTGAGCATCTTTGGTTTTATCAATATAAGAGACCCAGACGATGTGTTAATGATCAGCATTAATACCCTGGTATCAATAGTTTTAATGATTGAAATGTATAATCCTTATTAAAGCAAACCTATTTTTCAATTTACTCACAATCAGTCAATAACTTTCTACAGTATGTTTTAGTTTTAGTGCCAAATCTGCCATTCCCAGAATGCATCCCTTCTGCCTACGTAAACTCTACAAGTTCACAGAAAACTGATGCAGCGTTTCATAATCCTTGCTGATCATTGTGTATGAAGTTGTCACGCCACTATTATGAAAGCCAAAAACTTCACGGTAAAAGACATGATCATGTTAATCGTTAATTTCCCCATAACAGTTTAGGTTAGCTGAATTATATTTAGTAATGTGTTGGTCTAGGGTTCTCAGCTACATGTTAACAGAAACAAAGTTTTACAGCACACAGTTAATGTATAGGTAGCAGAGGGGACGCACTGTTTTAACCAATCCCCAGTATGCGTAGAATAAATGTGTGTCGGAAAGATTTACATACTTTACATAAGCCTAACACGCTGTGCAAATACTGCTCAGCAAACAAGACAGTGGATTTACCCTCCTCTACATCGCCCTGGTTGTTAGTGATACAACTGAGTAACGGACTCTGGGACAGCAGAGTCGAAAACAAAACACATGCTAATGCGTGACCTGGCTCTTGAGTCTCACCTCCTGCGATAGAGAACCATAGTTCTCAAGTACAGCCAACCTGGTCCTTAATCTATCAATGGGAGGCCCTCCTCTCCCAACATTCAGACACATAACCATCCTTCCATTCTCCAGACAGAGAGCCCTCCTCTTTCCTCCTGAGCCACCATCCCACACAGTGGCCCCTGCCCCCGGTAAGACCAGTCCCCATCTCCTCTGGGCTGAAGGGCCCTTCAGACGTCTACTGAGAAAGAGCAGAGGGGTGGGAAAGAGAGGCAGAGGAGACGAGCAAAGAACAGAAAAGACTGGAGAGAGGGGAGAAAATGTTTAAAAAAAGAAAATGACAGAGAGGTGTGAAAAGATTGAAGGAGGAGGTAGAGGAGATGAATATTGCATCGGGCCCCTGAGGGTTATGGCTATAGTTCATGTTGTGTATTAATGTGTGGAGCGCTGGTATTCTCTGTCATGCTAATCTCACTGTGTTTCTTTGTTGTGTTGGCTGGTGTCTGCTAGTGTCACATACACTCATCTCTCCTCTCTTCCCCTGCTTTCTTCTCTTTCTGTGCTCCCCTTTTGGAGTGGACGATCAGAGGGAGTAATAGGGGGTAAACAGTGCTGTTGTCTAAAAGGATCACATTTGAATAACTAATACACTGTTAGCATTAGCATACATTAATTATTCAGCCCTGCAAAGGTGCTAGCCATTTTCCAAATAAGCCTCAGTTGTTGTTTTTTCAGTTGTTGTTTACAGAAGGAATGCTTCCAGGAATCAGGACACATGAAAGTAAAAGAAAAAAGGAAACTGATGAAAGCACCTCAGCTTGCCATCAATAGTTCTGTAGACCCTCGGGCTTAACAGTGCAACGTCCATCCTCGTTTTTATGCAACAATCAAAGTGGAACATTTCAGATGCTCGGCAAGTGTTGAATACTCTTCAAGCTGTTTTTTTTTTAGTTTCCTCCTGATTACTTTATCGGTTTTTGAAATCTTGGATGGGAAGAGAAATTGCAAGAGCGAGCCAAGCCAGAATTTCCTGGAGGTAGCATATCTCTCAAGTCTCAGTTGGGGTGGATGGAGGAGAGGAGGGGGATCTCCTCCTGCGTGTTTATCCACAGTAATCAGGAGTCTGTGGAGCAGGAGCTGAGGCTTGGCAGTGGGGGGACCCTGCCACATTAGAGAGGAATGAATAGAAATGTGCCAAGGCTGGCACACTAACACTTTAGACACAGCATCCTTTCTGATTTGGTCAAAACTTTTGAAGGGAGAGAGAGAGAACGAGAAGGAGAGAGAGACGTTGACACTGTTAATCTGGAGCAAACTGGACCAGTGTTTCAGTTTTGTTGTGTTGTTTTTCTCTTTTTTCTTCTCTTCGCCCATGAACTTTTGTAGCAAAGCAACGGGGAGGAACAAAAGAAGCCGTTCTGGGTTGACAAAGAGGAGAATAGATGGTATGCGAACGACAAGCCACCATCTGCTCTGGAGGACGACCAAAATCTTGACACACTTCAGCAATCCCACAATCCCCTGCTCCAGGAGCGTTCCAGGCGCCCCATTCATACTCTCCCGTCCGCTCCCAGAGTCTGTGTGATTTCCCCCTTTTCTCTCCTCCTCAATTAAGTCATTAATTCCTTTCTTCGCCCCCCTCTTAATGACCGCAGAGGCACAAACAAGCCCTGGTTGCTTCCTATTGAGGCCCTGTGATTGGGCATAATTGCTGCGAGGGCCTAAGTATGGGGAAGCAGGAACGAGGGAGGAGGGAAGCATTGTCTTTTGGGAGGAGAGCAGAGATGAAGATGCACATTAGGTGGAACCCTTCCTCTCTTGACCTGCGACACATTAGTGTCAGTGAACGTTCGCCTCTCCGAGACGGAGGGACGATGAAAGTGAATCGAACAAATCCGGACACAGCAGACAAAAAAAGGAAAAATGCTAGATGTAGCTTTGTAGGAAACACTGGGGACTGCATACATTTCCATGTTAAACAGCAGATCCTTTGTCCAGCTCCCAATTATTATGACACATCATGTCTTCATCACGCAAGTTTCAAGACTGCCATGTGTTGAGTGCTTTAGGGGGAAAGGTGCTTTTGTTGGCAGCAAAGGAAACCATCTTTCAAAAGCCAACCCCATGACTGCAACATCCATTAAAAGACCGAAAATGTGTTAGCAAGATCTTTGAAAAGATGGGAGATGAAAGATGTGTGTTTTTTGTTGCAAGATATGTGAGGTAATCACCTGATATATGCATGGCACCCAGCATGTCTTTCTGCAATCCCACTACATTGTTCCAGGCAGACCAGCTCTTCCTCGCTCCAGTTTTTGGACTGGAACTCGGTCCAGTTAAGGAAAGATTTGGGATTGGTTCTGACTGGTGCTGGCTCACTGCAAACAGCTAACATCTAATGGCTTCTAGCTAGCAATGTCCACCAAGGATGCCCTCCAAGAGAGAGGGGGTCCAACATTCCACCCTGAAATCAGCTGTCTTGTTTGGCTGATTGTGCATTATGTGACCATCTGCAAAAAAGAAAAGGAAAAAAAAAGAAATGCGTGTGTGTGTGTTGTTGGGCATGGTCATGGGGTGGGGTAGGAGGATCTGAGGGATGTGAAGGGAATTAGACGGTCTTTAATGACACGTTTTGGGGATAAATGCATTTTTGAAATACTCACAGATTGCTCCATTTATAGATGTGGAGAAGTAGAAACAGAGAGAAAAAGAGAAACAGAGGGAGAGGGGGAACAGATATAGTAAATCTCCAGATTAGAGATTAGCCATAGTAACAGATTTAAAGGGGTGTCTGGTCCCTGGCCAGCCTGCTCAGGCATCTATCTGGCTTCTGCTGGCCGGGCCTGCCATGGCCCCTTCTAAGTAGATCACTCAACCCTTACTGGGGACGCCATGTGACCACCGTTATCTCCTATGGTCTCTCTTTCTTTCTCTCTCTCCCTCAGCTCTCAGAACAGCAGACAAAAGGTTCTGCCTGAATCAGTCCTAGACAGAGGATGGGATGGATGGAAAGCATTTTCTCCACCCTTCCTGGCTACGACTCCAGGCTTTTCTGGCCCTATCAGATGATTTCCACCCTCAAAATAAAACTCCAAAGCCCCTTCACTAGTCCAGATCAGAGGAGCAGTTAAGCATCTCCACCGACAGCTCAGTTTAGTCGTTTCAGGAGGGGTGGAGGGGATGGAGAAAGGCGGTAGAAGGGTATTTACTCCTTTTTAACGTGTAATGGTGAGTGGGTGTTTGCGTAATGTAATAAGCGATGTTCCCCTTGGCATAATGATTATCTTTAACGTTTTTAGGCCCTATAAGCAGTTCTTATTGGGAACTAATTCCTGTTTTTACATGGGTGTAAGTAATCTGCTGTAATCGTCAAATTCACCCAAACACACTCACATATATGCTCAGGAAGGCAGCGGGTCAAATAACTATTACACACACTCGTGGTGTAAATCTCATTGGGGCTTAGCTTTAGGGGCTGAGCACAGGGGGTGGCTCCGAAGGTAAGAGGTTAAACACGATCTGTGGGAACTTTTACAGCCTCGGTCATTTAACCCCTTTAGATCTTTTTAATCGGTTTTAGAACATGTTTAAACAGACATTTTGGGCATCTGTTTACCTCCCAAATCTCTTGAGCATACGAGCTCATTGTCAACAGCTGGACACAACTGCAAGTGCACTGATCCGGAGACTTAATTTAAATAACAACATTATATTTTAGAATTATCTGCTGAGCATCATTTTCTAAAAATGTGTTTAATTTGGAGCACAGCTGCAAATACGTCCTTTAAAAAAAACTTTTCAGGGTGAAGTATCATGAATATTCAATTTTGTTTCTTTAAATAATATTATTTAAACTGTGTATTTCCCACTTTTAACAGAGCCAAGACTGATCTGCTATATCTTACCCTGCCTTATTCTTCTCTAAGCTGCTTGCAACCCGGTTGTGTTCTGATACAGAGATGAAATCTTGGAGAGGCGTGTCTCTGGACCCAGGAAGCGGTTGCCGCTGATTGAAGAATAGAGCTCTTGGAATGGAGGATGTGCACTGGAGGTATCACACACACCCCAAAAGATGGCGGACACAATGAGAAATCACAGCTCTTTCACTTTCCGTCCATCTGCCCGCCATGGAGCGTGCTCAGTGTGTGCCACTTGGCTTAATTCTGTCCCATCAGCCACCACAAAAGCCCCCCGATCCAATCGCAGGGATCAGACCTGGGCCAAGACCATGAGACGGGGAGCCAAGGAATAGACCAGAATCAACAGCCCATTCTTCCAAGATCACACACACATACACACACGGATAAATAAAGGGCCAAGATGAGACGTGGAAAAAATAACATGGAGGGTATAATGGCATGAAAAGTGTGGATGGAACATTTCCACATTTAATTCTTGATTTGTAAAGTTGAGATAGCTCCAACTGTGCTTCCAGAAATGGTTGAAGAGATGACAAAAGTCAAGCAAAACGAGAGGGGAAAAGTTACCATATGTTACTGCTGGTACGCCATTAAAAAGAAAGGCCAGGAGATCAGGGTAGAAAGATAAGGGCAAAAAAATGCTATTCTCAAATACCACACATTCCCTCTCTCTCTGCCTAAGCCTCGCTCACTCTCTCTCGCTGACTGTTAATTGTGTGAGAGCAGGTCATCAGTAGCAGTGCATTAGAATAATGGAAATAGATGGCAGAGACCTACGGATGGCAACACAAGCCATCTTCCCTATTTGCATGGCTGTGTGCTCCGGGACAATTATGTCATTATCACAGACCTCTGTGCGGGTATGTGTGTGTTTGTGTGTGTGCTGTTTGACAGGTGTGCAAATGAAGCTACTAAGTGCCAAGGAAATCTGAACACACAATCTTCCACTTTCTGTTAGTTTTTTTAATTCACTTTAAATAGTATTTCCTCTGTCCAGCCCAGCATTTTTTTATTGTGCAGTCTTAACTAAAAAAACTCAAAATTGTTGATGTAGTTTCGCAATCACTCTCCAAAAAGTGAGGTTCCCTGCTTCTCTCAACCTTAAAAGGAATACTTTGGCATTTTCTGCTTTCTTGCCAAGATGTATCACTTTATGTCTCTTTGTTAAGTATATGACGTTTGATCAAGCAGGCTTTTGTTTTAGTTTCTCTAAAAGACTGGTAGCACCGAAAAACATTGCAAATAACCCCTGCTAAAACCACAAATGATCAATGTTACACTTCTATTTGTGTAAAGAATAAAAAACAGACTATAACAGAAATAATTATATTATTAGTGAGCTTTAGCGAAATGTGATTTTCCTTTTTTACCTTGGCTAGCTGTTTTCCAGTCTTGATGACAAGAAATACACATTTTCTAAAAAGAAAAACTATTCCTTTACTCAAAATCTAAAACATTGTGCTTTCAGTGACTCTTTTGTAGAAAGGGATTTTCTCCAGAGAACATAAAGCTTTTGTCAACCCTATTTTCTCAAACA
Source organism: Dissostichus eleginoides (assembly GCA_031216635.1). Taxonomy (NCBI): domain Eukaryota; kingdom Metazoa; phylum Chordata; class Actinopteri; order Perciformes; family Nototheniidae; genus Dissostichus; species Dissostichus eleginoides. The sequence goes on along the minus strand of CM062281.1, from coordinate 17,014,172 downwards.
CCTAGAACTGAACCCAAAGGCAGGGGAATTCCCATCTTAGCCTAAAGCCTCTTCCATCCATCACCTTTGTGACCCTGCCAGGCTATATAGGGATCCAGACATGGTCTTCCTCCATTTCCAGGATGTTGGCGAAAAAGCCCAGAAAGGCAAAAGAAAATAATACAAACTCATGAATGACAGCTTTTTCCCTCTTTCCTCCTGTTCCTCCTCCACCCCTGAAATGAGTGAGGCCTTTTAAAACGCAGCGAGACCTCATCAGGCCCCCCCAGAATTAAGAAAACAGTGCAAAGAGTAGAGAGGGATGACCTTTGACTCAAACAAGTGTCCTGTGCCTCCGCTGTACACGGCTGACACTTCCTGTACTCATCAAGACAGGGAAGAGAAGGCCACCTGCTAACCATGCGCCCTCACCTCTAATGGCGGATGCAGTGTGGATGTGTTTGTGTGTGTCTGTGAGTGTGTGCGTCTCTGCTCTGCTCCTACTTAGATTTGATCCCACTAAAATAAGTAATAACCTATTGAAATTACCACCAGCCGGGCGCTTTTCACTCTCAAAACAGCAGGAAACATACAAAGTACATGTTTTGATGGTGGCAGCCGGATCACAGCATCGTCTGAATTAAAAGAATTAGTATTGACATGACAAATCTGAGCAGTTACGAACATGGACAACAAGAGGCCATTAAATCCATCAGCAGAGTCTTCAGGCTGTTTCGGTAGCGTCAGAGATGTTGGACAACATGCATTTATCTCACTAGCAGCAGGCATTGTGGAGAAAAGGTGCGAGGTCTTTTTTTTCTGTGAAACCTCTTAGCGTCCCATAATCAGGAGTGATAATGTGTCTCATTCTATGCTAATGTGTGTGTTTTACAGCAATCAGGCGACAGGTGATGATAGCACGCACTGAGAGAGGTTCTGCTGTGTGCATATTGCGGCGGGTGTGTGTGTATGTGTATGTGTATGTGTGTGTGTGTGTGTGTGTGTGTGTGTGTGTGTGTGTGTGAGCGCGCAAGTGTGGACGCAAGGCACCATTAGTGACTTCCCAGGTCCTCTTCAGGAATACAATGGGCGGCGAAATTGCTTTAATGGAAAAAGGCTAATGTGAGACGCACACACACATGTACACATACACACATATGAACACATCGCCTTAGCAAATCACTCAAGCCGGTGAGAGGCAGAAAAAGGGAGGATATTATCACTTACACTTGAAAAAATAGAGATGTAGGAGAGAGAGAATAGACAGCGAGGAGAGAGTTGGTGCTGCTCTTCTTCCACTTGCACATGCTTCCACCCACTAGAGTCAGTAGTTTTCCAAAACAGAGGCATACATTCTCAAGTCTAGATACAGAGGAGGGGGGGTCTAACCTGTATACCATTCTTACACAAGCAGGTGTGATTTGTGGAGAGAGACAGGAATGGAAAGAGAGGAGGAATGGCTGTAGTTAGATGTAATGAAACCTATCATCTCCAATAGGCATTGCATCCTTACATTTTCATGTCACTTCTCCTTTCTTGTATGACATATGTATACATCAAATAAAATTTTTTCTTAAAAGATCAACTCAAGAGATTTTATGTGTCAAATTTAGACTGAATAGAAATAGATTATAGACAAAAATGTTCAACACAAAGTCTACATCGATGTTCAAGTTGGTGGATTGCCCCTTTAAATCAATTTTAAAAAAGTTGTTGACACCTTGTCTATGCTATTTTATCGCTTTTGCCTCATCCTCCAAAACAATAAGATATGCATCAGTTAAGTAAGCTGACTGAATGTGCATTAACCTAAAAGTGAGCTGGTTTTAACACAGTTTGTTAGCTCAACAGAAACCTGTGAGGAACGCACTTCCTGTTAGCAGCTGACTGTCTAGGCCTCACGATCTGAAAACGCATTAAATGTACAATCAACTGAAGACAACTGATGGGCATTAGCATAACTTCAACAAACAACTCACGCTCTCTTTTCTTTGAGAGACAGGTCCACACACACACACACACACACACACACACACACACACACACACACCACACACACACACACACAGACACACACACACATGCTCCTGCGCTGCTCGGTAAGACAAGGCACGTCTCTCCTTTGCTTCTAAATGGTCTCATCTGTGCCCTGCTCAAGGCTGGCAAGGCCTGCAGCATCTGTTTGACTGCAGGCCATGCCATAAGGTGCCAGGACTCCAAGGATCCTCCACACTCCCTCAAGAACACTGATCTACGCCCTGCTAACCCCACCCTTTCAACCCCCTTTCACCCGCTTCACGCTTCAACCTCAGAAATTATATCATGAAGTCCAGCTAACTCTGTGGTGTCTGCTCATTGCTTACGAAAAAACAAACTCTCGTCTCCCCCTTCCCCACTCAACACTTTGAACCTAACGCTTCTTCACCTCCCCTGCTTCGGCTAATTTCCCTTTTCTCCATAATCTCATCTGCCCCCACCGTTTCCCCGCTGACACCCGTCCATTCTCCCCTCGTTTCTGTCTAATGCCCCCCTGTCAGGATGTGTGACATGTCATCTACCTCCCTAATCTGCTTCCCCTTTTTCCCCAGCCTTCCCCTTTTTCTCTCTGAACCTCTTCCTTTGCTCTCTCCCCTGAGGGTGAGGGAGATGTCGTCTGGCTGGGACTGTAAATGTTAGGGTGTGTTTGTGTGTGTGTGTGTGTGTGTGTGTGTGTGTGTGTGTGTGTGTGTGTGTGTGTGTGGTGTGTGTGTCGTCGCCAGGAAGACATACGCCTCGGAGGAACAGACAGATTAGCGAGTGGATTCTTGCTCCCAGCACGGCGTTCAAGCTGCATTCCCAGGAACGTCTCCTTAACAGCATCACAGTCCCCTCCAGGTCGCCCGCAGCCAACCCGACACAAGGAGAGGAAAAGTGATCTGATGGCACTCTGTGTAATTTCTCCTTATCTCTCTTTTCTTAGCAGGATTGTCAAAACGCCTTTGCCCCTGAGCTGCAACCTTGTGATGTTTCAGTGTGTTTGTATGTGGCGTGGCCCTCACAGGAGCTCATGTTGAGGCCTCCAGAGAAAGAGGGAGAAAAAGAGGGAGGATAAAGGCCTGGAAGGAGACACAGTCAGGGGGAGGGGAGAAGGGGATGGTTGGTCTTATGACAGGGGGGGTCTGCAGCTAACAAGCGGTGTGAGCCACAGAAGGTGTGTGTAGCGGAGCGTGAGGAAACAGTTGAGACAGCGCATGCCCACTGAGATGACCGTGGAGCTAATGCTATGTTAGTGAGATGCTAACGGCATGCCTGGGCCCTGGCGCTCCGCCTTTCCACACGGATCACAGGGGCCTACAGCACAACGAAAGGAGACACCTCAGGTCTGCGGGGGAGGTATTACTAGTGACACGTCTTTTGGGCACCGGTTGGGACTCCTTTACCATCTGAGCCTCTAGTATCATGACTCACACGCAGGCATGTTGGTTATATAAAGAGACCCCTAAATGCAATGTGGCGTGGAAGGTGAGGTAGAACAACGCTCAGATCAGAAAAAAATTACTGGCACTTCAAATCGAGGTACACGGAGAACGCTTTATAAAGCAAGTCACCTTGGGTAATTTGACCTGAAGGGAGTTGATATATCTCTCAAGGTTAGCAGGGATTCAAGCTGTACTCTCTCTCTCTCTCTCTCTCTCTCTCTCTCTCTCTCTCTCTCTCTCTCTCTCTCTCTCTGTTTTCCTTGCTCTTCTTTAGTTTAGTGTCATAACGCATCGCTTTAATTGTAGGCCTATACTTGAACTAGTATCAGTCAAATCAACAACACAATTAGACATGCTCAAAGATGTCAATCTAAAGAGAGCTTCTAGACTTCTACTCACAGATGTTGCACAAAACAAATATATATGTTTCAATACAGTAAAAGCACTTTTTGTATTTTCCTGCCAATGCTTCGTCAATCAATGTTCAAAGATAAATGTATTCTCTATACAAAAACTGACATTTATGTTCATTCTGAAACAACAGGGTTGGAAAGACTATGAAGGCTACTCATACTGTTACATCTTTACTCTAGCACTGACACAAATGTCAGTTAAAATGTATTTTAAAGGTCCCATGTCATGGCCATTTCTACTGATCATAATTCCATGGTTGAGTTATACTAAAATAAATGTACATTGTGCAATTTTCCAAACTCACATTGGTTTCTCATACAGCATCTCTGTATAGTATGTGCATTCACTCTCTGTCCTAAACGGCTTGTTGGAGCTCCTGCCCCCCCCTCCCTGTGAGCCCAGTAGCCGTCTGCGAGAAAGTGAGACACCGCGGAACTCAGCCTGGGCACACGCACACACCCGCAGCCTGGCTGGGAGTTTGTGTGTGTGCCCAGGCTGAGTTCCGCGGTGTCTCGCCGACCCCACACCAGTGAGCCAGCTCACAGTGTCCCGCTCCTCGCAGCAGCGAGCCTCGCAACGTCCCGCCGAGTGTGTGTGTGTGAGGAAGTCCGCGGATTGGTCTAAACGTAACGGCTCTGCGGACGTTACGTTACGTTACGTCACAATACCCGAAATACGTCACTATACCCAAGAAGTAAACAATGGAAAAAGAGAAATCTCCAACGAGGCGTTCTGGGGCAGCATAGACAGGTCTTTTCTGTGTTAGAGTTTTACTCGCCACAGGGTGTACTTTGAGGGTTTGTGACTCTGCAGACCGTTTACATGCATAAAAAGCTACATAACACACAAGGGGACGGGTAATAACCAGAAAAGATGACATGGGACCTTTAAGTGACAGTACGTTTTAAAAAGGGAAAGGGGGGAGAAAGAGAAATTGTAGGCCTTTCTTCCATAGCAATATCATTTTCCTACCTTCCTCATAACGGGGGGTTACGTATTGTAACCCTAGTTATATAAGCACAGGCGGAGCCCTCTACTGGACTCTATGGGTACTACTCTCTATCATGCTATGCGTGCATTCACCTACTGAGTTGCATAAACGTAGCCGGCCAATCGGGGCGAGCCTACCTGAATGCGCGCGCAGGCCCACAGTATATAAGGCGGCTACGCCTCCCGACCGTCATCCTACACCCTCTTCAGCGAGCGGCATAGGAAAGACAGGGCCCCCAGGTAGAGGGCTCCGCCTCTGCTTATATAACCAGGGTTACAATACGTAACCCCCCGTTATATATCACACAGGCTCCGTCCTCTACTGGACTCTATGGGTACAGTGGGTGGAGCCCCGATGTATAAACGCCCTGTCGTCCAACAACATCGACCCATCACACTGCCCCTGACCGGCTTTTGGCTAACATCCACCGCGCCCCCACTTCCTCCCATCCGGTTGTAACCGTGGAGAAGTCGGGGCCGCAGCTTGGATAAGGCAAACGCACACATGCTTACCTCGTGTAGAGTGTGCATGGAAAAAAATAGTGGGGAAGGCTCTCCCCGCCTGCCCATAGGCAGTATGTATGGGGCTCACTGCGCACCATGTTTCCCAGGTCCCCAAGGAGCATGGGAAAAACATAAGTGCATTATGTCCAAGGGGGGGTCAGATACCTACTGACCCACAGCCCCCCCCCCCTCTCACCAGTCATATGTTGCCCCGGCAAGCACAGACGACGAGAAGGAGCCAGACATGTCCAAGAGATAAAACTTTATGAAGGGGCCTGGCGTAGACCAACACGCCACCGTGCATATTATCTTCTACACTCACGCCGCTGAATAAGGCTGTTGACACAGCCACAGCCCGTGTAGAGTGTGCAGGGACCCACGTGGGGAGGGCTCTCCCCGCCCGTCCATAGGCATGTGTAATGCACTCGCAGAGCCATCCTGTCAGGCGCCTCTTGGAGAGAGCTTTTCCAGCCACACCATCTCCAAAGCACACAAACAGCTGTTCAGTGCGCCTAATGGCAGCCGTGCGCTCCACATAACATGCTAGCGCATGCACCGGGCAGAGGAGGTGCAATTTAGCCTCCCTGGCCCCAATATGGGGTGGGAAGATTAAAGCCACCTAACTGAATAGCCCTTGAACTGAACGAACTCCTTAGGCTCTTGGGAGCAAAGGAGGGGTTCGGTCTGAGTGTCGCCCCGCTGCGGTCACCCTGGATCAAAAGACAACTTGGGTGGACCGACAGAGCGGTCAGCTCGGACACTCTTTTGGCCGAAGTCAAGGCAAGTAGCAACGCTGTCTTCCATGACAGTGCTTTCAGGGAGGAGAGCTCCAGAGGCTCAAATGGTTCTGTGACCAGAGCCTCGAGCACCAACGGCAGGTCCCATTGCGGAGAGGAGGTGTGCACTACTGGGCGCTGCCTCCTGACCCCCTGCAAAAACCGCAACATAAGCGGCTGACTGAAGGCTGACCTGCCTCCAAATCCCTCATGGCAGGACGAAATGGCTGCTGCATACACCTTAATTGTGGAATGAGCCAGCCCCCTGTCCACCAGTATCTGTAAGTAGGATAGAATAGAGCCCAACGTACACGATAGCGGCTCTAGACTCCTTTCTTCACACCATCGCTGGAATCCCGCCCACTTTGGCCTGTAACAGGCTGTGGTGGATCCTGCTCTTGCTGCCTGGATAGTCTGAATAACGTTGTCAGACAGCCCCACCTGTCTCAGCCTGTCCCTCTCAGGAGCCAAGCCTGGAGAGGTTGGCCCAGAGTGGGTAACGCCCCTATTGCACCTGCTTCCTGAGACAGCGTCCCCCAGACCTGAGGAATCGTCCAGGGCTGGCCCACATCATCTGTGTCACCTCCGCGTACCAAGTGGCGACCTGGGGCCACTAGGATGACTGACAGACGTTCCCGCCTCACCCTCTCCAGGAGGGGGGGGGATAAGGTGCAGCGGTGGAAAGGCGTAAAGCAGCTTTCTTGGCCATGGCTCGTGTGCAAATGTGTCCACCCCCAAGGGCGGATTGTCCCACCGGGCCAGGGAGAACCACAGGGCACAGTGGCTGTTGCGCCGATTGGCGAACAGGTCCACCTCTGCTCTCCCGAACTGAGTCCAGACCTGCTTCACCACCTCCGGGTGAAGCCTCCACTCGTCTGGCAGGGGCCCGCCTCTCGACATGAGGTTGGCCCCCCCGTTCTCCCGTCCCGGGATGTGCAGGGCCCTTAGAGACAACACCTTCTGTGAAGCCCAGAACCACAGGTTCTCTGCTGCGGTCAACAAGGCTGCGGAGCGAACCCCGCCCTGCCTGTTGATGTACGCCACTGTGGTGCGCCACCGTCCTCCCACCGGCCGTCATCTCCGGGAGGACGGTGCACCCCATCCCGAAGCCCTCTGCTGATGCGGAGCCGGGACAGAGGCCCTCGGGATTGCCCGGCCTGGCCCCGCGGGTGCTGGAATTGAACCCGCCCCGTAGAACCAGCGAGGGAGCAGGAGAGGCAGCGGGAGCCGTGGGCGCTCTGTACCTGCGCCTCTCTCTCCTCCTCACCGCGGCTGAAGCACTGCGTGACCGAGGTGATCGATCAAAAGAGCCCTTCCGTGGATACGGGGGCTCCAAGGAGATCATCACGGTCCTTCTTGGAGAGCGCCGTGAGTCCTAACCACACGTGGCGTGATCCCACTGTGGCCAGGGACATCACACGGCCAGCTGCGGCGGCTACACCATGCAACAGATTATTAATCTGCCCGATGCAGCGGTCCGAATAATCACTCCGGTCTTCCTGAGACGGGGAGGCGGGGGCTTCCTGCTGAGGGGTGATCAGCGAGACCCCTAACACGCCCAGATTATTGGCCGCCGCCGCCAGCTGTGCCCCGAGCCCCCAACTCAAAGTTATCTTTGAGTTGGCTACAAAAAACGTCTTTGCTTGGTTAGTTCCACCTCTGCTTATCAGCAAACATTGAACCCCTGAACTAAGGAAATAAATAACCTATCACTAAAATAATTAGGCTACATGTTACTGATGGACGTTATTATTTCATCAGAACCTGAATCTTGATTTAGATTGAATTTGGAGGTTGCATTCAGTTGCTGATTTTTTTACTCTTACCCTTTTTTCATTATCTCTGTGTAGCATAATTGTTTTACCATCTGATTCTTTACAACGTGATCTCACTGACTCTACAGCAGGGTTTCTCAAACTCCGGACCGAACTGCAAATCAATCCGGACCGAACCCTGTGTCCCATTATAAAAAAAAAAATAAAACATTTCTGATTCTGATGTAAATTAAAGAGGACCTATTATGCTATATTGGAAAAATATATTGTAGGGCCATACCTATACAAAACATGTCTGTGAAGTTTTTTGCTTAAAATACCAAACAGATCCCCCATTGTAGCCATGCCTCATACTGCTCATACCCCTCTTTTGCAGCCCTGTTAGAGAAACGCGGATTTTGGGTCCTTAGCTTAAAAAAAAAAAAAAAAGAGGAGGCGGAGCTAATGCCTGATCAGAATTCTACCGGAGATAAAGTTAAATTCTGCTGTGATAAAACGCCATCCTGTTCTAAACCACATCAAAGATTATTTCTGAAACAGTATGGAGCTCAAATGCTTTTTCTCTTGCGGGTTTATCACAAGGTGAGTTCCTTTTTTTATTTCCTGCTTTTTAAACACATGTGCTCTACACAGTACAGGTTAGCTCTGAGTGTTAGCGAGGCTTGCTAATGTAAACAAAGACGAGATTACGTCCAAAACACGTCAGGCATTGTTTCTGATAGCAATTTTCTGTGGGTCCGCTGCCGATTTGACGTCAGATCGGCAGCAAATCTGTATCCGCTCGTTGTACCCCCGTTTTTAAAAGATTTGGGTACGGAGGAAAAGAGAGGGGTTTTATTTTCTGACGCTGCGTGAGTTCCCCCGCACCGGGGACACATATGTATGTATAAAAGACATCACAAAGTGCATTTTGCATGATAGGTCCCCTTTAATGTATATTTTCTTGTGACTGACGCGTTGTGAGAATGAACGTGCATATATATTTACTTGTGTGCGCAAGCGTGACACGCATTGCAGACCGCAAGTTAACCGCAAGTTTACCTTGACTTTCTAATGCTTCTAATGCCATTTTTGCCGAGGTTCAAGGCATTGGCTACAGACAAACAGTGCCATTTCTTCCACTAGTTCAAGCCATCATACTGTATGTATGTATTGAATGTGTGTGTGTGTATACAGGGGCGCCGTTTACCGACAGGCAAGTGCTTGGACCAGAAGGGGGCCCCCAAATAAAGTAGATTAATCCAATCCAATCCAACTTTACTTATATAGCACTTTAAAACCTCCAGACCAAAGTGCTGTACAGAGAGATACATACAATATAAAATCACACAGCTCAGCTCACAAAACATAAAATAAATAAATACATTTAAAATAAAAGATACAAACACAAAACAAACCAGAATAAACGTAACAATTTCAAAATTTCAAAATAAAATAAAAACATAAAAAAAGATTAAGAAGGTCCACAGCAACGACAACATGAAACACCATTTAATTTACTGCAACGACATGTCGGGAAACCCCCTCATAGCGCGCCGAAACTGCTTCTTAATTTCAGTTTTGTTGCTCTGCTCCGGGGGTGGGGTGGGGGGGGGGGAACTTTACTGGCATTGATCCGGACCATTGACCTTGTATAAAATTCACAAGTGGACCTTTAACAAAAAAGTTTGAGTACCCCTGCTCTACAGTATCATCTGAGGCTCTCATAAAAGATTTGATATTTTCACAATTATTTGTAAAGTAACTGACTGTGCTTTACTCTAATTCGAGGGTCAAAGGTCATACTTGCTAACCATAAAACCTGTAGGTTGGCTTTATATAACCTCATGGGTCTATGTTTCCATTGACCTCTCGGAGACCCGGTAGTTCTGTCTTGAGGCGGCAAAGCGGATCACAGTACGAAGCCATGTGGCTAATGAAGCCCTCTGCAAATGAAGGGAGTGTGGTGCTCTCGCACACTGCAGGTCAATGACCTGCTTGTAATATGCCTAAACCCTTAAGGCCAATTTGGGATTAATTTTGTGTTTGTGTTTAGAGACACTGATATTTACTGCCTGCACGTGAGATGTCTTGCACAGTTACCGCACAGCTTCATTTCTGTTCAGTGCAGTGGAGGAGCAGAGGTAGGAGGCAGAGCTGCTTTGTACTATCTGATCAGATTAAGGCGTGAGACAGCCCAAGGCACAGGGTCAGTGACAAGTAGTATTACAGCAGTTAATTAAAGGCAGGCCAAGAAGAGATTTAATAAGACCTTTAATCTGGATGAACAATTTTTGGGGAGATACACTGTACATCACATTTTTGATAACCTAGTTACGATTGTTGCCCTTTTTAGAGAACCTGAAGATACTTAGTAGGAATATTTGTATCTTTATTTGCACAATTTTATAATCAAGCTTCTTTCTTTCTTTCTTAGATTTTCTGTTACATGACAAAATAACACATTATGCTGTGTGTGGTGGTTGTGTATTGGTTTTTGGTCCACTACTTCAGTTTACACTATTGTTTGGTCATGATCCCTTCCCTAAGGAGGACACTGGACACCAGCTGCTACTGCTTGTTGCACTACAAAACCACATTTACCTCTTAACATAAAATAGATGCAAAGGGCAGAATGGACAACATTTTTCCTATTTGTATTTTAATACAAATTGTAAGGAAAGAGCAATATGCAGATGTTTTATTGTACTAACGATTTTGAGTCAAAACATCATATAATATGTGAGAATTAAAAAAACCTGTACATTAATCCACTGATCATCCATTCATTTTTCCACCTTTACCTGTACCTACCATGCACTGCTCCTGATGCTGTTGACCATGTAGCTCGTGAGTGTGTGTCTGTGCTGTGTTAAGGGTGTGTGTGTGTTTGTGTGTACAGGGGCGATAATGAAGAGGCATTGTGTCTCTTCATAATGACATCATGAGTCTGACAGAAGCTGGAGAAGATGCCCGGGGTCTCAGAGCGGAACTCTTCAGCTTGGCGCAAGTGTGTGTGTGTGTGTGAGTGAGTGTGTGTGTGTCCATCCCTGGGCAATAGGGAGTCCTCCTGGGCTTTGTGAACGAAAGTCAAACCGTCAAAGACAAAAACAAAACCTGACCAACAGCAATATGAAGCAGAGGGCAGGCCATTTGGCTGCTGCCCGCTCGCTGGAGCCTCAGTGGGAAAGCGCTGGGTGCGAGGACTGAGGGGAGGTGCGTTTGAGGAGAGAGGGAGAGGTGGGAAAAGACTGCAGAGAAAGAGAGACGGAGGTCCAGGAAGTTGCAGGAAGGGTTCAGGGGTCAATTCAGCCTTCAGGCCCGGGTGACGCTTGAAGGGCTCTGGCCTGTATTGCATCATGGGAGTCCTTGGCGTGTCCTCTTAATCTTGCCTCTGACCAGACGGATCCTTCCCTTTGGCTTTGTACACACACAAAGACACACACAAACTGTATATATGAAACACATGCACCTTGGTTCTTTGTGTGTGTGCAGACAAATAGGCCATGGTGGGAGAAGTATTCAGATACTTAGGTAAAAGTACTATTTTACAATTTCTTGATACAGAATCCTACTTAAGTAACATTTTAAAATTAATATAAAAACTATCAAACTGGTAATCTTTCAGCAGTTGAGTACCAAGGTGAGTGATATCACTACTCATGATTAATACTGATGCATATAGTAGCATTTCACTGTTGAGCTGATCAAGGTGAAGTATATTTAAACTTGTTAGGACAAATGGTCATTCGTTTTCTTTCAGAGATTTAACCTGTTAAGCCCCAGCCTGTTTTCCAGGTCTCAGGCTCGAAAATGACATTCCCAGAACAAATGACTATAACTTCACTTCTAAAAGGGGTAAATTAATAATCTTTTTTCTCAAAGCAATGATAAACCTGTGAGTTGGATGTAGAAAAGTCAGAATCGATATAGATTTTTTAATTTAAAGTAAATTCAGATTGAACATAGTAAAAAAAAAACACATTACTTATAGTGAAAACCACCCTTGAATGATGGGATAGTAGACTAAAAGCTTTAGGAATCCAAACTATAACATATAATAAGTACCCTGTATCAAGATTGATGCAAAACAAGTGACATTTGACCTTTTTAGAGAAGTTTAGCAAAAAAAAAACACTTCTGGGGTCAATTGGGTGGATTTTCCATATCTCTGGCCCCCCTCGGTCGATTTTGTTTTGAAAATCCATCTAAACATTACCCAATGGTGAATGAATGATGCATAGCCAGAATACCCAAAACCGGAAGCTGTCATACACTCTAGTAGCCAGGCATGTGCACACATAGGGTGTTTCTCAATGTCGAGGACGCTTGCTCGGTAGCACATGTCTTCCGAGTCACTTGCTTCAGAAGCGAGGCAATAATCCTTCCTAGCCTCGGAAAACGAAGAATTGTGGAACAGGCTAACAGGTGTGCAGGTGTGCGTCATATGCGAGGCCCCGCCTTAAATGGAGCGCGATTTCCGCCAAAGATTTGGAAATTGGTCCGTGCGCAAAGCATTGTGGGGATTTTAAGACCGCGGAGTCTAAACATGTGCAGCCTCGAAATGTCTCGCTACGAAGTACGCCGGCCTCTGTAGAATTCCAAGTATGCTGGACATTGGAACAGTCCTTCGGCGGCACTCGATGACGTAGTATGCTTGAAATAGTGGCTCTGGAGCAGCCTTCCTCGACATTGAGAAACACCCATAGACATCAAAGTGGGCTTGAGCCCCTGCCCTTTTTCTTCCTCTAGAGAAAGTGCCCTTTTTAGCACCCTTTTTTATTTTTTAATAAATTAATATATATCTACTGTTTGCGCAGTTTCCCTTTCCAAAAATATATAGATTGAATACAAAATAAAAATATCAGGTCGGGAGATTAGACTGTGAAGTTCCGTAGCTCTCTCTACCCTCCCTCCCTCTCTCCACGTCTCCTGCACAGCGGTGCGGACAGTCATCGGCAGTCACTTCAGACAGACAGGTAGCAGCACCTCCACTTTACAGTCCAATGTTATGCCGGCTTTTCTTGGCTTGTCTGAAGGTGAGTGGTGATGAACAAATTACTAAACTGCCAGTGCCTCGAGTTTACAGCTAATTAGCTAAAAGACAAAAACAAATATAGTTAACTAAGGTAGGCTACTAGCTAATGGATAAGTTAGCTCAAGGTTTAGCTAAGGCAATTATGGGCATATAGGCTAATGTACTGTACTTAAGGGTAGACACTAAAGGTGATTACAGTAAAATGTGTATCTAATAACTTCATCACAATCGCCACATTGATATGCAAATTAGGCGTTAACTAGGCTTAATTAAAATGCGCTAATTTGCATGCAGTTACCAAGGCATTGCAGGTGAAAAGGTTAAAACTAAAAACAAACAAAAAAACATCACCTCACAACTTCCCCAGTTACTTACGTCAAGTCAGTATTTTCCCCTGAAATGTTTAAATATGCAGATTAGCTTTAAATCTATAGATGAATTCAGACATGGTAGTAAAACGAACACCATTTATGTGTTTTTTGGAAGTTTTCTTTCCATTAGAGTGAAAGAAAACATGGAAGCAAAATAGACCAAAATAACAAGTAGGCTACATGAAAAAACGGTCTTTTTGCCTGTAATGTCCTTAAACAGTAACTTCATAATTTTGATTGTTTGCTGCTCATTTAATAACTATTCATTTTACTAGTTTGTTGTCTGCTCTTGTGCATTGTGAATACTAAAGAAGACCATTGTCTCTGTGTTAACTAATTATTTTGTAGAATTCTGTTGAGTATTAAACAATTGCGTGAGTGTGATGGTATTAAAATAAATTGGTCAGTAAATAGGAGATGTGCAACTATATTTAACTTTTTGTTTTAAAACATTTTTTTATAAATGATTATGGGAAGTGCCCTTTTTCTCACTTGAGCTCCCGCCCCCCAAAATGTCTGTTCACGTCCCTGCTAGTAGCTATCATAGCAGCTATATATGAAAACTCCGTTATTGACATAAAATTGAATGATGGATTATCAGTAATCATTTCAAAGTGACACAGACACATTGGATTAACCTTCAGCCGCGTTTTTCTTGTTTTACTGCCATTGAACTTTTGATCAGAAAAAGCAAAAGGTAAGACAAATTGCCCAATTTTGCTCCATAAAGCTACATCGTGTGTTTTCTGGCTTTGCTTCCCCTGTCGCGAGTTTTGATCCCTATTTCTGGAATCTGTGGATCTCAGCTTGCTAGCTAATATCTTGTTTGTGCAGATCCGATAAGTGATAAAGTATTTATACCTAGAGTTCTGTGCTAAGTGCGTAAGCATTTTTTCGCTCACGGCTCATTTAGACGCTTCTTGTGAGACTTGTGTTTTGTTTCGGTAAAAATGGTTCGTATCGTCAGTTAGCTGAGTTTCTTCCCGTTAGTTGGGTATGACACATTCATAGTTTATTAAATGTTAAGAAGCCCTCAAACGCTGTTTCTTGCAAGATGTTGCCGGCGGGGGCATGGGGCTTAACTTAAATGACATGATCCTGCCGTTCTCAGAAAATGGAAATACTCCATTACCTCAAAACTGTAATTAAGTGCAGAACTTGAGTTAAGGAACTTAGTTATGCTCCAGCGCCACAAAATATCTTGAGAGTTTGCGATACATGTTGTGTTAAACTGTAATATGCAGAGGTAGACTTCACATGTAATCATATGCCATTTATATCAGTTCAATTGGAACCATTAGTGGCAAAACGTCGTCATGTACAGCATGGTAAAGTGGGCTCTGAGGGTTCCTGCGTCTATTGTGACCACATGGAAGGCACATCTCACATGTACGCTGAGTAAGATTGACAGGTTTCTTCTCTGAGCTGAAGTGAACCTCTCGCCCTGAGTGTGTGTGTAATGAGAGACAGGTCTTATGACAAGCACTAATCAGCCGGGACTCTTGACCCTGTGGCAGTGAGGCTGACACAAGAGGAAACACCGCGACACTGCTAACAACTCCCCCGACCTGTGTGTGCGCATGTGTGTGTGCCTGTGTGTGGAGATGGGCATGTGCCATTTCAGGTGATAGAGGAATGCATTATGTCCAAGTGAATTTTCAAAATGTGAAAATATTGTCATTTATAAAGGTTAATACATTTAGTTTTTAGATATATAATTAGATAGTACTATGCTAAGTGATCTTAATGATCTGATCCAATTCTTAATGTTTTAAAGCAAGTATCCAAACCATCCATCAATAACTTCCTACATTGCTTTGGTTTATCTTAATGAAAATGTCTCAATAAAGTACCATCTTCCCTATGCTGTTGAATGGAACACTGTATATATTATTATATTTTCAAAAATGATTGCATACAGTACTTGTTTGTCACATTTCCCCAAACAGATTTGACGAATAATCAAGAAACGTTTCAAACTTGAGCTGGCGATACCAAAGCTGCGATCATAAAGGGCCATCTATATCAAAGAGTGCTTTGGGTTTACATGCCATGTGTGTGCGTGCTGGCTCACATTACCGTCAGTGTGACACTCAACAGGAGTGACAGCGGCTTTCTAGGAGCATCATCGGCCCGCTGATAAGAGGGTCTGTAGCCTCAGAACACACACACTCCCAGATCCTTACACATAATCAGTAAATCTATAAAAGAAGCATTACTCCATGTTCTCATCCAGGTGTGTTTATTGTTATCCAGAGTGCACTGACAGACCCGTACAGACATACAGCACAGACAAGAATAGAGCATAGAAAAGTGAAAATCGGATCTCACTGCGGTGTTAATGTCTGATAAAAAGGGTTAATAGGTAGAATATGGACCAGGTCATTGACAATGTCTGTCAGTGAATTTAGTGCAGCATCTACAGTGGAGTGATTAACTGTGTATTGTTAGAGAAATGTATTACAATGCGTTTCGTATATGCTCCAATAATTCTCATCTGATTACATAAGAAGTGGTATATGGCATGTAATGTAACCATGGCGATGTTAACCAGATTACTCAGTAATAACAGATTACAAATGACAAAATCAGCATTCAAATCTGTGCGGCAAGTAAGTAGATGCAGTGTACAAACATAAATCAATTACAAAAAAAATGGTGATTTGATTGAAGAGGCAGGAAATGATTGACAGGTTGGACATAATCAAGGTTTTGAGACCTGGGAGTACCTTGCAATCAACACAACATCATTAAAAAAGGTGTATTTACAAAACACACGTTATTTATTGTTCAATAGATCTTTTTCCATAGTGTAAATATATTACATAAATCATATTCTTCCATGCAAAAAAAAGCATTATTGTACAGTACAGAGTTTCCTCTTTAATTCGTAAAAACAATCTGTAAAAGGTCTGGTGTTAAATACGTGGTTCAAGCCCTCCTTATTTGTTCTCATTCCCATCAAGGGACCCGTCTATGGAGGGAGAAGGCTCACGGTGTCTGTAAACTGCACCTTTTCCCAGCTATAATCTATTAAATAATTAAATCTTCATTTATCTAAATACTTCACCTAACAACAAAACTAAGGCCTACCTCAAAACATTGTGTTCATTGACCTTGTATAGTGTGTATCTGTGTTACTGTAAATGGGCTGCATGGCTGTAAACCAGGTTGAAAAAAAAGATCTTACATTTTATCCTCATAAAATAGAAAGATCAACCCGTCTCACTCACAGCAAATCTCAGTTGGCTATGTGAGAAATTATAAAAGTGTTATATTAGGTGGCAACGAACTGTATTGCATATGTGTTTTTTAGGGAAGCTAAATTAATGTTATGTCAGTTTGAAAGCGCAAAGTAGTCACTTCTCACTTGTGTCATTTTGGCTTAGCTACTGTATGAGGAGTGTAAAAGCAACAATGTCATAGTGGATCATCACTCAGTACCCGCACTTACTGTAGAAATTATTGCACCACACATATTCCCTGCACAAAAAGGTTACACCCTCTATGGGATAAAGAAGCGCGCGATCTACAGGGAAGGTAATACTGCTTATTGGCAAATTCCAGGAAAAGAAAAGCACATGGTTAACGAATGTCCATAAAACAGAAGTGTGCAGAAATGCCAGATTTGTATTTACTGTATGACTATGCGTTTGTCCAGTCTGAAAGGATTCATTGAGGACAGCCAGTCTTCCCAGCTCTGGTTCACGCAGTCCCACAATGCACAGCGTCTATTTGTGCCATTCCACTCTGGCAAAGAAAGGGTGGGATTTGATATCATCCACGCCTCCCACACCTGCCCCCAGTCTCTCCATCGGATTGAACTGAAGCAACTGCGGGACAAGACAGAGACCAAACATGAGACAACACACATCTTTTTAAAATAAGTATAATAAGTATAACAGATGCCATAGTGTCTACTCCTTTACAGCAAAAACGGCACAGAATTCAAGGCGGATTGTTGCCATGTTATGCAGAGAGTCATGCTTACCATATTAATATACTGTACATTTAGAAATGACAAGTGTTAAGGATTTGCAACAGGCTCTAAGATAGCAACATGGTGCAAGCTCAGCTATTAAGAATATTTTCTCTATGTTTATGGCTTGTGTTAATCTGTTGTTATAATCTGTCGCACAAATACATACATTGCCAATCATTTATAGTTGTAGTGAGATTCTTTGCGACATTAGTTTTAAATGAGATCTCACTGCTTTCATGTTTTTTGCTTTCCAGTGATGCCTCACCTATCTCATAGTTTTCAATACTCTTTTCTTGCATGTTTTACCAATACAAAGGTACAGTTTTGGTTGCCATGCTAACTCAGTTCTTCTTCTACTGTATTTATTTTAAACAAACCTCTGCTGCTGCTGTAGGGAATAACCTATTATGCATACTTTTACCTGCCAAGAATTGCACATTTTCAATAACCCTCTTAAATGTTAATTAATATTACATTATTATTGTGTTTACCTGCCAGTCAGAGAAAGCGGTAAATATTATTCATGTGAAAATGCAACAGATTATTACTTAAACATTATCATTGTCATCCAACTCTTTTTTTGATGTCCATGTTTCTTTTCCTTCTGCCTTTTCAAGTGCATGTGGAGTTTGTAAAGGATGAAAAATAACCAAAACCTTTTCGACCAGGGATTTATTTGAGTCTATAGTAACAGAAGATATATACAAGTTACCAGTAAGACCCCAGACTCTCACCTTCTCCAGCAGAGATCTGGCCTCCTCTGAAACAGACTCGGGGATGTTGAGAGCCGTGTGGTGACCGATTCCTGCGGGATGGCAGCGCAGCAGGGACTGTACAGAGGGAAGGAGGGGTGGAAAGAAAAGATAACTATCAATCAAAACAGAAAACTCACAGACTGAAGAACAGATGACACCCGTACAGCCAAGGTCAGTGTGAGAGCACCAGGACTGGACAAATAGGAGGAGACCAAAGAACCACCTGAAACAACACTGATCAACGACAACAAGGTAATAATGGTTTACCCACTGTTGCTCTTTCTTAGAACTTGGTGTGTGAGTCAGGAAAGGTGAGTGGTGACACGGAAAAACATATTGTTTTTGGTTGGTTTGAATACAGAGCAACTTTACAGGAAGAACCAACAGTTAAGCAGCAGTAAATGTAAAAGCTTTTGATTTGTTTTTACAGTAAAATATGGCCATATTAAACTGTCAATTACAAGGAATTGTTGCACTCAGTCGAAAAAAAGACAAAACAAAAATCTCAGAAGTGAGAGAAAGGGAACAGAAGACCTGCAAGTGCTTTTCCAACCACAGAACGCAGCCCCGTTGTTAAAGTAATTGACAATAATGACCGTAATCACAGTACGCTGCAACCGCACATCTTTCAGAGCATCTACAACTACAAATTGAAATTGCTAGAACACAACGTGTGTGGCAGGAGAAAGCCTGTGGACTGTTTGTGTGTGTTTTCCATCAGTTAAGTCTGTTGCCTCTCTCTCTCTTTACGTGCTGCAGGGGTTCTGGCTGGGTTCCTAGCCGCAGTCAAGACTGCTCCAGGCGAGATCTTATCCTGCAAGGATCAAGAGACACTATGTTCCTGTGTGTGTGTATCCTTGCCAGGGCTGTACCCAGACATAATCATCAAAGGAGACATCTGTGTGACTGAGTTGTTTTTTTTCCAGGTAAGTGGGTGTGTGTGGAGTGGGTATGGTTCGACATACAGTAGGAACACTAACCTAACACTCAGACTCGTGTTTAGGGCCATTGATGGGAACGGCTGATCGCTGATATGAAAACATGCCCACTGGCAATCAGTTAGAATGTATTCAAATTTAATAGACAATGAAATATTGAAGGGACGCTGTGCACCTGCACTGGGTATCTGCTCGAGCAACTGCGTGCGTTTGTCCTTCAAGAGAGCAGCAAGTTATAATTAGCATGTGTACACGTATAACAGCTGAGTGTGTATCTTTTGTCTTCCATACAGAAACGCTCAGGATCTCTCTTAAAGGATTGTCCCACAGACAGCCATGTTTTCAGCACCTTGAGAGCTGCCCCAGTCTTCACCTTCCTCGCCGACCTCAGACAGGCGAGCTCCGAGCCCGGCGCTGCTCCAGGAGCCAGCAGAGGGGCCCGGGTGGAGCTGACCCCCTGGCCCAGCAGATGGAGCTCAGGCTGGGGGAGAAAGTCACACCGACACCCCTGGCACTCCCCGAGAACCAGAGTAAGAGACGGGAGCCAAGACGCACCTCACACACATGCACACTCCAAAAAACAACAAACTACAAACACATACAGACACGCGCACAGGATCACACACAACCTGGCACAACCATAGAGAGTGTTGGAAGCCAAGACACCTACAGACATCCCACAATACCTTAGCAACAAAGATAACATTTTTCCCCTAGTTTTTTTTACTCACCATGCCTGTCAGGAGCTCAAACAGCATGGCGCCCAAACTCCACCAATCGCACGCGGCCGTCTCCTCACTGATACCTCCCACCTCTGCAGGAAGAGCAAAAAGGGAGGCAAGACACAGGATTAATCAATAAATCAACAAGCAGAGAAATAGCGCATGTGCTGGGGAAGAATAATTAACTGGTGATGGCTGTAAAATAAGAGCAAAACCCTTAAATGTGTGAACAGAATCATTCACTGATCTAAAGCTGTGTTAAGTCCTCCAGTGTTTACATCTAAAACTCTCCACATTAAACACTATTTCAGACTGACATCTTGTTTCTCTTATTATTTAATTGAATTGACAGAAATCAATTCAAAATGAGCACAAAAACAAGGACACAGAGACACACGCGGTTTCACACAGGCACAAGTGTGCGTCTCATAAAAAGGGTGATTTGCATAATAAAAAAGCAGTTCAATTGAGGAAACCGTCTGCTGCAACTTCACACCATCTGCATGACCTGACCTCAAACACACACACACACACACACACACACACACACACACACACACACACACACACACACACACACACACACACACACACACACACACACACACACACACACACACACACACACACACACACACACACACAGCAATGTAAAGCAGGAAAACTGAGGAGAAATAGTACAGCATCTTTTTTCAGATGTTTTGACCATTTTCAGCCCCTGAAAATAATCTACACTGCAGGGTAAAGCTGCGAATAACGTTCATTTTCATTATCAATTATTCTGATGATTTTCTTTTTTTAATAAATGAATTGTTGGGCTTATAAAATGTCAGGACATTTGTAATTTTTATCAAATGTGTTCTGTTAAACATTCCAAATAATTGAGTAATTAAAAGCAAAAATGTGGCTAGAAAAATTACTTCAACAATTTATCCGTTACTAAATCAAGGCACCCTTTGAAAAGACCCTGCTGACAGTCCATCTCTGAGGTTTCTGTCTTGACAACTAAATAATCAGAATCAGAATACCTTTATTTGTCCCACACAGGGGAAATTTGCCTTTAACTGACATCCTTTACCATCTCTTACTCTTATAAAAGTTTCCCTATTTGGTCTTTTGTAAGTCTGTAATGTATCCGTTAACAGTCTGACTGGCAGCATGATGGAGAGATGTTGGGATTTGACAGTGTGTGTCAAAGTAAGAGACAAACGGAGAGGGATACTCCTTTGCTAAAGTCACAGTGTGTGTGTGTGTGTGTGTGTGTGTGTGTGTGTGTGTGTGTGTGTGTGTGTGTGTGTGTGTGTGTGTGTGTGTGTGTGTGTGTGTGTGCGCACGCGTGCTGCAGCTCCACTGGGTACCAGATGGCCTCTTGTGCCGCTCAGCTTGCCTCTGCTCTCTCCAGAGGGCCGGGACCCAGGGTCACGGCTGCGTGTGCCCAGAGACCAGGCTCCTCAGCTGGGGGAGCGTAAGAGACAAAGACCCCTCGTCTCCCGGAGGCTGCTGGGAGCTCCGGGGGCCTGCGCGGCTCTCTTGCAGCAGAGGTTAGAGAGGGCTGTGATTACGACTTGTACACACAAACACTCGCACACACACATGCGCACACACACAGCCAACTGAGCAACCAGTCTTCAGGGCTCCCCAGGACCACTGTTTTGACAGGCAAGGAGAGAAGATCGTCATTGAATGGACTAGTGATACCTGCACAGTTACGAGCTGGAGGGGAGATACTGGACACACACACACACAAGCACACGTCTCAGAGCAAGGTCGATGTCATCACAATGGATTAATGTCTAAGGAGCTGCAGGGAGAGTACAGTGGAGCTGGCTACACTTACCGCTCTGTCAGAGCGAGGCAGGGAGAAAGGGAGATGGAGAGAGAGAGGATGGGAGGGGAGAGTTAACCGCATCCACAGGCCATGGGTCACTCAAAGCCCACTGTGGAAATGTGCGATACCTCCACCAAGCCGGCATTTTCTTTCTTGAATAGCGCATGATTTAAAAACAAAAGGAGACTGAGGAATTCACGTTTAAAAACAATACAGAGTGTTCACCTCGTGGCCTCTTCTTCTTCCCTTTCCCCTCGACAATGCAGTTCCCTCCTGCTTTGTATCTTAATCACACTCCATCTCCTCTCTCCTGGGGGCCATAAGGAACTTTCTCTCTTCTCCTCTTAGACCCACTTCCCTAAAAACTTAACCGACAGTCATTGTTGAAAGGGGAAGTGGAGTGTACGCAGGTAGGAAGTAAGGAGGTATCGTGTGTGTGAAGTTCCAAGACTGAGTGTGTCTCAGAGAGGTTTTGTTAAAATGGAGCAAATTGTGGATGAAACCGAATAAGGTATAGAAACAAAACAATCCTATGACTCATCTTCACTATGAGGACAGAAAATATTCAAATATAAAGCAGAAGTAACTTCAGGGTGAATGTATTACTTGCAGAGCAACAAAACGACAGCTCTGTGTCAAAAGGGGAACTAACTTTATCTTCCATTAGATCACTGTGGCTGAGCAGGTAAAAGGAAAACAAACAGGTGAACACAACAGCGAGTATGATGATGGCTTCATCAGTTACTGACTGGTTACTTCTGGGGAAGAATATTGAATTTCCCTTTTCTTAGAAGACAATCGGTTTCGGCGTGGCTTCCCTCTCGGCAGAACAATAAACAATTACCGTTCCTGCTCCGCGCTGTCACTCAACAGCTTGTGTGTTTTCTTTCTTATTAGAGAACAAAACGTGAGCCATCTGATGTTTATCAATAATGACGAAATGGTTGGAAAGTAAATAAGCGTCAGTTCAGAATAAATACGATAATACCCTCCTGCCACCGTATTTTCCGAGTCCCCTCCCGTGTTTTTTTGGGTGTGAATGTGTGTGTTTAAATAACATGTTTCCCTCTGTCTTACACAGACACACACACATACACACAAACGCACATACGGTCAAAGCAGACCCCCTGCTAGCTTTCTGGCAAACACTCATAAATCTGTCATCAGGAATGAAGCCATCGCTAGAGCTGACCCTGTCTGGATAAACAGCAATACATAACAAGGGCAGGGGAGACACACACGCACACACTCACTAACCTCTGCCTTACTGTGTGTGTGTTTTAACAAGCACATACATCAACAGATGCACACATGTAACGTAAGAGTTTGAACGTACGAAATAAAGGTATTTAACAGCGATTACTTGGTTAAATGTGTACAATCAAAAATGAAAAGAAAGAAAGGTGGATAAAAGAGACCGAAGAAAAAGAGAAAAAGTGTCTGGGTAGGACAGTCAATAGATATGGAAGCATCTCTTTAACTCAACAGCAGGATAACACCCCCCCTGCTGGCTGCTAACATGTACAGCATGCATTCATCCACATGGGATCTACGGTGGTTTCGCTAACATCACCTTTCACGCCTGGGCTGAGGTTCAATTCCAGACATTTCACTAAAGCGCTGGCTTCACATAGTTACTGGGAATCTTATATTTATTGTTAGATAAATATGATTATAAGAGCACCATTCTATAAAGTGATTATAAATGATGTTGCTTTGACATAAAGACACGTTTTTATACCGTGTCCAAAATGTATTACATTCCTTTTTGTCTCCAAACTAAACTATATCTATATTGTAGTTTTTTACCTTCTGGTCGTATTTAATGACAATTTTGTTAAGTTAATTATTTACATCATTTGTCAAGTAAAGAAACCACACATTTTAAAATGTGTTTAAATGTTCCCATTTTATTTGATTCCACCTAAATGTTGTTTATTCAAATGTAAGGAATACCTTTCAGTTTTTGACTGTTGCGTCAGAAAAGAATAAAACATTTGAGTACAGCACTTTAAAAAAAAGAGTGATTAAATTATTTCATGGTGAAAATAACCACCAGAACTGCTGCAATAGTGCTGTTATAACTACATTTAGTAAGAGTTAATGATACACAAAATGTACACTTTAAAAATAAGTAAAAATGTTTAATACTGAATTCATTCATTTCAAACTAAAAAGATTGTTCTGCATATTACATGGTTACCTTTCAAACCTTACCATACACACTAAAGTATAATCCCACCCCCCCACAGTGCTAATATTAATAAGGAGATGACTACATTGATTACAAAGACTTGAGTGGCTCACATGTCTCGGCTCGGCACTCAGACCCTGAGCCACATTATGCATAAAGCTCCTTTTGCTGAGCTTTACTCCTGTGCTCGTGTCTTTAGGTCATCTACTGCTGGCCCCTGAACATTATGCCTCTGTGCTTCTATTCCCATTAGTAGGCTTTTAAACAAGCTGTTGCTAAGGGAATCAAAACGCACACTTTGGATATTAGATAGAGCATTTGTTGCTTTCAGATTTATTACAACAGTGGCATACTGTATGTTCCAGTCACAAGGAGGATTTAAATCTGAAGTGACCTTCCCGGCTTGAGAGAGAGGATGAATATGAGATAATAACTTAATATAAGTGCGTGGGAGAGTGAATGGGTGTGAGGGTTGTTGTGTATGTCTCAGAGTGTTTCCGGAGTTTTCAGCTAACCGTTATCCATCCTGCATTTTATTTATTTATTTCTGTCTATTCAAGACTGACTTAATTACACTAAACATAACAGGATCTAGCAGGAGTGTGAAGCCAAATGTTTCAATAGGTTTAGGGAGTAACAACTTAAATGCAACGCTGTTATTTCAATCGAAAATAATATGTTATTAATCAAGATGTTTGTGAATAATATGGGGATAAATTGAAATATATCAATTTTAGTAAGAAGCGGTTTTAAGTATATTTCTGGACAATGCCTCATTGGGACAAATTTGAATGCAACGCCATCATGGGCATGGTCTCAGCGTCCAGACAGGCATGTTCAATTGGTATGAGCCCAAATTGTGGTTGTGGACTGGTTTTGATTGGTTCTCTGGTTTGTACTGCCTCTCGCCTGCCAATCATATCAATGCAAATTACTCTAAGCGAGGCAGGTGACCATGTTGGCGGACAAGAACGCCTTTCAGTGCTGGAAGATAAACAATATCAGCCTTTTAAATGAGAAAAGTACTCTTAACAAAATTGTTTAGCGTAAAAACGCTCGATTTCAAACTTTTTTGCCCAGTACGAAACAGTTGTTTCGAAAGGTTATGAAATGTATAAATAAAAATATCTACAATACATTTACATTTTAACAGGATTACTCTAAATCTGTAATCTATTATATTTCCAAAGTCACCTTTTTAACCCTTTGCTTAAAGCAGCAAGATATTGGAAAAAATAACCAAAATGCACCCCCCCCCCCCTCCCCTTACACACAGGAGTGCTAAGTAGGGACATGGTGCTGTAGTCTAGCAGCAGTTTGTTTTAGGCAGCTTGTAAACAGCATGCCAGAGCTGCCACGAGCCTGCTGAGGGCAACACGCGGGTTACTGCCTGCTGCCGGCCGCACTGCTGCACAACAGCACACTCTACAGGACCGAGAGGGAACTACAACAAGAGTCAGCCTCTCAAAACTGGGAGCGCAAGTTATTCTTCATATGTTAACCAAAATGTGTGTTTTTCTTACATGTATTATAATACTGGCAGGGGGATTATTCCACGTAGCCTTATGATGTGGTTTCTTAGAGTAAAAAAAGAACAGAAAAAATTGCTTAATTTGGATTTCTGCTCATTTAAAAAAAAAAAAAGAAGAAGAATACTATCCATTTGTTTCTACTCCCAGAGTATGATTGTTTATTGTTGTTTTTGAGGCATTTGGCACCCTGCATGCCTGTGTGATATTAACCCCGCATCAACCTCCTTACAAACATACCCAAGAAACAAGGCTCATAATTAAGAAGTAAAAAGTACATCTGTCAAATCATAGAGATAAAGTGTGTTAGCATGTGTGTCTCACCTGGTGCACAGTACATATCGGCGACTGCCTCTTTGTCACAGGACTCCTCCACATCGTTCCAGCTGCAAAAGTAGGTAAGCTGAATATGACCTAAGGAGACAAAGAGAGAACCTCAGAGTAAGAAACATCCACCTAATGCTCCTCCTCCGCCCGAGTATCTCTACTTTTCAAACTGTTTGCTCACCTTTAAAGCACTTCCTTCCTCCGCTCCTTTCCGCCTCTCTACATCCCTCCGCAAGCTTTTCAAGCACACAGCCCCGGCGATTACTCCTGTTTAGCGGCTACCCGTTAACGCTATCATTAGAACTAATGGTGTCATTAGGTAGCCGTGGCCATTAGCCGAGGCTAGCCAGACTGATGCACCACACTACGCCGTTGATGGGCCCTTTAGAACAATAATTACCACCAGGGAGACGAAAACAGCCACTCAGCTAATTAGACGCTTGTTGATAACGAGGTGGAGAGAGATGATTGTAGGACGACAAAAGGAAGAAGTTGAGGGGGGGGGGGGATCTGTGACCTCCTGGTAAAACAACACTTTGGGGGAACCTTCCTTTTTGTAACAAGATTACATTATTGTTGACTCATAAAGGCCTTTAATCTAATTGTACCTGCTATAAGAAAGTAGAAAGATGAGATCTTGACTTTATAATTTGCTTTTTGCTCAAGAAAACGAGATCCACTTGTGCTTAATTCTTGCTGTAAGAGAAATATAAGCAGATATCACCAATATTTCTATTGGATTTCCTTAAGTTATTGAACTATTAATATATAATTTAGTTTTTTTTTTTATTCGACATACATTTTTGTATTCGTGAGCCTTCAGGGGGTTACTTCAAGTTCCCTGGCCTTTCTATTTGGGGGCCTGGTGTCGGTTTTTGCTTTAAAACAGACGTAAAAATACATATAGATGGCTTGTTGTCTCCAAAATAAAGTGCCCTGAGGTATTTGGGTGTGACAGCAATCAGATATATGCATTTTCTCTGTGTTTTCAAGTTTAATACTTACAGTGTACCTAGCACTGAGCTAATATTCATATTTTTCTAAACTCTCCGTAAGTATATTGTATCGTGACGCTGCCCTAATATTATAGCTCCAGAATCTGTGGGAATCTTTTCTAGCAGTTTATGATAGTGACATTTGCCGGTCTTTCTCCCTACACCTAAGTGCATGTACTTTTATCCCACTGTGCAACCCTAACCCTAACCCTATCTAAAAATCTAGGGTTAGGGTCTTTAAAAGCTGTGACAACAATGGAAGTCTTACCTTGGTGGTCGAGCAGGATGTTTTTGGGGTTGAGGTCCCGACAGATGATGCCCTCTCGGTGCAGAGAAGCCAGAGCTGTCACCATCTCCACCGCCCAGCATTGTACGAACTCCTCCGGGATAGAAGCTTGGGAAGCAGCCAGCGACAGCTCGTCCAGCTCTGCAAACAGCCGCGATACTTCTTTATCAAATACGCTGCCACCTGTATTACTAATAACTCCTGATGAATCCCCATCAAGACCTAATACATTCCCAACCCCGGCCTCACTCCCATTTGTGGCCGTGATAGAGCCTGTGCTTGTGCCACTTAGGTCTGTATTTACTCTTGCACTGGCCTCCAGTTTCTCATTTAGAGAGTCTGTAACTGGAAGGTCAAAGGGAAGGTCGTTATTTTGGCATGCGGGATCACCCATCATTTTGTCAGAGGGCTCTTGTCCGAACGCCAGGCTGCAGTCATCCCACAGCGAGTTGAAAGGAGAGGAAGATGTAACACTGGTGTCGCAAGTAGCAGACGCTGTGCATAAAGATGAAAGCTCTTGCTGCTCCTCCTCTTCCTCAGGCTGGCTGTGAAGCTGCAAAACATCCGGCTGTATGAACTTCTGAGGAGACGCTGTGACCTCGAGGCCCAGACACACGCCCGATGTGTCTAATTCTTCATGTGAAGAGTCCACAATCCCCCCCGTTACAGGCAGGTTGACCAAAAGGTCTGGCGGTTGGCCCTCGTCCTCCACTGATGCCTCTTTAAATGAGATGACTGGCACTGACTCGTTGGAGCCTTTATCGCTACAGTCCAGCCCCCAGAGCTCAGAGCTGTGACCTTTGACCTCCTGAGCCAGCTCCGGAAGATCCTCAGCGACATCAAAGCCCAGATCGGATGTAGAAAAATGCTTGTGAGAGGGGCGCTGCTCTCCCGAGTCAAGACAGGTCAACTCGCTCGTACTGTCTTTACTGTCGATACGGAAAAACTCCATGGGCGTGTGCTTGGACTGATCCAGAGACAGAGGCACGGCGGGGGAGGGCAAGGGGCTGAACACCTCCCCATGGTCCTGACCCTCGCCACGATATTGCTCGATGTCGAGGGTGTGGCCGCTTTTGTCGGACGACTCGGTGAAAAAGCCGAGTTCCTGAGAGCTGATGGGTGAAGAGAGGCTGTCGTTGCTAAGCAGCGACCGGCTACGCGAGGAAGTGGTGGTGGCAACGGGCACTTCCAGTGACAGCATTTCCTGTTCGCTCCTCTCTTCCTCCTCCTCTAGTGCATCTGGTTCTACTTTGTCTTGTTCGTACTCGTTACAAAGATTCAAATAACTGTTGGTGCACTCTTCCTCCGAGGTGGCCCCGGAGTCGGACTGGGCGCCTATTTGTTCAACACGCCTGGGGGGGAGAACCCTTTTCTTAGGAGAGGCGTTGCGTGGCTCCTCTTTGATCTGCAGGACTGAGACAGGATGAGAACCGGCAACCGGGCCAGAACCAGAACCGGCTGAACCCGCTTCCAGCTGTGGGACTGCCGGCTGGGAAGAGTGGACCGCTGCTGTGTGGCTCTTCTGGATGTAGGGAATGTCAAAGCTGTCGTCAGGGCTGGTAGTACGCATGAACTTTCCGATGTGAGACCACAGCTTCCCACCTGGAGAGGAAGGAGACGGGGCATTAACAACAAAGGAACTGTACTACAGCTGTACCAAAGGTCCTTTTTTCAGGAGAAATTCAAAGCTCGACTGTTGTAATTTTATTTCTGAGGACATCGGCCTAAAAAAAAAGTGAATTTGTTGTTTGATTAGTGCTAGGTCGCCCCTTTCATACAGCTGTGGTCCTTCCCTTGTGTGAGGCATGAAAGAGAGCAATATAACTGTTGGAAATGACTTAACATTAACAAAAATGTATTGAACAAGTTGCAGAACAAGTTTTCGTTATCTCTTAAAAACAAGGGGACACTACTTTTGAAATAAATGAAATGTAATAAATGCAAATTTGCATTATATATTGGCCATCTGATGCCCTATTCTTAAAAATCAGCATTAGGCATTGAAAAAACCCAAATTGGTTCCCCATGTCTATTGAGCCCCTTTAAGTCTGGAGGAAACATTTAGATGCACACCTTGTCCAACTGGTAATCGATTCACTATTTCGAAGGCAGGTGTCACAAACATTGAATCTAAAAAATGTAATAAAAAGTTGCTTCTTCTATTTATGAGATGTGCCTAATGTTCACAGTTCTTCGGGAGCTGTGGAAAGGCAAAGAGAAAGCACAAAATACATTTGTAATCCGTCTTTGGCTTGTGGGGCTCCTTAGGTACTGGAAGTCTTTGGTGAAGAGGGTCATTAGTTTCCACTTAGGAATGAGTAACCAAGGCAAACAGTTATGACTGAAGCCTGTAATGTTTGCATTTTTACTTCTCTGTGTCTTTTCACACACACACACACACACACACACACACACACACACACACACACACACACACACACACACACACACACACACACACACACACCACACACACACACACACACACACACACACACACACACACACACACACACACACACACACACACACACACACACACACACACACACACACACACACACACACACACACACACACACACACACACACACACACACACACACACACACACACACACACACACAGCAATTGGAGAACAGCATCTGTTGTGTGTGATGAGAACAGATAGGGAGTTCACAGTGATGATAATGATAGTGGGGCAACTCGATGGCTTAGAAAGTAAAACCATCCACATGTTGTTTCGTCCAATGTCACTCAGGTCACTGCCTCCCTCCGTCTGCCTGTCTGTCGTCATTCAGCCAATCAGCTGCTGACAGGATACTAAAGAGGCATAAAGAGCAGCCGTGGATTTTGTGGATCAGAAACAAAAATGATTTTTTTCTGCGGCTATTTCTGATTAGCTTTATTAGATCATGTTCGTACGACATTAAATACTGTTCAATAATATTAGTGCAGCGTGGTTATGGAGTGCACCAGATTGAATAGGTTACAGGGCATTAAAAAGTATGGTGGCATTACATTGTACCCGCACACGAGCTACACACACATCCTGGAGTGAGTGGGATGTAAGGAGGCCCAGGTGTTGGCATAGCTAATGAAGCATGGCGCCACCTGGTATTCAGAATAATGACCTGTGACACACACCCATCTCTATCAAACATCTGTCTGGAACAAGGGCAGAGAGGGGAGTGGGAGAGGAGCGCAGGAGGGATCAGGTGAGGAGACAGTTGGGAGGTAAAATGACAAAATGGGGGGGAAGATGAATCTGATGGGTTGTGTGCGTCTTACCTTCAGCGTACTGCAGAAGAAGAAAAACGGTGTCTTCGGAGACAATGAATTTCCTCAGCTGCACCATGTGTGGCACAGAGGGAGGCATGACTGTCCTCTTCGTCCGCCCACAGTCACTGCTCTTCCTCAGGCCCTGCGAGGGGAAGACAGAGGAAGAGGAGGTGAGTAATAACAGGAGAGTTAGGGCATCACATGGCCAATATATAATGCCAATTTTGCATTTAATAATTGTATTAAAGTTCATTTATTTAGAAAGCAGAGTCTCCCCAACAAAAACTTGTTCTGCAGAAATGAAAGTTACTACAGGATATATTTTACTTTTAATTTCAAGCTACTGTAAGGCAAGGCAAGGCTATTTATATAGCACCTTTCAACACAATTCAAAGTGCTTTACAAAAATGAAAGACATTAAGAAAATGGCATTTAAAAACAGTCATTAAAAAGCAAAGATAATAAAAGAAACATTAAAAGAAAAAACACATGAATAAAAGTTACAGTGCAGTTTAAGATATGAATAGTTCAATTAAAAGCAGCGGCAAAAAGAAAAGTCGTCAGCCTGGATTTAAAAGTAGTCGCAGCGGACCTGCAGGTTTCTGGGAGTTTGTTCCAGATGTTTGGAGCATAATACTGTACACAATTTCTACACTATGTATACATTGTACACTATGTTTATATGTTAAGTAGATTGGTATATTAGAGAGTATTCTGATGTATTCTGTCTATTTTATTGTGTTTAGATACTCCTCTGAATATAACTTTCTAATGAGAATATGTATATATTGTTTATTTTTGTAATGTTTATTTTATTCTATTTTTGAGAAGTGTTGTACATCTTGTAGCTTGACTACAATTTCCCAGCTTGAGATAAATAAAGTATCTATCTAGGTATCTATCTAGGTATCTATCTAGGTATCTAGGTATCTATCTATCTATCTATCAAAAGGTGAACTAAGGAAATGTAAGGACTAGAAGAGAAAATAAGAGTTAACCAAAGTGACTGGGAGGAGGTAGAGGAAGGTGAGTGCTTTAGTTTGTGCGAAGAATCAAGTGTGAAAAAACCGGAGCGTGGCAAAGGAGAAACCTCCTATTAACGAGATGCCAGCTTTGCCCCTTGGCAACCCAAAGTCACTGGATTCATCAAGCCACATACAGCGCGTGACTTTAAAAGAGCCACACAAATCTGTCGGCGCTACACGTGAAGTGCACATCAGCTGTGTGTGTGTGTGTGTGTGTGTGTGTGTGTGTGTGTGTGTGTGTGTGTGTAGGTGTGTGTGTGTGCGTGCATGTGTGTGTATTCATCTGTGCCCGCGCTGTGCGTTGGCATCTGGCACACGTCTCACACCTGAGAGCAGAGGAGCTGACAGGGACAGGCCCATTAGAATCAATTACACCGGTCACACACAGGGGCTTCTGGCACACTTCACACTCAGGACGACACGGATGCACACACACACACACACACACATTAAACTTACTTTCAGGATGAATGTCTCTTGAGTTCTCTTGTCCATGACCAGAAGAACCTGTGATGGAAGAGTGCCATTAATTGCCAGATATGAACACACAGTCTGAGATGATGTAGTGGTGGTGTCCTCTAAAGCAGAGTTTTTCAAAGACTGGGTCGGGGCACACATGAGGGTCACGGCAAGATAAATGTAGGTCCCTAAATAATTCTACACAAATTGGCATTGACACAAATCCTGCTGTGTCGGACCACATCAAGTCCCAGACTTATAAAGACAATTTGAATATAAAGGTACTGAAGTAACAGTTATTTGTAAATTAGCTCATTAATTGATACAAAACATATCTAATAATCTCATCATTAAGTATTTTGTCAATCACAAATGTTAATATAATATATATATAATATAGTTGTCATGCCTCTCTCTTTTTTTATATATAAATTTATATATATTGTAAATTGAGTATCTCTAGATTTGGTTCAATCTGTCTGAAGATGTAACCATGGTTGTTTCATAGATTAAACAATAGATGAACAACTAATAGATGTATACATTTATTTATTGTTAAAAATGAACTTAAGACAGCCGACAAACCAAATGGCAGGTTGTTCATAATAATGTGTACACTTCTTCACTGTGCTCCTAAAAGTCTTGTGTTCCTTGAAAAATATGTCACTACAAGTCTATGCAATGCTTCACGGCAGACACAGTAACTGCTATAACTACCATCTCTAAATCCAAACCTTCTTTTCACCATTGCCTAATTTCCAACATAAATGGAGCCCTCACTATCTCTCATTTCCCTTCTGCTTCTGGCTCTTCCTACTGTCTCGATTTCCTCCCTCATTCTCCCTGACATCTCCATTGCTCCTCTGCTTCCTCACCCTCTCAGGGGAGAGTTTGAGCATATGTGTGTGCCCCGCTGTGTGTTTGTGCGTAGTGCGGTGCGTGCGTATGTTCAGCGGGTGCGTTCTCTCCATGTGACCCTGGCCGGGACCAAACAGGTGCAGGCTAAATGGATATGAATGGAGCTGTGAGTAAACAGAGTGGCACTGCTAGCCAGGGCGCTAATATAATTAAGACACAAACATCAGGGAAGGGGGGAGGTGGAGGGGAGGGGCAGCAGGGTGAGGAGCTCTCTCCATCTGTCCCCTCTGTCCCCATTAAAAAGTGAAAGGAGGAAGGAGGAGAGCAGAGGAAAGCCGGGTCATTTGCAGCGCTATAGTTTTCACTTATGGCGTTTTTTTGTTTTTGCCGGTGTGTCCCATTTGTTCGGGACATATTGTGGATTTTGCATGCACCTCTGTAGAGTAACACATGTTAGTATTGTATCAACATTTTCCTTGGGGTTTTGTGTTTGTGGAGGATGAGCATCATTGATTCAATGCTGTGCGCCGCTCTCCGAGCTGCTTGCCAAGTCATTTCATGGCTGAGTGGTGAAGTTGCTTCGCCGGCAGCTGGTTGAGAGGACCAGCAACCCAAACTGACCTTGTGGTACTCATAACTGACGCTGAGCATACACATACTCAGCCCTTACCAAAGCATTCAGTACATCTATTACACTTTATGGCTTCAGATAACGGGGGTGGTCAAAGAAGGAAAGGACACAAGGAGGAGATATTTGACACATCCACATTTATCTGGGCCAGGGAAAATATGAGTGCCTGCCTGAGTGTAACTACTTTGTTAGGATCTTGAATGTCGTTGTCACCTTTAAAATCATATTTACTATGATAATCAAGCAGAACATTCCAGCCTCCAATTAAAAAAAGTGAATTGTTTTTTTAGTTTAAATCCGTTTTTGGTATACAAACACAACCCAAGCATTCAAAATAAATAAAACATAAAATATGGGTGCAAGTTGCATGACTTTATAATACTGAACTGACCTTATCTATGACCCCCAGCACCCTGTAAGCTCTCAGCTCCTCGGAGGGACTCGGCTGGCCTCCTCTGCTGCTGGACGGGCAGCACTGCACCCCCAAGGCCTGGGACAACAACAAAGGAATGTCATATATTATGGTGTGCTGATTTATTATCTAAACATGGTCACATTTATCAGTTATTGTGACATCTGAAAAGAGTAATATGATATGATTATCAGAGTGGGCATCATTCCGTATCCGTTATACATAGATAGTATTTCTGTAATTTTCTCTCTGAAATAAACCCAACGTACTGTCTCGAGTGGTTTGAGGACTCTGGAGGATGCACGCACATAAAGCAGATTTGCATTATCCAACATAGACAGCATACAGGCCACTGGCATTTCCCTCCCACTCACCACTGTCTGCGTTGACCCCTGACCCATGTTGCTTCTCAGATGCTGACTGGATATCTGCTCTGCACGCATCAGATAGTCTGCAGTCTTCTTCTTCACTGCCTCGCGCCGCGTGGGACTGGGCTCACCTGAAAAGGGGTGAGTGAGGTCAGTCATTTTTCTTTACGAAGCAGTTTTTATAGTGCAGGGGGAAAAGTTTCTGTGCAAGCATTTTGTTCACTTACAAAACAGCATGATATCACTTTTACAAGCTGATAAACCACAAAGTGAAAGTGATGGTTCTTTGCCAATGTCAGATCAACTTAAGAACCCTGTTGCTGTGAGGGTCAGTATCTGGCTCATGGACACTTCATGGCTTGCAGATATATCCATGGTTACACTATGATGGATTAGTTGAGTATACGCCTACATTTCTCACCAGCTATCTCCAAAACTGACCTTGCACTCCTTGCAGCAGCAGGTCCACTCCGCTGCGATAACAGGAGAACGCTGCCTTGAAGTCCTGCTCCTTCTCCTTCTGTACAGCCACGCAGATGAGCTCACTGGCTCTGTCTAGGTAGTCTAACTTCTTGTCCTTAGGTTTCCCACCTCTGGCTTTCCTCAGACTGCCGGAGAAAAGATGCGTTCGGCCTGGCCAGCTGACCTCTGGGTTAGGGGCTGAGGAGGCAGGCACTGGGGAGGGAGATGGGGTGCGGCGGTCGTGAAGGGAGGGCAAGCGAGGGCTGCAGCTGCTGCTAATGTTGGAGGCTCCCCCTTGTGGCTGGTTTGGGGAGGTGCGACCTGAGGCCATGCCATCGTCCAGCCCAGCCAAAGAGTCTGAGTCCACAGCCAGGGAGGTCAGGTCGCTGTCACTGGACGGGCCTGGGGATGAGAACAATGCAGTGTCATAGCAAATATAATCAAGCTGTATTGTGGGTGTGTTATTTTTGATCCATAAGTAAACCGTACCTCCATATTCAGATGTGATAGTCAGATCATCTGCACCACTGATGTCTCTCTGAACTGAAAAAACATGATCAAACATCTCTGTGTGAGGTCACAGTCATGTAAAGCAGAAAGAAAATTGATTCTGAGGAATAGTTATTGTATGTAACATACCGTCAGAGCTGCAGTCTGATAAACTGTCCGCCAGGAAGTCAGAGAAGGGCTCAGCGGGGCCAATGAGCTCTGAGCCGTCGTGAACCTCGCCTCCCTTAAAAAGAATGAAAAACATATTCTTCAGTGATTGTAGTGTTATGTTAAGGTGAGTATGAAAGTTATAGGGGTCTGGGATCATGTTTGGGTACCTTGAAGAAATCTTGGATGTGCTCACTGCTATAGAGAGCGGGAATGTTAGCAGAGAATTGAAGCAGATCCTCGGAGCACTGCCGTCTTTCCTCAACTACCGAGTCATCAAAACGACCTGCTCATGCATGGATAGAAAGATACACACACACATAAGAGTGATTTCACAACTGATAGTAGTGCTTACTGACCAAGTAATAACACAAATCCGCCAAAAACCGAGAGAAGAAGAAGAAGAAGAAGTAATAACACTAAAGTGCCTCTAGGGGACAGTCACTACTACTACTATTTTCTTGTACTACAGCAAAGCCTGACACTATCACAGTCTTTCTTCAGACACATTCACTAACAAAAAACAATATTAAAAGGCACCAAATGACCAAATAAACATCCAACAGGGCTTTTTAAAATAACAATGTTCTCTTCTGGACAATGTTTGATGCAGGAGAATGAAGTGGTTTATTTCTTACCAAAGACTTTGGCCTTGGCAAAGGGAGGAAACAGCTCCGACTGGCTACACACATTCTTGTGCAGCTGCCATAAGTTCTGATGAAGCTTCCGGAAATCACTGTATCGCTTCCATACTGTTATCTACAACAAGAGCAAGAGGAGAGACGGATGAAGATAAGGAAAAGGAGGAGTTGGGTAATCAATATTTTCAGTTTGAAGACATGTAAAGCTTCACCAAATGGCTTGTATAGATTTTGTTCCCTGAAATAGTAACCTGATTTTGTACTAGTCTGTAAAGGTAATCTAATTTTTTCAAATATCTGAATAATTCAAATTCATTGCCTTGTTGAAACCACACATTTAGAAGGTTAACAACAGCACTGACTTGCTTGATATATTAAGGGAATCAAATGTCAACTGTTGTTCCTTTCCCAACATTTGACAAGATAAAAGACTCATCTCACCGCCATCTTGCGCAAAACAACTTAAAACACAAGTCACACTAATACACAAACCTGATTGAAGTAGGTCCTTACTGTGTGGGATAAAGACAAATATAATATCCTAGATCGGTTTGCTTAAACCCCTGTTTGAGGAGAACTAACCTGAGGACTATTCCCTAAGAGGAGCACTGCTCAATAATGGAGGTATGCGTTTCTAGACCAAACTCTTTCATTCTCTCTCAGACACACACACAGTAATTGACATCATGCCTGCTGCATTAGGGCTGGTTCCAGGCTAGACTGCATTCCTTGGTGTGTGATAAATGCTAAGAGAGACTTCATGTGAGTGTTTGCAGTGTGTTTGTAGATACATGAAGAAGAAGGTGAAGATATAAACATTCTGTTAAACCTTTTAAAGGTTGGCTTGAGCCAAAACTGATCGTTAAAATGACCTCACAGACGATGTGAGACATTAT
The DNA here is from genome assembly GCA_031216635.1 of Dissostichus eleginoides. NCBI lineage: Eukaryota > Metazoa > Chordata > Actinopteri > Perciformes > Nototheniidae > Dissostichus > Dissostichus eleginoides. The sequence continues at coordinate 16,977,641 of CM062281.1, read as the reverse complement.
ATAACTATGGACAGAAAAAGCTTTAGTGTCAGTATTCTCACGTTAAGAAAGTGAACTTGAAATGTCAAAACAGGTAACCTTCCTTTATATAATCTCATTAGTAAGGGTATGGATGAGGAACATAGCAGCAGATACATCTTGCACAGCCAGTTTCATCACAAACCAGTGTCACTTGCAACTGATATTTGTTGTAACCTTTATGAATGAATACTGTAAAATTGCACATTTTAAAATGTTATTAAATTGGTCTGGTGAGAGCAGAGGGAGTGCTCATCCTCTAACCCTGCAGGGAACATTTCCATCAAGCTCCTGTCTTTCAAGAAAGTCAACTCTTCCAAAGCTTTCACACTCACAAAGTCATGGTTGCTTGTCTTACCTCTTGGACATCCTCTGGGTTCTTCCTGGAGATTATCTGTGTGGAAAAGAACGAAGAAAAAGTACTCAATCTCCATCTTACTGATTCCTATGCAATGGTGTAGGATGCCAGTGCTGGTTTATGAATTCCTTGTGAGGCTGGCACAAGTATGAGCAGGGACACAGCTCTATGTGTGACAATGAGAGCATTATACAGTGAATGACGAAAGTCTTGAGTGTAGGAACGAGACATCACCAGCAACCATATCATCCAGGATGGCAGCAGAGAAAGGAAAAAGCCGCCTGGCCTAATTCTTATTGAACTGGGAGCATGCCAATGCCTCTGTAAAATCACTGCACAAACTGGTAACTGGAGATCTGGTGGAAGTGTTGACGAAAAAAATGTTTTTTTTCATAATCAGAGGACTTGATTTGGGAGTTTTGAATTATTATCAATGGGGACAGGAGCCCATCCTTACAGAGAAAATCTTGATTGCCCAAAAGTGAAAGTGAATTGTCTAGGGTTTATCTCCTAATTTGAAATGGTTTCAGTTTTAGCACCACCTTGTCCTGGGAGATAGATACACGGAGCATTTGGCTATTAAATGTAGGTTTGAATTAACCCAGGCTTTGACATTTCTACATTTAGATCTGTGATAAATCAGAATCCCCTCCAACGTAAACTACCTCTTATAAAAGGCATTTATCTAGAAATTGTGCACACAATATAATGACACAATGAACTAGATATATTTTATCTATCTTAAAGATGCTTTATAATTTATACTAAGTGTTATTCCATCGTAAAGCTACCTATAACACGAACAGAGCTGGCTAGTTAGCTATCTAGCGGTTAACACCGAGGTTACTGCGTTTAGGTAGGATTCACTCAGTTTGGCTAATATTGCTAATGGAGCAACTATACAATCTACTGAAGGTGAAACACAACACAGATTTCAACAAATAAAATAGTCTGAATGAACCTGTGAGAGACATTTTTTTTTGTTTACAAAAGCTGTTACCAGTTCATCCCGAAGAGGTTAAAACAACGTTTCTTGTGTTTGCATCATATTAGCTTGGTTAGCACAGCTCAAGCTATACGGCTAACAACACCTAGCATTAGCCTTGCTTTCACAGTGACCAACGTCCCTTTACTTACCCTTGCGGTGACTTTGTACACAGTGTAGCCTTTCAGGTGCTTTTTAGGATCAGTGACAGTATAAAACCGAGCCAGTTCTCCTATGTCCCGCTGCGATATCATTCTGATAGTGACAACATTTCCAAAGCTACCAGTCGGCTAGCCATACACATTCATTCCCTGACAGCACAACACAAGCAGCATAGTATGTTAGAGCTCTCCCTGGAGGAAAGTATGTGTAACTACATGCATCCACTTCTTAAAGATTGTTAATTTTTATTGAGAAATGATCAAATGCTGTTTTATATAACTGTAAACTATACAAATCAGCATTCAGGCTTACAGTGCATTACAAATAACACAATACATGAAAACCGACATGATATATTACATGCACAATCATGAGATATGCATATACTAAATGGAAAATATATATTCAACAATGACTGATTGCTGAATTCCTTCCAGTTACTTCTTCGCATAGTATGCATTTAAGTAGGTAGTGGAACATTTTACTTTACAAATAGAGTGTGTAGTTAATTGGTCCCAGGCAGGTATTTCTGTATTTTATGAAACAGGGTTTAAAGAAACAGTGAGACAGTAAATCGCAATATGAAAATCAATATGTCAGTTGCTAAACAATTTGACAGTTCATCATTGACTAATAATCAATATATAAAGACTAAACATATGCAATACAAAAATAAAAGGAGGACATTTGAATACACACTCTTCTTTAAAGTTTGAAACAATATAGATTTGATCAACTGTGCCTTCCTTTATCAAGATGTTACTGTTGCTCCATGTCACATTATTGCAATGTAGAGTAACACAAGTATGATTCCTGCCGGCTTCATTTTACAGGAGGTGCTGAGTCCACTGGCCGCGTTGCTAGTCTCACAGGTGACAGGTGTCTCCATCATATCCCTGACTGTGCCACGTGCGTTCACTGAGTAGTTGTGCTGTAAAAATACAACCCAGATGATTTAATATAGAAATAACTTTTTCTTTTATAATACTTGGTGGAAGCAATGACAGACAGAGGAGGAAAACAAAAATTCTTCAACAAAATGTATTTATGTTATCAAAGTAAAAAAAAAGAAAATACCCTGTCAAACAATTCAGACTGTTACTTACTTTGTCATCGAAGGCATACTGAATTTGTGGGAGGTTCTTCATTAAACTTTCCTGCTCAGCAATCGTATTCTGGTCTGAAGTTGTGCTTTTCTCAGACATGCTGTAAGAAATGAGTGCACAGCTACTTCAAAACAGCATAATGAAATACATCTGATCGAAACAAATTGTTCAAGGTAGATATGCATGTAAGCTGTTTTATAACCAGAACTATTATGTGAATCAGTGCATCAGGTCTTAGCTTATAGATAGATACTGTACCCTGTGTTTGGGTGGCTAACACATGAGGTGATGTTGATTGCAGGGTAGTAGTATAGGAAGGCCAGGCACATCTCGTCAGTAGATCCTAACCCCATCTGAGCGTGGACAATGTGAAACATGGCAGAGACATGAGTTTCTCTCTTTACAAGCAAATGGATTTCAAACAGTGTATGGTGCTATGACAGCCATGCACTCCAATAATTTAGATGTATGAGTTGTATTGTCTTCTGAGCAGTTTTTCTTTTTCTTCAAAATTGTGATGTAATTTATTTGTAAAGAAAGGAACATTTCTTTTTTTGTTCATGTTAAGGTGCCCACTATAAGGTTTATAGTAACAGTTCCAAATAGATACATGAAATATAATACTTCTTATTTGTGTCAATACAAGTCTTTATGTTACTATGTTTTCCTTTATATGTCTCTGATGATACTGATTTAATTTAAAGGAGACTGTATCTACTGTATTTACGCACAATAGTGACATTGGTGCGGTCGGAAGTATCGTAGGTGCACTCCACTGCAATCTCATCACCCTGTAGTGGGAGAACAGAAATGTGGCATCATACATCATTGTTTTTAACTTTAACAACTAATAACTTATTAAAAAATGGTCGTGCAACACATGGGCATCGCTTCTGTGCATTAAGGCAAAAGAGACTTACCTGCTTCACGGTTGTGATGTGCCCCAAATTGACTGTCTGCTGCAACCCAAAGTCATAGTCTTCATCCAAGGCCAAGAAGCCTGTCTGTGTTCCATTCCTAAAGTGTTAATATTTGTACAAGAAAACAATAGTAGAATGTATAATCTGCACCAAAACTTGATTTGATTTCAAAACACAACTACCCTAGATAATATTTTATGGAAACCAACAATTTGGTACTGCATTTGGTACTGTATAAATAAATGTTTCTTTTTTTCTTAAACTTTAATATTAACTGACATAAAGCATATCCTTATCTCTCTTTCCTACCTGTAGTGGCCAACTCTGATTTTCCTCCCAGCTAAGTGTGTGTGCAGCATCACGGCAAAGAATTGCAGTTCAGGCACAGGATTCAGATGCTGAGGTTGGAAAGTAGACACTATTAGGGATACGTTCATAAACAAGCAAAAATAAGTCTTTACTTGTCTCAGTTCCATGAAATCCATACTGAATGATTCCATACCTCTGAAAAGAGCGTGGTATTACACACGCCGTAGGTGTGAAATTCAGGGGCTTTTGGAGGGATATTGTAGGCCAAAGATGTCAGTGGGGAAACACCTGTGGTCATGATGCCCGCATTGTACTGCCGGAGCTGGGCGGTATAGTGCAGTCTCAGTCCTGAACTGTCTGTCCGACCTAAACAGAGAGAGGGAGACAGGATATAGACATGTTACATCTTAGTATTGTGATAAAGACAGACTATAATAAAAAAGACATATATTCAGTTCAGTGAAACAACGATGTAAGTTAATATATATTCCTGGCATTTGATTTTTGTTTCATTATGCATGCAGTTTGTTTAAGTCCTGATGTAGAGTAAAACGCACATCCTGCGCTTCTAGTGATGTCACACACCTAAGGGTGTTGACCTACAGAACACATCTTGTCTTTTCCAAATGGTGTCACCCAAACACACAATGTTATGAGAAAATAGCTTGCAAAAATGTTTTTAGGAAAAAGCTGAAGATGAAGAGGAGTCAAGAGTCAAGATTTATATTAGTGTCCAATAGTCAGCAAATGACAAATAATTAAACTTTTTTTTCTTATTAATGCCAAATCATGCCTTTGTGGATATGATGTCCACTACATTAGACATTATATAAAACTTTACAAAAACATTGTTGAGAAAAACATTTTTACATTTTCACTCAGTTTTTAAAGATAGACAGAGTGAAAATTATCTACTGTACCCGCTTCTTTTCTTGGGTTATTGTAGTGGATTTCCAGTCTATAAATTGTATCACTGTCCACACCTCCAATCGGAATACCAACATTTTCTGGAAGCTCAAATACCTGAGGGTTTCAGGAAAACAACGTGAATCACTTTGCACACACACAACACTGACATGGATATGCACAGAAAAATAAAGACAATACATTTTAAGCATTCATAGAGAGACCCTTGATGCTTTCTCACCCCTCCTCCCACGGCCCATGCAGCCACCACCCCAAAGCAGGTATCTCCCATGTCGCCCATGTAGCACGGCCTGTCGTCCTCCTCCGTCACAAAGGAGGGGCAGCGGTACAGCAGCATGCGATGCACAATGTCAATCTGCTCGATCACAGGTTCAATCTGAGGAAGAGTCAGAAGATTAAGAGAGCAGCAAATGAAGGATGAAATATTTATAAAGACCATGATGGTTGTAGTCCATTTTGTTTTGGGTGAAGGACTAGTCATGTTTCCCATTGTTAGAGATTAATAAAAGACACTTGCTTATATTATCAATTTAGTATTTTCATTGTAACTACGTATGTAAGACTTTTTTGCTATTGAACTTTAACCCAAACAAAACCTGACAGTTGATGGGTGTGATGACAAAAAGAAAGGATGATTACCATATATATATGATGTTTTGTAGTTAAGTTCAACTTCATGTACTTGCAGTAGTAGTAGGTACGGTAAGCCTGGACAGTGATCTGATAAAACAATAAAGTAAAAAGGTAAGATAGATAGATAGATAGATGGATGATTACTTGAAAGGGCAATACAAATAATTAAGAAAATCCACAAATGTTCCCACAAGTAAGCATTGCGTATCATTGTCTTCACATTTCTAAATTATTCGTACATTGTCCATTGTGGCGCTGAGGAAGTTGAGGTTGGTTGAGGTCGTCCTGGGCATATATTCCAGCAGGTTTACCTCCTTTGTGCCTCTATTGTCCCTGTGGTATTTTATTTCGTCTGTTAATCCGTAGGCGTAAATCAGTTTAATAGGTTGAGCCTGTAAAAGAGAGTACAGTCTTAGTCAACAAATATGATACGCTACAAAAGCAGCAACATAAAAGGGGTGTAATTCAGTGGAAAACCTTATACATTTACCAACATAATTACCTTTTTTTTAAAATTGGAATTACAGGCAAGATCGATGTTGTGACCTTGTATTTAACAAGGATATGTCAACACATACAAGGTTTATCACCAAAGTTGTGTAGTACTTTCAACGCAAAACAAAATCTTGAGCTCCTTTTTATTTTGTTGCCATTGTCTTCATATCTATAACACCCAATTCAATGCTTCTTCATGTTGTTGACGAAGATTCAGGTGAACCTAACAAAATAAATCCTATGACACAGGTAACATGGATACTAGCAGGAAACCTGAGCTTTAAGCTCCAAAGTGTAAAATAACAATCAAAGGCTAAGTTAGAGTAACAATGAGCTGGAGAGTCATGCAGCATGTGTTGTTCCCATGGAAAGAGCAGCATTTGCGATGGGGAACCTCAAAATTCTTACATCTTTTGCACTTTATAAAGTTTTAACTGGGCTGACCTTTTTTGGAAATTTCCAATCTCATAATTTTTTCAGTGTTATTTGGAAATATACCCTGACAAATATCTCCAAATCCTGATAATGGAAAGTCACCACGGTCAACTTGTGTTGTGAGTTTACTATATTCCAACCCCGTAGCCAATACTAAATACCACACATGCAGAATATATTTACTGTAAGATGAAAGACAAAATATCCGAATGTACTTACAGTAATAAGGAAGTCCTCCTTATCACACGACTGAATGACCTCCGAAAGGACATGATGGTTTGGCCATCTTTTTCATTCATAGAGAGGAGAGTGTAGCTTTGCTGCTCATCCACCAAGGGCTCAAACCTTCCCAATGCATGTCGATCCTAATGGACAAAAAATGCACAACTTTCACACAGCAGAAAGATATTATGTTGTGCTTGCTGTCCAACACATATTGTGCCTGTAATACGTATGAAAAAAAAAAACAACCTTCACATGTTAATATCTAATAATGACTTACTGTGAAGTAACTTCCATCGGGCCCAACTCCCCCTATGACCATGTCTGCCCCCTTCATGCCTCCATTCGGACTAAATCCAAAGCCCACCCAACCTGTTGTGTTGACCTCCAGCTTGAATGTGATGTTTCCTTTCAGGTTATCAAAGCCCCACATTAGGCAGACCATATGTTTTTCATCCAGGTACTCCATGAAGGGCATGGTGGGGTCCGCAGCCCATGCTCCTTTTGTCCAAGCCGAGAACAGGTAGAGGAAAGGAAGCAGAGAATGCATGATGTCTCTGTGAAGTTGGAAATCTTCAAACTGAGCTCACAGTCTGTGTAGAGCTGCCAAAATCCCCTCCTACCCTCCTCCTCCTCCTCCTCCGACACACCTGCGCTGCTAGATGAACTCAAGTGATACGGGAAAAAAATGCTCTGTCATTTTGCATTTGCCCTTGTGAACAAAAATGACACGTTGGCTCTGACCTTTTTCTGGTTGTTGGGCTATATATTTATTTTTGTATAGTTTATTCTCAGTGTCAAAACTGCAAGTTGACTGTATTTCATGTCAGAGGTTGGGAAATCATTAGCCTGGTCAAAAATGACACACTTATACCCTTCTGTGACTCTCAACGGGCTGTGGTCAGGTGGGCAGCAGACCTTACCTCCTTACTGCATCCCCTCTAAGCTCCTCAACCCGTTCCACCGGTTCTTACACATGGAGACAAATGAGACCACTCAGGTGTTTGAAATATGAGGAGGTGACGAAGAAGTAGCAGGAATGAAAGTTATACCTTAACTTATTTTGGCCAGAGACAAGGTTACACACCAGCGGACACTCCAGGTGAGTCATTGTTAATTTTCAATTGCTTTTTATACCCCTAACTGAAAGCTCAACTGCTTCAGTGCATATACATTAACATGTAAATTGCTTACAAGGCTGCAACTTGAAATCTAAAGGCTGTTGGCCTTTATCTATATTCATCAACTTTCGTCTCGTCAAGACACTTCAGTGCATCAACTCGAAAATGTCTATTCTATGGTATTTAAACCTGTTTGCACCTGCAATTTTCTAAACAATCAAGCCTTTTTAATTGTTGCAGTATACAGCAAAGAGATATAAACATGTAAGCTGCACCGAATAAACAGAGAACTGCTATTGTTGCTTCGTCTTTCAATGTGAGGTCCAACACTTTGAACAGTATAGATGCATGTACAAAAGGCTATGTGGGCCTTTCTGATCCTGACCACAGTGAAGTCATTGGGAGACCCTGCTTGAAATCCAGTGTTGGGTGTAACGCGTTACAAAAGTAACGGAGTTACAGTAATATATTACTTTTTGCTGTAACGAAGTAATGTAACGCATTACTAATGCAATTTGGGTAATATATTACCCGTTACAATGCTCAGTAACGCAGTTACAACACATTTTAACCCGAAATTAAATGGTGTTTTGTTTTTTAAAAATGTACTAAGATAGCGAGACATTCCGACACCAGAGTAAAATTGTGCGGGTAGATTAGTAAACCTGGTGTTTACCCTTTAGGCTTCGCGTCGGGATCTTCGGGGGTGCATAGGCATGCATTGCACCCCAGTTGAATGTTATGCACCCTCTATTCAAAAAAGAGAACGGAGCGAAAGATAAAAACAACAAATTGTGTCAGGTGCGCGTGACCTGCTCCGCTGCACGTGCATCATTTCCAAAGTGCTTCCACAGCAGTGACACACATCTGTGGATAATCATTTATACGAAAATGGTTAAAGCAACCATCACTAAACGCCAGCAACACTGCATCTACTGCAGGCAATAGCAACAGGTCAGATGGGGAAATCACGTTACCCTCTGTCGTGGACACTAGCTTACTCCCGCCTGACTCGCCCCGGAGCATCAGTCTTCGTCTCGTCACCCGAAACTACGCCGCCCCTCTGCGGCCCGCAGGTGCCAGGATACCACGGCAAAACAGAGCCTGCCCAGGTATATCTAAACAAGTACCCGCCTGCACAGTGGAGTAAGGCGGTCATTTTGCAGCTCGTGGTATAAAAATAGACAATGGCTAGAATATTCATGTGAAAATAGTGCCATATTCTGCCATGCCTGTAGAAATGTTGGGTCAAAAAAGAATGCATACAATAGCACAGATGCCTTCACCACGAATGGCTACGTATATATGTATATACGGCTATGTATATAGCTGCACTAAACTACATTTTAGCATTTAAAATACCTAGCCATTCTTTTGCAGTTATTTTGGTGAAAGTAACTCAAAAGTAACTAAAAAGTAGTGTAACTCATTACATTTCAAAGACAGTAATATTGTAATGTAACTTATTACTTTAAAAAGACAGTAATAAGTAATATGTAATATATTACATTTTGGAAGTAACCTCCCCAACACTGTTGAAATCTAATAGCACATTGAGGCCAGCAGAGGCCGACTGCAGCACAATAAATGAGTTCAGGGTCCCTCCCTTTCAGCCTGTGAGCCAGCTGTGATCTGTCAACAACAATGTCAGAAAACTCACTAGTTTCTGTTTTAAGATTACAAAAATACCACTGGGACCATTTCTTGGACTCAGAAAAAAATCTATTTAACCTAATGTAGTCAGAAAGTATGAACATTGTTGAAATATCTTGGAAAATAAAATATGAACTAATAAAAGAAGGACTGTGTAAAGAAATTATAATTAATTTTTTTAAGTAAAACATTTAGCTGGAATCATTTGGCTATAGTTATAGGCTAATGATAATAATAATAATAATAATAATAATAATAATAATAATAATAATAATTATTATTATTATAATAAACAATAGGTCCTATTCATTTGTGTTATTCTTATTTTTTAAGTTGATTTTTTGTGGTTTTAACATCAACCATTTTCACTGCATATTATTTAGTTATCGTGTTTTCTTTATTCCTTATCTGTATTTTATTTCTGGTTGTATTTTCTATTTGAAAACTAAATGTTATATACATGTCTTGGAGGGCCATGTCGGAGCGACCCTACCTTTCCGGTTTCTCTCGGTGCTGCAGGTCACTCCCTCCGCACTGTCAGCAGCTCTGTGCGCGCTTCAAACTTGAAGCTACACTAACTGGTGCTTTCCTTCCGCCTTTTCAAGGATTTTTGAGTTTTTAATCAACAAACGGTTTTTAGTAATGTGTTGAAGTCTGTGTTGCGGCGGATATTCACCAGGAGGAAATACCGTTTCGTCTCCTTTAGTTGAAAAGCAGCGGGGGGAAATGTCCAGCTGAGGATTGGAAAACCTGAAAACCGCAGGGCCTTTTTTGTAATGATTGATCAATGCTTCGACAATGGCGCTTAAGGTACGTCTGACAACTTTTCTGGGCTGTTTAAACGTCAACCCGGGTGTATTGTCTGCCTAAGCTTCCCCTGACAGCTGTATTTTTGCGAATAATGCGGGCTGTGTCGACTTGTTGAAGCACAGAGTTGTAGTTTCTCGCATTGGGTTTACAGTGTACACTTCACTCGATAAGCTACAAAGAGTCAATACTTTGGTTAAGTATCGTGTAATGAACACTTACGACACATCTGTATGCAGTAAATGTGATACAAATGTTTTTGCTATACTACATGGAAAATGTGCCTCATTAAAGAAAGTGTCTTGTGACATTTTACTACCTTTCCAGTGCGGGTCATTTCTTGCCCCGTGGAATGCTGGGAAATGTTGTCTTTAGAGTCTGTATGGCTACGTTCATTCAGTGCAGTATTCAGTGATATTTGATATTCTTTACCATTAATTGCATTGTATTAAACATAATAAAGTTAGTTTTAGGAGTATCAATACATTTTCCTAACTACTATGAGTAGGCATATTGCTGTTATTGCTGTTATAATACAGTAAATCGGTGGGTGGGTCTGAGATTACAACTTTGTGTTTGTGCTACTAGATTCCTACCAACTAAACATAAGCATCCCACTACAAACAAAACATTTAAATTAAATAAAGAAAAATACGAGTCTAGTCTCCAGGATCTATAAATATACAAACAATCTTTCGAAAACTTAACAGATTCACCCAAAATGTCTATACTCAAAACTACAGTTTGTGTATGTGAACTACAGTGTAGAGGGAGTAGGGACCGACCATCAAAATTCATTAAAAAAAAAAATCAAATGAGTGGGGTTACTTAAAAATCAGCTAAGATGCGGAAAAACCAAGTCATATTTAGAATACTATGAACAGTTTTACCCCCCACTGTTGCATGTATGTGTTGATTTGTGACCCCCCCCCCCCAAAGGCGAAAGGGCAGATGAGATGTAGGTCAGTGTGAGAAGAACTTCAGGCTCATGTGTTAACTGAAGGTAATGTGATGGTTCTGACCTTGTTTTTGGCTCATACTGGTGCATCATCATAATCATCATAACATGCCTAGACAAACTTGTTTGTCATGTTTCCCTGCCCTAATTTAACTGTAAGAGTTAATATCCAGAGGGTGGTATAAGGTGTGTTTGTGTGTACATGAAAATATATGTTCATCAATTATTATTAAGTATTGCATGTTTTTTCTTGATTGTGTTCAGGCACAAGTTTTATATGACTTCTCTGCTGAGGTCGGAAACAACGAGTTGACGGTGAAAGAAGGAGAGACCCTCACTATCACTAACAAGGTAAATCTACACCAGCATGCCTCAAACTTCCTTCTGGTTTTTAGCTGTCATTTTTATTTGTATTCAGCTTGTTTGAATGACGTTTCTGTTTTGCAGTCATCATTTAGAATTCTTACTTTTTTATTGATGTAGTGTACATTATTTCATCAGATTATAAAGAATGGATCTGCTGTGCTGACACGAAGAGAATAAAAAGTTTTTTAATTTAAAAAGTTAAAATAGTTACTGAAAGTAAATTTCCTAATCTTTTTATTTTTTTGTGAGTTTAAGGGTTTTTTTCTACCTAAAAGTGTAGTTTAAGTTAGCTATGATAGCTTTGCGTGATGCCACCTCAGCATTTTTATGTTCATGTGATCCTGTAATATTCAAAACCAACAATCCTATAAAGGCCCATCTCACATGATCTCCGATTGTAAATAAACGAGGAGTGTCACAAGCGCGTTTAGAGGAAGGAAAAAGAGAGCGAGTAAACATGATGTCATTACGGCCAGCCGACAACAGTTCAAAGGTCACGCACTGTGTGCTGACCTGCATAGCTTTCTAATCAAAGTCGGTCTTTGCCAATCAGAAACTACTGTATCAGGAAACAGACTGTTTTTTCTCTTCTCTAAATAAACTGATTGTGGAGGAATTTATCCTGGGAGCTTAAGTGTATTTACAGATACTCGTTCAGTTCACCAGGTAATTGTCAGTACTGTAACATGTAATGGCCAGCCTTATTTCCTTAAATGCAATACAAAATAAGAGAAAATGACAACGTTTTTCTGTAGAAATGTTCTTTCTACAGGGTTTTGCATGCATTTCAAATACTTCATACACTATGACTAAGTATTTCTGTCAACAGATCAAACATAGAAACACATTACTCATAGACATGTGTCCTTACATAAAACTGAATTAGTCTAGCTATAAATGAAGCTTTCTGTGGATGATTCATTTATCAAAACGGGGTTAGCTTTCACATTTTGTCTTCTGCTATCACCAATTTTTCCCAGAAACATACCATCTTCTGTCTGCTCCAGGTCTGTTTTGCTAACACGCTGTTTTTTGGCCTGACTCTATTTCAGAATATTGGAGGCGGCTGGATTGAAGCACAGAACTCCAGAGGGGAAGTTGGACTGGTGCCTGAAGACTACATCGAGGTAAGATACACACTTAGTGTACGATGTGTTCTTTCTATATCAAAGTACAAACAAATATTTACCAGCACAACCTATCAATGCCACTGTTAGATATCTGCAGTGCTGGACTGTAAACGGTTTGCTGTCTCTTATGCAAAGCCGAAATCACACAGGATGTGCCTCCTTCAGGGTTTTGCTGATTAGGGGGTTTGTGTTTGTGTGTCCACTGACTCTGAGCTCATCATGGGGATGTGATTCATGCTGAAGACATTCAGAAAGAGACACAGAGGGTTTAAAAAGTCAAGTCTGTGAAGTCTTTTAAAGAGTTTTGCCTCACTGAAACATTTAACAATGTACTATGTGTGTTTGCCACAGTTTGACATTATCTGTGCGCTTTACTGAGCAAACACGCTCATGTGGATGTGTGTGCTTGTCTGACCTTAAATTACTCTCCAGCTGCTCCCAGACTGTTCATAAAAACACTTTGATCACAATTGCACTTGTTGTTTATGTTTCATCTAAGGTCACAGTCTGTTTCTCTAGAAAAACTATTCATTTCACTGCTCTCTACTGGTCTACTGGCAGATGTCGATGTGTATGTTTAAGTATCACCAGCCATTGCTATCATGACACATTTTGGATAAAGCCCAGTTTGCAAACCCAGGTAATGCCAATGAGACGGGATCACATAACCACTGAAGAATGTACCTTTAAAAGTCGTGAAATCGCTATGGAATATCTGGATGTGTTTTCCTAAAGGGACTGTTTTCTCACTCTCCCTCTGTCTTTTTATATATATATTTTTTTAAATGTGTAGTTTGGTGGTAAGGCAGTACCGTCGTTCCCAGCAGCAGGACCTCCAGCACTTACTCCAAATGTTGGGGTTGTTACTCAAGACCTGTCCATCTTTGATTCCTACGCTCCCGCAGCAGCACCTGCACAAAACCAGGTAATGCTATGTTTCTATTTGGCTATTTTCTGACCTTTATTTAGAGTTGTAGATTAAGATACAGCCATAACTTCCCTAATTTCAGCCACCATCAGTAGAGAAGTTCACGTAAATACCTTTTACATCGATAATACCTCAACGATCACCTGCCTATTTGTCCACTCAATCAATGTATGTGTATGTGATGAAGTTGAAGAAAAAGCAGAACTGAGTGATGACAGAGTTTTGCTGACGTCCGTGCTGCTTGTGAGAACCCCAGAGATGCAGAAGTGAGAGCAGCTGCTGTGGAAGATATTCATCGTTGTGGTACATGTCATTTATAACTCAGTTTTAGCTCTAGTGATAAACTGTGGAACTAGTGAAATGTGTTTTTTAACAGGCAGGAAGTTCCACTACTGTGAGCGTACTGCTGGGTCAGTAGAAATTTGGGCACAGTAAGGGGTTGAGTCAAGGCAGGAAATGTGTCAGCCGTTATCCCTCATGCTCTCCCTCTCTCACCCTAACTCACACATCCACATCCAGCATCACGTTAACCCATCCCATGCTGAGTGTAACCCTTCCCTGCTGGCGCTTTGTGATGATGTCACCTTCTTTTCCCCTCAAGGTGGATGCTGGGGTCTTAGGTCCCCAGCCGGACACCCCCGACACCCCAGTTTCCCCCTACCTTTCGTCCCCTGATGAGGTAACCGCCTCATCGTAGGGGTGGTGGAAAAAAACCCTTTACCCCCAAGCCCCCTTCCTGTCTGATACCCCCCCCACTCATACTGCCTGCATAAGCATGATCTCACACTCTCCGTGCACCTTGCTCCACAGTGCACACTCACGTCCCCAATCGATCTCCACGCCCTTTATATTATTACATTTGAGTCAATTATGAATCAGCACTACAGGGAATCTCAAAGCCTAAAGATCAGAGTCAGTGATCTTCGTATCTCACATATAATTGACGAATCACACAGATGAATCATAAGAGCACAACACAAACATTTCCTCCAGATGATCATGAAAAATCGTAAAAATATTCTCTACAATGTGATATATTTGTGTACAGTAAAGGTGCTGCTAAATCTGAAAAATGCTGTGTTCTTTTGTGCTCATTTGTCATTGCAGCATTTCTTTTGTGAAAATAATGGTTGATTATTTACAGTATTTTTCTGTGCATGATGTCTTTTTTTTTTTTAAGTGACTTTGCACTATTTCTGTGTTCAGACCGCTTAGTCGTTTTTAGCATTAATCTACAAGAGGCACACATAAATGTTTGCATGCCTGTGCCCACAAGTTCTCACAGTGGTTCACAATATGGCGGCACCGCAAGCATGGCATGCAGTTGCATTTTCATCTTGTAAGCACTGTTTAAACTAATGTGTGTGAGGACTTGAGAGTGGTAGTGTGCATGCATATTCAGCATCGTAAGTGAGTTTCTTTTTTCAAGTATGCAGCTTTTTGCCTTTAGAGTTTCTGCACGTGTTCAACAGAATATACAAACTCATAAAATGTTCCCTGTTAGAGGCCAGATCGCATCAGGTGTTTGAAAAAGCATGTTGTTTAAATACTTCTGTCAGCGTCTCATTAAACAGACTCTAAACTTGCCCGGATCCTCCTCTGTGTTCGCTCCCCCCTCTCCCCTCCCTCTCCCTCTCCATGCTTGTCATTCTTTCGTCACTCACATTTTCTCTCTCCGTCTCTTGCAGGCAAGTAACGGTAATGATCCCTGGTCGGTGTGGAACGCGGACCCCTCGGGGGGCTCCAACAATAACTGGGCGGCCAATCCAGAGGGCACCCAGACTGGGAAGAACCCTGCAGAGCCTTGGGGCAACACACCACAGGGCCACCCTCAGGCGTACCAGGGCCCAGGTAAGAACAACTTTCAGTCGAAAACCATGATTAGCCGGATGTCAAAAACACAACACGTGTCAGCAGAGGAAAGCCGCTGCCCATTAGCTTGTGCTATTTATAAATGGTCTATTTCATTCTTGTGGTTGGGATTACATTAACTACGAAGCATTGCTATTTAAAACCTCTATGATAATTTCAAGAAATGAAGACTATGCTGCTTCTGCTTTCTTCTCTGTTGATCTGCGTTTACTCCCTAATGTTTAACAGGATTATTTTAATGTATTTTGATCTAGGTTTTATAAGGTAACAGCCATAATGATCCGGAAATTGTGGTGCTAAAACTTCGATTTGAGCTCTTTATTGTGATTGCATGCATGGGAAGGTCACACTTAGCTTTATTGTCTTGTTAAACAGTTTATGCTTACTTTTATTTTAAACTGTAGTTCTGGGAAAAGAATATATGGCTGTAGTAAATATGGTTGTTATAGAAAGCCAAGACTTACTGCTGACTTAAATTCATCAAATAATAATTAAAACTCTTAATAATAAGAAAGCTTGTGTAGAACTGCACCACAGCACAGTTAGATTATGTAGCTTGTGAATCGTTTGGTACAGGACTATGTTTGTATTGGATAAAAGTGGCTACACCCCCCACTCTTCAGTGTTTAAGTACACCTTATGTATGTTTTTAGATTTCTCGTCCCATAGTTTCCCAGAGATGTGGTTATACTGTATTTCTTCGTTTGGGGGGAAATAAAAGAGATCCTATAGTTAATATTTGAGAACAGTGAGATTATCTGCAGAAGATGTTTTCAAATGTGCTTGGGGCTTTGCTTTTTATGTTAACTACGAAGATTATAAAAACCCATGGGGAAGTAAACGTCAAGTTGTCGTGGCAAATGATTCTTAAAATCAACTTCTCTAAAGTGCAATATAAAAGAAGAGTCTTTATATTCAGGACAGTACTGTTTCCTGTCCTTCAACTTAACCCAATACTTAGTGAAATACTTGAGAATATACAGAAAACATTCTGATATAAAACTCCAGGTAGTTCCATCCAGTATATATTATTAAAATGCAAACATTTCATCCTGTTCTTTACAGATTTAAAGTGACTTTAGCTCCCAGACATGTTTCTGCTCAGTCGCCTGTCTCCGGCCACTCCCTTCACAGAGACACACGTGGACAGAGAAACCAAATCATGACTCTGTTATTGCCAGACTATGGAAAAGTTAACCTCACTCCTGACTCAGAAGGACAGATTACTTGACAAGTTTTTTGTCCGTTTTCAATTTTTTATTTTCCACTTGTTATTGTAGAAATAGAACTGACTGGTGGAATAAATGAAAAAAAGAAATAACAGGCTTTTTTCTTCCTTTCTTTCTCGCCAAAGACATCTACCCATATCCTTACCTTATCGATTACACAGGTATCCCGTGCATCGCCTGCTGGAAAGCTTTTTATTTGTGTGTGGATTGGTAAAAAGTGCTCATGAAGAGAATTTCCAGCAAATAGTTGATGATGATTTGAATCCCTAAAAGGCATGTGTGTGTGAGGCATCAATTTGTACTTTGATATTAACACTTTATTAACCTTATTGTGATTTTGGAAAGTGTCACCTGTGACTTGAGGAGTGTGACTAGGTGTTGTCGCTCTTCTGATACATGTTGTGGTAAAAACGTTTTGAATTTTTCAGACTTTTGTTGTGATTGCTATTTTTATGATTGGTTTCATAATGTCTCACAGCATGTCTGCACTACCAAAAACAGAGAGCAGTAACGGAAGATAGGATAAAGTTGTTAAAAGGAGGTTTAAAGCTTAGGTCAGTGTACATGCTTACAGTTTAGCTTGTGATGCATGTTATTAAATCACAAACATTACGTGTGTCTGATAGCTTTTAGTTGAGTGCCGCATGCCTTTGAGCTAGTGAAACTGCATTCATAGCCTCTGGAAAAATATCTTTGTAATTGTTTTAATGTTCAAGACCACAGAGATACGATAAGCTGAGTATTCAGGAAATAAAATAAGAAACCCATATCACATTAATATATTCTACATCTAGATAACATTAAGCAGACTCATTCTGCAGCGTGTCATTTTCTCTCTACCCAACACAACAGTGATTTTAAGAATTTGACTAATAAACTGGATGGAACATTTTAATGTCCATTCCTGCTAGTTTTAATTGTTATAATAGGGCGGAAGCTATTTTCTTCTATTACAAATGGCTATTCATCTTCCCCTGAAGCTTCTAATACTCAGTTAGCTTCTTGTATATTTACATGTTGTACAGTAGGGTTATTGAATTTGTATTGTGTGTTCCTAAAACACAACCAACGTGTGCGTGTATCTGCCCTCAGGAGCGGAGTTTGATGAGTGGGACGATGAGTGGGATGACAAGTCCACCACAGGATACCCCGAGTCAGAATCTGGAGAAGGCGGAGCGATGCAGAGAGGAGGAGCGCATGCGTCTTCAATGAAAATATCCCTCAACAAGTAAGACTCAATAGGCAGTAAGACACAAGGCTTTAGATTCCTGAGCTCTATGAAAAATGTATTGAAGCGGCAAAACAGTGTCGTCATGGTGAATATTCAAACTTTCCTTTCTCTTTGAGCAGGTTTCCTGGCTTCTCCAAGAATGGTCCAGAGCTCTACCTCCTGTGCAAGCAGCTCGCTAAGAGCAAAGAGAGGCTGCCAATCTATGTAGGTTACCTCTAAAAAAATCTAAATAAACTAAAAGCCATATGCTGTATCATAACACATGAAAAGCACAATTTGTTTCATTAGTCTCATAGCTTTGAATTCAGTTTTTTCCAGTGTGAATTTATGTGTGACTGCCATTAAATGAAGAGTCGCAGGTATCTAGACCTTTTGTTTTCTGCTCAGGTTGGTGAAGTGGGTCCGGTGTGGTCTTACCCAGACACTCAGCTAGACTGCGTGGTGGCTGATCCCAAGAAAGGTTCAAAATTGTACGGGCTCAAGAGCTACATCGAGTACCAAATCATACCCAATGTAAGTATCCAGTATAATCTAATCATTGTTTTTACATATTCAGTGAAATAAGCTGGATAAATATGGTTAATATAATGAAAAAAGTTACGTTTATACGCCAACCAGTGTCTTTAACTCAATGTTATTGGTTTGCAGACCACAAACCGAACTGTCAATCACAGATACAAGCACTTTGATTGGCTGTATGAGAGGCTGCTGGACAAATTTGGGTCTGCTATCCCCATCCCCTCTTTACCAGACAAGCAGGTGACAGGTAAGAGACACTGGGACTGAGACCAAGAATAAAATTGCTTACGACAACACAAGTAAATAATCTTTATCTTTTCTCCCCTCTTTCCAGGGCGGTTTGAGGAAGAGTTCATTAAGATGCGTATGGAGCGGTTGCAGGGCTGGATGACCAGGATGTGCAGGCACCCGGTCGTTTCCTGCAGTGATGTATTCCAGACTTTCCTCACCTACAAGGACGAGAAGGTGTGCTTTGCTCCTCCATTTCTCAAAAGATCTGTACCTCTAAGATTGTATAGTTGAAGGATCTAAAGGCCCTTCATTGAAATTCTCGAAACTCAAAGTAGGGATTCTATTTTTTGCTTAAAGGTCACCTATTATGCAAAATCCACTTTTTCATGTCTTTTATACATAAACATGTGTCCCCTCTGTCTAAAGAGATTCTGAAAGTTTCAGGGAAAAAGATTCTCTCTCTTTTTGTCCCGATCCATTTATATAAAAACCTGTCTGAAAATGAGCTGATCCGATTTTGGCCACTTTGTGATGTCATAATGTTTTTTTGGCTTGTGTAACCATTAGCCAATCACCAACCAAGGTAACACCCCCCCCCCCACCTTATCACCTGGATCTCCTCCTAGAGCACCATTGTTTTTTTTTTTTTGTGGGGAGTGGCTCCTTATTTTCATCTAAAGTAACAGACCCAGAATCAGCACTTTTGGGCTGAAACAGAGGGGATTATGGGACGCTAGAATGCATGATCTGTTTGGTATTTTGAGTCAAACACTTCAGAGACATGTTTTGTATATAACTGAGAACTATGATATATTGATAAAAAATAGTATAATAGGCGACCTTTAATTAAAATGATCAATTATTTGGTACAGGACTGGAAGACGGGGAAAAGAAAAGCAGAGAAGGATGAGACGGTGGGAGTGATGATCTTCTCCACGATAGAGCCGGAAGCTGCGGACCTGGATCCTACTGAAGTGTGAGTTAAAATCAAACTTTAAAACCACTGTAAATAGTAAAATAAACGCACTGAATAAGCACTGACATTAAGTGTGCCCCCCCCCGTCCACAGGGAGCAGAAATGTGAGCAGTTCAGCAGGTTCACCAAAGCGATGGATGACGGGGTAAAGGAGATCCTCACAGTGGGCAACGAGCACTGGAAGAGATGTACAGGCCGTACGTAAACACTGCACTGAAGCTAATAAATGTTTTACCATACACAGGCCAAACATTCATTTTGTCCTTTAATCACTGTTTATATTAACAATGGATCATTGTGTTGAGTACTTTGTGAACTCGAGACACAATTCCTTCACACAGTGTCGTTTATTTCCCTCCACAGCTTTGCCGAAAGAGTACCAGAGAATCGGCAAAGCCTTCCAAAACCTCTCCTCTGTTTTCACCAGCAGTGGATACCAAGGTACTGCAATAAATACCAATACAACTACTTTGAATGAGACCCCAAAAAATGGAATCATCACAATGGTAGAAGCAGAATTAGATACTGTTTACTATGCAGGAAGTCCTGGCAGGGAAGTATGTTTTGAAACAAATTGGCACACGGATGCTATTAGTAAACACAGTGATGACATTTTAACATTTTAACCCCTTCAGGCGAGTCGACCCTCACTGATGCCATGACGGCAGCGGGCAAGACATACGAGGAGATAGCTCAGATGGTAGCAGAGCAGGTACGTAATACTATTATTTGAAATCTTGTGTTTCCTTTGCCTGTCTTGAATAATATATTCCACTTGTTTCCCCTCAGGAAAGGCCTCTCTTTCCTCAAAGGTCTTAGAGTTCCCTTTCTGCGTCTTTCTCAACTACATTGTTTTGTGTTAACTCTATCAATAACCATAATATCTCGCAATGTCTGAACATTTCCTGCTTGCAGTCAGTGTTTACTTCCTGTTTGTGGCGTTTTAATAGCCCCTTTAACCTAGCATCCTGTTCTTAAAGACCTGTATCTGTAAGGGAAGAAGCCAAGGGCAAATTCATATCTAGTGTTTCCTAAATCTAGTTCCTACACTATTTGTGGCTTTCAGACTGTTCTATGTAGTCTGATTGGTGTGTGATAAAATCCAACTTGGGACTTTTTGATAACCATGCAGCTTCCAGAGGGAGGAATCATCTGGTAAGCTCATGCTGCTTCGGACTCTTTTTGTCAGATCTGCTGTAGAGTTGTTGTAGTTTAGCTAGTAGACTTTGATAATCTGGACTGTGATAGAGATTGAAGTGTAAAACAATGCTGTGTAACTGTTGCTTTAATTCTGCACACAGCATTCACTTGATCAATTCTGGAAAAAGGCAATAAAGTAGTTGTTGAACCGTATTACCATATGAAAGAATTGTGGATCTTTTAGCTAAATATTTGTGTTCTTGTAAGGAGAATCTGCACTATTATAAACTTGAATCTCGTTTTAGGCAAGAGGCCGGTTTGTTAAATTTAAACATTTGGGAAGTTGCTCCTGTGACATAATGTCTTCCTGTTTTTTCTTATCCCTTTCAGGGCTTTATGTTATTTCCTGTTTATGGTTACATTCATCTTTATTTTGTCTCTTTCTTTGCTCCCGTCACAGCCCAAGAAAGACCTCCACTTTGTCATGGAGACCAACAATGAATATAAAGGTCTTCTTGGATGCTTCCCGGACACAATCGGAGTCCATAAGGTAAGCTGGGAAAAAGTGACATAAGGATCATTAGAACAAATATATATATATTTAGACAGGAGCCAGTTGCACCAGCTTTTAAGAAATATATCTATATTATTATATGCATATATGAGGAAAAATTCATAGATATTTTTAAAGAATAGACCATTTAATATTTTGTTTGCCTCCTAAACTGTTATACGAGGAAGTGATGTTACAGCTAATGATGCTTCAGTGACTCCCTGTTTACATTTTGTACTGCTTTTGATTCCACAACCGTACAGAAGAGGAGCTTATATACACACTATGAAGGTGTATTAGGTAAGGCTAATTCTAAACTGTGCAACTTTATCTGATACATCCCTCATTTACAAAGTAGCTAAGAGCTCAATAAGTACTTAAAAAATTAGTAAAGGATTTTTAAATTTCTGGTGAAACCAAATCCAGAAAATACAAAATGTAGTGAACATGTAAAACTTATTTTACTTATTTTTTAAGTCCTTCACCTTATGTGACAGCTAGTAAGTTTAATGGTCTTTTGTCTACAATGTCTCTGAAGACTCTTAGATTGTGTTTATTTGTTTGATTCTTACAGGCAGCCATAGAAAAAGTGAAGGAGGGCGACAAGCTGGTGGCCACCAGTAAGATCACCCCTCAGGACAAAGTGACCATGGCTAAGCGCGTCAGCACCATGTCGTACGCATTACAAGGTAACACGCTCACTCAGCATCACTGAAGCGCTGGAGGTTATTGTCACAGGTATCTGACATCTGGTTTCCCCCCGCGTCTCCCATAGCTGAGATGAACCACTTCCATAGCAACCGTATCTATGACTACAACAGGGTCATGCAGTTGTACTTGGAAGAACAAGTCAAGTTTTACGAGACGGTAAAGCATTTGAATCGACCATCTAACAGAGTAAATTGGAGTCTGTAACAGTCTGTTCTTTTTTGTTGCCTTTTGTATTCATGCTAGTTTTTTCTTCTTCTTTTCAATCCACAGATTGCTGCAAAGCTGAGAGAAGCACACAGTCAGTTCACTACCATGTGAGAGCCTTCAGTCTCGCACTACAAAGAAAGAAGAGTTAAACCAGCTCAACATCCAAAATATTCTTGCTCACACTGCATACTTTTCCCTACTGTTAATTTAAATGTAGTTTCTCTCTTTTCACTCACTCTTACGTCATCTCTTGCTTTACTGCTCTTGCCAGCCGTCCCTGCTCATGGTGTTACATTCGTCAGAGCCCTCAGATGTAAATGGACTGTTGATGAGCGTGTGCAGCAGCTGACACTTATTTTACGGCCTGCATTGATAGCAGAATAAGACACACTTGTTACACACACACTTTCCTTTGTCCAGGCCTGCAGCTTGTTATACAGGAAAGCCAAAGTGCTATATTGATTTGAGTTCTCTAATCTGATCAAGTTTTGTAAAAGGTGCCAACATGCCTGTGCTCACAGTTGATTTTAAATCAATACTCTACCATTTTCCATGTTATTAGTGGTAAAGATAAGATATCCACTTGTTTCCTATACAGAAAAAACAAAGCCATCCTTTCTGAGAGCAGAGTTGCCAATGAATCAGAGATTTACTGTCTTTTTTTCCCCCCGGTATTTTAATATGTTTTGCCTCTAAATAGTACCGTTAAGATTTGAAAAAGTCAGCACATCTTTGGTGAAAGCAGTGGAGCTTTTTTATGAATCCTAGTCTTGTAAGAGTTGTCAAAGCCCAGAGTGTGTGTCCTCTGTATGTCCTCTGCTGGCACTCCCTAGCCCCCTTTCATCCTGCACATCCTCAACAGGAAGCTCCACCCCCTTCCTGTCTTGACCACGTGCCTTGCCCCTTTGAGGGAAATAGAAATGGTTGACTTGGCTGCCCCCCCCCCCCCCCCCCCCCCCCCCCCCCAGCCTGCGTACCATGACTCTGCAGTTTACATTTCAGGAGAGAAGACAAAATGTAGGATGTTGATACGTAAGTTGGGGTTCATGATTGAAAGTCTTTAAAGGACATTAACCTCCCTCTTTCTCGCTCCATGTTCTTCTGAAGAATATTTGTCCTTGACCATTTTATGGTGTTTTATATGAAGGTGTAGCAGCAATGTTAGCTGTAAGAATCTGTACTATAAGTAGAGTTTGGGGCGACGCCATGGATTATGTCTTGTATGCAGTTTTGCTTTTGTTTTCACCACCCAGTTTGCAATCAGTCTCTAATCATGTTCACGCTTTGTTTTCTTGTCACTTGATACCTGAAAAATATACATATATATATAAATATATTCTATATCTGACCTATCAGGTGCTTCTTGTCATTGAGATACTATGTCATGTATAGGAGTATTTGCTATACTGTGTAACTCAGAGAGGAGCAGAAATTCTGTTTGATTTATTAAACAATGATTTGTACTCATTGGAAGTTTCTTTGTGTGTTTTTGAAAGGAACCTTGTCTTGTTCTCTGCACACCACACACACTCTGAATAACTCACAGTGAAGCCCTTATTCGCTTTAGCAGCTTCTTGCGTAGAGATGGATAGGAATGAGAATGAGTCGGCAGCCTGTGTGAAGGGTCAAAGAGTGTGTTTGTGCACTCTTGTAGTTGGGCAAGTGAAAGAGCCCTTTTACCCCACGTACAGCTCTCTGCCCCCATCAGGTGCAGCTGGATGTTGAGGCCACATAATGTAGGATTTCATGCACCACACAGTACATGTATTCTCAATATTTTTGTGTATGTGTTTAGCTGTTTAGGGCTTCTAAGCTTGGAGCAATAAGACAAATACTCTCATACTGAGTGTGTAAAATCTTGTAATACCTTTATTATTTTTGTTTTATATCTACCAGTTTAAAATGAACTGACCTGCAGTTTTCTTCCTGTATCCTTCAGCCCACATTTGACCTCTGCTCAACACATGCCCGCTAAATCAACAGAAACCTGCCAATAGGCAAAAGGTCTCTGGAGACCCATGCCTGGAGTAATTTGAATGTAAGTAACACTCACTGGATGCCACAGATAAACAGCAGTGTGTGTACTGTATGATTAGAGTTATCTCTTATTTCCACATATCAGAAAGGTTATTTAAATGGTTGCAAATTAACTTTTTGTCAATCCACAAGTTAAGTAATCTTGTAATTGTAACAGCTGTACCTGTATTTACTACAAGTATTTTAATTTATAACTAATGATCATATTTTAGTAGCCCTTTATATGTTTTGTGTGCAGAAAAAATAGTCTGTAAAGTACTTAGAGCTGTCAGACAAATGTTGTGAAATAAAACGTACAAAATTGTCTCTGCATTGTAGTTATGTAGAAGTAAAAATGTGGCCTACATAGAAAATACTAAAGTAAAAGTACCATCCAATACTGCATTTTGTATATACACATATAGTGTTTATTGTACCATCAATACAGTATGTATGTATACACAGTCCTCATACATCTTCTCTGCCTGACTCTATACTGTTAGACAGTAGCACTTATCATATCAAAGGGTTATTATATCTAATATAATTCAGTGTCCTTTCACCTGTTAAAGTATTCAAACCCTTTTTATTTCAATAAACAGTTTACACAATAGATATAGCTTATAGTTGGCTGCAATTTAAAATGACTACAGTTGGATAATCATACAACTGCAGATCCTTCAATAAACATGGTCTTCTTGCCAGCTGCACATGCCTCCTCTGTCAACACATCGTACAAATGTACCATTTTAAACTGTATTGATAAGAGTTTGTCAAGTGTTAAAGTATCAAACTAAAGTACAAAATAGAAGTAGAAAATAAGGAAGAACTCACTCCACATTGACTCAATGAGAAATGTCCAGGAACATTACAGAACTCCAGAGTATAAAGTTTGTGTTTGCAAAAATACGCAGAAAAACAGTTTTGAGGATATAGAGCCAGATCTGTAGGTAGAGTTAGTTCAGAGGTAGCAGAAGAGAGGTCCTTCTTTGTTGACATGAGTGGCATTCAGTTCCTTCATGATGAGCTCTGTCAATAAAAACATCCCTGGTGAGATAGCTCTGCAGACATTACTTCCGGGGTTGCTCTTCTGTCCTCACTGTTGTCATGGCCACGGTGGGTCATGGTGACAAACGTGCTCTGAAAGAGTGAGGTCGGATCATCATGCTGACTTTGCGTAGGGAGTAATAGTCAGAGTCTTTCCAGGAGTACCAAACGATCCCATCAGGACCCAGTGGCCCCAGGCCTTTAGGAGTGTAAACGCCTCCCTGCAGGAACAGGAAGTAGTAAACACTCCTATGACATTAAAAGCATAATGTTTGGGGCGATCTTTGTACACTCACCCTGTAGTAGACGCCATTTAGGTTGGCGTAGAAGCACTGGTTGTACCACCAGCCGCCGTGGGAGATCTCTGCACAGATGTTGCCACTGTCGGGGGTGCTGAAGCCCTGCTTGTCGTGGTACCAGCTGAAAGAGTCCTGCACTGTCCCACTGAAGCCTGACACATGGAGACGGTACAGATGCTCCTCATCTTCCACACTGCACACACAAACACACAATGATGGAGTAGGGACATTATGCAAGAGATGGTTGTGCGTGTTTGTGCACTTGTATGCCGCTAACCTGAAGCTCTGGTAGAGGGCATGTTTGTGTCTGTTGCTCCAGTCCTCCAGCTCGATGCGGAGGCTGTAGTCTCCCTGGGTGCTCAGGTCATGTATGTGGTTGTTTCCCAGCCAGAACTCTGAGTGCAGGTCACCAAAACCGTCCCTGTAGTCCCTCCAGCTGCGGTCAAAGCTCAATGAGCCGTCAATGCGCCGCTGGATCACAGTCCAGCCCCCACCTGAGGCAAAAAGTAGGTATATTACTAGATGTATATTGTATTGTCTATTATTTGTTCTGCTTCAATTTGTTTTGTTTTCTTTGTATAGCATTGGAGTTGGCAGGATGTGGGCAATTTCTCACTATCAGGGTAATGTTCATAAATGCCTTGTTTTGTTAATTAAAAACCAAAAGACTTTCTATTTAATTTGATAAAAAAAAACTGAAATCAGGAAATCTCTTATGAGGAAAGCTGTGTACAGGATTTTTTTGCATCTTTGGTTTGAAGGATACACATGTAACAGTTAGGATAAATGACATACATTGTGTTGGTTTCTCACTGTAATAATGTAATATATGCAGGGTGCAAATAGCCAATGTAGTACACCCCGGGTGCAAATAGTATTGTTGAGTATTTTCACCCGGGTGCAAATAGCATTACCTATAGATTCAAAACATAATCAAATGTAAGCCAGGATGTCAAAAGCAGTAGTCACCCGGGTGCAAATAGCTTTGTTGACTATTTTCACCTGGGTTCAAATAGCATTGTTCACTATAGTCACGAGGTTCAAATAGCATTACCTATAGATTCAAAACATTATCAAATGTATGCCCGGATGTCAGTAGCATCCGGGTGAAAATAGTGAACTTCAAAATAGCATCTGCCTTTTTACTTAAATAATTGACTTATGTTTGCAGAACTAATGCCACGTATGATGGGTTATTATTTTTGATTACATCTTGTGAAATGAGAAATACTTGTTTGTGCTTGACAACATCTGGTGGGAAAATCTTGAAATTCAGCTAAAAATACACATTTTCAATAGAACGTTCTACTCATGTGATTGTAATTATGACTCACCATCTGTGTCCATATCACAATAGACCTGCACAGGTACGCCGGCAAGGAATGGCACTACAGTGTAGAGCCCTGATCTCCTCACTCCATTGTAGTAGATGGAAGCACAGTCTATTGGACAGTTTCTCACATGTTGATACTCTGAGGGAACACAGTGTGAGATACGATTTGGTAGGAGTAAATCCACAAGGGGACATTGGCGCCCTCTGCTGGGGGTCACTGCACGCGAGACTGCACGCATTGTTTGCTTCTGAAGTGTACCTGTCTGAGGAGCTTGTTGGGCACTCATCAGCGGGTTGGGGCGGACCATGTTGACCAAGCACCCGGGGCTTTTTTTAACATCATCCACCAAAAGTGTCAGGTTATGCAGCTGGTTCTAAAAAGAAATGAAGCAAAACC
This sequence comes from Dissostichus eleginoides, assembly GCA_031216635.1. Lineage (NCBI taxonomy): Eukaryota > Metazoa > Chordata > Actinopteri > Perciformes > Nototheniidae > Dissostichus > Dissostichus eleginoides. The sequence goes on along the minus strand of CM062281.1, from coordinate 16,950,347 downwards.
ATCAAAAAACACCCAGTGTAAAATAAGTTATGATGTTTTTTGTGGCTTCTTATGATGGGTGTACCTGGAGGTCTAGGATCAGAGTGCCCTGTAGGTGCAGCAGGGTGTTGGTTTCAGAAAAGTGATGCTCCAACTCCTGAAAACGCTCCTCTAAGGTGGAATTTGTGGGGTTCCTCTCTCCACCCTGACAACATACATGAAAATACACAATCACAAAAGCACACACTCATAACAACACACAACATATATAGGCATTAACTGAGATCTGAGTAAGGACACTTTAAAAAAAGTGTACAGAATATTTGAATTATTCATTTTAGCTCGAGGCATGCTAGGACATTTTCTCCAAGAATTCAAAGTTACACCTTGTGATTTATTTATTTTCAAGTGATACTTATGGAGGTGAAATATGCCTTTAACTTACCATGAACTAAGCCTTTAATTTAGTACTAGGGGCCTACATCTGTAAAGTGAGCACATTAAAACTAAAACCTGCAGGTCTCCTGGTGCTCTCAGCACAAAAAGGACGAGCCCTCTCTTCTAAAACATAAAGCCAGACACACAGTACAGTATGTGGTCTATTCCTAGCCTTGACATGGAGGATAACACTAACTCCCATTACTACAAACCCTGGATCCCTCTCTCCACGGCCCCGTTCTCATGAACCCTGTCCAACGTCTACCTTTTGCCACTGAGCGGTCCAGCTGACAGCCTCTGTTTGTGTAGGCTCACTGCCTGAGACGCATGAGGCAACACGTGGAAGAGTAGCAGGCTAATCCTGTTAGTGACTAAGGTCAAGGACATGCTGGGGGGAGCCAGCTCCATGACCAGGCACCATGTTACTCTGCAGAACTGTAAGCAACTAATGTGTCTCCTGTGCTAAAACACAGAACAGGAGTGGATTTTTAAAGCAAGTTAGGTAAAGTTTCATAAAAGTAGTAAGTAAAGCATCAAACCATGTTAAGACTTATCAGATCAAATATTTAGCAAAAAGGCCCTGAGCAGAGGAAATACATAATAATAAGTTAATATTTAACTAAAAGTCTGGCTCTGAATATATATTTAATGCCAGAAGAGATTTAAAGAGCAGAATTCTTCAAAATGTGTAAACAACTTATATCACTTGTCTTTAAAAAGGAGCAGTCACATTGTTTAACATCCGGTGAGCTGCAGGTGGACTAAAGAGGAACCGAAAGCAGTTCAGAGGATTGTTGCTGATAGTTGACCCAGGGCTGCTAAGTCCATATGGAGATCTCACATGCAGCTCGAGGACTCTGATGCGGTGCCGGTGGTTCCTCAGCTCCTCCTGCAGCTCAGAAATTGTCTCCTTCAGCGTCACAATCTGCTGCTTCCTCTCCTCGTTCTCATGCAGCCAGAAGGAGACCTCATCTGTGCAGCGAAACATGTCCGGGCACTTCTGTCCCTCCAGCTGAGGCAGCGTGGCCACCAGCCGGCACATCCCATCCTCCATCACCTGTTCCATGACAAAACAGTGAGAACTTCCAGACCTGCTGTTGCTCAACGGTGTCAAAAATATCTAGTAATATATAATTTAACTACAGCCTCAGGTAGCCTAGCTTTGACTGGAATTTTTACTCTGGCAAATCAATAAATTCACCATGAGTCAGTTTCTTGCCATAAGCAGAGAGTTTTAACTTTCTATGTCATGTCCTTAAAAACAGCCTCAAGCATAGAGAACACTTCAAAGCTCAAACACTTTATATTGCACATGAATTATAATTAGATGTTATAACAACATTTGCTACAATACATTTTTCTTTTGGAATATTTTCCATTTGTTCTGTTAAATTCAATGTGTGTACATGTGCAATGCTGCAAATCTGCAAAAAGTAGTTTTTAATGGTTATATTGTATTATATTAAGTCGGTAGATTGGGTACTTATTGGCTTAAACATACATTCCTATCCGCAATGTTATCCGTAAACTTATCCTTGAATGAATTCAACAGTAGATTTTTATAAATATAACCACAATGAGGACATGGATGTTTCTGGTTTTTGGCAGTTGATCATGGAGCATCAAATGACATCATTCTGCAGTCCAGTTGATGTTAGTTGTCAGTTTTCTAGTTACTTTTCTAATAAAAAGCATATGTTCACCTTGTAAAAATACATTTTAATGCAATTCTTTAAAGAGTTCAAATTATCTCAACATCTAACAACTACAATATGATCCTAATCTTTTAAACAGCTGTCAAGGTAAACTTGTTCAAAATATCACAAAAAAATAATCAAACTATGAAAATAGATTGGTCTAGCAATATATATCTATTTTTTTTCCAACTGGATTTGTTATCTCAACACCCCTCAGATTTTTCTTGTGACACATTGGAGCACACAACCAAAATAATGCACTAAATAGCTGCATTTTGACCAAATACTTTGGTAAAATGCTACAATACATACATTACAAAATGTAATATGTAATAATATATTGTTTACCGGGACCACATTTAGGGAGAAATTCACTTTGGTTTGAGTATTCTTTTGCTGATATTATCTGTACTTTCCCTGAATACTATTTTTTAAGTAGTTGTATAAGTACTTCAACTGTCTGGCACTACATTCAGACTTTATGTATATTTTCTGAAACCAGCAGAGAGTTGAGTTGCTGGTTCAGAGATCTAGTCTCTAGTAAGAGGAGGAAACGGCTCGTTGAGATTACATTGGCTTGTATTCCGGATGTTTACAGTAATTACCTGGTTAGTGTACTCTCCGCACTGGGATCCCCCTCCATTGCGCTGATTGGTCGTGTTTAGGCTGTTTGCTCGGGTCTCGGGGAGCAACAGGGTGAGGATACAGAGAGCAGAGCACAGGCTCCAGCCGGGGGGGAGGGTGAGGGACAGGGGGGACATTTCTGCCGCCTGGTTAGTTCGTCCCGGCCTTTTTAGTTAGAACGAGGACGGGACACAGGAGTGTGTGCTCCACCTTATGAGGCTCTGCTGGAAACTGAGAAAATCAGTGTATCACGCTCAGAATATTTACTGCATACAAAGTCTCTTACACATGCAATTAGCAAAGTGGGATTAATCCCCACGGTCTATCACATTACTAAAGTTTGTCCTCAGGTAACTCAATGAACACACACACACACACACACACGCACACACACACACACACACGCACGCACACACACACACACACACATACACAGAAGCTTGCACACGTATCCTGCTCTTAAAAGCCAAACTATTCTTACTTTTTAAGTCGCTCATTAGCATACATGCATGCACAGATATCATGACAACATTTTGCACTGCCTTCTGCAGAAATCTTTTTTTCTTAGTTTTACATTTTTTTATTAAATGGCAGTGACTCACCCCAGTAAAAGACCAACTTCTACCCCATTCCCAGCCCATTTCAGGCTGAGGGGTTTTCTCCATTTCCTTCTCCTTTTTTTGTGTATCTCCGGTATCTCTCTCTCTCACTCACTGTGTGTGCCTCATGCTCTACTTCTGTCCCCCTCTCTCTCCCTCTCAGTGTAGACATCTTAGTCCTATAATCCACTGCTAAGAGGATTCAACATGACTGAGGGATGGAAGGAGGCAGATGAATAGGAAGGCGGTAATGAAATTATTGGTAAAAGAGACCCAAGATATGCAATATAGATGTAAACATACTAAGCAATATCTATTTGCAACATAAACACAAAACAACTTAACATCAAGTGATTCGGAAATATGTAGTGTATTGCATTTCATGGTGATAAAGCTTATGCAATTCAAGGAATAACCAGATTTTGACATGGACGGATAATTAAACTTTATAACTTAAACAGAACAAGTAATGTATGTGCATTGAATTGTAATGTAAGTCGCTTTGGATAAAAGCGTCTAACAAGTAACATGTAATGAATTGAATTGAATGCACATATATTACATGCATCAGCAAAACGCCAGCACACATGGGCACTTACAGTAAATAAGCATCACCTCCAGGCACAATAATCCTGCTCAAAGCCAGTCGTAATGAAGGCTGATGTGAGTGGGAGAATGAGGGGTGCTGATCCTATTACAGCCGCCAAGCCGTTCTTTACATCTTTATACTCTCCACTAGCAAACATGGTCTCCTTGTTATTAGGAAAAACTGCTATTGGAAACCAAATTCTTTGTTTTTATTTGAATAATAATGTAAAAGCTATTCTGTAGGCTTGTATAAACTGCAAAATATATCCTGAAAGCAGCTTTCTGTACTGTGACTGTGCCATATCAATTTGCATTGCTGCCTGAGGGAACTGTTGCACTCTCAAAGAGGCTCTGCAGAGAAAAATCATCTTCCTGCTATTTTCATAAGACTCTGCACACCACACACGAAGCAGGGCAGTGTTTCACCTGACCAATGCATTGCAAATATTATACAAACATATTTGATAACCCATAAAAGCTCTAAGGAATGTTAAACCTTGCTCACAGAAACAGTTGCTGGTGTTCCTGTTGGTGTCTGCTGTCTGAGTGTGAGAGAAACTGTGTGTGAGGCCACATGGTGGCACTATGTTACTACTTAAATACCTCCTAGCCTTGACTGAAGGGATAATGAGCTTCCCTACTGATGTGCATAGCATTATACAAACAACAAATAACAATATATTATTAGTTACTAGACTATGCTTACTGCTGATTTCATATAAAAGGAGAAGGAGGTAAAAAGTAATGTAGGAAAGTCATCTTATCGGATTTTGGTAACTTGGTGCCAAAGTCAAGGCTTTTTACACAGCATATACTCAAAACAAATTAAAGGGTATTGTAAAAATGTACCTGGAAAATATATTTTTTTTAATTTTTATTTAATATCCTCAAAGCCTGAATTTGTGTTCGGTTCTTGTTCTGTAAAAAACTACATTTACTAAGCTTCATGATGCCAACTGGGTATTTTTGTCAAGCCTCACCACAGTCATTTATCAAAAAGCATTTAATCAATTCACTCACTGGTACTAAGTGGTGAATACAAATGTTTTTTTTTAGGCAGCTTTAATGGACATTGTGTATAAACTGCTTTTAATGATGGGCTTTCTCTGTAGCAACTGATTTATACCCAGTAAAATCAACACCAGCAGACATCTGTTAAATGAATGATCAATAGCTGCTGATGATGTTGCTTTAAACGTCAAAGTGTAATCAGAAATCATAGTGATAAAAAATCAATGTTATGAAGTCACTTTGCTGTTATTAGTGTCAGTCTTGATTTAAATGTTATATAGCTCAGACAACTGTTTCCCAGATACTAATTTCTGATTATATATCATATATACTGTGGAAATACATGTATGTAGTTAAGAGAGGGATAAGAAAGAATAATCTTGCAGACCAGTGAACTGTAAACTCACACACAGCATGTTTCTTCTTTCATCCGACACAGCTTGACCTATATTTGATCAATGAACGAGGAGTTACACAAAGCCCACTCACTGTGACAAACATCTATAGCTCAGTGTCTTGTTTACAGTGTATGGACTATTGATTTTTGGAAACAGCAGATACGGTTTCATTCTTTATAGGGTTGCTGTTATCTCTCGCTCACACATGGTTGACAGAAAAACAAATGAACAAAGAAACATAGAGAATGAAGATGAAACAGAGAACAGGGCAGGGTTCACTGGAGGGGTTGATATGTAGAAAAAGTGTGTGAATTATAATGACTAACTGCTCTGCAGTCACTGGACCTTAACCGTTTTGAGCAAATATGGAATTTTAGACCAATGTGTTAGACAGAGATTAGCAAAATACCAAATAAAGGATACATTTATATTCTGTATTAGAGGGACATAGAATTGCTGTCAAGGAGCATTAAAGCTCTCGTGTTTTCGCTTTTCTTTAATTGGTCGCCCATCTTTGTGTACATAATTTATACTGTCTTCACAATATGGCTTTTTTCTGAGTCAGTTTTAAACAGTCTCTTCTAATTCATGGCTTATGTTGCTTTGAACAAAAAGAGAGTGCACAAATACAAAATGACTTGATGATTGACTAGGATTTTTCCTGGAAATAATGATAATTTGGTAGTAATTATTATGGAATTAGACATTTCCTTGAAAGCCCTGCTCCGTTAAACAGTAGTAAGTAGTGTTTTACATCTATTTTACTTAATAAGTCATTTGTAAGTTCATTAGATTGGATTACATATTGTCTCTACCTTTTCATTAGCCTTACCAGGAAGCTTCCTAGCCAATTTAGGAAATTACAGATCCCGTCTTTTAATTTTGCATTAAGTGTGTTTACTTTAAATGTCAAGTTCAATTATGTGTGCATTAATGTAAGCTCATTAAATGTAAGAAATTAAGGGCAGCACGGGGCAAACATTTCAGAACAGCCCTAAGAACGATGACAGAGTTTCATTTTTAAGGTTGAGTTAATGCCAATATACTTAGAGGATGCACACTTATCCTTGAAACAGTGCTTTATTTACCCTTGCTTTTAATTCCGGACATTAGCCGCACTTAATGCAATAATTTAACAGTCAAAGCTGAGACAAGCCGGAATATCGTCCAATATATTTCTCAGTATAAGAGTGAACTTTTCTTTCATTAAATGACTTGTGTTTCTTCAGGGCAGTTACATAAATAAACAGCTGGTTCACTTTGAACCTACGTTGGTGAATAATGGAGGCAGCGTTCTGTGGCTGAGAGGGTGACATAGTTTATGAAATGTCATATTACTTAAAAGAAACACAAGAAATCAAAAAATGTACTGGTGTTAAATAAACAAATAAATCATGGTGAGAATCACAATCAGAAACAGGTGTACTGCCAGGTAGGTTAACACATACGAGGAATTTGCCTTGGTGTATTTGGTGCAACATAAACACAGTCAAAGAAGATACATTTTAAGAAAAGGACCATACATTGTTATAAGAGAAAACTCTTATAACATTAAAATATAGCATAACATTTACATGGAATATAGATGAAATATAGATAAAACCGTCAAAAATATATATAATAAAATAAGAATATGTGCAGTATTGGCATTACAAGTGGAAAGCCGTGCAGATATGTAACTAAAAAGATTGACTTTTAGCATCTGATATATGCCAGAAAATGTATTTTATCTGCTTAACAAGAAAGAAGACCGGATTATTGTTATGGATTCACAGTCACCTTGACATGCACACTTAACCTATTGCTTTCCCATAAAATCATCATGCCACAGCTCCCCTTTACCACAGATCAGGTGTCATGTAACCTGTTTGTGATGCATGAAATTCAGTGAGAGGCTTCCAGTATCCGTCACGATCAATCAGTCAATATCAATCAGTATGCATCGGCTGTGTGCACCACTCTCAGGAAGAATTATGTTCATGCCATTTGACAGTGCAGTTACTCTTCGTGATGCAACCATTTCCCCAATATTTCTCTATTGCCTCCCTCACACTGACTGTACACACACATCTTATCTGTCAACGATTTCCAGGTCTAGCTTAAAGCTCTTGGCTGTAATATGTTTGAGGAGACACCCGACTTCATCAGTTCTATTCATCGCTCCCCATGCTATCATGTATCACGTCGACCTTATTACGCAAGTGCTCCGCAGGGACTTGAACTGAAGTAAGTAAAAGGCAGACACGGCTGAAAGAGGTGGCTCAGGCAAACACGGTTACTATCTTTGATGATAACAGCTTCTGATTCCTCTGAGATTGATAGGGTCATACAGGGCAAATGGATGAGTCAGTCTGTGGTGGTGAATTTCATTTGGATGAAGAGAATGGAAAGTCGATGTAAAGAAAGTCCTTATTTTACACGTTTTTTTACCAAACCTTAAAGATCCTCCTATCATACAAAATGCACTTTTTTACGTCTTTTGTACATAAATATGTGTCCCCGGTGTGTCAGGGAACTCACAAAGTGTCAGGGAACTAAACCCTCTCTCTTTTCCTCCGTACCCAAATCTCTAAAAACTGGGGTACAACGGAGCTGATCCAGATTTGCTGCTGATATGACGTAATATCGGAAATGTGGAATGGCTTTACACCCACGGCCCTATCAGAAACGTCGCTATCAAAAACAATAAACAACGTGTTTTGGAAGTAATATGGTCTTTGTTTACATTAGCAAGCATCGCTAACACTCAGAGCTAACCTGTAATGGAGAGAGTACATGTGTAAAAAAGCAGGAAATAAAAAAGGAACTCACCTTGTGGTAAACCCGCAAGCGAAAAAGCATTTGAGCTCCATACTATTTCAGAAATAATCCTTGAAGTGGTTTTGAACATGATATGGCGTTTCGGCAGCATTTAGCTGTAGCTGCCGGTAGAATTCTGAGCAGGCATTAGCTCCCCCTCCTCTTCTTTCTTCTTCAAACTAAGGACCCAGAATCAGCACATCTCTAACAGGGCTGAAACAGAGGGATATGAGGGATGTCTAACATTCATGATCTCTTTGGTATTTTGAGCAAAACACATCATAGACATGCTTTTTATATATTTGTATATATCTGAGACCCATAATATATGCCTAAAAATAGCATGACAGGAAATTTTTAATGCAACATCTGCTTTTACCTCGCCTATAGGGATGCCATTTTTATCTTCCAGATACTAAAGGTAATTTGAGAATAACAAGGCATCTGTGACATCCTTTTGCACGTTATATTCTCATCCAATGCCTCTCTGAATGATTTAGAAGGAAAACCTTAGGGCTTCACCTTCCTCCACAGCTAGCACTAATTACAGTCCACTTCAGAAACATCACAGGCCCTCATTTACCATGTCACTGGCGTGTTGGCAGATTCATCAAGCATACTTCGTCGCCTGAGGGGAGACTTAACCTATTCCTCCAATACAGCATGGAGAAGTATGTTAACTCATTCTTTGACTCATACAGAATGCACCATACATTGAACTCATCAGCAGCTAAAGGCATTTCAGATAAAAGACTTCCAACATCTTGTGAATTAACATTAACTTAATATGTTTGGCACATGTTTAACAATGGAGTCAACCATTAATGTTAACATTATTAGACTTAAACCTGCGATAATTGATTTCATAGCTACTTGGGGACAATACTGACATACCTTATGATTTGTATATTTTGTTAGCTAACAGTTTCCTATTCACACAAACAGTTAATGCATTATTGGTTTTAAATAATTACTCCAGCTACATGGTCAAATATTTACTGTTTTAGCTCAGCTTTTGGTCTCTACTAAATCCTGGTGGAAATATCTGGCTCTTAGCTGCTGAATGCCCCAATATGTTCACCAGATATATTTGTTATCTGCCATCTGGAGTTTAGGAGGTAGCATCTAGTAGAGTAGGCTTTTAGAGAGCTTTAGATGGAACCCTGGTAGTTACAATCATTGTTTTAATTGAATGAAACTCATTTTGTTTCTATTGTTTGATACTGTTTAACTCTCTAAAAGTGTTTGGGAATTTCTCAGGTGACTAAAACACGTACTTTTGATTGAGATTGATTTGAATGAGATCAGTAAGATTGAATCAAAACAAAATAATGGTCAAGAAACAAGGACATGAGAAAGTTAATTCTATGTTGGTCACATGAGCAATCCCTTTTACAAACTACGCTTTGTAATTTGAGACATTCTATATAAAAAATGTTTATAGGAGCAGCTTTGAACACAAACCACACATACAATTCTACTATCAAAAAATTGATTTTAATGGACAAAAATCATAAAATATGTGTGTCAGCCTGACATGTTTGGGTTGAAGCAGGTCTGTTGTTGTGGGACCAAGTGAGTGAGAAAAGAAAGGGTTGACAAACCGTGTAATAGCTGGACTTCACGTCGTCAACAGAGTCATTTTGTCTCTGCATGTTCAGGTACACTCGCTCTACCATTATGATTAAAATAAACAGCTTTTTTTCAACCCACAGAGTGATTGAGTGCACAGAGAAACACAGTTTATATATATTCAGTACAGGCATCAGTGTTTCCTCCCTGAGTGGTGAAGACAGGTCCTTAAGTTTAATTGAGTGTTATTCTGAGCATTCAAATCAATACTCTTTTGAAAGCACTCTTGAAATATCTCAAGACAGAAACAACAAACACTAATCAAACATTACTAATAATAGATCACCAAAGAGGCCTTTTGTCAAACCCAATTTAACTCTGAAAGTAATAGGTTTTCAGGGAGAACATTTAAAAAAGCCTGCTTTAAGAATAGAAGTTTAATTTAATTAATAACAAGTACAAAGGGACTGAGCAAAGGTCAAATCAATGTTTTCCATGTGACTTTTGAATAGAATATATTACATCTTAGTCAGTGATTAGAATTGAAGGTCTAAATAGCCAATGGCCGATAAAGATAAATATTTATCATGAAAATAAAGAGCCTGGAGCCAAAAACATAGAAATCTATTTTATATTTTCACCGCACCCTAAAAGTGTTGTATTCCAGATGTTCATCCTCATAGTGTTCCTGTTCAGCCTTGCAACACTTTTTACATGCAAAGAAACTAAGCCAATCATCCTTGGAGCTGACACATATTGTTTAGTTCAGCAGTTACCTCTTGCACAAGTAATAGCTTCAGTAGTTTTCTCATTGTTCCCTGGGAGTTCTCTGGAGGAAGTGCAAATCAAAAGCAACAACCCGAGCAGAAGACAATCTCACATGAAGATATAAAAAGCAACAAGTCATGCTAGCAGCTGAGTGATATTCTACTTGGGCACAGTGGTGCTTTGAGTCAACGTTAACAAGGTAACTTGCATAACAGAGGGACAATGTTAACATGCTAAATTCATTATTAACAGTTATAATGTTACTATGTTTAGCTTTGTTAAGTATTTGAACATGTCAAAATGTGCTTAGTTCTGCAGGTATATGGACTTGTTTTGAACATATTAAAATGTTAACTTGATTGAGTGCACTGGAGGAAAATTGAAGGGATCACTAAGTAATTACAATTCATCCTGAGGGGGATATGAATGTCTCTAGCAGATGTCATGGTAATCCATACCAATAATGAGATTTATCAGCGAAACATGTCAAACTTGTGATGGCACTAGAGGAGAGTGACTTGGTATGATGCATCCTCTGAGAACCATGAATGTCTCTTCCTATCCATCTAATATATGTTCAACTATTTAAGTGAATGAACTCTCAAAGATATGCATTTTCATGGCAGTCCATCATAATGTTGGTACATTTTACTTAAAAATCCCTAATGTCAGCCTGGTAGAGCTAGAGGAAAGATCAAGTTATCACCAGATTTAATTTGTTTCATCCTAAAGGGACCATGAATGTCTGTTCGAAATGATGTGAAATCAATTAAATTACTGTTGAGATGTCAGTCGGAAGTGGTGGATAAACAAACAACAGATGACAACCCCCAAACACGTGGCTGGCCTAGCTAAAAATAAAGCACCTAAACAAATACACATGGTTCTTAGAAATTGGTTATTTTTAACTCCTACTATTTTTAACTCCTATCTAAAATTAGATGAAGGCTACAGATTGAATTGTTTTTATCCCATCTCAAAGCCTTCTTAGTCCACATGTCCTCTGGCAAGCAGCAGTGGGAAACACAAAGATCTAACGAAAAGACAACATACACACACAAAAACACATGTAATGTTGCCTACAAGGGACTCAAATCAGTTTACACACACTTTGTATGGCCACAAGGATAGGTTATACTATCGATGTATAATTCTAAAGGTCATGTTACACCTCAGGCTTTTACAGGGTTTACCAGCAGTTGTTTAACTGGTGAGTCATAACAAATTACTGACCTGTTGCAGTAAAATATGTTTCTCTGTAGTGCCATGCTCTCAGCTGAACTCGACATATTCTGCTTGGCCTTTGCTACTCGCCAATAACATGTTCCAACCTCCACATGGTAGCATATATTTTATAAATGTGTTACTTTTACTCCTTCCAGCAGGATGATGAATGAATGTTTTATCCAGGTGGAGCCTCTTTGTGTCCCTACTCTCACCCTGCCGATGACGTAAAAAGGGACTGTGGTTTTCCGTCAATTGCATTATCCATGCTGAAACTTTCCCCCCTGCCCATGCTCCTCCTGATTGCTTAGAAAAGATTCACTGACGGTGGGAAAAATAAATCCTGAGAATCGATGGTAAGCCTTTGATTAAGGTACGAATTTAACCAGAAAGTATTTTTTTGTTGTGATATATTGTACAGACTTAAATAAGATTACAGCAATGTGTGAGTAATATATAAGACTAAGTAATGAATCACATTTCCAGACATTTCCATACACATGTATCTTTCAAAAGAAATGTCTGGGTGCTCATGTCTGGGAGGTCACACTGACCTGACTGATTTATTTTTCCGGTTTCTCGATTGAAAACACTTTACCACACAGTCCACTTTTTGTTATGTTCTTGAGCAGGACATGAGCCGTGACAATGACTCACAATTGAATAGTTTTATGTAATCAAGTGTCAAGTAATTGTACGCATTGTGAATGAAAATCCTTAATCACAGGCTGAATATGCGTAATCACACTGAATTAGAGCAGCTGTATTAGCAGAAGTGGATTCTCTGCAGGCTCCAAGCATTGCATCGAACATCCTGCTACTTAGCACAACATTGTAGGATGGTGAAAACCTCGTATCGTCCAGATGTCAGATTTCATAACCCAAAAGAGATGTTGGTTGACCAGTGGGAATTAAAGGGGTTTATGCAGGGTTTTTAAAACGGTGTGTATACTTAGATGATTTATAGATTTTCTTACAGCAGACAACAATGCTTTGTAGTTAAGGACAATTGTTCTTACTTTTGAGTCACCATTAACACACTTAATGTATATAATATCCTGCTTTATATTTTGTTTACTGTAAATTGGTATTTCAACATGTATATTCTCTACTTTTTTAATGCTGTTTTATTTCTATTGAGACATTTACATTTTAGAATTGTTCATTTCTAGTCTTTTAATTTCTCTTATGAGCAATGCCTTGTCTTTTATGCTGCTGCAACACAAACATTTCCCAAATTGTGATCAATAAAGTACATATTATCTTACATCTTATCTTATCTTATACACTGTTCACTTTAAAACCCCAAGCGTGCTCTCATACCATCTTCACCAGATGAAAACCCGTTAAAGAAAATGCCTTCAAATGATTAATTGTTAAAAAATATAAGCTTGGATTCCGAGGGGAAGGTAACAGAAGCTCTAAAGCACAAATGCACATTGCAGCTCTGATGAATCGGCTGGAAATGAGTGGAAATGGGCCGGTTTAACACTGCACTGCTGACGAGGATTATTCAAAACAGGTGAGCAGCAGGTGGGGGGGAGGAGGTGGAGGAACTGCAGTGCTGATGAGGGAAGTGGGAACAGGTGTGCAGATGGGAAGGCAGTCATGTGAGGCGGAAAGAAGTGGGCATCGTGTGGACAGATGGAAAATGGAAATGAAGGGGCTTGGGGAATAGAGAATGTGTAGGAATTGAAAATGATCTGACACATGTCCTGTTTTGGAAGCCATTATTTGTTACTTTGCTTGGTATTTCTTCCAATGTCTCACCTTTGCCAAACAGGAATGCAACCTTGGTGTGTAGGTGATGTAACACTTCATGACAGGCATCAATAAGCTGAGAAAACAGAGAGTTTTATATGACCTTACTCCTCAGTGTGGGTGTATATGACTCTTTCATAGCTCTGTGAATGTGGACCTGCAATGTGGTTACTTACATCACAGTGGATTATATTCTTTTTCACAATGCATCAGGCTTTAGACAACGTAATGAATAAACTCAATTTATGAACAACATTGTTTTTTCCGATTCTGGTGTTGGTATTTGGATTTCAGGCTAATACTCTTAACATTTCTCAGAGCAGATCTCTGCTTTATACAGTAAATGTCATTCAATTAATGAATTACTCTTTAATGTTATTCTTACTTGTCACTTGTGTAACTAAGTCACGTAGATCTTAGAGTAACAGACAAGCAATTCATGTAACTGTTGTTATGTTACTTTACATGTGTTGGCAGGTTTACACAAGTTACTGTATTTCCCTGGGAACTGTGTGAGCTTCTCTAGTTTCCTCTTTGCCGATGGTGGTAAGCAACATTATGTAGGCCAGGAATTTTGAGCAGTTTATTTAAGTTATGTTTAGTGTGTCGTAATTGAAAAACAAGAAGCCGCAGACCACAATGTGCCCTCTTGAAAATAGATTTGAATCAGACAATCAGCAACAACAAGAAAGTCCTTTAACACACAGGCAGAATATTGACTAGTAGACTTACAATAATCTCATATAGAGCATAAGAACATATGAGTTTAAATATGCAATATCCTTTCAGGGTTAACAATTATCCTGTTGTGACCTGGTAACCATGGCAACAATGCATGGTCATTTGTCGTGACAAAAGAGTCTCCTTCCTATACAGAGGAAGATGGAAAGAGAACCTGGATATGGCTGTTTGCATTAGGTTACAGATGATCTATGGAAACACTCTGCTGCTGTCCTCCATTACTGACTGAGTGACAATAATCCCTCAGACTGAACATCAACCCATAGCGGACATATTCACTTATAGCTATTTCCACCCACTTTGTAGGCCAATCACAGTGGCATGATTTCCTTTTCATTTGCATAATTATAATGACGAGAAGAATGATGTTTGTGTTTGTTAGCCATTTTGCAGCCTGGCAATGTAATTAGAGAATTCTGCCGCCTCTCACTATTTGGACTATTAAAGTGTTTACCGGGTTTCCCCATTCAGCAACAAAATACTAATCACTGCTTCAAAGCTTGGAACCCTATAAATGACTGTCTAAATGATGTGAAATATACTTGAAGTCAAATATGATGAAATTAAATCATCCTAATTGTGGTTATCAGAGCAAATCTCTAACCCATACGACAAATGTGTCACGGGTGTACAAGTGGTGGACCCAAAAGCACGAAGGCAGACACAGGATTGAAGTACAAAAAGAGTCTTTACTTGAAAAGCAGTTACAGTACAAAAATACATACAATAAATAATCTACACTAATGCTTACCTAACAAAATACTAGAAAAATACTACTACCTGATCTTACCTTACTATAGATGTGGTGGACAATGACTGTAACGATAACTAGATGCAATAGGAAAACGCTGGAGAGCTCGGCACAAGACACAAGACAATCTGGCTTCAGACAAAGGAAGACAGGACACTATGAAGGCTTCTCAATTCTCTAATTTCCCCTCCTCGACTCCTATCCTCGTGACTTAGTCCCGCCCACAGGAGATCCGAGCGGAGGAGTCGAGGAGGGGAACCCCCCCCTGTCTGGTCGCTGAAATGGGGAATTTAAATTACGGGCCAAAAGTTGTATTAAAAGTAAGCATAGGACACCAAACCAACTGAGACCTGTCTGTCAGCCGCATCTACGCACTGTACAACAGACACCTACACACTGTACAACACACACCTACACACTGTACAACACACACCTACACACTGTACATCACACACCTACACACTTTACAACATACACCTACACACTGTACAACACACACCTACACACTCTACAACACACACCTACACACTGTACAACACACACCTACACACTGTACAACATACACCTACACACTGTACATCATACACCTACACAATGTACAACACACACCTACACACTGTACAACATACACCTACACACTGTACAACACACACCTACACACTGTACAACACACACCTACACAGTGTACAACACACACACTTTACAACACGCACCAACACGGAGGAGCTATAATCGAGGATACACTGATGGTTCCTCCGCAGCTCCTCCGCGGATGTATTTCCGGCAACAGCGATGTTTCAAAGAGTCGTGTGACACACGGCCGGACTTATCTCAGCCAATGACAGCTCTGCATGCGTCCCCTGGATATTATTTTATTAACTGCTTTCATCGCTACGCGATGTTTACAATGAGAACAGCTGTGAGGTCCGCGCAGAAAGCAGAGCAGTGTGTATAATATATATCACTCAGTATAACAGGCCTACATTACTCTCTTTATTTGTATGCTTTAGTTTAGTAGATATCTACAAACAAAGAGTCGATATTTTTCTACGGCTGTATCCTGAAATGATGTGCTTTAGGAGCTGTAGGTGCGTGTTGTACAGTGTGTAGGTGTGTGTTGTACAGTGTGTAGGTGCGTGTTGTACAGTGTGTAGGTGTGTGTTGTACAGTGTGTAGGTGTATGTTGTACAGTGTGTAGGTGTATGTTGTACAGTGTGTAGGTGCGTGTTGTACAGTGTGTAGGTGCGTGTTGTACAGTGTGTAGGTGCGTGTTGTACAGTGTGTAGGTGTGTGTTGTACAGTGTGTGTTGTACAGTGTATGTTGTACAGTGTGTAGGTGTATGTTGTACAGTGTGTAGGTGTGTGTTGTACAGTGTGTAGGTGTGTGTTGTACAGTGTGTAGGTGTATGTTGTACAGTGTGTAGGTGTATGTTGTACAGTGTGTAGGTGTGTGTTTTACAGTGTGTAGGTGTGTGTTGTACAGTGCGGACAGACAGGTCTCAGTTGGTTTGGTGTCCTATGCTTACTTTTAATACTTGTAAATACAACTGTTGGCCCGTAATTTAAATTCCCCATTTCAGCGACCAGAGAGGGGGGGGTTCCCCTCCTCGACTCCTCCGCTCGCATCTCCTGTGGGCGGGACTAAGACACGAGGATAGGAGTCGAGGAGGGGAAATTAGAGAATTGAGAAGCCTTCATAGTGAATACAAAATAAAACAGGAAGTGGAGTGCTAGTGGAGTAAACGGCGGATAAACTGTGGCATTTGCGCTTCAGATGAAGAGGTGAGGCCCCCTCATAACTGCATGAACCCGTATGGCACAATACAACTCAGACTGGCTTACCTGTACGTCAATCAAGTGGCAAATGCCATAGTAAGGATGGATGATAGGCTAACTTTAAAAAAAAAAAAATTTTTAAAAAATTAATTAAAATTTTTTTTTTCTTTCCTTTTTTTTTTTTCAATGCCATGCGATCTACCCACACTACCTTCGCGATCGACCGGTCGATCGCGATCGACGTAATGGGCACCCCTGCTCTAAACCATGTTTGTACTTTTTCCATATTTTATTCAGCAATTTGATCTCGCTGTCTGTTTGCCTGAGTGCTAGACTGAAAAAAAAGGAACCTTACTGAGATTCAGGAACATGCCATTATTGTTTCAAATGGAAGCATTTAAAGCTGAGTGAGCTACGGAGGTATTTTAAGATTGTGTGGGTGCAGGAAGACAAACAGACAAGTGAGGTGATAAGTTCATTGAGGCACCTTTTCCTAAGCACAGTCATTCTCTCTGCTTCTAATGAGAAACAAAAGGAAAATCAGATGCTTAACCTATAGAAGGTGACAAATTCAAGGAGGAAACATGATCAGGTGTCTGGCCATTCTCCTATTACATAATTCCCCTCAACAGTGATTACTGTATAGCACATGATGAGCCTCATGTTCCCCTTTAAATCAGTAAGTGACCGACTGTGCCCTGTATGAAAGCTCCTGCATTCATTATGCTTCTCAACTGATTTATGCAGGTTACAGCCCCCAAATCATTAATTTCTACATTGTGCAAACACAACTCTATGGGTCTTTTATTAAAGGAGAGTACAGTCACGTATAATATTCCTAGATGACCTTAAGTAATAGCCAACCATAATAAGTCTTGTTTAATTTAACATTAGCCAAATGAATCACTTGGTAACACAACTTAATAACTTACTTAACCCAATCTGTCTCAGTTTCAGAATATTTCATTTGTACAGAAATATTTTTCTCAGTCATTTCACAGTAACTGCAGCTTTCCGCAGCCAGACAGATCCACAGACAAACCCATAATCAAAACTATAAATACAGCAAGAGGAAAAGTTAGACCACTCCATGATCTGGCTCTTAATGGATCAATTTGTGTTGCCGACTAGGCAGCACATTCAAAAGCCTAATATCCATTTCAGAAAGAGAAGGGACATCTTGGGAACTGCTCAAGTCACACAGCAGAACAGAGTGGCACACCTTTTGGAGTTACAGATTTAATATGCAACCAGGGCACACAGTAGACATCTGTAGCTTTACAAAATGCCTTTGAAAATACAACATTCTGCTAAATTACATGTACAAAAGAAACTTAGATTTTTCTTCAAACAACATACAGTACATGTAAGGAATGGCACATTACTGAATCAGGGAAGACCTAATCTCTATAAACAAATGAATGATGCTTTAAAGGAGAGGTGTCATGGCCATTTCCACTGATCATAATTCCATTGTTAGGTATACTAAAATAGATTTATACTGTGCATTTTTCCAAACTCACATTGGTTTCGCATACAGCATCTCTGTAAAGTGTGTGTATTCAGCAGTATTCACTCTCTCCACTAAACGGCTCGTTGCAGCTCTTGCCCCCCCCCTCCCTGTGAGCCCAGTGTGCTCCGATGGGTCAGCTCGGGCACTCTGTTCTGATTAGTCAACCACCAGAGAGGCTCCGCCCATGTCTAACACAGTGTTTTTTCGGCTCTGAGCGGAGGTCAGTTTAAAAAAATGGCGTCAGTACAGCCGTATATGTGGCTACTGGCCATTCCTACGTCACGATACCCAGGAAGTAAACAATGGAAAATGACGTATCTCCAACGAGGCGTTTTGGGGAGGTATTTTCTGTGTTAGAGTTTTACTCGCTACAGGGTGTACTTTGAGGGTTTTTACTCTGCACATTAGTGATGGTGAGATGAAGCCTTATGAAGCTTTGAAGCTTTCCAGCCAATTGGTTCGCAAAAGGGTTCATCTCATGAGGCTTCATTTGAACCATTTGAACACAAACCCCCCTGTTGGTCAAAGTGTGTAAAACAGGCAGAGTTGACATCTCAACAGTGTGCTCTATCTCCTACCGAGTTCCCAATGAGTAAAGCCTTAGAATAACTCTAAACAACAAAGATAAAATCATATTTTCATGTTAACAATATTGTTTTTATTCCAGTTTAATGATTGTGATTGAAAAGCCTAAGGAGGCTGGTAAACATTGCAAAGAGGGATTTGTATTCCTTAATAATATTCGTAAACTTAACCATGTTGTAGCCTGAGAAAGGCTAAACCATATCAAAGACTACATTTATTAACTGAATTATCTAATTTAGCTGTAGCTTTTATAAAAAAAAAAAAAGACGTATTGACGAGTTATTGAACCAGGGTCAATAATGCGGTCGTGAGTCAACTGCTTTCCAGCTGAGCCACAGCCCACACACTGTATTTACCTGAAAACACTGTAAGCTATTTATTCCTGTATTTATTCATGTTTTTATTCCTACATTTATTTATGCTTTTATTTATTTATACTTATGACATGTTCCGACCTCTATTTAAGTGAGGGTCTGAGCTCTCTTAATTCCATCGTGTCACCGGGCCCGGGTACAGGAGGGGTAATATGGTTCATTATACATCCATGGGTAATATGAGCGTTGTGGTTCAACCGATCTGAATCGCTTCCTGAAGCAGTCACGTGGTATCGACAGGCAGCGAGGCTTCGTTTGTCATCGATGACGTCACTGGCCCAAAACGATACAAGCCTCGATACAAGCTTCACAAAAAGGTTCGGGGATTACTCGACACACGCTCCGAAGCCTCGGCGCAATACGTAACATTACTACTGCACACCGTTTACATGCATAAAAACCTTCATAACACACAAGGGGACGGGTAATAACCGGAAAAGCATGACATGTGTCCTTTAATATGCAGAATCTGTTAGCAACGTGACAAGATTGTGGTTTAGAAAATGTTCTGGCCCTATCACGTTTGAGTGGGCTTTGGATTGATGCAATCCATTTTCAAAGCAATTAGTTTAGGAAATATATTGGTCCATATTATTGCTAGCTACACCAGAACCCCCAAAATATGGACACAAGATATGGGAAACTGTAGAACACGCTGAATTTACAAACTGCTCGAGCTAGCTAGCAGTTTGTAAGCTAGCTAGCATGGCTATAACATTAGCTAGTTTTACAGTGCATGGCTATAACATTAGCTAGCTATATGTGATATGAGTGAAATGTTTGATGAGAGAAACGATTTACATGATATAATTGCAGGTCTGATGTGTGAGTTTTATTTATCAAAAGTGGTAATTCATCAAAGTATTTATGATCATAACATGTTTAGCATAAATTACCCATAAAACCTACAGTCAGAATAGGATTGAATCAAATGTCACTGAAGGGATGTTATGAGGATTCACATCATTTGAGTTGTCGGTCTGTTTCAGAGTTTGTGCTCATTTCCCTTTCTCCAAATTTTACGAGAATAGGAGTCTCCCTCTGTGCCGCCGCTTACAGGCATGAGACAAAGATAATGAAAATTACATTGTTGAATTAAATCAAGGGTTATATTTCAGACGGATGAGAAGGGTAATTTAATTCCCCCAAACTCAGGGGTCATTTGTGGTAACAAATACAGGAGCCTCCAGTCTCTCATCTCTCTGCAGACTAACATCTTTTGTTATGTGTTTGTCAGCATTATAGATGACTGCATAACATATAAAAGAATTACAAGCGTACTCAATCAGATTTGAATGAAGGATATCACTTTAATATCAATAACTCTGTTGTTACCATCAGTGTGACGGATTATTATCTTCTACAATGCAGCAGCTATAGCGAGAACACTACAGTGTGTATGGTAAAGGATTATGTAACACACAAAGTGCATATTTTAGTGCTGCCTCAGCATTTCATATGAAGTGTGCGTGCATGAGTACTACGATATGTGTTGTGATCAAACATTACTGCAAAATGTTCGGATTACTTTAATTAAAATCCAAACGTGTGATCCCTCTTATTGGAGATGTTTTTCCTTTGACAAAACAGCTTGACTTCTAATTGGCTGCTGCTCACCAGTGTACTCTGACCAAAGCACGTCTGTTTTTGGTGGCACATCAGTGGCTGACAAATTGCTGCTTTAAACGAGTAGGAGCCAGGATTTCTCTTTCACTGATTACATTTTCCAGTTTTCTTCATGGTTCACAAAACATCCTGAGAAAGATGCTGAATGCATACATCAATTTGACGACACACCAGTGAATCCAGATGGTAATACATCTTGTATTGTATCTTGTATATCTCATCACACCAAATACACATTAATATTAAGGCTTAAAAGATGAGGAAGTTATAGTGGAACATGTAGTGTGTAGAAAGAGAGCAAAGCAATATGGTAACCTTTGTGTACAAGGACACACTCTCTCATCATTCAATTAATGTAGATGCCAATATATTGCTCCATCCAATTCCATCCAATGAAAAAAACGCCCTTCACCTGCTCAAAAAGAAACTCACTCATTCTAATTTATTGAAAACAAAAATTAAATGTTTTTTCTTTTTTAAACAGGTGAACAGTAAGCTTATATCTTAATATCAAGTTGTTATCCTTTAAAAGTCCATCTGAAACAGCTAAGAAAAAGAGCTCAAATGCAAAAGCCTCACAATGGAGATGGGCTGGTAAACACACTGCCACTGGAAATGGGAAGCATTTGAAGCGATTGAGTATGTGGTGAGGAAGGTTCGGTGACGGGAACGACGGAAAAGGAGTTACTGCAGGTCAGGAGAGAGAGGCTGGATCTGCAATGATGGGGGAGTTTTTTGAAGTCTAAAACTAAATTAACACACTATCGATTGAATACTAAGAACTAAGAGCTGGCTGGAGTTGTGAAACCATCATGGTCAATATATCTTTGAATGTTTTTTAAAGAGTTTTTTTTAAGGGAATATAAAGATATATTTTGGGCAATAACAGACTTCTTTTTGTTCCAGCCGATTGAAACAGTGAAGTTCTGTGACTACTTGTCAATAGTCTCAATTTATTTTTGTTTTTTGTTGTGGACAGTAAGAAAAATATAGAATAACCACAGTGTAGTCTCTGCAAAAAAGATGCACAAGAGATTAAAATCCCTAGCATCTATATGTAAAATGTATATATAGTGAGAAAAAGAAACTTGAAGATGATGACAATTGTAAACATTAATTAACATATTAGTCTCAGAGAGCCAGGAGCCTTGTTGTTTTTCACTCTCACGTAATGCCTTGGCTCAGCTAATGAAGCTTGAGATACCTGCAGTGTCTGGGGAAGAAACATTTGCAATTACAATCCAAACAATGGTTAGTCCTGGAAATTAACTTAGGCAATTGACGAGACAGCCACAGCTGCAGTGCTGTAAATGACATCCGAGTCACACTGCGGGAAAACAGTTTTGTACCTCTCCTCATCACTCAACATTTGAAGAAGCGCTTGTTACGAAGTTTGTCTGAGTCCATAAACTGTGAAGTGACACTGAGATAGAAAAGACTAAAGACGGGAGAACAGGAGCGGGACACCTCAATGAGGCATTTTAAAAACATTGTACTAGACTTGTATTTCTACTATAAGCAGCTACTAGAGCCACTGGCATCCAGACAAAAAGTGTAACTTAAAAGATCATTTTAGACTAATATAATGTGTTGCCTGTTGGAGGTAAACAGAAGGCTATGGATTAACACAGAGTTAGCCCATATCCGTTTCCTGCCAGTTTAATTTCCACACAGATGGCACCTGCTTTCTGGCGAGATAGCAAAAAGGGCACAATAAAATGAGACAACATGTTGGAGATGAACCGCAAACACTGCTCAGCCGTCTCCCATTCCTATTCATTGTGTCTGTGAGCAAAAGGGTAAGCTATATCTGCTGTGACGTACATGGCAGGGAGCACTGCAATCTCACACCCACACTATTCATCTAACTGGTGTGTAGCACAAGGAGAGTTTGAGGAGAGTTTAAAAGCAACGATAAAAAAGATGGCTGGTCGATTCTGCAGCACAATATGAGAATGTGAAACACTTTCAACTAATTTTACCATACATATAGATAATGTCTCTCATCATGTCTATAATGTTAATATTGGATGGTGCCTTCCAAGTATGTGCCATCGTTATCCTACAGATAATGAGCCGTTGGGCTGCTGTGCATTGCATCCAAAAAGAAACGAGTAACAAAATCACTGTGAGGTTGAGCTTTCCTATCAAATCCCACATACTAATGTCTTTGGGCAAGACCTTGTTATGCAAGTTGCAAAACCCCAAGCACACAGGCTGCAGCATCTTACGCTCAAAGGATCCAGTATCTTCAATGGACTTCTGCTATTTGTCTCCACAGCTACATTCTGTTTGAAAGAAAAAAATCAAAAGAAACCACAGAAAAACATTTCTGCGGTTTGCTGATGTTGTTGTTGTAGTTAGGGAATGTGTCCGCAGGGAAGGACATGGTTGGAGGTAAATATATGAGCGCAATTTACTTGTATGGATTCTCAGCTCTCAGACGTTTATCGATTCGTCTGTCATTTTCTCTGAGCGCTATTTGTCAGTCGCCTGCGAAGACAGAGGCAATTGATAACGCGCTGAGCTAAAAGCAAAGTGAAGATTCCCTTGCGGAAGTGTGTCTGTGTGTCTGTGTGCTACAGACATCAAGGGAGTAGCAACAGGACCTAAAAAAAGTATTAAACCCATCAGTTTTCAGTTGCAAAGACACCTTATTAATTAAGCAATCAATCTACTGAGGCGCTTTGAATTCAAACCATGAAAGAAAGATGTCATTCTGTCAGTGTTATGAAAAGTGCCCATCATTTTACCACACACAGTGCTATTATTTGAAAAGTGGGTGTGTGTGTGTGTGTGTGTGTGTGTGTGTGTGTGTGTGTGTGTGTGTGGTGTGTGTGTGTGTGTGTGTGTGTGTGAATTTCACTCTGAAATCCTCCTTGTCAAACAAACCACCCCAAAGGAAATGTTTCTTATTTTCTTGGTGACAGGATGCAGTGCTGATCTCATATTAATCTTGGATCCTACAGACGGAAGAAATAAAAGGCTGGAAAGAGCAGATTGGTTATCTTTGTTGCAAAGGAAGAACCAATACTGTCTATTATCATCCTGAAAAGCATCGAGCTTCAACAACAAATGAAAGAAATATGGTTGAAAAGTGAAGGCTATGACCCTATGTGTGACATATGTTGCATAACTCTTGTCAACCCAAGCAGTATTCTCACAGCAACAAACACTGCTGCTTCATCAGCTGATGGAGATTCATACATACCACTTGCACCTCATTAAAGCTCATTGTGTTGTTACTATAATACATTCCCTCGAAGAGACCAATGCCAGGACTTAATTTATCATACCAAAGCCTCTGTCAGGTAGAACCCCTCACGTTTTCACCGCTTTGCTTGTTTCAACTGCCTAGAGAATTGACTACACTTGTCGTGTTTGTCACAACTTGTGGCTTACAGGCTTTATCAAAATGAGCACAGCCATAAAAACATGTCATATCAATGAAAAAAAAGAACACTCCCAAAGTCATTTCAAGTGACCTTTTTCAAAAATGAGGATGATTTACAGACAAGCTGTACAGACACACTCGGTTAAAATCAGCTGTTTATGGCTCTTATGTGGTTTGTGATTAAATGAAAGCATCTGATCTGCTACTCTTCAGAGGCCTTGTGAGACAACATTAAAGTTTTATAATCTTATTTTTGATGAATTACACTCTCATGGCCACTTACAACTGCATTCTGCACTCACAGCCCAGCGGATATCTCCTCGTACCAGCTTTCAGCCTTTTGTTTAAGTGTGTGTATGAGAAGATGTGTGTGTGTCAGCTCAGTCAGCAATACCCTTGTCAGCCCACACATTAATCTTAATTAACCCCCCGTTGTGTAAGTGTACCGGTGGGATAGGTGACACTGACATATCTGTGGGCGGTGAAGAACACGGGGACATCGACATCTGAGGTAACAAACAAAAAAGAGTGTCACAGAGTCACATCTTTCAAACATTTCTCAATAAAATCAACAGAAAGTTACTGTACAAGGTGTTTATTCCTCATATTATAATAAAAATAACTATGGAATCTGTGCAGTTTTTTTTTTATCTCTGGCCCCAGGTAGCCTTTTAAGCTTAAGACCAGAGACATTTTCACATTTTTTCATTCCCTTCAAATTCCACACAGCATGTCTAAGCCCATTGATGATGTTGCAGTCAGTGTCCAACTGTGACATTCTCTGCCTGAAGTTTATTCAGTCTCTTCACGACACTGTAATTATCACTGTGTCAGAAAAATATGAAAATCTCTATTTTCCCATGTGTTATTTCTGTTATTCTCATTCAGGTTCTCACTTTATAAGCATATACAAGACACTTTCAATGTTTAGCACTGTAGAGTGTTTTCTATTCCACACTTAGGAGTCACAACTTGGAGACCTGCAGACTACCATTAACTCTCCATAGATTCATTAATCTTGTCACCAATCTACATTATGAACCAAGCACTCTAACAGAATATGATTTGCCTGAAACCACATAATAATGAACCAAATTACAGTATATATTTGAGTGGGTGTCTTTTGACATATACTGTATATAATCTGTAAGAAAATGTCTGTCCTGCCCATACCATTTGAATGTTCTTTGTCATGTGTCTTGTGATGAACATGAAGGCTTCAATCTGAAATGCATTGGCCTCACAATAAATGTGTCCTTTGTGGTGCAAGTGTTGCTGTTTTGGGTTTTCACCTCTCCAGACTATTTTCATCAGTTATGCAAGAGACCTGTGTGTGGGATTGTGAAAAGAGAAGAAAAAAACTTCGTATTTCATGACCCTTCAAGTGCTCTCCTCAAGCACAAACCCAGGTGTAATACAGGGATGCTCTTCGTTGAAGACATACTTCTGATTTTTATTTAGCTACAAATCAATTTACACTGACATTGATTTAACAAAGAAGGATTATTGGATCTATATCCTTTCCGTCTGTCGGCAACTTAAGTCAAAGAGAAGAGAAGCATATGAGCAAATCATTGGATCCTTACTAAATAGAGTAATGTGTGTATAGTATGAGAGGGGATAAAGCAGTAATTTGTAATTATCAAGTGAAATCCCCTCGACCTTAATCACTTAAACTCATTCATTTTTATAAAATTGTCGATCATGTGCCAAAGTTGCCTTCCACTGCCTGATGAATACCTAAGCAGCAAACACTTCTGTGTCACCTCCCCTGCTTTTTAGGCTTGTATAATTCAAAGCACTGCAGGCACCTGAGTTTATATTTCTGAATGGATTGAATGGAAATGCATGTGTGTGCGTTTGCTTGTTTTATGTCTAAACACACATCGCACAATTTCCTTTCGCTCACTTGTTTACTATGATTGATTTCCACAGGGCTCGGTCGTATAAGCAGGAGATGAAAGACTCTTGTCCGCTGTGAAAGCAAAATTATTCTTTTTTAGCTCTATCAGCTATAAAGAGCCAGTGAGTGGATGCAATGCAGTGTTAAGCACAGCTTAATGAGGGAGAAGCTTCTGACCAGCATCAATTACAGAGACTGTTTCCACATGAGTGCTAACTATATATAACTATATTATCTGTTCAAACCCACGACCCCTATCAGAAGCACTGTGGGTTCTTTTGTCTCTTTAGAAACTTTTTAAAACCTTTTCCTAGGAGATTAACTTTACTTTTCATATCTTGCCTCACAAAGAGGAGAGTGTATACATGTGTAGAGACTTTCATATCCAGTGTGTCAATTTGATTATGTAGACAGATAAATCTAAAAGCAATCTTATTATATCCAGTAAATGCATCCTGCTGCTGTAAATACTGCTGATAATCCTCTGCAGGATGAGAAAACTACAACCTCAGAGGAAATGGTTCAGGTGTAATCAGCAGGATTTTGAGAGGCAATTTGTTTGAGATACCTTGAAGTCTTTACAATGCAAGATTGCAGGCAAAAATATAAAATATGAATGTCGTATCGACGTTAAACTCTTTCCACTCTCAGCATTACTGTCTGATGATGTTGCCGATCATGTGTGTTTGGAGCTTCTTCTTTTCTACAGCTATTGTTGTCAGATTTTAACTATGGAGCACCTTGGTATTTTGTATGGCTCTGCATTAATAAAGAAACAAACTGATTTCCAACCATCTGTTCATGAGATACAATTATTTTTTGCATTGTTGTATGTTCTAACTTTGAAAACAAAACAACAAGCACGGCATTCTATATACTGCAAGACATTTGAATTGGAGAGTCTTTGAAAATAATGTATTCTTAAATTGTTAAATCTTCAAAGCTTAGAATTTAAATTCTAATTAACATAAAGTGTTTGTAAGAAAGCACTTTGTGAGCACCTTTTGGTCCCATGGGAACTGTAAAATGGTTCACTACAACAGTGTGTGCATTTTTCTGTGACATTAGGACAGATTGCTATGGTAATAGAGCCCATTAGCACAACAATGTCACCGATAATAAAATTACTTTTATGTTACAAAAGCCATGTGTTCCTGTGGCAGGTGACGTCCTGTTCGAGAGACACAGTCGGCAAATTAGTACAAGAGATGCCGAGGCGTGAGTTTATACCTCATGAGGAGACTAATAACGAGATGGAAAAAGACACAAATGGGTTCGTTAAACCAGAAACACCTGCATTAAACTCTACCTGAGCATGTAACTGCTTCACATAAAGTTGAAGACACATCCAAATGGATAAAAATAAAAGTTTAGTCTGACTCAGGCTCATTACTTCAGAGTCACATTGAGCCATTTATTCTTGCACATCTACCTCGTATTTATAGATCAGACGCTTTCAAAGTCAATGGAAACTCAGGTCATTTAACTTATAACTGTATTCAAATGCTTCATTGTGTGTGGCTTCACCGCACAGTTTGATAACAGATAGCAAACAAACATGAGCGGGCAGGCAATTTAGAGATACTCCTCACGTCTCATTATATGAGGCGTATATGGCTTGGCTGTAATGGCTTCTTTAATACAAGTAAGGCTTTTAGATTGATTTTTTCCTCTTTTGACCTGATAAGAAAAACAATCATGCTGTCAGACTGCAAATTCCACTAAAGCTATAAATAATTAAAAGCAAGAAGAAACATAAAAGGCTGAGACGGAATGGTTTGAATTTCCAGCATCTTTATCATGAGGTCAAGATAGTTTCACTTAATATTCAGAGGCTAAGAGTGGGAAAATCAGATATGAGTGTTTCAAAGAAGCAAAAGACACCCTAAAGCAAAGCAGCTAGATGTCTACAGCTAGAAGTGTTGTTGTTCTGCTGGTAAAACATGTCAGCATTATCATTGAAAGACATTTTTAGGTATGTTCCAGCCGCAGAGGCCGTTTTAAATGAAATGCATGTTTCCACTTTGCCTGAGTGCTCATAAATCTTCTCTGGCTGACCTGACCTCTGAGCTCTCCTGAAGACATAAATCAGAAAGATAATCTAACCAATCACAGGGATTAATAGTAGCATATATGAAGTGGTGAAAAGTAAACAAGTACATTTACACAAGTATCGTACTCAATTATAAAGATTTACGTATTTGTACTGTGCCTGAATGTTTCCATTTTATGATAATGTGTACTTCTGCTACATCTCTGAGGCAGATATTAAACACTTTTCTCAACATTGATTAAAAAACGTTGTAGATTCAAATCAAAGATGCATCAAATAAATACGAAAATCAAACTTCTGGACTTATTACTGTTGGCAGAGAGAGAAAGGAAAACAAGGGGAGACTGAGGGATTTTCAAATGGTGAACAGAGAGAAAAGGATAGGCTACGAAGACAATAGATCCATATAATGCACAAGCGAGTGAGTACAGATATTCTACGTAGAGCGCAGTGAGGATAATCTATAATATTATTTATGGGGGGAGGGGTTACAAACCACCCTTTAGATAAAGTATAAAGGCTGTTAAGACTAACCCCACATTTACAAGATGCATTTACAATACATAATTTTACATATCTGTTGCCGCTTCTGTCAGATTTTTGTTCGTACATTAAGTATTGCTACCAGTGGTGGATCCACTCTTCTCTCACTCTCAGTCTGTAGTGAGAGAAGAGGCACCATGACTGCACACATAACAAACTGCCCTGTAAAGGTGATACACAGCTGGTCATTAATGCACAGTAAACAGGTTGGGTTTACTGCAGTGTGATTCCCTTTGTTATATCCTGCCTATTAAGTGCTGCTGTTACAATTACAGCAGGAACGTAACCATAGCAACATAAGCAAAACCGGCAGATCTTCAAAAGTCTTCAGTTACTCGGAGGACAGTTAATATTGGACAAATTATCACTTCACTTCCTGAGTACACAGTGATGACTGGGTGTCACAGAGGAGATTCAACAACGTTATATTTCATCATTTCACTTTGTATTAATAATGTGGCTCTATAAAAAGAATATGAGAACAAGAAGTAATAATTTAACATTGTTTTATAAATACTGCATCAAAAAGCCCCAGACGTTATTATATTTTAAGGAGCAGTAGTTTGTCCATCGCTAGAATAATGGAGGGAACATTCATCTAATAGGCGGCAGCATCTAAGACGTGAAAGGATACAATGTATCTGTACGTTTTATAGTGCAGATTGGATGCTTGACACTGAATCATTTGAAGTCAGACAGAGACGAACAGAAAAGGAAAGGAATGAAAGAAAGAGAACAAAGTAGAAAACCATTTTGATTTATAATGGCACAAGCAGTTTGTTGAAATGCGGACACAATCTCCTGAAAGCCCTTCAGAAGGTGAAGCACAAGCACGTTGAATTGTTTTATGCTTTTATTGCTGCACACTGCACCTACAATTTATTACTTCTATCTATTGCAGAAGAGGCATTCTTTCCTCAGCAAACTCAGCTACTGGAAAACTGAAATGTCAGCAGAATTGGGGATTATTACGGGTTTTTCTATCAATTATCTTGTTTGTGTGTGTGTGTGTGTCTGTGTGTGTGTGTGTGTGTGTGTGTGTGTGTGTGTGTGTGTGTGTGTGTGTGTGTCAGAGCATCAAACAGCACAGTTGGGCACGTCTCTCAATTCAATTAGCAGCAGTAGCTCATGCAAATCAATATTGGTGGACACATCTGCGCAGACAAAGCTACTCTTGCACACTTCCTCGTCAGAGGGAGAAAAGCAAGCTGCAACTGACAATTAAATTACTCAAAATATGTGCCCGCCTTGGTTTTGTGTCTCCGAGTATTGGTCTAACCTTCATGCCATAAAGAAATATAAACTAAATCAGTGACATAAAACTCACTTCGCTCACTAACATTTGCCAATCAAAGCCCCTGCAACTGGAGGTCACTTACAGTAGCTGGCTGTTGTCTAAGTGTGAGTTTGCTGGGATGTCACGAGTTTAACTCACAGTCAAAGCAAGGAAAATGCTTCTTATTTCCTCTCTTAAACTGGAGGAAAATGGCCTTGGAAAAGAGAGTGCACCAAAAATGGATGCTTGTAGGTAACCTGCAGGTAATCATCTCCAAGGAAGTGATGACATGCAAATAGCAAATTGAACAATTTGGCTTTTTTATGCATAATGCAAGGGGAAAACACTCTCTTTTTGTTTGCAGCATCTGTCAGTGTGCTCTTGAGCCAGGCACTTTAAACCTAAATGGCTGCTCAGAGGCCACCAGGGGATAACAGTGGGCGGGCAGCTTCCATGATGGAACAAGAGTGGTCTTCCATGCACAATATATGTGAGACCAATCCATGCTGAGCTACAGCCCGGTCTTAGACAATCTCAACTGTGAGCATCTTCAGTTTGTGCTCATGCATTGTTGGCTGAGATTCTGCAGCATGGGAAGCCTGTGAAGTGTTGGCCAGCACGCAGCTTCTCTCTCTGTTTTTACAGTAGGAGCTGTCACACCGAGTGGGAGTGCAGCGTTTCCAATGTGTCACTCGGGTGAATAGCTTCCTAACCGGTACAATCCAAACCTCTGCGTCCTCACAGGGCAGCGATGTCTCCAAACACCCGCATGGATTTCATGGAAGCGATTTGTTCCCCTTGTTCCTTTTACGCACCGTCCTAAACGCGTCTTTTGGTGAAAACGAAATGTCCTGGATGTATTTTCTCCGGAGATTGTAAAGTGAAGGGAAGCGCAGCTCGCTGGAGAAGCCATGTGGAGAGCGGCCACGTCCCTCGGTGGGAGCACCGGAGGCAAAAAGCCCCACTAACAGGAGATCATTATTTACCCTTTCTTTGGGAAAAAAAGATCCGTCGATGAGGAAACAAAGAGGGTAGAGATGGTAGAGAAGTAAGTGCGTGAAAACTAGTTGAAATTCAGCATTTGAAATATGAAAATGTTATAAATATGTTTTCATTACTGCCCCTTCATAGATTGAGGATGAAGAATGTGTCTGCGTTGTTTTATAGTGAGTTGCTTGTGGAATTTAGTGATTGTGGCAATCTTTTAGCCTCACAATTTAATATTTGATGTTCTCTCTGCATGTGACACTTGTATTGTAGCTTTTATAATAACCTACTATATTTCGGCATCTTAAGACCCATTTAAACGATATAAATAAATAAGATAATGCATATAGTAAAAAAAAACACAAAGACAATGAATATCGTTATGGGTTTATTTTTACATTATATATTTCAGCTGTTGAAGAAGTAATCCTCTCCATAAATTGCGTACAGTGAAATACTGGCTATTAGGAACTCATGGGGTGGTTATGTAATTGCATCTACTTCTGCAAGCTGTTGGGGGAAATGGGATTGTGACAAAGCGAGTTAAATTTTTAATGAGCTTTGTATTCATTTGTATTGTGGGACACAAAAGCAACAAAAAAAACCTCACGATTCCTGTAGGGAGAAAGTAGGGCTGAAGGGATTGATATAATAAGTGATATTATAAAGATCATTGTGCTCAGTGGTTGAATCAGTATTAAGAGATGTTGTAGGCTTGAAGTTTACTATCTATGACAGAAGTGAGTATATTTCACTATCCATTAATTATAACTGTCATCCCTTCCTAAAGTTTGCTAATCGATTAATTGATAAATACAAGACATGTCAGCAGAAATTATTTAAACACTGTTGTTCCAGCTTCTTCTATGAAAAGCTGCTTTCTTGGGCACTCAAAACTTCACTCTATGCTCTTGAAAATGGCAATGGTTATTTTTCACTGTTTTATGACATTTATTGTGGTAAATGTTGAATTGATTTATCAAGAAATTAAACGCCAAAATGAAATAAAAATATTTGATGCACCCCTGCTCTAACATTGTATAAAACACATGAAAGAAATCCATGTTTTAGCATAGATAGATAGATAGATAGATAGAGAGAGAGAGAGAGAGAGAGAGAGAGAGAGAGAGAGAGAGAGAGAGAGAGAGAGAGAGAGAGATAGATAGATAGATAGATAGATAGAGATAGATAGATAGATAGATAGATAGATAGATAGATAGATAGATAGATAGATAGATAGATAGATAGATAGATAGATAGATAGATAGATAGATAGATAGATAGATAGAGTATAGGTGGAGGATGGAGGATGGAGGGATGGAGGGATGGATAGATGGATAGACGGGTAGATAGACTTAATCTCTTAGGGAAGATGTTCTGCTGTTAAGGCAGTGCACAGTTGGTACTAAGATGAGTATGCAACAGAAATAAATGGATCCACATTAATACATTCCTTCCTCACAGTGGCCACACCTGACCTTCTTGACCCGAAGTCTGCCGCCCATAACTGCAAGCCTCGCCTGTCCTTCTCCATCCAACCGGTAGTGCTTTACACCCCAGAGGACGAGTGTGAAACCCGGACTACAGTCATGAGGTGGAAAACGGTGTCAGCCATCTTCTTCATGGTGGTGCTTTACCTCATCATTGGAGCAACGGTGTTCAGAGCCCTGGAGCAGCCTCACGAGAGCTCCCAGAAGCTGGCCATTCTCGCAGAAAAACTCGACTTCCTGGCCATGCACGCATGCGTAAACTCCTCCGAGCTGGAGGATTTAGTCAAGGTAAGCAAAAACATCAACATCATATTCATAATTTCAACCTTTTCTCTTCTGCAGGACCTGGTGATGATGAGTGTTACCACACTCCACACTGTGACTACAGATTTTTCTCTTTCATTTAATTTTTAATACATTCTGAGGTTACTACAGGTTTTAGCTCGAGAGTATGTTGTTTGTTTGAGGATTATAGTGAGTGGCAGACACAGATTACGAGTAAACACAACGAGAGGTCTTAACCTAAGGATACTTGAGTGACAGTTGACTGACAGAAGTACTGTTTGTGTATTTATTCTGTGGCCACTGTAGGCTGTATTATATCAACATATTTCCATGTCTCCCATTCTATTATTTGACAGTGAGTTGCGAGACATTTCTCTTCACATTTAAAGTAATAATATAGCAAGATTCTTATTTAGAAAAATCTCTTTTTGTCGATTTTAAGTGAGGTAATACAATATTTATTGAGTGTATTGCCTACTGATTTCACTTGCAGTATTACAAACCAAGTGTCTGTAGAATAACGAATCTCTTAATGCTACGAACCACTAAAGCCTTTGTTGCATAAACTTGGTAGAAACAATCAAAGAGTAGTTTTAAACACTGCATAGAACAACCAAATGGCCCATCATATTGGGGCGGTTACATGCAAACGGCTGATGCAGATGCACACAGATGGTTCACTCACTGATGATAATGTTCATAATAGGAACTATTTCAGAGCTTTCATCTTGCCACTAACAGGTCTTTTCATCCTGCTGCTGAGCCGACCAATAACAGCATGTTATCCCAACATTACCCCCCAAAATGTAGGTAGTTGGTTGTGATTGGCCTTTCCAAATCCAGGGGATGTAAAGACCTTAGGGTTTGTAAGACACATTGTATTTAGAAATCCCGAAACACAGTCTGTCTACAACTGTGAGACTAAGGGAGCGTTTCTCAAAGTGTGGGGCGCGCCCCACTGGTGGGGCGCAGAGATGTGATAGGTGGGGCGCAGAGATGTGATAGGTGGGGCGCGAATGGACGCGATGAACGGGAGATTATTATTATTATTTTTAATTTTTTAATTTTTTTAATAAATTGTTTGGACCTCAGGCCGGAATCGAACCTGGGTCCTCGCGGGCGGTATTGGACTGTTACAGCCGGAGACTCGCAACGGCGGTGGACTTTCACAGCGCCGCAGTTTAAAAGGGGAGTGATTAGTAAAATATGCATAAATAGAAAGAAAGAATGCTAACTAGGTAAAATAAGATAAGTATAAACAACTTTAAGTGATTTGTTATTGGTTGTGATCATATTCTAAAGATGTTTGGATTATTGAAAAGTATACAGCTCCCTTTCATATGAGTGTTGAGAGCTGTATCCATAAATTAATGTTGTGCTCAAAGTGCACCAGATTGATGCATTTAACTTCAACATTTAAAAACAAATCTTCCCGGGGGTGCATGCCCCCGGAACCCCTTAGAGGATGTGAGGTCCACCCCTAAATAAAGCAGGTTAAAATAATTAAATTGCAAACATTTTCTTTTAGTTAACACTGAAAACGGGTCCCACAGACCCAAACAGCACACAAAGGTTAAAGGTAAGCATATAATAATGTTAAAATGTGCTAAATATATACACTGCAAAAAAAAGAAAAAAAGAGGAGTAAAAGTAGCCCCCGACTTGTTTTATTTTTTTTAAGTAGCTCTCATCCTAAAAAAGGTTGGAGACCCCTGTTATAGAACGATACATTTGACAATTTAAAGCTTGGCCTACCATTTTATTGGAGCGATGAGGAACAGTTCAAAGTGGGGAATGACAGAAAAAGTTTGAGAACCACTGGACTAAGGTATCTTAGTCCAGTGGTCCCAAATTCGCTTAGTTGGTAACTGAGATCCGAAAGCAAAGAGAAGAAACAAAGATGTTTCATACATTGGATTTAACAGACTAATTATGCCGGTGTGCTGATAGAGGCATCAGATCACAAAACTCCTCTGTGTTGTACTTAAGGGCACAAACAACATATCAATATATATATATATATATATCATATTTTTCCTCAGCAGACCTTCACTTATCTCTCTTACATATTTCCCTCCACAAATATTATATAAAATACTATAGGGTACTAGATGAAATATTATATAAACAATCAAAAAGAAACCTGTTGCGCTACTTGGATGTCGTGGAATTGTTATACTGACTGTATGTATGTATGTATCAAAAGAAGAGAGTTGTGTTAAAGAAAGAAAGAAAAAGATGACTAAATAGCAGATTACTATTTGTAGGCAACTAATAGCATTTCTTTTTAAAACAATAAAGTAATTCATTCATTCATTTTTCAATTAGAGAAAAGGTCATATACAAATGCATTATAAATATCACTATTGCGTACACTCTTCTTATAAAGGCATTAACCGACAGTATGACCCCTGCTTTATGGATTGGTGGATCTAGCCATCAACCAAATTTGTCAGGGTGATGATAAGACTTCCCTCTTGGGGAATCTCGCTGGTATATTTATTGAACTTGTAGAACCGATTTTCTCCTCTGATGTACCAGAGCTGAAAGTCTTTACGTCCCGGGGGAAACCGATTTGTCCATCGCTTATAATTTGGACCTCTTCTATAGCTGAATACTCCCCACCAAAATGCCTCCTAATACCAAAACGTCCTCTAATCTCATAAGGGATCTCTATGAAACACAAAAAAAGGTTATTTTTCAGTATGTTAACACTTATTATATACAATATATTGAATTCCCTGTAATGTATATGGTTAAAGGAATAGTCAAACATAATTGAAAATATATATTTTTTATAAAACTCTTTCTTAAAATGTTCTAATAGTATATACAGATAGAAAGGGTTGTGTATCTGTATCATAAGAATGCCTCGTACTTCTCATAATAACGAGAAAACCTTTATATGAACTGTTATGAGTTTATGAGTATGAGCATTGCAATTTAACAGAGCAAACATGTCCCTGAAACATTTCCTATAGGACTAAAAACACAATTAAAAAAATGTATAAGTGAGTGAGTCTATACGTCGGATTTTTCTCAAAACTGATTCATGATGAAAAAGCCCTCACTGTAATGAGTAGGCAATTCTGTTTAGAGGACATGTGCCTTTTGGTAATTATAAGAAAAGTTTCCAGGTATACAAAGATACTGCAAGAATACATTTGTTTTTATATGAATGACATACTTGAGAGCAGTTCAAATATAGTTCATGCAAATTTACCGTATCCAGAATAAAATGTTCTGTTACTAAATGATGTATTGTTTTTCACATTTTCTGGCTTGCCATGATAAATATGTTGATCAAATATTTATGAATTTCATTTTTCAGACATGTCTGAATTGACTATAAATCAAGTATTCATTGTGATCTCTAATGTCAAGAAGAAGTGTTGGCATTCAGTGACATTTACAGTTTAGGTGTTGACCATATCAAAACTTACCCAAGCTGAGAGGATTTATTATTGAATAATGTTCACCACCTACTGTATGTAAATTAGATGTTTTCGATTAAGAGTTGCTAGTACCAGATGGCAGTTATTTGGCTCTAATATGCTGAGTCGAATTACGAAGGCGATGTTGATGATTTCTGTCCTGAGATCATCATTTGTCAGATTGACCATTAGGTAATGATTTTGTGTCAGGATTTTGTGTTAGGATTTTGTGTCAGGATTGGGCCCTGACTGTTGCCCTGGAAGAGGAGGGTCCCGATAATTGTTAGGATTTGGAAAACATTTGTCCTGGCAGAGATCATTTAGGTTGGAGACAGTAATTAAAGCAGCAAACAGTAGCAGCAGTTGATAGTTTAATTAAGGAAGTAAAGTGTTCTTTGTTTACTGCACAACCTTTTGGCCATAGTATTGTAACTTCGGCCCTATTGAAATATCGTAATACCTATTGGATAGATTGGCATGGAAAAAGTCTCTATTTTATCTCTTTTATAGTCCTTAACGTGACTTTATTAATTCACTTGTACAGGCAGCATCTAGGGAAAAATATCAACCTCTACTTTTTGTTTAATGCTATGAGCAAATGCTAATATGCTAATATGTTAAACAAAGACACTGACCATGGAAAACACCTGTTGAGCACAAGCATGTTAGCATGCTAGCATTTAGCTCAAAGCACTGCTGTGCTAAGGTACACAGGTGTTAGCATGGCTAGCTAGAGATGGGAAAAAGATATGAACAACAAACTCTAAACTATAGTGTGGTATGTACTTTTACTATTAGCATAAGGATGTTGCTTGCCAACATTTGAGGGCAAACTGTCCTCTGTCCACAAAAAAGTGTCTTTTCAGCCAATTAATGGTTTTCTGGCAAAGTATTACTCCTTCTGTCACTGACCTTCCCACTGAACCAATCTGTGCTTGTGCTATTTACAAAAACAAACTATTCAGTCCTGGACCTCAAGAGCAAACTGCAAAATGAATAGAATGAATTATTAATGTTAAGAAAACTTGGCTATTTGCCTCTATGAGGAATTCAAGAGCATATGTATGTATTAACCTTAACAACCTTTAAGGTTTTTTTTAAAAACAGTCCAAGACAGAAGCCAAATGAGTTCAACAGCCTTGCAAGCAACTCTTTCTCTTCTGATTATGTACCCTTCAATACAGGTGCCTCAAAGTAATTTTACTTAATTATGTAGACTACACAAACACATACAAACCCATCACCCTTTGTGTTCTAGGTTCCCATTGATCAAAAGCCAGTCAGCAGAGGATTGAGGAGAGATGAGCTCTCAAAGGAAGTAATTAAAATAGTGAGTGATGTCAAAAAGCTCAGACGATTCAATCTCTTCTGGCTGTTTGGCTCAGCTTGAAGACAGCTAGTGGGGTCTTCACATTATCCTGCTAATCATTTACCATGGCCATGGTCGGTTTGCCAACACAGTGACTGCAGCCAGTATTGTGGCCGCCTTGGCTGAGAAACAAAGGGGCTCGCTGAGCCAAGCCTGTGTGATTGTTCGCTTTGCTAAGTGATGTTTTTATCAGCACAGTGGAAGTAGGGATTCAAAATGTTATCTTTGAACCCTTTGTTGTATTTCAGAATTTAATTGAGATATAAGTAATCAAAACAGTGAACTGTTGATGTGCTGAGCTTTTTAGATTATGTTTGAATACATGTTAATGTTGTGTTGTCCTATTTTGGGTAGATGTGTGTACTGCAGCGTTTCACAAAGTGTGGGGCGCGCCCCACTGGTGGGGCGCAG
This sequence comes from Dissostichus eleginoides, assembly GCA_031216635.1. Taxonomy (NCBI): domain Eukaryota; kingdom Metazoa; phylum Chordata; class Actinopteri; order Perciformes; family Nototheniidae; genus Dissostichus; species Dissostichus eleginoides. Next base: position 16,912,378 of record CM062281.1, on the reverse strand, counting down.
AGATGTGATAGGTGGGTCGCGAATGGACGCGATGAACGGGAGATTATTATTATTATTATTTTTTTTTAAATAAATTGTTTGGACCTCAGGCCGGAATCGAACCTGGGTCCTCGCGGGCGGTAGTGGACTGTTACAGCCGGAGACTCGCAACGGCGGTGGACTTTCACAGCGCCGCTCCGCCGGCGGATGCGGTACCGGCGCAGCGGCGCTGTGAAAGTCAACGGCCCACCATATGACAGAGCCAGCGGCCCACCTAAGGCAGCGGCCCACCCGGAAAAATCCCGAATCTCCCGATGGCCAATCCGAGCCTGCTCACACACACACAACTGAAACCAAAATCATTTACAGACATATGTAAAAGTCTCTCATACACACATTTGAAACGCTCTCACACACACACACAACAACGTTGCAGTCGGGAAGAAAAGCAAGGTGGAGCGGCACCTCGCCACTTCATAAGGAGTTTAACCGTGACACTTTTCGAAATCCCGTTTGTGTCCCCCCACTTTATAAATAGGCCTATGTTTATTTTATTTTTTTAACGCAAGCCTTCATCGCCACGGAGGAGCACGCAGCTTCTGTGAGCGAGCGAGACAGAGAGAGAGCGAGAGAGCTAGAGAGAGCACACCTTTATCTATTTAATATAGATGTAAAAAATAAAGTAAGAAATCATTCCAATGTATAGGACAGTAAAAAAAAAAGTTTAAAAGGGGAGTGATTAGTAAGATATGCATAAATAGAAAGAAAGAATGCTAACTAGGTAACATAAGATAAGTATAAACAACTTTAAATGATTTGTTATTGGTTGTGATCATATTCTAAAGATGTTTGGATTATTGAAAAGTATACAGCTCCCATTATGAGTGTTGAGAGCTGTATCCATAAATTAATTTTGCTCTCAAAGTGCACCAGATTGATGCATTTAACTTCAACATTTAAAAAAAAATCTTCCCGGGGTGCATGCCCCCGGACCCCCTTAGAGGAGGTGAGGTCCACCCCCAAATAAAGCAGGTTAAAATAATTAAATTGCATACATTTTCTTTTAGTTAACACTGAAAACGGGTCCCACAGACCCAAACAGCACACAAAGGTTAAAGGTAAGCATATAATAATGTTAAAATGTGATAAATATATACACTGCAGAAAACAAAAAAAAGAGGAGTAAAAGTAGCTCACGACTTGTTTTATTTTTTGAAAGTAGCTCTCATCCTAAAAAAGGTTGGAGACCCCTGTTATAGACCGATATATTTGACAATTTTAAGCTTGGCCTAACATTTTATTGGAACGATGAGGAACAGATGGGGCTTGAAAAGGCCCACCTGCTCAAAGTGGGGAATGACAGAAAAAGTTTGAGAACCACTGGAACTGGCAACTGTCAAATGTCTGCCACAAGTGTGAAGTACATCCGTTGTTTGTTTGTTTTATAGTTTTGTTTGGGTTTTTCTTAACCTCCCTAATTGTTTCTTCAGAGACAAGCTTTAAGACACTGTTGATGTATTATTGTGACCTAGCACCTTTTTTAATTGATATTGTGAACCAACTTCTGGAAATAGGTTGCTTGTTAGAGGCTAAATGCTATACATGTTCATCAGCTAGTCGTAGGTTTTGACTGTGTGGTGCTGGGCAGGTTGTGTAGTGAATCAAAACTGTAATGTTTTACAGTGGAAAAAAAATCTACCTCTATATATTTGGTAAAGGTTAGGGAAAGATCATGGTTATACGTAGTCAGGAATCAAAATTGGCACTTAAAATAGTAAGGTGAAAAATCTTTCCATATGAAAATGCTCCTTTGCAATATGAATTGCGTTGTTCCTTTAAGCAACACTAGTGGTAGTTCCTTGTAAGACAAAACTACTTCACAGTACCTTTTCCTGCAATCATCTAAAAATCTTTCTTCCCCCTCTGACCCATAATGTCATGTTAACTCTCATCTTATTACATTAGTGCCTCACTTTCACATCCATTATTCATTAATTTCAGCTCTTTCTCACTCGATCTTTAATGCCTTATCAAAATCAACATTCGAAGTTAAAGCTCTCTCAGTTTCACCAAGGATGATGAATCGCAACACACTGACATTGCGGTGACCCTACTGTGTGTGTGTGTGTGTGTGTGTGTGTGTGTGTGTGACGTGTGTGTGTGTGTGTGTGTGTGTGTGTGTGTGTGTGTGTGTGTGTGTGGTTGTGTGCAGGCATGCAGAAAAAGCTGACAGTGCTAGTTCAGGTGGTCGGTGTGCTGCATGCGGCACATTATATTGGAGCATTGGTTCTTTGTTCTTGAAGGTTTATTGATCTTTAATACTTATTCTAGATAATCAAAACAAGCTTAGCCCTCACTGGCCTTACATTTATGGTGCACTACTCATTCCTAAATCAATTTAATAGCTCTTTAGTGGCAAACATCCCACATATATGTAGTGGAATAAACGCTGTAGTCCAGTAAAGTATTCTGCTATGATTTATTGGCATCAGTTCTGTAGCTGTGTCTGCAGTTCCCCAAAGGACTTTCAGCTTTTCTCTTTCATTTATCTCAGTAATGATTCTTTATCTTGAGAAGCCACTTGGGTCGAGACACATTCTGTTTCACTGCAGTGAACAGATAGAGTATGTTTGAAAAAAACTGCTGCGATCAGATTAATCTAGCATTCATAGAATTGGACAGTTATTGCTAAGCCTCACAACCTGTCAGCCGTTAAACTTCACATTCTAGCGCAGTGAGATGCAGTTTACAATAATAATGGGGCGTAGAATTGCTCAAAACGAAAGTTTGAAACATTATGTCTTTAAGTTTGGACAGAGGTAGATAAGATCAGGCTGTACAGTACATTTGTGATGACCACTGATTCGGGCTAAGCTACCATTGGCATCTCCAGGATAAAGGGTTTCAGCTGAACCATTTAAAACAAGTACCATGTAAAAGGGGTAAAATAGGATATTTAGAGGATAATAGTAAATGTACCAGATTAAATAGTTTTCACTAACATTAGGATAGAATGGGGTTTTAGAGTACTTACTTTTAAGGCTAACCACTCTTTTACGCCAAACATATTGCTATTTCTGATAATGCTGTTGCAGGAGTGTTAACTTCCTCAAAATCAATAAAGGGCAGGACAGAGCTGCTAACTTTAACGTTAAGTCTTCTATAGTAGCTTCCAAAATTGGCTTGCTCACTGTGCCATGCCATTATTCCAAAAGCCAAATAGTCTATTTGGCAAATGTATGTCCAATTGGATGAAAAGTCCGAAAGCCCCTTATCCCAAACAAAAACACCAGAGCAATGTGCCTTCGGTGCAATGGTGTCGTTTGTTTGTTTGGTGTGGGTAATGGACTGTTGGACAAATGGCTTTCAGTCCAATCAGATTTTTTTTTGAATTATGGGCCATTTAAGCAATTTCCCTCATGTTGGAAAACACTACACAGTGGCTGTTCTGGTTGTGTGGAAGCCGGCTGTTGTTTTTTAACATAACCTGTCAACCCACGTATAAAAGAAGTTAAAGGTCCCATGTTCCTGGCCATTTCTACTGATCATAATTCCATTGTTGAGGTCTACTAGAATAGATTTACATTGTTCAATGTTCCAAAATCACATTGGTTTTCTCATACAGCATCTCTGTATAGTATGTGTATTGACTCTCTGTCCTACACGCCTTGTTGGAGCTCCTGCACCCCCTCCCTATGAGCCCACTGTGCTCTGATTGGTCAGCTCGCCCACTCTGTTCTGATTAGTCAACCACCGTTACAGCTGAACATCAGTGATTATGTTTTACAATGGTGTTTGTTAGCAACCAGAAAATGACACCAGTAATGACAAACAGATGAGAATGCTGCGTGGGGTCTGGGTGCCGTGTTGGCGGGACGTTGTGGGGCTCGCTGCTCCGCCCTGTGGGGCTCGAGGAAGGAAAGTGTGAGGTGGATTACTTGTGTAGTTTCCTGGTTGCTGCGTGGGGTCTGAGCTCTGCGGAGCTCAGGCTGAGTGAGTGTGTGTGTGTGTGTGTGTGTGTGTGTGTGTGTGTGTGTGTGTGTGTGTGTGTGTGTGTGTGTGTGTGTGTGTGTGTGTGTGTGTGTGTGTGTGTGTGTGTGTGTGTGGAGCGTGCGGAGCGTGCGGAGCGTGCGGAGCGTGCGGAGCTCAGGCTGAGTGATTGTGTGTGTGTGCGGATTGGACCAATTGCTCCATTTGGACTTAGTGACGTCAACCTGCCCCGGAAGAAAAAAATGGAAAAAGAAAAATCTACAACGAGGCGTTCTGGGGCAGCATAGACACGTCTTTTCTGTGTTAGAGTTTTACTCGCTACAGGGTGTACTTTGAGGGTTTATGACTTTGCAGACCGTTTACATGCAGAAAAAGCTACATAACACACAAGAGGACGGGTAATAACCAGAAAAGCATATGATGGGACCTTTAATGATAGACCCTTTGATAGCCACAGCCAAACAGGGTAAAACAATTACACTGCACCCTTACCTTCAGTAGTTTTGCTTCAGTTCAGCTGCAGTAAAACATCCCAATTACTAACACCACACATTTGATTTAGATGGTGAACTCTTCATTTGCTTGTAATCTGACATTACTTAGTGTATTTTCAAACATTTTAGTACAGCTAACACAAGTATTTGTTTGTATTAATTACTTTCTTTGTCTTTGATTTACCATGGCTGTTGGGGGAGGTTACTTCCTGGTTCAGCAAAAGGCGTGGCTGAGCACTGAGGAGTGAGGACTCACAAATACTGCAAGCAGCCAATTGGGACAGATTGGGACAAACAACCTGCTTCCATGTCAAAGGGGGATTTGGGTTTTGTCAGTGTCCTTTTTGTATTCTGTTAATCTTAATTACCCCATGGTTTCAACTTGGTTTGGCCAAGCGTTGTAGCAGTTTGTTGAGTCAACACCTGTTAAGTTGATGTCATGTTTATTTTCTGTTGACCTCTATTATAGGCCTAGTTATTAGAGATTCTTGGTTTATAATGTTTTCTTTGGGTTTTATTTTGGATAAATAAAAACCCAGTTTATTTAAACAACTCCTCTGTCCTGTTGCCTTACTGCAGGGGTGTCAAACTCAAATACACAGTGGGCCAAAATTTAAAAATCGGTACAAGTCGAGGGCCGGACTGATTAAATGTTTATTGCAAAACGTATTGAAATGAACTTATTGCACATATTAAACCTGGAACTAACAAAGCTTAAATTATTGCCTATAAAAACAACATTAAACATTAAATAATCAGTTGCATTCATTTCTTATGGCTCTATCTGCAGCTTTTCCGGAGTCATTTCTTATGATTACATTTTTCCACAGGCCAACAAGAAAAAAAGTGCAAAAGGAAACATCCATTGAAACTCAGTTTGCTGCTGTGATGCTAGTTTAAGCCAGATACTTGGCATCTCATCTTGGGTGCAAGTTCATCAATGTTTGGGCTCAGGCTCTGAGCTGAGGAAATCCTCAGGATTGAGTGAAGGTGTGCGTGCAATATACCGGCGGGCCAGATCTAATAGTAATTAGAAATTATCCTGCGGGCCGAAATTAAATCTACCACGGGCCGGATTTGGCACCCGGGCCTTGAGTTTGTCATGTGTGCCTTACTGCTTGGTCCCTGACAGACCCCTTGGCTCAAGAAGTCATTCTCTGTTACTACTATAGGTAATGTAGTTAGCCAGACTATTTATATTAACGCAACAGACTGTTATAAAGTCTCTGTTAACACTCCAGTGTATCTGATGGCAGCATATCTTTTAGTGTGTGGCTCTTCGCTGCTCCTCACGTCTATCTTTAGGTGATGGTGGTTGTGAAAAGTGGTGCAGTGGTGTGTTTCCCTTGAGCTTTTGGCTTCACTCCCCTCTTGTCTCCTGTCATGCGAGTGCGGCTCTGAGTGGGGAAACACTCTGCTGACCTGCTTCCTGTACAGCTGGCTGGCTGGTGTCTAAACGGCTCGTCACACTCTGCTGTGACACTTTTAAAACCTTGTGTCTGCCACATACAGTACACACACTTAGTCAACCAATCACCTGAACAAGACTGATAAACCCAATACTGACCCAGATATCCCATCATAGCAACGGTCACAAAGCTTCTCAAAATCACACCATCAGTCATCTCATGGTGTTAAAATGCTCAATCTAGACCCTGCAGCCTGAGTGCTGGATTTCCATTTTCTGAACATGTTCCATGCAACCACGCTGGGTTAGATCATGAATTTAAATGACAGAATGATGGTGACAAGATTTGTGAACTGATTCAATTACATTCAGTATTTTTTGTAAATGTGTTAAAATGATAATTAAATGACTTGGTAGAAAAATAGACTGACTATGCACATGTGTGCTGCAGTAATTGTACATTTTGGGAAATCATTTTAAAGTAATGGTTGGAATAAAACATATGTTCAAAGCACCAAATCTTAAAGACCCTCATTTTAATCCGTCATAGCAATATAACTGTTGCATGCTTTGCTTCAAATGTGCAGCTATTTTGATCTTTATTATGCTTTTTTTTAAGTTGACAGATGATCTTATTGTTTCTCACAACTCTTAATTGGTTTTGGTTGGATGTTTATCTTGGCTGTCATCTCCATTCCCCGAAAATTGATGCACACCAGTTATTTTCTAATCAGCCTACCTCGCAGCACACTCCCACTGGGAGAAAGTGCATTACGTACTAACTTTTGTTTCCTTTTATCTTTCCACTCCAGCAAGTGGTTTCAGCAGTCCGGGCAGGTGTGAACCCCACAGGAAATGCCTTTAATCAGACGAGCCTCTGGGACATCAGTTCTTCCTTTTTCTTTGCTGGGACTGTTATCACCACTATCGGTAAGAGAAGTCGTTTTTTACTCTTTGACAACTAGTTTCCTTTTTTTAAGGCTTTTGAAAATACATTACACTTTTTGCATACATATAGATGTTAAGATGTTTGCTTTTTAGGCATCGTCAATTCATCATTACCTCCTGCACAAAGCCTTCAGAGGCATAAAGCAATGTTGATGACCGTTTTAGCTTGAAATTACATACAAACGCAAAATAACACTTGCTAACCAAAAACTGCATCAGCTCCTTTTCCAGACGGTTGCCTTGGTGTAAAAAATGTGGAATCTGTGTATACACTTGGATAATTCTCAATAATAAACCAATTCAGGCCTCATTCACAACTCTCCAACTTTATTTCAGAACAAAATGTTAGTGCCTGTCTGTTGGAGAAAATGTGGGCTTTCAGTTGACTGGTTTTAGAAGGAGAACTTTAGCCTTAAGAGCTAAAGTTTATCGGAGACTACAGAGGAATATACTTTTGTAGTGCCTGTGCTCATTTGCAATTGGTTACTGTACTGTAAAATGTAGAAGCTGTCAATTGTAGCAGCCTGTAGCACGTACTCTGTCACCTCCAGCTGTAAGAGCTTACTAATCAGGACACACACACACACACACACACACACACACACACACACACACACACACACACACACACACACACACACACAGAGACACTTAGCCTGACAGCTCATCTGGTTCTTCCGAGCAGACCTTGACAGATCAGTGCATCTGTTCAGTGGGGTGTTGAACTCCATTTCTCATCTCCAGCATCCTGTTAGAGCTCATCCTTGAGTTGGAATACATGTTTTTGCTTGTTTTTTCTGATTATTGGCCTTCAAGTGCCTGCAAGGTGCAAACCTTAATGAATATTTTGGCAAGAAATTGTCATTTCTTAACTTGAATCTGGCACCTTAGGCACCAGCCTTACGCTTGTACCTCTGCACACCGAAGTTGCAAAATAGTTTTGGCCATGTACAGCTACATCACACAGACACACACAGACACTCATACACACACACAGTGTTATCTGGCTCATTGAAGCAGAACCTAACATATGAGAGTGTCTGTTTGATGGGCTCTTGAGTCTCCAGGATGCTGTCAAAGCTCATGCTTCAGTCAGAAAAAGGAACAAGCGTTGCAATAACTTGATTCTGCCCACTACTTGGAAAATATATATATATTTAATATATAAGTTAAAGCTTCATTAAGTGTTCACCTTATTCTGAGAATGTCCACTTTCAGTTTTTTCACTGAGACGCTGCAGTGATTTTAGTCGATTTTGCTCTATGCTAAAGACAGATTTACTGATGTTTGAATTGAAGATTGAAGTGCTGTTTTCTCATGAAATGGGCATTTCACGGTAGTGTGATTGCTGCAGCAGAGAAAAAGGAGAGCTTGGTAGCTTTATATTTGTGTTAAAAGCATAATTTGTTATGCTTTTTTTTATTCAAACATCTGGAAAAGGTTGCAAGATGAAGGTTCATAAGAGACTACCTTTTTTTTGCTGGTGTTTGGTGGACATCTCCTATGATGTGTGTAGGTGTAAACAGCCATAACTGCTGTGCTGACTGTTCAGCATCTTTTAGCTTGATTGGTACAAAATGTTCTGCGGTCGTAGCTGCACATAAAGCTTTTTAATGGCTTTATTTCTTTGTCAGTAACCGGCCTATTCAGAAGAAATCTAATAAAGTGCAGAAAGGGAAAACATATTAGAGTTTGCATCCCCTCTCAGCTTTTTTTTACTCTTCTGACTTTGGGTGGATGATCAATAATCCATATCCACATATTGATCGGTGTATTCAAAGATCTTAAATTGGATGGCAGTTTTGAGGCAACTCTCCTGAGAAAGTGTTCATCAATGTGCATTGTCCCTGTTCAAATAAACGATTAAATTAAATGAATGAAAGACGTGCAGCAACGATTGATCTCACAGCATTTCTTCCCCATGGGATGCCTTCTCTTCGACTATATTATTCTTGCTGAAATTCACATTTTCTATAGTGCATGGATCAACTAAATCTCAAATGAATGATCCTTTGTGACCTGCACATGAAGGAAAAAGTCATTAATATTCTTTTTGAAAAACATTCCCCCGTTGTTATCAAGCCAGTGGAGCAGGTGTGCTTTTTATCTGAAAAAAGTATGTTATTTCATATGATGAACAGCACCATGAATAAATCGAATGTTCTTTACTGACTGTGAGCTTTACTGTGAGTGGGGAATTGGAAATATGACAGTGATAACAAGACAATCATGTGAGTGCAGTCAGGTTTTACTACTTTAACCCTACCATGACAGGGTTTCATTACAATTCCTTTTTTTGCAATTAAAGGATCCACAAAACAACAAAAGCAACACAGTGTGTCTTTGAAAAAAAGCTGTAAAGTCACTAAATTCAATGCCAAGCTGCAGTTTTCTCTGCTAGCATCACTCAATTAAATTGAAAGGAAGTCCTTAAGCCTTGATTGTTCACTGCAAGTTCATTCATTCTTTTAAGAGGACGTGACATATTGCTGCATAGGTTTGTTACATATTCTAGTCAGAAGTGTAGCTGAAGCAGTGATTTGGGGCACACTGAGAAATGGGTTTGTCCATTTTAAAGCTTGTGCTCATTAAAGAGTTGAATGTATTATTCATGTGTTAATGTCAAGGGGTGATACTAATGAAATGACTTATTAATATCATCCTCCTATTAATATGAATTCAAAACTTTGAAAATGTTTAAGTGCTGAAATTGTGCTATTTTAATCCTATGTCACAGAAAAGAAAAAACTGGTGATGGAGCAATCAATCACCGAATCCAAGTTCGAAAACCCAAAAGTTAATTGTTGTTTTTTATACATGTTTTTTTTTTATGTCTTGTAATTGCACTGTTGAGGAACCTGCGATCTAAGTTTTTCATACATTACATAGATACACAGTAGTTGTGTATATTATGTTATGACAATAAAACCTTTGAATATTGAATTATGAATCTTTACCTTAGCCGGACCGCTAACCGATTTACCGGCTAGGATCAGAAACAAACTTCTTCAGAGACCCGGAGTCTCTTGAGCCACCCCATCTGAACTGCTCTGTTGGCGTTCATCTCCTTTGTTGTGGAGATCAACTCCTGGTGCGTAGCTCTCAACACCTGCTCCCAATACTGCCAATTTGGGGAGGGGTGAAGCATATGATGCCGCTGACTACCCTGCCTCTCAGACCCTTACACCTATTCAAAAAACAAGGATAGGCAATTTTCTCTGACTGGTACGATCTTTCATGATGCATGACACTTACTATTTGAGCTTACGATGCATAGCTTGCTTTTAAGCCTCTCCTATTGTGACAGCATTTAAAGATAAATTGAGAATATAAAGAAGGATTGATCTGTTTACTTCAGGGTATCAAAAAAGGACAGGCGCGAGTGCAGCTCTACAGTAAGTAAGACAAGTGCTTTGTCTCTTTTGTTCTGCAGGGGCATCCAGAGGTCTGGCATCCTGCCTCCCATTGAACTAATCATGAAATAAGTGAGACTTGATTGACATTGTTTTAAATTAATATCGCGCAATTCCAATGTGAGAGTGGAAAGAAATGAGAAGGGACCATAGGCTGTGGAAGGGACCCTGCAGTTCGTATCCTGAGACAGATGACTACATTAATGGAGAAAGGCAGATGTAGTTCATTATGCAGACCCATTATGAATTGTTAAATAATGAAAGTCATATTGTTAAGTGTGTGGAGTCATCTTTAAAGATTGTCTTGTCTTTGTACTGACTTCTATAAGACCTATCTGCTTTTGTGTGTGCATAGATATATTGTTATACTACTACTACGTACAGCGTACTGTATTTCCTTTCATTTTTGGTGTTCATATCATTTTAAATTCACATCAGACTTGCTCGAGGACTGAGGGGGTGTTATAAACTTTTGCCTGACTCGGTTGTAGTATAGTACAAATTAAATGTCTCACTGCTGACATTTCTCAAAGCCCTCAGCTATTCTACTGTCTGTCTGCAGTGATGTTAAAGCACAGCACAGCCAGTCTTTGTGGAAAGCGTTCTTATAGAGATAGAAATAGAACTTCTTCTGCCAACTTTAATGAAATATGATGTAGACTAATTAGCCACAGAATGTCCAACAAACAGAATACTTACCACACTTCCCAGGACTTTCTTTCAGAGCTTTATTGCGAGGCACCAGAGAGCTCGTTGTAGCCACAAAACATTTACAGTCTTTCTTGCAAAATTGCTTTCTGTTGCCTACCAGACAAGTGTAGAAGACTGCATAATGTGCACACTGATATTACAAAAAGATAAATACAATTCTCACAGCATAAATAAACTGGAGGCCATATTGCAATGGGATCACACCAGACGCACTACACTGTGTCAACTCACAAAGTTCAGTGATGCAATGAAACGCAAAATGCTCCATGCAAGTTGACATGGTTTTTACACAGCACTGAAAGATTCCACACACGTTAACACATGTAAGCAATAAAGGGAATAAAGCTTAAAAAAGTAAAAAAATATCCAGTCATATAGGCTGGTATAAAGGAACAGGGGAAAAGTCCAGTTTTGAAAAGATAAAGTAAACCAAGTACAATTGCTAAACATACAGTTATGAAATAAAATAAGCACGAAGAAGATGATCTATTTTTATTTAAGTGTAAAAAAACATTTCAACATATTTACTTCCTGAAGAAAGTAGCAGTACTTTTAGGAAACATGACATCCCCAGTAGTGTCAATCTGCAGACTAGAGTCACAGTCTTGTAGCTTTTTACCATGACTTGTATAAGGCAACAACATACACACTACCTTGCTATGTTGCAGTTGATTTATATCGACATTTTGAATTAAATGCTGCCTGATGAGCTAATGAACTATCTGTGTCTCTTCTCTGTTAGGATTTGGGAACATCTCTCCTCACACAGAAGGTGGGCGGATCTTCTGTATTATTTACGCTCTGCTTGGGATTCCCCTATTTGGATTCTTATTGGCTGGTGTCGGGGACCAGTTGGGGACCATTTTTGGGAAGGGCATCGCCAAAGTAGAGAACATGATTGTGGTGAGCTCCTTCGTATATATATGAGCTTGTTTTTGTCTCTGAATCACCTCACTGTGTGTTTTCCTGGGTGCAGTTAGCCATTTAAATACAGACAACACCTGTAATTATCCAGGTGATGCCAATGCAGCTGTAAAGTCATATTGCCTGCGCTGCTATAAAGAGCAGCTAAATAATACAGCTGAAGATTCACATTCAATATTGTACACTTTGCTACAGCATTCAGTGATTAAAGTTGGATGCAGGTTTTGGGTTGCCATGTCAACGAACCTGGAAACCACTCATAAGTGCAGACGGTTTGTTGCAGTACTGAAAGCCTAGAGCAGTAAATAAACAGTTGTTTTCAAGCAATATAAGATCGGTAAAGATAAGTCTTCCTTTGCTTGCACTTTGTGCTGAACTCACTGCCCTTTTCTTACCTTATTTCTTTTTTGTGGCAGTGGAATAAACCAGCAGCACAAAGATCTATCACTTCTGTCCCTATCCAACCAAAAACAGTATATACATTCACATGAGTTTTTTTCAGTCATAGAGTTAGAAGGGACCATTTGTCATGAGAGACAGAATGGAAATAGACTCTGCCTGACAGTCGGGTTGATGCTTAGTCATTAAGGTTTTCATGGAAAATGTTCCCAGTGAAAAATGAAAGCAGAGGAACAGCTGCCCCATGTGCAAGCCAATTAGGATTTTATCTGACAACAGTGAGTGTATTTCATCTTCACAAATTAAATACTTTCCTATTTTGCTTGTTCTTGTAACAGAATTACTGTAGAGGTGCTTTTTATAATCCTTTTTAAAATTGACTGTGCAATCAACAAAAAGACTGGAAGGGTAATAATAAATCGTAATTACAAAAATCTATATTACATTTAATCCCACAGATGCAATACAAAGCGGTTAAGATAATAAAATACACTTTATGCCACATGGGAAATTTAGATTTGCCAATAGTGGTACACGAAGTTGCAATGATCTTCAAACAATATGTAGAAAAACAAGGCACTCAAGTGATAAAATGAAGGCAAAGAAACATAGAGGTGCAGGAACAGATGTTAAACCAATTATAGTAAAATGGCTTGGTTACTATGATAAAATATAAGACCCTAAGTACAAGTAAGTAAAGGATGCAGTGAAGCTGATTTTGTTTTAACAGTATATTCATGTGAATCGTTAAAATGAAGGCGAGGATGTGTGTGGTAAATTGGATCATAAAGTGAGGCTTTTGTCCTGAAGTGAGCGACGGTTACATTAATGCACAAGTCATCAGAACGCAGAGGAGTGAAAACAATTCCAAATGCGTGTGTCATGAAGAAAAAACAGCACAGATGCTTGCAGTTACACATCAATTTATTTAGTGCGAAGAATATATTAGATGATGAGATAACATCAGTGCGTCTGGGTGTCACAGCACTGTGAATGGAGACATGTGCAGTGTGTTGGCTGAAGAGTCAAAACCGGCTAATATCAGGGACCAATTGGATCAATGCAGATGGAAATAGTTTTTCCGTTTTGCACCCTGAGTGATTGAAACAGTTCAGACTGCCGGCGGGTGGTGTTATTAACCCAATCAGCCGTCTTTACGTCCGGGATGACGGAGTTCCCCAATGACTGCAATCAGAGCCAGGGATACAGAGAGTTAGATTTATGTAACAGAGCCACTTTGGTTATGGTAAGGAAAAGATTGAGGTTTTGTATTAATGTTAATAAAGTGCACACACCCTTTCTTGTGCCTCAAGGCAATGCCAGTTTATTTATTTAGCGCCATTTAGACATAAGGGAATTTAAAGTGGTTTATAGGGGCATAGAAATACATTACACATAAGACATTAAGAAAACATTCAAATGATATCCAACAAGCAAATAAAAAGTTAGTCAGTGTTGACATTTTCAATATCTATCCAAAAACAATCCGTCCCTATCCTTAACCAAGTGCTGTGAGTGCCTAAACAAAACCATATAAGATTTGAGTAAGGCATTTATTACTATTAAAGGACAATGTATCTGGAAAAAAAATCTAAAATTGAAATGCTGTCATGTAACATTTAACTAGTGTAAACACTGTGTGACTTCCCTGATACTTTAATAAACATTGCCTCATAATTATGTTTAGAAATACATAACCTGAGTGGCATTTTTTATTTACTCTTGCAAATACATCATTACATAATTTAAAGGAAACACTGTTTTGCAAATAACCTATGCAGTAGCAGAAGTAGAGAGTCCTTTATAATGTAGTTTTTCTACCAGGCTCATTTAAATAGGATGTCACTTTGTACCTGCGTGCAGTCATCAAACACCTGTAATGCTGTGATAAAAGACAGACCAAATGTCAATAGAAGTCCATGAAAACAGTCTCTAATTTCAAGGTAAGAGCCTCGTTTGTCCATATAAAATCACTTACACTAGCAATATTAATTCAAGTATCAGGTTAATTAAGATCCTTTTGATTTATCTCTGGCTCTATGGCTTCCCTCCCTGAAGAGGAGGAGGGATGAAGGCAGCTGGCTGGAAACAATGGGAATATATGGACTGTAGCAGCTGCTGTGCAACTGAAGATACCGGCTGGAAAACCAACTCGGCTTCACAAGTCCCTTTGGAATACATTAATGCTTTGTCTTCAGCTAATTGGGTTTTATAGGACTCACTGTTGGTCTTCAAACTGTATACTACTGTACTTTTCTGTGTGCAGCGGGTACATTAGACATCACAGACTCAGTGAAGTGAGGCCTGTCTGCTCTTTATGCTTCCCCTCAGAGACTCTGTGCTTTGGTCTTACATAACTGGAAGGGAAAAGGCACGATGCACGAGGAACCAGCTAAAAGAGGTCACCTCAAGTGGAAAAGAAGCACAGAGAAAAACTGGATTTAGAAACCACTCCTATGTTGAGTACCTGTGTTTCAAACGAGGGTTTTCATGGATCCTGTCTAACAAAAAATCTCTGCTGACAGCACAGACTGTAACTGCAATGCATCCATTTATGATCGCTCGGGTGGGCGTGCCATCTGACAGAGAAAGTTATGTCACATGAACTTGGCAGACTGACGTTTGAGATGTTACAAAATAGCAACTGTATTCCTGGAAAGATGGTGAAGGAAGTGATTCCCAATGTGAGAGGGAGAAAAAAAGAAATCACTGTGAAATGATGTAGTGTTAAATATGCCACATGTTGATTTCCTTTAATGTCTTATGCTACAAATCTGCCTTAAACTATAGTGTTAAAATGTTTTTGTATCATCTATTCTTTGTATCAGCTATTCCTCTCTTTCCAACCAGAAGTGGAAGGTCAGCCAGACGAAGATCCGCGTTATCTCCACTCTGATCTTCATCCTGTTCGGGTGCCTCATCTTCGTGGCGCTGCCAGTCGTCATCTTCAAGCACATTGAGGGCTGGAGCACGCTGAGTCCATCTACTTTGTTGTCATCACCCTCACCACGATCGGCTTCGGGGACTTTGTCGCTGGGGAAAAAGGTTTTTAGATTTTCCTTCTGATTTATTGAGTTATTCCCTCAGATAGTGTGACTCAACAGATGTGCGCCACATGTGTTCTGACACTTTTTTCTAATGCATCTAAATCCCTGCAATATGTTTAACTATCCCATCTGTCAAACAAGGAATCTACACTAATTACTACAACAATAAAAAAAAAACTGTTTTCACATAACATGATGTAACTTCAAGTAATAGGAATCTCAGGCTATGAAATACGTGATATACCAAAAATTAAACACAATATTTCTCTTTTGGAACATTTATCAAAGCCATCCCAACACCTACCTGTAACATCTAAAAGAATAGTTTGACAGGTGGTATCAGCTTGATTCCTCCTGCTTGACTACCAAACAGGCAGATGGAAAAAATCACAACCACTTAGCTGCTAGATTAAATCTCCCTCAGTGGTCCTAATGATTATAGATTAGACCACTGTTACTGGAGCTGGCCCAGGTGGTGTAAAGTGAGCCTGGACCAGTGTCACTGAAGCTGGAGCTGTAATGGCTGTTTATTTAACTGCACAGCGAGCGGGCTGTCTGTGCTGCATCATACCAGTTGATTTATTGAAGGCTCTTCCATAAATACAGAAGAGGACTATGACTGATTTTAGTATTGGAGGGCAGCGTCAGTTTATGCAACTGGCAAGATGCATCCAGTACTACATAAAGTGTCGTATCAGACATGTTTCATATATATTTTCCAGTACTCATGGTCTAAGATCCACAAGGATCCCTTTAATACCCAATTTACTCTTTTTACTGAACAAAATATCCCAAGTGGCACATGGAGCAAATCGACCATATTGTATTTTTAACAATGCACTTTAACCTATTTTATAAATAACAATGTTAAAAATGTGATTGTCAGATTAAATATTTACAATGTTGCTCTACGAATAATAGGGATGATCATTTTAATTCTACTAGATCATCTCAATTTGACCCCCCTCTTTATATTATATATTCCTACCATGTGGACTTGCTCAGGACTCAAGCCTGCTTGGTTTTTGTTTTTAATTGGTAAGTAACACATGTAACCCAGGAAAATCTAACTTCTATAACCCACTTGTTGTGTCACAGCAGGTGGGTCAGATAATCCAGAGTTTCTGAACTATTACAAGCCCGTGGTGTGGTTCTGGATCCTGGTGGGCCTGGCGTACTTTGCTGCTGTGCTCAGTATGATTGGAGATTGGTTCCGGGTCATATCCAAGAAAACTAAAGAGGAGGTACGTACTGATGTGCTACACGTTATGTCACACCAGAGGTTAAGCAGTTAATTAATTGCTTAATAAATCAAGATGCCGCTGTCCACACTACAAAAACTCAAAATCTTGCCCAGTATATTGATCTAATATCTAGTCAGAATATGTCTTTACACTTGACATAATAACTTCAGAAGTAACAATGCAGTGAGATATCGGGTCTTGTTTTTAGACAATGCTTCATCTTGTTAAGTCAAATAATTTATTTTGAGTTGTATCTCAGATGAAACACTGGAAAATCAGAAAACAGAACACTTTTGAGCATTAGCGGTTTATTTAGTAATTTCCCTGATTCTGGTCAAATATAGTTCAAAATAAGTTCTGCAAGCTAATTACAAGATCTGATTTATCTAAATATCCCTTCTTATTTCAAGGAATCTTACCAAGCAAATTTCCACTTGTTCTATTGGCAGATGTTTGTACTTATTTCAAGTGACCTTGTTTTCATTATTGTTTAACTTGTTTTTGGAGCAGCATTTTTTCCAGTGCAGATAAAGCTTCATTACAGAAGATATTACCTAGATGTTTTCCTTAGTTCTAAAAAAAAAATGTACTTATTAGGGACTCATAACACAAATAAAATACATGTCATGCAAGTTAGCTATTAACCTGCATTACACCACTTTATGTTGCTGCTGTTTTATGTTAAACTAACTAACTGGATAAATGATCAATTGTTGGTAGAGAGACATTTGCAGTGAGTTCAGGTGTGATTACATCCATCTTCCCTTACAATGATAGAGTCACACTGTTGTACAGATCACTCTTTCATCTGAAGTGATTAATCTCTTTTGCTGCGCCTTGTGAAGTAAATGCCATCTCGTGCATGAGGAGGATTAAATATCTGATGTGTTTCCAGTTGCTGCTGAGTAATAACAAAACCCCCCCGTTCTGGCAGATTAATTATTTACATGAGAAAAGGATGGAGAGACACTCACTTCAAGATAGTCACCCAATCTCCTGGATAAACAAGACACATTCAAATGTTATTTCTTTCATCTTTATAACATAAGATCATACTGCGATCTGGAGTGTAAATCCTGCTCAGGCATTAT
Organism: Dissostichus eleginoides; assembly: GCA_031216635.1. NCBI lineage: Eukaryota > Metazoa > Chordata > Actinopteri > Perciformes > Nototheniidae > Dissostichus > Dissostichus eleginoides. The sequence goes on along the minus strand of CM062281.1, from coordinate 16,894,730 downwards.
TAGGAGTGTGCTTTCTTAGGCTGTGAGCTGCGGATGAGGTTTCAGTGGGAGGTTATTAGGGAAGTAGGAGGGGGGAGAAGGATTCGGCAGAGTAAGTGATAACAAGGAGGAGAAAGCACGTACTCAAGTTTTTGTGCTGTAGTGTTATTGTGTGTCTTGTGTGCACACACGGACAAAACCCATACCTCATAAATATTAATCTTAGTACTCAAAAGTGGCTTTGCAAGCAGCACACCTCAGAGCCTCATAGATAATTAAACATCCTACAGAAAGAGGCCTAATGCAATATGAAGGCAAGATCAATTATGTGGTTGTTGCTCTCTCCTGCATTGCTACTTGAGGACTAGAAATAAATAAACTCACAGCCTCCACAAACCTGGGCCATTAGATCACACACACAGGGCATTCAGTTTATTTCTTGATGTCCTGCAGTTCAGAAATAACTTTAACTGTGAAGTGGTGGGTGGGTAATGTGCGAACATGTCTACACTTCTCACCAACTGCCTACAAATGTGTAGAAAAAGAGGAAATTAAATCTTGTCTACCCTACTTCGTAGACTTATTCACAAAGAAAATAAATCCTTTTCTTCTATATCATTACAATTCTAGCTTCTTATGCCAATACCAGACATGTTGGGAAATGAGCCAAGGTGGCTGTGGTTTAGAGGGTAATTGGACATCTACCAATTAGAGTGTCAGGGGTTCGATCCCCAGCCCTGCAGTCAACATGTCAACGTGTTGTTGGGAAAGATAGCTCGCAAACTGCTCCCGTATGTCTGTGATTGAGCTTAATGTAAGTAGCTCTGGATTAAAGCGTCAGATAACTGACATGTAATATAATGCCTAATTGGTTTCCTGCCTAGAGTTAGATTAGAAGATTGATCAGTATCTGTTCGGTAAATTCATGGCTACAGCCAGATGCCATTTAGCTAAGAGGATAATGTGTTCGTAAGCTTCACAGGTGATTATTGGTGGATCTTATATGATCACCATAATCATTTATTGACAATCTACTTACCTTGCTGTTGGGAAAATACTGAATGTACTCTTCCAATATCAGAGTAGCACATGATAACAAAGGCCCAACTGTAACTGCGTACATGACAGGGTGTATGATTACCTAGAAGAGCGTCAGGACACACAGTTTTAGGCATATGATAGCTATGTGACAACGATTAACATGATGATTCAGCCTCTATGGAGATAGGCATATGAAGCATGATCATTTCTGACGTGGGTTTTAGCTAATCTGAACTAAACATTGTATACTGTTTTGAACCGGTATTCCTGCATCTTGTGACTGTGTAACACCCTCTCTTGTATATAAGCATGTGAAGGACACTGTTCAGGAACTACTTGTACCATATGCTCTGTATGTGATGACTACTTCCATTCTTGCAAGGATTAATAAATACATGTATCCTGTTATTGAAGCTCAAGCCGGCGACGAGTGATATTTTTCTAACACTTGCACTAACCTTGAGGTATATTTATTAAGCATGCATGCTAACAATGTAGCATGTATGTACATTATAGAGAGGAACATTTTGATAATCTACAGACAATAATCCTAAATCTCTTTCCGCAGGTTGGGGAGTTTCGGGCTCATGCAGCCGAGTGGACAGCAAACGTGTCGGCGGAGTTTAAAGAGACCCGGCGGCGACTCAGCGTTGACATCCACGACAAGTTCCAACGTGCTGCTTCCATCAAGCGCAGGCTGTCCTCCGAGCTAGGGATCAACCAGGAGATGACCCCTGGCAAGAGGTCGCTGTCCACCACGCTGTGTGAGGACAAGGAGGCCTACCCCAACTTGACTCTCTCCCTCAGTCCCGTCACGGGGTCCTTGGCCAGGAACGGCAGCCTGTACCTGAACGGCCTCAGCCCGGACTACGCTGACAGGCGGGAGTTCGCCATCATCGAAAGTCTCAATTAAGGAGCGGCGTGAATATGAGATTGAGGGACAGCGGACAGGAGTTACAAACACAAAGACCCTCTTGTGCTTATTGAATGAGCATCTGTGATACAGTACCAGTGCGCATTCATTGATTGGATCGTGCTCCGATCATTGGTTGAAAACCTTGAAAGTGACTTCAACACAGATTAATCGCCCGGCTGCGCACTCTTATGTGCGTGTTTTGAAAAATCAAACTAAACCTCATGATGTGCCAGCTACAGCCTCCATTGTTTCAATGCAGGACGCCGACTTGCTTTCATTGTGTCTGTGCCAACATGATCGACAGCTGTGCTAGCGATCGAGCCAAATTAGAAGCGAGGTCTGGACTGGAACTAATGATTGTATCAGCGGCTTGAGTTCGCAAACTTATCTCACGAGCAGGAAGGAAATGAAAGCCCATATTGAGGTAGCAACATACTGGACATCTTTTTCTCATATACTCAGAAACAAGCCTGTGAAAATACAGTAATCAAACTTAGAAAGCAAGCATGTATCTGTGCTCGTCTCTCATTAAATTTCCTGAGGCCCTGAAATCTGCATCAGATAAAGAGGATCCTCACTGCTAAAAAACACTCCGTAATTAAGAATGAACTATGTTCTCCACCAGGCCGCAGTCCTGTGCTTAAACTAAGGTACTTGGCTTTTTTTCTTTACAGTTTACATTTCTTCCAGTATGACTTTATATGACTTGCATCTGATCAGTCTGTCCTCGCTTAGGATATGAATGTTGACATTTGTGTCGCTCCATTACTAACATTCAGCTTCTCACACTAAGGAATAATCCACTTGTGCCTTACGAAGAACGAAGCTGAACATGTGAAGATGATGCATGACGGACTGAGCTACACTTGTTTGTCCACTCATACTAGTTATTTATGAGCACAGTAGTAAAAAAGGCATATTCAGGAGGCTTCTTTGAATAAAGGCAAACGCAACATTTTCATTTAGGAATTTAAAGTATGCAGTGAAGGAACTGTTTCTTAACAACTGGGGAAATGTCACCTCTCTGTCTGCCAGTGCCATTAGCCATTTCACAGCAGTCCTAATGTGTAAAGGAGTTACATTTACCACACAGAGCCAGGCTCACTGATCACAACCCATCTCCCTTATACCAAAGTAATGATCCTATTTGAAAGAGAATCAGAGATGCTGCGTTCAAAGGATCGGGAGTGCTTCCAGTTATTTCTTGAAATTGAATCCTATGTTGTGTTTTTTTTTTTCATGAAACTGATACAGAGAGCTTGGTGCGTCATCACTGTCTGATTTTTCCCCTGGAGGAAATAAACCCTAGCATGTATGTAACTGTTGTATTCACGCTTTTCACATATTCTTTATGCTTTGCCAAAACTGAATGTACATCATCAGTGAGCTGTTTGCTGTCTCACTGCGGTGACTAAATATCCAGGCTCTATTAGGTCTATCAGTCGCATCACGTTTAATTAGAAGCGTGGATTTAAATAAACTCCTCTCTGCGGCTGATTTATAGTGCATTGATTAGAGATGATGTAAATGGTAGGAATGTCATGGTGCAGTTTACTTAAATTACTTTTTTTGCCCGACATACCACTGTTCGTATTGCCAAAGCTTATTTACATTTAGAAAATTAAAAAATAGAAAATAAAAATTAATTATAATGCATTACAATTAATAAAATAAAATACAATTAAATTGACAAAGTCATTCAAGGTAAAGTTGGTGGAACACATCTTATTTTGATATTTAATACTGAAAATCAGGCAGAACATCTTATTTTAATATTTTATACAGGCTTTTTTTTCAATTAGGATGGGAATTAACAGATTTTTATGACATTAAAGGCTCTGGTTTCTCCAAGTTGAAGGGTTTGAATTGTGTCTTATGGAATGTTTTTTTTTTTTTAATCCAGTATGATATGCTGTCATATTCTCAATATATTTGCTAGTGCTATAGACATTTTGTAGCATTACAGTAAACAGTAAATACAATATAGTGTGACTTACAAGACAGTATGCTGTATGTGGCAAACTAAGCCTATCTGCTATACCAAATGTCTATAATGTATGGGTTATCAGGTGAAAAAGAGAGTATGTTTTGCATAAAAGTGTGGCAGGAGGACCAGTTGCACCAGCTCTTCATAGGTTCAAAAATGTAACCTAATTGTAACTTTAAGTGATTAAGAGGAGATTTAGTTTTTTTTAGTCTGTGACCAATTGCCCAAAAGAGACTAAGTCTTACATGGAGATATATTTGTAGGTCAAATCACACAAACGTAGCAATGGATTTAAAAATGGCTGGTGGAACCCAGGTCACAAGTTTGCTCTCTTTCTCTGTTCTAATTTTCCTGGTTTTCTTGAAAAGGTTGTCCTAAGGCTGAGTACTGACTGTAAGGTCATGAGCTGTCATGTGTAATCAAGTCAAAGAGGATTCACAAAGAGATTGTGAACAAAATAAGGAAGAGCTCCTCTATCCAACATGGTTGGCTTTCTAAAAATACCATTATGCTATCTCCTTGTGTTTCTCAGAAGCAATCAATAGCATCAAAACACACACAATATGTTACAGTGAGTTGCAACAGACTACTAGTACATTTATGCCTGGGGGAAAGCACTCCCAGCCTTAGTGCAGCTTCAAAGCGGAGCCCTCAGAAGTCGTCCCGTTGCTTTCTCCCAGCCGGCCGTGTGATTGACAGCCACTGAAAGGCGAGCTGTCAGTGCTGTAGAGAGTCAAGGAGTGCTGTCGATGGAGTGTTATGTAATATGTCAGGCCATTCTAGGCCATATATAAGGATACCCATGCATGATAGGGTTTATAGTAGAGTGTGTGTGCAGAAATGAACGTGTGAGTGCGCAAGCCCATGGGGTTTATCAAAACTCATTTAAATTCCTCCCAGTATTTTCACGGGCATCGTCTCCTTCTCCCAGGGTGACAGTTTTTAATTAAGTCTTTGGCTGCATCAAAATCCCAGTTCAAGCATGCTGAATGTACCTATCCATTCATGACGGCACAAATGAGCTTTCTTATTAATGTAAACACATTCATGATTTAACGCTGTGATTTATGCTGTGATATCAGCGGAAGGCTTTTTTAAGCCACTGCCCTCATTTTAATAAAAAGACCTGAGGCCATAACAATTATAATAACAGTGTTATTTCAGACAGTTGTAATTAAAATGTGCATCAGTGAGATCCATTAAATCTTTGGTTTGGATTTGGTTAACTTTCTAAAATGTATGCTTAAAAATATTTTTTAAATGTGACACAATATGTGTAAACAAAATTAACAGTTTACTCAGATTTTTTTTAATTGCCAATAACCCATTTGTAGAAATGCGCAAATATACATGTAATGGGTTATGAACACACATGCACATTTTATAAATCAACATGATTTCAGTGTTGCATGCCACTCTAAATGTTAGTTCCAGTTATAGCTCAGGTGCGTCAATAATTGCTGGCTTTGCTTTTGACAACCGTTTGGCAACCATATGTTTCAAGTATGTCCATATGTAAATGTCGGTGTGTCAACTCAAATCATGACAAACTTTTCAGAAGGTTTAGAATAAAATATTTTATATGCAAAAAAGCTCTGAAGTCCTCTGTTTTATTTCAACTCTTTGACATGTATGGCATCATTCTATATTGTCATTATTGTCAGCAAATGTATGTAGCACATGCTATTCAAACATTTGTTGGGGACTATTTTCAGTGACAGATTAATACACATTTAGTAATAACTACAGTGCTCATGATAATGGTAGAGTTTAGTTTTTTTACTGTCATATTGCATTCCCAGGCTAGAAATTTGTCATAGTGAATTTCCACTTTCCGTTTTTTCAAAACAATTATACTGCACTTGTCCAGAACAACCTGAAGCAGGCTGTTCTGTGCCGCTCAATTATACAAAACACAAAGGTGTTGTAATCACATAAACACAACTGCAAGCACTGGCTGATAATGGATCAGGGCGACAAAATGTTCTGAGTCATAAGCTACAAAATGTTCTTCATGGCTCACAAGCGCGGTGTGGACTCAGGAAACTGCCACGCAGTATCTCTGCATCGACACCTTCACTTAAATTGTCTTTACCTTATATGCTTTGTTTGAAATGTTGTCTTTGTACTCTCTGTACGGAGGGAAGAATTCAATAGAGGCTGTCTTCCACCTTCTTGTACGAAATACATTTATTCTCCCAGACAACGACAGAACCCCCTTTGATTATTGTCTTTGACGATTTCTCTTCATGCAAACTGACAGGTTACATAATGACTTAAGATATGGTGTGACATTGTGCCCCACTTCACAGCATCTGTCTTGTCCACAAACAGGACCACAAGCACATTCACAGATGCTGCATTACACCGAGAGGACACGACCCTAGACTCTGTGTCCTTCAAACAGAAGCAGTATGATTCATTGCTTATAGACCTGCTATATAGAGAACCAAACACAAAACATGCAAGCTCTTTCTTAGCACAGGAGAGGTGTTTTGTAAGGGTTTAAACATGCAGAATCAATAGATGCATTTCATTTGGTAAATTGGAAATGCACAGAGTATATTTTGAATTTTGAGAAACCCTTTAAAAGTTTTGTTGTAAGCAGTTTGAACATATAGCAGGGAGTAGACTGTCTTTAAGTGTATTAGTGAACCCATGCAGTCCCATTAAAGCACTGAAATGGCTGCTGATAAACCTGAATGCAATGAGGCATTTTTTGTTCATCCTCAGACAGGCAGACAGCCCGGTCGGAGGTGAGTTGGGTCATTAGCGATTCTGTCTGCAGCGACATCAGAGAAAAACGGTGACTCAGCCATCAACGAATACCGACTCTAGCTGAAGAGGAACATGGAGAGAGCAGCAGTTACCTCACAACAAGAGTCAAGAGGCGTGTGTGTGTGTGTGTGTGTGTGTGTGTGTGTGTGTGTGTGTGTGTGTGTGTGTGTGTGTGTGTGTGCATGTGTGTGTACTAAATGTGACAGGTCTTTCACAGACTGTCAAATTCAACAGATTTATTCATCTTATAATTGGCCTCATTATGTTTTTTCTCTTCTTTTTTTTAATGCACCTATTATTGTGTCCATCTATTAGACTCTAGCTCATGTGTGACCACAAAACTAACTGTCGAATGAATGAGAGAGATTTTCTTTTTTTTTCGACCCACACATTTACTTTATTAGCATGTGCTTTGATTCTGAATTGAAACACACCTGAATAGGATCATCAGTGTAGGCACATAACAAGGCACAGTGTGCCAGGATCTTTGTATCCAATCAAAGCTAGGAAATATCTTTCTTGTGTGGAAAAGGGAACAGTACGACATTTTGAAAAATGTTGGACTGAAAGAACCATTTCAGTTATGTCCAGTGTTGGGTGTAACGCGTTACAAAAGTAACGGAGTTACAGTAATATATTACTTTTTGCTGTAACGAAGTAATGTAACGCATTACTAATGCAATTTGGGTAATATATTACCCGTTACAATGCTCAGTAACGCAGTTACAACACATTTTAACCCGAAATTAAATGGTGTTTTGTTTTTTAAGAATGTACTAACATAGCGAGACATTCCGACACCAGAGTAAAATTGTGCGGGTAGATTAGTAAACCTGGTGTTTACCCTTCAGGCTTCGCGTCGGGATCTTCGGGGGTGCATAGGCATGCATTGCACCCCAGTTGAATGTTATGCACCCTCTATTCAAAAAAGAGAACGGAGCGAAAAATAAAAACAACAAATTGTGTCAGGTGCGCGTGACCTGCTCCGCTGCACGTGCATCATTTCCAAAGTGCTTCCACAGCAGTGACACACATCTGTGGATAATCATTTATACGAAAATGGTTAAAGCAACCATCACTAAACGCCAGCAACACTGCATCTACTGCAGACAATAGCAACAGGTCAGATGGGGAAATCACGTTACCCTACTTACTCCCGCCTGACTCGCCCCCGGAGCATCAGTCTTCGTCTCGTCACCCGAAACTACGCCGCCCCTCTGCGGCCCGCAGGTGCCAGGATACCACGGCAAAACAGAGCCTGCCCAGGTATATCTAAACAAGTACCCGCCTGCACAGTGGGGTAAGGCGGTCATTTTGCAGCTCGTGGTATAAAAATAAACAATGGCTAGAATATTCATTTGAAAATAGTGCCATATTCTGCCATGCCTGTAGAAATGTTGGGTCAAAAAATAATGCATACAATAGCACAGATGCCTTCACCACGAATGGCTACAAAAATATCTCATATCCCAAGTTTACAAGCTAATGTTGCAGCTGAAATGTTCTCCAGGTCACAAAGTCAACCTCTGATGTGATACCAGTTTTCAAGCACAGTAAATATTCTCTTCCCAGAGTATATGATGGGACCAAGGTGATGATGTAGTACATGGTTTTAATAATACTTTTGCTTTTCAATGTTTGCCATTTCAAACCATGAGCTGGTTCAAATAATATTTGCCTTGATTTTACAATATGTTCTCTTTTGTTTTATCAGTACAGTTTTGAAGCTTTTGTGCTTTTCCTTGCCATAGTCCACTTTGGACTATATGAAATATTTCAGGATTGCACTTTTAACACACTTGAAATGTTCTCACTTGCTTGGTTTCAAAACATAACAAATGCCCATAATCTGTCATTGGGGACCATAACATCAATGCTATTTTTCATTGCTGTTGCCGGCCACTATTGCTCATGTAAACCTACTAGTGCTGCACCCTGTAATCTCAGAGGCACCCCAAGTCATTTTGTTCTGGAACCGGGCCTGTACAGTACATGGCCATATACTAAACAAAATACAGAGCCCATTCTGTGTTCCTGTTATGGTTTACTTCCTCTCTGCCTTCTTCTGGTGATTTATCTGACGTCCAGCGCTCCGTCTTTTAACCTCTTTTCCTTTCTCTTTCTTGATCCTCCTTAGCAACCTTCATTATAGTCCTTGACAGTGGTCTGTACTGTATTAACAACGTGTCACATGTTAAGAATTTACAATCAGAATCGAGTATTCAACTAAGCCGTGTAATAACAGTTGTTAGTAGCCTTAATGTCCTACACAGTGGTTATGCTATACCACATTGCCCTTCACTGGATGTATAATGAGCTGCACTAAACTACATTTTAGCATTTAAAATAAAGCCATTCTTTTGCAGTTATTTTGGTGAAAGTAACTCAAAAGTAACTAAAAAGTAGTGTAACTCATTACATTTCAAAGACAGTAATATTGTAATGTAACTTATTACTTTAAAAAGACAGTAATAAGTAATATGTAATATATTACATTTTGGAAGTAACTTGCCCAACACTGGTTATGTCAATTAGCATAGCATAAACATTGGAAAAGGGGGCAACTTATTGCATGTCTACTGGTACGGATCTTATTTGTTACTTTGGACAGTGTCTGGTTAACTGTTTTGCCTTTCTTCCTTAGATATTGCTATGCTAAGACAAGCTAATTGCGTCCAGGCTTCAGCTCCACTCTCAATACATGGACGTTTTTTATATGTATTATTGTAAAACAAAATCTACAAACCAAATGTAATCCTAATCAGTTAATGTCACAAATCTGTATTCTTCTTTGATTTCTCTTAAAGATGTAAAACCTGTAAGCCCCTAGTTATGTTGGATCTTAACAATCAAATAATTACAAAAACCAAACAAATCAACCTGACACGAAACACCAACTTTCAGATCCAGATGGGCAATGATTTAAACTTTGACCTTTCCCTGAATATAACAGTATTTTCCTGCCGGGTCCAGGGTGTTCAGAGGATGTCCTCTCTTGCTGAGAGGATGAATGACATGCTGACCTTTACTGCGTCTTTACTCCCTGAGGAGCATGAGTATATATAGTTAGAGAAGTTGTCCATGATAAAGAGAAATAACAGCAACCCCATAACTTTTAGCATGCATTATTATAATTTGTTTTCCATGCCGGTATGCTTTACGAGACATAAAAGGTCCCAAAATAACTCCTGACATAAAGAACAAGATAAAGTATTGCCACAATCCATCACTACAGACTCATTTCAAGGCTAACTGTGCATTTTCAGTCATAAAGCATGTGTATGTTGGATTATAATATCGGTTTCACCTCAATATATTCATATTTGATGAGAAGTTGAAGCATTTCTAGGAGGCTGTGCAGAAGGAACAATTTTTTGAAGACATTAAAGTTAACAAGCTCAGGTCTGAATGGATTTTCAATCCATTAGACTCATTTTTGAATTGATAGCACAGATGTCGGTGTCCTCGAAATGGGAACTTGCAATTTGCTACTCTCACTCTCTTTGAAATCAGTTAAAGGAAAAGATTGTCCTTCTTTGAACAATTCACAAAAGTGCTCTTGAGGTGGATTTTTCAGATATTAAGACTATTTTTACAAAGATCTTAAATTGATTGCATCTTAAGGTAAGTAAGGGTCCAAATGAGAAGTGAAATGAGCTCTAATATTGAAATTGAAAGTGCCCTAAACACCATTATAAAATGTGATAGTGTCAGTGGCCCTAAACTAAAGCAACCAAGAGAAATCTAAAAATATACTAGGACAGAGTTAACGAATCTAATCTATAAACAGCAATATGCCATGTTGTGTAATGTTTAGCAGGTACATATTGGGTAGTTTAAAGTCCCAAATCTGCATTGTCCCCTGAGCAGAGAGATTTCATGGTTGTTCGGTATAGGTCAGTGTGTCACTGGAGTCATGACAGTTTGTTTGTTTTTAATCCATTTTGCACCTGCAAATTCTTTCTGAGAAAAGACCTTAGTACTCTCTGTACCTCTTAAGTCGGACACTCCCCTTTAAACGTTGTCTCAAAGCGCACACGACTGCTGTGCCCTCGCTGTTAGCAACTTTTAGCTAACTAGCTAGCAATTATCGTGTGCCGTACCAAATGGTTATAGGTTGCTCAATTAACCCAACAAACAGTGGCTTCTTTTTAAAATCAGTATAATGTTACGTTTGTTAGATATAGAAAAAAATGTGTTTAGTGCTGTGTTCAACGCAGCAACCCATGGATGTATAAAAATAACAACAATGGAGTGGTCCCTCCACTTCCGCTAGCCTAGATGGCTATCATTGGGTATGGGAAGGGCCCAGTGCTCCAAACTCAACTTTTTGACCGTAAGAGTGCTCATCATTCAAAGTACATTTTGCCATAGGGCCTACTTCGCATTGGATGCACTTATGCACCCACAATAGGACATGTAACTTAGTATAGAAGTACCTTAAACAGCATCCCGAGTTTTTCCTGTTATAGGGATTATAGAGATATCATTCCTCAATGTAGACAATAAGGTGGGGAAAAAAATATTTATTTTAATTTATTAGATATGGAAGTTACCACGACATGATTCAGGAGTAAACTAATTAGAACATCATTGAAATGATTCCGAATGTCATTGTAGCAGCGTATTAGCATATGTTCAAAGGGACTTCAAAGAGTGAAACGCATGAAATAAGGTTCCAGTTTTCTCTCAAAAGCCCAAAGAAATAAAAACTCAAAACTGTCTGCAGGTGTTAATATGCTGGTGAAGGCTCCAGATCCCCTCTAGTCTGAAGACTAAGCTAGATAAAGAAGATAGGAAGAGGAAAAAAAGATATCTCTAGAAGTAGAATATCTTTAAATGATAAATGACTCCTGGGGATCACTGCACCCGTCCACTTTTCAGAAGTATAGCTACAGAACATTTGTATATTTGAAAAATGGGCAAAGCAGGCTAGCCAGTTCTCCAGACTTACATTTTTCTGAAAAAAGTATTTTTTAAAGGCATGTAACTCCAGTGCATTTGCCCTGTATAGAGGATGATTAAAAAAAGCTATTGTATCCTTTCCCCCTTCACAGCACATTTAATTGTAAGCAATTTAGACATAGCAATTAACACCTCCTAAGCCCCTATATGTTTAATGATTTTGTTTGTGCTGAAGAATAGAAATACGACATTGTAAGCACCCATAATTCCAGAGGGATTTAAAGGCATTCATGCACACGAGGAACCCAATCACTGAGGCCAAATGAGGAAGCAGCTTTAGATTCATGTTCCTGCACAGAGAATCCAAGCACGAACAAACTCCTGTAACTTCTGGTGTGCAGAAAGGTTTGGCCTGTTGGGAAATGTGATATAACTATTTGCCTCTTGGTTAACAGCAGCAAGCAGAACACTATCACACGCACAACAAAATCAATGTTTTAAATGTGCATAGATTCAGCAAAGGTAAGAAGTCTTACATTTCATTTTCCATGAAATTGGAGATTGGAGGTGAATGTGAGGTTAATTTATAAAACAATCAAGTCATTATTAAGACTGCAATCAAGAGTGAGACTATGACTACATGACTAATGGCAGGAAAGAAAAGCATGTGGAGGATTCATGCTCTGCATACAAAACATTCATGCTGCGGGTACATTATACTGTGCGTACACAAACATCTTAAGGCAGGGCTGTAAATTATACACTTCAACAACCATCCGGTTTCCCCATTGTAACCCCTGATCGTGATCTATTTAACAACGGATATTTGGGGAAAGGCTTTTCTTACGGAGCAAAGAGTTTAGCAGGACATAAAATCTGACATGAAATTACACTATTTTAGGGCCATTGAAACAGGTGGAGGAAAAACCTTTTAAATATTATTTGCCAACGATTTGAGCAACATAAGCTCAGACACTCAGGGGAGGGAGACATGTGATAAGTCAGGGAAAACGGAGGGAAGGAAATCTCAAAGGAAATCTCACACATGAATTGACATAAGATGAGAGTCCTAACTGTAAACAGGAACAAGTGTTTGTCACAGTAAAACACAGGAGGGAAGTGAGCGGAGAGAAAGAGCTTCCACAGATGGCAGCACAACTCATTTTTCCTTTCAAATAATGTTTTTTTTAATGTTTCCCAGAGTGGCATTTACCATTAGAGAATTATTACCCAAATGTCTATTTCTCTCATCTCTCAAATATTTTAGCTTCTATCAGCTATTTGCTTTGGTTTTACAGCCCATAAGTTTAATGTTTGGGTTCTCTCTAATTAATCTGTATTTGATATAACGATTTGCTGTGACATACTCTTTTTGCAACCTTTGTATTTTAATCTTTTCCTCCTTTATTAGTGAACATAGCATTATATTTGCCAAAAAACACAACTCAATGGTTTTTGGTTTGATATAAAACATGAACAGTGTTCTCCAGGGCATTTGTTTTCCCATCCCTCTTCGTACACTAACTTCAGCAGACTTTGAATGCAAACACATTTGTAATACATAAAAAAAAACTGTGTTGACGCAGAAACAGAAACATGTGTGGTATCATGGTCATTCGGAGGGGAACCTGAGCCAAAAAATAAGAAATATTTATGTAAAATCTTTGCAGATCAGTAGGCAAGCTAATCATTTATAAGGACTGCACCAGACACCCACTCAGACCTCTCCAACATTGAAGGCAAAACAGAGCAGAGCAAACAGTAGACTGCACACATCAATACAGGTGTAAACACTGAGTCTAATTACCTGGAGACTGCTCAGCAGAGGGAGCTCAACCAGAAAAGAACACCACTTGTGACAAAACAAATAGGAAAACAACCAAAACGAAGCCCCCCGGTGACAAGTGATCCGAGACAATATTCTCACACTGAGCTCAGCAGACACCTCCCGCACAGAGTGAGAAAGACCCAAAGATATTCACAGAGGAAGTCAATAGGAGACACCATTTAACTCCTGATGGTACCTTTCTGCAAAAAAAGTGTTATTTTAATCCAGCACCAACCCTAACACATTCACTGTTAGGTTCGCTCCATGAGGCTTTTACACTGATTATATATAACAGTAGATAAAAGCTATTAGTGATAACAGCTAACATGATACATATTGTATACTCTATGATGATGTACATAATGGCATCATAGGGCTATTTTAAATTCAGAAAATAATAATAATATGAGAGGGAGGTGAGGGGGATAACGAAGACAAAACATACTTGTTCAGAGTTTTCTTCCTTTACATTTTAAGTAAGTAAAATCCCTCATTCTTTGTTTGCAACAGCAAGCTACTGTACACGTGGATCTGACTGTAAGATATATGCTATACTGTTGCTTAACTGCGATCACTGACAGTAGATGAAACATTGGAAAAGATAAGCTAACATTTCTTTATCTTTGCCATCTTTTTCTTTTACTCCAACCACATTTTAAGAAAGCTAAAAATAGGATTGTACACATTTCAAACCAATTTGCGAGTCAACATAGGCTCACCCAATGTAACGCTGATCTGAAAACATTCGCCAGTGGAAACATTCACAAGGAATTTGGCAAGTCTAATTTGGCTATTCATTTTGCATAAGTCTGTATATCCTTTTGTTTGGCTTTATTGAAGGGTAAATGCACACAGTTGTGTTAATGTTTAACATTACAACTTTATCAGATATTAATAGCCGTACCACTAGTACCTGTACAAATTAAATATGGTGAATTTAAAAATGTTGTTGAAGTTTCTGTATTTAAATCATCCAAATAGTTTGTTCTTGCCATTGTTAGACTTTGAAGATGCCCTTGTGTGTATTGAGAACAACAACCCTCAGATTTAACATTGTTTAACCCGGTTAAATTATCCAAATCATACTGTGATCTGTTGCAATAATTTATATTTTTAATTTAGTTAGAAGCTAGCAACCAACTACCATTTGAGGCTGCCTAATGTTATTATGAATATCATTTCAGATATCAAATAGCCAGAGGCGTAGACCGACACAGAAACAGAGAAATGTGGTGGGCATCGCAGTCATTTCTGAGGCAAAGCAGAGCCAAATAAGAGAAACTGTGGGAAGTAACTTTTAAGGCTGTCTCATTCATCTAAATAGTATGTACTTTGTTGCAATGGTTAGACTGTAAGGATGGCCTTGTGCATATTGAAAAAAGCCAACTAACAATTTAGGCTGCATAATGACAAATAATATAATTTCAGATATAAAACAGCATTTCTTCTAATAATATTTTCATTTCATGATCACTATTATATACCGTTCTGGATACATTTTTGTTTCTCATAGCTTGGCTTAACAGTAAATAAGTGTTTTTTCTTTCAATTCCAAGGTTTCTTCCCAATTTCAAAACAAAACCTGGCCCCCATGCTTGCAGGTTGAAGTATTTGGTAGGTGGGGCTGTCCACTTTGGCTGATTGTGAGCACCTTGGCCCAATTCTCCAAGTTACTATAAGTCCTCACAGAAAGACTGGCTCTGTTTTGTTTGACCCTGCTATCATTTCTCCCTGCAACACTTTTCACTGCACACTTTACTTCCACCACATCCATTGAAACAACCAACTCTGATATTATCATTGATGGACGGTGTATTTGCAGCTTCACACAAAACACTATCTTTAATATCTTATCTTAAATTGATGGCCATTTCTACTATCTTTGTGGAGTTTGTTAAATGTAAAACAAAAGAACCATTTTTGTCCTGCACCATTATTTTTTTTTGTTCAGCCCTGAATAGTACTTTCAGCTTGAACAACTCCCACTAATCAGAAGGGAGGACAGCCAGTACAAAGCCGTATACGAGCTGCAAAGGCAAAGCTTGAGGCATTTCAGTACACAAAGCTCATTTGCTAAAAAACATTTTGCTGTGAGTGCAAAGTAATACTTAAAGGTGACTTACCTGGATGTATTCACATTAAATACCAATGGGATTTATAGATTAATACATAAAAATGTGTTCTGGGACCCCTAAAGAGAGTTGATTTGTGATATCTGTTTACCTGATTAGAAAAAATGCATAATACAAACATACATACTGTTTGTATTCAGCAAGGCAGATAACACGTGTTTTTTCTTATTGCCCAAAATCCAATCAAAAAACAACAATGGATTGTCTTTGGCATTGTCTCTGTAGCATGTCTTATACTTGTGTGCCCACATATGAACGAAACGTTTCTACATTATATTGAACTGAATTTGTTTTCACCCTGTTGAACAGCAGGAAACCAGGGTTTGCTTCTGTACAGAAATCACTTTGAACTATACAGTTCATCCTCTGAGCCTCTGCTGTCATCGCTGTCAATGCATCAAAACATTCGCCACATCAAGGTGCTTTCTTTTTTTCTGCAGGAGGGAAACATCTGGTAGTGTATTCAGTGTATTCTTCCCCTTTGGAAAATGTCATTGCTTTTATGTGAGGTTTTTTTCTGATGTGGGAAAATAGTGTCAGTAGTTTAATTCACAGGCATTGGCAGGAAGGGAAAAGTAGACCTCTTCCTCCTGTCTTCAAATCTGCTGCCATGACAGACAGCTGTACCTCTCCGGAGCCAAACAATCAGCTGCAACAAATGAGAATATAACCTTAAACATAGCAGTGAGCCCAGATAATTACTCTCTCTGATAACATCTTTATCAGCACTATGTTTTCCCTTATGTTCACTCCTTAATTGCTTACTGTATGCCATGTGGGAGTCGGCTACAACAGCAAAAACAAATGTGTACCGTTTTACACTTGGGATTTCATTACAGCACAATGGTGGAAAGTAGAGAAAAAACAAAGGCAGCTCAAGCATATAAGGGCACTTTATTTACTAAACTCGAGTCAAGTAGAAAGTTTCATTAGGATGTTCAATTATCTTTTTAAAATACAATCAAGGTGCTTGAGAAATAATCTGCACATAAAAAGGCAACAGATTATTCAAAAGTAAGGAAAAGCTCCTTAGGAAAGTGACAGTTCACATTAAAAAACAACAATATAGAAATATTTACCAGCTTTGCAATTTAAGCATGTTTTATCTCTAAAACGAACATATCCAAAATATAAAAGTATGGATTTTATTGTCAGGCTTGGTAAGAGCTGGCCTTCAGTACAATATGACTCAAGCCTTTTTTCTCAGTTAGCCAGCACATGGATGGGTGTGTTATTCTCATCAGTGAAGTGTGTTATACGATGATGTTGGTAACACTTCCTCAAAGGGCATCAAATCTCCCTGTTCTGAAAGTAGAAACACAATGTCCTAACATCTTGTCCTGACACCTCCTCTTATTTTTGGCACTTTGCCACCTAAACGGTTGTCTCTCTACGGCAACAGAGAAGCTTTTAAACAAATATTTTGGAAAAGGTGATTCTCTGGAGTTCCACTTCAACTGAAAATCAAATGATTATGAAATGAAATCTGTATTTCAATTCCAAACGTGGTTCCCCTTAAACTGAGGTTATTCTGATTTGCCTCCACATTTGGGTGACAGAGGAAACTCTTGGAGCCTTTGACCCTTTAATCTCAGAATTCACGGTCCCATCCAGAAAACTCCTCTTCAGCCTTCGTCTGATCAACAGGGAAACGATCGAAGTTGATATAGCAGGGTCCCTGAAAGAGGAACAATGAATAAATGATTGAAAAATGTAGATGTATTTAATATGCAGTACCGTCAAACGTTGAGTTATTTTAAAACAGTCTGTTGCTCCCAGCCTGTTTCTTTAATCTTACTAGAATGTTAAAGTCTAAAGCCCTGAACACCTGTTCGGCTTCTTATTATGAATAATTTAGTCCTACTGGAACACACTTTTCTGCCAAAGTCTGATCATTTTGGATTGTTTGACATGACCTCATTCTTTTAACAGTATTGTTTCTGGTAAGGGCATTGGCGGGGATTGGAAGTGTTAAATAATATCCATATGTGTTTGCTTGGTTTTGCAAAATCTTGTTGAACAACATTTTAAGGCTTTAAAAGTCTTAATAATACTTCTTATTTTTAGAATTGAACCTGCTGTGTTCTTTGGTTCTGTTTTTTCTTAAACCAAACAAAGGTAGTAGTCATTGTTCACATAAAAGCAACAAAAAATCTCAGATAGTGGTTAGTCTTGCCTTGCGTATGAGCCGGACTGTGGGGGCGTCGAGCTGACCGACGCGCAGTTTGTGCCAGTTCATACTGCCAAACCACCTGAGGGAAAGATGAGGGGGATAAACAGGTCAGACACACTGAGGGGAGGATTCACAGGAATGGATTGTGACTGCTGATAGCACCATGACTTGCAATTGCAACAGTTATTCTCAAAAAATATGGCTCTAATGACAATACAGCTATAAAGTTTTGCAGATGTTTGCAGTTTGCTTTGAGAATTATTTACAATTTCTCTGTTCAGGTTTGACAATCCTTGGAGAGTGAGAAATAACTGAAATTGCAAATCTTAGTCAGCATTTGAGGAACTTTAACCCTCCTGTTGTCTTCGGGTCAAATCTGACCGATTTACTACTTTCATCAATCATAACTTTTTTGTTTTACATTCGATTAATTAAGGCTTTATGATATCTTTCACATTAGACATTTGAACATATAAAATTGCTGATCACCACTTTCATTGAATTTTGGATGATTTAGTCAACTTTGTAACACCCATGGTGTTCACCCACACACACACACATACTCTAGATGTGTCCCCCCCCCTTATGTGCCCAATCCCCCCATGTGAATCACACCTGGCACACACAAATACACACACACACACACACACACAGAACAATTTGACACATTTCCCGCTCTTATGTGCCCATCCCCCCACATGGATCACACCTGGCACACACAATACATGTTCAGTGTCTATTCTTTGTATATTTACTGCAGTTTTTCATGTATACCAGTAGTCTGATACAATATTTACAGTTTGAAAGGGTGTTAAATGAAATTTGGTGATGATTAATGGTTTTTGTGTTAATGTAATAGCAGTTAAAACAGGACCGGTCCAATTTGACCGCGAACACCAGAGTAAGGGGGGGAAAACAAAGACAATAGAAGGGTTAAAAACAACAAGATAAGACAAAAAACTATTCTTTTAAAAAACGAACTTCCTGTATCTTTTTACCCAATAGCATGTTGCCATGGTTACCTGTGATTCCGGACATCTTTGATTCCATTCTTGGTGTTTCCTAACCTCTGACCCGGCCGAGGTCTGCAAACAAAAACATGAGACATCATTCAGACAGACCACTTTACAAACTAGTTTTAATCATAAATAACCATTACAAAATATATATTATTTTGCAGATATAATCTAATATTCATGCTCTTCACTGGGTGTTATTGTATAAATGCTCATATAACAACATTAACATATTAAATAATCCAACACTGTCATATGAACATTACTCATTTGGTTCATTTTCTACAAAATACCAGAGCGATAGCAGTATGTGAAATCATTTAATTAACATATTATTCTCACCTGCACAGTTTGCTGATGATGGACTTGGCTGCCTCACTCATGTAAGGTGGATACTTGGGCACCCCGTCCAAAATCTTAGCGTAAATCTTCTGAGGCTCTGAACTTGAAAAGGGAGGGCTGACAAGTTGAAAAGAGAGAAGAGGGATTTTAATGTTTAGACGATCTGTCATAAAAACCCACCAGAAAGTCAGCTGCTGTTACAAGTGCTGAAGAGAACCTGCAGATACTGAATTGTGAAAATGTATATCATATTTCCCTGCTGCCATCTACTGGTTAATATCTGTGTGACTCTCTGGTGGCATAAAAACATTTCTTTGCTTAAAAATGAATCATCATCATCAGTTCAAATAATTGCACGTGTATTAGTATTACCTTCCCACCAATAGCTCATAGATCAGGACGCCAAGGGACCAAAAGTCAACTGCAAAGTCATGTCCCTGGTTCTTGATGATCTCTGGGGCCATGTACTCAGGAGTGCCCACAAATGAGTAGGTTTTCTCACCGCGTACCAACTCCTTAGCAAAACCAAAGTCCACCTGAAGAGAGACACACACACACACATTATCATTTGCCTACTAGCGGCTAGGCGCATCATCCACACGAGAAAACAAAGGGATGTTTGTAGAGATGGCACATGACATCTTGTATGCTTTCCATGATAAAATATACATTTGAAATGCAAGAGAGACACTAATATAGGAATAACAGCGTTAAAGCAACTAGTGTGCTTAAAGAGTACAGAAATGGACACATATACAGATGAGTACTCACCAGTTTGACGTAGCCCTTAACGTCCAGCATCAGGTTCTCAGGTTTCAGGTCTCTGTACATGATGTTCTTCTTATGCAGGTAGGCGTAGGCCTCCACCACACAGGAAGTGCAGAACACGGCAATGGGTTCATCAAAACGCCCTCTAAAAATCACAGAAACACAAAAGGTTCAACGAGTTCTCCAAAAACGTCCTCCTCTCCTCGTTTGCTTTCAAATACATTTATTATATTCCATGACTTTCTAGCGCTGATGTATTTGGGTACCAACAGCTCTAAATAACTGAAGTTTCATTTCATTGTTGGAACTATTGGTTGCTATGGGAAACGGCATCAGCTATATTTCTCTGATTCAGATACTGGCAGCTACTGGAGAAACTTCAGTGTTGATCTCAAGATGTAAAAATAGCAATGAATGCCATTTCCTACAAATGAAACCATCACAGATGTTGCAGAGATGCTCAAATAACACTGAGGAATTATTCAACATCTATCTAAGGAAATGAGTTGTGTGTTTTCTCACACTTCTTTGAGTTTTGTCCAGATTTCTCCTCCAACACAGAACTCCATGACCATGTAGATGTATCGCGAGTCTTTAAAAGATGCATGAAGCCTGCAGAGAGAGAATAGGAGAGCGGGATTAAAGACAAACTAACGCGTTGAAATTCTCTGTAAATTAAACCAAATGTATGTCTGTGACTGCCGTTACCCGACGATGAAGTCACACTGCGTGGCTTTAAGGATCTTCTTCTCAAACAACATGTGCTCCTCCTGTCTCTTGGCCACAATGTGCTTCTTGCTGACTCGCTTCATGGCATAATATTTCCCATGATTCAATGTGGTCACCTAATAACGACAACAAAACAATGATCACCTCTGAACATGTAATGCTAACTCTCCTGGGTATATATCTTTATACAATAGACATTCCAATAGTAACACAATTATGGGTTTGTGTGATAGACTGGTGTTTGGTTGGCAGTTTTGAAGGAATAGATTATATCGCTTCCTTAAATTTCCTGCATACTCTGACTTTAAACATGATAAGGGAAGAGAGGGCCAATAATATCGTTTTTTCTTCTTTTTGGGAGGGTATATTGTATCTTTTTGAAGCAGGAGAGGGTGTTTTGCTCATCCTGAATTGTTTCTCAAATGTTATTCTTCTTATATGGAACTTTTATGTAAAAAGTGTTTTTCTGAAAGTTGCTTCTGACCTACATCTTTATGGCTGATTATCGCTAATAACGCCATTTAATCAGTCTGATAACATGAGAAGTAGGTGATTCAGCCCTTTCCCACCTTGATACTTTTCGTACAGTCTCTTAATGTTCTAGTTCTAGTTACTGGGCTTCGGTGTAGTGTATTAAACCAGAAAGGAACTATATAAAAATACTTTCTTCCACTGAAATGACAATCATCCCAACACGGATTTGTATTAGACGAGTAATGTATTGTACATTCAAGCAAAAAGTTGAAATAGTGCTTTATAATGACAAACAAACAAAAATACACTAACCAGCTCAACACGGCCGAACCCTCCGACTCCAAGCGTGACAGGATCTCCTTGATAGCGTCCCTCCTGGTACTGCACAGGGACCAAGTCCTTAAACCTCAACGTGGAGCTGGGACTGACCAGGATAGACAAAGAATGTTATTTCAACCCAAAGAGCTCATTTGATTTCAATGATTGTGTTATATCTCTTCACCCCACTGCATCCACCAAATCTCATCATCCTTCACTTCTACTCACTTCGTCTTCTCTGGAGCTTGTGCCTCCTGCAGGACTTTGGAGCTTGGATTAAAAAGAAAACAATACAAATTAATATGTTGGTATTTAGCCATTTACATATCACATTATTCTGAATGATGATGGGAAAAGGAGTCAAACGAAAATCTTGTACATACTCGTCAAACAGCTCCAGGTGTTCGATGGGAATCGTCTCTTCAAATACCCTGAAGGAACGGCATTGTTAGACAGACAGCATCGGACAGAAAAGTCAACTACAGAAAGCTAACACAGTGCCAACAAGGGGACACTGACTGAGAGCAAACACACTCCAGGAACTCTTTAATTCATCTTTCTCTCCGAGAGCATGAACAGGAACATCAATATAGACTCACTCCTTGTCGATGGAGAAGCAGGTAACAGGGCCGTCCGCACTGCAAGTGGCCGTTCTCAAGACTTCCCTGCAAGAGGAGAAACATTTCTCACGTGAACGTACGAAAAAAATGCATTTTCATTACTTTGTTTGTCAATGCCTCAGTGTGAATTTTGATATGACTTTGAATTTGCACCTGAAATTGATGACATGACTTATATGTTTAAGGATGTGTTTGCTGCAGGACTGTCATCATAAATGAATAGACTATGGCAGATAATGTGTTAATTATTCAAGATTTCAAGATTCAAGGCTTTATTGTCATGTGCACATTAGCTAGAGTGTAGATATGGCAATGAAACAGTGCAACATGAACATGTATAGGACATAGAACAAATAAAACAGATAAAATAGTGCAAGACAATGTTTGGGGATGTGAAAGTAAATGCAAATAAAATAGAAACAGTGCAAGAAGAGTCTTTATACAAGTAAATGGAATATTAGTTAGAAACAGATGAATGTTTATGGATGTTCTTTAAAGAGTTCAAGTGTTTAATAGTCTTATTGCCTGTGGAACGCACATGGCAATTTCAAAAGAATCGAGGAAATGGTGCATATTTATCACTTTAATGATCTTTATGCTGCACAAATCTGCATCTGAACAACCTCCCAATTAATTAACACAGCAGCTCTCACACCCATAATGTATGTGCAGAGAACTCTGCTGAGATTTTACTCACTGATTCTCACGTTTACAAGACAGACGCCAGGTTGTACAACCACACTGTCAGAAATGTCAGCAGCTAAAACAAGGTGCACACACCGAGCAGTGGGTGTTGCGTAAGGCTTCAACAAATGCCCTGAGGCATGGGTTGTGTTGCCATGGTTACCGTATCAGGGCCTGTTCCCCGAAATGCTCCCCTTTCCCCATCCGGCGAATATGCTTCTGATGCCCGTTCACGTTCTTAGTCACCAGGACCTGAGGGGGAAAGACACAAGGGAGGGAGGGGGAGATAATCAGACAAATACAAACCAGCTGAAACATTTATATATGAATGTACATGCACACAACATGACAACACATACCTCTCCTTTGAGGATGATGTAGAAGGTGTTGGCTTCTGCTCCTTCTCGAACTATAACATCTTTGTCCTGGTACTTCACCTGAAGAACAGAAGAAAACACATTCCGACAATAAGGATTAATTCTGTTTACCAACACATATTTTTCAAACAATAAAATATGTGATTTACAGGACAACAAAACCACAAGTATTACACAAAGTGCCTTGAAAATGCTTCATCTCAGGATCTAAAATAGCATCCTCCAAATCACCATACATTTTTTACTTTATCTTCAAAAACAGATGATTCAAGAAATATATATATTAATTAGCTCACCAAAACACGATTTCTACTCTGAGTATTACAAGTGATGGTTACTCATGTGAAAACAAAGTTCCCAATGGGACTTGTTAGTACACACCTCCTCCATAGAGTCAATGATTTTGGACAACTGGACATCATTCAGGTCTTTCAGAGTACGAGACCTGTGACAGAAAACAGGAAAATAGTTGTAAATGGTAAATCAAGCCATGAAAAAGCACTGTTATGGCAGCGTGGGATTACAGGGAATCCCCAAATTGAACAGGATGTAGTGGCATCTAGTGGTGATGCTGCATATTGCAACCAACTAAATACCCCTCCTTACACCCACCCCATTCCAAGTGTGTGGAGAACTTTGGGGGTGGCAGGTAAGATAAAGATGGCTTTATCTAGAATGTGTTTCTTTTGTTGGTTCTTACTGTAGAAACATGGCAGTGCAACATGGCTGACTGTGGATGAAAACCTACTCCCTATGTAGGTATGAAGTGCTCATTCTTACCTTATGAAAACACCACAATTCTTAGTTTGAAGTGATAATGCATTAACGCAAACATGTAATGCATATTCAATTCAATTTCTGCCAATAGATCCCCCCGAATCCCACACACTGGTTCTTTAAAGTTGTACTTGTTCCAGCGTTTATAAACTCACGTCTTCAGGAAGCCCATGAGCTGCTCTCGTTTCTGCTTGGACTTGTTGGTGATGATCGTCCTGTAGGTTTGTCGCTCCATGCTCCACAGACGCACTGCTGTCTTTGCTGCAACAAGTGAAAGTGATGAAAAGATGACTCTGTACAGTTCTATGAGGAAGGGGCCATTATGGTATCAAATAAATATAAAAACTCCCAATGCCATTATCATGTACTCTCAAGAGGCATCATTACAGGGGCTGACCTTTGACTGTTGCTGTTCGTTTGCAATTATACAAGATGGCCAGCTCCCCAAACACATCACCAGTGGTGAGGCTGCGGAGGTTACGGCCTGCCTGGGTGACAACAAGCTCACCAGCTAGAGGCGGAAAGAAAAGATAGTGGCATTATAGAGAATTGCATTGTATTTATAACATTTCATATTCAATTTAATTCATTTGTAATATAGGGTTATCATTTCAAAACCTTGAATCAAATCAAATCAAATTCAAAATGTATTATAGCTCCAAATCACAAGATATGCCTCAAAGGGCTGTACAAATCCAACAAAAGCAAAGACAAAAACAAAATACCAACGTCATAGCAACACAATTTGAAACACTGTGTAGTCCCCACCTGCGACTATGTACATGCTGTCTCCTTCAGTTCCCTCTTTAATGACATCCTCCCCCGGTTTGAAGCTGGATACAGCCAAAAGATCCACCATCATGGCTGTTTGCTCATCGTCGAGGCGGCTCAGGAAGTCATTTTTCTGGATGGCTTTGACAATGAGATTTGTCTCGCTGATATTGGGAAGTGAGAGAAATCATCTTTAGATAAGGAAATTGAAATTTCAGGGAGCTCCCACGCAACGTGTAAACCCATCCTATACTATTAAGATGTTGGAGGTGTGCAGAAGAGCTAATCAGATGTCATGTGTAATCTAACAGGATATTCTGCGGTCCAAAGGACTCATTACCAACCTGGCGTTTTTCTTGACCCTCATGCATTTAATCTCAAGGGTCTCTGGGATTGGTTCGGAGGCGATGACAGCCGCACGGCTCTTCCTGACCTCCGGATCGATGTCATGACCGCTCTGAGAGGGAAAGTCTAAATGGACAAACAGAGGAAAAGTAAAGGGAGGGGTTAACTACTGTAAATCACTGCAGCTGAATGTTGAATCAAAGGTCAACTGTGCGTGTGTGTGTTTGAGTGTGTGTGTGTGTGTGTGTGTGTGTGTGTGCGTGTGCGTGCGTGCGTGTGTGCGTGCATGTGTGCGTGCGTGCGTGTGTGTGTTTGAGTGTGTGTGTGTCCTTGGTGCCCATGTCGCTGTCTTACCCAGATCATGATATTGACTGTCGAGCTCTTGCAAAAGTTTTTCTTTTTCCTGTAGTCGTTGCTCTATAATGAAAAAAACAGAAACAATGAATGCACAAAGAATCCCAAGAAACAGAATGCCATTGTGGATTTATGTTCATTATCTTAACATACCATTTTTTTGCGTGACAATTTCTAAAAATCGTAGACCAAGATATTTCATAAACAGGTCATTTTTGCGTTGAAAAATACATTTGACAGTTTTCTCTGGTGCCAAATTTACACCAAAACTATATAAATATAGAACATTATATGAGTGGAGATGTGTATGGCGTGCAAGGTGTCTTTAAAGTTGGCATTGTTTCAATTTCTTAAAAACATAAAGGGTAACTGTGCCCTGTCAAACACACCTTCATCCTGCTTACTCTGCCAATTAGTGGTGACTTTATGCTCATTACGATGCACTATGGTAGTTTACATTACCATATCAAAGCTGAATGTGGCAGTGTTGATGTGGTCTGATGTAAAGTTACTTTTCAATGTGATATATTTATGATTTACTCACCCAGGTCTTTGTTTTGCCTCTGCAGCTCCTGGTTGATCATACATTGTTTCTCTAGCTGCTGCTTCAGCTCCTCTAGTTGCTTCTCCATGACTAAAGGGGGAAAAACACAAAGAAATAAAGATATATGGGAGGATTCGATAGAGTGAAGATTAAATGCGGCACAATCGATGGTGGGCTGGTAAATTTAAATAATGCATCTGAGCACAGATATAAACTACAGTAGCAGACATGCTCGTATGTGCGGAGACTCACACACGCAGCTCCAGATATCATATTTCCACTGTATGTAACTATACTGATGCCTTTTTTCACACGGCACTGAACTCCTCTCCACCTCCTGCACACAGCAAGAGCCCCGCTGAATAATGCACACTAATGATGGACAGTCAACAGGGTGCTTTCACACCCTGCCAGCTTCTGCTACGGATATGTGACTGTTCCAGTTAGGCAGCACAGAATCTGTCACAATATGGCAAAGAAACTCCTTATTAGCCCATTTATTACACGCTGTATGCTTATAATTTATATATGCTTATGTTTTATGTATTCTCTCTGCTAGTGTGTGACATTCCGAGGTGGGAGAAGTACTCAGATCTTGTACTTGAGTAAAAGTAGAAGTACCAGAGTGAAGGAATAATCTGTTACAAGTAAAAGTCCTGCATTCAAAATGTAACTCAAGTAAAAGTACAAAAGTATTAGCATCAGAATATAATTAAAGGACCAAAAGTAACATTACTCATTATGCAGATTGGCCAATTTCAGAATAATATATATTATATGTTTTGATTATTATTGTTAATGCATTAATGTGTTTATCAAAGCTGGTAAAGGAGCAGCTAGTTTTAATCACTTTGTATACTGCAGGTGTAACTAAAGTATTATTTAAGTGTTGATTATATTTCACATCATTAATTCAAAATTGCAACGTAACTAAAGGCACAAAATGATTTACCTCTGAATTGTATTGGACTAGAAGTACAAAGTAACATAAAATGGAAATGTCAAGTAAAATACAACTATCTCAAAATTGTACATAAGTATAGAACTTGATTAAATGTTCTTAGTTACTTTACACCTCTGGTGACATTACCAACCTGTTCTTTAAGGTTCATTGTTTAAGTTTAAGAATGGAATTAACCATAAAATGTGTGTGCATGCAAATGAATACACACTGATTTGTTAGCACTGCTGCTTGAGATAAGCTAACCATACACCAGATCTAACTTTCTTTTTGTAATGCATGAGATCTGTATACAAAAGCCCTGATTGGTGTGCCACTTTATTTCCATATAGTGGAACAAGGAAACTATTTTCTGTCTATATTGACAGGCCAAACTTTACAGTCATGAGGTTACGGGACTATTATCCTAAACACACAAACATTGCTTTCAGTAAAGCTTCACTGCACTCATCACGTGACCCCCCCACCCCCGCTGCCTCACCCTGAACATTGGACAGTTCTGAGATTAGACCTGATGTTAAAGCAAATCATAAAGTCACTGAGCAATAGCTCCTGGCTACTGTTCCCCTTTTAGTTGTTTTATATGTTATGCAAGTTTGGACACAGTTTATAGTGACAAGGAGTTGGTTAAGGAACATTGGGCCCCTTGAAAAACACTTTGACATCACTCACCTAGATTGGATTGGATATTTTCCATGACAATGATTCACTATCAACAACAATGTGCAAATCTAGTCCAGTAAACAACCCAATGCAGCTGCAGGGCCACAAGTTAATAGTCCTGTGTTGATGGTCCTAAAGTGTTTACACGGAACACAATGGCAACAAAATAAACATCTGTAGCTACATACTTGTAAGTCAAATTTGCTCATGGGAGTTTAATTAACCTGACACACACACACACACACACACACACACACACACACACACACACGCAGCTGTGGGCAAACATCATAAGCTTTCTAGGAACTTGCCGCTATAAAGGAAGGATGATAACCTTTGCTCAACATTAACTAAAGGAAAACCACTCACTCTTAGTTTAACTAATTCAGTCCAGGGAGACTTAGAGCTGCTTGTTGCTGGTTCTCTGAATTGGCTGTGTAATTATTTAAGTATAAAAGCAGTGATTTGCCTTCTTAAATACTCTTAGAGACAATGGGAAGTTAGAAGAGACACCAAAAACTAAAAGGCTATATTTCTGTCTGCTCGTCATCTGCACAGGAACATTATGCTGGACCCATTATATCTACAGCTCACTGTACACTTCCTACTGTCTCATTATTAATTCATGGCAAAGTGTAACTACAGCTGGATTCTCATAAGATGCTCAGTAATAGAAACCTGGAGAGAGCATGTGTTTAAGGCTGGATATAAGCGCTCTCTGGGACATACAGATCATCACCTTTCCACTTAATGAAATTGTGATGCAAACAACTTTAGTGCATCTATGAGAGAAGCCATGAAATAAAGGTGTATTTCACTGTTTTACAAGCCTTTTCAACTTAATAAGACTCTTGAAAAATTCAACTCTCAAAGTCACAGTGACATTTAGAAGGAGTCCCACTCACCTGCAGGCAGTGTGTGGATCAGGAGAGTAGATGAAAGTCTGTCCAGCCTATAAAGGCCGCATGGACCATAGGAGCCAAGTAATCACAGTGAACTGCTGATAGGCTCTACTTTCAGCTGTAATGAAGTATTCACACACCTGAGAAGATTCAAACATGCAGTCCGCAAAACCCTGTAGCATAACTTCTTCTTCTACAGCCGCTCACTTTCCCAGCTTACATTGCCATGTGTGCTCCTCACTATTGTTACTTCTTTCCGTGTCTCTCTTTCTCACTCTCAGACTTTCTCTATCTGTCAATCTCAGCAGCTCTGGTGTTGAATCATTAACAATAACCTGAGGCTCCTCCCACCGCAGCAGGTAGAGGTATACAGGCAGGAGGAGGAGGAGAAGGAGGAGGAGGAGGATGGACTGGAAATATAAAGCAATAATGGGGTTGGAAAAATCACAGTCAGCTGCTAGAATCACATTTAAACCAGATTCTATTACATGACTTTATTGTTAATTGATCTGCATCTAGTCTTGTTTTTTCTTACTTTTACAACATAAATGCAAACCGATTTGTGATTTGTGTGACATTGAGAAGTGATATATTATTTCCTTCTGACGTAGAATACAAATACCTGCATGGAGGCACAAGTAAAAAATGTCAAAGCATTTGTAAAATATGACGTGAAAGGGGAAGTCAAATGAAACACTTAGGTTAACCTTCTTGATACTTTCGCAAATCAATAAAAATGTCCACAAAAGACAATCTTTTACAATATGAGCCGTTTCCTTTGAGAGTCACATTCCTATAGCTTGATTCGAGGGAAACGATCAAAGCTGAGTGCAACCAGGACAACGCTGATTACATCTGCCCGAGTAAGAAGTGTGAACTCCATCAGGCTCCTTATTTTCCACAGGGGAAGGACACTGGATGTTTTCCAGGCTGCAGCGTCATTAAATGAATCTAAATGAGGCTGAAGGGTTAGCATTGTGACAGAGGGCGTGGACCTTTATTGTTCTCAGTTAATTATTGATACTCTGTCTGGTTAATCTACGACAATAATGACCCCACTGATCCCAGATAAAAGCTCCTCTGGTTTCAGCTGTGGGACCCGAGGGACCTCTGATAGGCAGTGAGTTTGACATCTTTCCATTAGGACCAACATGGTGATTGTGTTATTTAAAACAGACCAGTGTTGGGTTATGTGTTGCTGTTGACCACAACCACTAATGAGAATGAGTTCATTTCATCTTCATCACTCCTAAAACCAAGAAGATACAACACCAAAAGAGATCAACATGTGTACTATTATCATTGTTTAATTCAAATTGAATTCAATAAACAAAAATGTATTGTTCATAATGCCCACAGTTCCTTCAGACAATCTTTATCAATATGCAAACAAAATGCTTGTAGTTACAGCTCATAGAAAACAAAACACATTCGTCCATTAAAAATAAAATGCACAGCAATTAAAGGCAAGTGAATGTGGTGAACATCATATTGAGCAAATAACCACAAAATAACAGCAATAGGAACAAATTCTGCTATAATCTTTAGTCACATGTTGATCTAAAGAACTGGTAAAAATAACATGAATCATAAATAAATAATACCTTAATATTGGTATTATGAAATAGTGTTGGTATTACTGTACACACAGATAATAAATTAAAACCCTATACATGTTTCTACACACACGCATACTTACTATCATGTACAAAATATTCAAATTAGTGATTCAATTCAGAACGAATTACCTCCTGTAAGTCTAACTTCACATCAGATCATGATCATGTGGACTCAAAGTGTCCGACATGATAAGACATTCTTTGAACTATCACCCAAACAACAATGTGCGTTTGTGACAAAAAGGCAGATTACAGCACACACAACTTCAAAAGCACTCGCTAGTACATTTCTGATAACCGGTGCATTTATCTCAAGTACTATTTACACGGTGTCAGCTCATTCACTGCTGGTATACTGCATCATTTACATTGCAACCAAGCACACTGCAGAAGCGTATACTAGCATACGACACTTCTACACTTTCACATTTCGTTTTAAAATTAAAAAGCTCAGATGATAATCATATCTTACAAAGTCTTTCCATCATGGCAGATGTTAAATCCTGCTGTGTGTTCAGGTTGAGACCGTTCTTAAAACTAGGATGCTAGCAGAATTAACTAGCACGTTTGTTTGTATGCACTGCAATGGAAAATGGTATGGAAAGTATGCATGGAGGTGTGGGGTAGTAAACATTTAAAGAATGTTTCACTCTTCAAAAATAACAAGTCTTGCAAAACAAAAGTAGTAATTGCAGAAAAACAAATAGATAGTTTCACATTCATTTCATTTAAATAACATCTAGTTCTAAAATCAAAGCTTTAAATGTCTAATTGTGCGATTCGTTTTTGACACTAACTACAGTGCGCCATGTGAAGTTGGGACGGCAAACAAATGTTTTAAGAGCTTACATTCTTATAGTTTTTTCAACTAATATATATAGTTGTTTGTGTGTTATTATAAAAGTAGGCATTACCCAGCTCAGGACTTTTTTTTTACTTTCTTAGAATGCTAATTGAAAGAAAACCTGAGAGGGCGAGGAGGTAGTTGAGCATGATTGTACAATACTGTTGGTCATTTTCTGTGCAAACATGGAGGAGACGCAACATTTACGTGGTAACAGCATGCAAAGCTGAGCCATGATTTTTTGTGAATTGCAGTTGCAGGATGTTAGTGGCTTCATATTGTTCTCAGCCAGCAGGCATCCTGGGATTGAGTCGGGTTCAGAGCGTACAGAGAGACGGGGTGAACGTTGATCAGCTGCTCGACTTCTCTTTGATGCCACAGGCTTTCTTAATATCTTTAGGGTGTTCAAAGGCGGCTTGGACAAACTGACCGAACAGGCGCTCCATGTAACTCTCGCCGCGGGGAAAGAAACCCTGCAGGAATGCAATGTGTCCGCCGTGGGCCGTCAGCAGCATGGCAACATTAGGCAGGCTCTGGATAGTGGTCAACGGGAAGGCTGTGTGAGCAGGAAATACAAAATGAGTGATTTTGTATTCCCTGATGATTAGTTAGCGTTGCTGAAACATTAGATGCTTGGCATTATTTGTAGCAGGAGGATTGAAAAATGAACTACGGCAGGGAAAAACTTGAAGTGCAACTACACAACTTTTGTAGCAGGAGAAAGGCCCCCTTTATAAATTGAAAAATGCAACCTACACTTTTTTAGATACTGTGTGTAATGCTTAGATATAACATCTGGCGGAATTCATAACAACTTTAGTTACATATGTTGATGAATACATCAATAATGATGTTACACATGTAATATTTAAAACGGACTTGTTAATTAGCTAAGATTTATAACACTTACTGGATTACATTGTCATGCATCTCAACTTGTAAACATAATCTATGGACATTTTACATTTACACATATCTATACATTCTTGTATTAGTGCTTAGTATTGAAACTTGAAAAATTATACAATCTAAGTTTTTAGCTTTTTAAACTTTTGCTTTCTGAAGAATGACCATTGATGTTTAGACAAGGGAGGCATTTATGTGTTGGGTCAAAAATGACACTGAAACATAACAAGTGAAAAGTTTAATCAAAACACATAGTCCCTCTTCTCCTGTTTCGAACTCACCGCCTTGGGGAGAGAAGGGGTCATCGGCAGCGTTGAGACACATGATGGGTACCGCTGTGTTGGGGAGTTTATGGTCTGGGCTGGCATCGTGGTAATAGTCCGTGCAAGATTTATAACCAAACAGCAAAGAGGTGAAGCGTTCGTCAAACTCACGGATAGTCCGCGCCTAGAAGAGCAGGATGAAAATAAATTAATATGAGGAGGAATTGCCATCACACATTTACAGTGTTGAGAAACTGACGTCGTATTTGAAACGGGTCTTACCTTCAAGACATAGTCAATGTCCACCACTTTCTCCAGAACCTTCCTATGTCTGTGAGAAACAGGGTTTTTTTTCGTTTTAACACAAGTTATTTAAAATAAACTCCGGAATATAAATGATGATGAAACTGCGCTGTATCTGACCTGGTGACAGCCTGACACAGGCCGTTGGTGAGGTACTTATTGAAGAGCAGCCAGTTTAGTGGTTCCTCCATCGAGGCGGCGGACTTCAGTGCATTCCAGGGGACGGAGATGGTGAAACCCGCCACCATCCCTGACTCTGTGCGCTTTCGGGCCAGGTAGTTCAATAATAACATGCTGTACAGGGTGAGAGAAGGGAAGTATACAGTTAAAGGACAACAGCAATTAGACAAGGAAAGGTAGGATCAATTTGACCATAAAGTTTTGGACAAACATTACAGCATGCACCAACTCACCCTCCCAAAGACACACCAGCTCCAAGCACAGGGGCATGTGGGTAGAGTCCATTGACATGAAGCACCACGCGCTCAAGATCCGATGTATTGGCTGCACAGTAGGTGACAGGCGTCTGAAGAGAGCAAGAGGAGGAGAGTTACATGCTGTGTTCAAGTGCTAGATTTTGTGTTTGAACTGCGAAAACAGCTGGCATTATTTTATATTTGTCTAATTGTCAACAAGAATTCTGTGAGTCGGGTCTCTCAATCATTTCCAACTTCCATGTCTTGATGGAGCATTTGGAAGTTCCACTTGTTCTTATTGGAGAAACAAAATCTTTGAAAGTGATTTAAAGATATATATTTCAAATTGTAAAACTATTTACATCATTATTATTTATTAAAATCACAATAAAAAATAGTTTTCTTACTTTTTTCGGACATTGCAGATGTCAGTTTAAAGATACAGAAGTTATTACTGCCTTTATTAGGGAGTGTTTTCAGCCGATGATCAATACACAATTCGTGCTTGTTTGAGAATTTAAACAGCAGGATAGCATATGTTTGACAAAAAAATAAACATTAGTGCCCATGTTCATCCTTATGGAGAAACATGTCAACCTGTACAACAGAGAGGTTCATTGTAAAGACAACAACTATTAGACAACGATGGAGGTTTATGGCATAGAAGTACAGTAAAAGCTTGTTTAGGCTTTTCTTTGGGTACACTTGGCAATCCTTGTTCAATACTTTGTTGGTTTTT
Source organism: Dissostichus eleginoides (assembly GCA_031216635.1). Lineage (NCBI taxonomy): Eukaryota > Metazoa > Chordata > Actinopteri > Perciformes > Nototheniidae > Dissostichus > Dissostichus eleginoides. The sequence continues at coordinate 16,861,256 of CM062281.1, read as the reverse complement.
CATTGGATCTGTTGATATGGGTATTTTTTTAAATAGCAGCAGGATTAAATGAGTGTTCATTAAGTAGTCAGGTACTTACCAACAACTCTTCCCCTCCCAGCCCTCTGTTGTTGAAGACCACAACTCTAAGAAAGAAAATGTCTTTAGAGTGTTTAAATTTCACTTAGATTTTGGCCCACAGGTGTAATCAATAGGGCAGGAGACAGTAGAGGAGCTGACCTGTAGCCGCGCCTCGTGGCCTGGTTAATAGCATGGCGCACATAGGACACCTTGCTGTTTCCTGTCAGGCCCGGGAGGATCAGTACTGTGGGGCGGATGGAGGATTCTGGGTACTCCGCACTGTCCCGATTGTCCACCCAGTCCAGAGAAATCTGACCACCATCGACTGTACGGATCAGCTCACTGACGGAGGAAGGGAGGATTACTATTTCACATAGAAACACTGTATATAGATGTGGAAGAAAGATAACAAGACGACTACGTCAATCAGGTAAAAGTAACATATTAAACATAGGGGACCCGTGCAGGTGGTTTGTCCTACTTGCGATAGCAGACAGTTGGTTTGGACTTGAGGATGGCACAGACCAGGGTTTGAATGCGGCCCCCCCAGCACCACGGAGTGGGGATGAAGGGCTCGGACACCACAGGACAGTGCTTGTGGAGGAAAGCACTGAAAGCCTTGCTAGACACCAAGGCAGGAGTCTGAGAGGAAAATTAGTGAAGGAGTAAAACACAGGAGCATTTCAATTAGTACTTGTGACAAACAAGAGTGCATGCAAAACAGGGTAGGGGGGGGGGGGGCGGGGGATTAGAGAAATGTGCAGCTTCAAGAGCAGGATTGGTCTGTTGTGTGGTAAACAGTATATGTTATACAAAACCTGGAAAACACAAAAAACTATGTAGGTTAATGTTTCCAGGTTCCAGTTGCTAAAAAGTAAATATTTGGTGTTTTCCTCAATTTTGCATCATTGTTAAATATATATTTGGGTTTGGGGAGTAATATTGTACCAAGGGATCACCTTGGGCTCAGAGTTTTTTTTCGATCATGTAAAAGTTAATTATCAGATGAATCAAAAATCTATAGAACCGGCAAAAAGATTTGTAAAGAGATCCATAACTCGCATAATTCATTTGAACAAACATTATTAAATGGTTAATAGATATGTTGAAAGACGTATTTTATATATGTTACTACTATGTTAAATGTTGTTTCTCAATTTCGCATTTATTACCATGTGTTTCACCACTAATGAATGCTTCAAATGACAGTTCTATTAAATGACATACAATATAGAATTCCAGATGTTGTTAAATCTCCTTACCATTAATTTAAAGTGCTTTTTATATAATATATTCATTTTTGAATATGCTAGTTATAATGCCAAATAGGTTATATTTAGTTATAATATGAAGTGATGGTAAATAATCATTAGTTGCAGACCGAAACATAGGGCTTCATAAGTTACATCTACATTGAAGTGCTCTCAATTAAAAAAAAAAACAGTTAGCTAATGTACTACTGTACTATTATGTAACATTATATTCATAGGAAGTCACATTAGGATGTGGCTGGGGTCTTTAAGGTGACTTTTTGTGGAAAGTTATGTCACCTTATAGACACTCAGCTGTGTATTGCCTGAGCAACAAAAACGTTTAAAAGAGAAGAAACTAGATAAATAAAATAAGAAAAATAAGAATATTAATAACAAAGAAAAATAAAAACAGAATAATATAATACAAAAATGTAATAATATAAGAAACAAAACAAAAAAAACAGAGTAAACTCAAAATTAAATATAGAAAATAATGGAATATGCAATAAACTAAAATAAAGTATAAAAAGCATTTAATAAATAAATATAAACAATATATTGAAATAGGAAAAGGGATGAGGGAAAATCCAAAAGAAAAGGTGTATTTAGTGCAGTCATAACCGCTAACCTTTACCCCAGTGACTGACCTGACACTTGCGGCCCCACAGATAGTATAGTGCGGCCGTAATGGAGCAGATGAGCACCGTGTGAGGTCTGGAAAGACAATCCCAATATGTTCTCCATAGGTCGAAATGAGATAAAAACATGGCTATTGTCTTAAGTAGTTAGCTTCAGAAGAGAGCTAACTTGCTAGCTAACGGTATGGACCGCTAAATGACTCTTAAGCCGACACAGCGGAAAGACAGAGATACGTGTAACGTTGGTTACACTAATGCCCGACAACATGCCTTCATCACCATCAGCTAACGGTATAGATGTGTTTACAGCCGAGGGGACGTCCCATCACCTCTGACGCTAATGGGTGGGAAATAGCGGGTATCCACCTATGGTATCCACCTGCAGCCTTTTATTCAGCAGTGTTTCCTACAGCAGCTGCCGCTTCCTGGTTCTCAGACCATAACAGGAGATCGTATGTTAAGCTAAAGCGACTCCTCCAATGTCAGCGACCGCACAACGCTAAGGTCCGCCTTCACCAGACGGACAACAAACCCCACAATGCAGTTCTGTTGCCAATTCTTCTTCTTCTTCTTCTCTTTAGGATTTTCGGCGTCTGCTCTATGACAATTTGGTGAACTACTTCCACGAACTGGACTGCTGGTGTTGAGCAGGAAAATAACTGGAAAAATAATAATACTACAACAGAATTATAGAAATGCAACTAAAATGTATCTCAGAAGAAGGTTAACTAAATGATAAGGTTAAGTTAACACATGTGCCCTTGTTTTACTTGTTATTACTTCCTGTCTGTCTACATCAGTAGATGTTAAAAAGTCAAAAAAACAATCCTTATCATAAAAGGTTGTGTAGCTACTACTTTGTAGCAGTTTGACTGACAATTTCTTTTTTAAAGAGAATGTTCATAGGTATCGATATGTTTGGCTATCTGACACTCAGTACGTATAAAATTCAGTAGGTCAGGGGGCAGGGGCCGTTGTTGATGAGCATTTCCCTACCTATTGTTCTTAAATCATCATTATCACACTGGTGGTATAAACTAAGTTAATTATTTTTGGCACATTACAGAATTGAAATGTTTAAGATATTGTTACCGTTCTGTTTCTTATAAATGAAAGCAGAGTAAGAGTTATTTTCTACATATGCTGCAGGCCTCAGACTCTTTACACCCACGGCAGGAAACAAGTCCTTTAATCCTCGAAGTTTCAGTCCACATTGGCTATGTTGAAACAAAGGCCATAACAAATAATAACATCTCAATATGTCATGCATACTCTTAACTGCTTAATTGCTGAAAAAGTACTGTATAGTTCGTAGAGAAAAAAACTTGGAGATAATCATAATCATTTATTCATGACAATAACAAAGCAAGCACAAAAGTTATTATTTATATTTTTATTTGATCACATAAATCTCTAAATATTTGGCTTTAAATGCAATACACCAGTCTCTTACAAAACAAGGTCTTTATTTTAATCTTTCTTGAATGACTTAATTTGATAATTGTTTTTACAACCAGCACATGACATCTAGTTGAGTGGGATTCCTGCAACCACCTCTGACTCAATACCACACTCATCATTTCCACGCTTGATCTTGAAGAAACCTGAAACAAGAAGACGTAAAAACATGATTAACACTTCTTAACCATTCACTCTCAACATTGCATGATTATATGACAATGAAAGAATGTGTGACCAAGAAACAAGACGTCCTTAAACCCTGGTTCCGGGTACCTTTATCTCCCCAGTCACTGTTCCAGGAGTTTGCAGCGAGCCAATAGGGCGTCCCATTCTCCTCCCCCCAGCCGAGGATCTTAATGGCATGACCGCCGAGCATCTCTCCTGTCACATGCTGGTACACACCTACAGTAGAGGAACATTCATTGCAATAACACAGCACTTATAAGACAATAGTGATTGTCTTTCTCCTTTTTAACATATACTACAGATTTTATAGAGAATAAACTATGCTTTTAATCATGTATATGTTGTAGGACAGTTACATACACTAACCTTAATCTGTTTTGTTTTTTTGTGAGATACTAAATATTTTTTCTCAACACATAATGTGCAAATACTTCAAATATAACAATCTGAAAAGGAAAAAACATTCTTTATTTCGATTTCTCACCACACATGTCCACATTATGGCCTTAAATGATGATGAGTGGTCACATAATGCTTAGTTTTAAGGGGTCATGAGACATAAAGGTAGGGAAATCCTATAGTATGATTATAATATGGAACTCGAAAAGCAAAAATAGATTGCATGACAGTCTGACTAAATATGAAATACGCAAAATAAACCAGGTTTAAAGTTGATTTTCATTCTGAGATTAAGTCAAACTGCTTTAAATATAAATACTGAGGTTACTTGTCCTGCTTGTTTGCTGCTGTGTGTAGATGAGAGGTTTGTGTGCATGCCGTTTGTTGTAGCTAATGTTGCGACAAAGTCAGATCTCACTCACCAGTCTTGTACAGCAGAAAATCTGCATACACAGAGAAAGCTGCCTCCACAGGCCCGTTCTTGTACAGCTCGGTCATGATCTGCTCCTGTTTGGACGGGACGCTGTATGTGTGCTTACCTGAAGAGGGAGACACAGTTAACAAAACCATGTAGAAAGAGAAGCTACTGTGAGTTGGAAAATGGATTGTTTGGGGGTCTGTACCAAAGTTTTTGTCCTTCTGATAGGATGGAGAGTATCCATCAGCGCACTGCTCCACACACTTAGGAGTCTCCTGTTCTCCCTGACACGGAGGACGGGTCCCGTTCACATGATGCTCACAGGCAGGGATGCTGTAGGGTCGGCAGCCTGTCAAACACACCGTCAATTGAATTATGATTTTCTTTAAACCCATTTGCAGCTGAATTTTTTTTATTTCTCATTTGTTCTCTGGGATATAAAGTTCAAAATCAGTCAAACTGGTCTTAATTACTTAGTCAGGGCACATGAGTAAAATAAATAATTGAGTATTTGAAATAATTTTCAAAAGATTTTTCCTGAATTTGCCACAATAATCAAAGTGTGATTTTTCATGTGATCAAAACATTTCAAATGTGTTCCATTAGATGCTTGCTAAAAGTTTTTTCATAGCAGATTTCAAGACGTAAGACCAATCAGAACTAATGCTGTGGCATATTTTCTAATAATACTTAATATCCATTTCAGTTCACAGCTTACCAACGTTGGAGTTATACAGGCCTCCTGTCACAAGCCCTTTTTTCGCCCAGAACTCCCACGCAGCAGCTGGATAACCACCGAAACAGCTGCATCCACAGGGAGGATAAAAACACCACGAGCGTTGTTGTTTAATGTCCTCTAAAAAGACCTGGAATTAACTCATTTTGCTACTCATATACTCACCCCATGCCACATATCACAGCAGGAGAGCAGATCTTCAGCGGAGATCTCCAAAGAAACCTGACCACTGCTGTGGATACACAACCTGTCGGATATCGCCTCAACTGCCCCGAAGGCCTGTTGGGAAAGAACATTTGATTACTGGTTTAAGAATATGCTAGTTGGCTCTTAAATGCACTTTAATTGTCTTTTAATTCCCTTTAACCTGCAGCATTACAGCTTGCCCTGTCTAGTACACTGTTTTGTCCTTTTGTTGGCCTGTCTTACCCAGCAGGACCCGCAGGATCCCTGGTCCCTGATCTGTTTGATTGTGGGACAGTTAGGCCACTGCTGGCGCGGGTCGAAGCTGTCGGGAAGCCTTATGCCTTCAGTATTGTGAACCCTGAAGAAGAGAGGACAATCACTGATCTGCAGATAAGATTAACCTGCTTACTGTCACCTGTTTGGGCATGTGAGAGACTGCACACACACATAAATCTGTGCCCTCTCACACTCATTAAACTTACACCTCTGGCAGCCTGGGTCCATTCAGTATTGTCCCACACAGTCCCTTCACATAGCTGATGTCAATGTTGTAGAAGTTCTGCCCGGCCTGGACATAAAGAGATTAAGTTAAATGAGAGATTAAAGAAATCACAGCAATCTTGGACAGCAGGTATCAGAAAAAATAACCCAAATTGACTTACTGTCCAGGTGGTGTTGGCTTTGTTAATAAGGTCCACCATCTCTGAGGAGGCATGAGGGCGGTGAGGTCGTGCCAAGGTGACAGAGACCGTCACAACGACACAAAGGAGAGCCAGCGGATGCATCCTGCAAACCAGATGACAGTCTGAAAAATCACCTAGAATGAAAAATGTTGTATTACTTAAACATATGTCTTCCTTAAAAGGGAGCAGTTGCTGTTCATTAAACATTTCAGCATGAACATCACAAGGAAAGACAGTTTCATTTAGATCAGGATCTTCCTGTAATACCCCTGGAACCTCAGGTTGTTTCTTCTCAAAATATGAATTCAACAACTCAACAAATATTGAGTAGAAGAATTCGAAGATGAAGCGGTACCTGTACAAGTTCGGCGCAACTACAGAATGCAAGATAGTAGCACATAATGTTTTTATATTATTATTAGCATCTATCTCTGTTCTTTTCAGAAACATGAATGAATCGCCACATATTTCAGTGCTGACATTTGAAACCAAATTATTGTTTTTGATCAATTAAAAAAGAAATTACAAGGATGGAAATGGAGTCACAGAAGCAAGTGAATGTACATACAAATATCAGAGAAAAAATATAAGCTACATATAATATAAGCTTATTCAACATTCACTCAAAAGTTAAGATGGTATGAAAGTCTAGCAGCTTTAAAGAGAACAATTAAACACAATAAACACAAGAAAGACGATCTCCCAAATATGCTGTAGGTCTTTAACATTTACCTGTAGTTGTTTTTGATCAACGTTCTCCTGCAAATCCTTTCTGAAACTGAACTGAACACTAGTTCTCTCACTTTTTACCAGCAGTAAGTCATTCAATCACATGTCTTTGTGATAAATGCATTGTCAGTAAACATGTGATTGAAATAAAAGTCTTTCCAAAGGTTGACAGGTGATCTTAAAATGATGACCTGGCAACAATACAGAGAACATTTATAACTTAACATTATTGTTGACTCTATGAAAGGCACATCATATCAACCTTTGAACAATGCTGTACAATTGTAGTCTAGGCTCTATTAAAAATATTCACCCACTTCAACAGGCTATTGTGTTGTTTGCACAATAACAATTCAGGCTGGTTAGATTATTTAACTTCTTTATTTGTCTCATATATGTACAAATCAAAATGTCACATTACATAGCAATGTTTGTAGCTCTACTTTGGTTCTGTACAAGGTAACTCTGTGCTAGCCTTTCAACTCACCAAAGCTGCGTTAAGGACACTTTAGCTAGCAGTCACGATATGGTTTTTTTTCAGATATGAAATGTATCAGAAATTACATTTGTTGTCCCTCATTCATTTAAAAAGTTCATGTCAAAACTACATAGGAACAGCTTTTTCTTTCTCCTATTTCAAAAGCCATAGAAATGAAACACAAAGATGTATAAGTGGTGAAATAAAGTTATAGTGTTGGAGGATGCAGATGCAACAGATTAACTGTAAAGTGCATGATTGTAACTTATATTTACTTTGAGTGTTTCTCCTGAAGAAACATAGTGAGATGGATATTAAACTAGCTTTAAATTTGACCTGAAAAATATAAGAGTTGACACAGAATTAAACAAAAACTTAATGGAATTGGTGACTGCCTTCTCTTAGATCATTGAAAAGGGCAGTGTCATGTAATTTGCATTTTCCAATTAATGGGGAAAATTACTACCTTCTGTCTTTAAATGTTAAACTATGCTGAATAACTTTATTCAAGGGGTCAACATGTTACAAATGAAACAAAAAAAGAACAGAATCAACATAAAAAACAAGAAAACACCCTGAATTGTTTTAATGTGCGATTTATGCTGGTGAATATAACCACACAACATTTTGTGTAATTAATGTATCCAGATGCAGGATGGACTACTATAAATCACTGTCAAACAACCTAAAGAGACCAGCCTGCTACCAGAAACCCTCCATAGTTTAAATATGTCCATGTTCCTCTGAAGGCTGTAGTAAGGAGGGCAGTGTTTCAGATTCCAGATAGAAAGGAACTGGACATCCAGAGTGGGCAAAAAGGGGCTTTCTGAGTCTGTGGGCCCCGGTGAGGTTACGGTCAATGGTTCACTGTCCCTTCATGTCCCCGGTGCCCTGTGCCTGTGCTGCGGTGGTGCTGAGGTACTGCCAGCTGAGAGCGGCCAGCAGCATGGCAGCAGACAGGTACATGGGCGACAGGTGGGCGGTCCTGGAGGGCAGGTTGCTCTGTGACACGGCCGACTTCTCCCGGATTAGAGCCAGGGTGCGCAGGGTCTTGTCCCGGGTCGGGTCCGTGTGGGAGACCTTCTGTAGAATCTGCAGAGAGGGAAAACGGGATGTTAAGTGTCACTCAAGTACAATCATGTGAAATACTTTAGATGGGAGGCTGGATTAAGAAAAACATACACTAGAGTAGAAAGACATACAAAATAAAACAATAAAATATATCTTACTTACAAAACATAAGAAGAAATAATAAAATAATATCCATACAAAATTGCACTCAGTGTGTGTATGTTATGTCTGTGTCAGAAAACACTTTAAAACTTTTACCACAAGGTGTCACCAAAGCACAGTTTGCATTAAAACTGAGAAGTTTTATTATTGCAGCAAGACTTGTTTTGCAGAACACCAGAACTAACTGACTGGGTTTAACGTTTGACTGAAACTGAGTTTCCTGTAAAAACGAAAGAAGTAGAAAGAACAGAACGAAATGGAAATGTAAGTGGGATAAACATTTTTTACTGAATTAAAATCTTGGGAGAAAAGCAGAAGCTAGATATTATCATGGCTGGAGCTGTATGATGTATGAATATGGGTGCATTCGTAAAATATTTGTGTTTAGTCTTTTTGGGGTTATTGTGTTGTGTTGTTTTCCCTCTCTTTTCTGGTTAAGTAATATGTATCGACATTTATGAGTCATGTGGTTGTTAAATTGCTGTTTGAAAAGATAACAAATAAAGACTTAAATGATTTTTTTAAAAGGGCACCAATATGGTGAAAGCAGGGCAGCAAACACGACGACACACCCACCTCCTGGTTGTACTGGGCAATGATGGTCTGCACGGCTCTCATGTTGGTGGCCTCCATCATGAGCGTGACCGCCTGCCCCTTCCTGATCTTCACCACTCCCTGGAACAACATGGGGTTGTTGTAGCAAGTCGACAGAGTAGCTATGCCATCACCTGATCAGGAGAGGATAAACATGTAGTTGAAGGAAAGGACTTAAAGAAATAATACATTTGCCTTGTTGGTAAAGTTTGCTATCTTTTATACTATATTGTTGCCTCCTTTTTTCTCATCAACAATATTGCATGTTGGTCAAGTAGCAGTTAGCATTTAATGATGCGATGCCGTTTTATCTCGTCTTAGTCATGGAAAAGGAAGTACACTGAAAGGTAGTAAATGTAAAATGGACAGTATTTATATAGCATTTTCATAAGCATTTATCCATTCTTTGCAACTTCTCAAAGTCACTATTCACAAATCCAAACTTTGACGTGCAAAGTGCAATCACCTCAGGCAAGCTAATATTCAACCACTTCTATAAGAAACAACATTGGGTTAAGTATCTTGCCCAGAGATTCATCGAAATGTTGTTTGCAGGAGCTGGGATCGAACCCATAACCTACCTCACAGCCACAGTAATAAGTCATAAGTCAGTGTGTACCTGTGGAATGGCGCAGAAGTTGAAGACGCTCTGGTTTTGCAGGCGGGACAGGTAGGCGATAACATCAGGGACGTGTCGCAGAGCGTCAGTGACCAGAAAGTTGAGACAGGAGAGAGCCGAGTCCAGCTTCTCAGGCTGAGCAAAGTCCTCCAGACGACCTGCAAACTGACTCCAAGCCTGCACGGGGACACGAGATATTAACACATCACATATGGTACTGTTTTTTTTTTTTTAAATCAATATTCAGTAAACCTCTAAGCAACATCAGCAAGAAGTCAAAAGGAATCGTGTTAGTTTTTATTTTTATTAAGAGACACAATATACATAAAACATGTTTGAGACACTAGCTGACTTAAAAATGTTGGTCTTTGTTTGTAAAATCTGTATATTCTGCATTTCTGTTACTATCAAATTGCAAAACTGTGGTGATCAGGCAAACAAACACTCAAACCAGGACAGAGCACAGGTTCTTACCTCTTGAGGCCAGAAGGCGCGTCCCACCTGAATGTCCTCCAGATAATCTCGGATGATGTTCGTCTTCTGGAGGAACAGGCCCATGGAGTTAGCAATCTCGGTGTCGCGCCCCACCTCGGGGTCCTCCAGCTGGGACGCAGAGAACAGCTGAGACAGGCCGATACCAACCAGCCCCGCCACGTAATGGCAATACTGCACAGAGGATAACAGAAGACCACAAGGAATCAGCTTCATTGTCCAAGCATGATATGTATCCTGGTTTATGATTAAGCAAACACAGTTATTGTAACATCCAAAGATTTGAAAACATTTATTCAATATTGTCAAAGTCATAGACAAACAGTTGGTTTTATAGAAGGTTTTACGTGGTGTATTGTAAGACTGCATCAAAATCGAGTTACCATAATGACTTAAACACATCGGTAAGACAGAATGAAGCTGCAGAGATACAAGTCAATATTGCATATGTGACCTGCTCTATCGAAATCAGTCGCATTGACCTGAAGACACATTTTGAGTTGTATACACTGTTGGAAGGAGGAGATTCCTAGCTTTCTAATGATATCAGGATTGTTGTTGTACTCCAAATATTAAGCAAAATATGTCACATTATATAATGACTGTCACCGAGTCATCATTTTGAGAAAAAGGCCTTCAAAGTTTCCTCCTCTCTGGAATCCATCCATCTGATTGATTATTAGCGGAGCAAATGATCAAAATAGTCCGGAGGGAAAATATTTTCGTTTGGATTACTGGTCTGGGGGAAGCTCGCGAGTGTGTGTATGTATGTGTGTGTGTTTGTGTATTTTTGCATTTGTGTGTATTGTGTTTGTTTCCCGGGGAAAACACTCACGAGAAACACCGGCTGTTGTTATGCGTGCTGTGACCTGCTGTGACATCAAGTTACTCAAGCTTCAAAGTTGTATTTATCATCTGAATTTGCCGAAACAAGTTTAATATTCTGAAAGCCAAGACTTTGTTTATTTGAAATCAGATGAAAACAAACTGTAACGGACCCTGCCGTGTTATCTATGATTACTATACGCCTTACATTCATAATTTCAGCCGGAGGGAAGGGGGGGCGGCGCTACGGAAGAGCAGATTGCGAGTGAGAGGTGCCTGTCATCTTCCCTTTACAAGCTTCAAAAATGTATCCATCGTGTGATTTTGGAAATAAAAGTTTCATATTCTGAAAGCCAAGACTTTGTTTATTTAAAATCAAACAAAACACTGAACCCCGAAAAACTAGTTTTTTACGCAAATCCACGTTTATTTTGAAATGAGCCGTTGCGACTTCCGACTGATTTCGATAGAGCGGGTCACATATAGAAAAATAAAATAGCATATATTTGTTCATATCTTATGTTACGGAAAGTGCAGGGTATTATAAACTGTGTTAGATATCTGTTTGTGTTGTAAGGATATGTCCTTTTGCCATTTAGTACAAGTCATTTTTATACTCCTGTCATTTATCTAACATTTTTGCTGTTATTTTAAGATAAGGTTGATATTTACCAGGTCCCACTCCTTCATGGATCCCACTTTCTTTTCCAGGAACTCAGCCATTCCTACTCCCATACGGTGGCAGATATCTGAGATGACGTCTCGGTATTCCTTAGCGAGGTTTCTGAACTCCACTGATATCTGGAATGCAAGTACATATAAAGATTGTAGTAACAGATACAAGTGACTAAGATTTCACTTCAGATTTTTCTATCGAATACCAGCCTAGATTTTTAAAAGAACTACATCAGTAAATGACACTCTTGAAAGCCTAGTATATTTCAGGCCGTTCCAAGTAAACCATGCCGAGCTACTGACCGTGGGGAAATCTGCCAGAACCTGTCGGTCTTTCTCCTGGCTCTCGGTGAAGCGCCACTCATCCTGGTACAGGAAGGTGTGGAAATCATTCAGCATGGGGACCTTCTTGTCCATAGGAATCGTCATGTCGTCCTCCACCGTGTCCAGCGCTCGCAGCACCAGGTAGAAAATACAAACTGCATGCCTGGATCAGAAAGATAGGAGAAGGCTTTTAGTGTCTTTTCACATGCTGACTGAAAAGATGCATGTCCTTGAATCAAAAGACAAAAATAGCAGGCGGGTCAAAGAGGTCTTCACAGGTCAGGGTAGTCTATATGTAGAGGATTCTTTCCGACCGAGGATATATAAAGTGGACACCCACACACTTAGGATGTGTATTTTATGTTTAATAACTTACTCATTAAATGTCCATCTGTGTTTGTTTGATTAAGTGTGACATTGAGACATGAGCAGATAAGCTGATCAATCATTCTGTTGATCTGTTGAGGTAGATCAACAGAAAAAAGAAATGTACTGTATAAAGTGCTTTGTCATACTGAATCCAAATACATCCTCACAGATATGTAGCCTTATTTCCTTGGTAAATTACATCAACTATTGCCAACTGTGCGTTTGTATTGGTACAAGAAATTACTTAAATCATGAAGTCCTGCAGTGGACTTTGGTTTGTTGAGGCTGATGCCTGTTGAATTGATAAGCTATCATGTGCAAAATGTCTCCAAAAGAATTACTTATACATTCTGAGTGCCTGACACAAACACAGTCTGCATGGAGCTGTGTCTTGTGTCAGACACGGTTGCAACTCCACAGGTGATACCGTCATTTGTGGGTACTAATTATATTTAAACTGCTGATAGTGGTGTTGACTATGTTAATCACTTTAATGTGTCTTTTGCACATTATGCACATGTGTTACTCAGAGAACTACTAGTGCAGAAAAGAGAAGTACCCCAGCCAACGCCCATCTGCCCTTCAGGAAGAAAACATGCCCGCAGACACCCCTCCACCTGGAGCCAAGGCTGCAGTCGAATAGTCCAAAAATCAGCTACTATCGTCTATTCCTTAACCTCTGTGTGAAACGTCACGGGGTTAAGGAATAGTGGATAGAAGAATTCAAAAAGATTTAGGAGAAGAGACTGCGGTGCCTTGAGAATTGACTGCATTTTCCCTATCCGACGTATTTATGATGCCCCAGCGGACGTCATGAATACGCGTCTGCTGTGGGGAAAGTACAGTTTTCTATACAGCGGACTACATGGATGTTTAATAAGAACGGACTACTGTAAACTCATCTCGAGACTCTGCACCGTGCTCTGATGGTGTTGTTTTATGCTTTATGAACGTGGACAACAGAGAAACATATTCTGCATGACTCACCTCAACTCCCCGTCCAGCGCTTGAATGACAGCTGCAAAACTGCGACTGGTTTGGTTCAGATACAGATAGCAGGTCCGCAGACTCTCACTCATGGATTCCTGGCAAGAGAGACAGGAGAAGGTCGAGTGTCGGTAAAAACATGCGGGTCTGAGGGCGCTGGAGGGTCGGGCGGCCTCCTGCAGGGCCCGCTCCCCCAGTCTCCAGCACGAGAGGAGGGATCGAGGAGCGGACCCGCAGCCGCGCGGCGCCACCGACAGAGAGCGCTTGAACACGGACAAAGAGAAGGTACACTTGCAGCAAGCTCCGGCCATACGGACACCCTGCGCGACCGACCCTGCAACTATGAAACGACTCTGTGCATGTCGACGCTACGGCTGGTGGGGAAGTTTGAAACATGTATCCCAGAGGACAAGTGAGCGGAGGGTCGGGTGAGGCGAGGAACTCCACTGACTTCCCAGCAATGTCCCTCACTGGTTAGCATGCTGCGTAGAGGAGCGGGTCTGCGCAGAGCGTTTGTAGATCTGCTGTTATGATTTTACTGCTCCTCCCACCTTTACCCAAAAACAACACCAGCTGCGTGTTTCACAACTTGCTGCAGTTTACAGCTAGGAAATAAGGCTAAAACTCAACATGCACTTCTGTTTTAAACCCTTCTGAATCACAGCGGAAGGTTACATTAAAGAATAGAGGGTTTTGTGAGTGGAAAACGCATAATATTAAAAATAGCACTCAGTCGACTGCAGTTGCTTCTGCGTATGTTGACCATTTTTTTAAGAGGTGCGCTGACAAACTATGCTCTACAAGTAAAGTAGCGACTCGTTTAAGATGTTTCACATTGAATTACATTATAAATCAATTATCTATTACCTTACGTAATATTAATAATCAACCACATTTATTTTTGAAATATTGAAAAAAATGTTAAAGATATAAGTGTTAATCCTACTGAGGCAAATTTGCTTGGTGAGAATAAACTGTTTTATTTGTGTCTGATAACGACAAGTTTGCTGCGAAAAATACATGGATAGCAGTGTATGGTGTGGACACCTGGTGGCAGACAGTGGGAAGCACAGTAGGATGTATGAGTGGAGTCAGGTGTTGAAGTCAAATCTGTGACCTGTCAGATTCTGTGAAGCTGGAGGGTTAACAGTGGTAAAATATTGATGCTTTTTTCGAAAACAGCTGAAATGACTGACTATTACTATAACTAAAATGAATGAAAATCTAAATGTTATAGGGTCACAACTTTTGCAACAGCCTCATAGACCCAAAATGAATTGCTGGTGGTCAGAGGTTAGTAAACCTTTGCATGAAAATGTTAGCATATTATCAAGTCATAAATCTGGCAGATCACAGAAAATTGGACAAACAGCTGGTACTAATACATCTATGGCTGATGGAAACTAAATGCACATCTAGATGTCTGGGTTGGATTTGGCACTGTAGTAGTAGTAGCATCTATAATAAGTATTACTTACTGAACAAAGACACAATTTGTACTACAGGAAAGTGAGGGCTTTTGTTGCTATTGTCAAAGCGCTTGTTTCCAGCACTATCTTTGTTTTCCTATTATTAGGTTAACTTCACTTTGCAGGGATATGCTTTTGTTAACCTTTTGTCTGGGTCATTTAATAATACTCCCAACCAGGATAAACTAACTGTTAACTTAAAACCATGATACAGTATTTGCAGACTCTCTCTCTCTCTGGGTCACATTGGTGTTAAAACATTGGGATTAGCCGGTAAACATGCGCACATCATCTCTCCCTGCTGTTGAACCCTCCAAGCTCTTTATGTAACGTAAATCCCAAGTCAATGGTCATATCAACCTGTGCACACCTGAGCCAACACAGAGTGAGAGATCTCATTAGTGCATCTAGCAGAGTCTGTTTCCATCAACTCATGGAGAAGCAAAACGGAGCATGCCTCTGTGGGTTTCTGTTTCACTACCTTCAACCTGTTTGTGGTGATGCTCTTAAATGAGGAACATCATGTGCTATAGGCTACTTGATCCGAAAGGCACATTTGAAAAGGAAATCCTGTAGGCAATACAAACTGCACACTGTCTTCATATGACTGTAGTGTTATGTAGAAATTCAAGTTATTCTCAGTATGTTCAATAAAAGGGTTTACTCACATAATCCAACTTTCGCATCACAGTGCTGCATCCCCCCATTTTAAATTTAAATAGGTTGAATATCTCTTCCGGGTGCCACAGTGACTTCAGGATGTCCATGTTGCTTCAGGTTTTCTGCTGTTACTCTAACAAACTGATGTGTAAGCCTGCAGAGATGTTCACCCATCAAAGCGAAGCGTCCCGAGATGCAGCAGCACCAAGGGAAAAATGCGGCTCTCAGTACCAAACGTCGTCTGATCGACCGACGCCTCTGATTGGCTGGCGAGTCATGGGCATAGCGGCCAGTTTCCAATGAGCGAGCAGAGTGGCTGGTGTGATGCCCCGCCTCAGCGGAATGACAGTGGAGCACGGCTTCTGATTGGTCCGTATTCTTCCGAATGGGAAACCATACCTGCTCATTTAAATTATGTAATACTAGACTGTGATTGTGTTCTAACTCTTTGACACAGCGTGTTAGCCATCATCTGATATATAACTCTAAGCTTTGTCTCTTTGAAAACGTTTGTTCTATTGATTTGAATAGAAAACCTTTTCTTTGTGTATACCTATTTTGTCTGGTAGGCTTTTATGCCTTTTGGTCTGACTGTGATGCGATGTGTTTTTTTTTCTTTTTACAGATACATATAATAATAATATAATAATAATACAACTTTACTTATATAGCACTTTTAATACAACACATGCAGCTCAAAGTGCTTTACAAAATGACATATCACAAGTTAAAAACAACAACAAGAAATTCCCCTCAGATTATTTGTTAAGAACTTTAAAAGGTACATGCAGCAAAATATACCATTGTATCAGGTTAATCGACACAAGGAGGTAAAATGTATGATAATATAAATACATTGGGCGGCAGTGGCTCAGTCTGTAGGGACTTGGTCTTGGAACCGAAGGGTCGCTGGTTCACGTCCCGATCGGACCAAAAAAAGATGGAGTGAGCTGGTAGCTGGAGAGGTGCCAGTTCACCTCCAAGGCCACTGCCGAGGTGCCCTTGAGCAAGGCACCTAACCTCAAAACTGCTCCCTTGGTGCCGGGTACCTGGCAGCCTCTCTGCTCTACCACCTCTCCTATCTGCATGTGGTTGTGTGTGTGCATGTATATCCTCTGTGTTTGTGCATGTATATCCTCCCCTGTGTGTGTAATGTGTGTAAACACAACAGAGTGGGGAAAGACATTTCCCTGTAAGGGATTAATCAAGTGTATCTTCTTCTTCTAAATATAAAGTTTATTGTTTTTTTAGTCGGGTAATAAAAAGGAGCTGAGGATTGTTCTAAGGGAGCTGAGGTGGAATATTAAGGAGGCTCAAGGCTCCTCAAATCTGTGTAGGATAGTAAAGTTCCTCTTTAACCTGAGCCTGAAGCAAGGAAGGGTACCACTGCTGTGGAAAACATCTGTATGGTACCAGTGCCTACAGTTTATCTATCAATCTGGCATAGGTGTGGATGACACTGTCCTCTACTTAATGCAGAGATCCCTTTCCCACCTGGAAAAAACAGGAGGAACTACTGTATAAGAATCCTGTTTTTTTTTGTATTTCTCCAGTGCCTTTAATTCATGCTTCTGGGAGACAAGCTGGAGCACTGGGGGGAAATCACCACCGCACCTACTTGATTCATTTATCTTTCAATTCAATGCTTCATGATTAACAAGGTTCAAGGTTCTTTATTGTCAAACTAACATAGCTAGTTATGTCGTTGAAAATCTTAGGTCACAGGCTTCTCCAACAATGCAACACAATGATACAGATAAGCAGACAATATTAAAACAATATTAAAGTATATTATATTAAAAGTAATACAAAAAAGAAAAATAGTTTTAAAAAAAAGTGGAATAGTGCAATACGAGTCTATATACAAGTTATTGGAATGATATATTAGATAATAGATAAATAATTACTAAGTAGCAGATGAATGTTATGAAATTGTTTCAGCAGTTCAGTTGTTTAACAGTCTTATTGCCTGCGGGATGAAGCTGTCTCTGTGTCTGGTTGTTCTTGTCAGGATGCTGCGGTAACGCCTGACAGACGGCAGCAGACTGAACAGTTTGTGGCTGGGGTGATGGGGGTCTTTTATAATCCTGAGGGATTTCTTCCTGAGCCGCTGGGAGTAAAGGTCCTCCATGGATGGCAGCTCCGTCCTGGTGATTGTCCCTTTTTAAGATATTCAACTGTTTTGATCACACAAGAAATGTAAGTTCCACAGCAGCAGAAAACTACAAGAACCTAGCAACATATAAATAAGTAACTCAATCAAACTTGATTATTATTATGTATTATGACCCTCTTAATAAAAAAAAAAGTTAAAGATGAATATATATTGCTAGGTAAATAGTCAGTGAAGAGACGAGGAAGTGATTTAAAAACAGTAACACATCTATGCATGAATTTGCCTGCTGAGTTATAGTTAAGCTGAGCTGCTTCATTACAATGCTGCTTCATCATTGAGTGACATGACAGAGGACATTAAGATTTATCCAACGTGGAAAACATACCATAACCTGACAGCTTACTAGCAATTTCACATTATATGCAGAAAAAACAAAGAAGGAGGAAGAGAGACAACTGCCAAAATAGGTTGAAAGTATGAGGTCAACTTAAAATAATTAAATGGGACTCAGTGCTTTTCTAGGTAACAAAGATTCTTTAATAAATAAATAAAATCCCATAGGATAAATAGGCTACTAATACAGCTTGTTAGAGATGTTTAACTTTGTATAGTAGCCTAGGTAAAAACAAAGGTGCAACTAATTACACTGGTTCTGTATTTATTTTATTTTATAACATTGATGTGGGAAAAGAAAAAAGCAATTTGTCCACAAAAATCGAAAGAGGGCATAATCAGTGCAATTCATTTACATGGGACACAACTGCGTTATATTTATACGCTTATGAAAATAATGTTGAGTAAGAAATATGATATCATTTGTATTTAAAGCACCCTTCATTTGCAACATTGTAACGGAGGGGATCTAGGTCTACGTTATGGTTGTGTAGAGTTTCATTAGGCTAAAGGCGAAGCATTGTTTGCACTATTAGGGTGTTGCCTACAGTTAGATAATAGCATGTTTAGCACAAACACATATTGGAACACTTGGTTAACAAACAGACAAGCAAGTGTGGCGTTTAAAAACTTTTATTTGATGGGTTTATATCTGCAAGCAAACGTAACTCATGTTAATTTCTTATAGCCCAACCTATAAGAAATAATAAATATGATATATAAAGTATTATGTTGTAGAACGTTTTCGGTGGCTTAATCAAAGTATTCATGAATTACAACGTAAGGGTCTTAAATTAAGTGTGCTTTATTGTAAGTGTGCAGATATACAGCGTAAGCTAGCCTACATCTTACCTGAGCGCTCTAACACTAATGGTCCGCGGTTAAAGCGGTACCAGTGGAAACAACACCTTTTTGTAAAGTAAAAACAGTTTCACCGAGTAAGCTAGTAGGGGGTGATATACTGTAGTGTTGGTACCTTTTTCTGTATTGTTTTTAATGTATTAATTATAAATAGCTTCATAAATGCGTGTTTAGTATTGTGGATTTCATGTTTGATATAGTTTGACTTGTGTTTCACTATTATATGTGTAACAGGTGTGACTGTAAGTAACAGGCCTGTTTTTTTGTAGCACCTAATGGTGGGGGGCTATATAAGACTGCTCATACCAATTCGGGTTGTTACTGTGGGCAATGCAGCAGGCCTTACTGTTGCAGAGCATGATGCTAGCCATGTACGGACTTGTGAATAGTTTTCAAGAAATGCCCACATTTTGAGTTTGCTTTATTTTCTTCCTCCTTACTTCTGGACTGGTCCGCTCTCAGGTCAGTCAAACATATATTCCTTAAAGTAGAGAGGAGGGAAAGCTGAAGTATGCTAGCTATTTTTGTGAAGGCCTGCAGGTAAGTTCATTGACTGGATAAAGAAAGAGGATTCGTCAATATCTCTTTATATTGCACGCAGGCATAAAGATCTAGGTTTCTTAACTCCATGAAATTTCCCTCCAAACTATAAATGCCATCTCGCGGGGTGGTGGCATAGCTGCTATTATCAGAAAGGACATAAAAACGACCATAATCTCCATCACCGATGTTTCTTCATTTGAACACCTGGTCTTCAAACTCTCTGGTCCCACTCCCCTGGTCACAGCCATCATCTACCGTCCCCCGAAGCCAAACCCCTCCTTTCTCTCCGACCTCTCTGACCTTCTCACTCAGCTTTCTGCCATATCCCCATCTGTTCTCCTCTTAGGTGATTTTAACATTCACGTTGACGACCCGACCTGCAAATATGCCTCTGAATTTTTGGAAACCCTTCATGCTGCAACTTCTCTCAACACATCAACTTCCCAACACACAGCCGTGGTCACATCCTGGACTTGGTCTGCTCCACTGGTCTCACCATCCATCATCTGTCCAGCCTCAATCTCCACATCTCTGATCACCTGGGCCCAGGAGTTAAAAACTTTTAATCTCAATCAGATCCGATCAGATTTTGAAATCCCATTTTTTTTGATCCAGGATCAGACAAGTCGGACAGATTTTGTCCCTGTAGTTCAAAGCAATTCAGGATAGGATCAACCTGATCCAGATTACGATTTTTCAAGATCCGATCGCCATCTAGTGGATATGAAAAATAATACAAGGAAGACAAGAGACCACATTGCAGAGACATCTATAATGTCTAATTATATTTTTAAATTTGAAAGGTGATGACAGATGATGGACATTTTTTTTGTTGAAGATATTTTTACTATAATCTAAATTACATTTGTGATTGACCATCTTTGTTGTGAAATTGTACAGTACATTTTGCTCTGGTAATCCAGTGGAAATCCACCCCTCTGGTGGGATCAGGATAATCAAGTTTTTTGGGATCGATCTGATCCCAATCCTGTGTTGTCGGTTTGAACTACCCATTTTGAAGATTTGATCCAGATTAAAGCTTGGATTGGATTTCCTGATCTGATCGGATATCAAAGTGATCCGAATCCTGTTTTTTGGTTTTGAACTACCCAAAATCCAAATCTGATCTGATCAGATAGGGATTCAAAGTTTTGAACTCCTGGGCCCTGGCCATCATCATGGACATCAACATCCCCGCCCCCCCCTCCACTTTCTGAAAACCCATCTGAACGTGTGGACTATTATAACAGCACCCTCTCCTTCTGTCTCAATGAACTGGCCCCCACAAAAACTAAAAATGTCTCTTTCATACACTCCGCCCCCTGGTATACCCCCGAACTCCGCCAAAGGAAATCAAGGAAACGTCAACTGGAACGCCAACACAAGAAAACCACACTAACAGTCCATCTACAAATCTACAAAGACTATCTCCAGCAGTACAGTAACGCACTCAAAGCAGCCCGGTCTAATTACTACTTACAACTCATTCAGTCTGGCCCCAGCAACCCCAAGCGTCGGTTCTCCACCATCAGCAAACTTCTCAAACCCTGTGACAACGCCACCTCATCCTTCACCACCGAACAGTGCAACTCCTTCCTCTCGTTTTTCCAAACCAAAATCAATCATCTGACACCCTCATCAGCACCCACCACCTCCCCTCCTGGCTCCCCCCCCTTCACCTCACAGCCCCTGTCCCACTTCTCCCCTGTGACCCCCATGCAACTGTCCGACTTCATGACTGGAATTAACTCCACCTGCACACTTGACCCAATGCCCTCCAAATTTGTTAAAGAGAGCCTCCCTGCCATCTCCCAACTCATCGCCACCATCATTAACTCCTCCCTCAGATCTGGATCAGTTCCCCCCTCTCTCAAACTGGCTGCTATCACACCCATTCTCAAAAGACCTGGACTCACACCCGACATCATGTCCAACTTCCGGCTCATCTCAAATCTCCCCTTTCTGTCAAAAATACTTGAACGTGTCATTGCCTCACAACTGAAATCCCACCTCAGCTCCAATGACCTCTTTGAGCCATTTCAATCCGGTTTCCGATCAAAACACAGCACCGAAACAGCTCTTCTCAAAATCACAAACGACCTCCTCCTTTCCTCTGACTCCGGCAACCTGAACATCCTCATCCTCCTCGACCTCACCGCAGCATTCGACACCATCAACCACACCATCCTGCTGTCCCTCCTCGAATCATCACTCAACATCACCGACACTGCACTCTCCTGGCTGAAATCCTACCTCACCGACAGACATCAGTTTATCAACATCAACAACTGCACCTCCTCCACTGCTCCTCTGTCCCAAGGCGTCCCCCAGGGTTCGGTGCTTGGCCCCCTCCTCTTCATCCTCTACATGCTCCCCCTTGGCAAAATCATTCGTCGCCACAACCTTCAATTTCACTGCTACGCCGATGACCAACTTTATATCTCAACAAAAACCATCACCCCCACAACACACTCCACTATCACCAACTGTCTCTCAGAAATAAAAGCATGGATGCAAACAAACTATCTCCAACTCAACAGTGCCAAATCAGACATCATCATCATCATCATCGGCCCCCCATCCCGTACCAAAACCATCCAGAATGTCAACTTCACCCTTGACGGCAACACTCTATCCCCCCCCCCCTCACCTCCGCAACCTCGGAGTCATCTTCGACAGTCAGCTCAAATTCAATCACCACATCAATAAACTCACCAGGACTGCCTTTTTCCACCTCAAAAACATTGCCCGTCTTCGCCCATCACTCTCCTCCTCTGCTGCTGAAACCCTGATTCATGCATTTATCACATCACGACTCAACTACTGCAATAGCATCCTCTACGGCATACCATCCAACCTCCTCAATAAACTCCAACATATCCAGAACTCTGCTGCCCGCCTCCTCACCCACACCCGCTCCCGAGACCACATCACTCCCGTCCTCCAGAACCTCCACTGGCTCCCCGTCCGTCAAAGAATCGACTTCAAAGTCCTGCTCATAACTCACAAAGCCCTCAACAATCAGGCCCCCCCCCTACTTCACAGACCTGCTACACCACCACACCCCTTCCCGCTGCCTCCGATCATCAGAAGCCAATCTCCTATCCATCCCCACCCGCATCAATCACCGGACATGGGGGGACAGAGCCTTCTCCGTCGCTGCCCCCTCCCTCTGGAACTCACTCCCCCAACCCATCAGAGACTGCACTGACCTCACCACCTTCAAAAAACTCACAAAAACTCACCTCTTCAATCTGGCTTTTAATGTGTGATTGTTTTTGTATTGCTTGATTTTAATTTGACTTTAACTGTATTTATTTGTTGTTCTTTTCTTTTCACTATCTTTGTAAAGCGACTTTGAGCACCTGTAAAAGCGCTAACAAAATATATCTATTATTATTATTATCTCCACTGTGTTGCAAGAGAGAAAAAGTCACGGGAGCACCACAGAAGTCAGTAGGATTCATCCTATGGGCACCCTGAAAGCCATGATGAATAATATAGCCATGATTATTTTAATTAGTTTTAATTGATCAAATATCATGTATTGAAACACACACAGATCTGGTATAACGTGTTACTATGCATGACTCACACCTACACAACACTGTCTGTGCATGTTTATATTTCCTAGAAACCACAAGGAAAGTTATTACAATTCTTTACTGCACAAATATGCAGTAAAGATTATGATCAAGAGCCTGGTTATTGCACGCATACTTTATTCATCACAGTCAAAGAAGAGATAGTTCTTGAGATAGAAAACACAACTCTTTTAAACACAAAGAATAAAGGGAAAAAGATAACACATTTTTCTAAATAAAGTTTCATTTATTTTACAGACTATTATATGAATGAATAAGCTGAAAAAAGATGTAATACTTAAAAAATGCTTCATTAGAAGATGTTCATAATATACGCAACCGCACAGGTCGTTAAGGTTCATGGACTTTTTCAACCATGTGAACCAAGGACTCATTCTGCCTCCAGCCAGTATGTGTGTCACTTGTGGCAGCTTCCAGGAATTACATATACAAAAGAAATGATCAAGAAGCATCTCATACAATCCAGTTTGGCTTCTACTCTTTTTTATTTATGTGATTACAGTTACATTTTTGATTTATCACTTCTATGAACTGGTTAAACTTGAAAAAGAGTGTCCTAGGATGCCTTAAAACAGTTGATGACACACAGCTTGGCAATACTAACTCAACTTGTGCAGGGATCATATCCGGTGAGCAAAGGGAGGAGCTTACTGTTGAAAGCTCTTAAACTGTTGTTGTAAACATGTTGGGAGTGCAACTGTTCACCTGTCGGAGGTGACACTTTGTCAGAGCATTTTACTTTGTAATAAGGAGACAACTTAATGAACAAGAGAAAAGAGGAAGACTCATTTAACCTGAAAACCTCCTGGACGGATGATGGAACTTCCTATGTGAGTACGCTTTCACATAATATGACCTAAAAGAGAGGTGAAAGGACATGTTCTTGTATCTTGATAGTTGAACTTCTCTTCGACATTTTATATTGGTGGAACGGCTGAAACACTGTAAAACTCTTACATTTTTTAAATCTTTTAGCAAAGACATAAACTATTGTTATCCATAGAAGTCAAACTGAATTTGTTTTTATTCAAAACAGCCACCGTACGTACATACACTGTAATCTGATCCCATGATGATATTCTTGGTTTCTGTTTCAGAGTTAGCCGTAAACGACCTCTGTGTAATGGATATGCACAGGAGCTTCCCATGTGCAAAAAGAAATGTCTAAAAATTCTGGCCAGATATGAGGCTGACACACGCACAGACAGGCATGACAGACAGTAAGTGCTGACAGAATATATACATTTAATCTGGGTCGTGGAAATGTTTTCTTGAGAGGTGTTGCAACAGGAATGTCACAGGTTTATTCATGCGTCTGGGTTGTTTGAGGACAAAGGGTATTTCAGGTGACATTTAAAATTCCTCTTGGTATGCCACATCTGTCAGGATCTGTCTGTGTTGTGTTTTGTCTTGTCTTTTTCTGTCTTTGGTTTCCTGTTGTATTTTGAAAAGTGTTCACCCCCTGTCTTGCCTGTTGCTTTCTGTCTGTTTTCCCTCCTACCTGATTACCCGATTGTGTTCACCTTGTGCCCCTGTGTTTTCTCCTCCCTCCTCACCTGTGTCTTGTTTTGTGTGATTAGTCTTGTGTGTATTTAAGTTCAGTTTTTTCTCTCTGTCTGTCGTTGTGAGATTATTGATGTTGTTGGAAGGATTTGTTCAGAGGGATTTATGTTTTGCCTTGCCTTATTTTACTTTGTTGCTAGTTCTGCAATAAAAGTATTTGGGATTTGGATATTCTGCATTTGGGTCCTGTGTACCTTGCCCTCCAGCCGTGACAACATCATTGTTATGGCAACATAGGCCTACCACATGTCGCATCCCTTTATTTGATGTGTCTCATGTTTCACTACTGTATTTAAATCACCACACCTTAACCACAATCCTTCTGAAAGCATTTTAATGAAATGTAAAGAGATCTGTTTCATATTTACCATTCACAAGTCGGACAGTAGGCTATTCATATGGTGAATTATTCATTTATCGTAGAGCTGGATTATTCATTGAAATAGGAAACTTTTTTTAATATGGTTTATTAATGACCATGGAGAGAGTATTTCAACAATATATTCAGAGTTAGATGATCATTATTGTCCATCAAAAAATAATCTATATATTGCAGCCTGTTAGCTTAGTTTAGACTGGAAACAGCTTAGACATGACTAGTGTGACTCTGTAAGGTAAACAAAATCTGCTTATTAGCACTTCAATTTAATATTTGTTCCAATTGAACACAAAA
Source organism: Dissostichus eleginoides (assembly GCA_031216635.1). Classification (NCBI taxonomy): domain Eukaryota; kingdom Metazoa; phylum Chordata; class Actinopteri; order Perciformes; family Nototheniidae; genus Dissostichus; species Dissostichus eleginoides. The sequence continues at coordinate 16,836,028 of CM062281.1, read as the reverse complement.
TATGATGTGTTCATTTAATAATAAAGAGGTGGGTTTTTTTTTTTTTAGACAGGGCCAGGTTGGCACTTCCCCCTGTTTGCAGTTTTTATGCTAAGCTAACCTGCTGTAGATTTATATTTATTGGACAGGCATGAGAGTTTTCTATCTTCTTGTCTTAATCTCTGCAAGAAAGCAAATCAGTGTATTTCCCAAATGTCAAAACTATTTGTTAGAAAAGTAAATACAATATTAATTATAATTCTAGTGTCAGTAGTAGTCCATTTTAGTGTGTATTTACAAACAATACGCCCCAGTTCCCAGTTATCACAATGTCTGTGTTATTCACTCAGACTTTTATGCCATACAGTGAGATATCATGTGTTACAGGACAAGCTGTGGCCCCCTCTGCACACCTGAAGACTGTGTGAATGTAGCGACAAAAGACCTGACTGATACTGAGAGCTTCTTGGGTGACATATTGTCCTGGGCTGACACACAAACCTCTGTAAAGAAAGTGTTGTTGCATCTCAAGTTCAAACAAGCCACTGATGACGTCTTACTCGACAAATCAATCAACAAGACATTTTTGGAGTTTCAGCATGACATCACAGAGGAATGTGGTGCAGAGGACAAGCAGCATTCATGGGCTGTCATTGAGAAACAGGAGGAGATTATCATGTATGGACCTTTCTATCCAAAGTACAACAAGGGAGAACACAGCGAGGACATCATAATTAAACAAACCCAGGAACTTCTGGAGTCAGAGGCTGCCTCAGAAGGCGGGAAGGTGTATGTTTTCACCAAGAACAGCCCCTGTTTGGCTAGAAATACAGATGCGTGCATGCTGAATTTGGTTCAGAAAGCTAAGGAGTGGTGGACTGTGTATGGAGTGAAGACTCATATTGGTTACGTGAAATGTTGGGGCTTCAAAGGAAATAAAGAAAATGTCTTCAGGGATATTCACTTCAGCCAAGTGGACTGTATCGATCAGACTGAGGACTATGAGAGCTATGTTAAAGCAGCTGAAGAGACTGATCTTAATCCTGCGTGTGAAAATGTGTTCTCTGCTGTGAAACGCCTCCTGAGATCTGCAGATCTGGCTTTTATGAACACCGTGCAGGACCAGGACTGGAAGAGCTTTAAAAGAATATATAGTATTTTTCAAGGCAAACCAGAAGAGGAGAAAGACATCCAGGAGCTAAACACAATGATCGAAGCTGCACAAGTTCTGCTCCCAGACAAAAAAGAAAGTTTGGAGGAACATTTAAGAAAAGGACCTGCTTTTGCATTTGAGTACGCTTTTAGCTCACAGCTGTCTGACGCCACGCAGGGTGAAATAAGGCTCACATTTCAACAGTGTTGGAAGGAGATGGTGCAGGACAAATATGCTGAGTTCATCAGGGAGAAGCTGACTGAAGACTTCAATCAATGCACTGTACAGCTTTTTATCAAAGATATTGTAAGCTTCACAAAAGAATATTAGAAATTGGGAGGATACAGTTTCCAGAAGAAGCTTCACAAGTTCCCCGATGACTACATTTGTCAAGATGAAGAGGAAGTCACTAGACTACATGTCAAGTATGTTTTTTTCAGTAGAATGAATTACCCAAAACGATTACATCATACAAACCATTGGTTTTATGTCAAAATGCTTGGTCTTTATTATTTTTCTCAGTAGAGCTACAGTTGCACACAGAGGAAGGGCATCAGAGTGTTAGTGCACACATGTCCGTCTCTCATTGTGTCTTTACTTACAATATATCACAAATGGTGTATTACAATTATACTGGAGTGGAGTTTTCACATATATGCTCATATATTTGTTGGTAATTACATGTGATGATATCCCACATTTACACATTACCCCCCCATGCTTGTCAGAATGCAAGCAAATTAAAGCATTGAGTATTTATAATAATCTGTACATTCTTGATACAATAAGCCGTCACAAAATCAAACAACCTTCAGCTAACACATGATAATTAAATGATTGTTAGGTTTGGGGTTGTCCCTTTAATAATAAATACTATCTACCAGATATTTTCTTTTTTTAAGGCCCACAGATATTAGTTTTCTTACGGATGCACATCTGCTCTTGTGTCAGCAGAGGGAGCTATGTGCCATATTCAGAACGTGCAACATAGCAATAGGTAGTTTCTATTGTATTCTTTCACAGCGGTGTCAATACTGACATGTGTTTTTTACAATTTAAATCAAAAGGCACACAGTTCAGGCAACTGATCGAGAAACGAGAAGCAACCAGGGAGCTTCTTCTATTGCACTGGCCTAATAAAATCCTTTCTCTGGTGGGGAGTGATGGATATCTTGAGCAATTCTCTTAAAGTTACAGTAGGTTTAATGCTACAGAATAGCTTCTCTTTGTAGATTTAAATGCACTGTGAAAATATGCATGTGCATTACAAATATTGGTATCACATTTAAATCAGTGTAATCAATGAGGATTATTAAGTAACCTGAACATTGTTTGCTCTGTAAAGAGATGTAGCTTTTGAGGTTTTGAAATGTATTATTCATTTAACTGGATTGTATTGTTGTGGCATTTCAGAAAAAACGTATAATTTCGTTTTTTTTTTTATTGTGAACTGACCCTTTATTACACATCTCCTCCATGGTGCTACCTTCTGTTATTCTTTACATGTTGTGTATGTCCATCGTTTTAAGGCAAATTGTCCATAATAACGAAAAGAAAGTATTGAAATAAAAATACCTCGATGAGATAAAGTCTAACCATTACTGTTATTTGTTATTGGATTATGTTACAGTATCTATCATTTAAAGCAACTTCACTGGGAGGGTAGAGAAGCATGTACATGTTACAGTTCTTAGAGTTCAAGAGTTTTGTGTGTCTGATCGCGGCGCTGCTCTTTAACAAACTCCAATCAGTCCCTCGATTGCTGTGAGTAAACATACAGTATCTGAGCAGTTCTGTTTAAGATCTCCATTTCTTTTGTGGCGCCCACATGTTTCTCCTAGAGAGTTGTGCGTTGTGTCGGCTGCACAAACATCTGCATACAGAGCGCTCTGATCCCTCAGAAGAGTTTAATCGCTATAGATAGGTTGGTTTGAGATGCATGCCAGGTTGTGGGTCTTCTAGGCCAGGATTAGGTTGTTCCAGGGCTCAGCTTTGGAGCCAGAAGACCCACCGTGGCCCCCAGGGGACATCTTGAGAGGAATGGCCCCACTTTGAGCTGTCATGTAGGCTGGCAGGGCTGAAATCTAGAGGGATACAGAAGGAAATGGTGAGAAGGCCAGATTTCTTTTGTTGGCAGTCTGTCAGACACTTTAACCTTTTTTTAATCATGGGGGAGAAAAACGTTTTAAAACAACAAAAAAAATGCCAGTGCGTAGAATCTGGGTTGATGTGGTTCTAAACATTGGTTTAAATCTGTTCCTTATAGGTCATATTAGACCTTGGCCTTTAGGTGATACGATCCCGGTTTGTTGAACAGTTATTTCATCTGATTAGCCTCTTTTTCATCACAACCACCAACTCTAACAACTATTTGATCTTAATATTCTCTGAGATTTGTTTAAACGTGTCTTACCTGTGCGTGTGAGCCGTGGTGTGAGTACAAGCTGTGGGTTTCCGGCTCCGTCTTTATCTGCCGAGGCTCCTCAGTGGTGCTGGAGGCCCGGGGAGTGCTGCTGGTCGTGATGGGAGACCCCTCGCTGCCTGGGGTCCCTGTGGAGCACCAGAACTAACGTCATGACACATTCACAGACAGTATGAGCATGTAAATGGGCCTAAGTCTTGAGCTCATGCCATTGTAACAGCTATCATCATGTCTGCACAAATATAAGCATGTGGTTTTGAAGCTCACCAGTTTGGGGCTTGTTGAGGCTCTTAGGTTTGCGTTTGCGGGTCTGGATCCCCTCTTTCTTCATAGCCAGGGGTCTTGCTACCTGTCAGGACACCAAGACAAAGGAATACCATTAGTCAACAACAGCAGACTGAAATAAGAGTAGTGGAACAATCTTGGAGGATGGCGTAGAATAAAGGTTAATACATTGAAGATGAACTTTATTAATCCCCCTAGGGGGAAATTCAGTTTTTCACTCTGGCTTGTATTTTTGTTTAATACACACACAGTATACTGGTAGGTGCACACATGCACAAGTCATTAATACACACTATACAGAACACATGCACATGCATCTGGAGAGGGCCAGAGCAAAGAGGCTGCCAGTCTAGCCGGCACCGGGGAGCAGTTTTGGGTTTGGTGCCTTGCTCAAGGGCACCTCGGCAGGGCCAGGAGGTGAACTGGCACCTCTCTAGCTACCAGTCCACTCCGTGGTTTTTTGGTCGATCGGGACTCGAACCAGTGACCGTTCGGTTCCAGGGGCAAGTCCCTACAGACTGAGCCACTGCCGCCATTGAGGTGCAAAGAAAGAGATAAAAACTGGTCAGAAAACCGTCTCTTGTTCTTAACATCTTGGAAATGTCTACTCTAATTTCTGAAGATATGCTTTCCAAAAAATCTGGGAATTTTCATATTTTTGAATACCTTTTAATGATGGATTTTAGATTCATTTAAAAATGCCAGTTTTAAATTCAAGATCAAAAGGGTTTTAACTATTTATATATATGATATCAGCAGTTTTTGAGATGCACTTCTTCCCCCTCTTCCCTCTCTCACCCCATGGAGTTTCATGTAGAGGCCACAGGCGTTGCAGACCGGCTCTCCCTCTGCGTTTCGTCGCCACAATGTGGTGGTGGTGGTGTGACAGTTGGTGCAGGACAGGCCCACCCTCCTCGAGGCAGACTGAAAATATGTCGGAAAAAAAGATAATCCATTTATTTTCCCAGAGTGAACACTTGACTGTATCCATCCATGTATTGCTTCACTGTTTGGTACAGAATACTAAAGTGCTGCTCTGTCACCCACCAGCCGTCTTTGAGGTTTGATGAGAGGTCTGTTGATGCCGTTCATCTTATGGTACAGTCCGCATGCATTGCACAGGTAGTGGCCGGTACCATCCCGCCTCCAGAGGGGGGTCGACATCGCCCCGCAGTTCACACACTCTCGCCCCTCAGCAAAGTCGTCAAACAGGTCTGATGGAGGATGACAAGAGAGAAATATGATAAGCCAAAACATCTTTTTTTTTTTTTCCCCGTAAACCTGATCTGGCTCTAACTGTGATTTGCTTCTGTCAACTTATGGGTACTTTCCACGTCAAGAGAAATATGATTTAATATGAGCTAGAACAAAGTCTTAAACCATCAAACTGTACTGAATAAAATAAAAAAGCATCCTGGTTAGGTTAGGTTGAAACAATGGCTGCTTTTCAGAATAGCTGATGTGTTACACATTTGTTTTACCAATTTAGTTAGGAGAGATATTACAGTAAGTGTGCCTTCTACCATTATGAACTATTGCAAAGAAACATTTATTATCAATTCTCCTCATAAGGTAGCACATATCCATCTCATGATACAAAACAGAGCTGATTTAGATAAATTAATTTCCAGCTGAGTTTATTCCACACAAACTTTTTTCCAGCTATCTTAATGAACACTTTACTCCACTGTAAACCCTGATGATCAAATGCAGGGGCCTCTCTATACCAGCAGGAGGTGCAGGCCGCAGTGTTTCAGGCCCACACAACAGCAGCCTGGAATCTCTCCTTATCTCATAGCTCCCCTTGAGATAAAGAGTCGGCTGGAAATAGAGAAGCAATAGAGCTCCATCATATTCAAATAGAGACTCTGTGTCTAACACATCTCTCTCAGTTAACATGACATCTCATAAATCTGTCATAGAGTCTAAAGAACCACTTAGGTGTTCAGGGAAAGAACATATCCATCTGATATGTGAAAGTGACAGAACAGGTTAGAATATGTGAGGTTATGCTAAGAATAGATTGAGGAAATGTGCAAAACAGCCACATTTAAGTTGGATGTTATTGTTGTTTGCAACTATACTTTCCCCTGGATAATTATTTGTCTTGAGATAGCATAAATCTGGCCCCCGTCTGCTCCTCCCTCGCTGCAGAGTGCAGCTGATACAAATGCAGGCCTCCTCCAAGGCTGAGAGTAAAACAGAGAAAGCAGGGCAAGCTAACCTTGAGCCAGGCAGAAATGGTAGCCAACACAAGACAAAAACTCAAAAGAAACACTGCAGTGTCCAGGTCTAAATGGAGGTTATTTTTTCCGCTGTGAAAAAGTCAGTGTGCGTCTTTATCAGGGGGCCTGAGGCTTTAAGGGGACAAAGGTGGAAACAACCGGGACACATAGACCAACTGCTCCGTACAGATTATACATTGATTATTTTAATAAACAGTGAACAGTGGGAACTGTATAAAACACTGTTATAAGTCACAAGGGGTTTGCTTTATCTAAGGTCTGTCTGTGGTACTTCTAATTTACAAGATCATTTCCCTTTCTTTGTCCTTCTGTATTTTTAAAGATAGCAATTTGAAAACATACTTGACAACCATTTAAAACTCAATAATTGTACTTTTACAAATATACTCCAATTGTTTAGCAGACCTCATATTTTTTTCTTGTTCTTCTTTACTTTTCATATCTTTTGTTTTTTTTCTGCACATATTGTTCGTTTTTAGATTATTTTAATTCAATAATATACAGTATTCACTGTTATTTTAATCATCAAAAATCTCCATGTCTACGGAAAAAAGTTCTTAGATTGGAACTTTTTACCCAATCTGCCGTCTGTTGACACTATTGACATTGGATATAAAGACAACATGCAAAACATATAATTAAAAAAGTATTTAATGTTCCAGGCAATATTACAAATGTATTGTTTTATAAACTAAATGTTCATGTGTATTCATACCATTTCATAACAAAGGCTTATATTGTTGTCAGAGACATGGTATAGTTGTTAACATAATATAATTATTCTATTAAAGTAATCAAACTCAAGAAAAATAATGATTATATAAAGGAAGAATGTAAAATGCGATCCATTAAAGTCATATAGATGTTTCTCTGGAATAATAAAACTGTGATTAAAGTGACTTTTAAATAATCCCCAATATATTTTCACAGATTTTTTAAGGAATTTAGGTTTTTCAGTAAGGCTACATATCAGGCTATTGCTCAATGATCATTAAACTAACTCTCACTATGACTTATTTATGTGATTTGAATTTTAAAAGTGCCACTTCACAGCTGAGGGAGTTTCCCCTTCATCAACAGAGCAATAGAAACTTTCTTTGCACGGCTCATCAAGCTGAGGTTTAATTTAATTTGATGTGATTGTAAAACAATGCAGCTGGTTTCTGACACATCTATGAAGAACAGCAATGAGTAAACACACTGATCTGTGAGTTAAGTGTGATTATAATCAGATGAAGAGGTCAATGTGGATCAATGCTTTTATCTGTTACACTGTTGAACAGCTCACCTTTTTCTTTCTTCATTTAAATGAGATAAACTCGTGTGTTAGGCCATGTAAATCATCATCACACAAAGCATTTTAAGAGCAATCAGAGAGTAGGAAGTTATAAGCCATTCATCTTCTGTTAATATGATCTAATACTATACTATCTGATATGACTAATTATGATCAAGCCCATCAGATCACGGTGTAAATTACATGATAATTAAATTAATGAATTAATACATTAAATATTGCCCATCACTCTGATAAAATCTAGATAATGGAAGTAAAATAAACAAAATGATGATTATTAACCGAGACTACACAAGGTGCAAGTCATCGAAAAACTGTCAACCTAAGCTAAATCAATGTGTTGCGATATAGTCCAGAGTTCAACCTCCAACTAAAGGCCAAATTCACATCCAACACAGACAAAAAGATAGCAGTTAATATTTACATGAAGGCTTTTAAAAGAAAAATTCACTGTTACTTCATTAAAATAATTAATTATTTGAGTCTTGACCAAGATCAGATATCTTCAAATCAAATCTGAGGCCAAACACAACTCGTAACCTTTAAATGTGTAATCAACTCAGGTTCAGTTAAATATTAATGTATATCACTTCAAATGTATTATTTCTATAACTCCAATTCACCAGCAATAACACATGGTTTGGCTAAAGCATGGCAGGTTCCCTTCTATTCTGTATCTGATTTCTCATGTTTGATTGCACTTAAGTCAATTTGGACAAAAGCATCAGCTAAATGTAATAGGATATAGTCATTCAATGCAATTTGATCCTTGAAAATAAACAAAAATATTTGCATAAATAAATATGTTATTTTGTGACATTTTGTGTGCCAAAAAGTCAACCTGAGTAAGTGAACCAAACGGTAATTAATTGTAATTACAGGCTGTTCAATTTGGCCTTTTGAGTTGTTTTGTTAACGTTAACATTTGGTTTAAAATGGCTCATAAATAAAATAGGCTAAACTCAATAACCCCTTTTATTGTCAAATTAAAGAATCTGTGCATTTCACCCAATACATTTGTTTTGACTTAGTTTACTATTTTAAGATGTAAAATGTAAATTCGAGGTTTATTGAATAACTAATGTGTATTTAGTAAGCACATATAATAACAAGGTATAAATAATACAGCGATAGAACAAAGCAGTCTCAAACGTCATTATCAAAAATGACACAGCGTAATTAAAAATGAAAGAAAATGGTTCTTTCCATATCATAATAACTGTCATGGAAATACATTGCTAAAATAGAAATCGTGTTACTTAAAGAAACAAGCAGACACGATTTGAAGGTGATAAACAGCCTTAAATTATTCTGCGGTATTTTTGTTGTTGTTGATCTCACGTGGCAGTCTATAACTTTTTAAAATTCGTTTACTTTTTCATTTTGTTTTTAATAGAATATAATCATTTAAAACAAAACCTTTCTTGCTTTATTTAATTAGAAGTTTTTTTTTACAAACGCTCGTTCTGCAGAAATGCGATGAACAAAAACCGTCTCTCATAATCAGATCTTTAAAAAAACAAAAAGGTCTTCAATTTAAATGTATCTCCTAATTTCAAGACATATTTTATTTTTGTATACCAGAATATTTGGGAAATATAATCTTCTTTTATTGTAATAATATTAGTCATGCAATCGGGTGTTCCTGTAAATTATAATGCCTTAATCTTGATGGGTCATGATTGAGAGATTATTTGTGCCACATGCAAACGAAACATGAATAATATATATAGTTTTATGGCGTGTAAATATTTATATTGTTAGTAGGCTATTGTTTGATAAAATCATGTTGATCTCTATTTTAAAAAAGTACATTGATTTTTCAATCAGGCCTTGCAACCTTTAACCTCGTTCATGTAGTTTAACTTCTTCAATCGTTAACAAATACAAAATAAATAGAGATATAAAGATATGCTACTTTCTTTTAATAATCTGCACTTGTTTGTCTCCCTGCATGCAATGAAGTTTATCATTTAACATGATTTACCTTTCTGTGTGACACAATTTAAATAAATAAAAACACCATTTGCTGGAAAGAAATATACAGCTTTACAGTTAAACAAAATATTTTAATTTTACATATATTTTCCTGTAGCTTACCTATGTTTGGGTGCCGTGTTGTGCAATGAGGGGCGCCGGTTTGGAGACCATGGAGGACCGAGCTATCAAAGGGGGACGCCGGCCACGTTCCACCCACGTTCGGGCTCATGTAAGCCGGGTACGGGCTGTGATACGACCCGCTGAGGCCCCGGGCGCCATAGTGCTCCCTCCCGTTGGCAGAGATGTTTAGGGGACTGCTGTAAGAGACAGCTGTGTCCCGGGCCGTGGCCACCCCGGAGGACATAGGCGGGCTGGTGGAGAAGGCGAAGCGCGGAGAGTGAGACACCGGGGAGTGGTTGTACGAGGACACCGAGTCTACGCACGGCTGTGCCCAGGCAGAGTGGCTAGACACGGGGCTGCTCTGCTGCGACGCACCGGGCGTCTGCAGGTAAGGAAGCGCCGGGATCATGGGGGTGACGACCCGGGTGGTGGGCACATAAACCGGAGAGGTGCCTGCCGAGGCGTTGTGTAGAAATCCGGCTTCATAAGAAGGGGGTCCGTGGTTGGTGGTCATTATGCCCTGATACATATCCTCTCCTTGAAGCTGGACATCCGTGTTGATAGAAGGGATAATGATATTGTGGATGCACTTTTGCTCAGTGCTGGTATTAATGTGATGTGGTCACGTCCTTATTAAAATCAGATATGCTGCTAAAATGTGAAGCAAATCGACCGCAACATTGAGAGAATTAGGAATAACCTGAGAGAGGAGACATGTGGAAGAGGAGTGAGAGAAGACTACTTGTGATCAAGATCCAGCTGTTCTCTCCCTACCTCCCTCCCTCTTTCCTTCTCTCTCTCTCTCTCTCTCTCTCTCTCTCTCTCTCTCTCTCTCTCTCTCTCTCTCATGAAACGTAAAATCTGATAGGCTGATTTTACATAACAATTACCATCCAAATAAGCTTTTATTATAGATAGCTGAAGATTATTGCCTTTACATCTATTGTTATTATCTAATTATGTCCTCAATTCGATTCAACCTTTTGTTGTTGTTTCTGGATTTGGGTAATCTTTTAAATACAAAAAACCTTTATTTTCGTTTGTGAATTCCAATTTCATTTATTTAAATGTGTCATTTTAGCTGTTACAAACGTTTAAAAGATCAGTTTCTATTTCTGTCAAACTATTTGAAAGTTGAAAAGCAACTTTAATTTATAATTAAATAAAATGATTTCGTTAAATTGTACTGTAGGCCTTATGCCTTAATTTGACTATTATACGACCTCAGTCTTTCCCTATGATAATTGTTAATTTCGAGTAATCTGTTCGATTTACAATTACAATTATCTCAATAAACGTGCCATAAAAACCGTATTGTTTCTCTATCCAATTGAAATAAAGACACGTATATTAGCCTGTTCATGCCCCACAGGCACAGTTATCAAGTTATCCCGCAGAAAAGTATTATATGAATATGCATTTATGAAAGTGCACAAACATGTGCTGACATTTAAAAGATTGGTTCGAATTTGTTATCACGTTATTTGCTTTCATACATGTGCTGAGACGGCATATGCATTTCGAATAATCATCATCAAGGTCTACTTTTTTGTGTACTTCATTATGACAAACATGAAAAATAGTTCCGGATGCTTGAGCGCCTTTAGTGGGAAGTTTACGGCGGCTGTTGTCTTCATGAGGACATATTTATACCTGTCATCAACACCAGTGGACGTAAACACAGGAGGCCATTTCATTGTGCAGCCACTTCCCCTGACGGTCTCTCATTGAGTTATGAGACTAATAGTCTAATAATGTGTGTGTGTGTGTGTGTGTGTGTGTGTGTGTGTGTGTGTGTATGTGTGTGTAGTGTGTGTGTGTGTGTGGTGTGTGTGTGTGTGTGTGTGTGTGTGTGTGTGTGTGTGTGTGTGTGTGTGTGTGTGTGTGTCCTCGCTCCTATCAACAGGGTATTCTACTGCTGGGTTTTCCTGCTTCTCCATTCTTCCACCTTATATGCCATTTTTATTTTAGCAAAATAATATACTTTATTTGATATTATGTCATGAATGTGTCATCTGCATTGCATATAGGTAGGTAGGTAGGTAGGTAGGTAGGTAGGTAGGTAGGTAGGTAGGTAGGTAAAAGAGCACCAATTTAGCATTTTACTTTACAACATTGTTAAACCATAGGAAGTCTTTTTAGAGACTCAAATTCAGTGCAGCTGAAGCAGAGAATTATATATTTGAAATGAAATTGGTTAAACTTGTGAAGTTCGCCTTTTAATTGGCCAAAACACCCACTATCTGTATGTGTACGTGAACCTTATACAATAACCTATCACCATATACAGCAGTATTGATTTTCTGCCCCCCACCCTCTCTTGTAAGAAGTCAAGGCAAATAGAGCAATATTGCCTCAATGGAAATGGGGAACTGTCATCAATGTGTAACTGCATGCTGATAACAGAACCACCAATTGGTGGCTAATAATATCGAGGCGTGGGCCCCTGTGAGCCTGTGAGGGCTTAAAGTGGCAGCAGAGTCAGAAATGATTCATGCTTTTATGGTTCCAGTTAATGTATAAAAGCCAAGTCTGTGTTTGTGTTAGTTTTGCGTGTTGTACAAGAAAATTATTGAGCAAGATAGGTCCCAATTCAGCAGCAAGGCTACCACTACAGGCTATTAAAGGATGTAAATAGGGTGAAAAGTTTACAAAAATACAAAGAAATCAAATGGAGATCATCCTTTTTTCTGTTATTTTACAGTACAGTGTGTGTTTTGATTTGTGTGTTTGCACATGCCAGGCTGTATCACTGACAGTGACAGAGGCCAGAGCTTCGTGTGTGTGTGTGTGTGTGTGTGTGTGTGTGTGTGTGTGTGTGTGTGTGTGTGTGTGTGTGTGTGTGTGTGTGTGTGTGTGTGTGTGTGTGTGTGTGTGTGTGTGTGTTCTGAGTGTGCTCTGTGTGTATGAATGAGGAGGTGTTGGGTGAGGGACTAGATAGAGATGATGGTATGTGGCGGACAGCAGCAGACTGTAACTCAGGAAAGCTTGTGTGCGTGTGTTAACACATTTTTGTTAATTTGTAATCTGATATAAGATATAGGTGTCAATTTTAATCTCAATTTACCCATCAAAGCACCTCAGTCATTACTATATGGTGATTAGTGGGCAGTTGATTCCCAAATAAGCTATTTGGGGAAACCACCCCAAAGAATTTGTGTGTGTTTGTGTCTGTGTCTCCAAACCAGGCACCAGGAAAACTGTCACCGTCTTGAATGGGGCTGAGATTCAATCATTTGGGGTCGGTGACTTACTTTGGCCCCTCTTCCTTGCACACACAAATGCTCACACACACACACACACACACACACACACACACACACACACACACACACACACACAAACACAAACACACACACTCTGACTAGTAGACTCCTGGCTCCAGGAAGAGGACTTCAAATGGAGAAGCAGGAAAACCCAGGAGGTAGAATACCCTGTTGATAGGAGCGAGGACACACACAGACACACACACACACACGCACACACACACACACACACCCCCCCCCACACACACACACACACACACACACACACACACACACAAAATGGCATGCTGTTTTGCAAATTAGGAAGAACATATTAATTCTCGTCTGCTTCTGCTGATGTCACCCGTTAGTGTTGTTTTATCTCATCAGGTTGATCAACATGGATCTACTCTTGTGATACTGATAATGATGAAACAGTGCTAATCAATGTTGGCTCTTTGTCTGTCAAATTGTCCCATAAAGACATCTGATCATGTCTGAGGAGTCTCAAAGTCCTTTTGGTTTTAATTTTCGGATTTCAATTGTCTACTAAATGCAGATAAAATAATATCCTACATTCTTTTGTGGGGTCAAGCTTAGTCATAATATTTTGGTTAAAAGTGAGTGGGTCTTTTAGTTAGATTAAGCTGCATTTCAATATTTCTTCAGAATACATTTTTCTATAAATAGGAACTATATTCTTATAGGATTATGGTCCTGCAGGTGTGTATGTGTGCCTAAATGTGTGGATTTGTGTGTTATGGTAAGTTATCTGTATGTTGTGCTTGTGGATTAGATGTGTTTTACCAGGTAAGGTCAAGGGGTCACGCTGCGAGGGACACAAGTCTGCTCAGCAAGACACCTGGGCTTCAGCAACACAGATCCTCACACACACACACTTACTATTAACCAGGAGGTTGTGTGTTTTTTATTTTTGAATAAATTATTAACTCCTCAGTTGGAGGTTCTCATAGGTGACGTGCTCAAGTGCTAAATTAAACTCTTGGTTCACAGTGTTTGAATAGCAGCGCAAACACATCACAAAACTCTCAATTACAGATGATAAGAATTGAATTATCAAAACGTCTTTTGATCTGATGGCCTCCACTGTTTGGAAAGCTACTTTACCAACTCACTTGCAAAATATTTCTTTGATGCTTGTATGCTAATATTTGAAATTCCATTCCTGGGTGTTGCTGGTAGCTATAAAAATATTGAAAAATCCTAAGGGAGTTCTGTGAGGGACTCTTAATCAGGTGAGCGTTGTGCAAAATGCCACTGACCAATCATATTGTCTTGGTTTCTGAATGACAGCTTTATAAAAGGGAGCCCCATCATACCCAGAGTGTGTGTGCATTTTTATGTGTGTATGTTAGCGTTGGCGAGTGTATTTTTAGGAGTGAGGACTTAGGGATCCCACAACCTCTCGCTGTGATAAGAAATGGCCAAAGTCCGCAGACTAGCAAAGGCCTGAAGAGCAAATAGGGAGCACACATACTCACTAACACACACAAATGCAAAGGCAGTGCTTAATATGCTGATACGCTGGGCCTTAATTGCAGAGAGAACGCTGTTTGTTTGTGCGCTGAGGGGCAAACTAGGGGTAAGATTCAGGTTAGGTAAAGGTGAGGTGACATCATCACAACAATGGATCCTGGTGTCTTTAAAGGGGTCGTGCAGAGTTCACGAAAGATGGTTAAATAGTGACTTACATGGTGTGAGAAGAAGCAGAGTGTGATGGAGAAAGACTGAAAGAAGGATGGAGGATTGGAAACAAGTGTGAGAATGTTTCAACAGTGTCAAAAACTTTTTTCTGCTGTCAGTCAAAAGGCAGCTTCCTCACGCTCTCAAAACACTGCAAGAGAAAACAAAAACACAATGAGGAAGCCAAAGGAGTAAAAGGTGCCTCAATCCAGGGACGGCCATAGCGCACATGTCCGATAACAGTGGGAATATTTCTGTTTGGACAAGAGGAGGAGGGGTAGGCGGAGGGAGAAAAGACTAACAAATTGGTTTAAAAAAAAGAAAAAAGAAGAAGAAGTTGAAAGTGCACAGAAGAAGAGGGAATGTCAGACAGGAGGAGAAGGGAGAAGCCACCAGACAGGAGGAGCAGTGGAAAACAAAAGAGGCTCCACACTCTGCTCTGTCTTATCTGTCTGAGGGTCTTATCCACCACTGGCTCTGTTGGTGTAACCCCATTCGCTCCCTGCCCCCCCCCCCCCCTTGCAGGCCGCTCTCCTTCCACCTCATCCCTCCATCTCCGTCCCCCTCCTTCCTCCCCCTCCACTGCTTGCTGTGGACCCCCGTTATCAGGACAGGGCTGACGTCAGGGGGGCCCGCTGGTGCTGGGGGGCCGGAGACGGAGGCTGATAGCACGGCGGAGGCTGCCTCCGCACAGGCTGTGGGAACCGAGGACCCAGCCCATCTCGACCCCGTGGCCCCGCACGTCCACCACCAAAACACACAGAGGTGAGGGTAGTTAATTTAGAAAAGAAAGAAGAAAATGTGAATTTGAAAACACTCTTTTTGCAATCCAGAACTATTTATTTTAACCTGAGACCAGTATTTTTGTGAAATAATGTTACATTTGATTATACTTTTGAGCCAATAATGATGACATAAATATGAAATAAATCAGGGCTTCTGGAATATAATTTCTGTCGGTGTGGAGATTATCAGAAAAAAGGATATAATATGCTTTACGGTGGATAAAAAAAAAGAATCTTAAATGAACAGTTCACTGAATAAAAAGAAGACACTGCATGTGACTCATGACCCCCATATATTTCAAATTGAACCACAGGGTATCAAATTCACTCCAACTGTATAAAAAAGCAATTCTCAATTTAATTTAGAAAAATGTATTAAATTCGCAACAAATTAAAGGCACTCAGTCATAGGGAATTCAATTCTTTGTTTAATGCTGCTTTCAACAATGCTGCAATATTATGCTATGTATAACAAGAAAATGTGTCTAAGACATAAACATAAGAGACCAAAGGCTCACTGAACCAGAATGATAGAGATGTCAAAAGCAATGCAAATCACTCTGTCTCTAAAAAAAACGATTTAATTAATTACAAATCATTTTGGGCTTCAAAGTATACTCTTAGTTTTTAATATTGTATTACTACGGCCCTGATGCTGATCCATGTGTCCCTCAAAAGCACAGCTGGTTAACCTAGCCCTCTATAAAAGGGTAACAAATGCACATTTATATCAAACAGCATTCTTGTGTACATATGCTGTATTTCCACATTTCCACCTTCAACTTTCATAGACTCTGCAGTCTCTCCAAGCCTTAAGAAAACACAAAAATCTCAGAGCAGATATATACTGCGCAGTGAATGACCTGTTTCTTATCAAAAGGAGGATCCTCTCATCCACTTCTATAAAAATAGGATGTCTTGTGCATAAATATGTCCCAGGGTAGCAATATTACTGTTATCTCCCATCATGTGTGTTGCAATATCTCAACAGGGACTGACTACTACTTTACAAAAAATGTGCACAAGTTCAGGGAATCACTTTACGCGTCGCACATTTTCAACCTCACTCCTTAGAAATCAATCCCCCAGGAACCCTCTCCGCCTGATAAAGCTGTATATGACATATATTATGTAATTTAAGTTTAAGATAAAGCTGAGGTTACTTTCTTTTTGACATTTGTCAGCCCATATGTCTCCATAAAAGCTGCAGTGCAGTTGACAGATTGTGATGTCAGGGTCAGTATTAGTCCATGAGTCATAAATTCACTTGAGGAAAAAATCATGGAATTAATTGCCTGAGACTAGGTTAAGGAGGCACTTAGCCCTGAGAGGTGGGATGGCTATTGTCATGCCAAAAAATATGATCTGTAAAAGGTGTGTGAGTGCATGCATGTGTGTGCATGAGTCTGTACAGGTCAACAGGTGCAAGTTTGATCTGAGGGGAGTGAGTGGAGCGTGGAGGCCTGCAGCAGATGAGTTTGGCAAGTTTCTCATCATTAGTTGCAGGTGCAGCACTCCCATCATGTGCAAACACACTCTCACACACACACACACAACTCATGTCATCTAAACCTTGTTAATTATCATCCCTTAACATCAGTTTACCCACTGAAACCATCCAACTCAACCCTTCTCCGCTATTAAACTTTGGTATGAGTCACTTACAGTAATGGGAGTGAATTGAATAATCAATCTGTCCGTCACACAGAAACAAATGTCCACATTTTCCTAAGTGTGTCTCAGATGTTTTCGGAGATGGATCTGTCGGATGGGGAGTGGAGACACAGTTATCAGTGTGTTGTCCTCGATAAGGCGGAGAAGATTTGTAACTGTTTCAGTGTGTGTGTGTGTTTCTCTGACTTTGACCCCTTTGGCCAGGCAAGTAGGAGGAAGAAACGAGTGGCCTTGACAGAGCGAGAGGAGGGGTGAGATGTATAATAAGAATCCGCGAAAGAAGGAGACTGTTGTTTCCGAGTTGCTTTCTTTTTCTCCTCCTCCTCTCGCTGTCGTTTTTTCTCACTCTCTTTGTCAGACACACACTCCCTACATTTCACCAGTGGCCACGGTGTCCTTGATTGTAAATAACTTTTTTAGAAAGAAGTTGAACTTCAGGTGACCTCTAAAAATGTTTTATTGCACTGGAAAAAGAATGAACTCCATACTGCTACAAATGATACCACATCACCAGTTTACATCTCTGATTCAGCTCTTTGGACTTAACATAAAAACATTTTTGGAATATACACAGGACATGTTATTGTTTTATTTTGATCAGAACATTGAAGTCAATGCAAATTGAACCGCAGGGTACCAAACTCACTCCAACAGTATAAAAAGCAATTACATTTTTTTAAATTATTTTTTCATATTCGCAATCAGTCATTGGGAAGGAAATTCTTTGTTTACACTGCTTTCAACAATGCTGCAATAGTATTATATGTATAACAAGAAAATGTGTCTAAGACATAAACATAAGAGACCAGAGGATCACTGAACCAGAATGATAGAGATAACAAAATCAATCCAAGTAAAAAACTATTTAATTAATTACAAATCATTTTGTGCCTCACAAGTATACTCTTGGTTTGAGTATTGTTCTAAAACATAAAGGTGAAAATACAGGGAATACATATTAAAAATCCCTATACTTGCATCACACATTTCAGTATCAACCTGGACTAAGTATTTGTGTTAGGGTACTTTGCAGAATGGCATCAAAACCAGACAGCAGCTGTGTGTTGGGCCAGTTAATGTGTATATTTAAGTGTTAATTTTATGTCCAAGTGAGTGGCTGCGGCCTCATTCAGTTACAAGTTCATTCTGAAGATTACAAAAAATAATCAACCACTACATCCTACTTGACTAATATGTCCAGAAATAACTAAACAAGTTATGATTGTTGTGTGGATAAAACATTCAACTACATTACTTCACTCACACTTGGTGGCAATTTCCATATTTAAGTGGTACATTCAATCAAATTTGATCTGATTTGTTTTGCTTGTCCTAATTCGGACTCATCCAGTCTCCCCATTGTATCCTAAATTACATTTTCAATCTAAAATGAAGTGGCAAGATAGCAGACAGATGCTTCTTTATACAATAGCCAAGGTTTCTTTATGTACATAGCCTTCTGTATACTGTATGTGTGTTTGTGCTTTTCCAGGAAGTGTTTGTTTGAACAGATGATTGATTCATACCAGAGATTGTAAATGAATCACAAAGAGAAATCAAATGGTTTTTTTTACTTTGTTTTATCATCAAGCCATCAGTCAGAGAAAGTGTAATGAGATCAGCTTCCAAACAACTCTCTTCGCAGTCGGCCCTCTTCTCCGCCCTCTGGGTGACATGATAAGCGCAGACCTCATTAGTCTTTTTAATTGGTCCAAAACGGTTGTAGTTACTGTAGCCAGTCTGTGGTCTGGCCACATGCCATGCTAAAGTAAACCGACCCATTGGAAACACTGCACAGGCCGACCAACAGATCACAGATTGCAACATTGAGCTTGACAAACACACAGCTTAATTTCTAATTTAAAATGGACAGTTCACCCCAAAATCCATAAGAATTGTTTATACATTTCTCTGTTGTGCTTTCTATGAATCTAAATTGTTTTGGAGTGAGTTGCTGAGCTAGCTTGAGTTACAGCTCAGCCGATGTGGACGCCATTACTGTTTACATCGCACGCTGTCACAAGAACAAGCCAAATAATAAAAATGTGAGCCTGCAAAATATTTCTCATGGACCAGCTTTGTTTGATCTTTTTAATCACACAAGTTATCCATATCTAAACACATCTACTCCCTTCCCTTGACAGCTTGTTGTCCTTCTCTTTTGCCCACAAAACTTTGACCTGACTCCAAAGTGCCAAATCATTAAAAAGCAGTTTTTCATCAGCTGTTCAAAAGAAATGATTATTCCCAAGATGAGAGCAAAACAGAACAACTTCTGAGTATGACCTTTAGCCATTCGAGGCCTTTATTTTCTCTAAGTTCAATGTTAAAGATGAATGGTAGATTGTATTATATTTATTAGCTTATATTGCTAATATTTTTGGTAATGTTCATTTGGGAAGCTGTGTGTGTGTGTGTGTGTGTGTGTGTGTGTGTGTGTGTGTGTGTGTGTGTGTGTGTGTGGTGTGTGTGTGCGCACACACCCTGGCGTCTATAGCTTGTGGGGAATCCATCAAAGCTTATCAATTTAAGTAAACATGACAGAGTGGACAAAATGTCTTGTGCACCGCCAGACCTGCTATCTAACCACAAGCCATATCTGTGATGATGGACTGATGTGGCGCTAGCTTGGACTCACCAGAGTCTGAGTGTGAGAGTGGGAGCGTATGTATGGGCGCACACACACACACACACACACACATACACACACAAACACATACATCAAAAGGTGTACACATGTAAACACTCAGTAAGCACATAGTCAAGTTACCTTTAACATGGCCCTTATATCTCTCACAGGAGTACTACCTATACAGTATATGAAAAGTTGACCTATCGCACAATCATAAATGAGCAGGCACCGTCATAATTCATATAGGAATTTATAGTTGTTATTTATTGGCTGATGTTTGGTGGGGCTCATAGTTTCTCCTATGAGTTGAGCAGAAAAGAGATGCTTACTGTACAGGACAAGCCTCTTTTTATGGTGGATGAGATCAGAGGAGAGTTAAGGAGGGCTGAGGGAGATTTATTAGTAATGCTAGCTAATAGTTCATGATCTGTATATTATCATGGCTCCCCTCCGTGTTAGGATATAATTCTTTGTTAAGCATGAACCGTGCTTTTTCAAATAAAGTTATAAAAATCTGAAAATGAACAAACTCGTTTGGAGCTTTTTGACTGCTTCGAGGTTTTTTGCATATGTGTGTTGAGGTCAGCCTGTGTGTTTCTCCACTTGTTACAACACCACTGATAAGCAGGGTAAACACCCATGCACTGTTTGCTCCCCTACCATGGTCATGTGATCAAAAACACTGATGAGAGGGTGTGTGTTTGTCTGTATGTATTTGAGTGAGTATGATATAGTGCTTAATGTCCATCTCTCCGTTTTCCGACACCGTCTGCTCCCTCCTTGAGGTGCGGCTCCTGCACTGTCTGGACATTTGGCTTTAAGAACGAAAAATCCCCAACATTGATAACCTTTTCCCCCTCCGTTCAGTTCCTGGGTCAAAGGTCATGGCTGCAGTGCCTCAGCTGATTTGGCAGATTGACAGTGTGTGTAGTGGCACTGGATGGTATACAGTATGGAGCTGTTTCAAGCCACGTCTCCATCACTTTCCATCCCCTCTCCGTCTTCATCAACTGACTCATGCAATGGGAGTGTGTGTGTGTGTGTGTGTGTGTGTGTGTGTGTGTGTGTGTGTGTGTGTGTGTGTGTGTGTGTGTGTGTGTGTGTGTGTGTGTGTGTGTGGGGTCATTAACCCCATGGTAACCTATAAGGTGGTCTTTCACTCACTCTGGACCCTTTTAGACCACCAAAGGAGTAATAAATGTTTCTCCATCACATCTTAACTGGGTCATATAAAAGTTTTCTAGATTTCTGAGTTCTTAGTCACTGCTGCCTAGCTCCAGTCACTTACAGTCCTGTTATCTGTATGAGAAGAAGCTACAATCAGTGCCAGTTAAATAAGCTTAGCACAAAGAATGCTAACAGGCGGAAGCTCTGTTGAACAGACAAAAATAAAATGCTATATTCCTGTTTTTCCTTTTAAAAACGCAAAATTAAAAAATGAGAAAACCACAATTGTAGCATGGGCTATATGCTACACTTCACTTAAGCTAGTTGTTTAACCAAGCTAACATTAACCTGTCAGTTGACTCACTAAACTATGTAGTCACATCCGTCACAGTTGCTAGCTGTCGAGGTTGGGACTCTCAATCCTGATGGTAAAAACAACTGTCTTTCAAATAATTCATGTCCTAATTGGTTTATTGTACAACAATCTCTCAGTATGTTTACTTGTCAACATGAAATAACAGATAAAACACTGTCTGATGGAAAACTTTGTCAAATCTAGCTAGATCACAGGTTGGGTTCATTATATTGAATTACGACTCCTAATACCTATAGATTATCCGTTGTGTGACATATCCTTTTTCAGTGTTTAGGTTTTGCCGCTTCCTGCTGCCACAGTGTACTTGAAGTTATCAGTAGTTGTAGTCTAAGCTAGAAGTGTATGACGTCCGAGTAAAATTATTTGAAATATCTCCAAGGTCTGTGCTGGGTCAGACCTTTGTGACTACAACAGTTTAGAAAGATATGCAAGATGGTATCTACGTTTGTGCTGACTTGGCAAAACAAGGCACAAAATGACAATGATTTTAGGTGCTGCTAGTGACAGTCTGAATACACAATTGAAATGTGATAATAAAAATGTAATGGTACAAAAGTTGGCACAAACAATAACACAGGAATTCTGGGTGGTACAGCCAAAGATACACTATGACCTGAAAATCTTTCCTTTTGTTCCTTGTGCTGCTCATCCTCTAAATTCCTGTGTGTGTGTTTGTTAGCAATAATAACAAAAGAAACAATCTCTGTAAGCTATCATGCTAGAAGATTGTGGGCCGGGAAGGGACAGTACTGTAAAACAATTATAATATAGTCTGAAATGATACCATCTGCATGCTGTTCAGATCTTATACGACAGAGAGACCCTGACGCTATACGTTTGATGGACTAAGGCTGTTATTATACCCCTGTCTCAGTATCAGATCTTGAAAACATCAAACCGTAAAGAGTAAAACCTTTACTAAAGCTCATCCTTGGCTTTTTTTAGTGCTTAAAACTCTGAAACTACTATACTTTGTGTGCATTAACCTGATTTTCGAAAGCTTTGGAAGCGTTATCTGTGCTTCCAGGAAGACAAAGCAGAACATCAAGGACGATTTTGCACTATAAAACTTGTAGAAAGTAATAGAAATAAGGAAAGGGAACCAATAGCATGAGATAAGGGAACAGCAACATTTAGGATGTGGTCATGGCTGTCCTACTGATAAGTCACATGAAGGTTTTGATGGTTTGAAAGGGGACGATGATACCCAGAGCCCCAGGGCCCTTGCCAACACAAACCCTGCTTTCAACCAAACAGTCCCCCACAATCCTTTGCTCCAAGCAGGGCAGGGGAGAGGAGGGGGTCAGTGAGAGTCTGAGCAGGACGGAGGAGGGACACACCGGCGCCATGGCGATCCCTAAGACAACTTATCTCCTCTCTCACAATGATAGCGACTGTCAAAATCACTGCCAAGATACATAGCCAGCCAGGAACTGGTTAACTCTGCCTTGTCCAATCAGAGCTGGGGTCTCAGTCTTTCCCCACCTCAGCCAGCTCTATGGGACTAAAGCTTCACAAACACACTATCTCGGGCTAATTGCTCTCTAACAGGTTCAGTTTAATTAAGATTTATTGGAAGAAGTGACAGGAAATCATCACTACATCACATTTACATCTAAGAACATTTGCATTAATGTAGCACATTTTGGTGGTGCAATATTTAGCTTGTATTTCTGTGTAAGTAGGCTAAATTAAGAAATCAATCTGGAATCTTCTTTTTAACTTGCAAGATACATTTACTCAAAAAATGACTAATTTAGCTTAAGTTACTAAGCTCTTATATTAGACACTGTTTGGTTATGTTCATGTACAATGTATATGATCTATCTAGAATCTACCTAATAAAAATAAAATGATGCAGACATCTGTTTCTAGTAGGCTACTATTTGTTGGAATTGTCGCCACCATGCGGTATTCATCATTATAGATAGCTCAGGTCAGGCAAAGTCAAGTGGACTATCTCATCTTCCAAGAGGTCACGTGATGATTCTAAAGCTATCTAAAAGTAAACAAAAAAAACCGAATACATTTAAAAAATATATTTAACATTTTTAAATGTTCAGATGCATTACAAAAACCAGAAAGTATAAACAATATCTTGTTTTAAATGTGGGTATACAAAAAAATTCAACAATGTGATACTATTACACCTAAGCGTGCATTTACATTGCATCTGTAAAGCATTGTACTAAGCTTTTTTACACTAAATAATAACTGAATTTACCTTAAAGTGATTGATATAAAAATGTGCCGATAGTGCCTCAGGAGTCAATGCATATTGTTTAACCCTTTAACAGCCAGCGCCACCATTTGGTAGTGCACATTTTGTCTCTTGAAGCGTACATCTGTAAAGCTTTGTGCAGGATTAGCACATAAGGCATTGATTTTGATTTAAAAAATTTAAACTGGAAACTTTGTGAAACCGCGCTATTAAAACAAACATGGATATTGTTATTTTACTGTAATGGCCACTAAATAATAACTGTACTTACCTTAACCCTCCTGTTATCCTCAGATTTACTTTACACCCTTTATCCTCTCAGTAGTTTAAAACTCAAGACAATGATCATATTCCAAATTTTAACCAAAATGTATGTCTCTGGTGCTTTAGGTATCTTAGTTGACTACCTAAATAACCATTTAAATAAAACATTACCCCAACCTCCCCCCCACAGACCCTTTATACATCCAGAATTCCTATTATGTGACTATCAAAAATACATAAATCACAATCAAATCTCACTGATTGAAATAAAATGTTAAAGTAAGATATTTTTGATGTTGTTAAAGGACCAATAACTAAAGCAGAGGGTCGTTTTTTTTACAATGATACATTTGCATGTAATAGTCACCTCAATATCATCCTACACAATCAACACAAATATGTGTAAAATGTTGACATTTTTATGTTTTATACTACTAAAACAGCCTGGGGTCAAATTGACCCCAAGGTGCGTACAAAGTGCGTACAGGATATTTAAAAAAGATCTTCATGTTCATTTTATGTTTACCCATTAGTCCTCACTAAATTAGGAAAAGTCATGAAATACTAAGCAAAAAAAAAATGTGAACCATTTTTTTAGATACATTAAACATTGAATGGGGTCAAATTGACCCCAAGGATAACAGGAGGGTTAAGTGATTAATTGCACTGTATGGTTAAATGCATGATTGGTGCTATTGATATAATAATTTACTTGACTTCAGTAATACAGCTGATAGTGCCTCAGGAGTCCATGCATATCGGTTAAGCTAAGGTATATTTAACTGTACGAACTGTTATTTGGTCAGATAAGCTCCATGTGCTCCGCAAACCTTTCTTGAGAGGTAAACGGAATTTAGTCCGAGACAAAAGGGAAGTTCCCTGACCGGGAATCGAACCCGGGCCGCGGCGGTGAGAGCGCCGAATCCTAACCACTAGACCACCAGGGACTGTTGAGATCAAAGATATTTACATTATTAAACCTTGTTCCGTTTCCAATATTGTTTGTGGACGCTTAGATAGACCTTGTATATCGACCAACACTCTTTAACACATCTCACCTGCGCTAATTTAAGACCTAAACTTATTACCTGAATTTAGCTACAACTAGCTGTTAGTAAAGTCAAGCTTGTGTTGAGCTAATGCTTATACAGCGCACAAGACACCAGAGGGCGTAGTTAAGGAAGGCTTCATTTTGATATTAAACTGGTGAAGGATGCACGCAAGGTAACGTTATGTGGGCATTTCGGCTACCTGTTTTTCTGTCTGATTTAACGTTTAAATGCGTTGTTGTACATACATGTTGAGCTTCAGCGTAAGGCCAGGTTACATGGATAGGAATACCATATTTTAAGAGGAAGCGTTAGCGTCTGGACCGAATAAAATATCCTTACCATCTCCACCAGGTTGCTATTGTCTGTAAACAACGTAGCTAGCTCGCCAGTTAGCATCAGCTGTTAAATCAGCTGGAAAGGTGAACCTTGTTCACAGTGCTTGTTTGCTTAAACCTGACGGTCGCACATCTTGCTTTCACATTAGCACAACAGGATATCTGTCGTTTGCCGCTGCACCTTAAGAAGAGGCTGAAATCTGGTCAACAGGAATTCCCATTGAGCGAGCTGCTACACACTGAAGAATGTAGCTAGGTGGGGTAACCGTTGCTTCAAATTAGCCTTTCCTCTATAGCCATTTACCTGTTATATCTATTTGAGGCTGCACATAGGTGAACTGCTAATGCTTTTCTTGTTGTTCACGGTGTGCGCCATGCGTGTTATCGATTGTTTCGTTTCTCGCTTACAGCTAGCTTGTAGTGTATTTGTGCTGCATGTTTACATCTACTGGATTCCAGAAGCATAATTACATAATAAAACGCATGTTTACTGAGGCAGTGTTAACAAGTAGCAGATGTGTCTTCCCTCTGCAACACAGCGATGCATTTTCCATTCCGTCTGTTGTCAGCCATTGTCAGCTGAGTGGCCTGACATGCTTGTTATAGGATGCTTTCATCGCCCTCCACTTAGGCTGATGAGGATTCAGTATCATTGATATGGTTTTTGCCTTGTAGTGAGTGTTGTTGAGTGAGAAGGCTCCCTGCAAATCCCACTGTTTAAATTCTCTGCAGGACAAGAAGAAGAGGTGATCTTCCAAAGTATGCTGTGGATGTTTGTATGGATGCCCCTGACTGCATGCTGATTTAACACCCTGGACTGATGGAAAAGAGAGACAGGAAGCCGGGATATTTTGCCAGGTAAGGCCCCTTAGTGACTGTGTATGTTTGTTTTTATATGATGTCATTTATTTGCATTCAAATTATGTATTTTCCATGCAGCTAAACACCATTTTGCATGTTTCCTGTGCTTCTTTTTAATGTATGTTTTATGAAGTACATTTTGTTTAAGAATAACACATTTACCCGAGTGCTTTACAATTTGTTCAAAGTCTATCATTATAACCTCGATTAGAATCAGAGAACAACTACTAAAAATATATAGATAAGAAAAAACTGAAAATATATGTGCAGAATTAGAACTGTAGATGCATTAAATTGAATATCTTTGCCTATCTGCTGCAAATAAATCCTGTAATTTGTTATTCTCTATTAACATTACAGACGAATTACAGTGTCAGGTTCCTAAATGTTAACAGATGTCCCATTAGCTCAAAAGTTAATAAATGATCAAATGTTTCCTTGCTGAAACGGACAATAATATATCTGCTGTTGTGATATTTTTATTTTTATTTGACTCAGACCAGGTATCACATGCTGAAGTTTAAAGTCCAAAATGTCAGTATGAACTAGTCCCACTCAGTGACAGTGCGGCTTTTCCATTGTGCCGCACGGCCATGCGTACCTTGACAAACTGCTGTAAAGGTGCATTAACTAATATATTAGTCTAACCTTTTCTTAATGAAGAGTCGGCACAGTCACCTGTCTGTGAGCGGCACCCAGCCGACACAGCCTTGTATAATCCGAGTCATGCGTCAGAGTTTCTTGACCCACAGGGTTGATGTCGGCTGTAAAATTGAATTTTGGCGTTGTGAAACATGATAGCAGGAAATGTGTGGAAAGAGGATTGTCATGGCTACGGTGCATGGATTGACAATACATTGGGGGGTTATGATTAAAGATCAGAGATATTTTAGTTAGGTCAACACAGATTAGACGTCACTATTTAGAGAATGAATGTCACAGTGGATAAAAGAGATAAAGTGGTGCACTACTGTGTCTAAAGAACGTTAAACCACACTGCAATCTGCTAAATGTCTGCAAAAACATTATGTTATAGAATGAGAAACAGAAACACGATTTGTCTCGATTTATGAATTAAAATGGGTGAACATTGATTATATGTAAATAACGGCTCCGATGTTGAACCGTCAAAATATAAAGTGTATCAAAAACTGAATATATTAGTTGATTTATGGATAAGCAGAAGTCATCCAGTCAATGTTGGCTTGTGATAAATGATCTACGATAGAATGAAGCCTAATGGCCTTTTTCTCTATCTTATTATGTCTCAGGTTACTTGTTCAAGCTATGCTGACAGCCTGGTACAAACCTGCAATTTGTCTTGTGTTTTATTAATGACATGTCTTAAGTTCAAACTATTATTTTGAAGGCATCAGATATCACTTGCTCTCTAATAACGAGGTAAGCAGTGCAATAGATCCTAATGGATTGCAGGCTTTAACCTGAGTTAGAGGAGGGGTTCTCCTGCAGAGGCAGTGTATATATCTGTGGCTGCAAAACAACAGTGGAAATGTGCTGGATGGAAACCTCAGATATGTACAGTCCTCCTCAGCTTTACAGAAAAATAGATGTTTTGCCTGCGTGTACAGAATGTGAACATTTCAGGAAGTAAAATCGGCCTTATCTCTCAACACGACCGCTCTATAACATGTAGCTCGGCTGCTTTTTGCACCATATGCTGCCTCACTTCCTGACCAATGGAGGAAGGGTCAATGTTGAGCTTACACATGCCATAACAAGTATTGTTTACCCATTATAGACTTTTTCCTGTTATATTGTTTTAAGACAGTGAAACGGTATTCATGCCGTTAGAACTATAATTATACCAACCTGATCGAATTTAGGTAGAAAATGAACCCCTTTTTAAAATTACACACAACAAAATGTTTAAAATAAGATCAGTCCTTCAACACATCTTTACATTTGCTTATTGCAGGCTGTGCACACACACTTGAGATTGAAGCTCATTGCAACTCTGAACGAGCTCCACAGCGTCCATAGAGAGACACTCGCATGAATTAGCGGTTGTCGTGGTGATTTCACTCCTCACAGCTTAATGGCTGTAGAGAAAAATAACAACAACGCTTTGAAGAAGCCTCTTTACCGCTAGGAAATTGGGGTTACATTTGTGTGGCTGTACAGAAAAATCCTGAAGCAAAACGTATTTCCATACCATTGTTTTCGAGCAAAACGAGTTAAACAACAGACAACATAACGACCAAGCAAATCCGGAATTTCTTAAAAAATAAATAATATTTGTTGTAGTAGCGGAGGCCAAATGTATTGGGTCTTTTTAAATCCATGCTAGCAACAACTACTCTCCTTGGGCTGTATATTCAAATAAAATAAAATTACAACATCTACCCTGCATTCAATAATAATATCACGTAAAAACTACACGTGTACCAAACATAAAAACAATAATTAGACTTTAAATTGATTGAAAGGTAACCAAAACAACAACACTAGTCTCAGATCATGTGAACATCCATATTGCAAAAACATAAAATGATTGTTGCCAATGTGCGTATTTACTAAAGGGGTGTGAGTATTTATGGAATTAGTTCATATTTGTATTTGATGTTTGTTTTTGCTTTTTACTCACAATACTGTGCTTTCTCTATACTGGTTACAAATGTAAGATTAGAGGGGAGAGAGGAAAGTGGAACACTCAATATCTTAGCTCGATGCTCTGTGAATCCCCCAGAGTGAAACAGACGGTGCTGTTCAGACAGATTTTTGAGTTCACCACCAGATGTTCGCTGCGTCACAGACCCGAGGCTCTGGGAGAGGCCTGAACTCCGTCAGCAGCCTTATCGACCCACTCCTGCCTTCCCATTAGGGCACTTGAACATTTGAAACGCTTCTTTTTGCATTTTCCTTTTATTCCTCCCCTTGCCAAGGGTTTTGCAGGGCAACACTGCCCCTATCACCAAAAGCTTCGGATAAATCATTTATCTTTTCTATCATACTCATAGGGCTCATTCTGTAGATCGTGCACTATCGCTAAGTGCTCCCCAACTCATGGTTCCACTGCGATGGTTTCCCCCTTATTGAACCTCAGTGGGGGCTGGAGATGCCATTACATCACTGCCTCACCTATCAATCATTAAACGGGGGGGAGAGGACAGTCTGAGAGGATAATACTGCCGACACAGCAAAGTTGAGAGGGAAAAGTTAAAGCTCAATCCAATAACTTTGAGCACGAAAGCAGCACCTGGAAAGAAGGTCTGAATTCGCATAACGGAAAGTTTTGATGACATTGGACCACTAGGAGGGCATTCAAAGAGGGCAGACATCCGCCAAGACCATTCCCTTTCTCGCAATGCTAACAAAAGTCCTAAATAATACAAATTATTAATAATTGGGTCCTTCTTTCCCCCTTACACCAAGTTTCATAAACATTTGAATGGTCATTTTTCCATTTTTTTTCCTCCAGTTTAACTCCTGTGTAGTCTACACTATACTGTATATGTTCATATATACCGTATATTGATCGCAGCATTATCCGAGTTTTATGGAATAAGTTATACCAAATCTGATTTAAAAGCCATTTTAGCTCCTGTGCTTTCTTTATCTTACTTACAATAAATAATGCTGTTTGTCTTGCATCCACATCAGGCTGAAGAGGCGGAGACAGCTCAAGCAGAGCCAATCAGAGAAGAGCGTGACTGATCAGAATCCCGCCATCATTTCCTGTCCAGACATCCCAAATGAGGGCGACCCCCACAAAACGACGGACCTGCAGAGAATGATATCGAAGCCACCGGCCTGCCCGGGTAAGACCTGCTACGAAATCCCAAAACACCTGGAAAACTGGGGCAGCTTTGCTCGGGGGTGCTCGGGTATCTTCTGTACACGGTTGATGCAACATGAAGCAGAAAGAAGACTTATGTTGCCCTTTTCAGTATAATAAGACAGATTTGCTCTTTGTCGTTTAGTTCTTGCCCTGTAAAACAAAGGAATTCTCATCTACAGAAGTTTTGTTTTTAGGCGAACTTTACTGGGTAATGCTTCCACCCAGCAAGGTGAAACCAAATATCCCTACTGCTACAGAAGGATTCAGGGTTTTTGTTAAACTCGTGGTACTAGCCTACTGTTAGTGTGAGTTGTATTCGCCTGTTCTGTTTAGTGGTATGCAACATAAGGGTCATCTCTGTTCGGAACAACCTCAGCAGTTTTAAACAGGAAGTTGCGTGACTTTTTATCCTGCAGTTTTTTACAGTTGATGACATTTAGGGCACAGTACTCACAAAGAGTGTGAGTACTGAGAAGTGGTGCTAGTTTAAATGTAAAGTTGAAATGCTACTATGCCTTTCATTTCTGTTACTTGAAATCCAACTGAGAGCTCTACCATCTTTGCTATTTATATGACTCTTAAATGTAAAAAAATAATCTTTTGAGCTTTCAAAAGAGAAGCATTGCTGTACTAGACTATTGAACTTGAATTACATTACAGCGTTAATCCGCACATGCTGTTTTGCAGATCAGTGCAATTTTCCCTTTTTTGTTAAGAAAAATAAAATGAGGACATTGAGAATTAATATTTGTAATGTATCAATGTCTGTATAAGCTAATTGTCCGAACACAGTATAACTTCATATTTGCCAAACACTGGACCTTATCTAACTTGCATTTTGTCTTGCCTTTGTGAGTTGTGCTACATCATGCATGCTATCATGTTGCTGGTTTTGTTTGTACCACAAACTGTTACTGACTCCTTCATGTTGACAGTGATAATGGACTTCAGTCATGTTTGAGCAGGCGAGCTCAGTGTGTAAACTGCTGTATTTGTTTCATTAGACCACAACATTGTTGGCTGCAGCCCATTCAATAAAATGTTTAGCAAATAACAGACAAATGAAACAGAACGCGTTAAACTAGATGGGCTTTCAGAAAAAAGGCCATAGCCTGAAATGAGTCATAGCAAATTACCAGTCACAGTTTGAATGTAATAAATAAGCGACTGTTTTCATAAAAATGACAGGGGTCTTGATTCTCATTAAAGTGAAGAGGGGCTGGAGTCTCACTGTCTCGTGCTTAGTCATGCTCTCTGTGTCCATGGTGGAGCAGCAGTGTAATTTAGCATTCAGGGAGTGGTGCGCTAATAGCTTCTGTGTTCTTGGCGAGAAGAAAATGCTGACTGTGGGGCTTGTCTACTACAAGGGTCAAATTGTGTGTGCGTGTGTGAGTTTATGATAACTGCCTCAGCATGTGTGGGCCAGTGTTTTTAGACCTGATAATGATAGAGGAAAAACAAGCACTGGTATTGACTTAAAAAGCAGTAAACCACGGGATACTTGGGAGTCATCTTTAGTGGGTTTTCTTTACCCTCCTTTTACTGTTTCTTGTGGTAACTTAAATCTATATGCTAGCAACCACTGTATAAGATGGATGGAATGAAACCATATATGAATTGCCTGAAGGAATAATTCGATGTTTTCCTCATATGACATCTGTTTGCATTTGTCGTTAGTCTTTACAATACTGTTTTCATTTCTCTCTTTTAGAAAATGGCTGTAAAAGTACCAATCGGGCAAAGAAGGAAAAGCAGAGGCCACCAGGGACAGTGGAGTTCACTGTGAGTAAAACAGTGAACGCACATCAAAATAACACACTGACTTATTAACAGAAAGGTTATATTTTGACGATCTGTATATCTTGTTACAGGTGGGAGCTAATGATTCCCTCAACAGCATCGCACTCAAGTTCAACGTCACCCCGAACAACCTGGTCCAGCTGAACAAGCTCTTCTCCCGCAGTGTGTACCCCGGGCAGGTGAGACCCTCCACAGTAACATGAACATCTGCCTTATTGTTCCTAAGACTGGCTCACCATTTGCTGTCCCTCGTCATCATCATTACAGAAGCTGTTCGTCCCCGATGTGAGCCAATCAGAAACAGAGCTGAAGTCCTCGAGTTCCACTGATCCCGCCTTCAGAAATGGCTTATCAGAGAAAGCATCACATGTAAGTAGAAAGTGATTCATTATGTTGTGCAGACTACAATCAGTTTAAATTAGCCATTAAGGGACCAATTTCTTATGCTTTCTATTTAAATGATGACTATAAAACTTTCACAAAAAAAGGCCACAAGAAATACTTAACTTACTTCTACTTAACTAGAGTACTAGAAGTAGAAGTAATAGTGTGTCTTCCACCAAGTACTTCAGGATTAACACATTGGTTTATTAGATAACAGCAAGTTTCTGTTTGTTTTCAAGTCAGAAAATAAATATTATTTGATTTTAATCAAACAGAAAAGTCATGAACCTTAATTTAAAAGCAGCAGCGTACCTGCCGTTTTTATGAGTTTGCTCAATATATATGGTGCATTAACTAAACACTGCTTCTCCATGTATAGTTTTGACATGTAGACTAAATATTTTGCAATGGAAGGTCATTTAAATAAATCATCATCTGACAGACAAGTCAAACAGTCTGTGTCTGGAAACTTTGAATAGTGATACCAAGAGCTAAACGCTGTGATGGCCTGACACCTCTGAATCTGAACCGTAAAGGTCAAAGGTTGATGAAAGCTGAAAACACACATTGATTAAACACAAAAAAACAAGCTGTACTGAATTCAAGCACAACATTAAGGTCTGTCCTTTTAACTTCCTTCAGGATGGCATTTCAAAAGGCAAGTCAGCAAAGTCCCTCCGGCATGATCTCTCCCCAAACTCAGAGGACGAGAGCCCGGCAACCGTTAAATTCATCAAGATGAGCTGCAAATATTTCACAGATGGCATGGTAAGAAGCCTAGAACATGTGTCCGTGGCAGGTAATAATTCAAGAGAATGCTGAAACACTGTTCCTGAGAATATTCTGATGTTTAGAGAAGAATCAGCTGGTACCCCTCTCTGATTCAGATGTGGTTGCAGTGCCCTCATGTGTTATGTCTTCGTTGCAGGGAGTGGTGGGCGGCGTGCTGATTGTGACCCCCAACAACATCATGTTTGACCCCCACAAGTCGGACCCCCTGGTGATCGAGCACGGCTGCGAGGAGTACGGCCTGATCTGCCCCATGCAGGAAGTCGTCTCTGTGGCGCTGTACGATGACGTGTCGCGCATGAAGCTCAAAGACGCTCTGCCATCGTAAGCGCTTCAGACCGCCTCGTTTTCTAGCTTCCCTCTTCTCTAAATGTTCTTCTCTATATGTTTTTCTTACAGTCCTCTGCTCAGATTCATGCTCACTTGTTCCTGTTTTCCAGTTTCTATTCTTCTTTTTACTCTCAATAATACTACTGTTTGTGTAAACTCTTTTCCTCTACTCCATTCAAAACACTTTTCACGTTGGACTCAAAGTCTGATATGTCAATCGTTTTGTAGTTTTTTCATTGAAATGTTGTTTTGTTCCTCATTTATCTCTTTGCTTTACTTCTATTGTGCTTTGATCGTTTTACATCACATGTTATTTTGTTTTGCATCATTCTTGTCATTCATAATTTTCTGTTTGGACTTTTCCTTTTGTGTTTTCCCTTTTTCATTTCATCCTGGTTTGCGGTGCGGTATGTGTGATGCCCCGTGACCCCACAGAGACCTACCCCAGGATTTGTGTCCTGTGTACAGGCCCGGAGAGTGGGAGCAACTGCCCTCAGAGCGAGATCTGAACCCCTTCAGCCGCTACGAGGCTCTTGGTCCCAAGCGACCAATCGTGTTGGATGACATCGAATCAACCCTCTCAGAAACTGGTAACATCATGTCATGAAATGTCCACAGTTTTGCTGCTGTAGCGAGTACAAAGTGACCCTCTTCTTTAGAGAAAAAAGTTCTTTCAATCGGTGGTCACTCTGGGTTATAACTTTTAACTTGTATCTGTTTTACTCTCCACAACCAGCATTTATTATGGGGTGCTTTGCTGGTTTATATGAATTAAATTGGCGTGGGAATTTAAACTGCCCCAGTTTCTTAGATGTAAATATTTTCTATTCCTACTTTTTTTTGTACTGTTTTCTCCCATTGTCGAATTTCATTTGGGGGCATGGGAGAAATGTACTGTACATAAAACATCAACAAGACACTACAAACAATACATCTCAAATAAAAGTGTGCAGATGTATTGAAAGTAAAAATGTCTTTCTAAAAATGGTTCAACAAAGACCTGTTTATCGTCTTCATACCAGTGAGCACAGAGGGTGATCAGACGGAGAAGTCTCCATCAGACGAAGGCTTCACTGAGTTGGAGCCGACTGTGAACGCGAGCGCTGAAGAGGTGGAGGCGACGTCCTCCAAAACTCCCAGCATCCTCAGCAGGGACCAACAGGAACTAGGACCAAGCTGCTCAGGCCGGGAAGACTTCAAAGACAAGCCGATTGGTGGTAAAACTAAAGTGAAGCTGGACGATGACGAGGATGAAGGCGTCGCTCAGACCAGCTCCATTGAGGAGGGAGAGTCAACACAATCCTCTTTAGAGACTGAAAAACAGGGTGGCTTGCTGGATAATCCTACAAACCAAAAGAAAACCAAATATATACAACCTAAAGGGATAGAAGAGCTGCTAAACAGTGCACATTATGAAATAATCGAAGCACCAGTGGACCAAAACAGTAAACTGAGTCTGAAGGAGGCTTCAGAGGTTTGTGGATGCTCGAGTCCTAAGAGACAAAGCCCTGTCATACCAGCAGGGGGCGCTGAGCTCAGCGAGGAGGAGATACGCAAGAAAAGCTACGAGGCAGAAGTGAAGACATGGCTGCTGGAGAGGATGCATGCTCCAATAGAAGGTAATATATACATTTTTTTTATTATTTCATACCATTGGTACTGTCTTTAATTAATCTATTTCTATTTGTTTTCATTTAAATATATTCTTATTTGTTTTGTGTGTGTTGAGATAAAGATATTGTTCTGTATGGTGTGTGTTTAATGAATATCAAACTAAGAAAGCATGAAAAAAAGGGGAAAATATACTCTCCTGATGTGTCCTCCACCTGACTTTGGCGCCTCCATCTGGGCTATGATAGGGACTACAATAACATTTAGGAGTGTAGAATTAAACTCTTTCTCTATTTCCCCATTCTCTATAGACATGCTTTTCTCATCCAAGGAGAAGAGTAAAATCCCCCCAATGTTCCTGTGCTTCAAAGTGGGAAAGCCAATGAGGAAGTCCTTTGCCACCGCAATGACTTCTAGTCCCGCCCACTCATTTGGGGG
The DNA here is from genome assembly GCA_031216635.1 of Dissostichus eleginoides. Taxonomy (NCBI): domain Eukaryota; kingdom Metazoa; phylum Chordata; class Actinopteri; order Perciformes; family Nototheniidae; genus Dissostichus; species Dissostichus eleginoides. The sequence continues at coordinate 16,801,079 of CM062281.1, read as the reverse complement.
CCGGGGTAAACAGCCGGAGTACTGGTTCGCTGTGCCACAAGAAAGGTGAGGCGATAATAGATGAAAGAATGTCTTGAACTACAATGTATTTAAGATAGGAGTTATTTAACCCATCTAATATATGCTGTGTGTGTTTTAGGGTGGACCATCTGTATGCATTTTTCGTGCAGTGGTCTCCGGATGTGTACGGGAAGGAGGCTCGAGAGCAAGGCTTTATTTTGGTGGAGAAAGATGAGCTGGACATGATCGACAACTTCTTCAGTGACCCTGCTTCTTGCAGTTGGGAGGTAAGCTCAGCCAAAAAGGAGGCAGCACCCTTTCTTCTATTCACATCACACATTGATTTAATTTAATTTAGTTTAGTTTAGTTAGTAAACATATAAACAAATGCATAATGCTTTGTCGAAACACCCGGCTGCCTACCAACGCTTATTGTTTAGGTGTCCCTTGATAGGCAGGCAGTCATATCATTAGCTAATGCTATCTAGATCTGATGGAAATGGACATAAAGGCGAGTGAAGTATAATCGAGAGAGAGAGATCAGGATCAGATTCTGCTGACGGAGAACAGCAGCTCTCCCAGATCACCTCCACCAAACACACACTTAGCAATATTATCTACCTCTGGAACTAGCTAAACTACTTAGAAATATGTTTATTCTTTACTGTCGGGTCACTCATTACTGGATCACGCACTGCATGAGACCGATACTGTCAGGAGAGGGAGAGTTTCTCCAGTTTTTCACCTGATTAGCCCAGAGTAAAATGCTTTTGTGTGCACAACTATAGGTGAACAGCAAACACCAGTTTGATGTTGGTGACAGAATGAATATCCTCGAGAAAGTTATAGGGGGGGTGCCAAATCCGCCAGCATATTGCTTGCCTTTTATCTCCTGTGTCACTTTTGCTGTAACACTGTACATTTTCCTGATGCAACTTTGTCGTTGAATTCCTTTTTATATGCTTGTTTCCATCCCAGATCATCACCATTGATGAGGCTAAGCGCAGGCAGAGTTTCAGCAGCTGTGATGCAGAACTATCAGTGGATGCACTTCCCATACTCAGTGAGGCCAGTGACCTGCTGCAGGACACACACATGGAGAAGGTATATAATACTTTTAACCACATAAAATAAATCCATATTCTGAAATGACGAAATATGCAAGATACTAATCCGTACGCTTCTTAATCTGATGATGCGTTTGCCCTCCAGCTTGCATGCCGCTTGCCGCCCCGTGTGCAGATCTACCCCTGGAGACTGGCCTACAGCACGGTGAAGCACGGGACCAGCCTGAAGACTCTGTACCGGAGCCTGGCAGACGTGGAGAGTCCGGTTCTGCTCGTCATCAAAGATATGGACAACCAGGTAGATAACTGTGCAAAGGGTCGTGTACTGTATGTGCGTGAATACGGCCACACTGGCTGAGAATACAGGAGGTAAATAACAGGCAAAGAAAATGGCCTTGTATCATAAGTAGTTGATACACAGGTGGCAAAAGAAATGTAGAGGTAGTGATATTTTAAGATTTTTACATAATAAGGCTTCAATACAGAGTATTTTTGTCCCACTCATGTCAGTCATCATATTTCACAACGTAATCCCCCCTAAAAAATCAACTGAATCTGCCTCTTTATCACAGATATTTGGGGCTTTCTCAAGTGATCCGTTCAAAATGAGCGAACATTGCTACGGCACAGGAGAGACGTTCCTCTTCAGCTTCTGTCCTGAAATCAAGGTTTGCCTTACCATTGTTTATAATCTCAATTTAGGTATGAGGTCTCATTATTTTAATAGCGTTAACATAAATTTTTTGCTCTCATTTTCAGGTGTACCGCTGGACGGGCGAGAATTCTTACTTTGTGAAGGGAAATATTGATTCTCTGCAGATGGGAGGAGGAGGGTAAGAAGCAAATCACTAGCTATTTCACTGTGTTTTTTCTTGGGTTTCCCATCAGTTAATTTCCTCTCTCCCCTCTGCAGTGGTCAGATGGGTCTGTGGCTGGACGCTGAGCTGTACCGAGGCACCACCAACAAATGCGCCACCTTCAACAACCAGCCCCTCTCCGCCCAGCGGGACTTCAACATCCACAGTGTGGAGGTCTGGACCTTCGAGTAGTCTCACCTGATCATAGGTACTCCTACATTCAACCTCTGCTCCCCCCCCCCCCCCCCCCCCCCCCCAAGTCTATTACACGCCACTTGGAGGCAAAGCTAGCTCCCCCACAACGACACTGAGCGTTCTGTGAGAGAAGACTGGCGGAGAACGGCCATCTGTAGCCTGCTTCGACCTGCGGCAGGCAGGTAGGCCAGTTTGCGTTTGGTTCCTCCTTCCTTCTAAGGTGGAAGTGTGTCGTTGCTCTCCGTTCATTGGCTGCCTTAGACATCCGTCAACGCCTCAAGCTTTCCCAGCATGCAAACTGCCTGACCACCATAAGAGAGGAAAGAGAGAAGAGGAAGGATGCTGATGTTACTATTGAGGTAATCCCTAAAATATTTCTAGTGTGAGGAAGAACAAGGTTTCCCATTATGATGAACGTTATTTTGTGCAGGAATAATGATGTAATTAGTTTCTTGGGAATGTACAGGATAAAGTGCTCTAGACATTTTTTTTACGATGTTATGGATTTTAAAAGGAAGTGGAAATTGCCAGAAAGATTATTTTGGATCCTCTACTATTAAATTCATTTAAATGCAGGAAATGTTTACAATGGAAGCGTTGCACTTCCTCTGACGGCTGAGTTTTAGGTGAACTTAATGAGTGTTTCATTGCATTATCTCACAACTACTTAAGTTTTAATTCCCCAAAAGAAATCCAGGTTTGCAAAGACCAAATATGTTCTATTTTAATTTCGCATTTGTTGTGATTTTATTTTTTTAAATATTTTAGATTTTTTTATTTTTTTATTTTATTCTTATTACATTCTGTTTTTACAAAGAGTGCTCAATTTTTTTTAATGGATGTGCTTTTATAGAAAGTGTTAAATGTTTCTGTTTGTGATTGGACCTAACAAGCACTACAAATGACTGTTTTGTCGGTATTGAATTCATATCTCACGTCGACTGATTTCTATCTGTTTTTATTCATTTTGCGGTCATTGTTTAGAGCCAGTAGAAGTTAAACATGATGTCACTTTGCACTACAGGATTTATCGACAGTCATTGCTCTGTTGTGGCCTCGTGTAATTAAACATTTCTTCAATGTAAAATTGTAACTTAATGCTATTTGATCACCACTACAGGTCAGCATTTGCTTTACTTAACAATGGAAAAAGGGACAGTCTGTTTTTGCACTCTGGTAAGCCACTAACAAAAAATTCCGATTTACTAACACAGAAAATAAATGTTCATTTATATCCTTTGTGTTCCGACACAGTGCATGCATTATGCAATACTGCAAATGTTTGACACCACTCAATGATACCTGCCATACTTTTCACTAATGCCAGTTATCGCTTTATGTGAAAATGAGCTTTGTGTTTTAACTGTGAATGATCCCTGAGTATTATTTCTCGTGAACCCAAAACTGCTGTGATATTACTATGGATCTATTTATTGTGTTGTTATAGCAAACACATTTAAACCTAAATAAATGTTATATATACACATAATATTAAGGGTTGTGTTGTTTATGTCTACTTTTATATATCCCATCTTATGATTTCTTGTCGGTAATCATTGTAGGACTGTTGAAAGAGGAGTGTATTCATTTAAGTCTTAGTTTTACTGTTAGACACTGTGCCATAGCTGTATAAGGAAGAAGCCAGTGGTGGGATCTTCCCGGAAATCATTCACTGCAAAGATCTCACATTAAGAAGATGAAACACTCTGAACATGAAACTGAATTACTCTCTGCCCTAAATGAATTCAATTGAGAGGAAAAAGGAGAAATAAATTATGAAGTTAAGATAATAGTAGAGGTTTAAGTTTGTTGAACCTTAAAATTGTTTCGATTTTCCATAAAAATATATATTTGGCTCACAGGTCATTTATACTGGGGACGCTGGGGACCAACCACTTTTGGAAATGGCTAATTTGCTCCCCACCACTTTGCATTAGGATCATTTGTTAAACATGTTCTGAAAATAGCGTGCACAAAGAATTGTACACTTTGAGATTTGCACAACAGAACATGTACAATGTTGAGGACTGTTCACACTTTTTGGGTGTATTTCTGGCCACCCAAGTGGTGCAATTTGGACCTGCGACACGTTTAATATTATAATTGAATAGAGAATAGTAAAGCATATGTTGCTCCCGCTTTGCCCAGTGTAGCAGTTACTGCACTAGTTGTCAAAAAAAGTATTGTAATCGTATGTATGTTTGTATATTATATACACATACATAAGCTTACAATACTTATCTATGTATATAATATATGTATGGTTTGCGGGGGGCGCTTAATGCAGTAGTGTTTTTAGATGTGTCCCCACCACTTTTTCTAACAACATTACGCCAATGATTTAGCTTATTAATAATAACAATAATAGATTACATTTTATAGCGCATTTCAAGGGACCCAAGGCCACTTTACATGCTATGAACAAACAAACAAACAAGTAGGGCAAATAATAAAGTATAAATTAAATAACTAGCAGTGGGAGTGGAAGCAGGGGGGCTGTGATGGGTTAGGGGTCAAAGGCCATGAACAGGTGAGTTTTTAATGATGATTTGAAGTGGTATGCAAGTTGTTATTATGTATACCAAGAACTTGCAGTTGAGAGGAAATGTCTGTGATCTGACCCTTCACATATTTAATGTTACATTTTGTTGGGGAATAATTTGCCCTGCATGTCCTCCTTCGCCCTCTGACGCAGCTGACCAACCTTGAGCAGCCGTTATCTCCCATAAAGAGGGGCTGGCTGCCCTAGCATATTGTTGATGTTGCCAGTTTATGACCGGGCAACTCTCTGTCAGAGATCGTTATTGTTGTGGGACACCTGGAACACATCCTTCTCGGGGTGTAGATGACCCCGAGCCATAAGCGACAACAACTGTGATTCAGTGTCCTCAGCTGTTGAGTCTATCTATTGAAGAATGTTGATAATTACACTCTGAACCAGTTAAAACCTCGAGCTACAGGAGGGTTCTTCAGAATTGATTGTTTGTGGCATCTCAACCGTGTGGTCAACTCGTGGCCCGTGACATGTCTTGTGAATTTTCCGGCCGAAGCTCCAAATAAACCATCAGTGTTTGACATCAAAGCTCCAGCTCTCCATCGTGTCTCTCTTTGAGTCCTGACTCCAATTGCTTCAAAAGTTTCCCCCACACATTTCATTACATGTATTCCTCTATAATGTCACTCTATTTGTTTATTTCGGTTTAAACAAGCCAGTAAAAGATTTAAAATATTGTGTTCAAACGGTTCAAACCGTGTATGATGTGAGGATTTATGGAAACAAGATTGAGTAACATGGCTTCGTAAATATAGACGATCTTTGGGCCAGGCGAAGTCCCTCCCTGTCCTGGGGAGCTCCATGGGACCTTATTTCAGAAAAATTATGTATTGAAGTCAATGGGGAGAAAAAGATTATCTTTCGATTCCGTTTGAATTGTGCCACGAATTACACATATGATGTTTGTCAATTTAAAAGATAATTTTGCAAGTAAAAAAAAATGTGTCGTAAAACTGTGAAGTAACACTTTTTTTGTGTGAAACCGCTCAATGAACTACATCTCCCGTCTCGCACCACACAACAAGACGGCCATCACGTTGGCACAGACGTTTCACTTCTTTCTTTCAGAATGAGGTGAAAAGTGGTCTCTACACACGCGAGGCCAAGAGCCAGCATGCGGGACCGGGATTCTGGGATTTGTATTCTTTCTAGTTGCGTATTTTTCATAGTCTTATATTGCAACAGTTTTACGACAAACTGTGACTTTTTTGACATGGAAATTATTTTTTTAAGATTGACAAACATCATATGTGTAATTCGTGGCACAATTCAAACGGGATCGACAGATACGTTTTCTCTCCCCATTGACTTCAATACATAATTTTTCCGAAATAAGGTCCCATGGGTCGGAAGTAGATGGGCGGGACTTCGCCTCTCTATCATAGGTTGTGTTTACCGGCAACGCGTTGAAAAGAAAACAAGAAAGAAAAAACCTGAAATATGTTGAGAAACAACTCAAAATTAACTTCAGAAAGCGATGAAACTTGTATTTTCTGTTTGATAGCCAACGGTCAAGACAAAGAAACACAAGTCATCAAAAAGGTAAGATCCTTAAAGTTGTAACGGCAGGTAAAGCTCACCTATACCTTGCATTACACCATTGTATCAACAATATAAGGGTTTAAATACCGTTTGGTTATCCTTAGGAAGTCTTTAAATCAGGAAATGGATACAAATGGAGATGTTAGACTCATTTTGTGCCTTTCATCATAGCGGAAGCAGTTGACCTTTTTCGGGCTGGATATTTACTCTCGTTTTAATAGCCATGAAATTGTTGAAGTCTGAGGTACACACAAAATAAAATTATTGAAGGTCAACGTCTCTACATTTCAGAGAATGGATAATTATGCAGTGGTTAAAAATGCATTATGACATTATTACTTTTGCTAGTTAAGAAGAAACGTCTACATTTATACAAAGGTTATTAGGCATCTGAATAATGATAATAAACTTTATTTTATATAGCCCTTTTCAAGACAAGGTAACAAAGTGATTTACAAGAAATAAACGTCAGACAAATAATAATACAAACAATTTAAAAGTGATATAACTTGAGCAAAGAAACTACAAAATGGTAAAAAAAAAATAGAAAAAAGTACAATAAGTTAGGTAAGACAACATTAAATAAATAACAATGCATTTTCAGAATAGACTTAAAGGTGGGGTATGTAATTTATTTCAGAAACACTTTTTGTTATATTCCATGGAATGCTCTTGACATCCCGATAGCAATGAATATATTAAATGCTTTACAATAAATACATTACAAAAATTAATAGGCTTGTTTGAGATGAGCGAGACCGACGCAGACCTGTGCAATTGCGATCGCCGTCTTGCTAGTGCGTTGCATGATGGTTAGTCATTTTGTCCGACTTGCTCTGGAGGCTCGACTACATGAGACGTTGAAATCTCGCGGGACAAAGACTTCGGCAGCCTTGAGAGCGAGGCGGCGCAGCTTCTCTCCACGAGCTGCAGAAGCGAAATGCTTGATGGGAAACGACTCGCTGGTATATCGAGCTGGTTTTTACCCCGTGCTGGTGATGAAACTCTCCAATTGGCACCGCAAAAGTTTGTTGTTGTTTAGTGTCAGTTTTACGTCGCCACTTCCATTCACATTTTTCATCATTGTTCCACAATGTTTATCATCATGAAATTAATATCTATATATTTTATACTATACTTGCACTGCTTACCGTTTTCATACTTCATATATCTTAGCATATTCATACACACTTTTAATACTGTTCATACTGCTCATAGGCTACTGTGTATATCTAGTGTATTCATACCCCTCACTGTTCATTCATTATTCAATTCATTCTATATTTTATTCTGTAGATTGTGTACATTACTTTTCACTTTACTGCTTTTTGCACTCCTGGTTATAAGCTAAACTGCATTTCGTTATCTCAGTACCTGTAATCTATCTGTGCAATAACAATACATTTGAATCTAATCTTGAGCAGGAACAAATGTATTTACTTAGTAGGCCCACATCTGACATTAACGATTAAACATATTTGTGCATTCTTTATAAATGCAAAGTGGTCAAGACCACTGACGGAAGTAGTTTTGAACAGTAATAAGTGGTTCTGTCTTTTACATGTAGGATTCAATCCCCCTTGTATTGATTTGTTTAAAAATGAACAGACACTTGAGTCTTTCATTTGATATAATAATTGTGGGATTTCTATTGCATCCACTTAATCTGCAACGAAGATCGCCAGCGCAATTTCCGCCTTTGCAAACCGAGTCAAGCCGACTCCGAGCTCTCCGACTTCAGACGAGCTTTTGGAGACCGCCCCCGGCTGCAATCGGCTATTCTCGTCTACTTTCGAGGAGGAGACGCAGCTCATCTCAAACAAGCCTAATCTGTGGAAGCCGTAGCACTGTAAAAAGCACGACCAATCATTTTAGCCAGCCCGGCTAAAATAACTGGATGGCCTACCTGCCTGTCAGCCTTCCATCTGTGCACAAATTTATCTCGTGCCCTCATTGGTCATGTGCGCGTTCGTGTGTGTTGGAGGAGGGGCTCTGTAAGGAAGTGGCAGATTTTTTCCGTATTTTCAAATTCTAGCGCACTCGAGCTGGTTTCTCCAAAATGACATACCCAACCTTGAACAGATAAAGGGTCAAATTCTGGCCACAAACACGGCAAAAACACGTTGTTGTTCCAGAGAATGGGGGCCCACAATAATACATCTGAGTTTTATCCATGCTGCATTCATTGGCTGTAGGTTAATGTGTGTGTTTTATATCTGTTATTCCTTCCTCTCTGACAGAACAAGGAGCTGGTGTGTTTTAGAGACATTTACCCTGCTGCTCCTCACCACTACCTGGTTGTACCCATTCAGCACATCCACAGCTGCTTCTCGCTACACAGTGGACACGTTGATCTCGGTCAGTCATAAGATCACTAAAAGCTAATAAAAAGCTCTGCAAAAACACGGAACCTCTATTTCTCCTGACCTGCTGTCCCTTACTGCTTATAGTCACACTACTACAGCTTCTACAAATAAAGCTGCAAAGTGTCTTACTATACCTTTAGAACTATTTAGGTGTTATGAGACTGCTGCTGAAAGTATTTCCACAACTGATACTGCAACTTCCGCATTTACTTTTAAACATCTGGATTTACCATATAATTTATTTGAGTTCATCTTATTATGGGGATGTTTAAAAGCCCAATAGTGGTATAACTGAAGTGTTGTAACTTGTATCCAACAGTTAAGAGGATGGCTGAAATGGGGAAAGCTGTGCTACAAGACCAAGGGATCACTGATATGGAGGATATAAGGTAGGAAGAACGGTCGTGTGTGTGTGTGGTTGTGTGTGTGACCTTCAATAAGCACAAAGTTTAAAGGAATATCTTGTGGAAAGTTCAATGACATGATTACTACATATCTGGATGTCAGGCATAAGACTATGAGTTTAGCACAAAGAGTTAAACCGCTAACCTGGCTCAAAACAAGCATTCTATCTCCTTTTTTTAATATATGTATATAAAGTGCAAACGAAATAATCCAGCATCTACGCCAACAGCAATTTGTTGTTTTTTCCCTTTTTCATAAGGTTAAAACAAATAAGAAATAAGAAACCAGTGAGCTCTAGAGGAATATTTTGTTGTTGAAATGCACCTTTAAGCTCAATTCTGACTATATGGTTGTAGCTTCAAATGTTAAGAGAGGTGGAAATACTCACACTGTCAAAAGGTTTTTGTTATTTTAAGTTTTTTATTACTTTATTAAAATGTTTCCTTTACATTTATGTGTTTTCCTACACAGCCTCGGCTTCCACCAACCTCCCTGTACTTCCGTCGATCATCTCCACCTCCATGTGCTCGCCCCTCGCAGCCAAATCTACGAACACTTGATGTATAAGTTTATTCCAAAGACGGACAATTTTGTTACGGTGAGAGGCTCAATGGCTAAATATGAGACGATAATGTTACTCAAACACTTACAGTATATTGACTATTTTCTTTGAACTGGACCCTTTATGCCCTTGCCCTATCTAAAAGAATATGTTTCACTTTACAGGAAGAAAGTCTCCGGAATCGTATTAAGGATGAAGCTCCCATAGTAAAGGGAGAGTGGAGTGGACTGTATAAACTATCAAGACCATCCATCTTCTTCCGCTTATCCGTGGTCGGGTCGCGGAGGTAGCAGTTCCAGCAGAGAGCCCCAAACTTTCCTTTCCCTGGCCACATCAACCAGCTCTGACCGGGGGATCCCAAGGCGCTCCCAGGCCAGCGAAGAGATATAATCCCTCCACCTGGTCCTAGGTCTACCCCTTGGTCTCTTCCCAGCTGGACATGCCTGGAACACCTCCCTAGGGAGGCGCCCAGGTGGCATCCTTACTAGGTGCCCGAACCACCTCAACTGGCTCCTTTCGACGCGAAGGAGGAGCGGTTCAACTCTGAGTCCCTCCCGGATGACTGAACTTCTCACCTTATCCCTAAGGGAGACGCCAGCCACCCTGCGGAGAAAACCCATCTCGGCCGCTTGTATCCGCGATCTCGTTCTTTCGGTCATGATCCATCCTTCAAGACCATTTTTTTGTAAACCCTAGATAACAACCTTTCCTTCACTGCAAACATCGCTGCAACAACCCGCTGCTGCAGATACACTCTTTACAACATCAGGAGGATACGTCCCCTCCTGACCCAGAAAGCGACGCAGCTTCTGGTCCAGGCTCTCGTCATCTCACGCCTAGACTACTGCAACTCCCTCCTGGCTGGTCTACCTGCATGTGCCATCCGACCTCTGCAGCTCATCCAGAGTGCAGCGGCTCGTCTGGTCTTCAGCCTTCCTAAATTTTCCCACACCACACCGCTCCTCCGCTCCCTTCACTGGCTTCCAGTAACTGCTAGAATCCACTTCAAGACACTGGTACTAGCGTACCATGCTGTGAATGGATCTGGCCCTTCCTACATCCAGGACATGGTTAAACCATACGCCCCAGCATGTGCACTCCGCTCTGCATCAGCCAAACGGCTCGCTGCACCCGCACTGTGAGGGGGACCCAAGTTCCCATCAGCAAAAACACGTCGGTTTGCTATCCTGGCTCCAAAATGGTGGACTGAGCTCCCCATTGACATCGGGACAGCAGAAAGCTTACACATCTTCCGGCGCAGACTAAAAACTAATCTCTTTCGACTCCACTTCGAGCAATACAATTACTAACAAAGCACTTATATACTAATAAAGGACTGGCTTATCTAAAGCCAGTTGAGTAGCACTTGAAATGTTTTGGCTCTATGAAACCTGATGTACTTATATGATTCTGTTTTCTTCAAGTTTGTATCTTCTTGGTCGAATGCACTTATTGTAAGTCGCTTTGGATAAAAGCGTCAGCTAAATGCAATGTAATGTAAACTGAGTGATTGAATGAAATAATGATAATAATAATAGTTTTGTTTAATTAAATGTTTCACCGAATGGCTCTGCAGCTAACCTCTCGTGAGTAAAGGGCAAACCACGTATCATCAGAGCTCAGAGAGGCTTAATGTTACAATTACTACTGACTATAACCTGCATTTTGTTTTGTTGCCTTTTGTATTGGAATGAATGAACTGTGAACCTGAAAGGTCATAGCACTTAAAGGCACAATGAGTAGGGTTTGTCCCTTGTGGTTGTTGTAAATTCAAAGTTTGCTCCTCCTCCCCATGGAGGACATTTGTTTTTGATTGTGTGTGTACACTTTTTTCATCAATTGAAACAGCTGCTTATACCTTTTGATATTTCTGTCACAACCTATCTGATGCACTGGGGTACAATCTGTCTTTTAATATGAATATGTTATATTTAATTTTAATTAAAGATCTCGAGAAGCTCCAAATAAAGGAATCATCTCTGACAAAGTCTTAATGGTTTTATTATCCTTGATAATTACCTAATATTAACGACATGGGTCAATTTTCTACGGTATTTCTAAGGTGTTTCTCAGTTTCTGTCTGAATACTGTTGGAGAAAAAAACTCATGAGAATACTGTAGGTAAAGGGTTTTATGAAGAAATGTCAATATTTACTTTAAACTGGCAGGGTGTGCATAGATATTTAAAGGGTTCTCAAATTATATAAGATAAGAGTAATGGCTCTTGGCAAAATGCATTTCTGGTTTACATTACAGTGTCACTTCTCTCTGTGCGCCACTTGGAGTCACTAGTGTGACTTTCAACTCTCTCACTTTGTTTTGATTTTATGACCCATAAAACATACAGGCTTTAAAAGCTGAATCTCAACTTTTTTTTATTACTTATGTAAAGATTTGAAGGATAAAATCATAAAACATAATCCTCTCTGACATTATTATGCTACTATAATACTGTGATTAATTTTCAACCTTAACATATAGATATACACACCTTGTCCCTTCAGGGTTGCAAACAATCCTTTTATAATCTTTTTGTCATATGTCAGTAGTGAGATTGAAAAGGGAAATATTTCCAAAGCTTTGTGTCATGTTGAGCTAAACTGAGGAAGAAGGTATCCAAAACTATAACATCCGTCAGCAGCAAAACATGTCAGAGTCTAGAAGAAGCTGTCATACATCATTACAAATATATATCAGTTCTTAGACCAATACTTTTTTTAGGTTACTCTAAATCTACAAAAACAGCACAACTTTTTGGCACCCTTTAAAAATGCATCATCCTGCTATTTTCCCTGCAAGATTGAGCTTATTGAAAGCCCCTTGAAACTCAGATCCAGAGGGTTTCATCCTGTTATAAGATAATAAATGTGGCCACATGCATTTGAAGTCTTTTATCTATCAAAATGTGTGCATGTTATCTGGTGATTGGCTGTCAATACTTATAAAGCCTTCTCTAATCAAGTATGAGAACAAATAATGAATTGTCAGGTCATTTATTTAATATCCCATAAACCATTGTTGACAGAAAATAGGAATATGCCACCTAAAAGCACAACATGTAAATGAGAAAAAAACAAGAAGGAATTGGATGTTAGATGGGTAACATCAAGTTAAAAGTGTGGTCCAACATTAGTTCTATTTTTTCAAATAATCAGGCAATAATAATGTGTTTTATTTCCCTTTATTCAAACATTATATGCAGACAAAACATTGACTTCAGGGGTACATAGGTACTTATACAGAGTTAAAAAAAACTAAATAAACATTAAAAAAGAAAGAAACTAGTGAAAAAACTAAAGGTAACATTTCAAATTAAATATTAATCAAATACACATTTGGTTTTGATTGCCTTCTTTTTTTTTTTTTAAATATCTTTGATAGTGGTGCCATATTGTTGTAAATCTAGGTATGAATGTGCAACATTTGGTTTAGAGTCAGTCCATATCTTCTTGTGAATGTTCCCAAAAATAAAATCAGGCCTAGTTGTATGAATAAGACAATATATGTATAGAATCCATCACCTTTAAAGTGTATAATCATACTGAAGTTGTATCGTTTGTCCTCAACATCACACCAAAACATTTTTTTTGTACAAACAATGATAGAATATTGACAAATTGGTTTATCATGTAAATAATTAATACATTTATTTCTCTCTTTTTTTGTAAAAGCAGTAACACTGTCACCTGCAGCTGGTATCCTGGCTGGTGACGTCAGATTCTTGACGTCTCACGTCGACCTGACGCTGTGCTGCTGCGGTGAAGCCCCGCCCCTCCCTCCGTCAACAACTGGACTACAGCTATTTGTATTTTCACTGCTAGCCTGCTAACGATGATTCATTGCGTTCGAAAAAAGCCAACTTAACCTAATCTGGGGGACATTTATTTTTCTGTCGTGTGCTTGCAACATACTCCAACGATAGATGGTTTTGATGTGCATTAAATGTGAGCCGAAGGGCCGACGAGAGCGGTGATATCTTGTGGCTCACCGTCCTTTAGCCGCCTCGGAGAGCAGCTACTGCTAGCACCTCCGGATAGAGTTAGCTGGCTGACAGCTGGCTCGGCTAGCTACGTGCCTTCAACAGTAACGTAGCTAAGATTTACTCCCCGAAACAATGCATTCTCTCTGACATTGGTGAGTGTATTTAATGTGTTGGGCTTTAGTATTATCAAGTTTGTGCATGTCATTTGTTTTTAAATCGCCTCAGCGTTGCGTTGCGAGCTAACAGCCAGGCTTGTTTGTAGCAGCAGCTGCACGAGCCACGCCTGGGCCATTTAAATTGAACGTCTGTGGCTGATAGCATTTGCTGCTGTTTGTCCTCACTGCTCAGTTTTAGAGCACTATATTCATTCAGCTTGTTTTGGGGTTTACAGAGAGGACTGATGCCCAGTTGGTTGACACATTGGAGTAACTACAACTAGCTAAGGTGCCATTGAAGATAACGGTGAGCCGTCATTACACCTGCCGATGCACCCCTGGTTCTGATCAGAGCTGCCAATATGATGCCGGTAAGTCCACTCACACCCTGCACCCCTGGCATTTAAATGCAACTTATTGTTCCTTTATTATGTCATGATATATGCCATGACCATTTATTATTATTTTTAAGGTACGTTTACATTTTAAATTCATGAATAAACCTCTGCCTGATGTTGCGCAAGATAAACAACAAACAAAAAAATATGCATAAATAAAAATGCATCCCTTAAAACAGGGCTTACTCAAATAAATCAAACATATCTAGAAATGAAAACAATGTAGGCACTTTCTTGTCTTTCCAATGGTCCAGGTTTAACCTTAAAGAATATATACATTTATTTATAAAAAAATAAATAAAAGTGCCTTGACAATAATGATTGGGTATATTGGGTCACATTTTCATAACATATTACTTGTGGGGAGATTTTGAGGTGTTATGCAGTAATAGGAATAGTTCCACATGTAGTTATTGCTATATAGCATTTGGGGGTCTTCATTAACAATTTGATGATTAAGTGATTTAAGATGAATAGCCTAGTATTACACTCTGATATCAATGTCTAGTCGTACATCTCACAAGTTCAAGCAAGATTCATATCTGTCCATTTTCCTTTCCCTCTGCCACCCAACTAATCTGTATCTATCCCAGAAATAAAAAACTGTACTTTATCTTCTAGTACCTAATCTTTTGTACAGTATCACTTCAGCTGATTTCCTTTCTGGACTTACATTTTTCATGTTAATGGTTACAAGGCCCCTCGGCAGGGGACATTTAAACAGGGCTTGGCATTTGGTTTGTGTTTTAACAACACTGAATAGAATACATTTTCCTGCAATTATATGCATTATTGATTTACACTGCTGTATATCGGGACAGGTACAGGTGAATAACGTTGCTTCGTTCTTGCATGATAAATGAAGTAGAACTATTTTCCATCTGTTGTTTTCCCTGGTGTTATCGTACAAGACGCTCTGCGACAAAGAGTAGAATACCTGAACGGCAACACTATAGGAGTCATGCTTTGTTGAGACCTCTTTTGTTATCTGTCGTGCTGAGAATGCTGTGGTGTATTGTGGGTAAAGTGATAGCAGCCTCTTTGGCCTTCAGGGAGTGTGAACATGAACTCAGACGCAGGATAAGTTTACAGCACGTTTAGTAAGGTTTTGTCATATATGGAGGCGATTCTTGGCCAGTGAAAATACAGTATCGCGGTGACATTTGATTAGCATGACTTCAGAGACGCTTGAGAGTTTTCAGGAGTACAGGACCACAGAGAAGCTACTCGGTATTCGCTTTAGAGTTCTCAGGGGGGACTGCGATGGTCGCCTCTGTAGACGTTTGTACACTGTGGCACCACCGGGCTATCAGAGTCAAAGAGCCAGTGGAGCAGAGAGGCAGCCCCACACTCGGGTCTCGCGTGACTCGGGCAGCCAATGAGACGTCGGCAGATCTAGGTCTGTGTGGCTGCGTCCACTAATGCTCTGTTGTTGAGGGGAACTTCGGAGCTGAGTAGATTGTCAAGTGGCATTCATCTCACACAGCGAGCCGGGCAGAGCATGACTTACAGGAAAACGTAAACATTGCATCTTGTTGTCGCTTATACTATTTTTGGGTTGTATTCGTGACCTTGTTCTAAAATTACATCAGCTCAGCCATAAGGCACTCCTTATCAAACAGTAAAATGCCATAAATTGAATATATGACTATTAATGTCAGACCCGTTTTGTCAAATTTCTAAAAATAGTCATTTTTTGATTTATTAAACAACTCTCTCCTGTTTAAAAAGGCTAGATCTCCTTTTATATTGGTTGAATCAATATGCATTATTAATTAGACTCTTCCCCTCATGTACATTAGTCAGCTTTCAGTCAGGGACAGGGACACATCCTTTTTTTAAAGAGTAGATGACATCTTCTTTGTTCCCATGCCCTGTCCAGGTTTATATTTTCAATGGAAGTAAGAAGAGCATTTCTTTTCTGAATAGTTTTCTATGAGGCTTTCAGTTTATTCCACATCATTACCTCATCTTGCCTCTATATGGTTCATTAACATCTTGAGTGTTTGGAATATTTTGCTGCACGAAATGTCGTTTTTATATTAGTCAAAAATGTCAAAGGCAACCTCCTCATGTCCCACTCAATAGCTGTCTTGGATTGAGCTATGATTAAGCTATTTGCGTGTCATGCATAATCCTGATCATAGTGTATGTACTCTACTAGTTGTTTCACACATCAGCTTGTGTTTAGTTTAATTTATCTTGCTGTGTTACTGTAAGGTTTTTCTCTGGCATAATGAGTAAATACGTTTAGAAGTTGACTCCATCTTTATTTCATTGCAATTTCTTCAATCGTTGCATTTGTGGAAGTTTTCAGTTCAAGTTTTTTGCTCTCAGGAAGCAATATTCTGCGCTTGATCTTTCTTTATTCATTGTAGGTACCTCTTTTTTAATAGTAAATGAGTGACAGGATTTGTGAAAGAAAATGACTGTTTGATTCATCCTGCTGGAGATGAAGCCAGCCAAGCATCCACTCTCCCTCTCAGGAGTTAAATGATAAAAGCCCCAATCTCCTGATGAGGCCCACAGTAGCATCAGGCTGAAGGGACGCTGTATGTTTCTATACATGTACAGCTAGGCCTGTCGCAGTTATTACATAATCGCCTGATGGGGATTATTTGAGCCGACTGCGATCATTTTGCTTAAACTGTTGATTCCCATATAAAGGAATTTGAAGCTAATGGTATCAATGTGGCAACAAATATAACGCAAATAAGGTTCATATCTATTATGAACCTTATTCACTTATACAGCGTTCAAAGCAGGGTTTGGTTTAAAACTACCCTGATCTGCAGAGCAAGCTCACTAACAGAGGAAGGAAAATAACTCTGCATCCAGTATTTTACAACATTTATGATTTAATAAGAGATATTTAAGTGTTCTTACTTGGAATGTAATCCACCTAAAAAAGAAAAATGGCTGCTGACTTCTCCTTCCCAGTGGAAGTCAATGGTAAACGGCTTTCAAGCTCCATAGCATCATGTGATGAACACATTAGTTCTGTGGACTGAAGCAGATAATAAATGTATGCTGAAGTTGGTAGTATTTTGTAGTATAGGTTAAAGTTAGTCTCCGAACCCCTTTTTTGTGACATTATAATTGTCTGGTAGAAACTAACAAACAAGACAATATTTCTTTTATTGCAATTATTTGTATCGCAAGTAATCATCACTTAAAATGTCATCATTGTGACGCCCTGTGTTCAGCCAACATGGAGAGTAAGGATGATGTTCTTCCTGCCTCATCATAGTGTCCTGAGCGTCTTGCCAGTCAAAGCTGCAGCCAAAGTATTCTCATTAGCACGGAGTCGTTGGTGTTGCAGCCACTGGCACAACACAAGGACTTCTTTCCAATCGAAGGACTAGTCGGCACCCTCCTCCACATCCCTGTCCCTCTCTCTCTTTCTCTCCTTTACTGTTTGTTTCCCTCTTGCTCTCTCTCTTCCCCTCCCTCTCCGAATTACACATACAGCAAGTGTTTTTTCTTCCCAAGTCTCCTCTGCAGCACTTTACAAATGCACGCACCGCTGTCGGTTTCAGAGGTCTGCTCGGGATGGCATAACAATTAAGTCTCATGCCTGCGAGAGCAGCAGTGCTATGATGAAGCGGTTTGTCGCTATAGTGTTACGTGGCCTTGTTAGCATCTCCAAGGAAAATCCCATTTGGGCAAAGGAGCACCACCGGCCACCAAAGAAGGAGATCAGGAGGAAACGGAGGGCAGTGAAGAGAGCCACGACCATGGGCAGACGCAACTTAGTGCGGGCGGTTGGTATTCCTCCAGTGGTCAGTGAGCTGGATCACTGGAGTCTTTTCTACGCTGTCACCATCTGAATGCTTATTCGCAGGATTTAGTGGTTTCTATTCATGTGACAGAGGTATAGCTTAGAATATTCAGTGTTGGCTTTTAATGATCAGTTTTCAAATAGGCCCACATTTGCAGCCAAGTGATTATTTTGGTGTTATAAAAAAAACTGGGTTGTTTTAGTTTCCTTCTTTTTTAGAACTGCATCTACTAGTTGATTAAGTGGGTCGTCGATCGACCGAAAATAAATTATAATTGATCATTTTCATGCAAAAATGGCAGGAAATGTTTTTTTTAGCCTCCTAAATGAGCAGATTTCTGCTTTTTTCTGTTTTATATCATAGCAAAAGTTAGTATGTATAGGCCTAGGAAGGAGAAAACAAGACATTACCTTGGACTTTGAGAAACTAGGTTGGACTTTTTAAAACATTTTACATTTAACAGACCAAATGATTGTTGGTTAGTCTACAGAATAATCTAGATATAATAGATATCTTTCTATGTTACAATATTTCATAACATGTCTTGCCTATAATATTTGTAAGGATGCACCAAAACCAATTCCAATAGTGGCTTCATTGTGATCTGTATTCAAACCGATGTTGTTACTGGCCTCACTGTTGTTGTTGATTTGTGTTCATTATTTGTCTTCCTGTACTATGTTGTCTCTTATTATGCAGCTGGTAGCGCTCCAATTTCCCTGGGGGATTAGCAAAGTAATTATCTATCAGTAATATGTAGACATAACTAGTCCCCAGCTTACTTTCATTTTCTCCCCATTTCCTTTTTTTCTGTTAATGCTCTTGCAGATAGGGTCCCAAAAATGACATCCATTACTCGTCATAGATGGATGTTATGGGCGAACAGTATTGTTTAAGATTGCCATGACTACAGTATCACTTTATCATACATCCAGTTGTTCCTGAATTTGCCAACATCTCAGCTTTCAGATTCATAATAGACTGAGTGAAGTCGCAGAGGCTCCGAAGCATGAGTGATTATAATGTTTCAGTTAGGCTGCTGCAGAAAATGTCCATGAATCACTCGGCTGCATTATTACAAAGGGTGAGTCACTTTGTCTCCGAGGAACTCCCGGAGTTATAATCTATACGTAGCCCAGACAGTAACTGAACTTAGATATTAAATGTCATACTCTGACAATCATTGTAGCACTAAATATACCCTGAGGGCCCACATACAGACGGTTATGCATCAAGGAAACCACATCGCACTTTGCATTGGAGCACCTTAAGTGATAAATTAAGTATTTTTACACACTTAACAGAGTAAGGTGTGTAAATGTCTGTAGGTTTTGGCCAATTGATTTGGTTTGACATTGTGAACCATGTGTAAACTAAGTTGATAACAGAGGCCTTTTGATATTACTTTTTCATTGAAGTCTTGATTACGTGGTTAAAAGCAAGCTACTGGAATATAAGAAATCTGGATTCCCTTTTCTACTCTGTTTGCATCTCAAATGCATGAAGGTCATGATAACACTCAGTCTTTTCAAACACAGCCAGCATTTTTATTTCATTTTGAACATCCATTTCAAACTCTTGGCTTTGGTTTGAAGGTACTCTCCATTTTGGCTCTCTGCACTTTATTTTGTGAGCTCGTCACTGTCAAATGAAACAGGAAGGCACACCTCAACCCCCGAGAGTGAAACAATGAAAATCTGGCAGAAGGGAAACACATCATTTATATTAAACAATTTGGTCTGTTCTCATCGCCCAAAAACATTTAATAGCAATAAAGGGAAAGTTAATGTGTGCAGGTTGAACGAAGGCAGATGGGAAACTGACTGCAACTGTAATTAAACTGACTGTCCTTGAACACGACAGTTTATGGCATAACTTTTTCCTTTTTTTGTGTATAAAGTACTTGTTTAGAGGACATTTTCCACTGCTCCTCTCATCCTGTATTTTGGCTTTATTTAACCAGAAGCTGATTAATCTCATTCTAGGATCCACAAAGTTGTTAACCCAGAAAATGAATTGCCAAATTGTGAAAATGTGCGGGTTTTTTTCAGTGGTTTTACAGAAATGTTTAACCCAGTGATTCAATGTGTTGCCATCATTGAATCTTCTTACATATGTTTTTATCATCTTGGACCCTCTGGATTTGGGGATTTTTCTTCTAGCTGTCATCCTTTTTAAGATGTGTGTGTGTCTTTGTGTGTGTGTGTGTGTGTATGTGTGTGTGGGGGGGGATTGAAAGGTCTGCTGCTGATTATTGTAAAACTTAAATTACCAATTACATCTAATATGTACCATCTAATATGTACCATCTAATATGTACCATCTAATATGTACCAATCTTGTCTAAATATGAGACAGTTGTCACATTAGCATATAGATATTACCATAATTGGTCTACGCTCTACATAGATTATATAAAAATAGAGCAAATATGCTGAGGGAGGAAAAATCACATGACGTTAATTTATGATAATAAATACAAGAAATATGAATACAAATTCTACAAAAAGGCCAAATAATTGCCAATATATGTTTCCTGATCCCAAATGATGTTGTTTAATTGCTTTTTTGTACATATTTCAATTTAGAATAAAAACCTCCCTATAAAATAATCTCACATTTCTGTTAACCATGACCGCTTGAAGTAAATGAAAACTACAATTCCCTTTTTGGATCAAACTGCTATTAGAAACTCTAGTCTGTTCTCTGATAAATAAGATATGCTGCACTATTTATGTTAGGCAAATTACTTTTAGAAAGAAGCACAATCACCCTATATTAATGCAATGTTTCTTATCTTTTGTTTAATATTGTGTGTACCACCAACTAGGCTTATAGTTTTATTTATAGAACATTTAAATCACAATTGGTACAAAAAAAAAACTGACATAGATATTTTTCCAAACGTTTCGAACCTAGCTGTTTGTTAATTTCCTACCAATGAGCTGTTAGATTAATCAACCATCATTTAGCCCTTCCAACAAAAGACACACACTCTGCCGGCAGTGTGTTTAGGATTAGTCCAAAGTTCATATTTGCTTTGAACTTTTCCTCATCATCTCTCTATTCGGCTGAAGGTGTTTGGACATTAGAGTTATAGAATACTGTTACGCTGCAGCTACAAAGGATCTCTCTCAGGTGATAACTCTCAGGTGACGCTGCATTTAGCAAATTTCAGTCCTCATCATGTCTTCTGCAGGCTCCGGGCTACTAACTGAAGCCGTTTAGTAGCTCACATTCAGGAGGATATGTTCAGGTTAGACCTGCAGTTTCCTCTGATGTTCATTCACTCAACGTGTGGCGTCCTGAAAGCTGTTTGTTTAGCACTTGGAAAGCAGCGTGTTAGATCTCTGCTTTTACTGATATGTGCGCATAGACAGAAGCATGTGGGGGCTTGCACTCCTATGTCTTACCTCCCAGGTTAAACAGTGTATCCTTAACATTTCGGCAGGCCATAATCATAGTTAACAGAAATGTGGCAGGCACAGGCATGAGTCCAAACTAACAGTTGGGCCTGGTGGAGGTTTAAAGTGTCCTATCAGCAGACTAGGCTTTGTGTTACCCATGAGTAAAAAACTAAATTGTAGTAATATTTCAATAGAGAACACATTTTCATGTAACGCCATCTGTATGTCAATTTCTGCCAGTATGATCTGCCACTGTTTTATGTTCTTCTTTCCTGATTTTTGTGTGTTTTATCCATCTTTTTAGATGATATTGACGGTGTACCTCAGCGATGGGGAGCAGGCTGTGACGGAGGTGCCCATCACCCCTGAGACGACGTGCCGGGATGTCGTGGAGTTCTGCAAAGAGCCCGGAGAGAGCGGCTGCCACCTGGCTGAGGTCTGGAGAGGCAACGGTAAGAACTCAGAACACTGAGCTCTTTTTCATGGGAAGCTCAAAAGGAAGAAAAGCCGGTTGTAACCAGTAATGCATGAAGGTGAACTCCATTATCCCGAGCTTGGCACTTCACTTACATGCGCAAGAATGTAATTATATAGAGCAGTAGCCTCTAGCCTTCTTCATTAATGTAAAAACAAGATTCATTAAAGAAAGATCAGGTGCTGAGAAGGGCCTTGCACGACTACCTGGGAGGAGGGAAATCATTAGACAACCTCACATCCTCCAATAAGGAAAAAAAGTGCTTTGAACACATACTTGAAATACAATGTGTAGGTCAGAAAAAGGTTACGTGCTGGGTCAGTCCACAGCTCTGTCACAGCAGATTCCTCTCGGCCCGAGCGACCTGCTCCCGTCCCCACAGCCCTGCTGACACACCCGGTGTTATCAGCATTTTTTGCTGAGGGGCCACTCCCCAGCTGAAAACAACATCCCGGCCAAGGGCTTTATTAACCCGCGTTATGCAATCATGTTCGGCGGGTGCCTGACAAAGCAGCTGTCTGCCCCCCCCCCCAACCCTCCTAAAACCTCTCTGTCTTTGTCACTGTCGCTTTGTCTCTCTTTATCCACAGAGCGGTGTCCTCTTGATATTGTTAAAGGGATTTCATCGCTTGATTTAAATCTGAGCAAACCCTATGCTGATAGATACAGAGAGATTACAGCATAATGTGCCTGAAGTCATCCTTTTCTCTGTTGTTATTTAATGTTTTAGACTTTTATTAGTTTTTCAATCATCGTAGTTGAACCCCTCCACTCCCAAGACAGGTTTGCTTTGGCATTCAGTGTGTCACCTGTGTTGTGGGTTCTTTCGTCATTACATACTGCAATATTGTATCACTAGTACATGGTCTTTGCAAATGTATGGCAGGATATAATCCCGCTTAGAGACCTCCAGTTTGACAGAAACAACCCCCAAAAAATGTTTGAATAATGTTTGTTATTTGCCATTTTGCCATGTGTACATTTTCTTTTTCTGGTAAAAGGAACACGTTGACATTTTGGAAATGTGCTCTTTTGCTTAATCAATAATAGTTGTAGACTAATTAATCCCATAATGCCATATTGAGATTATTGGAATCATTTTAGAACAGGGAAGGCCTTTACACTAACACTCTTATTTAAGCCAGTGGAAACAGCATTACCCCCTCTAAAATCACCAATTGCTGTTTTTACACTTTGAACAAACAAGATATTTACCTAGGTGTTCAGTGTGCTTCAGATAACTTATGGTACTGGTTGGTGTGTTTTGTTTGTCAGCTGTTTCCATGAGACAAATGTGTTTAACTACTCTTTACCTTTCTGTCTCTGTAGAGCGAGCGATCCCCTTCGAACACATGATGTATGAACATCTGCAGAAATGGGGGCCTCGGAAACAAGAAGTCAAGTTCTTCCTCCGGCACGAAGACTCACCGACAGAGAGCAGCGATCAAGGTGTGTGTGTTATCGTGTCGGCTCTCTCTGGACGTTTTCTCTCCATGTGGAAAATGGAGGGTGGGGTTTGTTTTCCAGGAAATTCCTGACAGCGGTTCTGGCTCGCTGCTCAGCTTTAGTCGTGGTGTCAGTCAAAGTTACTTTTTTTCAAAAAGTGTAATCAATACTTGATGGGGCATGTCAAAGGAATAAATCAGTGCCACATTTTTGCACGCACACACTGCATTGACATGAACCTTTTTGCATTTGTGTTTTTGGAGTATAGCCACATAAAAAGGCACCCATGCTTAAAATCAATCGCTAAAACCAGTGCTGCACACGATCAGGGGCTGACCTAGAGTAGGATTTATTCAAATGTTGGAATTGAGTTGAAGTACACACAAAGGAAGTACACTCAAAGTCAACAGGCGGCAGGGAAGAAAACTCACTCTGCCGTGATCCAGATGTGATTCATATTTGATATAAGTGTGGAGCTTGACTAAAAAGTGAGGTACCCTCAAAATATCTGAGGATTTTTTTAGAAGGGCAGCATAAGTTGCTAGTTTTCTATCTTCCTGTGAGGTTTTAAATAGTTTACTCTCCATCAAATCTGTTTTATAAAAAAAACGCTTGTGCTCGGTGCGGCTTTAGTCAGCAGCGCTTGTCCCAGTTCTAAATGCCGCTGTCATGAGCGATCAAGTCAGTGGATTTTCAAACCATTCCTGACAATGGTTGTTGCCTCTGAATCTGCACTTGTTTGTGGCTGCGTGCAGATTTGTTTGTGTGTGTGATGGCGACTGTTTCTGTTTGCAGGGAGTCAGCAGTCTCAGGATCAGACGAGTCGCAGAAGTGGAAGCAGCGGAGAGAAGAACAGTGAGAACGGGGTGAGACTCAATAAGCATCCTCTAGATTATGTTAAAAATACAAATGTACTCAGGTCCTTATTAAATGTCATTATCAAATCTTCCCAAAATCTGATTTGAAAAAGGTTCTACATATTTGTTTTTTATTGCATTCAATAAATGAGAACACACAGTTAGTTTATCTTACAAATGGAGTGTGGAAGCTAGTTAGCCTAGCCTGTTTACGATAGCACTGATTACTAGGTCATGTTACTTTTGCTTCATGTTATTTCGAGATGCTCTGAGTGCCATTGTAAAACTCCTGCATACTGTGTATTCATCAAAGATAAAGGGAAGGATGGGGTCTAATTAGCATAGCTTCGCTCTTATATCGTCCTGATTTAAAACTGATGGGCCGGCTTGGTATCGCACATATTGTACGAAGGAAAATCCTCAGATGCATGCACAAAATTGTAAAAAGTATACATTAAATATAACAAATGTTTAAGTTCAACAAAAGCAAAAAAATACCTTTTTAAAATACAGTGGCTTTCAGAAACCAACAGAAAGGCCTCATTTGTTGGTGAACTCTGAACTGTTTACTTTAAAAGATTGGAAAGTACATTTTCAGGGTCATTGTTCTTCCTGTGAGGTCAGCTGATGTGATATTTTTATTTTTTTACATCTGCACCTACGCTGTCAGGTTGTTTACTGGATTGAGCATTTCTGGGTTTTAATTGTAAAGCACAATAATGGCAGAATTCCAGTCTACGGTCTGATGGAGAAGTGTCACTGTCTCTGAATATATGATTCTGATATGAAGCTTGTCTGAGAGTAACATCACTGACCCTGGTGTTACGGAGCTGCTGGTTTTGCACACGGCCCTGTTTCCCTGTCAGGTGTACCCACTGTTGTGCAGGCTGAGCTCTAGCTTCAGGACGTGTGTCTGACTCCGATAAGAGCAGCCTCTGGCGTGGCATCCTTTTCTCTCTCTGACCGTCTGTCCCAGATTTCACAAAAAGGAAAGTGTTGCGGTCAAGGAATCGTAACTAATTCAACCTTAAGGGTGAAGGGAAGAATCCAGCGACGCAGGATATGGAGAAGTTGTTTTTGTATCTTGAATAAATCCTTTAGCACAAAAGCCCCTAGAATGAATTCCTCTTAATATCCTGAAAACCCACAACTTTAAACTGTTTCGTAGTTGCCCGTATCATACATTTTCTTATGGATCCAGATATATGCGATTGATCAAATCTCAAAGCGACTGTCTTGTTTAACTAACCTTTACATTTCCACACTATAGCATGACATCTAAAAAACGTGGATTTTATCACTACAGTTTGTTCAGCAATATCAGCTTCTCTGCTTAACCGTCTAAGTGCCGAGGCTCAGTTGTGTCCGAGTTTCTTCCCTAATATCTGATTTAGAGGATTATATCAGTCGGCCCGCTGGATGATATAACGGGCCCTAAGAGGATCATTGCTTTGGCTTTTCCACGGACTGCTGCCCAAACCCAGGGGCTCTCTCTCTCTCTCTCTCTCTCTCTCTCTCTCTCTCTCTCTCTCTCTCTCTCTCTCTCTCTCTCTCTCTCTCTCTCTCTCTCTCTCTCTCTCTCTCTCTCTCTCTCTCTCTCTCTCTCTCCTCTCTCTCTCTCTCTCTCTCACACATCCTCTGAGAGGGACGCTGCCTCGTAAAGAGCAGAGACCCCTCAAGGGAACGCGACAACAATCACCCACATTTTCAATATATCTTCGTATCACAAATATACCTTCCATAGTTGATGATGCCTGCTGATTGCCAGTATACTATTTACTAATTTATCCAAGCAGATTTTCTCTTGTTCAAGCTCCTCAAATGTAAAGATGTGCTGCATTTCTGATGGTTTACTGAATGCCTTTGGTGTTAGACTTTTGGTCAAACTAACCCCCAATTGGAAAGACATTGACAAGAGAAATGACTTGTTTTCACTTCGATCTACATCCATTGAATACATGATAAAATAATCCACATATGAATCAATAATGAAGATAGTCGCAGCTCTATATTTGCCCATGTCAAAAAGATAAAGATTATTTGTATTAACTCTTAATCTGCAGAGATTTATTCTGATTAACCATCAATATGTTGGTCTATAGAAAGCGGGATACTAGTTAAAAATGCAGATCCTAATTTCGTAAAAAAAACCTAAAGGCATTCAAATGGCAATCTGAGAAATGAATTTGAAGAAGATCTATTTTCAAAGTAGTTGCTGAAATTATTCTCTTGATCAATTCATGGGAACAAATGACAGTGATAGTCATCATGAGTAACTGTTTTTTAAATGTATTTTGTATCCTTTTGGATTATTTTATTAATAGGATTATTTTAGCCATAATCATGGATTGCTCTCCATTTTGGACCCGTACAGATCTGTGCTGTTGTTGGAGTGGGTAGCGTGGTCTCCCCTCAGTGAGGCTGGTTTCTGCTCAGTCGGGTGTTTCTCCGGCTCCCTCTTCATCACTGTCTGAGGGCGAGTGTGTGTGTTTCTCCCTCGGGTGAATTGTCACTGATGCAGTGTTGCCTGAGTGCATCTGAGCGTGGCTGCGTGTGTGTGCCAGTGGCTTCCCCCGCTCTCCCCATCTCCACCTCGGTTGAGTCACCCCCCCACTCACCCCCCCCTCCGAGACTTCCCAGACACTCTCATGTATCTAAAGGCTGCAACAACTGCCAGGTAGGAAAACACTGCGTGAGCCACACGGGCGAAGCTAATGCACTGTCCGTGTCCAAGGAGATGAGATGACGAATGAGTACTGAAGTCAAATTATTCCCCAAAGAAAGCATGTTTTATTCAGACAAGATGAGTCACAAACATGCCTGCCTCTTCTAATCATGTAAGAGCAGTGAGAACAGTATTTTTTTTTAACTTTTGCGTGTTTATTTCACTTTATTATCTCATTTGGTTTCATATTGTCATCCTTCCTCTAACTACTCTACTCTAAATCTCTTCACGTCTTAAAAAAAGCACTTTATCTGAACCAGTATTATAGATTTTTTGATCTGAAAAACAGAAAGCATGACATTCACAGCCTCGCCTCCTCCCTCTTTCAACACACTTTCCTAAAGGCAAAGTCTCGGAGCGCTTCAGCATTTCAAACCGCTTGTAGTTGAGAGGACTCTCACTCCGTATGCTGTTTTATCCAGAGTAGTGTGCCAATGTGTTGATGGTAGAAAGTACTTTTAGTTTTATAACAAGTGTGGAGACGGAGAGTTTGGTGAAGAACAGAATTGATTTTCCTTTATTCTGTGAGCTCTCGAACAACACATGGAGGCTGGTTTCAGCCTGGAGAAGAGGATTTTATTGAAAATGTTTATGAAGGTGAACCTTTTTTTATTCCTAGTAAAGCCTGTTTTAATTGTTATCTCTACTGGCTAACTGACTAACAGAGTCTCATTATAGCTAAGATCTCATCATAGAGATTTGTTGGAGCTTTGTTGTGGAGGAAGAAGCTGAGTCTCCGGCTGAAATAGGCATCTTTTTAAAAACATTTCTGCAAATGGCTTCTTTTTGTCTATCCTGTTTCTTAATGGTTATGTAATGTTTTTAGCTCGTATAACTTTTAATGGAGAATGTATTTTCCTGCATACATCTTGCAATTATATTAAAAATGTGTTTGAGTTGGTAAATAAATGACATAATGAAACATGGCACTGCATGGGATCTCACGTTAGAGATCTTCAAGGCATCATTTATATGTATAAGGTATTATTCATTCTGAAATCAAACTATTCCCAGATTTAACTTTAACCGAACTACTCAATGATGATGTTTTGGCTAGAGCGAGAATCGTGTATATATATTTATTTATTTAATATTCTTTCTTTCTCATGAATAAAAAATGCGTATTGAGATTTAAAAGAAGCGAAGCAGTAGCCCTTTCTGTTTAAATTCGTATGTATAATCAGTCTACATGGCTCGGTTGTAAACATCAGGACAACCCTGCTTAGGTTCAGTGTGGTAATGACTTTTTCTTGTGTGTGTGTGTGTGTGTGTGTGTGTGTGTGTGTGTAGGTGGGGAATCAGCGTGTGGAGCTCACGCTGTCGGAGCTGCAGGAGATGGCCACACGGCAGCAGCAGCAAATCGAGGCTCAGCAGCAGATGCTCGTCGCAAAGGTACCTGCCAGACAATAATCTCATTTAAATGTTCCACTCCTTAAGTGTAAAAGTTAAGTTCTCATGTTTTTTTTTATTATTCTTTTTTTTTTCATTTTTTGGGCTAGAGATGACCTTTATTTGAGATTTATAGAGTTGAACGGGGGAGACAGAGGGGAGGACATTGCATGAATGTTCGTACCAGCTTACTAAGCAGCGTTGTACGCCTATGGGCCACCAGCTCTAACCACTGAGCTATCTGGCAACCCGAGGCCACACTTTATTTTTTACTTTTAAAAAGGTTTCTGATGTTGCAAATGTTCTATTAGTAAGTTGGCTGTGAAACATGGCAGACTACATGTTTAAGCTGGACCAATCATAGCCAAGGTATCTTTCACATGTTGTGTAACGCAGTAAAGGTGCAGGTCAGTCTGATATTATGTCATGTAGTCTGGGACATGGACACAGGCTAAGCATTAGTCCAAGGCCACGTAAGTTCAGAACACAGTCTCAAATCCTTCTGTTTGAGAGAAAATGGACTCTTGTTGCTCTACTCTCATCCACGAGTCCCGTCGTGACCTGAAACTGGGGCAAACCGTTGTGTAACAAATGAGATGGGAGGCAGTATGAATCATTGTGGGAGGATTGTCCATTTTGTCAGAATTCATAGTTCAGTCTTTAAAGAAACTCGTGCACAGACATTGCAGTGTTTTGTCAAGCATGTGATGTATGCATGCTGTTGAACCTTAGGAATACTACCTTTCTCAGACCAGTTTTAGAAAGGCAATTGTACCTTTTTAATGGAATGAATACCTCCACACCACCAGAGTCTACCAGGCGATAAGTCTCAGCACGGTGCTCATGGAGTGCTGATCAGTCGACATTAGTCATGCGAGATGAAGCCCACTGTAGACCGCAGATAGCAAGACTTATTCATCTATTGTTGGGGTATCTGAAAAGTAGGCCCCTCATGAAGCCCTGCAGTCATTTGGAAACCTGGGCCTGTCATTTCCTATTTTAAGACCCTAACTGGAGCAGTTCTCAGTTGGGTGGAGAGATGAAGTCATCTGACCCTTTCTTCAGCCTTCAGAAAGTTTTGACACAGCAGCATTTCACTTCCAGTAGAAAGATTTAGCCCAGTTTCAGGGTGTGTCTGCCACACAGATATCTGCCAAGCTTTGGGGTGGTGCCTAGCTGTTTGTTTCTTTTACTGTTGGATGCATTTCGACATCATTTACTGCCTATAATAACGTGCGGCTTGTCCTCTGAAGGAGCAACGTCTGCGCTACCTGAAGCAGCAGGAGCGGCGTCAGCAGCAAACCGTTTCAGAGAGCGAGAAGCTGCAGAAGCTGAAGGATCGCGTGGAGAACCAGGAGGCAAAGCTCAAGAAGATCCGGGCAATGAGAGGCCAGGTGGACTACAGCAAGGTCATCAATGGCAACCTGTGTATGTATACTATCAATCTTTTACAAATGAGCTTTGTTTTAAACAGTTATGCAGTAAGGGCTGTAACTAAGGGGATTTTTCTTTCCTTTCTCAGATTCTATTGATCTTTTTTAACCAATCTTTAAATGTCTGTTGTCACTTTTCACCACAAAAATTAGAAAAGTCTTTAATTAGAATAAAGCAATTATTAAGGCTAAATTCGTTTTCTTTAAAGTTTTTTTTTTATAATTAGAACTAAACAGTTTGTTAGACAATTACAGTACAGAGAACAGGACACCGCTCACTTTATGTGAGTATGTACACATTTATAGCTAATAATATTAGTATAATAATATTATGATGTATGCTCAGAGCTCAGATATTCTCTCTCAAGAGAAAGCCTAATCGCACCCAGATATGAGAATAAACATTACCTTTCACTTTAAAGGAGTCCCCCAACATGTAGAACGAGCTGATGTGTCTTTTCTTCCTTCCTCTCCTCCAGCGGCAGAGATAGAGCAGGTCAGCGGCCTGTTCCAGGAGAAGCAGGGCGAGCTGCAGTCTGCGGTGCTGAGGGTGGAGCAGCTCAGCCTGCAGCTGGAGGACCTGAGGAGGGGGAAGCTCAACGGCATTCAGACCGCTCTGGGGGGCCAGGTCAGCGGCGCTGCAGCCCTCGAGCTCCGCAAACTGTACCAGGAGCTTCAGGTACCGTTTTTTGAGAAATAAGTTGAACAAGGTTTGTGCTGCTGATCATACCAGGTGTCTATTAATACACCACTTAAAGTGGTTGTGACACGGTTTTCCCCCATCATCCAAACCATTAATTTCAGTAAATAATGTCCCCTTGAAACCGTTACTGAAGTGATTTTTGAAAATTTGTACTTTGATAACCGTTAATCTGCCCTTCAATGTGACCATATTCTGGATCTTCTCTGGGTCTGCTCTGGGATTCTTAAACTCCCGCAAAAAGGTGTGCCGCGTCACAGAGGGAAGACGAACGCTTCCGGAGTCCAGTATCTGTATGCATCAAACGATGGCGCACACAGCAGCAAGCTCCGACTGCGATTGTAGTTTAATTTTGAATGTGTCTGAGAGCTCATATGTGGATGAAGCATCTGATAGTGATAGCCTCGTAGACGATATTGACTATATGCCCTACAGATTCGAACCATATGCCTCTGAATCGGATGAAATTAACTCCGAGTCGGACAGTGGAGACGACAACCCCCCCGACTCTTTCCCTCCCTCACACACACACACACACACACACACACACACACACACACACACACACACACACACACACACACACACACACACACACACACACAGAGTATCCTAAAAAACACATCACATTTAAAGGTTGTTGTTCTTACCTGAGTTTTCTCTTGTTGCTCGAAGTAGGCACTTCGGGGGCGTTTAGCTGGGGGGTTGGCGAAGTCTTTGGGGCCTTTACGGATTTGGGAAGGCGTGGGAAAGAGAGTAGGCACTGCTGACGGCTTCAGAATCCGTCTTCGCGAAAAATCAATCCCAGTTTCAGCCATCAACAAAGGCCTTTCCTCGAAATTCTCGGCCAGAAAGTGGGCGCTGCATATGTAGGTCGATGTGGGGTTCATCACAGACCAGCCAGCCCTTGTGTTCTGCACGTTTTTCTCCCATGTGCGCTGACGCTTGACATCCGTTGGAAAGCTATGTATGCTGATGTTAAGTTCCTCATTTGCTGTATTGGAACAGCCAGACACAACGCATCGTCGAACCATCTCTACGCGTGACAAATCCCTTCTGTCCCTGTCTGGCTCAATGGGAGCAGAATAAATATGGCCCTTTGTGACGCACTTCCGCCTTCGTCCCGAAAAAGGAAACTGAGTGAAGGACTTTTCCCGTGATATTCGAAATTATTGATATTTATCAATACGGTATCGCAAATTCATTTTTAAACTGATGGTTCGAGATGACTAGTAGCCCAACATTGCATTGCACAACAGTAGGTGGGATGGTGTCACAACCACTTTAACCCTTGTGTCGTGTTCATTTCTCCCCCCCAAATTTAACTGGTCTGTTTGAAATGCTCTTACATCAAGACAACAAATATTAATCATCACCACATTTTATTTAACCCCCTTTTAAGCTGTAAGCAATGTCTCAGACTACTAATTTTCATGAATAACTGCAGTGATGTTAGGTCTTTTCTTTTATGCATCATTTTTTTTAATGATTGCCTTGCATTATATATGTTATACAGATGAAGCATGTTTTTTTTTTTAATCTTTCATTTTTGTATTGTATAAAAAAATTCCAAATAAAAACATTTTAGAAGAAAATGAGATAAAATGGACCTTTTAATAATCTCTGTAAGGAATTTCACGTTTCAAGGCAGCAACAGAATAAGTTAAATAAATCCAAGTGAATGGTTTTTACTGCAATATCTCCAGTATAAATGTGTTCTAATGAATCTGTATGTGTGTTTGCGTCTGCGTTTATCACCCACAGATCCGGAACAAGTTGAACCAGGAGCAGAACAGCAAGCTGAAGCAGCAGAAGGATATCCTGAACAAACGCAACATGGAGGTGACGCTCATGGACAAACGCATCAGCGAGCTGCGGGAACGTCTCTACAAGAAAAAAGCTGAGGCACGTCAAAAAGAAAACCTTCCTGTAAGACTAAGAGCGCTCAACACCTCTCCTCCTTAAGACTCTTTTCTTTGTTAAAATGCTTCTGACAAACGCCTGTCCCAGTGAGAAGGCAGAACATCAGATGTTTACCAAATTTCTTTAAGCTTTTGCAAGTCTTCACGGAAACATTACATTACATGTCACTTGTTAAACGTAAAGACAACATTTTTTCTCTCCTCTGTATAAGCCATTATTTAATGAAAACTGACTAAGAAACTTCCGTAAATTGTATTGAATATATTATCATTATATAATAATAATAATAATAATCAGCAAAATAATTATAATAATATTTCAAGTCTTTTCTTACAAGAGATGTTGCTCAAAATGATAAAGAAAAAAGTGAAATGTAGAAACAAGAGGAAATAGACATTTGCAAAGAGGATATAATATATAAATAAAGAATAATACAACATTAAAAACACACATTGAAATTACAGCCAGATTTAGCCAAATTAAATGTGTTTTTTATTTTCACTTGAAAGAGCTCACAGCTTGCATCTCTTATAGCTCTTGCTGGGTTATTCAATAATCTTGGATCCTAGCATAAAGAAGCTTTGCTGCTTATTTTCATGTGCGTACAACTCCGTGCATTAAAAACCCAGAAGAAGATCTGAGAGCTTGTGAGGGATTAAAACGACAAGTCAGCAATGTAGGCCGTCCCAAACCATTAAGAGCTTTTCTCTTTCTCTTATATCTCCTCAACTTGTTGATTGTTTTCCCTGTCATCATATTTGAATCTTTTCTATCTCTCTTACAGCTGAACAGAGCCAACGGGCCCCCCTCCCCTCAGCCGGCTGCTGGTACTCTGGGCCGCGTCGCTGCCGTGGGGCCGTACATCCAGGTGCCTGTCCCGGGCCGACAGGAAGGAGGCTACAACATCCCCCCCGATCCCCTCAAGCCTCAGACTCTGGGCGTCAATAACCAAGCCAACCACGGCCGCACCAAGTCAGGTTGGTGGAAGCAAATGAAACTACAATTGCAAGGCATTTTTTTCCCCAAATGCCCGTCATGGTAGACAACAACTGTAGCAGTGGATACGAAGTGATACGCTTTCTTTAGGCCAAGTTTTTTAATTGAAGATACAGTATTAGTGAATTTCTATTCCTTTTCCCTCATGAAGAAAGCAGGGACTTAGTCAGTGAGACAAACCAGATGATGGATCCTGGAGTTGGAAGTCTTACTACACATTTAACACGTCTTGCATGGAAACCTTGTGACTGAAATTCCCTGCTGGGCCCAAACTGTTAATTTCCTTCCTACCTGACTTCTTTGTTAATTCTCTGCCTGCACTTGATTTCTGTGACTTCCTTTTCCTTCCTCTCTAACGTGCATCTCTTCCTGTGGTGTGATTCATTTTCTCTCCTCCTCTGTCTGTCTGTCTTTTCTCTGTCACGTCTCTGTTTATTCATTGGGGGTGGGGTCAACTCTTTCCTGGGGCAGACGGTGTGCGAAAGCCTCCCGGTCCTTGGAAAGTGTCTGATTTAGACATCGTTGTGGACCCGGTACCCCCGTCCCTTCAGGAATCACAGTCGAGCCCCGGAGCCTCCACGGGCTCTGACGGCACGTCCCGTGAGTGCTCAGTGCTGCATAAGCAGGGGGGGGGGGGGGGGCACCTCCTGAACCTTCTCTGTCCATTGTAGCACGAGACCCTCGGCATGCACAGGAGATTTTACACCATCGTCATCTTTTAAATATAGTCAGTTTGCCCAATCACACCTTGAGCGCCCCACACTTAAGTCACCAACTAGCGTTTTCATACTCAACATAAAAATATGGCTGTGCCAGATTTTAGACCAACATCCGAATTTCAAGCAGCACTATTCATTTTGATGAAGCCAGTTTTGCTCAGTGGCAAACACAGATTAACATGCATTGATTCTCTGTGTTTGTACATTTAGATTGTATATAATTGATTGCTCCTAATATTTCCAAACAAAATATAACAATATTCTGCTTCAATTAATATTGGCTGGTTTTTGGCTTCATAAATCAACAGTCACAAAAACGATTGCTATCCCTTTCAGCACGCACAAAGGGAGGCATTGACAATTTATATTAATTAAATAAAAGTTGATTTGATTAAAACAACAAAGGCTTTTATTTAATTTGAATAACGATATTATTACATTTGAGGATTTTGTTAATGGATTCAAACGTTTTTTTGGGGTGATGACATAATAAAATATCACGACAGAGCTTCAAAAGATGTTTGGAAATGAGATTTGGTACAGCCCTTCAGATTGACTTTACTGTAATGCAGCTGATTTTCTCTGGCAGACAAATTAAAGTTGCACAGCTGTGGAATCTGAAGGAGATGAGCATCTGTACCAGCTTAACGTGAACAATGGCAGGCTGATGGAAGCACATTGGTTTGGCGTCATCAAGCTCTCCTGCCAGAGCAGCATTGAGCCAGTTTTAGTGAACTGAAGAGAGCACATGTTGACATTTGAGTGTTTCCTCTGCGGATCGGCTAATGACGTCAAAGCGGTGGGGAGCCATCTTGAAACACTTTGCTGCCATCTGCAGAAATTGGACGGCCACTAATCGTAGCTGACATCATGCCTCGTATGAGGAAAGTGTCACCGCTGATCCCTGTGCGTGTTTTCTGTACACTTCTGAGAAGGTTCAGTGAGCGCTGTGCCTCGTATATTCACACATGCAGAGCAGATATTTGGGCTTTGTTTTAGTTTCATAACATCCCCCAGACTGCCTAACCTTAACCTCCACATCACATCTTCACAACAACTGAGCTGTGAGAATCTCTTCTAGTTGTCAAACACTTAACATGTCGAGGGAAATTAACTTGTACATGTTAAAATGTCATCAAAGTCAATTAACAACTCGTGATAGAATGCAAAGACCCAGATCAAGCTGTTTCCTTTGGGGTCTGTTGGTTATTGTCATTTCCATACAACCAAATTCCTGTAGAATTGTCCCACAAATATTGCCTTTGTTTTGTCTTCCAATTTCCATCCTACTTCTTTTCAACCTATCCTTGCATCTTCTTTACCCTGCATATATATATTTTTCAAGCTATACGTTTATTCTTGGAGATAAACGGTACAAGCAGTCCTTTCCTCTACATCGCAATTTAGTTGTCATTTAACAAATCTAACTAAATCCAAACACTAAATACACGTCCAGAGAAGCGATCCACTAATGTAGATGAATTCATTACCATCTTGCTGTGAAGACTCAGGATTTGTTTCCTATTGACCAAAAGCCTTTCTTGAAATAGGTTGTGTTCGGTCTTCTTGATGTACCTCTCAGAAGAAGGGAGGGTAATTGCTAATCCTTTTTGACAGAAATGAAGAAATCAACCATAAGTAGTTAGTGGCAGTAAAAGTAATACAGCTTTAAGCAATTGTTATTTTTTCTAGGGACATAGTTTGACTTATGTGTAAACGATGCTAAATTGTTTAGAAAAAGGCAACGGGAATTTTGTTTTGAATTCTCCTATTGGTGTCTGGTTAATAGGATAAGCTTCTCAAAATCCTGAACCCTCCATTTAACACCAAGTCTGGGTCAAAATGGTAGAGATGCTTTATGTGTGTCAAGTCTTAAACTTTTTCTATTCTTGTTATACAATGGTTAATCACAGTCACACATTTCTAGTGTGAAAGATCATCAATTGTTACCATTTGGACCTGGATCTGGTTTGTAAAAGAGGCTTGTGCTTCTCATATCACGTCCATGAATAGCCTTTTTTGCTCTTTTACAACATACTCACTGTGTCCTGTTTGTGCCCTAGCGAGTGAAGCTGGTTGGCCTACTTTAGGCAAGTCAAACTCAACTCTGAAGCCTCCTGAGAGACGAAACTCAGGGACTGACACCCAGGGCAAGAGCCCTCCCTCAGGCTCCCCCGTCACTCCGAGTGCAGACAAGGTTTGTCCTCCTTCTCCTATCTGTCTATTGTTTTTGTTATCTACCTCCTGATCTAAGGTCACATCTATAAGATTCTTCTTTATTCATTTAAAAACAGTGTAGTGACTGATGTTGTATTTCATGCTCCTTCACAGGTGCTAGACTCCAAAATGGTTGTGTCCTCCCCCGCCATATCAAAGCCACAGCCGCCTCCCTATGGCTCCCACCTCATCTCAGCAAACTCGGCCACCACCTTGGATCGACGCAAGGAAGTTCCTCCTCCTCCTCGCCCCCTCCCAAACCCCCCAGCTCCAGCTCCGGCTTGGCCCCGCACCCCCGCCACCACCGGCTCGTCCTCGCAGCAGATCCAGCAGCGGATCTCGGTGCCGCCGAGTCCCACCTTCCAGCAGAACGCCCCGCTCTTCCCCCCCGGGCTGAGCGAGCGGCTGGACCCCCCCCCAGCTGTGGCAGTGCGCCCCTTCATCCCAGACAGAGGGTCACGGCCGCAGTCGCCCCGAAAGGGTCCGCCTACCATGAACTCCAGCTCCATCTATCACATGTACCTCCAGCAGGCAGCGCCAAAGAGCCAGCCGCTCAAACCGGCGCTCAAAGCAGGTGAGAGATCTGAACAGATGGCGCAGTACTCACATTTTTACTCGAGTACAACTATTAATACTCTTGGGTAAAATGCTGAATCAATCAGTCGGGCCTACTGTTCCATATTATGATACAGATATAAAGATATACATGAGAAACTGAAGTTCAACCAATGAGACTTTTCATAAAAGATACAGCATTATCATACACTTAATTGTTATTTAGCACTTAAAGAATAACTTCCTTTATCCTCAAAAAGCTTCAAGAAAGAATAAAGACATAATTACTCATGATAATAAATCAAAAAACATGAACATTTTGTCAGCAACAAACAACATAAGAAAAGGATAAGTAAATACATGTGCAAATGTTTTTGTGGCAATTGACCATAATCTTATCTTTTTTGATCAGCTGTCAAGAAAGCTAAAGTTTGCTTGTTTCAGCTTTAAAAAAGCATATACATAACTTTTTATTTATTTATATCAATTTAATCTTGGACTGTGACGTGCAATTGTAACTTTAGTGTTTTAGACTACTTACTATGAATGAAAAAGGTAACTA
Source organism: Dissostichus eleginoides (assembly GCA_031216635.1). Classification (NCBI taxonomy): domain Eukaryota; kingdom Metazoa; phylum Chordata; class Actinopteri; order Perciformes; family Nototheniidae; genus Dissostichus; species Dissostichus eleginoides. The sequence continues at coordinate 16,763,810 of CM062281.1, read as the reverse complement.
CCAGGTGAATAAATAATGATGATGATGATGTAAATTCCCTCCAATGTTATCCCCCTCTCTCTCTCTGTCTGTAGTATATGGGAAGCCTGTCCTCCACCCCAGCTCGACCCCCCCCTCGCCTCTGCCTTTCACCCAGGCCGGAGGGGCCTTCCCGTTGCTCCAAGGCCATCTCGTTGGTGAGGACTGTATGGACGGAGAAATGGATGATCAGGAGTTCTACCAGCACCCAGAGCCCTTAGCCCCTCCCCCCAGCGTGGAGAACATCCCACGGCCGCTCAGCCCCACCAAGCTCACCCCCATGGTTCACTCCCCGCTGCGCTACCAGAGCGACTCGGATCTCGAGGTGCTACGTAAGAAGCTGGCGAACGCTCCGAGGCCGCTGAAGAAGCGCAGCTCCATCACAGAGCCGGAGGGCCCCAGCGGCCCCAACATCCAGAAGCTGCTCTACCAGAGGTTCAACACCCTGGCAGGGGGCATCGAGGGGAATGGAGTCAGCGGGTCGGGAGGAGGCAACGGTGCAGGTAACGGAACGCCATTTTATCAGCCGGCGAACCCTCCTGCGTATCTGGGAGGCGACTCGGGGGCGGATACAGACAATGGAAACCTCCTCTCTGAGCTGCCGCTTCCTCCTCCACCGGGGGCCGAGGAGCTGAGCGGTCTGACATCACCGAGTGACGCCAACGCCAACGAGTCGCCACCAGAGCTGGATCCCGCTGAAGACGAGGAGGCAGAGGACGACAACAACAACAACATGGGGGGCTCTGAGGCGTCGCTGCCCAGCCCCCTGCTGGAGGTCAGCACTCCAGAGGAGAGCGGCTCCGCCAGCTCACACACTCTGGTGAGAAACACACACACACTTATTATGAGACACTACATTCACATAGTGTTTTTCCAACAATTTAGCTATTTTGCTGTCTTCTTACCGACTGAAAAATAAGAAAAAAGAAAGTGTTTATTTTACAAACATTGTCATTTTATTTCCTTGGATTTCTCTTTAATTTACCAGAAACAAGGCTAAGAGTATCGCTCATTTGCATATTTACACACGTTTGCTTTTCAAACCTAAAAAGCATTGTCTTTATTTATTTATTTTCAGTTTTTTTGTGGTTAAAATAGTTTTAATTTACCACCATGACAACAAACAAGGACTTTACCCTGACTCTAGTATTGGTGTTTAAAAAACTACAAAAACACACAACGGGGTGTTTATTTTACTGCACTGTGTCTTTTTGGATCTGCAGATTTATTCTAAAGGCTCAAAAAGTTGAATGAAGATAATTCTTAATTTGCATTTTAAACATAACATTTTAGAAAACTTGCAATACAGAAAATATGTTTTGAATTATCAACTGTGGTCATTTCATGGTGATGTCTTGATTACCCAATTTAACCACCATTTCAATAAAAAAAGAAAATAACAATACTACATTGAATTTATAAAGTGCTTTTCCAAACACCCACAAAAGCCTTTATATATAAAAAAAACCATACAAAGATGTACAGACATGCGAAAGCCATAACCTGGCCTCCTCTCTGATCAGGAGAAGCGTACGAACCTGAAGAAGCCGGACTCTGAGCGGACGGGCCACGGCTTCAGGGTGAAGTTCAACCCTCTGGCTCTGCTGCTGGACGCCTCGCTGGAGGGGGAGTTTGACCTCGTCCAGAGGATTATCTATGAGGTATGTCACGACTGTGTGAGTATGCTTTTAAATTATTTTAATTCCCACGCATTTGCGCCTTAGCACTCATCTTTTCATCTGGGCCTTTCATTCGTTTCCAGGTGGAGAACCCGAGCACGGCCAATGACGAGGGCATCACCCCCCTGCACAACGCCGTGTGTGCGGGACACCACCACATAGTCAAGTTCCTGCTGGACTTTGGGGTGAACGTCAACGCTGCAGACAGCGACGGATGGTGAGTGATGAAGGCACACATTATGAATAATAATAATAATGCTTTCCTGGTGCTCAAAGCGCTTTGAAAGCAAGTAAAGAAGAAAAATAACAACATAAGTAGAAAGCGCTAAGCTAGGTGGATAAGGGCGAGGGATTAGGGGTTGAAGGCAAGAGTGAAAAGGTGAGTTTTGAGGGATTTTTGGAATGACGTGAGACCTGAGGTGACGGGTGGGGGTGTGTCGTTGGATGAGGTCACAGAGGTGGGGGGGGGCAAGGTTGTTGAGAGCTTTGAAAGTGAATAGTAAGATAAGTAAGTCAATGCGGTGTTTGATGGGGAGCGTCGGGTGGAGGTGAGCAGCTGAGTTGTGGACATTTTCAAGCTGAGTTTTGGACATATTGAAGCTGGGTTTTGGACATATTGAATCTGGGTTTTGGACATATTGAAGCTGAGTTTTGGACATATTGAAGCTGAGTTTTGGACATACTGAAGCCGGGTTTTGGACATATTGAAGCTGGGTTTTGGACATATTGAAGCTGAGTTTTGGACATATTGAAGCTGAGTTTTGGACATACTGAAGCTGAGTTTGTGACATATTGAAGCTGAGTTTTGGACATACTGAAGCTGAGTTTTGGACATATTGAAGCTGAGTTTTGGACATATTGAAGCTGAGTTGTGGACATACTGAAGCTGAGTTTGGACATACTGAAGCTGAGTTGTGGACATACTGAAGCTGAGTTTGGACATACTGAAGCTGAGCTTTGGACATACTGAAGCTGAGCTTTGGACATATTAGTGGTTTGATTTTTCTGTTGTATTCATGTTCTCATTAATATATAATGTTTGTTTTCCTTGAACAGGACTCCACTCCACTGTGCCGCCTCCTGCAACAGCGTTCATCTCTGCAAGGTGCTGGTGGAATCAGGGGCTGCCATCTTTGCCAGCACCATCAGCGATGTGGAGACTGCTGCAGATAAATGCGAGGAAATGGAAGAGGGCTTCATCCAATGCTCCCAGTTTCTATATGGTGAGAAGCAACCCACAAATTCTGAAAGGATGTGTTCACTTCTGTCCAAAATGTATTAAGGTTTGTAAGGCAGCCTGGTGTGATTAGAAGCTGTGGTTTTAACCGAATGGGATTACTTTACCTTAAAAGATATTGGTGTAATGTTTCTCTGTTTTGGACTCTCTTGAGCAGGAGTTCAGGAGAAGCTGGGCGTAATGAACAAGGGCACTGTGTACGCTCTGTGGGATTACAAAACTCAGAATCCGGACGAGCTGGCGTTCAGCGAAGGAGACGCCATCACCATCCTGCGGCGGCAGGACGACAGCGAGACAGACTGGTGGTGGGCGAGACTCGAAGACACCGAGGGCTATGTGCCACGCAACCTGCTAGGGGTAAACATAAACTGTCATATCTGCCCACCAGCAAGGTTATGATGGTTGGGATATTCAGATTTTTCTTTTTTAAATGTTATGTTCGTTTTTACTTTTCATTTAGGTTTAGTTTTAAGCTTTAGTGTGTTCACCATTTTGTTTATTTTCAAGTTTTCAGACTATCTATATGTCAGACTTTTACATATTTAGCTGTTTTTAGGGCCAGGTATACTGTCTGATTTGGGAATTAGATTGAGTCCTCTTTCACTACCACTCATCAGAAAATGACATCAGATGTTCAGACCCGAACTGGATCGCTTGGTTAAATGGTATTTAATCCACTTCAATATTTCTCATGTTCTTGTAATTTCTTTCTACAAGACCTAATGTTAAGTGAACCTTAGGGATTAAGTGTAAATAAGATAAGATGTACTTTATTCATCCCAATTTGGGAGATGTTATTGTTGCAGCAGCATAAAACAAAACATAACACATTAAAAGAGTAGAAATAAACAATTCTAAAATAGAAACATCTCAAAATAGAAATAGAAATAAACCAGCATTAGAGAGTAAGACAAATATACAGATGACTGTGAAGATAAAACATCTATAAACGGTCTGACAAATAAAAACACTATTGAAGGGAATAATGGCATTGCGCCCTCTGCTGGAAAGTCATAATAACAAATGTGAGCAAGTCAACTTAGTCACGTTTAACATGTCTCCTCGTTTTGTCTGTTTTCCTACAGCTCTATCCCCGGATCAAGCCTCGTCAGCGCTCCCTGGCGTAATGTCTCACTCCTCTCTCACTCCTCTCTCACTCCGCTGACCTCTGGCTAACAGCTGGACTTGTGACACAAAGAGCAGAGAACAAACGAGCCTGGTGCTCTGTCTTCTTCCCACGGCCATAACTCCCCCCCCCCTCTCCCCAGCAAGCAATGGGCACCAAACTGACACACATATTTCCATGTGCACACACACACATGCAACAAAACACTAGCACTCCAAATGCGAAAAATCTCTTAAACCACTCCACCCTGACCCCTACTACCCTCCTCCTCTCAGCCTTTTGCTCATTCATTGTCCTAACTTGGTTTTACCGCCGTTAACTGACAGCTGTGTATCTATTTGAAGATTAAAACACTAACTTATGTTTAAGTATTCATTGTAGCCATGAGTTGTTAAATGGCGCTGGTCTGTATGACACTATGGTAACTGAAAAATCATCTGTAATGGTGAGACATTACAGGTTTATGTAAGTAAATTGTTATCAATTTATTATAGTTTTTTTTAACCCAATTTGATCCCCTTGCATGATAAAAACACTGACGCAGAAAAATGTGCTACGTGTTTTATCTTGCTGTAGTCTAACCACCAAAGATGAATATAGATTTAACAATGTTTTAATCCTATTACTCCCTAAGACCTCGCATAATTGTTGAGGTGGGGAGTGAGATAATCAATTGATTTGCTGCTTTCAGAAATGAATGAAGATAAAGAATCCCTTTTTCCCTCAAGATTTAGAAGGGAAAAATATAAAAAAGGTGTAGATTCTCAGTATTAACTACACAGGCCAGTCGGAACAAATCCAGCGTATTAAAGCAAAGATGAACATAAATTGACGGCTCACAAATTGTCATGAATTGAGTTTCATGAACATCATTACATGTTTTTTCATTCAGTGTGATCTGTTCAGATTCTGTATGCGGGAGTGTTATGGGTTATCCAGTTTGTAATATGAGATTTCAAGATCCAAATATTTACGCAGAGTTTGTATTTTTGGTAATCTGATTGTCCTTGAAATGAACGGCTCATGCTATTGTGATTGAAATGGGCAACAAACAGTATTTTGCTTTACCAAAAAAGGTTGCCAAATTGAGAAGCTGTGTCTGCACAACATCTGTGTAGAGTGATCCAAGCTTAAATCTATTATATTACTATACGTATTGCCGCATTTAGAAATATGAAAAAAGTTGTTTTAAACTCCACAGCGGTGAGGCGGGCAAGAATCGGCTCCACGGAGACAGAAAGATACTATTTAATTTGTGCTATTTTTAAGTCGTTACGGTATGTATAACCTTTTTTTTAAGCATTTATTATAAGTTGTTCCTCACTTCAGAGGTTTTTTTCTGACTTCTGGCACTTGATCTTTGCTTTTTCTATGATTTCACTTGACCACATGGCAAAACACGTGCAAGCAGTATTTTCTTAATCAAAGGAAACATTAGGGAGGCGTGTGGCGCAGTGATCAGGGGGTCACAGGTTCAAACCCCACTGCAGTCAGCATGTCGTTGTGTCCCTGGGCAAGACACTTCACCCCAAATTGCTCCTGTGGGGATTGCCCACAGTATTGAGTATGTAAGTCGCTTTGGATAAAAGTGTCTAACATGTAATGTAATCCAAGGAAACCTGTCTTTTAATGAAATTCCGACACTCCACACCAAAAACACTCGCCCAAACCATCTTACAGGCTTTGTAGACCTCACTAGACAAAGTGAACATCAATATTTATAACCTTTTTTTAATATGTCTCTCGTCATCTTACGTTGCAGTTCTTTCTTTGATGCTGTGACAAACAAACCCCACTTTAACTCAGGACCAACACGGTGCTGCTGACACAGTTCCATCACTCTACTAGTGATCATATTTCTATTTTCTATCACCACAAACATCACCTTCATTTGCACAGTGAAACAAATACACAGTCCAAATTCAAATAAATAAAATCAGTAATGGGCATAAGTAATTGATCGATGAAGAGATGGTTATTGTGTTTAGATTCAGATTTCAATTCGCTACAGACAATCCTGAATTGACCCAGTTCTCTTCTTCCAGCTGCCCCCTTTCAGGTCTACACCACTCCAGTAACACTAATACATGTGTTGTTTGTCACATAATTCAACATCAACAGTCCATCAACTTGTTCCTGAACCCTGAGTGACTGAGCGTAATGCTAAGTGTGCTAGTGGCCCATGCTTTATCATGGCTTCATCTGCATCTAGTGTGAGGAGATGTGTTATATGTCTGTTTGCTGTATGGAGAAGTGGGCTTGCTGTATAAACGCTGTACTCACACATTGAGTTCTGTAAATGTGAATAATAAAACAGAAGCTCTGGCATGACAAATGTATTTCAGTGTCGTATCCGCAAAATAATTCAACGAATGCAGTGTTGCATTTTATAAAATGTTTAAATATTGTGAATGTTTGAAGTTTCTCTTTTTTTATACAGTAAAATGGTTATTAATGAGTTCAGGATTCGGTGAGAAGCAGCTGTCTTTTCAGGAGACTTTTTGTGTGAAATGGAGAAGCTTGTGAAAGTGATACCATCAAGAGCCTCACTGATGTTATGGTCCCCACTCCCCACATTACATACAGGCTGTAGGGGCCTAGTACAGCTATAAGTTTAATTTAACTAAACTAACTGATAAAGAGAGGTAAGTAAATCAAAGTCAAAAGGGAATTCAAGTAAATGGCTTCAGCATAGCCTTATATTTTAACTCTTTATTTCTAATATTTAATGTTTCCATTCTAACCGAGAAATGTGATAACACTGTTATTATCAATCAATCAATCAATCAATGTTTATTTATATAGCCCAATATCACAAATGTTACATTTGTCTCAGTGGACTTCACAGTTTGTACAGAATATCAGTATGACAATACGACACCCTCTGTCCTTAGACCCTCACATCGTACAAGGAAAAACTTCCAGAGAAAAAACCCACAGTTTAAAGGGGAAAATGGGAGAAACCTCAGCGAGAGCAACAGAGTACACAGGTACAGACAGACAGAAGGAAGAAGTAAGGTGTCCCCCGACAGTCTAAGCCTATAGCAGCAAAACTAACGTGTCTACGTACATGGACTCCCTTAGGATAGGTTGAGGGAAAGGGGTAGCAAGTAAGAAGTAAGGAACAGAGGTGGAGAGGCACAACGTGTCTACGTACATGCACTCCCTTAGGATAGGTTGAGGGAAAGGGGTAGCAAGTAAGAAGTAAGGAACAGAGGTGGAGAGGCACAACGTGTCTACGTACATGCACTCCCTTAGGATAGATTGAGGGGAAAAGGATAGCAAGTAAGAAGTAAGGAACAGAGGTGGAGAGGCACAACGTGTCTACGTACATGCACTCCCTTAGGATAGGGTGAGGGAAAAGAGTAGGAAGATGTATGTTCCACATCTATACCATGAGCGCATTGCTCCTTTTTGGCACTGACACCAATCAACAGTTGTGCGTCGACTCGGCAGGGATCAAGGCACGTATATGCCTCTCCCTGCTTCCACCGTCTACACACACAACCAAATTACATCTATACCATGAGCGCATTGCTCCTAAAAAGTGTTTCTGGCACTGACACCAATCAACAGTTGTGCGTCGACTCGGCAGGGATCAAGGCACGTATATGCCTCTCCCTGCTTCCACCATCTACACACACAACCAAATTACATACCATCAGTAAGGAAAAAGAGTAAGAACTAAGATGTGAGAGGAACAACGTGTCACGTCAATGCACTCTTATTAGATTATTTTATCAACTATAAGCTTTATCAAAAGCAAGGTCTTAAGCGTACTCTTAAAAACGGATAGGCTGTCTGCCGCCCGAACACAAACTGGAAGCTGATTCCACAAAAGTGGAGCTTGATAAGAAAAGGCTCTGGCTCCCATTGTACTTTTAGAGACTCTAGGAACAACCAACAACTGTGCATTCTTGGAACGCAATGCCCTGGACAGTAGGGTATAATGAGTTCTTTAAGGTAAGATGGCGCCTGCCCATTAAGGGCTTTGTAGGCGAGAAGAATAATTTTAAATTCTATCCTGTGTTCTATAGGGAGCCAGTGTAAGGCAGCCAAAACTGGAGTAATGTGGTCCCTTTTCCGAACTCTGGTTAGTACACGTGCTGCAGCATTTTGAATTAGCTGAAGCGACTTAACTGACTTTTTGGTACACCCTGATAATAAGAGTTACAATAATCTAGCCTTGAAGTAAGAAATGCATGGACTAGTTTCTCTGCATCGTTTTGAGGCAAGATATGCCTGATTTTTGCAATGTTACGTAGATGAAAGAAGGCGGTCCTTGAGATTGATTTTATGTGGGCGTTAAAAGATAAATCTTGATCAAATATAACACCAAGATTCCTTACAGTCTCACTGGAGGCCAAATTAATGCCATCCATAGTTAATATATATTTAGATAGTTTGTTTCGTAGATTCTTTGGGCCGAGTACAATAACTTCAGTTTTGGCCGTGTGTAACGTCAAAAAATGTAAGGTCATCCACGTTTTTAAGTCCTTGAGGCAGTCTTGAATTTTAAATTAAAACAGCTTAAAGCAGTTCCCTTTATGCCAACTAAGTGCTCTAGTCTTCGCAATAGGATATCATGGTCGATAGTATCAAATGCAGCACTGAGATCGAGCAAAACAAGAATAGAGACAAGTCCTTTGTCTGAGGCTATGAGAAGGTCATTTGTGGCTTTAACCAGAGCTGTCTCTGTGCTATGATGTGTTCTAAAGCCAGACTGAAAATCTTCAAATAAATCATTGTTTTTTAAGTAATCACACAACTGTTTTACGACTGCTTTTTCAAGAATTTTTGAGAGGAACGGAAGATTAGAAATAGGTCTATAGTTGGCTTAAAACCTCTGGATCGAGGTTGTGCTTTTTAAGAAGAGGTTTTATCACTGCTACTTTGAATGATTGTGGAACATAGCCTGATAATAAAGACATATTCATAATATTTAATAAAGAAGTGTTAATTAATGGAAAAACGTCCTTTAACAGCTTAGTTGGAATTGGGTCTAAGATACACGTTGATGGTTTAGAAGAAAGAATCATTGAATTCAATTGTTTAAAGTTTATGTCTGAAAAGCATTCTAATTTACTATCTAGTGTAATATTAGAACTTATGTTTCCGGGAGCTGTTGATAACACTACACTGGTCAAAGGCAAGAGGTCATTCATTTTATTTCTAAGAGTAACAATTTTATCATTAAAAAAGCACATAAAATCATTCCTACTGAGTGCTATGGGAATAGAAGGCTCAATAGAGCTGTGTTCTTGTTAGCCACTAGTGAAAGCCTTCATTTGACCTTCCACCAATCAGATTCAGTGAATCTTATTCACCACCTGAGCACATTTAAGAAGCAACGGAGGACTCGTATACTTGTGAAAATCAAACACAATCTTCTTAATTAATAATAAATCTTCATCTTTTCTTGAAATAATGGTGACCTGCAGCTTTCCACCTTGGGCAGCTGATCACTACGCCCGTGGACATTACACCATCGGCAAAGAGAGCTGGTGCTGGACATGACACGCAAACTGGTGAGTCACTATAGACTTTGATGAAATACAATTTATGTTATATCATATAAAAAAGATTATGTTTGGGAAAAGTGTCAACAGCACTTGTATGCCCTTAATCAACTCAGCTCAAGTTCTGCAGTTTACCTTTGAGCCACCAGAGGGCGCTTTATAATTACACATAAAGACTTATACCCCATTATATTATTGTAATGCAGATTGTTTTGCTTAAGTTTTCTAGGCTTTAAGACCTGCATCGGAGATTTCTGCTTTTTGCCAAGTACAGGGGTGGTGAATGGGATTTTGTTTGTAAAGCTGACATCATTACACACAATCTTTGTCTGATGTCTTTTTTTCAACTGGACAAACAGGAATGGTTGCACTATTTGTCATGCCAGCTATAGTTTATCAAATCTGGTAAAAAAAATAAGCATCATATTATTAATTTTTGGAATGTGCAGAGCTATGTTTAACTATTATGTTTAAATTGCTAATACATTAGTTGGCCTCTGAACTCATTCATGTGCATCTGCATTTTTATCTTAAATATAAATCTAGAAAAAAAGAGCGACGAAGAGGAAAGATACATACCCCCTCAAAGATGTCTTGTTCGTCACTGCTGTGCTTCTTCTCTGTCTTCGGTTGCATTTACAGAAAGTCAAGTCAAAGTCAGTCAAAAGAAAGGGGCTGAGGTCACCATTATTCCTTTTTAGATTCTTTATTTCTGTCTATCACGTACAAGAAGCTGCAAGCTCCTGGGTGTTAATAACTGTAGGTGCCAAATGAAGCCAGCCTTCATTTGAACATTGTAAATAGATGGGGCGGATGTGAAACTTCCAATTTCTTTACTGATGCCTTCATTTGTTCTGCAATATAACATTTTCTGTCATTTCAGTATGAATCTATAAACGCCTGATATTTTCTTAGTTATAATACAGGCAGACACTTTTGTCATTTAGAAACAGGAGCTAAACTGATAGAGAATACACTTCTAATAAACATTCAAAGAGGTTTTATCCCTAAGGGATCTCTGAATTATAAACTTCACAGAATGTGGAACATTTTTTACCATATACATTTTCAGAGAACCTTTAGAGAGCGCTACCTGAATGTGTGGTAACCTATTTGATAAGGTTGTGCTGCAAGAATAATTAGAATGACATTAAGACAAATACAAATATATACAAATTAATGTATTAATGAGCAGATGAAGTTCGATATCCAGAACTTTAACAAACTCAGCCTTCATCTCTTCAGCAGCTGCAGCTGTTATTTCCCGCCACTAGATGCCACTCCAGCTTGCTGCTTGATGACGTCACATTTGTCGAAGTCAAAAGTCCTATGAGCGAGACTATTTCTCGCCGGGTGCGGTGGCGCGCGCCTGTAATCCAAGTTACTGGGAGGCTGAGGCTGGCGAAGCGTTTGAGCTCAGGAGATCTGAGCTGCAGCGGACTATGCCGATCGGGTGTCCGCACTAAGTTCGGTATCGATATGGTGCTCCTGGGGGAGCTCGGGACCACCAGGTCGTCTAAGGAGGGGTGCATCGGCCCAGGCCGGAGACGGAGCAGGCCAAAGCCCCCGTGCCGCTCAGTAGTGGGATCGCGCCTGTGAATAGACGTTGTAGAGCAGCCTGTGTAATACAGCGGGACCCAGTCTTTTTAACTCAAAAATAAAGTACTACAACAACACGACACTCAAACATTATATTTTTCCACCACACAGCAGCTTCATCACTGCCTTTTTTTATCTTCTTATTCTTATGAAAAACCCTCGCGAAGCAGCTGATCTGCGGGTCCTACACTGCCTCCACCCGGAGGAAACCTGAAACTACATCAACAACACTGATAGTCTTATAGTAAAACTGTAAATTCAAATGCTGCAGCAGGACATACTTGTTGGTGGTTTATTATACTGAAATGTGGCACTGTAAAAACTATAGTCTATAGACTTTGTTAGTTAATTATGTAAAGTGTTTACACATTTCTCATCTGATTTTCTTCATCTTGTTCTTTATTGGGGCTCCAGTTCTCTGTAATCTGTGTGTACAATGTGCCAACTCAGTGGCTCTATTAGAAAAGGTGCTTTGGTGAAGTGGCTAATGTGATCACAATTGCTCGGGTGAACAAAGTTCATGCAGAGCAGGAAACTAAATGAACATATCCCGCTGTTTTAAAAAACGTCATTCCAGTTTTGTATTGCTTTTAGCGTCTGATAAGCTGCACTAAAATGTGTTTGGAAGCCTCTAAGTGTAAATCCCTTCCAACCTATCGACAGCTTTACTATCACTGGTAGCAAGAACTGTAAAAAACAATGTTCCATAAATGTCTTGTTCGTCACTGCTGTGCTTCTTCTCTGTCTTCGGTTGCATTGACAGAAAGGGGCTGAGGTCACCATTATTCCTTTTTAGATTCTTTATTTCTGTCTATCACGTACAAGAAGCTGCAAGCTCCTGGGTGTTAATAACTGTAGGTGCCAAATGAAAGTGCATTTATCATCAGCATCACTTTTACAGAACATGTCATATTTCATGATGATTGTATTGACCTGATTCATTCCACTACTTTTCCTTTTGATTTTAGTGGTCAGTAACAACTGTCATGATGCTAAAATAAACTCTTTAGGTGATCTTGTGGTTTTCATTTGTCTGTCAATGGTTTACTTTAGTCATTATGTATTATTCTTCATCAGCAGCATGAACGTTGCTCTGTGACATGTACTATGCCAAGAATCTTACTCAGTATAGCACCTTAGTAATGTTAACCCAACACTAGTCATTACTTATTGATTAACATCACAATTGATTAGTCTTATAACAAAACATCATCATATACTGTTATTGCATTTAAAACAACACAAGCAAGATATGAACTGTTTGGGACAGTACACATACATAGCCTTCATTTGAACATTGTAAATAGATGGGCGGATGTGAAACTTCCAATTTCTTTACTGATGCCTTCATTTGTTCTGCAATATAACATTTTCTGTCATTTCAGTATGAATCTATAAACGCCTGATATTTTCTTAGTTATAATACAGGCAGACACTTTTGTCATTTAGAAACAGGAGCTAAACTGATAGAGAATACACTTCTAATAAACATTCAAAGAGGTTTTTTCCCTAAGGGATCTCTGAATTATAAACTTCACAGAATGTGGAACATTTTTTACCATATACATTTTCAGAGAACCTTTAGAGAGCGCTACCTGAATGTGTGGTAACCTATTTGATAAGGTTGTGCTGCAAGAATAATTAGAATGATATTAAGACAAATACAAATATATACAAATTAATGTATTAATGAACAGATGAAGTTCGATAACCAGAACTTTAACAAACTCAGCCTTCATCTCTTTAGCAGCTGCACTTTTATTTCCCGCCACTAGATGCCACTCCAGCTTGCTGCTTGATGACGTCACATTTGTCGAAGTCAAAAGCCCTATGAGCGAGACTATTTCTCGCCGGGTGCGGTGGCGCGCGCCTGTAATCCAAGTTACTGGGAGGCTGAGGCTGGCGAAGCGTTTGAGCTCAGGAGATCTGAGCTGCAGCGGACTATGCCGATCGGGTGTCCGCACTAAGTTCGGTATCGATATGGTGCTCCTGGGGGAGCTCGGGACCACCAGGTCGTCTAAGGAGGGGTGCATCGGCCCAGGCCGGAGACGGAGCAGGCCAAAGCCCCCGTGCCGCTCAGTAGTGGGATCGCGCCTGTGAATAGACGTTGTAGAGCAGCCTGTGTAATACAGCGGGACCCAGTCTTTTTAACTCAAAAATAAAATACTAAAACAACACGACACTCAAACATTATATTTTTCCACCACACAGCAGCTTCATCACTGCCTTTTTTTATCTTCTTATTCTCATGAAAAACCCTCGCGAAGCAGCTGATCTGCGGGTCCTACACTGCCTCCACCTGGAGGAAACCTGAAACTACATCAACAACACTGATAGTCTTATAGTAAAACTGTAAATTCAAATGCTGCAGCAGGACATACTTGTTGGTGGTTTATTATACTGAAATGTGGCACTGTAAAAACTATAGTCTATAGACTTTGTTAGTTAATTATGTAAAGTGTTTACACATTTCTCATCTGATTTTCTTCATCTTGTTCTTTATTGGGGCTCCAGTTCTCTGTAATCTGTGTGTACAATGTGCCAACTCAGTGGCTCTATTAGAAAAGGTGCTTTGGTGAAGTGGCTAATGTGATCACAATTGCTCGGGTGAACAAAGTTCATGCAGAGCAGGAAACTAAATGAACATATCCCGCTGTTTTAAAAAACGTCATTCCAGTTTTGTATTGCTTTTAGCGTCTGTTAAGCTGCACTAAAATGTGTTTGAAGCCTCTAAGTGTAAATCCCTTCCAACCTATCGACAGCTTTACTATCACTGGTAGCAAGAACTGTAAAAAACAATGTTCCATAAATGTCTTGTTCGTCACTGCTGTGCTTCTTCTCTGTCTTCGGTTGCATTTACAGAAAGGGGCTGAGGTCACCATTATTCCTTTTTAGATTCTTTATTTCTGTCTATCACGTACAAGAAGCTGCAAGCTCCTGGGTGTTAATAACTATAGGTGCCAAATGAAAGTACATTTATCATCAGCATTACTTTTACAGAACATGTCATATTTCATGATGATTGTATTGACCTGATTCATTCCACTACTTTTCCTTTTGATTTTAGTGGTCAGTAACAACTGTCATGATGCTAAAATAAACTCTTTAGGTGATCTTGTGGTTTTCATTTGTCTCTCAATGGTTTACTTTAGTTATTATTTATCATTCTTTATCAGCAGCATGAACGTTGCTCTGTGACATGTACTATGCCAAGAATCTTACTCAGTATAGCACCTTAGTAATGTTAACCCAACACTAGTCATTACTTATTGATTAACATCACAATTGATTAGTCTTATAACAAAACATCATCATATACTGTTATTGCATTTAAAACAACACAAGCAAGATATGAAGAGTTTGGGACAGTACACATACAGTAGCCTTCATTTGAACATTGTAAATAGATGGGGCGGATGTGAAACTTCCAATGGTCTTTACTGATGCCTTCATTTGTTCTGCAATATAACATTTTCTGTCATTTCAGTATGAATCTATAAACGCCTGATATTTTCTTAGATATAATACAGGCAGACACTTTTGTCATTTAGAAACAGGAGCTAAACTGATAGAGAATACACTTCTTATAAACATTCAAAGAGGTTTTTTCCCTAAGGGATCTCTGAATGTGATTTCTTCATTATAAACTTCACAGAATGTGGACATTTTTTACCATATACATTTTCAGAGAACCTTTAGAGAGCGCGACCTGAATGTGTGGTAACCTATTTGATAAGGTTGTGCTGCAAGAATAATTAGAATGACATTAAGACAAATACAAATATATACAAATTAATGTATTAATGAACAGATGAAGTTCGATATCCAGAACTTTAGCAAACTCAGCCTTCATCTCTTTAGCAGCTGCAGTGTTATTTCCCGCCACTAGATGACACTCCAGCTTGCTGCTTGATGACGTCACATGTGTCGAAGTCAAAAACCCTATGAGCGAGACTATTTCTCGCCGGGTGCGGTGGCGCGCGCCTGTAATCCAAGTTACTGGGAGGCTGAGGCTGGCGAAGCGTTTGAGCTCAGGAGATCTGAGCTGCAGCGGACTATGCCGATCGGGTGTCCGCACTAAGTTCGGTATCGATATGGTGCTCCTGGGGGAGCTCGGGACCACCAGGTCGTCTAAGGAGGGGTGCATCGGCCCAGGCCGGAGACGGAGCAGGCCAAAGCCCCCGTGCCGCTCAGTAGTGGGATCGCGCCTGTGAATAGACGCTGCAGAGCAGCCTGTGTAATACAGCGGGACCCAGTCTTTTTAACTAAAAAATAAAATACTACAACAACACGACACTCAAACATTATATTTTTCAAACACACAGCAGCTTCATCACTGCCTTTTTATTCTCGTATTCTCATGAAAAACCCTCGCGAAGCAGCTGATCAGCTACACTGCCTCCAACTGGAGGAAACCTGAAACTACATCAACTAAAAGTAACTCTTTGATAATGTACTGCAGTGAACCACAACTCTTCAAAGAGCTTCCTGTTGAGCTACTCAGAAACATACTGGTAAACATCGGCAACTTGTCTCTATTCTCCGTTCTTAAGCTGATTCTAAAATTAATCAACAAAACAGTACAAAAAAAGTGTTCTTTCTCAAAAGAACAATCAGTGGTTCAAGTTAGTATATTCCTTCAGCCTAACATATCCACTAGTTGCAAAGCTTAAACATGTTTTTATTTTATTTGAAGGGAAAGGATGTTTTCACTACTCAGTTTGTCAACTATGTTACGGACAAACTTGATGTCATTACGACCATTTGATTAAGTCCTAAAATCCAATTTGAAAGGCTCTTGAGTCTATTCTACCATATATCCAATGATTTTTAAAAGTTTAAAAAATAATTGTATTAAAGTTTTGTTTTTTCATGTGATATGTTCAGCACTGTCATTAGAATAGGGATATTTTTTATTATAAAACTACCATACAGGTCATTTTGATAGTTTTAAGAGATGTCATGTAAAACTCCAACCTGTGTAGATGTACATTTTACTATAAAGGATATCAGACGCACTATTTTAGATATTTTAAATTTGAAAAAATGAGGTGCAACCTAGTTGACAATGAAAAATATTTGACGCAAATAACATAGTTGACTGGACACATTATTAACCATCAGCACTATGTTCATTTCAAGGCAGAAGTGCAAAATTCAATTGATAATGATGTGTAATGATGTCTACATGTCATACAAATTGTCAACTAGGTTACCTGTCAACTAAGTTACTACAGTTATTACAGTACTGGGTAACTTAGTTGACAGGTAACCTAGTTGACAATTTCCCTATTTTGACCCATCATTCCAATGGTAGGCCTTGCCTGGATGACCACATGTCATTTTCTTGAACAGGTTAACATCACATTTGAACATATAATTGAATTAAAATCATTAAACAATTGTAAACCATAACAATGTACGTAACATTGTTGATGGTCAATTAATAAACTCATTGACAATGTGCTATTATACATAAAATATTGTAAACAATTAGAGGACAATCACCACAGTGTGTTCAAAATGTCTGCCAAAGAGGAACATGGCATCATGTGATGCTGGTGACATGGTATTGGGACAAACCATTTTTGAGTTAAAGGGGGGAGTTCTGTTAGTAACATAGTTGACAGAACCTTTGCGGACATTCATATATTAAGATATTTAAATTATTTACCGACTAGAATAACCAAAACCTCCAAGACTATGATAGATTTAGTATTAAAGCTGACAGAATATACCTCATTCACACCAACGCAACTCCGGTTCAAGCTCCGTGCTAGAGCTTTTCAGGTTCAGAACCGGTTCTTCGGTTTGGCTCCGGCTCTTTTCACACCGCCCAGAGTCCGACTGGTGCTGCGTCATTGCGTCATCGTTTGCGTCATGACGTAACCGTTTGCGTGCCTGCTTCATAATGCCAAACCGCGCGGAAACCCCTCAGCTCACACCGACAACAACAAAAATGGCCGATTGTGTTGAAGCGCTACTCGTTTTGGTTTTGCTCTGTCGAAACGAAATGGAAGAAATGGGACGACTTTACTACCAACTTTACAGTCGTTACATGCTACATTCAAAACTGCTTTACAATCGTAATCATCAACTTCAACGACGATTCCGATTCCATAGGCCCCTGCCCCCGCATCGACGTAAGCGTGACGTATGCGGTGCTTTTGCTCTAGCCGGACAATTTTTTTGGTGCTTGAAACGAACCGGATTCCGGAGCTAAGAGGCTGCTCCGCTGCGGTGTGAACAGGAAAACCCGGTGCTTTTCAAGCTCCAGCTCCGAACCGGCCCTGAAACACCGTTGGTGTGAATGAGGTAAGAATAGTTAAAACATACAACTTCCTGACTGGTCTTTCTGACCATAATCTTGTTCTTTTTGCCAGGAAACTCACAAAGAAAAGGTTCATGGCCACACCTAAAACCCCTGCCTTGGGTTCTCGCTTCATCCCCAAAAACCTGCAACAACATTTTATGGATGCAGTGAAAATGATTAATTGGGGGGACCCTCTGTCCTCTGAAGATATTGGTGAAAACAGTGATCTGTTTATATCTCAAATTAATGATACAATGTCTTCCTTCTCAAGGAGAGGGTGCCTTAGGGACAGGAAGGAACATCATCTTCCCTGGCTGAATCTACAGTGCAGGAATTTAATGAAATCTAGAGACCAACTATTAAAGCAGAGCTTGAAATCCGGACTATCCACTGACATACAGAAATTCACTCATGCTCGTAACAAGGTAACACAAACAATAAGACAGGCCAAAGAAAACTTTTTCATCAATATAATTGAAGGTGCGAAAGGTAATATAATGTTCTAGAATTAAAAATCAATGATGCCCTGATAAAAGACCCTGCAGTGTTGGCCAACTCTCTAAATGAGTATTTCATAAATAGTGCTCTGGACATTACAAAGCTCTTCCCGCCATCTGAGGTCTCACCTAGCCCGACTGTGGATACACACCCCGTTTTTGACCTGGAGGAAATCACAGAGGTTGAGGTAAAACATATAATCTTAGGGTTAAGAGGTTCTAAGGCTAGGGATGCAGATGATTTAGACACCAACTTTATAAAAACACATATCGACGGTCTAATACAACCAATTACTATGTTAGTGAATCAATCTATCAGCACGAGGGAAGTTCCATCATCCTGGAACGTGGCCACGGTGACACCGATCTTTAAATCGGGGGATAAGGCAATGATGTCCAATTATAGACCTATCAGCATCCTCCCCTGTGTCTCTAAGATAGCTGAGAAATGGGTGTCAAAACTAATCACCAAACATTTAGACAAAGGTTTCGCTCCACTCCACCCAATGCAGTTTGGTTTTCGTGCTCACCACTCCACTGAGACAGCTAACTGTGTCTTTGTGGAAAAGGTTAAATGTATGTTGGACACGAGCCCATATGTAGGTGCTGTCTTCCTTGATCTCAGGAAGGCTTTTGACACTGTTGACCGTCAAGTGCTCCTTACAAAGCTGATGTATTTCAATTTTTCTGCAGATTCAATACAGTGGGTTAAGTCTTACTTATCGAACAGAAAACAGTGTGTTTTGGTCAACGGAGCCAAATCCCCTACCTTGTGAACCCTGTTGGGGTTCCACAAGGTTCCATTCTTGGACCATTACTGTTTTCACTGTACATTAATGACTTGCCTAATGTATGTCTTGAGTTGAATGTGCAAATGTATGCCGATGATGCAGTCATCTTTATACATGGGGAAAACACTGAAATTATCTCATCCTGTCTCTCAAATGCTTTGGACAAGGTTCAACACTGGCTGAACAACATTTGCTTACAGTTAAATCGATTTTAAACGGAGCAGAAATAGAACTAGTCCCCCACTTCAAGTATCTTGGAGTCATAATGGACTCGAAATTGACTTTTAAGAAACATATTAAGAAAGTATCCAATACCATTCAATTCAACTTGCAACATTTTAAACAAATTAGACCCTTC
Source organism: Dissostichus eleginoides (assembly GCA_031216635.1). Taxonomy (NCBI): domain Eukaryota; kingdom Metazoa; phylum Chordata; class Actinopteri; order Perciformes; family Nototheniidae; genus Dissostichus; species Dissostichus eleginoides. Next base: position 16,744,673 of record CM062281.1, on the reverse strand, counting down.
TTAACTGTCAATGCTGCAAAGTCATGAATACTGTTTGACAAACTGGTCGTTTGCTTGTGCCACAAACCTGAAACCTAGAGAACAGCTGTACAAGAGAGCTATCAAGGTGTTTGACAGAAAGCCAAATTCATACCACCACTGTACCATCCTTGAAAAACACAATTTCTTGAGTTTTGACAATTTTAAGTCTTTATAAAGTATGTTTTTTTTATAATGTTTACATGGACTGGCCCCCCCTCCCTTAGGGGAATTCATCCACAAAAAACCCACTGGACGCTGCACTAGGTCAGAAACCAGAGGAGACTGTGAAGTCCACCGTAGACGGACTACTTTTGGACAAAATGACCTCTCCATTAAAGGCAGCCCTTTGTGGAATAGCCTCCCAACTGAGATACGGGATTGTCCCACTCTCAATAGTTTTAAAGGACAACTTAAAGAAAGGTTGAGCAACAAACAGATGTGCAATCACCGCTAAATGCACTTTTATACAGGGGTATCTCCTCTTGCACTTTGTGTAGCACTTTTATCTTATCTTGCACTTTATATATCATAGCTGCTACATTGTACTGCCAATGTGGTAAATGCTTGTATGCTGCTCATGCTCTTCCTGCATATCATGTATTTATTTTTAAATGTCATGTTCTTATATGTTGTATGTGACGGGACTACGGATGGAAATGAGCTCAAAGCTAAAATCCGGCTCATTTACACTTGTAAGCATTATTTTGTTTTAAAGTGTTCATCAATGTGCACTGTCCCGGTTCAAATAAACGATTAAATGAAATCAATTTAAAGGAGGAAATCAATTAAAAAAACATTATTATTCTTTAGTATTTAGACTTTTGAAATAAATGAATAATAGTTTTTATTTACTTTAATGGTTTTTATTCATTATTTTGAAACCAAGACACCCTCAACTGAAAAACGGACATAGCAAAAACTGACAATTTAAGAACATCATGACACATTTCAAGCTAAATAAAGCATAGGATGCACATAATGTGTGTGTGATATTATAACATGCTTTCCAATAATAGGCAACATATGATATTTTTGAAGAAAATAGTTAGAATAATTATAATTATCATCAATGGACATGGAATGTACCCTAAATTGTAGAATCACTAAATTAGAATATGTATGGTATTTCTAAGGTTTATGTGAAGAGCGTTCTTGACATCCTACTACACTATGTAATGTACTAGTATTGTAGTATTACTGTCTACTAGTCCTATTTTGTTATGCTACGTATTCTTCTTTCTGTTTATTTGTATGCACCATTTATACCAAAGCAAATTCCTCGTATGTGTAAAGCTAATATAACCGATTCTGATTCAGAAGACTACTACTACCATGATGCTCTCTGGGCTAACAAATACACGCATGCGCATTGACTGCTTGCTAAAACCGATGACGTCAAGAGCAGCCCGGACCAACCAGTCTGTTGAATCATCTCTGTGCCGTCTGGACTCTGCGGTTTTCTCCACTTTTCTAGTTACCTGATGAACTCGTGCACACGGTTACCGAGAACAATGGTCAGCGTGACGAGGTAAGGACGATGTCGTTAGGACAAAAACTCTGACCATAACGACTGAAACAAAACACGCTGAATATCCACCACACCGTCTGGTTGTGATGGTGACCTCCGTACCGGTGTGGCCGGTCAAAACAACAGCGAGTTTATGGAAGCTCTTTTGTTGAATTACCCGGTCTTCAGTGTCCTAAACCCGGGGCAGAAAGGAGACAGGAGTCGGTTGACATTTGCATCTCTTTTGCAAATTGTTTTTGTTTTGTCTGTGGGGGAAGCCGACCTGTCCACACAACCGCCTGTTCAACGGCTCCTCCACCCCTGCTAAAGCCCAAACGAAGTTATCTAGAAACGGCCGTAGATACACGGGGGTCCCGGGGACCTCCAGGGTCTTCTCCCGGCGGAAATGAGGCAACGTTGAAGACAATATATTCACTAGTGTAGATGTGAGAGGTGTGGATGGCTCACTGTTATCATTAATGTCTCACAGACTTATGTAACCAAATCTGAATCCTATCTGTTGCCAACTAGATGTTCACAAGGAATATACTTTGGTGTAATGGTAGTGCATAGACAAGAAACATAATTTGTCCAAATATTTGTTTTAATTAAGACTTATCTACAGTGTAGGCCTACCTGATAAAAAAAAAAAATACAGTAATTTTGTATAGGGTGTGTGCAAAAGTTACTATTAAGATTAAAACGTTTTAGTACTTTACACTGAGTTATTACATAAGGCTTGAAGGTTGGCAGAAGAGTGTTAATGTATGGAAAGATTTGCGGTTTATGGGGTTAATTTTGGAATGGTAGGGAAAGCATAAAGCTCATAAGAGTCTGAATTGTGACTTTGGTTAATAAGTAATTTGTTGACCCAGTTGCACAGCCCCACTGATACTTGATATGTGAGGTCCACCTGTGTTAATATTTGAAATTTCAAATCATTCAAAAACAACATACAAAACTGACATTTTGAGAACTCTGACCAATGTGGTAAATTTCTCACTTGAACATGTCAGTGGTTTTGAGTTGGCAACCTTTGTTACTTTGGTATTGCTGCTCTGCAATTTCTTTTACTAAATAAATGCCAATACCAACATGGCTGCATTAAGCTAATATTGTTGAATATATCTGCTTGGCACGATTTATCAGGGAGGCTGATATCTGTAGGCACACAGGTCCACAAATGCTTGATAACCTTTAAACAGATTTTTGTGTGGATAGTGTTTCGATTTTAGCTGTCAAATGTGCTAAAATAACCACACCCTTGCACTTTTTCTCATCAAAATTGTGTTTATGTCCCTCTATTGTCATCCATGATGGACAAATTGAGTTCACATATGCCTTAAGGACCCAAACTGCCACATTACCCTAGATAAAAGGGCCCGCCTCTGTGGCTTTCAGACATTTGATACTTCACCTGTTCTGAGTTAATATTCACTTTTATCGCTGTGCTGAGAAGTGGAATAACTCACTTGTGAAAGCCGTGAAGTTAGTGGTCAGTCAGAGAGCTGAACACGGAGATTATCACAGCATTATCATTGTGGGGGCAGGCTTATTCCCAGTTATGCGCTTATCAGAAAAGACTTGCATTCCCGAGAATTAAAATGCTCTTAATCATCGAGGGGCCTGTACGTGCTTGTAATGGGCCGCTGCCTTGTGAGAGGGCTTACTGCTGCGGTGAGATCTGCAGACATGTTTTCACTGTAAACATGGGAGAAGCCTTACGTGATGTACCATGCTGTTATTTTGTCCACAGTGTTAATGCTCAGACAGGGAGTTGGCTGGTCACAGATCAGCATCGACAGGCCCTGACATTTCAATTGCATGCCTTGTTGTGCTGAATAGATGTACATTGCAGATAATGATTGTTTGTTGGAACTGCATGGTTTCCCATGGTGAGCTTTAAGCCTTCCTATTAGAGCCTGACATGTATATACATATTATTGGCTGATGAGTTGTATCAGTATTGACAGATTTGAAGATGGTTGCCTGTAAGTTCCAAGTAAAGTATAACCCCATTTGATGCTGTTCACACTTACAAAGCCTGTTCTGACACAAACCTGTATTCAAGTCAATATCGTTCGTTAATTCATGTAAGCCAAATATCAACATCAGAATGTTGCCTCAAGGGGCTTCACATTGACACTAATTATTTATTGTGCAAAGGTTTTCTAATGGTTAACCCTTGCACCAACCCTCTTTAGGCAAAATGACAGTTCAGCAAACACAAAGTAAATATTTAGTATTGATTTTTTGACAACACAACAAGCTACATGCAATGTAGCTTGTTGTGTTTAGTATTGATAAAATCAATACTAAATATTTACTTATTTAAATGTATTGATACTAGGGTACTAGCTGCTCTCTATTATCGTGAACAGCAAGTCGACACACACACAGCTATATACCTTTTTTAAATTAAAATCTAAATATATATTCACTTATTATCACTGGAAAAAATCCTCATGATGTCAAAAGTGCTATTGATCAATATTTGTCAATGTTGTATCGAGTTTAAAAGCTATCCTGACAACACTAATACCTTGACAAGCTTGTAGCTTATTAAGCAGCTTTATCAGTTCACTTTAACAATCATAACCACATTTAATTATTACATTCTGGCGTGGCTCTCTCTGCACAAGGACAGCCTTGGGCTACAGCTTCTGCTGCTTCACTTTGTTGGCACTGGTCGTTTGTTGATATTTCTCGTGATCCTGCACACTCTGTTCTGCTACCGGAATCTGAGTTTGACAAAAAGTGTTCTTGGTGAAACTCACTGCAGCGTTGTGACTCAGTTTCAGTTGGCACTGGTGGACAACTGGAGCACATCGATCAATAGTGTATGTGGTGATATAATCCGCTCTGTCTTCACATTTCCTCAGTGGGGACTAACATGATCTGACAGCTGACTGAGCTTAAATGATCTTAAAGAAAATGAATACATTCAGACTTAGTCATTCTTTCACATTGGCAGTAGACATTGGCTGATACAACTGGCATTAAGAGGAGGTATTTGAAGATCGTAGGCTGATATGTTGGTCATGATCTTATCTTCGGTTCAGTTCTTGCTCCCCACAACAAAGCACCAACCGCTAAGTGGCCAGTCCATAAACGGTGTGAGTGTATTGTACCTGCTCTTCTGTCTGTCAGCACACACTGCTGAAGCTCTCAGGGAACTGGGTTAATGAACTGAGTGTTACGTTTCACAGGCCTGGCCATGAAGCAGGGGGGGGGCCGGCCTCCCTGGTTGGCTCTCATTAAGCACTGCACAGTAAAGAGTAAACGACGGCGCCGACAACAGGGGGGGAGGTATAGACTAATTATTTTTTCAATGGTAGATGTCATTAAGGAGTGGCTGTAACACAGCTGAGCCCCTTAAAGACGGCCATATGTCAGCATGCTTTCTGGATGTGTTGGTCGCATTAATGCACAGAGGCAGGTGACGGACCACAGCTGATGACTGTTTTCCCAGTGAGGATAATGAAAATGTCCATCCTTATTTAGGCTGTCATTTGTTATGTTGGCTTTCTCTGTAGCATGCAGGGCCATATGAGGGATATAAGTTATGTTGTAAATCATGCACTGTTGAAACCTGATCTTCTATTTTACATGTTTGACATGTGTAATTGCTGGGGTTAAGCATTTAGTGGATGTTGAGTATGAGAAGGTAGCAAATCCAGTTAGGATACATACCAAAGTTATTTCACATAGTTAAAATATTGACTCACGCTGCATGTGTTACATACCCTTTATTGTATTCTTGACAGGACAAGGTATACTGTGAGACGATGTGTGTCTGTGAAGCCATTTTAAGTCAGACTGATCCAGTGATATTTTTGTTGATAAAGTGATCTAGAAAAGTCCTTGAATTGTTTGCGGAATGGTTCTTCCGGGTCAGTATGGTGGATCTTTGTGCTCTCAGATGCCGCTCTCTCTGTATGATGTGTAGGGGATCCTGTGGGATAGACGGTGGACCTGCAGCGCTCTGCTGGCCCGCCACAACAATAGGCCTGTATGACTGTTTGAATGTGCCATTCTTTGTGCGGTGTGCTTCACTTGGGCCAGACAATAGCTTCATTTAGCATCCCTGCTCTATCGAGGCTGCTCCGTCGCCATGGCACCCCTGCCCTGCCACACCCTGCCCCCAGTCTGGCCCGGCTTTGCACTTGTCCTCTCTGCCGGGACAGCTGGGCTCAGGCAGCCGTTGTTGGCCACACCCAGGACCCAACCTCACATTTTGAGGATTGTTACTTTGTGGCAGAGCTGAACCACCTCTCAGATTTACAATTTGCATGTTTGAAAAGTTGAGTAATATAAACCAAAGGCCGATCTAGCCCCCTAACTTTGATCTTGACGGAGACCTGCAAGTATTATTTACTGGAGAGATAACCAAAAGAGAGGCTAAGGATGCAAGCCACCTCGACAGAAAACAGAACACCCTCTGTCTTCTCTATCAGAAAAAATGAGTACACTTTTTGAGAAGCAAACACTACACGCTGTAACTAATAGTTCAAAGCTACATTCATAACATTGCCATTCAAATTCTGGATCGACATTTGAATGCTACGTGTCCTTCTTTCTTTTGTTTTGTTTACATTAAATCACCTATTACATTCTTCAATATGAGCCAAGGCCAAGACATCGACTTGGAGTGCTTACTTTTTACTGACTGCTCATTTCAGCAATAGAAAAGCCCACCCTAAACACTTGCGTTGTCAGATGGGTTTAGATGCCTACTGGACAAATGCACACTGCTTGTCCCCTCCCAGCGCCGTTGACTCTTGACCTCCCCGATTGTTGGGAGGTGAAAGGGCAGTACGCTCCGTTTCCAGCTCAGCCACTCACTGCTGGCACATTTTTAATGAATGGGCTAAAGGTTGGCAGCCCTCGGACCCTTTGGTGAGTTATTGATCCTTCACAGCAACTCATTCACTCTCACTGTTTTATTAGCAGTTAGAAATGCATCACAAATACATTAAGATGTTTTGTAAAGGGCTAGACAATATATCCATGTTATACCATTGTCGTGATGTGAGACAAGTTTTTTTCATAGATTTGGGATATTGTAATAAAGTAATGTATTTCCTGGTTTTAAAGGGTTATGTGAGTTCAGCCCAGTCACTGTTGTTGCAGCACGGACTCATCTCCACAGAGCGGCTCCCTGCAGTACACTGGTTCTATAACTAGAACAGGGTCACCTAGGAAATTATATTTTGGGCCAATCTGAACTTATTGCAGTTGCACAGTACAAGCTGTACTACTTCTGAAGCCTGCAGAGATACTTCTTTCTCAAACGTTTTAAAGCGGTAAAGACCATTTTAAGCATATTATGTTGTTTCTTATAGATCGTAGTTTGTTTGTTTGTTAGCAGGACTATGGAAAAAAACACTGGCCCGATTTCCATGAAACTTTGCTTAAGGACGTAGATTGGGAAAAAGAAGAAGTCATTAAATATTGGAGCAGCTCCGAATCACAGAACGGATTTTAAGTTGCCTGCCTTGGCTGAGGTCTGCGCTCTCAGTGGTGCCCTGTCAGTCATTACTCGTTTTATCTTTTAGACAGTATAAGTTAATCTATCTTTGAAAAGTTGTAGAACACATCGCAGAGTTGGTAAGATCTCCAGTAAAGTTACGTAAACAGAGGAGAAAGCAATCAAGAGATTTTGCGCATACTGAGCTGTAATTTTCTCCCAAAGCTGCAAAGATGACCTCTTACTGCTCCTAGCGCAGTGATAAATGCCATATACACTCTGAGAAACATAACATTTTAGGGAATAGTCATCCTTGGTTACGTGCCGTCTCATTTGGAGTGACATAATTGTCTCAGGCTGTTACAGTATGTCACATGACACAGCCTATATTTATACTTGATTGGTTGTGTTCCTGAAGTCTTTCAATCCGGTAATACTCTACAGCTTGTGTAGTTTCTTAATTAAAAGCCTTGCTTTGCTTTTCCTGCTCAAGGGTGGCGTTAACAAAGTTAGAAAGTGACTGATCTCTCGCCAGAGCGATAGAATTGAGGCAAACCTCAGATTACCATGACAATGAGCATCAACATTAATTACCTTGTGTGCTGCCTTAGCTGCAAGATGTGGAAAGAGTGTGTGTGTGTGTTGCCGTGCTGCGGTTCAAACAAAGGGAGCATGTGGGTCCTGTACGTGTGTGGGGGAGTCCCATAACCCGAAATGTTGGTTTGGGAGGATGGGAGGGGGTTTATGGGCCAAGTGGGATTCAAGTTTCAATCCCTGCTCGCCTCCATCCCCTTTGTCTAGGTCACATTATCAATGCTAATTCCCATAGCAGAGATGCTGGAAATACGATTTATTTTCTAATGAGTTTGCAGTTTTGGAGGGTGTGACCCCTCTGTGCTGTGTTTGTTTCAGGAAAGCTTCCAGCTGGTTGAATGCCAGCGTTTTTGTCTTTAAGAAAATGTGCGCATTCATCAGTTCAAGCTGCTACTTGTAGTTTTGGTAATAACAGCTCAATCACGGAAATCAAATGCATGTTCATATCAAACCAACATTTATGACGCTCAACAATACAGCCTTGTTACGGAAGCATTCCTACCGTCAAATCCCGAAGATTTAATGTAAGTGATATCTTATCGGGGCACAAAAAGGATTTATCTCAAGACGGTACTGTGGCAGTATCCAGGTGCAGACTTTTCCATCTGACTTTGAGCTGTTAAACTACACTGCTTGTTTTGATGTCTATGCCAGACAAAGCTCAACGCTAACCTGATGACCTCACAACACACTGTTTTCTAAATTCAAGCCTTGAGGGTACGTATTAACCGTTTTGAAAAAAAGACATGTTAGCAGTGACTCCTGGATTGGCAGAACATGCAGTTCATCATGTTTGATTGTTTTCTGTGATTGGAACAGGTCAGATGCAAACATGTTTTGCAGGTCTTCAAACGCAGACAGATATCAGATTCAGCTGCCAGAGCACGGCATGCTTTATCCTGCTCCTGAAATGCAGCCCCACCCGACAGAAAGGGCACTCAAGTTCTAACAAGTCTAACAGCAAAGCCAGAAACCAAATATGTTTATGCTACATCTTTGTATCTTTCTTTCTACCTTGAATGAATGCAACTTGATCAAATCAAGAGTTCACAAAAGCATCAGGCCACTTTAAGAGTTGGCTAGAGTTGAATTTCTTTGACCTGATCATGTTTGCGGTTAACTCCCTTTGCAAATGGACTGCCTTGATTTGTCATTATCCTCTTTAGTAATGCAGGCTGTTTTAACAAATCCTCTTTCTCTTAAACTGAGATGTTATTGTTATTTTTTTTACCATGGTAATACAATTTCCCGATAAGTGAGTTGGCGCCTCGGAGCCAGTAATGTCTGTCATGCACATTCTTATTGAATGTTTGATTGTTTCAAAAAGCATCTTTGTTTCTTTGTCGTTTTTATAGTGAGGCACATTGTGACTTTTTACAATTAACATTCACAAAGTAATAGCTAAAAGTGCTGCCTTCATGCTTTCCTGATGCCGTATGCTATGTTCTATTTATCTAAAAGATAGCCACAGTAGCCACATACCTCCCTCCAGGAACAGAAAGTATCCTGGTTGCTTTGGGAAGAGTTTCAGGCTGCTGCTACGAGGAGCAGGTTCCCACAGTATAACATATCTGTGTGATAACATTACTGTAGAAATACCGTCAAAACAAGTATGCAGTCAGACGAAACCAGCTGCGTCAACAGCTAAAATGTTCCTCGGGAGTTATTGTATTACAGATTTTTAGTGGCGACCATTGTCGGTGTCCGTTTTTCGTTCTTTTCTCTCCGTTATGTTTTATTTCTACCAGTGTTATGATTTAGAGGTGATCCATTAGAACAACTGGCTCATCTTTCAGAGCTGTAACCCGTACAGTAGAGTGCCATTTGAGGGGGTGTTTGAAGCAGAATGGCGGTGATATGAGCACCATAAGTGTTGTTTGTGTCCCATCAGTTTGCACAGTTGATAGCGGAGAGGCCGCAGGGCAGAGGCTGTCAGGTCGATCCTGTTAAACAGCAGGTGTCCTTGTGAATGTCCCCAAACATCCTCTTTCTGCTGCTTGTGTTTTGGTTTCGTTTTTCACTGCTCTGCCACGCTTTTAGTTTCTGATTCCCCAGCAGATTTTCCTAGCTTTAATATTTAGTTTTGACTCGTCTGGGCTCCGGTTGTTTTTTCCTGTCGCTGAGATTATGACACACAGATAAGCAGCTTGTAGCTCAGCCATGCAACCATGCAAGATGGCCGCCTACTGTATGACAGCTTGGTTTGACTTTAGACTTTGCCTCTGTGTCTGTCAGTCATGCGTCCATTTGGACATAAGCCAGCCTCATATCAGTGTTGGCGGTCACATATAAGGCTGAGCCCTCAGACCTTTTCATATGGATTTAGTCTGAGGAGCTAATTCTCAGAGCAGCCATGTGTGTCGTATAAGCTAATGGCCATGTACGATGTTTTGACGCTGTCTTCACCCTCAGAGCAGACTGGACACTGATTGGATTATGTTGGATTATTGTTACTCTATTTGTTTGTTTAACATGTTACCTCTACTGTAGTACTTATGCAGCCCCTCTTTCTTATCTGTGCTGAAACCACTAACCAGTGGTTTCTCAGCGCATTGAGCTTGACCTACATCTGGACGGATCAACAAGTTAAGCCAGAGCCTTTTAACCCTCAAATTCTGTCAATCCGTTACAAGCACGTTCACTGCAGCTGCAGCTTTCCACTTCATAATATTTGAGTCTGCTTCACTCCTTCCAAAGAGGGAACTCTTACATCTTACACAAGTGATTTTTGTATGTGTCAATTATGCATTTTATACTAATATTAAACATTATACATTACATTAAATGTGCTGTAGTGGCTGCAGGAGGCGTGATCATTATTCAAGGATTGTATCATTGTTTTTTTAACCCAAAAATAGGTTAATATGATGGGTAAGGCTCAGATGTCTTTAAATAATCATCATATTAAGGAACGTTTTACTAGCTTTCTTCCAGTGCGCTCATTCAATTCTCACCTCCATCGACTGAGGAAGACTGTGAAAAGCCGCCTGAATAAAGCTTATTTAAGGACAACACTGAACTTTCACTCAACTTATATACTAGACTTATCATGACATGTGAAGAGGAGCTTCTAAAAAAAGGAAAAAACACTCTTCATGATGTTGGTATCGCCATTTTAATGCTTTGAATCGATTACAGGAAATAGAGGCTTTCTGATTATGTGAGTCGAGGGAACATCACACTCCATGACGTACACATTGAGGAAACCCATCCCTCCCATTAGATCAATGTTATTATCTCTACCACAAATTAAAGTTGACCACATCTATCCTTAGAAAAACACTTCCTTCTTCTCTCCTTTTATCTCAAAGTGTTGTATCCTTACTTGGCCTTCCTTTTCGTGATTGCTGTTCCTTGGCTTGGTGTTGTAGAGATAAGTGGATACAGAAAGTTGGTGGCCCCTTCTGGGATGGACTTTTCTATTCCAGTGGGTAATTACAAGCTTTCCAGAGGGTGGGTAGAGACCAGTAGGATCTTTTTCAATCCTGGCATTTCATTTGTGAAAGTTAGGGTCTCCTGCAAGGGAAGGGCTGCTTGGGTGGAATTTATGGATTACGCCCCACCCTGCAAGAAACATATGTACGGTGTGGCCCTGTTCCCCTCCACCACATGATACGAGCCGTAATATAGCGTTCCCCTTTCACACATTCCTTGGCAGCAGTCTGAGAAACAGTTTTTTCAAATTAAATCAGTCAGTCATGATTCTGCTGAAAATATACTTTTCATTAGCCCGCAGCAGAACTTTGTTTTTCCACTATTTCTATCATCTCATGTGTTTGTGGCTTTTGACCTCATGTCTCACACTGTAAGCACAGAGTTTAACATTTCACCAAAATCCTTTTATTTCCTGACACTCTGTCAACAGGCTTGTAATCACAGCTGAACCGTTCAGGGTCATCCACAATCTGCAGCCAATCAGATTGCCATGCTTCCTTGTTTCCCTGCTGATGCCTTGCAAACTGTTTCAGAGCTCCAGCAGCTTTCCCATTAAACGTCATTCTTGTCTTGAACCATTGGGGAGGATGGCAAGTTTGTGTCTGATATATCATGTTTTGTTTATGACATGACACAAATTCATAAAAGTCCAAAGCAACAGAGAAATAGGTCATTTCTGTTGATAAAACAGAAAGAAAAGACTAAAGTTGAGTATTTTGTCTGCCCTTACGTGTTCAATAATAAACAGATTAGTGCACTAAAGATAAAAAAGTTCACACAATTTTTTGCCTGAGTTTCTCTTTCAGTCTGAGAAGTTTTAATAGTTTGTCTCAGCAACACGCTCACGTGATATATGGCAACACACTGCTTCTCTTTCTGTTGGTTGCCAAATGTCTTCAGTCCTTGAAGATAATTTTCGTAATGATATTAGCTATGTAAATAAAAAATAGTGTTGCAAGAGAAAATATGAAAACATTAGGCTGTGGCCACCTAAGAGAAAGGAAATGTAAACCATATCATACCATTGGCGAATGCAGCATCTGTTGTTATAAAGCATCTCTGCTTTTAATCTTACTTTAAACACAGGCAGGCCCGACAACGCCATTATACCTGGAGTCGCAGCATCCGCAGTGCACCATACATTCCCTGCTGTATGTACCTGTGGCCTTTGAGGTCACCAAAACATCAGTCCGGCTTTTATTGACACGGATGATCAATCCCAGCAGAACAGAAGCCCTGCATGAGAACAGGACCTGTCTGTTGTTCCAGCTGCAGGACGTTCTTTACAGAGGCAGCTACCCAGGACTGCACAGCTTCCACTCTTATCCACACATGACTACACCGGCGCGGATCGCCACTGATGTCTGCAACACCAGACCTGTGGAGCCAAACTGTTTCACACAGACCCCGTTTCTGGGATCAAGCTACAGTCTCAGATACGGCAATTCAGAATCAAAGCAGAACGTTTTAAGAAGATTAGACAATTACAAGATTGTATTATTTCAGCTAGCATGACATGTGACTTGGAAGTGGTCCAGAAATGTTATGGCTGCAGGCACTTTACACGCTGGCAGCAAGAGAGGCAGCTGTTTAAAACTTTGAAGTTTTAATTACCCAAAAAATCATGTTAAGTGACCTTAATGGTCCATAAAAATAATAATCCTTAATGGAAAGTGGTTGGTTTGTGCTTTTTGTGGTTAAGGGATGAAGCAAGGAAGCATTTCCAACACTGAGGGGTATTGAATGCTCACTCACAGCTGTTGAGGATAAGGTTTTGCTTTTAGGTTGGATTTGTGACTTTCTTCTGGCAGAGCAGTGTTTCGAGTCTTGGCGAGGAGCGTAAATCCATTGTCTCTGTGTCAGTCTCCGTTACAGAACATTTGATACCCTACTGTGTGTTTTTGCCACTTCTCGTCACTATGTGCTGATTGTACAGCATGGAGTTGCATAACAAAATATACAAAAAAGCACTATGATGTGTTGTTATTGTGATACCCTTCAGTAACACTTGACCCACTTCTGAAGAACAGGAAGTTGATGAGGTATAGGTGACACTTATTCTGTCAACAACACCTGCACAGAGACCTGTCTGGCCTGAATCAAGTAGATGACTTCTGTTTTCTTACGAGAACATGTCTGATTTTCTCACCAAAGTAATTGGTAAAATGAGCGGATACTGAGTTCTTGAGATATTGTGTATTTGGTACCAACAGCAACTCAGTTACAAAAAGCACACAAAATGACATAAAAACGAACCATTTGACGACTATCCAATTCAAAACCAATGAATGTGTTTATTTAACAGGAAGTATGTGAGTCCTGTAACTAGCGTGACTCTTTCCCACAGAAGTTTTATCACACTTCTGTGGGAAGTATATAAGCACTCGGGACACTTGCGGTTTTACGTGATGTCACAGAGTGAGGCTTCTTCAACCTCATAAACAATCTTTGGTTGGATACAGACACTGGCTTGCAGAGAGCACACAAATCCTTCAGCAGTCAAGCCTAATGTTGGCCTGCCATCCACTCACTCACAAAATAAACGTGAATTAGCGACAGCTGATATGATGTACCGCCGGCGACGTTTATCATTTTAGAGTTTCTCACAGTGAAACCTATAGTTTTGACAGTGGTTGATAATTGAGTTTTCTGTCGAGACAATAACTTGGGCCTTCTCTAAAGTCCTTTGAAGAATGACATGAAATGAATCTGACTGAAATCGCTCTTTCATTGTTACATTGAGGGTTGACGTTTGCAAAATCTTGCAGCAAAAGGCTAAATTACTGTCACTTTGGGTATATTTATTTCAAGTTAAATGCTTTTTTTGATAAGCATCCTCTATAGACAATCCCTTTGCTACAGTCCCAAAAAATATCATGTTGCAATGATGTTTTATGGATGCTGCTGAGTCAGTAATTAGCTGGGATGCAGGAGTGGTGCGAGGGCTGCAAATCATGAAGGAGTGTCTTGAATTGTTTAGATTAAAATCCTCTGGATATTCTGTCATCTGTCACGTCTTTGCCAGACTGTTGGTTTGGATGGGATATGTGCAGCTCAGGCTGAAGGTGTTTATGATAAACAGGACGTGTTTAAAGGAATACTTTATTTCCAACATGTTCACTTGAAAATCAATTACCCACTCTTTGTTACCTTGAAGTCATAATGAAATATTTTTGTTTTCTTCGCATGCGTTCACAAGATTTAAAAATGGAGAAATATCTTCAGTCTGAAGTCAATGTGGGCCGCGTTAAACAACAGCAGTATCAAAACTCACACAACTCTTGTGGTGTGTCCCGCGGGATCAACAATTAGCACGGCATCCATTCCACATACTCATCACTGATAGAAGAACATCCAGGGGCTTGTCTCTATGTTTTATACTCACCTACTTGAGTCCTCTTATGGTGACCTTCCCTTGGATAGACTGTGGAGGAAGGATGTCCCAGAATTGAGACCTGATTTTAACTGGGATTCAGTCTGGGCTAACATTCGGCAGGCGTCTCGCAATCCCGACCACCAACAAATCCACCTGAACTATGCGCATAGAACTTACCTGACACCCAGACGGCTGCATATGATGGGTCTTCTGGCAGATGCTCGGGGTACCCTGTGCTCCATGGGGGCTCCTGGTACATTTCTCCATATGTTCTGGGAATGCCCGCCTGTTGCTCGCTTTTGGAACGGGCTCTCCTCTAAGTTGTCGACATATTTTCTTTGACTGTACCTGTGTCTGTTTTTCTTTTAAATGACTTATCTCAGCTGCCGGCTACTGGGTACCAGAAAAGACCTCTCTATGCTGGCCTTACGGCTGCCAAGAAATTGGTTGCTATGAGGTGGAAACAACCCGACAAGCTCTCAGTGACCTGCTGGTTACTAACGTTTCTTGATGTAGTTTACATGGAACTGTCCACTGCACGCGTGATTGGAGTTAAGGAGTCCAATATCGGTTTATGGGTGTCAACAGCTGAACAATTGAAGGAGCGGATCTAGCTATCTTAACTGATATAGTTGTTTGCAGTCATTGGTCCTGAGAGGTCCTGGGATTGGGGGTGGGAGGGTTTATTTATTTATTTTTATTTATTTTATTTTTCCCTTAGTTTTGTCCTCTTGTCTGATTGTTGTTTGTTTTTTCTGTCTTTTTTGTCATTTGTGTTGTGATTGTACATTGTATTTTACTAAATGTGTGTGAATAAAAACATTTGATCAACAAAAAAAAAACAACTCTTGTGGTATAATCACAGTAAAGTCTTATTTATCAGATCATATGTTCAATACTTCAAAAACATGCATTTTCACTACATTCTACACTCCCAGATTAACAATTTTACTCTTGTGCTGGCGTAACACCTATCCATGCAAATACATTTTAGGGAGAAGTGTTTCTATTTGGAAAGGTGTGCAATTCATCAAATGTTTCCTATTTTGGATTCTTTGTTTTCTTCACCACTTGTAGGTAAAACAGGATGAGTATGTGACATACACTTGACCATTTGAGGGTAGAAGTATTCCTTTAAAGTAGAAAATGGGCGTGTGCAAAACTCCTCTTGTTTTCTCTCATTTTATGTTTTTGACATGTCTCCAGTTGCCTTGTCACACTTTCACTTCCTCCCATCTATCTCCCTCCCACACCCACATTTACACTTTTTAGCTTTGTTTCCCTCCTGCAGCTCTCCAAACAAACCTTTTCCAAACAAACCCAAAGCAAGTTGTCCAAAGGCAGCGTAGGGGGGGGGGGGGAGGGGGTGAGCTGGGCGGTGGCCACGGCTCGGCTGCATCCTATTAGGACTGGGAGTGTTGAAAAGGGGTGTGGCCTGCAGCCAGTAACATCTGTGCCTGTCCTCTCTGCCCCCGGCATTCTGCAGAGAAAGGCAGAGAGAGAGAGAGGTTAGGGAGGGAGTGGATATATACGCCGAGGAGAAGTTCTCGCCATGATCTCAAACATGATCTCATGCTGTACGGCGACTTCATTCCCTGCCTGCCCCCCCTGCCATCAGAGCAAAACTGCCTTCATCTGACTGGGAGTTTCCTCTCGGGCTGATTTTTGACAGCCTCTGGGAATCAAGGTGTTTATTAGCAACGACTTTGAACCTGCGTGGATTACATACCTTCGCGCAGGAAATGCTGTTGTGTTTTTCTGTCGACGGTGCAAAAATCTGTATGCTGCAGTGAGGATATAAAGGGAATGCAACAGAGGCGAGCTGGACAGGGTAAGACGAGCTCCATGGATCTGTGTCTATCCTACCCTGTAATCAAATGAGCAAAAGGAGAGCAGGAGAAGCCGGCTGCTGATCGGAATGTGTGTGTGGACTGCATGTGACCGGCTGATAGTCTGAGGCTATCAGTGTGTGTGTGTGTGTGTGTGTGTGTGAGGGGCTGCGGGCGTGCTTTATCACTCCCCAGCCAGGATACAGGCTGGATTCCTCTCTCCGAGACGTAGGTGATTGTGTCACGTCTGTCTTATTAGGAGGTGTCGGTGCGGAAAAACGATGTTGCCTTAGTAACCGGCTGGGGGGGAGGGGAGGGGAGGATGACAGGGTGCTCCCATCAGGCCCTGGGGCTGATTTGGTGGTGAGAGAGTTGTCCTGTGTATGCGGGGAATGCCCCGTAATGACAAGGCTGGCGTGGAGGTAGGGTGAGGCGGCGGTGGAAATATGTGTTGGTGCACAGAGGCTACAGGCTGCTACCTCCCACCAGCAAATGCAGCCCGTTATCAGGGTTAAGTGAGTGTGTGTGTGTGTGTGAGAGAGAGGATGGCATACTTTTTTCCATCATGAGGGGCGGAGAACAGATAATCAGGTCAATGAAAAGGAAAGTCACCTTGAGCAGAGAGGGGTCTGCTCGCTCACCTCGCCTCGTTTCCTGCCCATCCTTCTCAGGTTCCACTTCCTCAGCCTCCCCCCCCCCCCCCCCCCCCTGGAGAGTGCTCTATATCGCATGTAAATACTACACACACCGATGGATTACAAAGTCTAGTCTTTGGAGCTGCCGCTGAGTGACTGCAGGCTACATTTTACCCTGTAATCCTAAATGGTTTTTTGTTATTTGTTTTGTCTCCGCTGAATTAGAGACAATCCTATTTTCTCCCCTATAAACATCCAGAGCAGATTAAAAAGGGAGGCTAACGTGCGCTTGAAAAGAGGCTTTACTTTGATTCACCAACCCAGTCTGTACCGGTCAACCCGCCGCTTCGGTTACCATAGCAACTGAGGAAGAGGTAGGGATTTTTGTTTTAAAAGGACGGACAGGCAGGGTATCTGAGGAGAGATTACAGCGCCCTCCCCGCCCCCTTATTGATGATCTGAGAGGTTATCAGTTTAACTGCTCAGAAATAGATTTGTGACTATTATGGGAGCGTGCCCAGCTGTGGGGCTCATAATGTTTACTGTTCCTATTCACACACACTCAGAGGGAGATCATGGTGACGGCTGTTAGTGCTTAATGATGCTTTAAAAGTCAACAGCTTATATCTGACATCTTCTTCTTTCTATTATTTTCTGATATACAGCAGTTTCTCCCCTGTTTCCCAGTATTGACTGCATATTAACAGTGAGTGATGCTGATCTTCTAATAGTCACATCTTTAATGTTGATAGTATCACAGACCTAATTCAATGACAGTACTCTTCCCTTCCTGCTGATAGCCAAGGATTTATTGATTCTCTGCTTCAGTAGTCTCCAACTTTTTGATGTTACACACACAGCCATATCAGATGAGCTTAAATTGACTCACTTGTCAGGTTACAAATCTGTTCATTTGTACTGATTTTTAGACCGATGTTATTTATTTTTAATACAATTAACTCTATGAATGTTTGGGATAATTTGTCCATTGTACTCTGTTCTAATTCAGATTGTAGAGGCAGAAGATTCAACTTTTTTTCTAATTACTTTTCTATATTATGACTTTTACTGCTATTACTAATACTTTTAGTTACTCATGTCTACCATTTATCCATTAGTTCTACTGTATTTCAACTGTGTATCCATGACTTGTTAGCTGTGTTAAACACTGCCCTTTTTTGTTCAGATATTCCCATGAATTATGAGGCGCATGATATGGGCTATTTTTAAACCAAACTGATCTTTTCAGTGTTTTGGATCAAAGCCAACAAACCAAACCCAGATGACTAAACTCTGGCGAAGATGTTGTCGCCTGTTTGAGTCGTTTCCTTCGTTGCCCCGAGTCTAACCTCCCTCCTCTTGAAGGGTTGACCCGAGGAAGAATGCTAACACGTTAAGAGTGGGGGGTTGGAGAGTCTGTCTGCAGAACGAGTTTGACAACCTTGCCTGTGGAAAGAGCAGCAGCCTTTAACCTGCTTTTTAATCTCTGTCCTCCCTACATTTCAGCCACACACTCCCAAATCCTACATGTCAGTTTTTAGTTTTGTGCTATTATTCATGTGTAAGAATTAAAGGAGGATACCGCTAAATTACTTTGAAGTTGTGGAGCAGTTCAGTGGCTTTTTGATAACATTCACTCAGAAGTAGTTTTTTTTTCATCTAATCTGTCACCATAGGCAATAACATGATCATGAATTCTCCTTAGAATTTAATTTGGTAGACTTCAAAGAAATTATTCTACAGATAAGATGAATGGTTTTGGTGCAAAACTTGCTACTGTAACACACAAGCTAAAGCAAACATCAGGCGGCTCTGCCAGGAAAGGACCATCTCTAGGTTACCACACACTAGATTAACCAGGGATTGAATCTCTCCCAGGCAACAAAACAACTTAAGTGACAAACATGTGTTCATAGCATTAGCTTTGCACAACCCTTTGTTCATGAAATAATGTCGTGGCATCAGCACGAGAAATAAACAGAGATTTAGTCGGCTTCCACTAACCACATCCTTTATCTCTTGTTCCTGTTTGCTGATCATTTATGACCAGATGATGAACCTCTAATGATGAAAACAGGCGCGGCAAGAGATACAGAGGCCTGAGCTAATATGAGTCATCACAGACTGATAATGTATCCGGCTGAAATGTGTGAAGACCACGAGTCAGTTTAATGAGGAAGGATGTGGAAAACAATTAGATTATGTCAATGCGACGTGGATAATAGAGTCCCTGTTTTCAGTTACAACATATACTGCAGTGTTTGTGTGTCGGTAACAGAACAGGATGGTATGTAGCTTTATTCTGTAGCATTCAATATTACAGTTGTGGTACTGGCCCAACCATTTTATAAATTTTTCAAAGACAATATCTGCAACTTTTTCAGAAGCTGGGCCCAGAGTCTGAACTATGAATCCCCTTTTGAAATAGTTGGTCCTGCACTGAAATGCTGTTAAGTAACTTCAAACTTGTTCCATTTGAGAATTTTAGGTTATTATTTGTTGTTTAGTTTCACAGTCAACAAAAAATAATAATTATGCGATCGTGAAAAAGTGCCCTTTTGCGAAAAACACATAATTAGAAGACATTGTTATGGTGTCATCTTAAAACTGGAATAACTACCACACATAAAGACTCACTAACAATCCACTGATACCGATACTGCTTATCGATACCGGTATTTTCAATGTCATACCAAGCAGGTATGAGTGTGTTTGACAGTGTGTCTCTGGAAGGGGGGCGGAAATTAGGGGCAGTTCATAAATCCATGTAAACATGACCATTATTCAGTTAAAACGAGACGCTGCGTGCGCACCTCCTAAACCGGAAGCTCCGGTCGGCTAACCATTATAATCCGTTTATTGCGTTTATTATTTATAATTGTAATGATGGATTATCAGTAATCATTTTAAAGTTACACAGAGACATTTGATTAACCGTTTTTATGCCCTTGAACACAACTTTTGATCACAAAACAGCAAAGGTAAGACATAATTATCATCATGGCTACGTAAAGTGAAGTTGTTTTCTTGCTCTTTCCTGGCTGCTAGTTCAGTGAGTTTTGGTCGTACAGTGATGAGCCTTATACCAATGGAATCTGTGGAATCTCATGCTTTCATGTGATATGTCGTTGTTTGTGCAGATACAATGATGTAGAAAAGATCGCCTTTGCCAGTTATGTGCTAAAGTAGCCGTTAGCCCGTTTTGCTAAGTGTTGATTTAGACTCTTAGTGTTTGACTTCTGTTCCGTGTAGGTCAAATGGTTAATATCGTCTGTTAGATTAGTTTCTTCCCGTTAAGTGGGTATGCATCATTAATAGGTTGTTAAATGTTAAGAAGCCTTGAGACGCTGTTTCTTGCAAGATGTTGCGTCTGCCCCCGGCAGTCTCACAATAATAAGAGCACTGTTAGGAGAGATGACGAGTGGCATTCACAGTGGCCAATCAGAGTGGTACTCAAACCGGATACGTCACACGGGATGAGGGTTCCCAACCAACCAGAATTGTTTAAACTAAGGAAGTAGCGTAATTTATATACCGATAGCAGCACCATTTGTCCAGCGGCTTAACGGTATACCGATACCGTCCAATCCAATCGGCTTCCGGTACTGACTTAGTACCGGTTCTCGATACCCATCCCTAATTGTGACTACTTCAAAGTCCTACAAGATGTGAACTGTTTGAACCCCAGACATGAGACATTAAGTGTCAAATGTATCAGCTGGTGGAAGAAATGCTTCCTTTGTGTGTCTCTGCGCTCTCCCTGTATGTTAAACCTGTAATCTGAGAGCCACTTCAGCCCTTCTCCCTCAGCCATGTGACATTAATGCTCCGAAGGCGAAGCGTTTGTCACATCTCAACACTAAATCCTGTCACGTAAATGCACATAGGCACAAAGAAAATATCTCCTACTGTAACTCTGTTGCTTTCGTGCTGTGGGCGGTGTTGACTGTGGTCTAACTGGTTGATTCTAATCTCCTCTTTACCTGCCAGTCAGCATTTTTATCATATCGCAGTTATCTTCTGATGTGTGGCCAAGTCTGTGTGTGTTTACTCATTGTGTAATTGGGTCGCCATTAAATAATTGGCAGAATGAGCGTTATGTATGCTATCCAGCTGTGGAAGACAATAGGGCACCACTGTGCCGTTTGTACCGTAGCTAAACCAGAAACAATTGTACAATGTGACATGTTCAACGTGATAATTATTAATAACATATGGCGGTTTATTTTCAGTTAGCAGTTATTAATGTGGGCTTTGAGGAAAAACATGAGAGCGATGAGTTTTCTCTATTGTGAAAAAGCTTAGCCTTTTATGCCCTGCAGCTGCATTTAGAGATTGCTTTATTCCTTTTGACTGTTGTTGCCATCGAGCATTTTGTGGTTGAATCAACAGAGTTTTGAGTTTCACAGGTTAAGCAACCGCTCCGTGTCCAAACACTGGGTTGCTGATTGATTTTCAGCCGGGCAGCTCCCAGCTGAAAGGACCTCCACTATCCCTCCCTGTGTGAGTCCCGGGCCTTTTGTTTGCAGCTGTCCAAATTGATCCAAAATAAATTACCAAGTGCAGTGCACACCAGTCACGGGGGTTTCCAAATGTTCATAAACCTCTTGTGTGAAGCACACTGCAATCCCTAAACAATTTTCTAATATAAAGACACTTTTGTTTTGTCAGTGAGAGAAAAACGAATATAGAGGCTTCATATGAAACTGCACTAATGTGGAGCTGAAGGGAAAATCCTTCTGTGAGATGATCATCAGATTGCAAGTCTGATCCACCCCAAATCCTAAATCAGAAAAGAAGATTAAACTTCTGTGCTCCAAATGCCTTTCTGGTCCGCCTATATCACAGCTGCTGCTATAAACATTTTCATTTGCTTGGTTACAGCTGAAACCATAACAGCACGTGAGTTATGAAGGTTTAAAAGCATGAATGAATGGGTGCTATCTTAGGTTGAAGGAACAACATGATGTAAGTTTGATAATTAATGTTATATGTCACTTGATTGGTTCATTTTTCCATGACCAATTTAATTTTCTTTCGCCGGCTGCTCTTAAAGGTCAGGGTCACACAGAACTAAGTCCCTGGAGCAGGGAGGGAGTCGAGGACCTAAAAAAAAAGGAGATACTTCTAATTAGCGCTGGAGCCAAAGAGACTGTATTTCTTCTCAAAACAAATCAAGGTGACGCAACCCTTCTGCCTCAGATTTATTAAAATGACGGCTCTAATAACCACTTTCTCATTCAACGTTTCCTCTGTTATCTTTCGCCGTAGATTTTCTTTGCTCAATTAGTAACATAGGAGATTTGTTCTGCTGGATCTTGTCCCAACATTAGTGCTGATGATGAATCAATCATTTTAGATGTAGCTATCAGAAAATAGAGTAATTCTCAGTGCCAGAGAGTGATGATAGATGCCAGCTGGTGCTGAAGAAGGTATTTCACACATCTGCTTTCAATACACTACTGTCCACTGTGTTCTCTCTCAGAGGATGGATTCCAACGGAGTTACCTTTTGGCATATTAGCATCTGCTTTATTTGTTAGGATAAAGATTATACACAAAGCCCCCTATTCACAACAGCAGCTAGTGATTCCTTCGGTATAGGAACAGATCTTAATGTTTGGCAGTATTTAGTGCTTTGATTTGCGGTAATTGACTGTTTTAAGGCACCTATACTACAAACTTGACTAAGTAGGGCCACCTTGATGGTAAAGATTGGGAATTTAAGATAATATAAGGGAGTAAATAAAATGTTGTTCTCCAAACGACATCTTCAATGTCCCATTCGTTCAACAACTCAAAAACAATCAGTTTTCATAGTTGAGTGAAAAAGCAGAAAGTAATGACAAGATATTTTGTGTTTTTTTTTTTTCAAGTAATCAAACCCACATCATTTGTACTAGATCGTTCATCATCAATGCCATTCATTGCATTGTATATTCAAAGCAAATAAGATGAGTCAAATGTACAGAACAACATTTGAGCAAGGAAGAACAATGAAGACAGCTGAAGGAAAAGTGACAGATCATGTTTGACTTCTTGCTCTCTGTTTTCATTCTTCTTCGCACATGTTAAGTAACGTGAGCGCCCCTCTTGTTTAGCTTAAGATGCTCCTCTCTGCTTCTGCCTTTTCTCCAGCGAACATGACACTTGTGCAGGTTTTAGGGGAGAGATCTTGGGCAGGCACCACCGTCGGTCTTAGACTCACTTTACAAACACTGGGATTCTTTTCACAGTCTGGTCTCACGCCAGGTCACCCGCTAAACCACATGGTCAGGAAAACAACAAGGCTATCCAAGGATAGAAATCTCGTACGGACAAAGACAGAAGTGTTTGTAGATATATGGTTGGGCGGGTTTAATTATTGGATGTGTATGAATGAAGGAGAAGGAATAGAATCTGCCTCGTGTTGTAAGCAGCAGCCCACAAAAGTCACAATGTTTCTCCAGTCCGAGCGTGGATTTATGTCAGTATAAACACCATTTGTCTTTATTATATGGAAAGTGCAGCTGTTACATGGCATTATTATCAACATGCGGACTGTTAACATGCCTACAACAAGGACAATTCCTGGAAATAACCATTTATTCAGATTTAACTTTTACTTGCCTGGACAGCTGAGGGTCAGTTTGACTGGGTGAGTCTTACATGCTTTTCTTTGTGATCCAAAGTCATTTGTGTTTCTTCTCAGTTGTGACAGGGGACGGGGTTGTTTGTACGGGTGTTGTTCAGGGTCACAACGCTCACCTGGCTATGAAAGGAATGCCTTCTTGTTCTAACAGGTCTCTGTTGTGTTGGGACCTTGACCGTCTGACAGACAACCTCCGGGGGCGATATGTTGGAGCACTCGGGTCTCACAGGTTAACAATTACACCACAAACGCCAAGTCTTAACAGTGTCACAGTCTGTGTGTTCTAACCTTAAACCCACTCTTTGTGTCTCTTCATGGCCGAGCCGTGGTACACCCACAGGTCGCTGTAGTTGGCCGCTGTCCCACTCTGGCTCACGAGTTTATACAAAGTTTACAGCTCCCTTTTAGCTAATGGAAAGATGGGCAGTTTTGTGGACTAATATGGTCAGAGGGCTTTGAATTACTTCATCCTTTCATGCTAGAATAGATGGTGAGTGTGAAGCCAAGCAGCTGCTGCGGAGGCCTCTGGTAGTCTATTTGGAAAAGTCAAGGATGTGTCAAAATAAATACACTAGTCAGTGTGTAAGGAAGGGTGGGCTGCTGTGTACTTTATCCCATGTGTGGCCCTAAGGCACCTTGTCTGTGTATTTTGCTAAAAGCTCTTTATATATCAATATCTATTTGATGTATTTATTTAGAGAAGAATGACTATTCTGGTTATGGAATAAAGTTGGCTATTGTTTGTTTTGCTTGACAGTTTGCCCGATTGTTACTAGTTTGTTGGACACCAAGAGACACAATAGGTTATATTGACTAATGTCTTGTGTGCCTGACAATCTGACCATTGCAACAAACTATCATTAACACAGTTTACCTTGGAACAAGATGTTAGGCGATTATATTCATTTTCGCGATGTACTTATTTAGTTTGTGTTGGCATCAGCATATTAAAGAGCATTTAAAAGAAAGGTTATGACAACTTAGAGGTTATATATATAAAAAGCCAGACAGATTCAAGATCTTCTGTTGGTTGGAAAAAGTCTCCAACAGTCTTAGTTGCTTTTCCAAATTTAAAAAGTACAGCTGCTGGATGGCAGATGGACCAAAAAATGGACTAAAATGGGAAAATTATGGCATCAGGCTTTATTTAGGTAGACCACAAAATGGATTTTTAGTGTCTCTACTTAGACAAAGTTGCCACAGGAAATGTCCTCACTTTCCCTTTTTCCACTTTAGCTGTCCACTAACCATAGTGACACGCAATCTTCGAAAACAGTCACGTATGGTTGGTGCAACACGACCAGGTTACATTTTGACTGCATCACACAGTAAATTATATATTTAGATGTATTTAAAATGTCCTGGTTCAGGATCCTTCATACAATTCTCTCTGGGCGCAACGTCTGACTTTTAGAAAAACACTGGGAAAGGTCAAGAAAACTTGGTTATGTTCAGCGGGATGTGGGACAACAAGAAAAGATGTCCAGAAATTCCTGCAAGTCAGTGCAGCGTCTCCGTGGTTATGATACATGGCATCAAATTGCTCAGCACATCAGGAGGGAAACTGTCGGGCAGTTTTGGTGACATGTGGCCGGCGTGTCCTTGTGAATAACTGAGCATCAGGTCTTTATTTGCCAAGCAGCCGAGAGGTCTTGTGCTCTTTACTCCATTACTTCTGCTTGGCTTGGAGCTAGCAGGTTTGAGAGCATGCACTGCAGCTGTCTCCGCTCTTACTATGTTTGTGTGAATTAGTAGTTACAAATCAAACGTGTTTATGTTTTCACTGGTCGGAATCTAGGTCTGTCTTTCCTCAAACTAGTTTTTTAGCTTTAGCAACAAGGTAACATCTCTTTGAATGCTTGAATAGCTGTAACCTAGATGCTTTATCTGACCCCGGTTCAGAATAGAGAAGACTTAAGGGTTGTTACATTAAACAAGACTAACAATCTACAGTCATACTTTCTGCTCTGTGAGGATGTACACGCTTAGCTAAAGCTAGCATATGCTAACGTGAAGATGTTTAGCTTGTTGAATGTTTACAATGTCCACCATCTTAGTTTGATGTTAACACACTAACAGTTAGCTTATTAGCACTAAACACAACCTTAAAGGGATTTCATCATTTTGGCTATAAACCAAAGTATTACAGAAATTGAAATTCCTATCTGATGGTTGCTATAAATGAGTAGAACATTGATCAATCATCATGATTCATCCTCACAAGAACATGAATGTCTGCACAGAATGTAATCCATGTGGTTCTTAAGATAACATTGCTATGCCTAGATTTCTGCTGCTAGCTTGACTTAAACCAGCCCCCAAATATTCTTTAGAAGTTTTTTCCCCACATTAGATCTTCCCTTGGCTCAATGTGATGCGCTCAACCCTCCTCATCAATGCTGTTCATTTATGACAGCTGACCTCTGTGTATTTGTATCTGTGATATAGAGGCAGGGCAGATGGTAGCAACAGAATCGCACACATCTCTGACAATACTGGTGGAAATACTGCAGCTGGAGAGCTGTGTGTAATCATGTCTGCAGGCGGAGAGCAAGGGAGGGAAAGTCTGCCGCTGATGGTTATCGGGATGATGGAGGCAGTGTATGTTAGAGTTTGACATGAACTCCACATGCTGTAAATCTCACCTGTCATGGGAACAACATACAGTCTGACTTACACTTATGAGGGTTTAACAAAGAAGGCCTGTTTCTGCTCTTTACCCATGATGACCAAGCCAGTCCTCCAAACCACAAAAGGCCCCTCACACCTCTCACCCCGGTCATTGTAAACACCCCCCTCTAATCACTCCTCTTTAGGTCTTTAGAGGAAAGCCGATGCTGAATAGGAAGGAAGGGCAGACGAAAAGGCCTGAATACTCTAATCCTGGCAAATGATGGTCTCCATTTCAAACATCACACTCTCACGGGACCCATTGTATCAACAATATCATGAAAACTTTTGGTGTTTGGAATAACTGATACAGTGCATTGTGCTTTCCTTAAAAAATGGTGACCTTACATCATTAACTATAACCCGGGGCAGTAGGTTAGGTCATAACAGTGGAAAATTGTTGCCTTCATAGATTTTATGTCCTCTAGCTGCTAATACGTAACAGTTCTTCAACATGTCCGAGCCGGTTTGTCCTGGTTGTTGCTGTAGGGATTCATATAATGTAAAAGACGGAAGTATTCATCGCTTTGTATTCAGTGACATTTGTTGGGCATGTCTTAGTATTTGGGTACCATGTTATGTTCTATCTCTAAGAAAATGTGCTTAAGGCCAGTATAAAAAGCAGAAACCTCTTTGCGAAGACTTAACTCAAATGTTTAAGTAAGATTTGGTTGTGTTGAAAAACTCACCATGTCCCCTCTCCTTGTCCACAGTACTCTCTGACGGAGGCCAAACTCTGAGGTGGAGGAGGTTGTAAAGAGGCCCTGAAGGAGCCTCCCCCCCTCCCTACCTGACCAGACGGACGCATCGGACAGCCATGGCTCCTCGGAAACGTGGCGGCGGCGGCCGCGGTGGCCTCTCCTTCATCTTCTGCTGTTTTAACAGCAGCGATCACCCGGAGATCACCTACAGGCTGAGGGAGGACTTCGCCCTGCAGGCCATGGAGCCCTCACTGCCGATGCCCGGATACGACGAGCTGGACGGCATGTTCTCCGAGTTGGTGGTAAGACTTTTTTTTCTATTCTTTTATATATCACTTTGCTCACACGATCACCAAACGTTTATTAATCTGCAGCTGAAAATAGAACCCATCAAATGTTTGTGTAATGTTTACAAAAAACTAAAGTGCCTAGAAATATTTACAGTTTGTTCAACAAGGTTTATGTTTCGATTTAGTTGGAGACAAGCAATCAAACACGTGAATTAAATATTTGTGTTTAAACATTCATGTTAAACATCTTGCATGATACTTCAAAAACGTATGAAGATGTCTTCTAAATATAATCTTACCACATTGTTTACTTGCTCATTTAAGACATTCCCAGACTAACTTCCTCCCAGTTTACACTATGTTGTGAGCATCGGGGCCGAGCAACTATTCTTTCTTTTGTCTTATTGTCACTTCTAATTTGTCGTGCTCTCCTCTCGCTCCTGCCCCATTTCCCCCCTTCCGTGGTTGCCACAGTAATCTAAGCATGACATTTTTGCACATCAATGGACCTCATTCAGAAACTTTTAGTGTCTCGACCTCCTCCATCTACTAATTGCTTGTTTTGTCTCCCACCCTTTATGAAGACATAATTGAGTGAGTTGAGTGTGACTACAAGGAGGCTTTCAGTTGCTCAGTTTACCCAAAAACAGCCACATGCTTTCTCTTCGTACCAGTATGAGCCACCATGTGCGTGTATAATCAGGATTGGCTTGCTGGAAAAAGACTTTTTGGAATAAGTTGGGGCCACGATCAATTAACCTTGACCTTTGAACTTGAGATTCATTGGGGAAAGTTTTCCAGGAAAACCTGCCTGTCCAGGTGAAGCTTCATTTCCCTTCCTACATTATAAACAACAAATCTGTTGCAGCATTACAATAAGCAATACAAACATGAATTAGTTTCCATTCCCTGTCAGAGTCTACACAACCATTTTAGGACATTTGATCATTGCACATATTGATTCCCAGGGCTTAATGGCTTTAGCAAAGAACGTCTAGAAGAGTAGTCGGGCTGAAACATTTTGCCATCAATCTGTTGGTTAAACCACATTAACTGAATCCCCATTGAGAATAAACCTGTGTTCACACACTTCCTATTGTATTATCCCTGATGTATTTCCTTAAAACCCTTCTTGTGATTTTCCACATGAAGCTCATTAAACCATTGCTTTAGGATTTGGCTAATGTGGATTAACACATGAAACGCCACCGGAGTTAAACTTTCATCACAAATCTATAATGACCTTGTCCTCATGCTGGGATGTAGAATGCTTCAAATGCTGATATCCAACCACCATTTTAAGGTCGGTTTTATTCTTGAATTATACCTTGTTAATATGTTTTCTCTGGTATTTATCCTTCCCAGCAGCACCCTTTGTGTGCCTCCGTGAATCGTCGGTTATACAATGTGACGCATGTTGTCTCCAGATGTTTGTTACCACATGTTGAGCAGACAGGCCACGCCTTATCTCTTTTCCCATTACTCACACGTTTAAAGCCTGCAAGACATCTGATTTGACTTTGTCATATTGAAGATGACTATGAGAACACCTGGTGATATGGACCTGATCATAAAGAGATTTAGCTCCAACCTATTTCAAACGTACAGCAGAGCTCTGGAGAAACTCTTCCGGGCACATGTTTTTGTATTTGGGGAAAAACAGAATTGATTTATGTGGATATTTTGTTACAGCATGATGATTTGATAGCTTGTGTGCACTCTGTGAGCTGAGGATGATTTTCTTTTGTAGACATTGAATAGTATCTTATCCACACAAGCATGAAGAGATGTAAAAAGAATTAGACCTCAACTATTCAATTCATCTGCAACCATTTTCACAATTGATTGATAGGTTTTTATAATTCTTAATCATCTCCAAATAAATATGAGACAATGTATCCTGGTGTATTAATCTTTTTATGACTGAGTCGTAGACAAAACAAGACATTGGAGAACATTTCTGACTTTTTATACACCAAACGACTCATCATATATCCAGAAAATAATCGACAAGTAAATCAACAATAAATAAATCTGCTTGCAGCCCTACATTTATCAACAAATGATTTTGAAGACATAATATGTGAATTGTTTCCTTTTCCTCTGAACCCTTCTCACCCACATTTCTTAACATTAGTTTTCTTTTTTCCTCCATTTTATAGGACGAGCTCGACCTTTCAGAGAAACACAGGGAAGCCATGTTCGCTCTGCCTGCAGAGAAGAAATGGCAAATCTACTGCAGCAAAAAGAAGGTAAGAGACCCACTGCATTATGCCAAACTCCACAACAGCCTCCACAAGCTTGCTGCAGACCAGCTGAATAATATCCGCTGATATCCTGCCAAGTTTGTGTAATCGCCTCCCTCATTGATTTGTTGATACCTGATGCTGTGAGTTTTCTAAAAACACAGACCAGAAAACCATGTACCTCTGTATTGCTCTTCTCACAACAGGCAGGAACGTGTTTGAAATGTGGTTCTGTGTCATTTCCATCTGTAAAAAACACCAATTGACCATTTATAAACACATTTCTAACCTGTTTTACCTTGAACTAAACCTCCTATGGGTACTGTAATGGAAAATATCCTATTATTAAATGATATGCAGAGGATTACCTACACATGTCCACTCTAGTACCAAGAGCACTTCCTAAAGACTGTATTCCCCAGTTTGTTACTTATCTCTACCCTTTCCTACAAAATAAGTCTGCACTGCTTCTTCAAAGCCCCCCCATAAATAACTCACCCAAGTGGATGTTACACAAGGTGGATATAAAAATAGTGATATGTAGAGGGAGTGACAAACCTTAAATCCAGCCTGTTCCATTAGATGATCCAAAAAAGGCTGTGTCATGAATTATGAGTAGTGAAATATAAGACTGAATACGAAATAAGAGTCTTTTCAGAGTGTGTTTTCTCCCCTTGTCTCATTGTTCTATTGTCCTCCCTAGATTAAAGAGTTTGAATCCTGCGGCCTCTCCTTGTAGATAATACACCCATCAAAGCATTGGTGTAGCCAAAACATTCTGTACCACTCTGAGTCAAATTTCATTATGTCTCTCCTGCATGATGTAAGGTCTGTCAGCTGTCCCTCCTTTCCCCTATGAATTCATTCCTCTCGTACATGCAGGAAAACGCAGATGCCTGGTCTAGTTTGGATCAGCTTTAGCTTTGTAGCCTCCACTGCCCTCACATTTGAACAGCAGTGGTTCTGAAGGCCGTAGGTATGAGTGTGTGGGATATCCTGTCCTGACTCATATGCAGGCAGGGTAAACTTGACCTACGTCCGGTTAGCAACTGGAGGTGAGGAGTGTTGGGATTTGGTGTGAGGGATGGATAGTTTGCATGTCAGTGTACAATACAGCTACTCAGGAAACACAGCTGCAGAAATCCATCTTACACGCCATCTGTTGCACTGGTTAGAGCATGTTTATGAGCAGCGTTTATCCATTTTTGTGTTGTTTGAATTAAGCAAAGTGAGTCTTTTACTGCGCTTTTGATTTCACATAATAGCTCCAAAGAATGTTTGGTCATCCCGAAAAATCTATGTATTATCATTTAAGGAATAGTTTAACATTTTGGTAAAAGATTAGGTGAGTTTAAGAAGTGTTGATAGGTCAATCTTTGGATGGAGCCATGCTAGCTTTTGCCTCTGCTAATCTTTATGCTAAGTTGTTTCCTTATGTTTACCATACAGTCATGTGGGTGTTTCTCAGGAAGAAAAGCTTATTTCCCAAATAGCTATACTTTTCTTTATAGATCCATAAGTATGTGCTGATATTGTGGATTTTAACCCCATTTTATTACAAAATTGAAAATGTTTCATCACCAGCCACAATGATTATTCCCTTTGCTGAAAACTCACTTTGTTGAAGTATTGCTGCACATGCACTTATGACTTTGGCTGCACACTGCGTCCAGTAGCCAGCAGCAACAAGACCAGAGAAGGTGGTGAAAATGGAAACAGCACGGTGTGTGTGCTCCCATTTCTCTACCGTGTCCCAATTAGTGGCCTCATTACGAGTCGTCTCAGAGCCAAGGTAGCCTCGTAAAGCATTTTGAAAAGAACCCCTGAATGTTCAGCTTTTCAGAGATCAGGCAAGGTTGTTTCAGTGTTAGTGTGAAGGTGGAAACAAATCTTAATGTGCCGTATCGACCCGCAGACGGGGGGAGGAAGCAGTGACAGAAAGGCATCAATATTGCTGACTCGGCAGCAGGCTCTGGCCCCAACCCAGACAGATAGGAACTCATTTAAAGACCAGAGAGGAAGGGTGTGTGTGTGTGTGTGTGTGTGCGGAAAAAAGAGGCAAAGGAAGCGGCCGGTTGTCCAATGCAAACAGGAAGGCTCCGCTGCCACAGGTGCAGCTTTTGTGTGTCTAGTAGCGGGGATGATGAGGAGGAAGGTGGGGTCATAAACAGGGTGCTCTGGGCGATGAGCAGGCTTTCTTTTGCCAGGGGTTGGTTGGCTTCAGAAGTCGGGCCTGGGGAGATAAGTCAGTCAGAGCAGCAAAGCTTCAGCTGTTTGCTTTGGCCGGGCACCTGAGCCGATGAAATCATGCTGCTGAGCTTCCTCCTCCTCCAACAGGCAGATTTACTGATCCGGTTGTTAGCAGAGATTTTTGCAGTTAGGCTTCAAATTTCACCCGAATAATAAACCCCTTTCATTTGTGAGAGGACAGAGCTGTAACGTCTCTTTCAAGCAACCTCCAAATAACTTGTCTCCCTGATGTGCCTTTGATCTTCACTTTCTCGAATGTGGAAAAAATAAACCCCGAGAAAAATACACTCCCAGCTTTTCTCTCTCATCATGACCCTAAATAAACCGTCAGCGTTTGAAGAGGGCTGACTTCCGAGGTGAAAGATGGACTTTTTAAGATGCAAAAGGAAGTGGTTTTCACCTCTCAGCTGCTCCTCTAATGGACTGAACTTCTTCCAGCACCCTGTTGGTCAGGCTGGCAGCAGCCATGAGAGAAACAGACCTTACAGATCTGCTCTCAGACCAGCCAAGGCCCACAGCTTCTATCAGAGCCAAACTCTGCAGGCCGCTTTATTAACTGACGCCCAATTAGTTTCTGATGGTCACAGCTCACTTGTGCTTAATGGAGCTAAAGTTCAAATGAAAGCTGGGGCCCTTTTATGTGCAAGCCAAGTTTGCGGTCAAGCCCTTTTACTCCTCTCTTTTTCCATTGAGGTAGAAAACTAAATCATGTCAGAAATGGCGTTTTTTTTCTCCACTTGATATACAAACGTGCCTGTCAGGGATTAATCTCTGCCATGTCCTTAATCTGCAGTTTAAACTTTCATTTGCTAATCTCAAGATTTTCTCAAGCAGCTGTGCTCTCTTTTCTGCGCTCCTCGCCTCCTGCTGACACTCAGTGAAGCGCTCCTTAATAAAATAGGATATCTGTGCCGCCCTACTTTGAGTTCCTGCTCCATCTTTTGGCTTCTGGCTATTTACTCCCCGGACCTTGTGTTCCCCGTGTGTTTGTATGTTTCATGTCTCTCAAAGTCAATGGGTGGAAAATGCATGCATCTAAAGTTCTCCATCTGGTTTGCAGTTCAACTTTGATGTATTCATGTGATCCAAATAACATCTTGTCCACTCATGTGACTTTATTAAATGTCAAAACAACAATTCTATGTAATGTTTTTAACTTCCAAACACTTAAAGGTGGGGTAGGTAATTTTGGAGAAACCAGCTCGAGTGCGCTAGAATTTGAAAATACACAGCTGGAAAAAATCTGCCACTTCCTTACAGAGCCCCTCCTCCAACACACACGATCGCACACATGACCAATGAGGGCAGGAGATAAGTTTGTGCACAGATGGAAGGCTGACAGGCAGGTAGGCCATCCAGTTATTTTAGCCGGGCCGGCTCAGATGATTGGTCGTGCTTTTTACAGCGCTACGGCTTCCACAGATGACATTTTTTTATGGATTTTTTGTCAAAGCACTTCAGATATTCATTGCTATCGGGATGTTAAGAGCATTCCATGGAATATAACAAAAAGTGTATCTCGAGCCGGTTTCTCAAACTTACCTACCCCACCTTTAATATTCACATGTCAAACACATTTTCTTTCTAATTTGCTTATCTTGTTGTTTCAATGATCATTCCTTAAAGCAATGCCTTCAAAGATCACTGCACAGCATCGTTTATGCCTGTTATTCTCTTTTCTTTCAGGAACAAGAAGAAAACAAAAGTGCAACTAGTTGGCCAGAATACTACATTGATCAGCTTAACTCAATGGCAGCTGTAAGTAATAACATGAACTACAACAAATAACATTACTTTTCAGTTCACATATTTCCTCTTTTTTATTATGTTGGCTTTAAATTGACAGGCTTCAGATTCTTAATGATGTTTAATATTTTTCCGACAGAGAACGACGCTCCTCGCTCTGGAGAAAGAAGACGAGGAGGAGAGGAACAAAACCATAGAGAGCTTGAAGACGGCTCTGAGGACACAACCTATGAGGTGGACAAATACTTGATCTCCTTCATGTCCTTTACACAAAACCTCATCCGTCAGCACATCTCCTCTCATTTGACCTCCTCTCACCCTGTCTTTGACTCCTTATAGTTCCTCCCAGCACTATGTAAATGAGTTCTTTAAGCATAAAGGTCACTGCCGTTTTAGTTAAAGATTTTTGTATTGACCGGAATGTGCATTAAAGCATTTCCATTCCGAGAACCTTTACAAAGCAAATGTTATGGGTTATTCATGACATTTACTTAAAATGATTCGGGAATAGCAGAAGGAAAAATAGAGTGTACCCAAATAAAGACATATATTTAGCTATTTGTTTTATGAGACGACAGTATAATTATATTTCTAATCAAACTAGTTTTCCAAACTGATACGATTTCTCTCCTCTCCTCTCAGGTTTGTGACGCGTTTCATTGACCTGGACGGTCTGACATGCATCCTAAACTTCCTGAAGAGCATGGACTACGAGACCACCGAATCGCAGATCCACACGTCTCTGATTGGCTGCATCAAAGCGCTGATGAACAACTCTCAGGGCCGTGCCCACGTCCTCTCTCACACCAAGAGCATCAACATCATCGCTCAGAGCCTGGCCACGGAGAACATCAAGACCAAGGTGGCCGTGTTGGAGATAATGGGCGCCGTGTGCCTGGTGCCCGGCGGACACAAGAAGATCCTGGAGGCCATGCTGCACTACCAACGCTTCACCTGCGAGAGGACGCGGTTTCAGGTGGGTGGGAACAAGCCAGGTGCTGAGTTATGGTTAGAAAGTAGTTTAAAAGCAACGTTGTGTGAAGATATTTAACTCCTGTAATGACCTGTCATCCTGCAGACTCTTATAAACGATCTGGACCGGAGTACGGGGCGATACAGAGACGAGGTCAACCTGAAAACAGCCATCATGTCCTTTATCAACGCTGTGCTGAGTCAGGGCGCTGGAGAGGTGAATTATACACATTAGACAGCTTTTATGATTCTCTTCCCACCCGTAGGTCATATTGTCCCTAAGCCACTCTTTCATGCTATACTTTCTGCTCATTCATATATTTTTCATCACATACAGACAAGTTTGGAATTCCGTATCCACCTACGATATGAGTTTCTCATGTTGGGGATCCAACCTGTGATCGATAAGCTACGCTCTCATGAAAACTCCACGCTAGACAGGTGAGATAAAGATGATGTCTCCACCTAGGCGGGACTGACGCCCATTACTGTTTATTGGTCAGAATATTAACAACATACAATTATAAATCTTTTTCTTTTTTTTGTTTACATTACGAACTTAAAGAAAATAACATGAGACCATTACTCAAATAGATAAATAATTAAACCAAATGTTAAATATTTAACTACTTATTAAAAACGTAGCTACATAAATAGATAGCGTATGTTGTTATCTTGTTACCCTTGTATCTTGCAATACTTAAGACATGTCTTCATTTGTCATAAAGTGAAATAAATGTTACCAAATATAATCAAAGGCCTTCCATTTACCTTTACAAATATCAGTGATCTTCTCTAATGAGTCTCCTTATATCTTAAAAGATAGAAGAAACTGTATTTCAACTCTAGTTTCCAGAGAGATCTTAAAGTAAATCTGTGGGTATGTAAATGCATCACACTTGCAGGCTGCCTCTCTAATCCATCCCTCTCCTCCCCCAGGCATTTAGACTACTTTGAGATGCTGCGGAACGAGGATGAGCTGGCTCTGTCCAAACGTTATGAGTCGGTAAGGAAACATCTCCTGACCTGATTCCTGCGTATTATTTCTGACTGTGAAATATTCAGCAGAAGCATTTATGGGACTTATTGTTTCCTTTCTTCTCCTCCAGGTACATATAGATACCAAAAGTGCCACCCAAGTTTTTGATCTCATCCGCAAGAAGATGAACCACACAGACGCACACCCGCACTTTATGTCTGTCCTGCACCACTGTCTCCTCATGCCACGTAAGAGTTTTCTAATCATGACTAGATTATGACATTGAAATGTTTAGACTCAGTCACACTTCAAAATACTTTCTGCTGTAAAAGCGGTTTGTGTTTAAAATATACTGAAATATAAAGAGGCTCCAAGCACGATGGTAGTATTAGTCCTCCTGGTTTCAGGCCAGAAAGATAAGGAGTTGTTGACTTTTTCCAGATTAGTCACTCCAGAAATTGGATAAGGACATTCCCGAAGTGAAGGCTCTATTTTCTCACAGCTGAAGACTGTTAATATTTTTAATTCAATTTAGTTTAATGCCTTTTTTTATGCAAAAGAAAATGCATCAAGGCAGATTACAATGAGCTAGTTTTCATGTCATTTGTCTTGAAAACAAAAGGTCACCAAAGGACAAAGGAGTCTTTTTCTTCAACACTTACCTCCTCCTATAAGTGGCTTTTTAATGAGACCACCCCCCCATCACTTCCTTGAGGCATTAAGAGCATAATAACCACTTAAGCCTCAAATCCATGTGTGGCCATTATGAGTTAATAAAGTGCTAGCTTGTGAGGGCACTTCATTAGAAAGAGGAAATTACTGAGCATTCATTTTATCCTTGTAAAGAGCCATATCAGGATGTTTTTTATCACTTATGTAGCTTAGTGTGTTTTTTCAAGCTAAATAACATCACTAAAGTAAACATGTTGTCCCCTATTATGGATGCAGACTAACCAATCAGTAACACTGAATGTGTAAACATGCTGTGGTCTCTTTATCTTCTCACGAGGAGCTAGAATACTCATTTTGGACAACAATAAAAAGTCATTCATATTCAAACCATTGCTGTGGATCCACATTTTTC
This sequence comes from Dissostichus eleginoides, assembly GCA_031216635.1. Classification (NCBI taxonomy): domain Eukaryota; kingdom Metazoa; phylum Chordata; class Actinopteri; order Perciformes; family Nototheniidae; genus Dissostichus; species Dissostichus eleginoides. Next base: position 16,708,238 of record CM062281.1, on the reverse strand, counting down.
TGTACTCTCTGAGATATAAGAGATACGATCCCTCTGCTCTTTAATGTGACTGTTCATTCGTCTCTCCTCAGACAAGAGAAGCGGTAACACGGTGCAGTACTGGCTGCTGTTGGACCGCATCGTCCAGCAGATGGTCCTGCAGAACGACAAAGGTCACGACCCCGACGTCGCACCACTGGAGAACTTCAACGTGAAGAACGTAGTCCGGATGTGAGTTCTCTGTTCCTCTGAAACAGCCCAACGAGTGCTCGGCTGCCAGATTAAACAATGTAGAACAAATTGGTTTTACAAGACATAAAAGCAACAATGCTCAACGGTGCTGGCTTAAAAATAACTTTCAAAGTTCAGAGGAACAATGACTGGAGCTGTTCACTGAATATGTGTGTCATCCTCTCTGCAGGCTGGTTAATGAGAATGAGGTCAAACAGTGGAAAGAGCAGGCAGAGAAAATGAGAAAAGGTTTGTAACACTTAAATATATCTACCTGAAATAGATTAACATGTCAAATAAAATCATGGTTTTAGTCAACTCTTTATGGCGAACATAACTGTGACTTTTCCCCACAGAGCACCACGAGCTGCAGCAGAAGTTTGATAAGAAGGAGCGAGAATGTGATGCAAAGACTCAGGAGAAGGAGGACATGATGCAGACGCTGAACAAGATGAAAGAGAAGCTGGAGAAGGAGAGCACGGAGCACAAGAACGTCAAACAGCACGTGTCCGAACTCACCGCCCGCCTGCACGAACTCAGCCTCGTACGTTCCCCTTTGTATTCACTGAGCCACTTTATTATATACACATGATGGTAAAACCTGTAAATAAAACCAAAACAACCATCACGGAGTTCACATAATAGACAACGACCCAGATCAGAGTCAAAGTCAACTTTTTTGTTAATCCTTTGTGTGTGTGGTACAGACAGGCAGATGAAATTCTGATTCTCACCATCCCAAAGAACACAAAAATATAAGAAATATATACACACACACACTAACTTAGACATAGACACATATACACACATTACGAGGTATAAATAAAAGAAGGAACAGAAAATATACAAATATAACGGTCAATGGTTTTGATGGGGATGATTTTTTATATATTACAACAGTACAAATATATACAGTATTGCAAACAGCTGTCCATAGCAGACAAAAAGCAGAAATCCAAAATGAGAAAATCCATGTATTATTTCATTATTTTGGATATTGATTTGTTACTTTACGTTGCTGTGGTCTGAAATAGTAGCAAATGTATGACACATTTTCTCCTGTAATATTAGCAACATGTTCACATTGTGTAACTCTCTCCCTGCAGAGACAGGCAGCGGTTGTTCCTGGAGGTCCTCCGCTCCCCCCCGGCCCCCCCGGTGGTCCCATGCCTCCTCCGCCCCTATCAGCTTTTGCAGGGCTGTGCCCACCTCCCCCGCCTCCACCCGGGGGCATGATGCCTCCTCCGCCTCCCCCACCCCCTCCTCCGGGTGGACCCCCGCCTCCTCCTGGACGCATGCCCATAGGAGGCATCCCACCCCCGCCGGGAGCCCCCCTGGGACCCTCCCTGAAGCAGAAGAACATCCCCCAGCCAGCCAATGCGCTCAAGTCCTTCAACTGGTCCAAGTTAGCTGAGGTAGGAGCTGGATGTGTAATATTTAATGACATAATGTCTGTTTACAACACCAGATATTAATGTGTTGTTGTCCTCTGCTCAGAATAAGCTGGAGGGGACTGTGTGGATGGACGTGGACGACGCCAAGGTCTTTAAAATCCTGGATCTGGACGACATTGAGAAGACCTTCTCCGCCTATCAGAGGCAGCAGGTACTGAGGGCCAAGCACTTCCTCTCCACAGCAACACACGTCTCGTATCAGAGGGCGGGGGGGCTGGTTCAGTGGCTCAGGGCTCCTCTGCTCGTATTGTTGGATTTAGAATTGGCTTGAGATTTTCTGCAAATTCCCCCTGTTTTGCAACTTTTAAATTCTGAAGCAAAGCTGGGGAAGGGAAGAGGGGAGAGGTCAAGTAAACAAACTAAAGCCAGCTTAGTCATAAAAGTAGAGGGGGGAAATTGCCAGATATATTTGGGGGTTTATAGATGCAAAATGTTCATGCTTGAATCTTAAACGCTTTTTACATTTGAATGGAATGCCATTTTTGTTTGTGGTTTGGATCATTTTGCCATATGTGATTGAAATGCACGAGTGAGCTGCTCAGAATTGTCTCTTTTTAAAAAGAAATGTTTGCAATGATTTCAGTTCTATATATTCACAATAAATAGTGTCTTTATTAGTTGCAAACAGTGAATGAGCATGTCTTTAAAATGTACAGAAGCATGAACAACACCTATAATAAGATGTAAAAATAATTAATCATTGGAATTGTCTCTTTTCACAAAGACACCATTTACTACATTTACATCCTCCATGTTGACCTGATTAGTTCAAACAGAAGTATGATTTATTAATGTGCACAGCATGTGAACTATTGCACGTATGATCACCCGAACACCCACTCACGTCTCCCTGCTGCTCACTTCATTACTCCGTCGTCGTCTAAGTGCCGAATGATCTGTGATTCATCTGCTGTTTGTTTTGACGGGCTGCAATCACGTAACTGCTTTACTTATTCTAATGAGTGCTTACATCTTCCCTGCTTCCTGCCTGCATTTTAGGACTTCTTTTTGATCAATAACAGCAAACAGGTGAGTCCTCTTACAGTACAGTAGTATACACTCTGGATTTGTGTGTCACTCCTTAGACTTATGTATGTCATGTACTATTGTACTGTTTTAAGTGAATGTGTGTCCAATAGATTGTACGGTCTGTGATTTGTGTGGGATGTTTGCATGTACTCATGAATGTCTGTTTTCAAAGTCTTGGTAGTTCTTGTTTGGGATTTAAGGGTGTTTGTCGTCTTTGTGTGCCTGTGGGTGACTGAAACGATCGGTGCTAGTTAAAACAGCCTGATGGTGCGCTCTAACCTCTTCATCACTTTCGCTCGCAGAAAGAGGCGGAAGACGACACGCTGAGCTCTAAAAAAGTCAAGGAGCTGTCAGTCATTGATGGCCGTCGAGCTCAAAACTGCAACATCCTGCTCTCGAGGTAAGATTCAAAATCATAACACTTATATTCCCCATTGTCTAAAAATGATTACTGATTTCTGGTTCTCATAGAGGTCAATAAGAGATGCTAAAAATAAACACTTTAGAATATAAATAATAGCATGAAAACACACACAAAATCCCATATATGCAAACAAAGCTTCAAACCAACCAAACTGCCAGGGGAAATAAAGTGAAGTCAATGGTACCTAACTAAGCAGAGAAATATATAAACAGATGAGAACAAAGATATCAAAATAAAAGTTGAAGATAAATACAGTTGCAAACATAAACAGGTACATTTGAGGTTTAACAAGCAAGATGTGTTGAAGTGATACATCTCACTTTCACTCTTTTTGTATGACAGCCCATGCCATATTTTCATAGGGAAACGTTATGCAAAAATAAATGTCTTAGTGAGTTTGATGATTTCAATGTGAGTAGTCCAAGATAAAGTAATGCTTATATTTGTTTTGTGCTGCAGGCTGAAGCTTTCAAACGAGGAGATGAAGAGAGCCATCCTCACCATGGACGAACAGGAGGACCTTCCCAAAGACATGCTGGAGCAGGTACTGACGGAGGATCAAATCTGCCTTCATTTAGTGATTGGCTGCTTCCTAAAAATAGCAGCATAGGGAATTCATGACACTTTCCTGTTTTTAGAGCCTTTTTTACAATGGTGCAAGGTAACAAACATCAGCATGAGATTTTCTTGATTTTGTTTTGGAGAAAGACAATGAGATGCCAGTCGAGTTTAATTCTAGCAATTTACTATGGCAGGCGTAGACTCCATGTGCTTCAAAATCAAAGCATGGTAAAAATGCAAATCCATACATGATGAACACATGTATGATAGATAAGGAGGTACAATTATAAAAAGGATAAGATAAGAAGGCTTAGAATAGAATTGGAAGGGATGAAACCCTCTTTAATGGTCACACATGCAGCGCACACACAGTGAAAAGTGCTTTTAACCCATCCTAGTACCAGGAGTCTAGTACAAGGAACCTAATTAAGAGCTTGCAAACATATATAACAACTTGCTTTCACAGACAGAACAGTACAGAGGCATGTTTGAAATATTAACGTGTTTTCTTGTCATCAGCTGCTGAAGTTTGTCCCAGAAAAAAGCGACGTGGATCTCCTGGAGGAGCACAAACATGAGCTGGACCGAATGGCAAAACCCGACCGCTTCTTCTACGAGATGAGCAGGTACGGGTTTTTCCTCATGTGTTACCTTTTTAAATTCTGTATAAAACACATTCAGCTTTAGATCAGTGCAGCACTCTGTAGATCTGCTGAAAACAACCATTGTTTGCTCTGAGTCAGGGCAGGGAAATGACACATGGGTTTCCACTTACCCCAGGAACAATAGCTGAATGTGTGAATCACTCTTAATTGTGTTGGTGAATACATTGCTCCGTAATGCAATAACTGTAATGTGATAAGACCTGTAAGATGGGAGGAACAAAGGCAACATGTTGCAACTCTACCACTGACTGCATAAATGGCCTGCTAAGCAAAGATTGGAAAGTAACTGACGCCCCTTCAGTCTAGAAACAACAGAACGTTTTGTTAACTTGATAATTAGCCGTAGTTTGCCAGTATTTTGCAATTGGAGCTGACTCAGAGCAGTAGGACTGGAGGACAGATGTCACTGGTATTCATTAGCCGCACAGTCTATGGTTTATACACTGAAATGTGAAACGCTGCCAAAGATAAGCGTCATTACCACAACTTTACATGTGCCATTTAGTAAGCTTGAACTTCTATTTTTCTTAAGCACAATGTCCATGTTTGTGGCTTTTGTCTAAACCGTTGGGTTTCCCTGTTTATAATCTATTACTTTTGTCTATTTCTGTTCTCCTCTTACACACATTTTCCATCCTCCAGAATAAACCACTACCAGCAGCGGCTGCAGTCTCTGTACTTCAAAAAGAAGTTTGCAGAGAGGATAGCTGAGATCAAACCCAAAGTTGAAGGTAGGGAACGTTTTGTAGTTTTATACACAACTGACATTACCTTAAACATGTTTAATTTTGTATAAATAACTGAAAATGATATTTGTATTCTGTTTATTTTAACCATGGAAAGCCATCTGTGTTATGTGGGATGAGCATTCTGAAGCATGTAGTCTTTCCTGATGGACTCTTAAACTCTAATGCTTTGTATTTTCAGCTTTTTATATTGGCCTAGCTACCTAAAATAAATCCGACAGCACCTTGAGTTACCCTCTAACATTTGTTTACTTGTTGCTTCTCTGTCCCAGCTCTGAGCAGGGCGTCTAAGGAGATTCTGCACAGCAAGAACCTGAAGCAGCTCTGGAGGTGGTGCTGGCCTTCGGGAACTACATGAACAAAGGGCAGAGGGGCAACGCTTACGGCTTCAAGGTGTCTTCACTCAACAAGATCGCTGATACCAAATCCAGTATCGACAAGTAAGAAAAACTATCAATTGTAAGGAGAGAAGGGGCGTAAAATGCATGAAAGTCACATCTGGAAGAGGGAATGTGATCTAGACAAACGTCCATATGGTTATTTATATCTGAACGTAAATAACAAAAGACATATATATTGCACATTTGACAAGTTTACAGCCTTGAGTCGCTTTGCCTCAGTGTGTCTGTTTCTGTTTGCAGGAACATCACTCTCCTGCACTACCTGATCACCATCCTGGAGAAGAAATACCCCAAAGTCCTGATGTTCCAGGAGGACCTGAAGAGTCTCTCCGAGGCAGCCAAAGTCAAGTAGGTGGAGCTGCGGAGAACCTGCTGTTCTCTCTACATGTTATATTTATAAGGGGCGCTCCATTGTTTATACCAGTGTTAAATGAATGAGCTGTATCCCTAAAAGTGACTGGGATCTTAGTTTTATGGGTAATGTGGCGGCTTAAATTTGAGTGGCCAAGAGGCTAAGCTTGGCTTAAATACACAAACCACGCCCATGTGACGATTGCCGGAAGTGCTCAACAAATACAAATAAAAGTGACATAAAAACAATAATAATACAAATAATAAACTCAGGCTAAGTAGCATTTTGGCTCCTACAGGTAATGCAACATCAGGATTGAGCTAAACATTGCCTTCCTTACTTCCTTCCTTACTATAAATGAGTCATTATTTGTAAATTAAATAATAAATCGTGCATTTTCTAAAAATCCTCTATTTTAACCTTTTTAAATGGAGCTACAAATGAGTCGAACCTTAATCAGAAATTCTTATTCCAGTATATAATGTAAATAAACATTTTCTCTCATATACGATCAACCTGTTTGAGTCATCCCTAAGCAGATGTCTTGGTGTTTTGTTGCATAACCTTAAACTGAACCATTGCTTGTTTTGTTTTTTTGCAGCATGACTGAGATGGAAAAAGATATCGGCAACCTGCGCAGCGGCTTGAAAAATGTGGAGAGTGTGAGTCACAACAGATCGATTGCATAATACATGTTATGGATTGGTCATGCTGTTACACAATGCTCCGAGCAGGTCTTTCTGTGCTTTCTCTCTAACCTACTTTTCCTGGCCTGGATAACTTTCTCTCGTAGGAGCTGGAATTCCAGAAGAATCGACCGCAGCAGCACGGCGACAAGTTTGTGTCGGTGGTGAGTCAGTTCATCACCGTGGCCAGCTTCAGCTTCTCCGACGTGGAGGACTCTCTCATCGAGGCCAAGGAACTGGTACGTCCTGGTGATAAAAACTGAGCGTGTGCAGACGATGAAAGCTCGCATCCCATTTCCTCTCTCTGCACATTGACCTCATCTGTCACCTCTGTAGGAAAGCTAACAGCAGGAGAGAGTGTTTCGGCTTCCTGTCGCAGCACCTCTGACGCTTTATTGGTCATTCTGCTCGCTGCCATGTGTGCAGGTCAAGAGACAGAACCAGGAGCAGAGGATATTATTTTACACCACATTGTTTGACCTTTTTTATATTGGGAACATTTTCTGTAAATGCAACATACTCATACATTTGAATGTGGGTGGCTTTTGAGTACATTAGAGACCCATTTCCTCATTGCTAAAGTGAAGTAAAAGAGGAAACAAACCTGGATTTTGCCGCCATTTGTTACTGCCAGAAACCTGAGAATATTCACCTTTCTGAGGAGCGTTTGACCTGAATTTATGTGTCTGCCCACATTTATTGCTGCAGGCTTTTTATCTCAATCGGGTGGTTTTTTTTTCCCCATGGCGTGTGCTCATTGTGCTCGGCTGGTCACATGGCAGCCATTAGTTTCTGTGAATCATTTACGGTGTCCCACAGTGAAATATTTGAACGTGTTTACAGTAATCCTCGGTGCTCATTATTGGGAGCCAGAGAACATGCTGACCCTTAAAACAGCTCGTGCATCTGGATTGTGTGTCGCAGGGCATAAATACCAAGATGTAAAGAGGAAAAGTGGCATTTTCCTCACAGAGATCGTGTTTCATTGAGGAAGTAAAAAGAAATATCAAATCTGAATGCACCAATGAACTTTATCTATTAGTTGATCGACAGAAAGAATATACCTATTATTTTTGACATTCGATTCTTTTTTAAAGTTATTTTTAATGCAAAATGGCAGAACATTGAATTTCCAACATCTAAAATATGGAGATTTCCTGCCTATATTAGATCTTTGAGAAACTAGGATGGCTTTTTTCACTATCTAATGTCATTTTATAGATCAACCAATACGTCTACAAAATAACCTGCTAATTATTGATATTTTAAATATTCATTAGTTGCAGCAGTAACAGATTAATAATTGAACTGACTACAAATCATTTGAGTAACTCATCATCCTTGCTCCCCTTCATGTGTCTGATTTGTTGAAAGCATGCGTGTCATGTACAAATCTCCACACATCTCAGAAGGTGTACGTTCTCAGCGTGATCTCACATCTGGATGTTGCCCTTTTAACTCACTGTGGAAAACCCTCCACAGACACGTTGCCTTCATTTGTGCTCTGGCTCCAGCCTCTGGCCTCGGCTGTAATCAGTAGTCGGTCAGATCTGGGTTAACACCGGCTTCAAAGCCCGACCACTGGTACCCTGCTCTTATTTCAAAGAGGGGGGACGTAACGACTCTCCTGTAAAACAGTGGAAGACGGAGAGTAAAACACAGTGCTGCTGGGTCCCGCTGTAAATCTAATCCCATGTGCCCCCTTCCCTTTGGTCCCACAGTTCCTGAGGGCAGTAAAGCACTTCGGAGAGGACGCCAGCAAGATGCAGCCAGATGAGTTCTTCGGCATCTTTGACCAGTTCCTGCAGTCGTTCGCTGAGGCGCAGCAGGAGAACGAGAACATGCGGAAACGCAAAGAGGAGGAGGAGCGCAGAACTAAAATGGAAGCTCAGGTGTGTGATTGATTTCCTGTTTCCATACGACAAACAGAAACACAGTTATACAACACCCATAGTGTACTCATTATGGAGTATAATCTGCAATATTCCGGAAACTCAGAAATGAAATCAGAGTTACAACAACACTTTTGAAAGAAGGACACAACAACAATTCTTCCTTTTTACAAATTGATAGTTGAATTCAGTTCAGCCTTTAGTAGCTTCTTTGGTGAATGATAAGATCCATACCATGATACGACAAAACTGCTCAGTATCTTGTCATCTATCTCTTGACAAGAAACCAAAATGTATTTTCCCCTAAATGTTGCCATGCTTAACAAATTCAGAGGGGATTATATGTCTAATAAATTGACTTTTAACCTCTGTGTCACCAGCTGAAAGAGCAGAGGGAGAAGGAGCGAAAGGCCCGGAAAGCAAAGGCCAACGGGGAGGACGACGGCGGCGAGTTTGACGACTTGGTGTCGGCGCTGCGATCGGGCGAGGTCTTCGACAAGGACCTCTCCAAGATGAAGCGTAACCGCAAGCGCATCAACAGCCAGAACACGGACGCGAGCAGAGAGCGACCGGTCACAAAGCTCAACTTCTGAGCGGGGCGTTTGTTTCGCTCGCCCATCATTAGTTTCCCTCTGGGTCAAACTGACATGCACATTCCTCCGCACCCTCCTCCCACCCAGCCTTGCATCACCGCTGCAGAGCCACACAAGGCACAACACATTCAGACCTTTCATCCTCCGAGGAGTTTGATGTTAAACGGAGCAGAAGCCAAAAGTTGTTAAAAAAAAAAACGACCAAATCAGATAATTCCCCCCCTGGAGGATCGGTGTGGTCACATGAAATGTTTTTAGACGATTGTCTTGCATGAGCAGGCTGATGGAGAAAGTTTCCCTCCGAGGTGTAAAAGATGCTCATGCTTGTTTGTTAGGAACCTATCTGTGCTGTTTTTGTACGTCAGAATCTATGCACAGAGTGAAATGTGCAGCTAGCTTCTCCTTCAGGAAGATGATTCCATTAAAGACACAAGGGGCCATTTTATACGGAGCGGTTTCATAGATTGAGAGGACCTGCGCTCACGCCGGGAGTCGTCCAAGAGCGTTTTCTGGAGAAAGACTGAGTCTGAACATGCTGCCCTCCTGCAGTCAGGACCATCACAGGACAGAGCGCTGCGTTGTGACACAGACGTGGTTCTGACTGCGAGTGATGCAGCTCAGAAGTTTATTTTCTACTCATCATTATTGACGTGCAGCATTTATATATCCCATCACTGTATGTTTTATTTTTCCTGTTAAGAGCTGGCCTTAACTGTTGTTTTAATTGTTGAGTGGGTACTCTCTAAGGCCTGGGCCTAATCTGCAATTTCTCAACATGTGTGGACACTCGTGTCATAGATTACATATATCTATATATAAGGTTGCGTGCTTGTTACACATGCACATATACATTCATAATTACTATGCTCAATGCCATTTACAAATAACAAGTGGATGCAATACTATTGTCTTTCCCCTCTGAAGGGAGTGCCCTCCTTTATGTTTTATTGCATAGATGATGTTTTCTGTACACTGGCTGGATTTACACTGCAAAAAAAAGAAGAAGTGCGAAAAGGAAACTCTGACTTTAATCTCTGTGTGATGCACATGTGATGTTTTCATTCTCGTAGAAAACATCACATGTGGACGTAAAACCTTTGATTTGAATTTGTTCCCTTGGCTGTGTGAATCTAACCAGTGTCAAACACCTCCATTTTATAATTTAAATATTTCCTTTCATTGTAAAATGACCTGATGATAATAAATGGGAGAAAAACATGTATGAGTTTTCGTATTTATCTAATAAGCACACATGCAATAGAGTGAATTCTCATGGCATATTAACCTTGGTTTAAAACGTCATTTGTTATCAACACGAACCCTGAAAGCGGACATGAAAATATAATGGTTTGTTTCTTAAGTATTTAACAACAGAGACCCTGATAACCACCATGTCCATTGTTAGTCGTGATAGTGACCGGTGTCAGGGCTCCACCAAGTGGTAAGTAATTGCAACAACAAAAATACTGGCTCAGGAAATGTAAGGTATCACGAGTCCGACTACAGGATTGACTTGTTGACAAACTATGTTGAAAACAAGACTAAACATAAATGTTAACATGTAAAACCGTCTTTAATAACACCCTTTAATTGAGTCTCATTTCAGCAGGAAACCATGTGTCAACTTGTCCTCCGGCTCCTGCACGTAGCGCGAAACTCCGGTGTAAAAGGCTCTGCCGGAAACTTCCACCACGACAGCCTTGAAGTCTCCACACTTAGTCTCCTGGAGAGAAACAGAGAAGAATCAGAAACATGCCGCCGTGAACAGAAGTTTGTAAGTTGTATTTTTAGAAATGAACAACCTCAAAAACAAGAAATGTCTTGTTAGCCAGAACTTATCTTATAACCAGTGTGACTTCTTTTAGGATGATCTTCTAGTCATGTTTATCCAGTTAAAAGGCCATAAAGACCGACATGAAAAATACATTTCTACAACGGAAAACAAAGCCTATACTTTCTAATTGAGTGTCAATGTTCCCATCTATTTAAATTTGATGTTAGATTTCATTTTAAGGCAGTGACTGGTGAAACTCTGGTACCTCGACGGCTCTCCCTGTGAACTGGGACCCTGTGGCTCCACTCTGAAACGTCCTGGTCTGGTTCAGCTGGATGAGACCTCTGTGATACTGCAGAGCCACTCTGGCCGTAACACCTGAACCAGTGGGGCTCCGGTCCACCTGAAAACAGGTTCAAACCGGTTTCAGAGAGCTTTCCTTAAAGTAACAACTGACGAGGTGTGTGTAGTAGTGATGGCAAAATGAAGCTTTGAATGAAGCATCGAACCACTTGGACAATTGTGTCGGAAATAGGTTCATTTCTCGAAGCTTCAGTTACAGCGACCTCTCCTGGCGAAGTGCAAGGCTGCAGTGGGTTTAACGTATCTTTGCCTTGAAAAATATTCGATGCACACACACACTAAGACTGAATATCATGTTCTATTTGCAATTAAAGATTGATAATTGTGTGTATTGGGTTATTGAGAAGAGACTAGAGAGTGCTGGACATTTTTTTGGGCGGAGACGGCCTTTTTATCAGTTATTAAAGTATTAAAGTTGAAAAGCAATGATTACAAGTTCATCTATTCCGGGCTTTGAACCAGCTGCGCGGAGGACATCGCAGCATTCAGGCCGCCGGATCTATCCACTGGGCTATCTATTCCTTAAACAATTAAACTGTTTTTATATTACTCATAATTGTCTTTTTGTTCACAACTTCACATTTTGAAGTGTTTCCCGAGCCAGAACGACCTATCTTTCTTCCTGGCTTGCTCTATAATGATCCAATTCAAATGCAATACCAACAACAACTCAACAGCAACAACGCAAACTACGACAACAACCCACACATTGCGCATTGTTTAGAGCGGTTATAAAGTGTTGAAGCACTCAAATTGGAAACCGTTTCAACCTGTCACCTGTCAGAATAGAGACGAGGCAGTGCATTGAATCGCGTGATTGGACCGCGAACCAGTCAAGTGATTCATTCAGGAAATTAAGCAGTTGCTGGTTCTGACGTCATATGTCACGTGATTTGAAGCAAGCTTCGAATCACTGCTTCTATGGAAAAGGAAGTCCAGGGTTGAAGCTCCGTTCGAAGCTTCAGTGTCAAACTGCCATCACTAGTGTGTAGAGTACCTGAGCTTCAGCAAACACACACATATTGGCAGTGGGGTCAGAGGAATAATCATCTTTGCCATCAGTGAGGATGGTGCCATAGAGGAAGGCCAGATCATCACTGCTTGGGTGGTGCAACTTCACCTAGCAGAGAAAAACACAAAAATGTTATTAAATGTAAAATCAACAAGGGACAGTAGGAAAAATGTCAGCTGACTGCTCTTTACCATTCTCTACTTGTACAGCGCTTGGCCTGGGGGCATTGTTAATGTTTTTGACATAAAAGAGCTCTGGCCATGTATTATACATTTAAGATTAGTAATGACTAAGCCAAATGCAAGTTTTATGACTGGCAAAATGTGGACACTACTGTAACTGCTGCACCACTTGGATTTTGCATTGTCCTTATTGGTGTAAACTGAGTTTTTGCATGTATCCACATTGAAAACATATTCATTGATTGTTTCATACAGTCTTAACTGACCTGTAGGGGCTGCAAGTTATTTAAAGAAACTGCTTTAGTACTCTGCACTTTGAGCCATTCCCTAAGCTTAAAACCAGCCTTACCTTGTCTGTTGCAGGCTACATTTTGGCCTTTTTGATCACACAAAAACTGTCTCCCATAGAAAAGCTTAATGTTTTTGTCTGCACAAAACTCCATATACGAAATGGTATAAACCACTCCAGTAAGGCATGAATCAAGATAAATATAGGCTATACCCGGGACAATTGATAGAGAAGGAGACACCCCTGATCTCACTTTTCTAGTACACAAAAAAGTCTTTATACTTTGTGTAGTAATCAAACACACGATTTCCCGTCAGCTGCACAATACAAACTTCCTACCTGAGATTTGACAGCGTTGGTCACCGCTGTGGCTGCGTCTACCAGGTCTCGAGTCCTGGACGTGGTCACATCCAGCCCAAACCTCTTTGCGTCCACAAAGGCGTAGAAGGCTCCTCCGTAGCTAATGTCGACCGTCACATCTCCAAACTTTTCCACAGACACTGTAACATCTGTAGAGAAGCAAGTCAGTGAATCCTGCAGAATATCAAAACACTGGACACATTTTCCTTTATTGTACCTGTAGCGAATGTGAACGCAGGCACACTGAGAAACCTCACTCCCCCAGTTTTCCCCTCAGAGTATTCCACGAACGCCTTCACCAGCCCACAGGGACAGTGGATGTTCACCTGGGTTCCGGGGACTGGGGCTCCTTCACCAGTTTGTAGTCCACGGCGAAGCGGCCCAGTGCGATGACGGCGTGCCCACACATGGTGCTGTACCCCTCGTTGTGCATGAACAGGACCCCCAGGTCCGCCTCAGGCAGCTCGCTGTCCACCACCAGGGCCCCGTACATGTCGTAGTGTCCCCGGGGCTCGAACATCAGCACCCTCCTGAGGTGATCCAGATGTTCCCGCACGTAACGGCGTTTGGACAGCACGCTGTCACCTTTGACCTCTGGGTAGCCGCTGTGGATGATCCGTAGAGGCTCTCCACCTGTGTGCATGTCCACCACGGAGAGCTCGTCTCCCTCGTGAGGTGGGAGCTGCATTTCCATCTCTGTGCTGATTTAAAAAAAGAAAATGATAATAATAATAATTTAAACAAATCTTTATCAGAAAGCCTGTTTTCTAACATATAACATATCATTATTGTTTATTGTCTAGTGCCTTATATGCCAGCAGGTGTATTATTACAACACTTGAAAAGCAGGACTGACCTTTTTATTACATTTTACACTTTTTCACACGAATGTTGTTATAAATAGTCTGCTGTTTTTTATTGATTATTTTCAATAGCTTACCTGTCATGTTACCCAGTGACTACAAATCAATGAAATCTGAATTGTAATTCTACAATAGACCAGTCAGACACCCCTCTTTTTTTTATTAAGACAGCTGAATGTTAATAACAATAGGTATAAATAAGAAGCACTAAGAAAAAGCGTGTCTTATTTGTGGTGTGTAAAATAAAACTGCAGAATGTAATAACAATATTCATGTAAAATTGAAAAAGCACCAAAATCCAATAGAAAGAGGTGTGTCTTATTTATCCATTGTAGAAATCATATCTGGTTTGGATTTGGAGCCACTGGGCCTCGAATCTATTGATAAAAATCACACATTAGTTATAAAAGTTAGAACGAAGCTATGGACATAAAACATTGTTTTGTGTCAGTCTGGGAACATGTATTGATGGTCCCGTGGTGACACCCTGTGGCTCAGATGTGAGCTCACCTTCCTCTGACTGTGTTTGACGCTGGAACCGGAGGTTCTAATATCCAAAACTAACTTGACTTCGGTTTACTACCAAACTAATGCAGTATACCAGAAATGATTTAGTTTGTCCCAAGCTATTTTATAAAGTCCATGGACCCAATACAAAGAAAGTCAAATACAATATGCCAAAAATACCAGGTTTTACATAGCTTTCATGCATCTATGCACGTTCAATCTTGCTCGTGCTCTGCATTATTAAACTAAGAAGTGACGTCATCCGTTGTAAATCAACATGCAGTAAACTCAACGCATTGAACCGTCTCTCCAGTCATGTTGAAAGCCCTGCGTTACTTTACTACAATGATTTAGTCCTACCGTAATGTTTGCTCTGGAGGGTTCAAACTTCAGCTCTCAAGACTGTTTTCGTTTTTCTGCGCATGCGTGGTTCAGTTTTCAAAGGCAAACATTAGACATCAGTGTCACCCTGTGTTCCGGATGCTGGAAAATCTGTGTCTTCAACAGAGGTGGGAAGTAACTAAGTACATTTACACAAGTACTGTAGGCCTACTTATGTACAATTTTGGGACAGTTGTATTTTACATGAGTATTTCCATGTTATGCTACTCTGTACCTCTACTCCACTACAATTCAGAGGTAAATTGTATACTTTTACTCCACTACATTTATTTAGTACCTTTAGTTACTTTACAGATTTGGATTAATAATGTGAAATATAATCATTAGACAGGCACAAATAAGACTTAAGTTAAACCTGTATACAAAGTAAATACAACTAGCTGCACTTTTACCAGCTTTAATAACCACATTAAAGCATCAACAATTATAATCAAAACATATAATATATATTACTCTGAAATTGACCAATTTGCATAATGAGTACTTTTGGTACTTTAAACATATTTTGATGCCAATACTTTAGTAACTTGAGTAACCTTTTGAATGCAGGACTTTTACTTGTAACAGAGTATTTCTATACTCTGGTACTTCTACTTTTACTCTCTGATCTGATTACTTCTCCCACCTCTGAGTGCCACCCATTGTTTTCAAACAAGAACTGGCATATAGAAATAGAAAAATATTACATTTACAAATAAGCTCCTTATCACCAATGATGAGGAAAACCTGTTTCTTTTCTGCCTCTAATGTTAGATAGAAATCATTTAAACAAAGTATTAAACTGACAACATACACTTTGACTTGAAAAGATACATGTTGAAGATTTAAAAAAGGTCTGCATGTTTGCAATGCTTTTGATTCACATAAAGACTGACTTTGTTGCGTAACAGAGGAGACTAAACAACAGATGGTGAGCAGGCATGACTTTTCATTATTCATTTCACTGTTGACAGGTTCGTTGGATGCATGCAACGTCATTTATACATGTAATATAAAATAGAATCAAATAACAGCCACATGCTTACATCCTCACAGTTCATACTCAAGCAGTCGCACAGAAAATTAGAAAACATCTTCAACTAAAACTGTAACCATGCTGCTTGTCCATGTTCATCCTCCTATTTATCTAAGCACAGTAAACAAATGCGAACGTTTGCATCGCTAAGTGCAGCGCTGGTTCATTTAGAGTTGCATAGCAGCGTGTAGTAACCCATCACTTAAAATCTTCTACAGTCTAAAAGTGCAGTTTCCATTACTATTTAATCTTACAGTAGGCAAAAATTAAACTGTTCATAGTGAAATAAATAATTGAATTCAACATAAGAGCAAAAATACCTGAGCCAGAGGCATAGTTACATGAAGGAATATACACTGAGGTCGCTGCAATTGCATCATTGTTTAAGGAAAATAAATATTTCACAAGAAAACTGAGATAATGCTAAGTGACAATACAAATATATAAATAAACCGCCATTATTGCACTCTACTCCTATTTCACATGCATGGGAATGAAGCTAAAAGCATTTAAAGAGTTTGGAAAAAGTTCATTAAAATGAATGCATAGTGCAGTAACGGGTCAAAACACAAACAAGGTTAACATTTCTATTATAAAACATATGCTCAAAATATACCATAGAGTTGATTTTGTCTCACCAAAACAACCCTCAACGAGGCTTTATTATTGTAAGGCACATATTATTACCTGACAACTAATAACTAAAGAGAGGGAGACCTTTATTAAACATACGTGAAAGTTCCTGCTTTCTAGAACACATTATCAAATAATAGTTGGAATAAAATGAATAAATAACATTTAAATAAATAAATAAAAAAGTAATAAAAACTGTAAAAAGATAAGGAAACTCATAAAAATGATACAAAAATACTTAAATTAGAAAGAATGGAAATAATGTGACTTGAGCTCAGCTCCTATCAGGCTAAATTGCTTCAAAAAAAGCCTTCATCAGCTATGAGGTACGTATCTCTGCGTGTTTACAATGCTTCTAAAATGTTCAGGTTTCCTAACAATAAGTACTTTCCTATAGTTTGTTCATTAATTGTTTCTATTTGGCATTCTCAAACATACACAGGGCCTCATAAGTGAAGACCCCTGTGTGTCTGTAGTGCTTAGGTAACGTTAAAAGGGGATTTCCGCATGCAGTCTAGTGTTTAATGCAAGTTTCTTTGGCAGCCAGAGTCCAGCAGGACATGCAAACTGGTGCTTCATCAGTTCCTCAACAGATCCAGGTTTCATGATTAGTAAATTCAAAAAGGCCCGTCGTCAGCTTTGGAGCCGGCGGCCGGCTCCTGGTGTCTCACTCTGGGCTTCGGGGAGGAGGTCGGTGGCAGAGAGAGTCGTCTTTTTAACGACAGCAGGCGGAGGATCTCGCCCACCTGAGACTCGAGCACCGACAGGCGGCCGCTCAGTTTCTGAATGTCTCCCTTCAGCTCCAGCTTGGCCTCGTGCAGGACGCCCTGAAGGAGCGCTTGTTCGGACACGGGCTGAACAAAAGAGTGTTTGAGGGGGTCGACCCCGAGGCTGTGCTCGAACGGGTTCCTCTCAAACGGGCTCTTTTCCATCGGGCTCCTTTCGAACGAGCTTCTTGAATCTCCTGCTCGGTCGATGCGTAGGTCGCTCTTTGTGATGCCGCTGTCACAGGAGTCAGTTTTGTGCAGGGCGCTCGTCTCTTCCTCTGTCCGCTCTGCCCCGTTGCCCCCCTCTGTGTTCCCCATCTCTCCACCTTCCTCTGAGTTCTTGTTGGGGACTGCTAACTGCTCTGAGGACTCGGACCCTTTCGGCCACTCCTCAGCCTTCTGTGGAGTCTTTTCCGGCTCAGTAGCAGCAGCAGGAGGTGGTGGTGCGGCTGAAGCGGCACTTTTAAACTTTGCCCAGCCTCGAGCCCCTTTGATACCGGCAGCTCCACCTGCAGCAGTGACCTTTGCGGGGCTGTTGACCTTCAGACATAGCTGGTTTTCTCCACCGGGCCTCGCTATCGACTCCCCGGCTTCCTGTGTGCAGCTTTGCTCCGACGCCTCAGTGTGGATGAGTGTTTGTGGAGGGGCTGCCATGCTCCCTGCGGACCCCCCTCCTGTGCAGGGGGCATTATTCTGCACCGAGGAGCTGTACTCCTGTTGCTGAGAGGGAACAGACTGACACTGTGTGTACAAGTTTGAGTCGGAGTTATGGTGGTGCAGCGGCTCCACCTGCACACAGTTGTGATCAAAGTAAGCCTCCCCCGGGGTCTGAGCGTCTCTCTGCAGCCTGAACCTCTGGAACAGCTTGCGGACCGGGTGGTCTTCGGGGATGGAGAGAGTCACCTCGTTCCTCTGGCGCTCCTGCTCCCTCTTCATGTCTGCAATCTTTCTGAAGATGACCTGCAACAGGGAGAATCTGTGCATGAGCACAATGATGTGGGACACTTACACCAAGGCTACTTTAAATAAAACTATAGCTCTGCTTTGATGAAACATATATAATGCAGCTATAGAGCAAGTATTACCATTTAGACATTTTTAAATATTAAAGGATTGAAAGCAGCAATGCATGAGGGGAACTGTTTATGGAGCGATATCTAGGTCCTGAGGGTCTCTGAATTATCTCTGAAGACAAAGAAAGGAAATTGATACGATTCTTAGCATCTCACTTGCACTATAACACATTTGTTGTGGTAATAACTTAACTATATACAATAACTTAAACTGATCTTACCACCGAATCCAACTTGCCAGAATAACAATTGCTACTGCAGTAATATTCAAAATATTATACTTCAACAATTAAGTCATCTATGGGTTCATCTGAACCTAAATAACTTAGATTTTATGTTTAAAGCCACAAAGAAAACCACGACTGCAAGTTTCTTGGTCATATTTTGATCTAAATGCTCAAGACCAACAAGCTGTAGCACACTTTAACAATAAAGAATAAATTGTTTTAATCAAATCAGCGTTACAAACTGCAAAAAACACATTAAAACTGAAAGATGAAAGTTCAAAATATTGCACTAGGTACATAACTCATATTCCATGTGCAGTAAATGCATATTCATGCACTTTAACGGAGTACCTGAAGTAAAGAGGGCCGACAGTAAGTGTTAAAGCTAAGCAGCAACAAGCTCTTTTCTAAAGCTGCCGGTAATGAATAATAGATGACTTTGTTCTCATTGAATACATTTTAAGTACACGCCATAAATATTTCAACAAAAATACACAATTTGCCTTGAAATTGTTTAGATTTAGAGCTCCTTCACTGTTGGTTTTAGCTTGATTACATAATAACTTTTATTTAAATGGAGCTGCATCAAACTAGAACAACTTGAGAGTAAAGTACATGTTACTCGAAACATTATCAAATCATTATAAACCTGCATGTTTCTGTAAACACGCTGGTAGGGCTGTAGCTGGACTATTCTTGACCTTAGATACAGAAAATGTGTCATTTTAGTAAATGTGAGGTTGTTTCATTCCGTCATCAAAGTGCATAGTCTTAATAAAAACATATCTTTAATTCCTATTCATCTGAGCTATTCCTGAACAAAGAGCGCATATAGCAGATTGGCTTTAAAGGGATTGTTCATTCAGAATGTATGTGATTTTTATCCCAGAGGATCAAATGACAGCGATATATGAGAATGTTGCGACCAATGCTGGAAAGCTATTTATCTCAATGCTTTAATTGAATTACATTTGGTCCTGGAGAAGCTCCATCAAATATTAATTATAGTCTTAGTTTTGACTTATCTTGATATTTACACCAGATGAGGACTTGAGAAAAACTGATTTTAAACTTGAAACTGCTTTAGACAGTCTTCTTAATTTCAATATCAGTGTCCATTTGTTTTGGACAGGAGGAGACCCCTGAGGATTATGTGTTATATAGGTTTGCGGGCATGTAAGTGGTTTGCAAATGCTAAAATCCCAAAGTTCACGTGAGAGGGAGTTTCTCTCCCACACACTCTTTGTTTACATCACCATGTAACACTCATGCTTCTATTGGCTAGTGCTCCAACACATTGTACGTGATAGGCTAAAGGGCGGGACATCTCTAAGCGGTTGATTAATCACAACAGAGCCGGCCAGCTAACCAATCAGAGCAGACTGGGCTCTGGTTTCAGACAGAGGGTGAAAAGAGGTGCTGCAGCACAGTATGAGAAAAATAAAGAGCTTTTTGAACATTAAAGCATGGAAACATGTCGCAGTAGAGGCACAGAATACAAATATGAACCTGAAAATTGGCCCCTTTAATGTCCACCCTCTTGTCCACCCTCTAATAAAGCTAAACTTGTAATTTAATATCATCGGTTTATTGTTTAAGACTTAAAACAACCAATATGTTTGACACTGAAAACTAACCTGAATGAAAGAAAGACAGATATGTCTTCCATTAAGTGTAATCTTTACCCGTTTCCGTAGATTGCAGGTGAGGATGAGGTTGCGGGAGAATGTGTTGGCGAACGCTGTGTAAAAATCCAGCACCCGCGTCAGAGCCTCTTTCCTGATGACGTGCAGATCGCAGTAAGTCAGAGCTCTGACGTTCGCACAGGCCCGCGCCTGGGTGGTCTCTTTCCAGAACACGTCTCCAAACACGTCACCTTTACCTGGAGAAAGCCATACATGATCACTGGGTTTAATATAGGCAAAAAGTGTTGAATGATTGACACAAACATGTGAAGGGGGGCACATAAACAGATGGAATTAGAGTATACAGAGAGTTTCAGAAAGAGAACAACTTTTATCAGGAATAAAAGTGTCTATATTCAGTGCTAGTGAGTGGAGTAAAACGCATCTTTGCACTAACACAACCTTTGCTCTGGTTTTATCTCCACCCACAGGCACAGATAAAACTTCACCCGGTCACCTAATCACAGCGCATAAGATTACCTAGAATTGCGATGACCTCATCATCCTGAATGACCTCTAGTGAACCGGAGACCACGAAGCACAGGGTGTCGACGCTCTCTCCGATGTGGAAGATGAGGTCTCCAGGGGCACAGTGGGTGGTCTGAAACTCCACGGCCAGAGAGCGTAGGCAGCCGTCGCTCGCCAGGCGGAAGGCAGGGTGGTCGTTGAACACCTGCCTGTTGAGGTGCACGCAGATGTCCGCCCGCATGTCTTTGGGACAAATTGAAAGAACCTGACAGAGATATCAGAAAAGTGAATATGTATTTAAGGCAACCTGTATTAAGCTCTACGTCATATTTTTATCATTGGGGTCAACATTTTCCAAAGTCCAGGCTTTTGGGGAGGTGTTATAATATATTAAGATAAAACAAATGAATAATAAACGTTCTTATTTATAGCAGTCACAGCAAACCTTTAGTAGTATTTATAATCTTTAAATAATCTTTAGATCTGTGATATCAGAGCAAACTAATTGAGCCATAACGACAGTCTGAAGACCGAACAAGACGACGTTTATGGATAGACACACTGAATAGTAAAGTCATTTTGTCAGGACCAATCCTGGTGCTCTTGGAGGGAAAAACAGTTTTTTGTTTTAAAAATAAATCTATTTCTCGGCTTCAGCCAAGACCTCATTCTCAAGGTTATGTTTAAAGACAAGGCTTTAATAAAAAAGGCTCAATGATCAATATAACAACACACACTTGGCTTTTCTGGGTGATTTTCCTTTTAAAATGAATTCTTTCAATTATTAAACTATCAATCTGCTGTCACGTTTACCGTAGCTCAGCAAAATATGACCTACTACAGCTTTATGACTACAAATAACCTGGCATCTCTTCAGGTGTGAACCCTGAGTCAACGAGGGCACATCTGCTGTGACCTTTGAGGCTCTTTATTGTCCACCTGCCCACCTTGCTCATACATTTTTTATGATATTGTATAGATTAATAGCATTTTTACAGCACCAGAGCTGTGCATAAGGTTTACTTTGGACTCGAAAACCCTAGTGGCACTACTGACTTCTATCCAATCAGTGAATGGTGATCTATCAGAATACGCTATTTCCAACCAATTATATTTTATTTTTTGTATATCTTATGTAAATTAGGAGTATAGGGATTTGTTGTAGTATATTAATGATACCTTATCTGTGTCTATGCCCCTTGACATGGCCCAGGTGGAGACGATGAAGTCCATGACCCGCTCACTGAGACCTTTGGGAACCTGGTAGAGCTTCAGGAAGTCGCGCACGTTGTTGAGCATCTCGTGATATCGGTTTGTGTTGGTGTACATCTGCTGGAAGATGGTGGTGACGTTTCCAAAATAGTCGCATATAGCAGCGCTGAAACAGAAGATGAAGACAGTCAGGTACCCAGGGGGGGGGAAAGCAGCGTAACAAACACACTGACATGCGGGGCTGATTTATTCAGCAACATGAGACGGGAGGATATGCTTTACTCCAGGAAACCATGTGGGATCATTAGAAAGTTGGTTTATATTAAGGCTGAAACATTAACAATTTAAAGAAAATGTACATTAATAGGATTTTTATTGCAAAATATTCACGTAGTTAATCTAAGATCTGGAGTTGTGTAAATGAATGGATTAATTACATATATACAAATGTGTAATGGATTGTTTGAATGTTTTAAAGAGATAAGTTGTATCTCAAAAGGATCACTAATTATCAATTGTGCTGCAAATTAAGTTAATTAAGTTCACTCTAAATATTTTTTACCTTTTTAAAAGGTATATTCATAATAAAATACCATATTATTTTTGTTTTCTCCTTAACCTTTTTTTGTGTTTTTGGTTACAAAGTTAAGATGAACCATTATCTAATCCTTTTTCTCCTCAGACTCGCATAACCTTAAATGTATCATTTGTTAAGGGTAAATCAATTTACAACCAACAATTTAAACCTTGTGAAGCCTTATATGAAATAATGATCACAAAAATTACAACTTATTCAAATATGATTTGTTTAATGAGCCTTTCAAAATAGAAAACAAATATTATGTAATTTTAAATTGTATATATGATTTTTTAAGGGTATCATTTAGCAGTGGATTGAGAGTTATAATGTAATTCACAATGCACATTTCCTCTGTAAGTTCCGCGCTGCAGTGACCTCAAAGAGTCAGTCAGTATCTCTTATCGTGAGCTTTTACCCACTGAAGAGGAAAGAGTCGTCTCCATTCGCCACAGCAGGATCCCAGAGGTTAGGATACATATCTAACGTGATGGCTCATTGTCCTTTTACAACACTCGAGCCTGTAGGCAAACGCTCCCTTTCTTCTCTTCCTCTCACATAATTACTGTATCTGTAGCAGGAGATTTATCGGCCGTAATTGAACCCGACACAAAAGTGTAACTAACTGTGTGATCTTCGTGTTTGGGACAACACCAGAATAATGGTGTTTAGTTTTGGAAGTAGAGACCTTGAAGCGTGGCTGTCACTCTGTGTTTGCCTCACTGTGTTCATTGCATCACTTTACAGTACATGCTGTTTTAGAGGAGTGGGCCAAAGGTTACTGTAAAGGCGCGTCGTGACGGAGGAACTGTAAGCAAAGGCTGACAGTGGAGGCAGTGACACTGAAGGTGGAGTATTACTGTAAATGCATTGGGTGATGAAAATAATACAGACACGTGCATAAAAATAGATTTCTATTTTTATGAGGAGGTTCAAAGGGATTTAAATGAGGATGGTTTGTCTTATTGTTTTAGATAGAACATGCCTGTACACACTGCATGACTTCCACAATACAGGACATGTAGAGCTTGATCCAACTGCGAAAAACACTACATCTCAAAACCATAACATAATTAAAATAAAAAACGTATATTGTATGTTGTATTGTATTAGCTTTAAAATGAAAGTCCTCCAGATATAATGGCTTTTCTTTGCTTTACTGTCACAGTTTATATTGTTTTAATGCATGAAAATAGTTGTGTCCCTATATTTTCAGTAAGCATCTGTGACTTCGTAAAAAAAGGATTCACTCCTTGAGTTCAAACAAACTATTTAAAGCAGAAAAAATGCCAAGATAATTTCAATATGAGTGTATTCACACGAAGACGATGCTTTGTGATGAGCAACCTTCAGACAGACCCCCATAGAGCAGGCTGTGATGTGAGCTGAACATGTCGCTTTTTATTATCGACAAAGGCGAGTCTTAAACTCTCCCTAGAGAGCTACAGCGACTCTGCAGCTATATGTGGATTACACGAGAGGAGTGAAGAGAGACTGTAAACTACTGAATACTGTGGAGAGTGAAGATTTTCACGTTTTGTGTTGCTTTTTGTTGATTCTGATCAAATGATTTGATATCATTTGAATATTTCCATTATTCAAATATTGATTTCAATAATGGATATTAACAAATAACAATGTTGATTTCTGCTATACCACATATTCATCAGTCAGAACCCGCTTTGTGTTGATCATTTTGGGCTTGAGTTTATTTGTATCTGTCTGTGTTTGCACTTAAACACCATATGTTGCTTAACTAGCAGCTGGGCTGTGGATAAATTAACGTGACTAGCATGCAAGTGAATGCATCCAGATTGTTTCTGCTTCTGCAAGGTTGTACTGGCATATTATGAATGGATGAACGCATGAATGAAAACAGCATCAAAGGATGTATATCGTCTGCGGAAGAGTGATGGGGAGATTGAGAAGAGGCTAACGCTGTAACACCTGTAACAGCAGACATAAAGAGGAAGCTTATGTCACGATAACAAGCGTCAGATCATCTCTATTTAGACTGCTTTCAGCGTTACACTAAACACTTTGTGGTAGCTAACTAGCTGTGCTAGCAATTGCTAAAATGAGCTCTGTAAGGCTTTGTTAAGGGAACGTTTACATTTAAAAAAGATAAAACTGTGTATTAGTTTTGTGTTTGTATTGAGTTACTTTTTGATTCAGTTGATATTTGTCACGTTTTAGGAGCTACAGTTTCATTGCACAACATCTTACTGCCTTTAGCAATACCATAGCAGCTGAAATAATGGCGTGCCTACTGGTGTATGTGTGTGTCTGTCACTGAGGTAAACTGTTCCTGTGATGAGAGAATTTACAATCATAACTGTGATGGAGTATTTTCTTTTCTTTCTTTTTTTATTCCAAGTGTTTCAGCACACACTGACTTCACACTGAATGCTACAGAAACAACGGCAGAGCTGCTGCTCTTTCGTCCTCTGCTTGGATTGATTTAGACTGTCAAGGTTGGACTGTGTGTCCATTGAAGAAGAAAAACAGCGGTCACTTTGATTTAAGCTGTTCTGAGAAGCTTCACTTTAATTTCTCTTGACAAACAGTCCACTGGCAATTGATACATGTAGGGTTTGTGCTTTTGGTACCAGGCTTGCAAGAGCAAGCGATGATTGGAGGCCTTGTGTTAATCGGGGGCTGTGTGTGTGTGTGTGCGCGTCCATGTTATAGAAAGAGCTTGTGTGTATCTGCATTAGATGGATGTGTGACTCCATTTACTGCTCCATTAACCAGTGCTCATACCAAGAAACTGTAGAGCTATGACATTATTTGTTGTGTAATATTAGATTTATGGCTGCAACTAAACAATTAATCCACTTGTTATTTTCTAAATGAACAAATTAATTTCAGTAAAAAAGTTAAATGATTGATTCTTCGACTAAATGTTACAGATCTCTACTGAATGATAACAGTTTTGCCAAGAAGATTTTATGAAATGTTTGTGATGAATATTAAACAGTGTTGGAAAGTGATTTTACTTACAGCCCACCATCATCATCGCCACGGAGAAAATCTTCTCTCCATCTGTGGCCGGAGCGATGTTCCCAAATCCGATGGTGGTGAGACTCGTCATGGTGAAGTAGAGAGAAGAAATGTACAGCGTGTCCTTGTTGGGACCCCCCTCCCACTGTCCCGTCCCGCTGGCGTTGTATCGATAAGGAGTCCCGATGCTCAGGGCCAACTGGTAGAGCCAGCTGTCCGTCTTTATGGTGTTGGTGGTCTCATCGATGACCTCATAGTCCCCGATGCTGTACCAGATGCAGGCCAACCAGTGGGCCACCAGACCGAAGACGCACACCAGCAGAAGCAGGACAGCTGCTCCGTACTCCAGGTAGTGGTCCAACTTCCGAGCCACCCGGCCCAACCGGAGCAGGCGGATCACCTTCAGGGAGCTGAACAGGCTGCTGAGACCCTGCTGTGAGAAGCGGGAGCGAGGTGGGTCAAAATCTTCCCAAATGTTTAGATGTAAATATTTTCTTGGTTTTGTAGTCTTTTATGATCATAAACTGAATATCTATGGAACTGTTGGCCCGAGCTCAACAAACAATTTAAATCTTTGAACCTTAATTGGATTATTTCTTCAAAACATAATCAACAGATTAATTGATAATGAAAATAACCACCTACTGCATTCCTTTGTACTTTTGCAAAGAAGGTTTTTCTTTTCTTTTTTTGATAAACTATCAACTGACTTTGTTATATTATCTTGGTTTGCAAAGCTATTTTCCCACTGCTTCAGTAGACCACCAATCTACTCCATTACTGTCTGCTGTTTGCGGTGGGAAAGTGATATTTCTTTATGGGTTTGTCCCTACAGTATAACTTGATTATTTGACATGCTGTCATTACATCCATTGTCAATATACAAAGCAATTGCTCAAAGCAGCTTTAAAAAATGTCCTTACTGGCAGAAACGAATCTTCTGTTCGTGTGGTATTCCTGTGGAAAGACTCCCGAAGATGACTTGTTTGAGTAGCAGAGGCGATGATATCCTACAAAAGAACAGTCTATCAGAAATGTGTTGATATTTATACGCAATGACAGGTACCAACACACGGGCCATTTTAGCAGTCAATTCATAAAAGCTCAATCACCTCATCTACATGTTCAAAGCCGTTGATGATGTCGTAGGGCAGACAGGACAGCAGGTCGATGACGAACCACGTCTTCAGGTAATTCATGCGTATGAGCCTGGCGTCTGAAACCACCTCCCCAGCAGGACCCACGAAGGTGGTGTGGAAGTTCAGCACGATGTCAATAAGGAAGACGACGTCCACGACGCTGTCCAGCACCAGCGAGGCCAAATTGTTTTGCTTTGTCTTAAAAGAGACGTTATACGGCACCATGATGGCGGTGTAGAAGGTGAGGATGAGGATGACCCAGTCCCAGGTCGTCTTGAAGGTGCAGTAGTGGAGGATATGTGTGGGGGGGTCTTCGGGGCTTCCTGCTTGTACTGAGGGAGGATTTCTGATCCCAGCTGGAGAGCCTTTCATTGAGAGGGAATATTTAACATCAATAGTTCAGAATCAAGGAACAGTAATCCTGTCAGAAATCTTTTTATGTGTGCAAAATCTTGGAAAGTGTCCATTGCAGTTTTAGGGTGGATTTTTCACTATTTCTTTTAATTGGGAAGCTTTCTAATGTATTTATTGGAACAATATTATTTTACAGACTCTACATGTTCTACTTTTAAGGCACTTTCTTTATTTAGCTTGAGGTATTTTAAGTAGATATATTGCCAGTGGAAACCAAACTCTTCGCTAACCCCTGGACGCTGCTCACCTCGGCCAGTCTGGACGGCTTGTGGCAGACCTCGGTGCTGCTCAGTGGAGCTAACTGCTGCACCACGTTGCGATTGTTGGTCAGAGCCCGTGTCAGTCTGGCAAACTTTGTCCATCCTGCACAGAGAAAACAAACAATAAAATAAATGCAGGAACGCAGCACAAATATTCATAAAAAGATGCCTCAAATTATGTTTTTACGACAAATAACAATGAGTTCAAAGCAGTGAACAATACAGAATAGTCATCTTTCAACATTGGCAATAACAATTTAATTATAATGTTCTTCTTGAAGAAAAGACTACATTTCTGATTTAATAATAAATTAAGTGTTTTCCACTGCTTGGAAAATGTTTTTTTCCCACCAGTATCGACAAGTATGCGAGGTAGGATTACAAGATACCCTCAGTTTTGAAAGAGAGTCATTTTTCAATCCATACTATAGTGCATGAATGCATCATCATGACAGACTTCTAACTGCGTTTCTAAGCAGAAAGGAAGAAATACTAAAACCAAAAATGCTAATAATTTGAAAATACTGTACTATTTAGTACATCACCCAAATACGTTTTTAAACTGTGTTCATCTTTAATTTACAAGATTACATGATTCAGCATGGCAAAGAAGAGGACATTATGATTGAACCTTTCCTTTAAAGCCTATTAAATGTTGCCAGCTTGCAATCTTTGTGTGAAAAGACAATGATTTTTCTTTTATCCCCTCCATTTATGATCAATATTTATCATCTCTGTGGATGGTAATGGTGGCCCAAGTGTCCTTTGTTTCTGCTTGACGTATCTGAAAGTCTTAGTGGCCCACTTGATCCCCTGGGATATGGCACCCTCAGAGACCAGTGTTCACTGACCCGCACACACAACACCTGGACAGTTGTATTTTACATACCAGGAAACAAACGTCTGTTAAGTCACTCATGTGTGCTCGAGACTTTCGGCTGCGCTGCACCCTCCATGGTGTGTGAGGATACATTTTGCTTTGCTTACACTGGCTGGACCATTATGAGACATTTGACAATAATTTGATCTGAATGGAAGTAAATGTGTGTTCTCAGCCTTTAGTCCGTGGAATAAGAAACCAAAATGTAACTCCAACAGTTTATCGTGACAACGCTGAAACAATGATTGCAAGTTTAAACCATTTGGCTCATAAAGACCTCTCACCTTTAGTTGACTCGTCTTCTATCGGCTGTTTAAAAAGTGTAATGTCTCTGAAGGTGCAGAGGAAGAGCACCACCTTGTCGTTCTCATTTCTGATTGGAGCTACCTGCATGTAGAGCCATATTGGCAGTCCTATGGAAAACGATTACATTTAAGCACTGTGAAATCAAAAAGTGTACATAAACACATTTTTATTATACAAATAACCGATTTGGTAAAACACATTGAATTCAATAAATGTACTCACTATTCTTTGTATAGAGCAGCACCTCATAGAACTGGGACTCATAGTTATCAAAGGTCTGTCTGATTTTGTCTATTGTGTTCTTATCAGTCAGGTCACCATACATGAAACTGCAAAATAAGGGAGAGAGAAAACCAAGAAGCAAAATGGAGCATGTTAAAATAAAGAAAAGAAAGGCAGAAGGTCAAAGAGAGAAGATACAGAAGTGGATTGAACACGTTTTCTTCTTCTGCTGTTGCAAATCAGTGTTCACATTTAACAGTAGAGCGTTGTATTTTTATTCCTGGTCCTCAGTCCAATTTTACCACTTCCATAATTAGTTGGGCTTTTAAAGATATAATTCGTATGCATATAAAGATCAGAGATTTCAGGGTGCCTTTTTACTTTTTAACATCTAACAAGGGACACCAGATGAAAATAAGCCTTTGGGTCTAAATTCGGCTCATTTACAGTTGTTCTTCATTCTTCTGTTGATCAATGAGTACAGTCCCTGTCAGATTACTAAACATGATAGATCCTTGCTCATCAGGAGGAGCTGGAGCTGTGATCCAAATTTCAAAAGTAAAAAGATTTGCACCCTCCAATCTTTGCTATTCACTCATGTATGTTAGCTCTCGTCAGGCCATTATACAACAGACACTCATATCTTACTTGCACGAGCTGCTCCTGTGCATGACTTCAGCTCGGTGGTATCCAGATAGCTTGCAGAATCCATCGTTGCTGTAAACGACCGGCCACTCCAAGATCTGTGCATTTCCCAACAGGAAACTGGTTTCTGCACCAAAATACAGCAACAATACAGCAGTGAGAAACGAAACTCATCACTACTACACCCCTGCAGACTCAAGTGCAGCTGTTGATCCACCATTTGGGGGTTTTGTTGAGGAAAGTAAGGCCATCCAATCATTGCAACTAGAGTTATGCAACTGCAGCGTCATTCAAGTGACTGATTTGCTGGGATTTGATCATTTCGATTTTTTGTTTGTTTTTTAAACTCTCCTACAAGTCCAGCTAACCAGTGTCATGAATAAGAGAAAACCTCTGCAAATCTGTACTTCCAATGATTGCAATTACTCAAATCACTATAAAGCTAACTCCTCCACATCATTTTAATAACCATGTAATGCATAATAGACATGATCATTAATATAGAAAGAATCAGCAAACATTGGTATTCAGACGAGTCACTGGGTAGAAATAATTGTTGATAAAATGTTTATGTTCCAGTCTTAATGTTATTAAATATTGATGAGGAGCAAAGTTCTCCAGCTTTTCAGCCGTTTGGACAGAGCTGCTGTCTCGAGAGAAAAGACTGGGGACGTTTTCTGCTATTCACAGTCCGCATTAGAACTGTCACACTCGAAGCTTCGGCTTGTTTATCTTGAACTTAACGTTTGTGTGTCGGATTAGTTAATGCTGTAAACAATGAGTCTATTCTGCGACCGTTTGCAGGAGAGAGACAATCATTTCTAAACTTCAGGTTATTGTCCCCGACTGAATTTGTATAAATTATTAATTCATGGTTCATTTTCTGCCTTTACACAGTTTATATACAGTTTGTCTTACACTGTGCACTTCTTCTGTAATGAAAACCATCCATCTCACACAGCCTATCTTTCATATAAATGAATGCATTTTTAATAACAGTATTACCTTTCTGTATAATAATTATACATACTAACAAATATTAATGAATTAAATTATGATCACTTTAGGGTTTCATGTAAAATATAACAAAAATGGTCTGACTCTGACCAGCACCTCTGCAACATCTTCTGCTGAAATGTTATTGTGATTTATTTATTTATTGTATAATGCACATACATAAAAGTACCCACACCACATTTTTGTTTTGACTAAAACATGTTTTCCTATAGACCTGCATCTACAATAGCTCATCAGAAATAAAGGACATATTTATTAAAAAGAGCCTTAAATCTTAAGCAGAACCAAAATTAAATGTACTTGGACAGATCATTAAACCTGTTTCTATATATAAACAAGTGAAACAGTATGTGTATTTAGGGTGACAAGAATACTCTATTATGTTAATTACACTACACTATTTTAGTTTGTTAATCAATTCATCAGTAGGCTACATATATTTAATGTAAAGTGTAATAAAGAAAAACATGTGAAATCACCAACAAAGTGGAGCTGCTTCTCGTTAAATAACATAGAAACAACATGAGAGGTTTTACATCCCGTGCAGCCCCGTGCGGTACCTTCACTGACATGCCGGATTAACATCAATGAATTATTGTTTTTTCTTTCAAAGTAAAACTCACCGCTGGAGCGCCGGACAATATTTTCCAGAAAAGTGTTCTGCGGGGCCACCAGTCCTCTCTTGCCTCCATGCATTGTGAGTTTTCCGGACACACACTCAGAGCAGCTCGGTGGTCGTGCTGTTGTTAAATACCCTCTCATCAGATCACTGCCTGGCCGGAGCACGCACCACCACAGTTAAACTACCAGATTTATAATAGGAACTTCCGGGCTGAAGTTTTAAAAATAAAAGCCTTTTTCTGAACGTGACATTGTTTCAGTTTTACTTAACACAAATTGAAGATTATGAGATGTGGAACATGTGGTACATTTGATCTAATATCGCTAAACTGTTATATTTATATTTCAAATCCAGCCACGTTGGAATTTACTTGAGGCGTGACATGAGCTTAGTCCAAAACATGCAACAGATAAGATAAATAGATCCTTACCCACTAAATAACAATCACCTTTAAGATATATCTAGTACAAATCATGGGTAAAAGTCATATCAGCATATATAAAATACAGTGGCGAGCCGTCAGGGCCCTCCAGGCCCTCTCTGAGGGCCTAAGATATTCTAAAAAATAATATTTAAAAACATTAAAAAAAAAACATTTCTTTTTAAATATTTCTTTTAAAATATTTTTTTAGTTATATTTTTCATTAGTTTTACCAAAATAACTTGATTTAATTGTATTTAAAATAACATTTCCAAAGAAATAAATCCTTCGAATCTGGCTGTTCAGTTTCTGTTGGAATGTGAAGGGTTAAATGCCGACTCTGCAGTTACTGTGAAGACGGGAGAGCTTGTTGGGCCCTCTGTACATTCACAGAGGGCCCGCTATAGTAACTCAATGAGAGAGTAATGTCAAGTGACAGTACAATTGACCAATCCTATCTTCCCTCTAAATGGGTGGGCTTTATTTTTGCGGACTTTATGACAAGTTCCGCCCGCTGTGAAGTCTATGCAAGTGGTGCAGTGACGCGTCCTAAAACCCGGAAGTAAGCTGCTGGTTCCCTCGACAACAAAGCAACGGGATTTCTCCATAGGGTTTTGGAAAATAGCTCGAAATAAGGTCTGTGGAAAACGAACCTGTTAGATAAATGCACGTTTTGTTCAGCCGGATAATATCCACATGTCTACCCTACTTTTATAATTTTCGAATCATAAATCTAATCGATAGATTTCTGATTAGCATAAGTTCGTTCATGATGGCTCATGGCAGTGATAGTGATGACATCGTTGCGAAATTATGAACCGAGTCATTTTCAAGATTGAGTTACAATGATAAACTCAGCTGCATGACCCCGCCATCAAGTGCTTCATCCAAAAGGACAGGAGGATGGACTTTGTGTTTAAGTGATTTGATCATCAAAGGTAGGCCTAAGTCATTTTCAATGTGGGCCGCCGTGCCGACTTAATTCATTTTGAATTGTCACTTGGCTGTGGGTGCCCTGTCATGATAGGTGTTTATATAAATGGTGTTGTTTTGTGTGGTAGAGGGTCGCTGTCATTGATGCGTTTTGCACCCCGGGCCGCTGTTTTGATATTCCGCTGAAGTATACGCTGTGACGTAATAACTCTTCTTTTTCTTTCTTTTTTCGAGGGAAGGGGGGGGGGTCAGAGGGCCTAGGTATAAAAGTCACGGCTCGCCACTGATAAAATAAAAATAAAGAACATTAAATTCTATGCTTTTATTTTGAAAGGGGATGTCGCTGCTTTCGTGTATTATTGTGGTCTCTGGATTTTCAGACCGGTAGCCTACACATGAATTAGACTGAATTTAAAGTACCTTTGTTGACATATAACGTTGATCATACATACGGACCTGAGATTTCTATTACAATGTTGTAGAAATTGAGAAAATCATGTTTTTGTTTAAAATGGTAAATTATTTGGAGATGTATCGATATTTATTCTCTTTGATTTTACATTTTAGTGATTATACATTCATCATTTAACTCAAGTTAGGTTTTAAATGAAGGACTTTTACTTGCAATAGAATATTTTCAGTTTATTACTAGTATTTAAAGTAAATATTCTGAATACTTATTTTACCACCAGTGGTGTAAAAGTAACGTACATTTACTCAAGTATGTACTTTAATACCATTTAGAGAGACTTCTACTTTTTTGCTACTTTGTACTTCTACACAATTCAATTCAGAGCTAAATCGTGTACTTTTAGTCCACTACATTTATTTAGTACCTAGTTACTTTGCAGATTTGGATTAATGATGTGAAATATAATCAACACTTAAATAAGACTTTAGTTACACCTGCAGTACAATTCAAAATCTACCCTGCAGTATACAAAGTGATTAAAACTAGCTGCTCCATTACCAGCTTCGATAAACACTATAATGCATCAATAATTATAATACAAACATATTAAATATATTATTCTAAAATGGGCAAATTTGAATAATGAGTAATTTTACTTTTGGTACTTTAAGTACATTTTGATGCTTATACTTTAGTACTTTTACTTGAGTAACATTTTGATTGCTGGACTTTTACTTGTAACAGAGTATTCCTTCACTCTGGTAGCCTACTTCTACTTTTACAAGATCAGACAAAGTAGAAACAGAGTTGCACTTTCTGACAGAATGAACACAACTCAAACCAATCCGAACCAAATATTTCCCCAAATTTGATAACAAACTTCCTGAATTTGACCACAATCCTGTTAGGAGAGCTCACTAGAGCAGCAGAATATTTGTTTACCTGCCACAACCTCAGGAACAGTGAGTGAGTTAATGTTTTTGCTGTTTGCCACATGTATCGTTACAATGTATGTTGCTGAGTGTTCTTTTATTTTGTTAACACCTTGTACTACATGCTTTGGCAATGCTATGTTTTTCATGGTCATGCCTATAAAACTCCTTTGAATTTGATCTGAGTACCTCTCCCCCCACTGTCTACCACTGGTCATCCAGCACAACAAGTAGCCTACTTTTGAGGCAATCTTTTTTTATTTATGTGTAATTTATCGCAACTCCAGCAGGGGTGGTAACTCCAATATTTTTGATAGAGACCGACTAAAATAAAGTAAAACGAAGAAGACACACATAGTTGAAGTACTAGAAGAAGAAGAAGAAGAAGAGGAGTGAAACAGGAATAACGGCCTGACTGACGCAGTTAGTTGGATGGAATAGGATTTACCGGAAAGTAATGGTTAACTGTAACGGACTTTGGATGCTGCCGCCTCCTCCGCTGTACACGGTCTGTGTTTTGAATGCGGATACCAGGCAGTAGTGCCGCGTAGCTGCTCCGTGCTGTTAGCTCCCACACTGTTGTTTTATTTCGTTAAGAGGAATGCCACGGCCCCCGAGATCCTCTTCCCTTTAATCTCGGTCGACGAACATGAACTCCATTGTTACGACGAAGCAGTTTTAAAAACAACCCGTTAAAAAAGCAACAGTTATTGTAGTCATGGCGACCGACTTTGTAAAGACGTTTGTACAGATGTGTAATTATCTCCAAGACCCCCGCCATGTAGCGAGGTTTCAAAAAGTGTGCGGCGTTAAAGGGACCTTTCCGGTTAAACCGAGCGAGCCGGACCGCGGGGAGTCTGAGCCTGAAAGCCCCGGGCTGAGGAAGAGGGGACCGGACAGTAGTGTTGTGAACGGAGCAGCCGGGGATGCGAAGGGGATGCAGAGTGACATTACAGCCGGGCCTGAGGCTCCGTCCGTCGACCCGGACACAACCAGAGCGAAACCCCTGCGGAAAAACTCCCTGACCGGAGACGTGGGTCAGGAGTTCCTCATCCACAACAAGTTTCTGTTCTACCTGTTCACGTTTGGGACGGAGCTGGGCAACGAGATGTTCTTCATCGTCTTCTTCCCCTTCCTCTTCTGGAACATCGACGCCCTGGTCAGCCGGAGACTCATCGTGGTCTGGGCCTGGAACCTGTTCGTGGGACAGTCCACCAAAGACATGGTCCGCTGGTCCCGGCCCGCGTCCCCTCCTGTGGTCAAGGTGGAGGTCTTCTACAACTCCGAGTACAGCATGCCGTCCACGCACGCTATGACGGGGACAGCCATACCCTTCTGTCTCTTCATGCTCACTTATGGACGGTGGCAGGTGAGCACCCTTTTCAAACATAGACCATCACTATGAAGTTTCAGATCTATGTGAAAATAGCATATTTATTTGCTGTTGCTGCATGATGAGAGGTTGGCTGCCACACAGGCCCCATAAAGCTCCAAGTTGACTTTCAGAATCAAAATAAAGTGTATTGCCAAGTAGTTTACTGTTCTCACTTACAAGAAATCCCCATGGTGTTTGGTGCATACAATAAACTATGCCTGTGAATTCATTTTAAGAGGAAATAAAGATACAGGCATAGTACTTTAAAAGTCATTATGTAAAAATGACAATACAACCATGAAAAAGATACTTTAAAAACACAGACGCTTAGGTACAATATTACAGTTTAGTGCGGGATGTGCAAAGATATTGATGGGGGAATACATATTTTTTATAAATTGCAACATGATCAATATTCGTTTTCCTTTTAGAGCTGAAATTATTTAGTGGATTGGTGTTTCCACCTTTCTGGTTTTTAGGTTAATATGATGCTTACATGGTGCATATGTGTGTTTTAATTACACACCAACCAACACACTGCAGCACACCAGGGGAGTATTCCAGCTGATCTGATGGGTACTTAAACCCAGCAGGAAATACACATTATGCACAAAGAGTGGGGGGAAGGGGAGGATTTGATAGCCCCCTACAGTGTTACTTAATCCATCTCTGAGGCAATACACATGGCAGAACTAGGCCACAACCTTATAAATCTAAATC
The DNA here is from genome assembly GCA_031216635.1 of Dissostichus eleginoides. Lineage (NCBI taxonomy): Eukaryota > Metazoa > Chordata > Actinopteri > Perciformes > Nototheniidae > Dissostichus > Dissostichus eleginoides. The sequence continues at coordinate 16,672,515 of CM062281.1, read as the reverse complement.
AACAAATATCTGGCTTTGATAACCCACTGGGAAGGTGATCTGAATGAATAAAGTCCAACTTAAAAACACCAGCGGTCATGAAACACACAAAGCACTTGACCTTGTAAAATATCACAAGCTCCACGTGACACAAATGTCAGAAAACACAGTTGTCAGCCTCTTTTAATAAAGAGAGTTCCTGTTTTTCACAGTTCTACATCATTAAACTGAAGGTTCTGAGGTTTGGAACGGACACAACTATACATCAAGACTATAACTAGAAGATGAATTCATAATAAAAACAATCGTGAGTTGCAGCCCAAGTTACCATTATGCTCCGAAGTATCAATAGACCACAATGCAAATGAACAAAGTTATACAATCGGGGAAAACGGAACACAAATGTTCCTGTGAGTCTTTTCTGGTTACAATCAGAGGAAGCGGTTGGGAGGGGCACTTTACTCCTGAGGAGTTACAGAGAAAAACATAGTGTAGTACTGTGATATGAGCCAGACCAGAGAGCTCGAAGACATCAAACACCTCACTTACTATGGCTGTCGCTGATCAGCGTTAATCCCATGATTCACTTTATGGCCAGCCAAAATGAAACTTGGCTGCATTTGTGTTTGTGTGCACTCTAAGATCATTTATGAAGCAATAACCTAACCTCCAAACGTTTGAGTTGTCGTAATTAATAACTTAAGTGTTCTCAAACCCGAATGGATTCACTTAGGGATTTGAATTGGTCAGAATGCTTTCCAACCATTGCCTAAAGCCTCTGCTGTTTGAAGAGTGCAGCATTTATGAAACGCCACCATGCATTCCTGCTCTTTGTTTGTTTCCCCATGTGCATCCTGTATTTCAACATTCTTGTCTTATCCCTTAGTTATATCTCAAAAACGTTACCATCTTTTAAATACATGTGAATGTAGAGCCCTGCCAAGTAGTACGCTGTATTAAGGACTCTTGATTCAAGTTCAGGCAGTTTTCTGAACTGCTTTGACCCTTTTGTTGTGTCATCAAGTTCACTGTTGTCAAGGTTGAGGATCTTTCTGAGGCAGACGTTACAAAAGGTTACCAAAGATAAGATGCATACCATAAACAGCTGCCTCGGCTCGAGGAAGATGCAGGTGTCATCTTAATAGTGGTTAAAGACTTTTCTTATTAGCCAAATATCAATGATATTTGGTACTCCATGCCCATCTCAATTTAGTTTAATACTTAGGTTTATAACCAAATACTTTTAAAACCAATGAAATCCCATCGTTCTCAGCTTCACTTGGTGATTAGCGCTTATTATCAGATGTCGACGTGACTCCTACTGAACGTCAGCATGTCAGCATTGTCTATGTGAGCATGTTAGTATGCTGATGTCAGCATTTAGCCCACAGCACTGCTGTGCCACAGTACAGCCTCACAGAGCAGCTAGCATGGCCGTACATTCTTCTATCACAGTGACCTTTGAGTGAATTCCTTCAAAGATAGCAGCTCAATGTTTTCTTAACAGATTGTACTCCGTGGTGTTTTACAACTAGTATTTCCACTGACATTGAACAATCTGGGACAGGGGTGTCAAACTCAATTTCAACGCGGGCCACCTCAGCATTATGGTTGCACTCAAAGGGCCGGTTGTAACTTTAAGACTATATAATATATATAAAATAATGCATTATATTACATTATTGCCTCTGCATTGGATTATTATTGGATAGGGTAATAACTTCATAATTAGTCTGAAAGCAGAAGTCTGGGGCAAATAATTGCAATTCTCTTCAGTGCGCATGTCACAAAATTAGATGCATTGTGGGACATGTAGTTTATTGGCAACATGCTTCTGTAAAGCGGTATGTAACCATATAATAAACGTATTATATTCTTTCAGAGCTCTTGCGGGCCACATCAAATGAAGTCGTGTGCCGGATTTGGCCCCCGGGTCTTGAGTATTGATACCTCTAGGATACTTTAAGTAATTGAAAACGTTGCAGTTAATGCCCTGCAATGTTCAGGAGCTTCTACTTTTACATTACATTAACATGTCACTTGTTAGATGCTTTTATCCAAAGCGACTTACACACTCAATACTGTGGGTAATACCCACAGGAGCAATTTGGGGTGAAGTGTCTTGCCCAGGGACACAACGACATGCTGACTGCAGTGGGGTTTGAACCTGTGACCCCCCTGATCTGAACACCAACGCACAACCCACTACACCACACGCCTACTTCTGTATGTTTGGTCATATTCAACAGGATGCTGAGGGGAAAAGCAGTCAAACTGGTTTCATGGACACACTGAAGATCTATTTTCTGGATGGTTTCTGCAGACCCATTTTCAGCCACCTTTCTGATACCAATGCTATTTGTTTGATGCCATGTCTTTATCTCTCCTAGTACTCCTTCCTCTTCGGCTTCAGTGTGGCTCTCAGCTGGAGCGTCCTGGTCTGTGTCAGCAGAGTCTACATGGGGATGCATTCTATTCTGGTAACTACATCAAATACATGATTTCAAATAAATAATCCCTTAATAAGATCTAAATGAAAGGTATAATATAGCGTAATACTGCCCCAGCGGGCCACGTTGCCTCCACAAACCAGCTCAGACACATAATGTAGACCAAACTATAAATCCATTAATCTAGAAAATGATCCATAGATGAATCTATAATAAAATAATTGTAGCCCTACAGTAAACAAATCAAAGCCAGTAGATAAGACTCGGTAGCCAGGCAACTGAGGTTATTAGATGTGTTTGTGTTCTCTAGTAACACCTGGTTATCAGTCAGCAGCCTTTCTTTCATTTTGATATACGGTTATATACAAACTGAATGTGTTCCTAAATGACAGTCTGAAAATATTTTGATTTGACTTCTCACTTTAAGTCTGCCAATAAAACATAGCTAATGAATCATAAATGTGCTTTATAAGACTTTGGTTATTTCAAGCAAGTATTTCTACAGCTATCGGTAAAACATATCGACTTTGCACATCTGGTCGTGCTGGAAGAGGGATCCCTCCCTGAGGTTTCTTCCATTTCCCCCCCTTTAATTGTGGAGTTTCTTTTGGGGAATGTTTACAGTCTGTATAGCTCCGGGAGACAGATGTGTCATTTGTGATATTTGGCTGTATAAATCAAATGTGATTGATTCCCTTTCATGTTGTATACGCCTGGTTTCCACTGATTGATGTGCCTGTGTTGCAGGAGGTAATCACTGGGTTCCTGTACAGCCTTCTTATTCTAGCCTTTTTCCACCCACTTTTGGAGACGATTGACAGCTTCTACATGACGGACCACTTTGCTCCACTTGTGATTATCGTGTCTCATGTGAGCCTGGGACTTGTGGCTTTCTCTCTGGACTCCTGGAGCACTTCTCGGGGCGACACAGCCCAGGCTCTGGGCACCGGGGTAGGGGCTGCCATCGGCACCCACGTGAACTACCAGCTGGGTCTCCTGCTGGACCCCCCGCTGTCCTCCCTTCCTCTAACTTTACCACCCATCAGCTTCAGCTTGGTATTCCTCTCCCTGCTGCGCTTTGTCATCGGAGTTGCCGTCATCCTCGTCACGAGAATGGTCATGAAAGCAGTGACTATCCCGTCCTTATGTCGACTGTTCGGCCTGCCAACAGACGACGTGAGACAGGCGCGGCAGCACATGAAAGTAGAGCTGCCGTACCGTTACATCGTCTACAGTGTAGTTGGTTTTAGTTGTGTCAGTGTGGTGCCTCTCTTCTTTAAGATCTTCAGCCTTGCCTGAGTGTTGTGTGCAAACTGTCGTGTGCTGCTGACATGTTCACCTACATGGTGAAGAGCACTGGGAAACGTGCTGCTTGTTTTAAAAGCTCTTTTTCTGTACAGCAGAAATTAATTTAAAGGATAGTGGTGATATTCTATATTTTTAGTTTTGTCAATATCCATCAGTGCCATAGAGCTCCATTGTTGACTTCTGAAATACACATCAACGAGCCAAACTGTTGCACATCATTATAATGAGCATGGGCATTGTAGTTGGGTGTAGTGGGTGGTATCAATTGGAGACTGAAAATGAACACGGCTAATACAGTATTTAATCCTGTTCATATTAATGGACAAGCAATTTTAGGCATTATTTCCTCTTTTAAAAACAAACCAACGGGCTGGGATCCCAGAGCAACAGACTGACAGAAGTTGGAAAGTATTAAAAGAAGACTAAAGCTTTATCGGTCTTGGTCTCTTTTGGGGGGATTTGTTGACAAAAACGAAACATAAAGAGCATCACCTGCCTCGTCCTTTTAGATCCACCTGCGGTCGACTCATTTAAGGGTATACTGGAACTTTGCAATTATGAAAATCTATCAAATGTGATGTTTTGGTGCTTGTAATCATATTGATGAGAAATCTGTTGTACATTTACATCATTGATCAAAATCTATATATTAACATGTTATCGGAGAATTCAATGCTCTAAGAATAAACCAAACCATGAATCAGTAACGTTTGAAGTCACCTCACTTCTCTTTTGTTGCTGTCCCGAATTCAACCTGAATTCATTCAAATACTCTCTTTTGTATTATAACGCCTTTTCAGCATTATGTCATCGCCATGGTCATCGCCCACTCTTTGTACATTTTTTGGGCCCAAGAGTAAGTTGTGTGCTAAAAATAATAATTTGATAATCATACAAAAAAAAAAACATTTTTTTTTTGTATAAAGTATTTTGCCAACTTTACTTACTTGGGCTGTATTCTTGCTCTATAGAAATACATTCTAAATCTATATTCATACTTGATTTCTAAGAAATAATATTCAGGCAACAAACACTGACCCTAATTCTGAATGTTTTAATTGTGTATTTGTTCTTAATTGATTATTGTTCAGATATTGATTTGCTTTATTATTCATGTCATGACATTAAAAGCATTTATTCTTACAGTATATCCTTAGTACAATATGTATAGGTCTATTATAGCCATCCATTCCCACACCTTTTTCTAGTATTCAAGGACTTTCATTTGGTGAAAATATTGAAACAAGGAAAATAAAACATTAAGAAAACATATTGAATGTATTTTTCTTTCTGAATTGCTCTATTTAAATCTTTCTTGCAAGGAAATATCAGAAAAGGGCCATTAAATCAGCACATCTGGGATTTTATTTTGAGTGCTGCAAATGTGTCAAGTCTGACATGAGATTTTCTGTAGGCTGGAAAACAACAGATTCCATTTATGTAAGAAATACTGCAACCAAATAGCAAATTGGTTCCTTGCTTAACCTTTGAGCGCCATAGATAAGGGTTGTTGGTATTTTATCTGGTATGTAACCCAAGCCCAATCAGTGATCTTCTCTATGCTGTCCTTCAATTGTACTTTGAGTTATGTCGGTTTTTATCACTTAAATCCAACATTTCAAAGAAGTCAGCACATAACCTGACTTTCACTCTGCAATCTTAAATCCTTATCCATTCAGCATAATTAAATATTTAAAATATTATTGACAGTATTTCAAGTGAGTAATACTCAACAAATATTTGACCTAGTGTTATGATAGGGTCATGCAGAGTGAGATGGGATCGCTATCCCTTTAAAATGCAACGGCCTCCCAAGAAGAGCTCGCCTCTCTCCAGTCATTTCAGCTAAAGTGGGTTATTGAACCTGAAGCTTGTTGCTTCTGCCCTGGGAGACGACAGAGAGTCATCCCCCTTGTTTCCTCGACTACGGTCTGGGAGCCGACAGGAAAGTTCAACACTAGCATGACTGACAATAATGTTTCCAGTGCGGAAAAGTTTTCTTTTTGACAAAGTTTTACTATAATGAGGTATTACTGGGGTCCAGGCTCTATATTTTTATTTTCAATCCTTTCATGTATCTCCAAGCTCTCTAAGCTAGGCCACACCCAAGTACCCGCAACCATCAATATGCTTTCATAGTCACAGAAACTGACTGAAAATACTTGTATTATACACAGCGGTGGACGTTTCCATTTCAAGCTATTTGATATGTTTACTCCACTTTATTCAAAAGAGAAATATTGTACTTTGTAACTCTACTCCATTTATTTGATACCTTTTACAACTAATTACTTCCTGCAGATTCAGATTAATAATATAAATGATAATATATACAGTATAAACTTGTAGGGTCAATGTAGATTAAGCTAATTAGAATTGGCTAAACAGCGCCATCTGGAAGTAGCCCCTGCCATGTATCAAAGCTACAGGAGTGACATTAGTATTAGGTATATGTAACACCTGATATTGTTTGCTATTTTTCTATATCTTGTCTTTTTAGTAGCCTACATTTTGATGCTAATCCTTTTATTTTTTCACTTTTATATAGCTAACCTTTTAAATTCAGGACTTGTACTTGTAACAAAGTATTTTAATCTATTGTATTGTTACATTAAATAACAAAAAAACTCTGTGTGGCCTAGTCAACCTCTTCTACCACTAATATAGGCAACCATCATTTCTTGAGAGTAATTCCTCAAGGGGACCGATATTTTGGCGGTTTTTCATGCATTAATGAATGTAACTAAGACCTGTAAACACGTATTTTCGCCAAGAAGTTAATTTAGATTTCAGTGGATTGGCAAGAATGATATTTTTGCTTTTTTCTCACTCGACTGGCATAAAAAGCTAGTGAAGCTTTTATTTTGAAAACCTGAGTACATTACTACGGAAGTCCGGGCTTTTACTTTACCTACCAAAACAAAAATCTGCGCAGAGTTTAATGGCAGGTCGATTCGACGATGCTGAAGTTGGGTAACATTTAACTCTTAAAAGCAATGACAAGGCATACAAAGCAAAGTTGTTTTTAATAGTTTTGAGGGTCTTTGTTCAGTATTCCCCTCGCTAGAACGTGTTAGCTGTTAGCTAACCGGTTTGGCTGCTTTAAGGTTAGACATCGGTTAGGGAAGTTACCTTGACCTGCTGGTTAACATTTGTTAATCAATTCATAGAAACTTCTATGACTTTGTGTCTTGAAAAACAAGTTCACTTAAACATCTGCCGCCTGTGCAGATGCCTCGTTCAGAAAAGTCAAACGGCAGAGGGGCAAAAAGGTAAGACTGAGACACAGTTTCACTTTGTGTAGTAATTGTACCTTACATGGAATCATTCTAATGACACAGAAAACTGAAGAAACTCAAAAATACACCTTATAATACAACACTTGATTTTTGTTTAAATGTTCAAAGTGAAAGATGCAAAGTAATGCAAGAATTTCACCATAACACAAGTGTTATAGTTCAAGCATGTGACCACAGGATGTAACTTCATTAAGTCCAGATATTGCCATTTTCTAAAACAAATGTAATTCTTGATTGCTGTCCTTCAGACTGAAATTGGACTGGACGTTTGTTCAGAGGTTCTGCAGCATCCAGAGGGTCCTGTTCCCATCATGGACCAGTCAAAGCGCTCTCATGTTTGCCACGCTGCTCGCTGTCACTCTGACAGGTAACTGCTGGAGTCTCATATGTATTTGTGCAACAGAAGTACAGTAACTAAAAGGGGAAATACATCAGATGAAGCAAGCTATCAAATGAAATGAAATGCCTGTTACATGAAGCCTCATCACGAGACACATTCCCTGTGTGTGAGACAATGCCTTTTGTGGCATTGTAAAATTACACTCCAGATAACACCAGAATGCGTACTGTGTTTTTTAAGCTCAAAGTTCGGTTTAAGGTTGCCCAATTGTCTTATGTTGTTAAATGAGACTGTTGTCCTAACAATGTGCTAACACGTCTTTTTCTGCTTCAGAGCAGCTGATCATTTACCAGGTGGGAGTCCTCCCCAGCCGCTTCTACAATGTGCTCGCAGACAAAGATAACTCCGGCTTCAAGAGTCTGGTGGGCACCGCCTTGATGCTCATCGTGATCAACTCCACAGTAAGATGAGAGCTGAGGGCCATCCAAGCAGTTGACCTACATGCTGATATTAGTTGTAAACAAAGTTCAAAAAGAGTTCAACTCTCTGTTCGTCATGCTTACACTTTTGCTGTGCAGGGTGATTCATTTAAGCATGGGTCACATTAGATTATATTAATATAACCAAAGCATTGCCTGTATCAATTGTAGGATTTGTAATATTTCATGAAGATCCAGAAAACCAAATTAAGAAGCTATTAAAGAAGGAGCATGGCTTTATTTACTCGCTGGATATTACACCTTATCCAGGAACTTGTTATTGTGTCATTTAGGAATATAATTTATAGTTCAAAATTACTTTCATCATAATTGGGAACAAATCCTATATTTTCAATACTATTTACAATAGATACACATTATCTGCTTGGATTACATGTGTGCTGCTGAATCTAAATACATAGTCAGGTCCATTGTTTCCCATATTTGTATTGTATGACATCATGTTTGGTTTTGGATTGCTGTTATCATAGGTAATGGAACATTTATAAGGTCAGGTCAGCCTGACATTTTCATTTTACAACCTAACACACTTCATACTTGGATTTTGAACACCTATCAAAATATTGAGTTTATTTGACCACATTTATTTAGAAAAGAACTACTTAAACTACTGTTTATTGTCTCTGTGTTCCCTATTGACAATCTCTCCCTTCTTTGTTCCTCTCTCCCTCTCCCAGTTGAAAAGTGTCGACCAGTACATTTGTAACCTGATGTATTTGAGCTGGAGGAGGACGCTGACTGAGAGCCTCCATACGTCCTACTTCCAGGGCCGAGTCTATTACACACTCAATGTTCTCCGAGAGGATATAGACAACCCGTAAGCTCTGATGCTTTTTCCTTTGAGTAGTCTCATATAACGCTGTTTCATTGAATGAAGACATAACATCAACATGTATCAATAAATCACCATAAGGTTTGATGAGAAAATAATATAGAATATATTTATTAGGGTTAATTATGAACTTTCTTGAATTTTCTTTCTGTGTACTTGCAGAGACCAGCGGATCAGTCAGGATGCAGAGCGGCTGTGTAAGCAGATGAGCACCATGGCCAGTCGCTTGATTGTGTCACCGTTCACACTGACCTACTACACCTACCACTGCTTCCTTAGGTGTGTTTGTAGAGTATCACACACTTTTACACATGTAATACCTACTCTTCAGAGACATTATGCTCTATCTGAAGATATCATTTTATCACAGCCACATGTCCCTTTTTATTTATCATGTGCAGACATCCCCTCTTCTCTTTGTGTGTGGATGGTTAGGAATCGAGAAAGTCTAACTGTTCATATTACATTTGAACATAGCAATAGATATCTGTTTTGCTTAAACTTATCATTGTGAAGTTAACGTTGATTGCACAATGTAATGGCTGTGTAATAATGAACACATCTGCATTTCAACTGGTTCCCTTTTAATCTTTATAATGAAAAAAGAAATAGAAAAGCAGTGTGACAGATGTGCAAAGTTGCCACCTCTTTTCCAATGGAATTAGCTAGCACTGGTCCAAAGGTCGCTATGATGTTGATAAACTTGAATATGTTATATGCACCTGATGGTCTGAATACTTTTCTAAATGTGTCACAAGTAGGCTCTTAGGAAGAGGAAAGCGATTTGGTTGTTATTGAGACAACAGTGGTGGTTGATAAAGTTGTTAAACACCACTTTTACATACACAGTAGACACAAACTTCTATAAATGGTCCCTAAAAAGGTTTTTTATTGCTTGAGTCTCTATTTTCCACTGTAACTGCAGCAAAATGACACTATAACTGTTATTTCCTTGATTGTTTAATTCTGTATAATGAACTCTGCTTTGCCTTAGTGTTTTAAAAGGGAATTCATAACTAAAATGGCGTTTCTTTGCAGCACCGGCTGGATCGGTCCTGTGAGTATCTTTGGCTACTTTGTGGTTGGGACCATTGCCAATAAAATCCTCATGGGGCCGATTGTGTCGACTCTGTTTGAGCAAGAAAAACTGGAGGGGGACTTCAGGTGAGTCACTCAATATGTAAGACAAAGACAAACAATCAATTTATCCCGGTCAATAAAAAAGCAGATCAGAACTGAGTAAAAAGGTTTTCTTCAACAGAGTGGTTGGTCGGGTGCTTTGGGATCTGTTTCATGCAAATCCTTTCGGTGTTATTTTCTTTTGGAAATCAGTCCTTTGTCGAGAGGAAGCATCTTAGTATCCTGGCCCAGTGGCTTTTGTCTCTCAGGAAATGATACAGGATATGTGTCAGCTACAAAAGAGGAATTGTGGTTAAACTGTCCCAAGATAAACCTCAAGGGGCATTTGGAAAGTGAAACGCCAAGGCCAGGCGCTCTCTTGCAATGTTAACAAAAGTACAAAATCATTTCTGAGTCCGCTCAATGTTATTGTGTTCTTCCCTAGCCCATCTCCACCTTACTACCAAGCTTCATAATCATTAGTCCTGTAGTTGTTTTGTCTGTAATCCTGCTGATAGACAGAGAAATGGACCAACAAATAAATCAGAAACATTACTGCCTGGCTGAGGTTATAATATGTTTTTCTGTTGACGGGCGAATGTGTTTAGACTTCAATTGTGTTGCTTAAGATACGTTTGTTGTGTTTTCAGGTTCAAACACATGCAGATCCGTGTCAATGCAGAGTCTGCAGCGTTTTACAGGTGAGGCTTAAACACATGATTTGTAAACCAACCTTTTTTCTCATTTGTTCTAACTGTCTTTTGAATATATAATGTCTGAATTGCGTTCCTGAAAATGAAGACATTTCTGGAACTTTTAGTATCAGAATGTGTATAACCTGCATATAAACTAAACTCTTGTTGTACTTTCCTGTGATTTAATATAAAAAAACTACATTATCTGACACTATCTGAAACATTCATAATAATCAAATCACTGAGTCAAAGCAGGTTGGGAACATTGCTGCTGTCTGTGTTTGTAGAGCGGGTAAAGTGGAGCACATGAGGACGGACCGCAGACTGCAGGCTCTGCTAGAAACTCAGAAGAGTTTAATAAACAAGGAGCTCTGGCTTTATAGTAAGAACACCTCACACATGACCACTCTCTCACTGACTCATATCTTTCATTCATTGCTGTGATTAAAGTTGTTAACCTCGGACCTCTCCTCTCAGTCGGGGTAAACACCTTCGACTACCTCGGAGGTTTCCTCAGCTACATCATAATCGCCATTCCCATCTTCACCGGCCTCTATGACGGCCTCACTCCTGGAGAGCTCAGCGCACTCATCAGTAAGGTAAGCATGTGCTTTTCTGTATTGTGTCCCTTCTCACAACCTGCAGTTATTATGAAATGTGACTTTGTTCACATACAAAAAAAATAATAATAATGTTTTTCTTTTCATGCGGTCAGCAGGTGTGTGAATTTTACTCCCAGTTTTAATCAACGTTATTAATCAGTCTTAATTTGTCCTCAGGGACATAAATAAAATGAGGGGTATACAATAAGAGAAAAAAAAGAGTACACTAGTTTCAACATTTAAAAAAGTTACATATAAGTTTTGTATATAAAAAATGTTTATAAAATGAAATATTGAAATAGGATACATATGCTCCTTTTACTTTTAAGTTTAGTTGAGAGGTGGCAGTGTGTGAAAGGTTTGCCATCACATTATAGCCAATAAATAGCAACAAGCTAACAAACATGGTGTAATCTAACCACAAGGTGGCAGCAAAAGCTTTCTCCTGATAAAACAGTCACAGCTTGAATGCCTGTTGATAAACATAAGTCACTTCTAAATGATAAAAGATATATTGTAGCTCCAAATTGTCTCAAGAACATGTAGACAATCACATTAAAGTGTTATCATGAGCCGGTATTAAAGTCTCCTTTTCTCGCTGTCGTCCTCATTGTTCCTTGTCCGAACGCTCCTCTTTAAATAATGGTGTCTCTTATTTACTCAATGCTCCGGTTCTCCCTCTCCTTGTCCATATTCAGAACGCCTTTGTGTGCATCTACCTGATAAATGGCTTCACGCAGCTAATTGACCTGTCCACCACTCTGACAGACGTGGCTGGATACACCCACAGGTAGCACACTGCATACCTTCACTTCCTGGAGGACAGATGATGACAGCAGCGTTTGAGCATGCCATCCACCTTTCTATCATTGACCGTGTGTGGTGTGTGTGTGTGTGTTGTGGTCAGGATTGGGGAGCTGAGGGAGGTGATGGATGACATACTTCGCACGCAGTGTGACTATGACCCGGCATCAGGGGAGAGCTACGACTTTGACAGGTTTGTGGGAGCACTTTTACTTGAATCTCTGCTGCAATAAAGAACAGTTAAAGACTACAGGAACATGTTAAGAGACACATGGCTAAGATTAGATTTTAGAAAAGCAAATAAGATCACAAAATGAATGTAAGATGTTTGGAACAAGGTTTTCAACGTTTATTCATTTCTCCACAAAGTGACTTCAACGTCCACGCAGGCCCTGCGGACACCGCCTTCATCCTAGACCACCTTTCGTACAAATCTCCATTCTCGGACAAGCTGCTGGTGGAGGATCTAAGTCTGAAAATCAGCCAGGGATCAAACCTGCTGGTGGTGGGGAACACAGGCACCGGGAAGACGTCACTCCTGAGGGTCCTCAACCGACTCTGGGAGGCAGAGGGCGGTGAGAGAGCAGCGAGACTCAAGCCTTTATTTTGAAGTATTGCACATTATAGTAAATGAACTTCATATATAGCGCATTTTGAAGCTCTCAAAAACGTGTTTACAAACACAACTCAGCATTTACACATTCAGAGGCATTCACACACAAACTCACACACCATGCCATCGTGAGAACTTTGGGGTTACGCTCCGCTTGGAGGACGACCATCGACCTCTCCACCGCAGCCCCATTAGTCAAATGATTCAGCCAACATTAGTAGCCTCATGACACCTGCGTCCTCTCCCCTCAGGTTTTGTCCAGATGACCACGTGTTTCGGGCCCAGAGGAACCCTCTTCCTGCCGCAGAAACCGTACCTGACCGATGGCACGCTGCGGGAACAGGTAGCTGTCTCCTCTTCTGTGTTGTGGCTCTATTGAGCCTGCAACGTGTTGGACAATTCATGTACAAGTGCTTGTTGCTGAAGGACTCAAATTTACCAAAGATTAACTAACTTTTCTCCAACAGGTGATCTACCCGTTGAAAGATATTTACCCTGCATCAGGTATCAGTTTTCACTCTCCCTGAACTGTAAATGTACCTGTTCAACATTTAACATTTAAAGGCTATATAACTTAATTGTTTAATATAAATGTTTCCCGATAGAAAAAGGGTGTTTGATCAAAGCAGCTCTTTAATACAAAAATAATAATAATACATTTATCTTTGTATTATTCTAAACTTGAGTCTTGGATTACACTGAGTTTGTAATTATATGGAGAGATATTCATAAAGTGAGTTTTGTTTTTTAGGGTCAGTGGACGATGACAGAATCATACAATTCTTGGAACTTGCTGGAGTGGTAAGTTCATCCCACAGTCTCATCCTGTAACCTCTTAGCATACAACTTCAAAATGTGCCTAACTTTGGATCAGTATATAGTCTTCCTCCACTACAGCCTCTGGAAGACTAAGTATTTGCTGAATTGGTTAAAGGCTTTTACATTTGAATTAAACATCCATTAATCCTGATTTAAACTTCTGTCTGTGCTCCAGTCTAGTCTCCTGGAGCGGACCGGCGGGCTCGATGCACAGGTGGACTGGAACTGGTAAGAGAGAGAAAAACAGACAAAGCCAAGCAATAGATGTATGTATTACTTCTCCAAACATTCGATAAGGTGATGCAGGTCTGACTAGTTTCTCTCTGCAGGTATGATAGTCTGTCTCCGGGGGAAATGCAGCGTCTTTGCTTTGCACGACTCTTCTACCTGCAGCCAAAATATGCAGGTGTGTTCTTCTCGGTTTATGTCATGCAAGCACCTGAGGGATCAAGACGGTTTCAGCCCACTCTAGCACCTAAATCGAGCATTTCAGATGCTCCTTTCTATGTTATTATTATGCCAACTGTTAGGGGTGACCCAGACCAAGTAATAACTCATATTTACATTTGTATTAAAAAAACTCTTCTCTCAGTGCTGGATGAGGCCACCAGTGCTCTGACGGAGGAGGCAGAGGCTCAGCTGTACCGCACCTGTAAACAGCTCGGCATGACTCTGATCAGTCTGGGGCACCGCAGCAGCCTGGAGAAGGTACACTGGACACACACACACACACACACACACACACACACACACACACACACACACACACACACACACACACACACACACATCCTAAATTACACATCCAGCCTAAACACAAAGATTAAAACGTGGCTTTGCCTCTCCTTGGTCTATTTTGCACCAAGCAATTTGGAGAATAAAAATTAAGAAATATGGAAACTACCAAAGAATGACCTAAAAGGATCTATATCAAATGATGTATATAGCCAAATATCACAAATTACAAACTTCCCCTCGGGGGTTTACAATCTGTACAGCATTCAACAAATTATTTAATGAGACACTTTGACAAGAAAAAACGACTAAATTAGACTCAGAGGAAGTAATAGGAATGAATTTGAAAACTTGTATTTATGATGTTTATTCAAAGTATTGCTATTGAATGCTTTCTGGTCCGTCCGTGTCAGATTATTTGGTTTCAATATGTCAATTGTCCTTACATTTTAACGTCTTGCATTGTTTTCAAATCGTCCTAATCTATTAAGGAAATGAACTCTGTCTGTCCCTCTGTTTCTCACAGTACCATGATGTCCAGCTGAAACTATGTGGAGGAGGCCAGTGGGAGATAACCAAGCTAAAGGGAGGCAGTGGGATTCTCAGAGAAGAAGCTCTGTGACATGCAGAGCCATCTTCAGTGTGGGAGACAAGGACAGACACACTCCTGAAAGTTAGAAACACTCGCATTCTTTGATGTAAGGTACTTTGTAAAGCAAATCCTGCAGTGGAGGTGGAACACTGTGCTCTTCCAGTTTCGGTTTACTCATGCGGCATTGAGGCAGAGCTCAACCCAAATGTTCTGGATCTTAAAAGGTTTCAGAGTAGGAACGCTCTGAGTGAATTCACATATCATGAAAACACACAAGGAAAGAAAAAAGACACTTTATACTCAGTTCATCTTGTGTGCCTTTTAAAGTTGTTTATTGTCTTGTGTTTACAATCACTACATTGGGAAAATTAGTTCCAATAATGTGACTCCTTCCAAGATTACATTTGTGAATACCTGATTTCATAAAATGTCATATTTACAATAAAAGTCAAGAGAAAGTTTGGCCATTTTTTATACAATTGCACACGCCTGGTTAAGTGACGGAGAGTATCGTGCGAGCTTCACATATTCTTCATTCGATGGGAATGTTTTCTGGGAACGCTTCATGACGGTTGTTGTTTGCCACACAGCTCACGGTGACCTTGGATGATTTCCTGAACTGCTGCAGGGTCGTCCAGCGTGCTGAGGTCCCCCAGCCCGTCCAGGTCTCGCTCCACCACCTTACGCAGCACCCGCCGCATTATCTTCCCTGAGCGCGTCTTCGGCAGCCGCTGGACGAACTGTGAGAATAACATGAGGAAACTAGGTATAAATTAGTCTAATAGAAATAGTTTGGATGGTTTGACTTTGGATTAGTAACTTATACACTTAATGTTTAACCTGCAGTTAATTATTGTCGCAGTTTAGAGAAAGACAGAAGCACCAGCACAGGAGAAAAACGTTAAACCTTTGTGGATGGCTGAAGCAACTTAACGTATTTTGGCAACCCCAAGAAAACATGGCAGTTTTAAGTGTACGCTATATTACAAATATACAGCCCTTTCCAAACAGGAACTGAAACCGTTATCTATGCTCTCTTTAAAGGAACCAGACTACATTAAAAAAAACATTTGACCCCACAGGACACAGGAGGACACTGATGCCAGGATTTTAGTTTATTTATCTTATTGTGTGATTTTGTGGAATTAAAATTAACTTTGTAGCATACCTAGAAAGGACTCCGACAGCAAGATACAAGCAGTGAAAGTTTTCCAAAAATAGGTGGCTTAGACTTTGTTTGCTCCTGTGCCGGTACACCTGTTTGCTTCTCTAAACTGGGGATGTGCCACCGTTTACTGCAGGTATAACAGTATGGATAAGTACCTCGTACAGCCCCACTTCAAACAATCTGTACTTTACCACTAATATCTGTTAGCGATTTAATGTCAGTGAGAGAGAGTTACCTGGATGAAATCTGGACAGGCGTACTTGGCGATGTTTTTCGACACCATGTTGTTTAGCTGCTGAGACAGATCTGCTTCCTGATCGTCCGCGTCCTTTTTTAGCACCACAAAGGTATACACACCTGACAACAAACAGAGAAATCCTCACTATGATGGACATTATAAGTTAACATTGAGTATTATCTTTTAATATAATGTGGGAAAGACATTTTTTGACTCAAAATATATTTTGTGCCCACCTTGTCCTTTGATGTCATGCGAGTATCCGATGACAGCAGACTCGGCCACTGCAGAGCATTGATTCTGTTTCAGGGATCAAAAAAAGAAAATAGTTTGTACAAATCGCTGCTAAAAACATTTTAAGAAATAACTTTATTTACTCCTTTATTGCTTTTATAAACAACTATAGACATATTGGCCATTTAGAGAACTTGGTTCTTTAGTTCAGCCCACTAAAAACATAGTTTTAGCTGTATGTTAGGGAAGAACAGACAAACATGTGTATCATTGATGGACCTACCACCACGTCCTCTATCTCTGCCGTCCCAATCCTGTGACCGCTCACATTGATGACATCATCAAGGCGTCCAGTGATCTGGTAATACCCCTCCTTAGAGCGATAGGCGCCATCTCCAGTGAAGAAATAACCTATTGGCACAAAGAGTTATAGATTTAGAGAATGAGTTTTTGTCTTCAACAAATAAAAATCGTAAGAATTGAGCAACACTTTTAAAGACGGTTTACCAGGATAAGGCTGACAGTAGGTCTCAATGAATCTCTGGTGGTTGTTGTGAATGGTGCGGGCCATACCAGGCCAAGGCTGAGCTAAACACAGAGCTCCTGACGCGGGGTTGGAGGTCACCACTTTTCCCTGAGGAGAATTTATTAAAAGGTGATCAACGTTTACGCAACAAACACAGACAACAACATATGTCTAATATCCAGAAAGTCATTTTTGTGAGTGCTCAAAACATATTCAATTCATGTCATGGTGAGGGAGATGTGATTGGGGTAAAAACTAAACAAGACTGAAACTAAACCTACAGAATATTCCTCTTAAATTAGGAAAACAGGCACAAGAAGAATGCCACAGTGAGGCCTGTGAAACCACTTTCCAAATGCTGTGTGTTTCTGTTTGAGAGGAAGCATGATGAGCTCAGCACACTCCAACTGTCTGCACAATCTGTGCGTTTCAAAAGCAACCGCAATGGCCGCACAAAGTACAATGACAGATTTTTTAATAGGGAGTTTGGCACGAACAGATTGGGCCTGACGGGTGGGAGCAGGGCGAGTATCAAAAGTGACACAGCTGGTGAGCATTTAATAATCCTAATCTGACCCTCCCTCAGGCCGTTCCCAGCCATAAAACATTTTCAGGGACAACATGTCCCCCCCACACACACACACACACACACACACACACACACACACACACACACACACACACACACACACACACACACACACACACACACACACACACACACACACACACACACACACACACACACACACACACACACCTCGGTGTCCATGAGCACGGGCTTAATGCCGAAGAAAGGTCTCATAGCCATTCCTGGGACAATCTCTGGGTCCGATGGCCGTGGGGTGATGCAGATGCCACCTGTCTCTGAGAACACAGAGCAAAACAGGGCAGATTAGAAACCAGCTGTCAATGTCATATGTGTAATTATTATACTATTTATTCCATATTATCGACAAATCAATTAAAAAGCTATCCAGAAGAATGGGTATATCAAGGGTATATATTAAGACTAATCTATTTGGAAACACATACATACAATCTGAATGTTATCAACTACATTTTGTATAGCACTGCAGATGCGCCAATGCAGAGTGTAAAAATAAAAAAGTGACAGAAGGAAAGTATAGATGACAGAGCCAACTAACAGTCAGTAAATCTGGCATAAGCCCGTCTCATTGCTACAGATTTATATTTTGGAATTAAAGCCATACTAAGTAAATTAAATTAAATTAGGTCTGCCTAAACCTCAGGGGCCCCAGTAATCCGCCTGGTGGTGTTGGTTGCAACAGTGCCGGATACAGCAGAGGGGATCCGTTATAAAGTAGGACACAACAGATGATCCCACAGTAGCATTAGCAGCTAACATCCTGTTCAAATCAACTGGAAATTGTACAAAACTATAATTTGAATGATTACTTTTTTAGCTTACTTCCTTTTACTGCAAGTTAATATCCTACTATAAAATGACATGATTGATTGGGCTTTCTTTACAGTACTATGACCTTTTAGTCTTTTACAACGTACTACAGTATGACTTCACAAACTATACTGACTTCTTTCACTTTTTTATGGCATTTTAGGGACATAGTATACTATTACTTTTCATGGCTTGCTAATCTATGACTATCCTTTAACTTTCTACTTGCTGTTCTCTGCAGGATCTGATCACAAGTCCACACGTTTGGCTTCACAGGACTGAGGGCCTGTTAGTTGCAGGGCGCCATGGCAACAGATTTTGCTCGCCTATTTCAACCGGCTCTGTGTCAGTGCAATGTGAGCCTTGTGGGCAGCAAACAGCCCCCTAAAGGAGGCCCCTTTTCTCCCTGTGATGTTGATGGGAACAGTCCACCCACACTGTGATACAACTGAGCGGGTTGAAAATCTGCAAAGGATCTCTTTATTGGTATTTTTATTAGCTTATGCTCCTCAGATGAAGTTGTATAGGGCGTGGTAAGAAGTTAGGTGCTTGTTATTTTTTAGATCTGAAAACACCTGCTACTATCCTTCATGAACAGATTAAGATCAATTGTCACTTATAAATTCCTGTAACAATATGTTAAAGGCTATCAACTTTTTTCTCATATTGTCGAAATACGATACTATGTCGTTTTTTCTCATATTTTTGACATACTAGAGTCGTTTTTTTGCATATATTCGACATACTACACTATGTAGCCACTTCTCATCCTCCTCCATACTCTCACCTCGGTAGTCCTGTGTGAACCAACATGGAGGCCGTATGCCAACAGCGGATCAAAATCAAATGTTCTCTCTTAACAGGCTACTTGCTCCCAGATCAACCAAATGGCATTTATGAATAATGCCACTTAGTCCTGATTGGAAAAACTGGTGCGGGAAAATAATATAATATAATCCTTTTTACTGAAGTAGGGTATTTGGGTCATATTTGTGTCTGTAATTCTCAAGCTCATGATGTTCTAATGTTTAATTATCATCCATTAATTATAGATTTTTGACATTTGTATGGTAATTACCGCAGCTTTGCTCCATTCAGTCATCACTCAATCTAATTTAGGGGACTGAGGATAAAACACAGGTCGGGTCGTTTGTTTATCCGCAAAATTGAATTTATTGGCAAAATCAGCTGATTTCAAACAAGTTGTCGCTAGTTCCCATCCTAAGCTGCTTTAGTAAGGGAATAGTTGTTATTTTTGCAGTGACATCCGTGGTTATATAAACATGGAGGACAAGTTTGTTGAGTATCACAAATGCAATTACTGTACATATACTTTCACTGTAATGTATTCTGACACAATTTAGTCAGTAAAATATACAGTGTATAATCTATTTTATCGTCGTGAACAATAATCATTTCAAAAATTTCCCAAATTGGGATCAATAAAGTACTATCTTATTAAAGAGGGCATCAAATATCAAGATAAATATATTATTACTTTGACAAATCATTTATATTTTCTTTCCTATATCTCTATGTTCAATATGGAGGGAAATTGAAGACCGTTTTTACATTTGACACCGTTCTGGGAGGAGTACAATCTGCATTATAGAGGAGTCTGATAGTGGGAAGTAGATAAATAATCTGGGTCACTACAGGCAACCGTTTTTCATTTTGTTGTTTTTTTTTTGCGCCCATAAATCTGCATTCCTTTGGTCAGATTTGATCCAAAGTTCAACTGGTTTATGTACGCTTTTCGTCAAACAAAATGCAGAGATGAATGTATTCCCAAGTTGAATGTACTTCATGCCTTTGCTACCAAAATCACATCTTCTATTATAAGAGTAAAACATCTGGTTTAAAATCGGGAGTCCAGAGGGAAGTGGGAACTCTGTGGAGTGTGAGTGTGTGTGTGTGTGTGTGTACTCTATACACACCCACATACTGTAGCAATGTGTATATATAAGCAGTTGGAGAGACATAGCTCTCCCCTTTAAGAGTGGCTGACGGTCCATTTTAGGGCCTGCATACGTGGCTTTGTTTGAGGAAGAATTTGTGAACCTAACCCCCCCCCCCGACAAGCAATGCAATGCTACTGTGAGACTCAGAGCATGAGACAAAACCAAGCTCATTGTCAACACAATACATTTGATTAATTTAAATTGATGGAACACTTGCACACTTTTCTGGTTAGAAGGGAAACTAAAGGGAAATACTGTAAAACAATGAGGCATTATTTAATTAATGAATGCATTTTGGAGTAAACTGCAGATACAAATATATAAGTTAGTAAAATAAACACTAAATGTGTATATTAGAAGTTTTCGTTGCACAAGTCGGAAAGAAGACTATGTTAAGAAAGCAAAATAGCTATATACAAAAACAGAGACAGAGAACAACAACATTTGTATCGACCAAAAGTGTCAGCAAAAATCAGATAGATCCCACAATTGAGGGTATTCCTGTTACCTGTTTGCCACCAGGTGTCCACCACAGGGCAGCGTCCGTCCCCCACAACTCGGTGGTACCACTCCCACGCTTCAGTGTTGATGGGCTCCCCCACTGCAGACAGCCAGGGACAACTTCCATCATTATATATTACAATATATTATCGTGTGTGTGTGTGTGTTGTGTGTGTGTGTGTGTGTGTGTGTGTGAGATCTCCTGGCATGCTGGGCTTTGCTATGGCATGCTCACATACCAGCATAGGCTTGACTTTCAATATCCTTACAGTATGTAACACGTGTGTGCTTAAAGGACAGGAACTGTATGGTAACTCGGCATGTGTGCATTTGTGTACATGATAGTATTTCCAAGCGTCATGTTTGGCATACCAGAGCCGAGGGTTTTGAGGGTCGAGCGGTCATATTTCTGCACCCACTGGTCTCCGTACTTCAGCAGCAGGCGGATTGCTGTGGGAGCTCCGTAAAACTGGTTTATCTTAAGTCTTTGAACCATCTCCCAGTACCTTCCTATGAAAAAAAGTGTAAGTTAGCATGGTCCAAAGACATATTATGTAATATGTTGAGAAGATATTGCATTCTCAGATAAAGCAGAGGCCTGAGAACTGAAGACTCTTTATTCCTGTTGTAGTTTCTCCTTGACAATAACAAGGTGACACACATGTAGACTGTGGAAGTTCTAATTTTAGTGTGGGTGATAAGCAGAGTTCAAATCCAACTGTAGGCAGTTAATCATAGACAAAGACACATGAGATTTCAGCGCTCTGAACAAAGGACAGGAATATTAAAAATGTCTGCGAACACCCTTTACACAGACATGTATATTACTATTATCATAAAAGGCTCATTATAATGATACCATTAAAGCTAATACAAATGGTAAACGTGAATTTTATATTTTTTGTTATTTTAAGATGAGTTTTCCTTTTATTATGAATTAGACAACCTCTGATAAATTCATTTGTTTGCTGATTTTCATACCAGGGTCAGGGTAAATGGGAGTGCTTTCAAACAGGACCGTGGTTCCCCCGTTAGCCAGCGGCCCGTACACACTGTAGCTGTGTCCTGTTATCCAACCGATGTCCGCCACACAGCCGAACACATCTCCGTCCTGGTAGCTGAAGACATACTGGTGATGAGAGGGAACACTGATGGAATGATCGGATAAAAAGAGAAGAAGATACTGTGTTTTGTTTCCATTTCTCCTCTGAAAAACCCTAAAAAGCTAGCTGAAGAGGTGTGACTATATCTTGAACATTTACATAAATAAACAACTTAACATAAATAAATAATGCTTAAACTAGAATAACTTCATTTGAAACACGTCTTTCATTCAAGAAATGGAGAAAAAAGTGCTTCTCAAAAAGACAAATATACATTGAATGAATATAAGGCCAAGATTAGAGTGCAAAAGTAATGGAAGATAGATCAATAAATCACACTTAAGAATAGAAGAAATAAGATAACGTAGAATGCATCACATATGATGCAGCAGGTCTCCCTTGAAAAAGAGATCGATGATCTCAATGGGATTCACCTGGTTAAATAAAGGTTTTGAAAATAAATAAAACCTGTTAAATAATTATAATTTAAAAAATGAGAAAATCAGTTCCCATATTTGCAGCATTCACATTAAACACTGTAGCAACACCAACAGAAGGTATCCACTCTCTTTTACTTTGTTCTAATCTTTTTTTACAACGTTGATCGAAATAATCCGAGAAAACTCAGAAAGTGTTTCCTTTTGATGGCACTCGCTCGCTACCAAACAAATGGTCAAACAATGAATATTATGTCATATTTTGGCTGGCCAAGGCCAAGGCCATGAAATACTTCCCACTCTGCATGTGTGATAGTGCAGGTGATGTTGTTGTGTGTTGTTTACCCTGTGTGTGAGGGCAGCGTACAGCAGGTATCCAGCCTGAGTGTGGACGACTCCTTTGGGCTTCCCCGTGCTGCCCGATGTGTAGAGCAGGAACAGAACGTCCTCACTGTCCATGGCCTCCGGCTCACACACCACGTCCTCCTTCAGCATCTCCTGCAGGACACAATGACTTTAGAGGATTTCATCTTTGTCCTTCCTATCAAACACAGAAGTGTAGTAGAGCACTAGAATAAATATATTATTTTGTTATAACTCTGCATTGGACGATTTCAATATTTCAACTCATGGTTATCCTAAAATCTGTTTTTTTTCCGCAGCAGCTTTTCCAGGTTGATATGCAATACAATTGTTAATCATTCCAGCCCTTTTAAAACATGGTACAATTAAATGCAATCTTAATTTGTATGATGCAAGAGGGGAACAGACTAACATTCATATAAGTATTAGGATCAGTGTTTAAACAATTACCTGACAGAACAACCGAAGTCCAATCAGCTGTAGTGGAGTTTTATTCCTAAAGTCTACATTTCTTTCTCTTTTTCTGAATCCAGGAGAAAGTGACACAGTGTTGGCATTAATATCTCAATCAGCTCCTGATTGGCTTTCTGCTCTCTCACCTCCTCCATGTCCATGTCCTTGGCTGTCATGGTGACCGGATTCTCTGTTCTCATGGCAACCAACACCTGCTGTACAGAGGGGCAGTCCTTCACGGCCGCGTCCACCGTCCTCTTCAGCTCCGTCACCTTCCCCGCTCTCACACCCTGGTTCACCGTGATCACCGTGCTGGACTGGGCTGAAAACATGTGGAGCATATTCAATTCAATTGACTGCCATTGCCAGTTGTTTATTGCTAGGTAAAAAGCATAAAGCACTCTTTAGCGCACCAGTCAATCCTCAAATTAAATATAGAGTTAAATCCCAGATCAAGCGTACGGTAGAGGGTCTTGAACCTGTTTCTCTTCAGTGATGAAACTTCAATTTTGTAAAAATGTAGCTTAGGAAATAGAGGTAATAATATCTAATTTAACAAACTGTATTTTTGACGACTGTCTATTGAGCTGCTAAGTTCTCACAAGATATCCTTAAAAGGCAATGAGGATGTTGGTTTTTAAAGGCAATGATTATTCATACAACACAATCCCTCTCAATCATCACTTATGATGCAATAGAAGTGTCTGTATCTGTGAGACCTTGTGACCTTCTGCCTGTATTTCCTCATATTTTCCGGTGTTTGTGTCATTTTGAGGGAAAAAACATGTTTGCGAACACTGTAACCTTGTTGAGAAAGGAGGCCTGACTTTGAATGTTGTGTAAACTATGACTGTCTGTTGTTGGTGCTGGGCATGTAATGTGTACAGTGGGTTTATTACATTTTTTGAAAACAGGTTCCGGCCTGTAAAGCCAAAACAAGGAGCTGAAAGACTCTAAAATGCTTGTGAATAAAAAGTCATTGTTCTCTGTTGGTTATTCAGTACAAGCGACTGCTCTGACGTAACACAGTCTATTGGTCCATTGTTAAAGAATGGATTAGTTCAGCTCTAAAGTGGGACATCTTCTCACCGTCTCTGATTCGCTCTGCGAGGGCTTCAGCGCTGAACCCGGCAAACACCACGTTGTGAGCCGCACCGATACGGGCACAGGCCAACATGGACGCCACAGCCAGAGGGCAGGGGGGCATGTAGATGGTGACACAATCCCCCTTCTTCACGCCATGCCGTCTCAACAGGTTTCCTAGGCGACATGTCATCTCCAGGAGCTGCCTGTAAAGAGATTATAAATGAAGTACTAACCCACATGAACAAGAGGAGCAAGAACAACACACACATGTATTAAATCCAAGCTGCTGACCTGTAGGTGACCTTGATCTCTGACCCCGGTTCATCTCTTTCCCAGATCAGGGCCACCCTCTCAGGACAGGTGTCCACATGGCGGTCCAAGCAGTTCACTGTAGGCGCCATTAACAAACCAGAGACAAACAGATAGTAAATGTAACTGTATCTGCCAAGTCATCGTACTGCGTTCAAGGAGTGCTTTAATTATATGTGCTGATCAAAACTGGTTGCATAATGATGCCTTCGCTGTCTCATGTTTCATTGAGAGGTTAGGCAAGCAGAGGTGGAAGAAGTACTCAGATAGCTACAATACTACAGTGTAAAAGTATTCAGTTACAAGTCAAAATCTTGTCACTCAAAAAATGTTACTCCAGTGAAAGTAAAAAGGTATAAGCATGAAAGAATATTTTAAGTACCAAAAGTGAAAGTATGCGTTTTGTAAAGTAGCCATTTTAAGCACCAGATGTTTGTATTATTATATTAAATGTATTCAAATCATTGGTGCATTAATGTGTTCATCACTTCAATGTTGCACTTGGTAAAGGTAGGGTTTATTTGAGTACGAGCTAAGTTATAATAATATACTATAGGTTATATATAATGTGTGTTGATTTATATTTTGTATTAATAACCTAAATCTTCAAAGTAACTATGAATGTAGTGGAGTAAAAAGTAGAACATTTGACAACAAAATGTCGTGAATTCAAAGTTTAAAGTAGCATAATGTAAAACTACTCAAGTAAAGTACAAGTACCAACATGTTTTAAGTACAGTACTTAGTTCCATTACACCATGTGCATGTAGCTGCCTCCGATGAAGCCTTCGCTGCATCGATCAGTTCATTCTAACGATCAAATCTATTTCTATGAGTCTAATTATAAGTCATATTCTATTTAAAAGTGATTATATTACCAGACACATTGAGCTGTCCTCCCTCAAACCACTTGATCCTCCCCAGGCTCAGGTCGCAGTCCTGCACGGTGTGGAAGGGTTTGATCCAGCTCAGCCTGTGGCGCGCGGCCGCGGCCCAGAAGCTCGCGCTGTTGGAGACGGAAAACTCCTGCAGGGACGAGCAGTCCTTAACACCTTCAAACCCAACAGCCTCCGGCATTAACGCGCTACATTACATTTCCATCGACCAAAAACACAGAAATACGACTTAAAGACCCGACGAGCATAGGAAGTAACGATGGTCTTTGAAGTGCACCTGCAGGGAGCCACATACTGACAGTGAACGTATCCTGTGCAAGCTGCGGAGCTATGTTTGCAAAGAATCTGCGTCAGGGTTAAGTTCGTTTTTACGCAGTTTTGGAAGTTACTCTGCTCAACTTTACTGAGGGAAACCTTGGGAAACCTTGGGAAACTCTGTGGATGAAGGGCAGGACGAGTGATGCGTTAAAGGGCGGTACAAAACCCCAATGTGCCGACACTTTCTCTTCCTTGAGCTGCAGCCAAGTTTCATAATCAGTTGCAAAAGAAAGGAAAGCTTCTCTTTGTGCAACATGGTGGATTTTTGTTCAGAGGTTCCGTCCAGATATGTTCATGATGCATAACAATACGGCTGTGTATAAGCTCACAGCTTGCCCTAAATGTAGAACTCATGAATATGAAAATATCCAATGGTGAATAAACATTTCTGAAGTTTGACTACTGGACACAAGATTGGTTTCCAAGATTCAGATATCATAATAATGCTCAGCTCAAGTACAGGAAACCTCAGATTTACAGATGAATGTGTAAACAGCTTTTTAGTGCACATACATCAGGGTGATGTACAGTACAGTAAAAAGCTCAAACACAGTAAAGCTAAAAACACCAAGGAGAAGACAAATCAAATCAAAACCCATTTCTGAGCAGAGGGGCTTTAAATATCAGTACATTTTATTCAGGCTACAGTTACATTTATACAGACACAGATAATTATTGTTAACTGTACATAACAGTACTATTGGACAATATTTGCAGTATGTACATCACAAGAGTTGCAACAACAAAGATTTAATCTTGTAATCTTTTCACAGGACTGATTTTCAGTCACCCAGCTGAAATTTCAGGGAGGTCAGAGGTCACAATCATCTTCTTGTCAGCACCTTTTGAGCAGTTAGAGTCCATTTCTTGCTTCAGATGCTTGTTGAAAGAACCACACTGTTGCATAAAAGTAGCTGCCATGTCACAGAACTGTAAGGTTAATGATCTATTTGAAAGAAAATAAATATATATTTTTTAACGCGGCTCCATAGCAGAAGATTTGCAGTAAATGTTAAAGAAACATGTCAGAGCTCAAATATTTCTTAG